>OX411729.1:7106189-8495757 GCA_948252095.1 Dicycla oo
TATGTATTTACAAAAAAAAAAAAAGTAGTATATGTAGTATATCAGTTATCTGGTTTCCATAGTACAAGCTCTGCTTAGTTTGGGACCAGATGACCGTGTGTGAAAATGTCCCAGAATATTATTATTATTATTAACTAAACAAAATAATATGTGAGTCAGCGTCTTCCTACGGGATCAAAACACCATATCTCAATGCTCCATAACTTTCCACTACTGAAGATTTACTATATAACCCAGCTTAGCTCGCACAATTCACACCTGACGTCACCATGGCATCACATACGGCACACTCTATCGCATACTCTACGTCTGTACCTACATACAAAACGGCGAATTTTCTGCCTCTCACGTACCTATCTATGATATGCACACACACACACACAAACACAAGAGGGGGAGCTGGGGGGTCGTCGCTGACCCGTGGCGCCGCCTCAGATTGTTACGGCCAAAGAAACACTCCCTGAGACTAAAGAAGTGGAGTCGTCAAGAATTGTAAAGGAATATTTTAAAATAGATGTTTATTTTTTTTTTTTTGGTTGTCAAATGAAATTGATTGAAACAACTTTTAAAGTGACGAAATCCTTCAAGAGTGTGTATAGATTGAACTAAGTGAAAGGAAAGTCTACAGAATGCTCAATTATTATTAGAAGAGAATTTAATTAATTACATAGAATGTACCCCTCAAGCGTCTGAAAATCTTCATACAAGGTCATGTCGAATGTCAGCCGAACCCCATAAGTTCCCAACTACTGTAAGCCCGCAGTCGCCATAGGATGATCTTTTTACGTTTATATAATACATTTAAGATATAGGTACGTTTATACCTATATCTACCTATTATGTAAAGATTTGAATTTTTTTTTACGCACTTTTAAGTCAAGGAGTTAAGGAAGAAACTATTTTCATTTTAGTTAATCACCTAGTTTATATTTATTTTCGTGTTGTTAATTAGTTCACAGAGAACGTTATCATTATTCAGTTTAATTCCACACCTGAGAAATGAAAAAAAACCAGTCACAAACCGACTCCTCCCCGCCTTTATTCCCACAGTACACATTCAAAAGGATCACGAGTTTCTTGTGCCCCGCGCCACTTTCATACCATATCTTATTTTATATTTTTATTTATCCAGCCTGTATTTTTACAGCCTCGACTAGACTGGTCTTTTTATTTAGAACCATATTCGCCTCTTTCGGCCACATCAGCGATTCTGAATGACATGAGATTTCGTTTCTGCGATCACCAACATCAGCTATTTGTATCGTTGCTTTATGATATGCTCTTACTGTTATTGTGGTACATAAAAAAGTCGTTTTATTTCGTGTGCGATTCCATTTAGAATTGTGAAAGTTCTGCCAAGAAAATTGGATGGACACCTTGCAAATAAAGACTGAAGAAGAACTTTTGGACGTTCGAAAAAAGGAAGAAAATAAAATTGAACTTTGTCCTGCAGATTTAAGGAAAAGTTTCGGACACTCATGATACACCGAGCGTAAATATTGCACATGAGATTATTAGGAAATGTTGGGCTTTGTCTCTACAAAGCCCAACATTACCAGTGACGAAGACCTCTAGTCGTCTTGTCTTGAATTGTATGTGACAGACTTCTTCTAATGCTCGATGTGTCATATTAGGTTTCATGTGCTTTTCAATGCATGTGCAATATTTACGGCCGGTACCTAATATTAAGTAAACAGTTCCATAATTTAAAGCGATCCATCCAACTAACTTCTTAAGAGTAGACATACAAGTGGTTTTACTATTAAAAATTGCCAAATGCTTAATGTGTTAACAGCATATAAAAAAATCAAATTTCAAGCTTTATAGTGTTGTGATGAGCTCTAAAAATACCATTCACGAGTTTTAAAGAAAACCAAATAAGCCAGCAGGCCAACTCTTCGAAAATAACCTTAAATGTATACTCCTGGTTGACCTCTGACGTATTAGATTATGGATACTAAATCGATGGCTCCTAAGTATACTGAGTCGACTGTACTTTTAATATAAAAAGAACGAATGGTTATATTTCAAATGTTATTACAATCGAAAAAAATAGCTAATCATACTGAATTAAATATATTAAGGCCTATTAGCAGTCTAAATAAATTTCATATTATTTTATTAATAACAATTCGCTCTTTTTATCGCCTTCCTTTAAAGTTATTAGAAGTACAATTGACTCAGTATACTTAGGAACCATCGATATGTACCCTACTTAATACATATACTCTTGATTGCTGTCTAACGTTCAAATGCTTAGCTAACTAAGGTAGGCAGGTAGTACAGTGGTGTTTCTGAGAGACTTACGTTCGACGACATTACTCAATGTCGCGCGCACGCGTACTATCGCGTACAACCGACGGACGGACAACGAATTAATGTATTTATTTCAGCTTACAGGCGTAAGGAGGTTAGCGTTAAATATGTCTTCCACAGTTCCACTGCAGATGTGCACGGAGAGGTTTGCTACGTTAGCTGCGCGATTCAAATGTTTGGCAGCCACGCATCCGTTCGTAGCGTGGTCGTGGGTCGCAGTGGACGATCTCGCCTACATTTTTGTGCGTAGCTTAACAGCTTTACGCCTTTTGAGCTCGGTGTTGCTGCTACAGCGTTTATGTATGCCTTAAATGTGACTTAGGATAGTATCACAAGATGGGCCATGCTTCCAGTTTTCTTCTGTACGTACAATAAATCTTTTTACAAGTAATAGTTTTTCGTAGACCTTATAGGTAGAACATTTTCATCTACGCCCTTCTATGCATCAGCCGTCAAATAATGAATATTTCGACAAAAAGCGCAAGTCATAACTTCTTATTAAAACCTTACAAGGCTGAACAACACACAACACAACGAACACCAAATTTAAAAAAAAAATCCTGATAAACCTAACACCAATTGAGAAAACAAAGACCACAAACACGTCCCATGATTTATAACTGTACTAAGAATGTGGTTTATCGAAAATTCCCGATACAATAGGGTAGGGGGGCAAGCAGAGGCGCTGGCAGCGGCGCCTGCAGCCGCGCCCGAGATAAGCGCGGCGACGCCCGTCCTATGAAATTATAGCACCCCTCAGGGTGGCTCGCGGTGGAGTACAACAGTTCAGGAAATATTTTTCTGGTTAGTTTGTACTTTTTCAGGATATGCAAATGTTGTTGGTATAGCATTACCCAGTAACTGAGTTATGGAGGTCAGATACGCAGTCGCTCCATGTAAATATTCAGCTGCATGTGGTTAAACTGGAAACTGCTTACAATATACCTAATTAGGAGAAGACTAGGCACATGATGTTGATGTCAATATTGGGGCAGAGATTCTAACTATAATGACTGCAGGTGTCAATTTAACCTAACTTAAGGATTGGATCGGTCTACTCGTAAGTGGCTGTTCTTGGGGAGGCCTATTTTCAGCAGTGGACGTCTTTCGGCTAAAATTTTGATGATGAAGTATTGGATATTGTAAGAAGACTAAAGCAATGTAATCACTGCAATGATATTGTCAATGGTAAGAAGATTGCCATCAGGGGCTTAGGCCTTTTCAATAAAACCAACCGGAGACAGGCGAAAGTAGTACAATTTTACAAAAGAAATTCGTCAATTTTTTTTTTTTCGTTTTTTGACTGCCTTGATGATCAAGTGGTCATGAGGTCTTGGTCTCGATTCGAAGGTCGGGCTAAGTGTTATTGGATTTTTCCACCAGGAATTTCTCAGTAGTAACTCAGAGTTTGGATTTGTGCCCAGTTAAAGTAAAAACAAAGGCTGTAATACCTACTCAATCTTACCTGCAGCTAGAAAGAATCAGTAAACCTATCAAAATAAAGAAATAATATTCAAAATAATTATCCAAGTGCTCCTCAACGTCACTACGAGCCTGGAGAGGGTGTCGGGGTCGAGCTCTCCTCCGGGCCATTTGTCAGTGACAGGACGTCGCACGGAGGCAGGGCGGGTGGAGGAGGAAAGGAGGACCCCCCACTCCCCCTTCCCCCAGATTCCTCAGTTTGCGGCTTCTGCACGCGACTGTACGCGAACGTGTTAGCCTTAAATTACAGCAAATGGCTTTAAATTAAACTGAATGTTGGGTCTATTATAAATGGGGTGGCCGTGTGCCCGTTGGAACTTGAAACTGTTAAGTTTTTAAGTGAAATAATTGGGTTTCAGAAAGTTTTAGGTAAAAAGGTTTTTTCTTCGGGTTTTCGTAGTGTTTGGTTGACATAACTGGTGAAATGTGAGGCCGGTGTACTCACCTCTAGTCTGTTGGGTATTTTAGTAACTACTATTGCAACACCAACATTAAAATGTTAATTGTTATGTCAACTGTGGCAACACTCCCCTTCCAACTGTGACACTGGTGGTTATTGGCTTAAAGGTCTTGTAACCAAGCCAGTGGCATAGCCACAAAATTAAAAAAAAATAAAATGTGACACTGGTTCAATACAGACGAGAAATTATATTTGTCCGCCTTTTTAATTATTTTTCCCTGGCAACTAAGCTACCAGCCCCTATCATCAGCACCCACCACCACAAAATACACTGGTGCACATTGGTCCTTCTACAACCTCTTTGGGAATACAGGTGTAATGTTAAATTATATTAATTTGTGTTTGATTGACATTTGTTGTAAAATGAAATTAAAGGGAATCCGTAGTGGTCGCGCGCGAAATTCAAATTTTCTTACATTTTTTTTTTAATTTGCAGGTCAGCGTCAGGTTGTATGTTGATAAAAATATGATTCGCGACTATAACACATATGCATTTACATAATTATAACCATAATATCCAACCAATAGTTTTTTTTTTGTAAATAGATAATTGCTTCCTATTTTGTATGCAGTCGGACCGTGACCGCGCTTTGGGTCCTGTGACAACTGCTATTTCGCGGTCACTGTCGGACGCGATAACACTGGTACCTAATTTATTGCTAGATATGAAGCAATTATCTATTTACAAAAAATCTATCGATTGGAATAAAAAATTAAAACACTATTACGTTAATACGTTGCTTGCAGAATAATTAGACCAAAAATCAGAATGATTGCATATAGTAGTATAAGTAAGGTTTTTAATCGTTAAAAGAATTTTTTAGAGGTATCTTCGTGATTTGTTTCTATCGTAACAAATTAGTTGTATTATGTTTTCAGCACACTATCTAACTAGCATATATCCTGAAGAATATCATATATTTTTCTGAATTTGTTTACTGCAGTAGATCATATACTTTTAGGCATTATAAAACTGGCGTCTAGGTGCAGTAGTCCCCTTAAAAACCAAAGAGTTCGGTTTCGAATTGCCTCCGCAGTAAGTGATTGAGTGTCCTTTATCACTTGAGTTTACTCACTCTATACCTTCTTCTACTTCTTTTTGGTTCTATACTTTACATTAACCCTTCATCTGTCGACGCCATTTTGCGAAATCTACGCATCTGTTTCACTTATTTTATCTGACCTTGGCCGACCTCGCGCATTAGCGGCACGCGTGATTAAAATGACGATATCTCTAAAGTATTGTATAGGAGCTGTAAATAAAACTTATGTCGTTGAAATAGTTATGAATTAAGCTAACTTATTAAACATGCATTAGTACAGTTTTTTCTTGTAATGTGAGAATTTACAAATCAGTATTCTATCACAGAAATTGTCTGTGCCTTCAATATATCGGACAGTAATACACCTTTCCACTAAAAATCAATACAAAGCTAACATTTCACAGTATCCAGTTACTTGTCGGTAAAAGTTTTAAAAGCAGTACTTAGTTACTTACACAGGCTATTAACTAAATCCATTTAAACTTGTGACCTACTTATATTAAGCACATAGGTATCTCTGTCACATAGGTAAGAAGGTATTGTACCTATGTAGCTTATGACGTTTGCAAGGTAAACAGAAGTTTGAAAAGTTATTTCATGTCTGTTCTCTTAAGGTTACGCTAGTCGGTCGTTCTTCCATATAGTAGATATATATACTAGATATATACTCAAATTTCAGTGATGAGGACACAATATTATAGCCGGAACTTGTAAAATCGTGGCACCGACTGCGCCGACTTGACCCTCTGTTTTGGAAACACGTTCCATCGCGTTTACGTTGCTCCAATGACACCGTATTAACGTTTTTCGTCCATATTCAGGCTATTTGCCAGCCACTGTACTTTGCTTTATTTGTATCACAAGTCTACACCCATGAGGTGTGTCAGTATAGAATCTAGACTACTTTCTTCCAAAAAAGGCGCGAAGTGTTAGGGATTATTTCAAGAGGGCAGCACCATTTTTATACGTCATAATTCATAACATACTGCAATCACAATGAGAGTAGTCTCACGCAGGACGTAGCTCATACATTTAGATGTCATTTACATGCTGAAGCTAATACCGCAAAAAGAGAATATATCTAGATAATATATAGATAGATATATACTCGTCTGTTTAACGGTGTAACTACGTTCAAAGCTAAAAATTAGGTATATCAGTTTATCTCGTCATTATCTGGCCCTGTATGGAAGCAAAATCGGAAAAAAATATTGGTTTAGAAGTTATGAGCGTCGAAACTTCCATATTTCAACACTAATATTAACTCATCTTTGGGTGTAAATAAATAGCTCCCAGAGTATGAAAATGGCAAAATTGTTACCTTACCCTGTAAAGTAGATACATTTATTCAAGAATTCAAATAAATTTATTTTCATCCAGTAATTTTCTCATAATTATATATAGATGCCTACGCCCAAACGTCTGTTCATGAAATTTTACGCGCTCGATTTCGTTTCCTAACTCTCATCGTATATTGCACTAAAAATAAATTAAATAGCATGCATGTTAGCCACGCCACCAACGAGTTCGAGCCACCGACTAGTGAAACCTTAACGCAATTTTATTTTTTTTTAATTAATAATAATAATAATAATAATAATAATATTCCACAACTATCACACAACGCCGTCTAGCCTCAAGCTAAGCAGAGCTTGTGTTATGAGTACTAGACAACTGATAAACATACTTATATATTTCTAAATACATACATATATAGATAAATTACACCCAGACACAGAACAAATGATCATGCTCATCACACAAACATTTGTCCTGGGTGGGAATCGAACCCACGACCTCCGGCATAGCAGTCAGGGCCACTAACCACTAGACCAACAGGCCAGTCAACTCAATTAACTCGTTAATGATGCTGGTTCCTAAAGATGCTCCTAAATTGTGTCAATGGTATCGACAAAAATCAGTACAATATCTATAGACAAAAATAAAAAAATAAAGCCCTGACTCTCTCACCGACTGACTCACCCAAACTCTTGAACCTAGAATGTTGAAATTCTGCACAGAAGTTCCCTATAAGATGTAGACTAGGTTAGGGAATATAGCCGGGCGATGTCGCAGCAAAAGTACTAGTTCAGTCGAGGTTAAAATAACCATTCAGTGAGATAGAAGCTGCCCATAGAAATAGCAAGTTTCTATGAAACAAAAGAATAAAGCCCCATTTACACGATGCAAGTTTCTGGAAGCATTAATCGCATGCCATAAAGCACGTTCAATTATTGCCGTTCAAGAATTGCATGTAAGTGTTTACATGCGTGCCATTTCCATAATAATTGAAAGCAAGTTTTGCCATTCAATAAAATTACATTCGACCTACACCAAAGCAATAAAATTGCAAGGTGATTATTGCATAGGTACAAGATTTGCCTCGTCTTAACACATAGTGGCACGTATTTGTACAATTGATTCAAGTATTGCCCGTATTTGCGCTGCCAAATATTTAATTAAATTTTATTTAATGTCTTCTTGAGATTAGTTGAAGTCAAAACTTCTTTAGGCGCGTTGAATGATTTTTGGTAGGGGGAAATCTTGACTGCTTATTTTTTTTTTATTTTTACTTTTTTCGTTCGTATGTTAACACACCCTCACTCACCGCACTCATGTTTGAACGATACAAAATGTTCATGCCTGAATTGAATGCGATTTTATTGTACCTACGTGCTGTTTACACTTACCTATACCAGTTCTGAAAGGCAACTAAGTTGGGTATCGTGGAACAATTGCACGTGTTGTTTAGATGGTGCCAGTTAATTGCTGCATCATTTTTATGATATGCCAAAGACAACAAAATTTCACATTGTAAATGGGGCTTAAGCGCTGACTAAACTGTGGTTCGAAAGGCATCTAAACCAAGATAGTCTGAAACTTGTAGATCAATCAAACCCAAACCATTGGGCCACTTGCCCCTTACAATAAAACACCCCAAATACAGAACACCACTTAACCTACACGCTAGTAATACTACATGTTGTATTGTACGAAATTACTTACCCAAGAAAGTACCCACTTCCCATCGGTTTATTCAAACTACGTCGTTACTTCGCCTACTCTGTCTACCTAATATTGACGTTCGCGCGTCTTCCGCATTATATAATTCTGCGTTCTATTACCACTCTATGACAAGAACCTATGGTAGATTTTTCAACACCCAACTTCAGGATTAACGTTGCACGAAAACCAACTCGATTTGCTTCTGTCGTGGACTTTGTTGCGTCACCATAAGTTCGTTTTTCGCATGCTTGAGCTCAGATTGTAAGTAGATAATCTTGCGAGAAAGCAAATCAGATTTGCAGATGTTCTGGACTTTGTTGTAGAGGATTAAGGATGGTATTTCCTTGTGTCGTGTGTAGAGGTTTGTGTGGTAAGTTGGAAAATGTTCCAGTACAGTTTTATATGTAGATAGGATCGGTGTATATCTGCAAGTGTCAACTGGCTAATGTATGGGTATGGGGACTTGTGATTGTTCATTTATTCATGTTGGATTTAGAAATAGATGTCTGGTATTTAGAAAGTGGGAGTTCTAGGATAAGGAGCTCTGCTTTTGTGTTGGTAGACTGGCTTTTTCAGGATAATGATTTCTATCTAAAAGTGCCTATCGTTGAAAAATCATTCGTGGTGGTGGTCAAGGGATCAAAAAGTTCTTCATTCCATTTACGAAAGAGACTTGCTTTGTCTCTGCATGTATTCTGAATTGCTGTATTTTTTTTTAATGTAGGTATTAATTTATTAGGGGGATTCGAAGACATCATCTTAAATCTAAATTCCATGTCACATGGCTTTAAAAATCAGATGTGACCAAAAACGAAAACTATAGCTAAATTTTCCACCTTTTTTCTAAAATCCAAATCACACAAAAGAATTGCGCTGCGCAAAATTCCACAAAAATAATAGCACTATCCTAAATTCCAAGACGTACACCTACGTGTAACTCACTGGCCAGTCGGGGGATAAAGGGCCATCACAAAGGAGCCATCCCCCCAAGGGTGGGGGTCCTCGGGGGATCAATTTCAGCGGGTGCCTGTAGTGTAATCGCCTTAGTAGACTTTAGTGTCGTAATGTGGCCGGCAGTAGCCGTAGGCTTAGCTTTGTGTGTGAGTAGTGTTTGTGTGTAGGTATGTGAATGTGGAAGTGAGTGTGCGTTGTCACGCAAATTATGAGTCTTTGTTTGGTTGCGTTTCGTTTTTGTTTTGGAAAATTGTGGCTGGGCGCTACCACAGAACAGATAAATTTCATCAGTTCTGTGGACGCTACCATAATCAAGGGGGGAGTTAATAGTGAGTTGTGTCACTGAAAGTGGTAAATAATCGCTTGACACTTCACTTTATCTCAAAATTGTCCAATATTAAACTGCTATAAGCGTTTATGGTACCTACTTACTTACGCGGAACCACGATTCCCTCTGTCAATTAAGGGTAATTGACAGAGGGAATCGTGGTTCCGCGTAATTACATCAGGAGGGAAAATCATACTGGCTATGAGATAGATACTTAAAGGGGAAGCTCCAGGTAGCCCGCGAAATTCAAATTTTCTTACGTTTTTTTTTTTGCAATTAGCAGGTCAGTGTTAGGTTGTATGTTGACTAAAGTATAATTCGCGATCGTAACATAATATATTTATTTACAAAATTATAATCGTTAGAATTAGTAATACAAGTCCTTAAGTTGCTATAATCCTAAATGTCAAGATTTCATCAGATATATTTACCTAGTCATTCATTAGGATTATAAGAACTTAGAGAGTTGTTCTGATGATTTTAATGATTATAATTCTATAAATACAGATTTGTTACGGTCGCGAATCATATTCAAATCAATAAACAACCTGATACTGACCTGCAAATCGCAAAAAACGTAAGAAAATTTCAATTTCGCGAGCTAGCTGGAGCTTACTCCTTAAATTAGGTGGAATTATGAAGAAGATAAACAATTTCTTTCCGTTTCCGGTGTAACTGACAGCAGACCTCATTTAAATTGCCACTCGTGTAGTGTACCAGATTCATCCTAATTTCGGGGCAGTTCAGATGGTCACCTGAAAATATCACTTTCATCAGTAAAATTACAACCTTATAACATGTATGAAAGCTAAAATAAACTTGTAACCAATGAATACTGAAATTCAGCTACATCTTATATTTACTAAAAACAAGCTGAATATTTAATAAAAAAAACACTAAAGGAATCCAATACCAAGGTATAAAAGGAAAGTGTCCCGACCATAGATATAAATAAGAAAGAAGTTTTTTTTTTTATATAGGTATCTATAGTCCCGACTGACACGTTACATCATCGCCCTGCCCAAACAGCTTAGATAAGGTAGAAATTCGAAATTTGAATTTCTGTAGGTTATATTTACATAAGGACGGGTTACTTTGAGCTAGGGCATAACTTTAGCCCAAATCGAGACGAATGTTTAAACTGCCCGAAGTGTTGCGACCACACACAACGTCGTATGTCCTTCGGTAACATATAAATGGCGATATAGACGCGTAGGTACCTACTTTGTGTGGATTTAATGACACTAAACATCTGTCTCGATTTGGGCCAAAGTTATACTTAGAGTCAAAGTAACCCGCCCTTACCTTCTTACTGTAATTACTTATTAAGTTCTGAGTTGAGCTGCGCGATTACTGACAAATGCGTGCACTGACTGGACAGATCCTCTCAATCTGTGTGGTTCTTTCCTCAAAAGACCATTTCAGACACCAATCTACATGGTCTTCACATGAAGCGGCCAAGATTATGTCTGGACTTTATAAGAGACTGTGACCTCTGAGTTTGTTTCGGCCTTTCTTCTCAGAGTAGTCAGATAGGAAACGCCGACCTCATCTAAAAAAAAATACATGATTGATTTGTAAAAGTGTTTGTACAAACCTACTTACAGAAATAAAAATCATTTATCATTTACCTACAATCTCAATAAAAGTTTCAGTTCTACAAACAAAACATCAAGATATCATGAGCCATAAAATTATAAATAGTCGCGACATTCACAGAAGCCACGACTTGCGAGTGCGATAAATCTCGGCCGCACGTATCGTGGTCCGAATCCGTCGCGTTGTCGTGTCGTGTCGCTCGCGTTACGCGGAACACTCCAAATACATCACACCATCTTGATTAGTAGGGCTGGCAGAGATTACAGCGATACCTTTTTTTTTTTTTTTTTTTTTTTTTTTTTTTTTTTTTTTTTTTTTTTTTTTGTGGATGGGAAATCATCAAATAACTTCTCCCGCTCTGGGTGGAGCGGGAGGGCGTGTCAGACTTTTACTGACTAAAACCCACCCGTGTTCCTTCAGTTGCCTATGCCAGGGCCACGGTATCTTTTTCAAACAACCCGCGACCCCAGCGGCATTACAGCGATACCTACAAATAAGTAATGGTGCAGAAATAATATTTTGAAAAATTACAGAAAGATCTAGAGTGTCGTAGAGTGGCATGTTTATGTAGGTACTGTCTAACTTTATCTTAGACATTACTGATACATCACACCATCTTGATTAGCAGGGCTGGCAGAGATTATAGAGATACAAATAAGTAGGTAATAGTGCAGAAATAATATTTTGAAAAATTATAGAAAGATCTAGAGTGTCGTAGAGTGGCATGTTTATGTATGTACTTTCTAACTTTATCTTAGACATTACAGACGTCGATGAAGGAAAACATCGTGAGGAAACTTGGATTTATAATTAACTAGCACCACCTTGCGGTTTCACCCGCGTAAGTCTCAAACCTCTAAAAATACCGGGATAAAAAGTATTTTATGTGTTAATCCAGGCTATAAACTATCTGTGTACCAAATATCATCAAAATCCGTTCAATAGTTTTTGCGTGAAAGAGTAACAAACATCCATCCATCTATCCTCACAAACTTACGCATTTATAAAATTACTAGCTTCCGCCCGCGGCTTCGCCAGCGTGGTATGTCGATAAAAAGTAGCCTATGTCCTTTTCCTGGTCTTGGCCTACCCGTGTGCTGATTTCATCCGAATCCGTTCAGCCGTTTTAGCGTGAAAGCGTAACAAACATACAAACTCACTTTCGCATTTATAATATTAGTTAGGATAGTTAGGAGGATGAAAAACCGGTCTATCGATACTCTAGAGTTCTAGACACACAAAATGTATTAGGTAAATTAAAAAAAAAAATACTCATAACACACTAAGTACTAAAGTTTCTATAATAATTCAATCATGATTCGAAAGACACGTGGCGCCATCTATTATCATAAGAAACGTATTGTTGTTTTCCTCGGGAACAGTGCTTTTTTCGGGATGAAAGGTACTCTATGTCCGTTTCTGTACACCTGACAATGTATAGGTATGCAAAATTTCAGTATGA
The DNA here is from genome assembly GCA_948252095.1 of Dicycla oo. Lineage (NCBI taxonomy): Eukaryota > Metazoa > Arthropoda > Insecta > Lepidoptera > Noctuidae > Dicycla > Dicycla oo. The sequence goes on from OX411729.1 coordinate 7,118,840, forward strand.
TCGTTTCAGTGGTTTAGGCGTGAAAAGGTAACAAACAAACAAACAAACTTACTTTCACATTTACGTATAATATTAGGAAGGAAGGAAGGATAGTTAGGAAGTAGGATTAGCAGGATATACCTACCTAAGTCTGAAATCGCCAATCTGCCTTGAACAAGCGTGCGGTGATCAGCGCTCGTGTCTTCTCTATATGAAAGAAAAAAAAACAAGCGATCCTTGCAATAGTCGCATAAATGATGTGTAACATCTGACATCTGTTTGTTGGTACAACCAGACGGACAACTTAAGCACCACGCGCGCTCATCGTCCCGGCGTCCCCGACTTCCTGTTACACACTTCCGTCCCTTTGTTACACACTTCCGTCCCTTTTCACGAAATTTCCACTGTGCAAGCTATCAACACCCAAACTAGTTGAAACGAGTCCGTGGCGACTCGGCTACACCCCCCTCTTACTTCATTGATGCTGCGACACGTGGCGAGGAGTGACGCGTATGGCTAATCATTTTTGACATAAGTAGGTACCTACCTATCATTGTATTCATATTTGTCTGCGTGCACTGTTATGAAATATCAGGTCATTTAATTGGGATATCTTTTATCGATATTCAATTTTGTCTACTCATGTCCATGAATATTTTAGATTTTTTTTTCTTAACTAATACCTTGTTGCCATCAATGGATAGCAAGAGAGATCCTCCATTGGACCGGTCTAATCATAGCAACTTTTTATTGTATTTTCTAGTCATTATTATGGGAATAGGTCCCGAGTATCTGCATTTCACTAGGTAGGTACTTACGGAAAAAGCCAGCCAAAATTCAAGAATGTCGCCGAAAATTAGAAAGTACTTTGAATGGAAAGAAACAAATATATGTACCTTGCTATACAATATAGAATATAGGTAGAATTATTATGGAAACAAAGAGTTGGTTTAAATGAAACAAGCATGAATATATGGAGTCCCGAAGGTAACACTTAAATGAAAGTTAGATGAAGTAAACCAAAAAGCCAAAGAATCCAAATACTGGGTTCCTAAAAAGACCTCCTCCCAGAATTAGAAAATGAGCTGTGAAAACACGTTCTTGAGATGGACAGATGCTTGTAAGGCATTAGGTACCTACTGCTACAGACATTTGCGTTAGCGCAGAAAAATAATATAAAACAAAAATATAAAAAATAATTGAATAGGTATAGGTACTTAATTAGTTCCTTGATTGGACCTCTAGAACCAATTTCTCGAAGTCCATTGATGGAAACCTGATGGTTCAATGAAGGTGCCCCTGGTCCAAAGAAGGCAACAGCCGAAGATGAAGCTTTTTTCGTTTATATCAAAAAGTGTAAGCCCGAATTGTCTGTGCGTTGGATTATTATAAATAAAGGTTCTACGAAATAAAAATAATGAGCTGCTTTCATTTTATCACTTATACCTACTTTTGAGATATGAGGTCATACAGTTAAGTGGACCATTCACAGCAACCTACATATATTTGATTATTCTTTGTTTAGACTAAGACATTCCTACCTAGGTATACTTAGTAGCAAATAAATATTGTTTTTTTTTTACAATCATAAATCCATAATGATTATTTCTGCACCAACTCCGAGTTGTCCCTTAGCTGTAGTTCTGTATGAAACTAAAAATAAAAACACGTAGGTATATATTTGTACAGTCTTTATCTGTTCGACAGTTATCTTTGGTAATCAACACCTAGCGAATGGTGTGAAGGAACTGTCCACCAATCAGAGACCTGCATGGCGACCCTTAACGCCCGAGGCGCGAAACTCGACACCTTTTTTGAACGCATTCGAATAAAATCACAAGTACACACACTCCTTTATTTTAAAATAAACTTTGTTGTGCTGAAAATAAGGTAAACATTGGCTTGTTTCAATAGGTGTGAAAATTGACGCCTATAGCCACAGTATAATCAGCGTTATGTTTGTACTTTATATCATGGGAACAGAGGCTATTTTCGAATGTGCGTTTATAACGTATTGTTTAAGGGATAGTTTCGATGTGTATGATATTGAACCATGTGTGTTTTGCAGAAGATGTATTTTGGTTTGGAGCAGTAGGTGTTAAATTTAACACCTTAAGTGCTATTTGTTGATGCAACGACAGTTTCCTATTGGCTGGCTCGGGATATTTGGAGCGCGATAGATAATCCGAGACTGAGTTTTTGTGTAAGCCTATACATCAATGCATGTCATAAGTAGGTATTGGGATAGGTTAGGTTAGTTATACTGGGTGATTCTTTTACCGTCTTGAAAAAAATAGGGTACTATAGGTGAACGGAGTAGAAGCCTATGGCGTACCTAGTTTTTGTTTTTTTTTTGTTTTTCAATAGCTTAGACAGAAATTGCTCTATCAATAAAATATTAGAAGTAAACTAGAACAATAAAAACAGAAATTTAGATTTTTTTTTCAAAAAAAAAAAAAACTAGGTAGGCTATGCCATAAGCTTCTACTCCGTTCACCTATTATAGGTACCCTATTTTTTTCAAGACTAAAAAAAGTCATCCAGTATTTACAGGTTAATAAGTAAGTAGGTACCTGCTTATAATATTTATGATTATTTAATAAATACGATTCCTATGTCTTGAAACATTACCTACATTATAATACTCGTACATATGTCATAGAACTTTGTAAAAAAAAAATATACCTATCTATTATCACTCACTAAAAGAAAGCCTACCTAGCCTAGCTTTTTTAATACCTAGCCAAAAAGGCAAAAATTAAATGGATATACCTACTACAACCTTTTTTCCGGTGTCTTAAATCAATAACTCGATTAGGTACCTACTTAGCAAATTAAAACATAGGTAGGTATAGGTAAGAACTAGGTACCGAGGAAACTTATACCTACCTATCGGTCTAAGATGACATTGACAAGTGACAAACACACAGCGCTCTTTTGCGGCGAAGCTTCCGGGAAACAACCCCATTCGCTCTGCAGGGGACATCAACATGCTATAAAATTGTCCATACTTAAACGAAAAGGATCCATCCCACATCAGGTGTAATGTGGGTTGGTTCCTTTTCGTTTAACTATGGACAATTGTGAAGTTTCCGGACGCGCAGGTGATAAAGTGAGTGGAGCCCGCTGCAGTGTCAGCATGCCAAGAATGTTGGCAACATTGGGTAGATACAGACGCCAGTACATCAAGCTACTACAATCTGTCAAATTTCTTTAATAGATTTTCAACTTTATCGCTAAAGCATTAGGTACGTTCAAAGTTGATTGGAAAAATTTGACAGTTTCGGGTAGGTTGACCTGCTGGCGTCTGTACTAACCTTCATCAATTTTCCCGCCAACTGTCATATTTACGCGCCAACGCATTGATAATATATTTTTAATTTTCCCACATCATGGCGGCGACAGCGGCATCAGATATCTATTTCCAGCTATCATTTTACAGTCACGTTGCTTGACGTGGGATGTTGCCAATACATAATATTAATAACGTAAGTATGTAGGTACCTAGTAGCTTTTTTATTTTTAGGGTTCCGTACCTACCTCAAAAGAAAAAAACGGAACCCTTATAGGATCACTCATGTGTCTGTCTGTCCGTCAGTCACAGCCAATTTACTGCGAATCTAATGGACCGATTAGGTATGTTGAAATTTGATACACGTAGGTATGTATTTCTGTGACCCGAATACGGACGTGTAATGTAAATTAATGAATTTTGAATATGGGGGTCCATTTTGGAGGGCATAAGAAAATTAAAAAAAAAAGTTTTGCAATCAAATGAAAGGGCTTATTGTGACTTGTGAGGGTCTCAAATATATGATATTTTTTTAATAATTTTAAAATAAACTTTTTTATAGTTATTTAAGAAAATAAACGAAAATTTACTATTCCCCCTTTATCTCCGAAACTTTATCTCTGAAATTTTGAAAAATATAGGTACAGAAAATAGTTCTAAACCTTTAGATACCTCAGGAAAACCTATATAAGAAGTCTATGGTCTTAAAATAACATGGTAAATATCTCAATATTGTGCGCATAAACTTCAATTTGCAGTTAGTATGCTATGGGAGAACATGTTTTTCAACTACAATGTTAAGTTTGTTCCTGGGATAAATTCGTAGGTAGTCATAGTCATGTAATTTATTAAATAATAGGAAACTTGTATCTGAAATACATAATTAATTAATAAATTAAACATTTTCAATTCCATAATAATAATTCAACCAAACAAATTCAATAATAATAATTACAATACGGGTCTAGGATGAGGAGCCAGACCAAGAGAGATACAGAAATCCGCAGGGCAGCATGTGGCGAGCTGTTGGGCAGTAGCGACCCCACGGACCCTATCTCCCGGGAGAAATCTTGTTCTCATCTCTGGCTTGCCTTTATTGGCCGGCTGGAGTGAACATTGACGAAGAACAGAGCTCCCACCTCTTTCTTGCCTTTATTGGCCAGCTTGAGTGGAAATTCGCAAGAGCAAACGTGCTTGGATGAAGGAAGTATTTCAGTAAGGTGCTGGTAGGGATCTTGACCGTACTTCCGGGATTGTCCTGATAGCCGTGGAATACCTCTCCACTCCTCAAGCACCTCAGGAAGTCTTTTCCCCTTGTCGCTACGTCACTATGTGCTAGCGGCCGTTTCCGGAGGCCCATTATTGAGTGTGCAAGTCACCCCCTGCCATTTTATCCGTGTATAATTATATAACATTGGTCAGGCAGGGGACATAGTTCTTCCATAGTTCAAGTAACCCAATCCACTTTAGCCACCCAGACCCATAGCCCAATATGTTTTGTTTCCACGCACAACAATAGTCCTGCACCAACCGGCGGTTGTCCTTGGGCGCACTTGCATAATGCATACAGGGACAATCGTCGGTTGGTGCCTACTTATCATTTAAAATTATTTAAGGGGCCTCTGCGAGTTGGCTTCGGCTCCTCGTAGGTACGCCTTCCAAAGGTCCGGGACTAATAATAATTACAATACTAATAATAATTAAGAGACATTTACAATTCATCAACAGAATATAGACACCTATTCAACAGGAAATCCTTAAGCTGGGTTTTAAAAGTACTAGTGTAGATAGTGCTTTTCCATAATATCAATCAGTCAAGTTATTTAATAAGTTGCCTTTAGATATCTAAAGGCAACTTATTAAATAACTTGACTGATTGATATTATGGACTGTGTTCCACAATATTGAAATTTAGTTGTATTTTTGTTATGAGGAGCTCGTGGCTAAGTAATAACAGCCGCACGAGTCGATCTATCAGGTTAAGCTACGCTTGCCGCGGTTGGTCTGTGGATGGGTGACCGTCTTTTCATACCAAGACTCCTCCGTGCCTCGGAAAGCACGTTAAGCCGTTGGTCCCGGCTGTCATTCGTGGATCTTTGACAGTCGTTACGGGTCGTCAGAAGCCCGAAAGTCTGATAACCAGTCTTACCAAGGGGTATCGTATTACCCAGTAAGTGGGTTGTGGAGGTCAGATAGGCAGTCGCTCCATGTAAAATACTGGTATTCAGCTGCATCCGGTTAGACTGGAAGCCGACCCCAGCATAGTTGGGAAAAGGCTAGGCAGATTGATTGGTTGTATTTTGTTATATTTAATATCTTTTCTACGTGTACCTTCCCTAATTTGTCGTTGTTCTGTAGTATCATGTTCATGAATGTAGGTACTTGGCCATGTTACTCAAAAGAACGAAGACATAAATGCTCGGTACAGTAAGGATACCTTGGTTTCTAAAATGCTGTCGGCAACTCTCTGTTTGTGGTACCTATTCGTACCATGGTCCTGATTGCGCGTTTTTGTAAAACGAAAGCTCTTTTACTATTATAGTCGTAGTTATTACCCCAAAGAAGTACACTATCTAATTTTAAATTCTACTAACCCAAAATAAACCATTTTCAGTTGTTCTATAGGTACTTATTTGACTACTTAAGGCTCTCAGAGCATAACATGCAGATGATATCGACGCATCAATTGCCTTCAATTCTGGTTTCCAATTTAGTCGTTCGTCTATATGAATACGTAAAAAATTTACTTCATTTACGAGTTCACTTTTCTCATTGTTCAAAGTTATATCTAAATTTTCCTTATTACGGGCTGTGGTTCTAAATAACATAATCTTGGTCTTTGAAGTATTGATTAATAATTTATTTGTAGTAAACCACTCATGGAAGGCTTGTAATGCAACGTTAATTAAATTAGTCAGTTTAGTTATGTCATTATCTGAAACTATGGAATTTGTGTCATCAAAAAAAAAATACTATTTCAAGGTCAGGTAAAATTGAATTTATATAATTAATCAAATCATTTTTAAATATTATAAATAGAATAGGTCCAAGTATACATACATGTAGGACTCCCGAGGTCAAGTTTACGATTCGTGATCTATGAGAGTTTTTGCAGTCATTTTGAATTTTGTCAATTTCTACAAATATTTTTCTATTTTTTAAATACGAACAGAACAGTTGCAAGGCTCTTATACCGTAATGGCTCATTTTTGTGAGAAGCAATTTATGATGTATAGTGTCAAATGCGGAGCTTAGGTCTAGAAAAATCCCTGCAACCTTCATTTTAAGATTAATTTTTGCTTGTCACAACATCCATTAAAGTATATATGGCATCTGAAGTGTCAACACCTTTTTGATGACCAAACTGTCTTTTGTTCAAAATTTTATTAACACGTAAGTGAGCTAGAAGTCGCTTTTTAATAATGTTTTCAAATACTTTTGACAGCACAGGTAATAAGGAGATATGCCTGTAATTTTTTGCATCAGTCCTGCTACCTTTTTTATAGACAGGACCTTAGCAATTTTTAATTGATCTGGAAAGATAGATTCCTCAATACATATATTGAAAAAAACACTTAGAGGCCCTGCTAATATACTAATGTGTTCTTTAATTACTGTTATAGGAATCTCATCATATTCGCATGAATATTTGTTTTCCATTTTTTTTTTTACAATAGTTAGTAACTCGTTAGGAGTGGTGGGAGAAATTTCCATACTACTGCTATTTTCGCCACTATATTTAGGTAGGTACCCATGTAAAAATATTTTTGACTGATCAACTTCTTCTGACTACGGAAACTAATTCATCCCAACTACGGAATCCTTCATTGTGCGTGGTCCGACACGCACTTGAGCGGTTTTTTTATTTTATCTGTTTCTTATACTTTATCGATGGCCGCCATTTTCAAATAAAGCAGTGGTGGCCCAGTGGTCGTAGGTTCGAACCCAGACAGGCGCTTGACTTTGTGTAAATAATTTCATCAACACCGCTCTCAAAACGGTGAAGGAAAACATCGTGAGGAAATCGGCGTGTCGTAGAACCAAAAATTTGAAGACATGTGACATCTACCAACCCGCACTGAGCCCGCGTGGTGGATCCTACGGCCCCCTCCCTCTCACCGAGAGGAGCCCTGTGTCCCAGCAGTAGGAACATTATAGGCTCATTATGCACTCAGATAATCATGTTGTTCTTCGCTAAAAATGGTGACGTTTGCTTTTTAAGAGGGCTGTCGTATTTTGTCACCTCTCTCGCTCACACGTGACCAAATCTTTAAGAATGTTAAAAGAAAGATGTGTCTTTGAAAAATGTGATCAATTAGTGAACTAGTAAATAATATTAATTAATTAGTTAATTACTAAAAACACTTTTTTAATGTGGATTGTATATAACTCATCCCAAAAACAGATCATAATACTTTTTGAGCTGAGTTCATTAGATAACACAATAGCCATCAATCTGCCTAGCCTTTTCCCAACTATGTTGGGGTCGGCTTCCAGTCTAACCGGATGCAGCTGAATACCAGTATTTTACATGGAGCGACTGCCTATCTGACCTCCACAACCCAGTTACTGGGTAATATGATACCCCTTGGTAAGACTGGTTGTCAGACTTTCCGGCTTCTGACAACCCGTAACGACCGTCAAAGATCCACGAATGACAGCCGGGACCAACGGCTTAACGTGCTTTCCGAGGCACGAAGGAGTCTCGGTGTGAAAAGACCCATCCACAGACCAACCCCGGCAAGCGTAGCTTAACCTGATGGATCGACCCGCGCGGCTGTTATTACTTAGCCACGAGCTCCTCCAATGACCAAATTAATATTATTTACTAGTTCGGCAATTGACTACATTTTCAGAACAACATCATTTCATACAGGTAACAATCTTAAAAATTTGGTCCCGTGTCAGCGAGAGAGGTGACAAAATGTGACAGCCCTCTTAAAATTGGAACTAAGTATAGTGCTGCTAAACTCTTTCAACAAAAGCTACTATGTTTATAATAAATAACTTAAACTTAATTTTTATGACTTTCAAGTTATTTTAAGTACCTACCTATTAATAAGTAACTCGTAACGTAATTAAACGAAACATCATCGCGTGCAGTTCGAATAACGAGTATCGAAAATCCTTCATTGTGCATAATTCGATTAATGCTCGGTATTCGATATATTCACATTGCACCTGTATTTTATTATGTACAATTTAATTTTACCTACCGCCGCTATTCAACATGGGGGTTTTCTGTTAAAATAATGAACTAAATGAACCTCAATAATTGATGACAGCTGTCATGTATGTATTTAAAATATCCCTTTGAATCTTGTATCGTAAACTTAGACGTTCTAAAACAAAAAGTTTGCAACAAAAGTAAGTAAGGGTAATTAAGTTGGTATTTTACCAGAACATCATTTTTATCTATAGGTAGGTAAGTTTATCAGAAAAATTGGCGGGTTCTTGAGAAAGTTCTCATTGCTTCTCATTTTGAGTTAATATCTATAGGTAGGTGAAAACTGTGTAAAATTAGCGCTTATTCCAATAATGATTAGATACAATATTACATGGTATTAGGTATGATATAAAGGATACCTAGTACATACTAATTCCAATTTCAATTCAAAATAGATGCATTCGAACCCAGCTCAAACTTCGTGAAAATGATGGATGTGAAAGTGTTTGGCTTACAAAAAAGACTTATTTTTTAAGAGATTTTGTGCCTGTGTCATTTTTTTCTCTTCTCCCATACCTAAATTCGTCTATAACAGGCGTTATCCAAGTATCCACTTAGATGTAGGTACATGCTTATTATTTAAATAAAGAATGTGATTGTCCGTAGTGTTGTGCGTCTGTCGCATAAATAATGTAGCGCGGTCGGAACGCGCCACTCGCTGCGGTCTAGGCGCCGCGAGTGGAACAGAGTTGTGGAGTTGCTGTTATGACAAAAAAAAAGGCTAGTAGGTACGTAAAACTTTCTTAATAGTTTTAGATACAAATTGTGTCATCGTCATCTTCACAATCATTATCCTGGCCTTATTTGGGGTCGGCGCAACATGTGTTTTCTCTATTAGGTAGTTTTAGATTCAAATTCGGTAACCTGGGACATTATTCACACACGGCCATCTGATCCCAAAGTAAGCAGAGCTTGTACTATGGAAACCAGATAACTGATATACTACATACACTACTTTTTTTTTTTGTAAATACATACTTACATAGATAATTACACCCAGACTCAGAACAAACAGACATGTTCATGCACACAAATGTTTGTCCTGGATGGGAAACGAACCCACGACCTGTGGCATGTTAGGTGGTATCTAAACCAACCACGCCAACGGGCCTGTTTAATTCTGATAGGCAAATGCATGTTACAGATTCAGTTCCAATCAAGATCGAAGTTCAGTCAACTTTATCGACCGGCGATTTTTCTATTTTTTGTAGCAGAATATACCCTTTTTAGTGTATTTTTGAAAAACCCAAACTACCAAAACCATTCCTAGCCGAGAAAAAAATCGCCAGTTTCTTTCGGGATTTGTATTATAGTGGGAGTATTAGGTAAGGGTGTGGAAGATCACATGGCGGGTCTAAATTTATTTCCAAGTAATAATAAGGCGTAGCCGAGTTATTTCTGAATGGACGAATAAACATAACCACGGTGGGGATGGGGAAGTTTGAACCGAACCTGTCCGAGTCGGGGTGCCCCAAGACCCGAGCTCGCTTCGCTCTCTCTTGCATCCTAAATTCTCGTAATAACGATAGTAGGTACCTAACATTGCCTTTTGACCACATACGATGAGTTAAAACTATCAAACGTTAGCGTCACTATTACATACATTTGATTTGATCTTTTAAGAGTACAAATAAAACTTTTATTATTTTTAAATTCATAATTATGTATATTTGCTTCATATTGAGTTAGTTGCAGTAGCTGCTATTTAAAAATTAATTAAAGTCAAAAACTCACAGTATTTATAATAAAACCTTTAAATCCACTGTTACTTTGTCTAAACGTAAAACGGAACGACTTAGAAGTGACATTCTTACTTTATCTGTGCTAAAATGTCAATTTCATTATGTTTTTATCATACTTTATTTAACATACAACCTAATACTGACTTGTAAATTACAAAAAACGTAAGGAAATTTTAATTTCGCGGGCTACCCTGACGCTTTCGTCTTAAACAAATTTAAACCATTGATCCACCATCATTCCATTTCTGTCAATCGCTTATTGAAGACAGAATTATGTTTTAAATGCATTTGACTAAATGCACGACATGTAGTGCCAGTGTGTGCCAGTGGACCTTACTTCTGTTCAGGTGACCACATCTCTTACTAAAAATCTTAAATTGACTGACTAAATCAAAATCAAAAGTTATTTATTCAAACTAGGCTGAGAATCAGCACTTTTGGAACGTCATATATTATGACGAAGCGGAGGTAAACGGGGGGAAAGTTTGAGGGGCGAAAGTTCGTCATTTTTACTGGGGAGAAATTCCATCGGCACACGGTTTTTTTTTTTTTCATACATAAAATTAAAGACGATAAGTACGGTCACCTTACGAATACGTTGATCATTTTTGTGCTTTTCCGCATTAAACTAAATCTGTCAAAACGGGTCATTCTTGACGTCATCGTTGGAGCTCTGTCTCGCAGCATGCGATGGCCGTTTTATGTGAATGTGACGCATATTTTCCCCTAACTTGTTTTTTTTTTTGTGTTTGTATCCTTTCATTGCGCCATGTTTGTTTCTTTCTTTTAAATGTTTAGACTTTTCACAGGCTGACTGCACCGACATGACTTCACTCAATTTATTAAGACAGAAGACGGCTCCATGGTTTCTGTCCTACAGCTTGGGTGGCGCCGGCCGCTATAAAATTCGGACAGCGGCGCGGAATCCCACAGATTCCAACTTAATATTAATTGTCGATCGACTAACCTCAACTCTCCCCCCTCCCTAGCGCCACTAGATAATGATGCACAGAAAACCCACATCACAAAATTACTTCAATAGAAGACGCATAATTAGCAAAAAAAATCGATTCAGGATAAATAATATGATTTATGTGATGAATGATGATATGTAAATAATGTCGTTTTCAGGTACGTCGATAGTCACTCTGCTAAAATGGTGGGTTTTTTTTAGCAATATGCAAAGATATGAAGTGTAGGTTGCTGTAAAAACGTCCCATCGACCAACAAATCAGAGATGTACCTATCTCAGTCGAGAGATCTTAGTAAGGTGTTCATTTTTCATTAGTGTCATCCCTTGTGTGTGAATGTGAACTCATAAAGTTCTAAAATAAAGGTGTGGTTGTGTTTAAAACGAATGACGAAGTAGTAAAAAAGGTGAATTGTATGAAGTGAATCTTCTGATATATTTACTGTGACATCGCCCCCTCCCTTCCTCCACGCCAGACACGAGAAAAACGTTAACAAATTTTGGATTCTTATTTTAAAGATATGACAGATATTTTTTTTTAGGTTGGCTGTATAGATTTGTATCGTGAATTTTTTTATCGGCCGATGTAAATTCTTCGAAAGTATTAGTAAGTAATTATATTATCTGGTTGTTAATTAATCTAAATAGGTTCTCAATTATCATAAGGTTCGTATTTTAGAATAGCGCAACGTTGAATTTAATCAGTGTTTTTTTTCACAAAGATAACCTAAAATATCACCACGCCTGTATTCCGGGAAGGGTTAGATAGAGGTGGAAGCCCCCACATTTCGCCAGTTATGTTTAAGTCCCATGTATTAGGGGGCGAGCCTATCCACCAGGCACAAATCCAGACTCCGGGCTGCTACTGAGAAAATCCTAATGAAAAAACCCAATAACACTTTGTCTGACCTGGGAATCGAACCCAGGACCTGATACTCAGCAGTAGCGCTTGTGCCACTTTACACAAACGAGTTTTTGATGTTTTTATACACTTGTGTGGGGTTCGTGGGTAAGTAGCTGCACGGTTCGATCAGGCTAAGTTACGCTCAGGTCCTCACCCGACACGGTTGCTTCGGGAGGTTCCTGTTCCGGATAAGGTGGGAGGAAACGACCGGGTGTTACCATTGTGTGGATCGCCCGGAGGACACGGTGGAGCATACGGTGGAGGTCTGCCCGGCTTGGGCAGAGCACCGCCGCGTCCTCGCGGAGGCTATCGGCGGCGGCGATCTCTCACGTCCGGCCCTGGTACCGGCCATGGTACGGAGCGAGAGTGCATGGGAAGTCGTCACCTCCTTCTGCGAAGCAGTAATGCTCACGAAGGAGGAAGCTTAACGCGTGAGGGAGAGGAAATTTTTGCGCCCTCACGCCCCTAGTCGCCGCAGGAGACGCCCTGGGCGTCGGGAATCGATAGCCGATTCCCGGCCACCGTAGACGCGGGCTTGCGGATGGTGAGCAATGGGTAGCTCGCTGTCCGGTAAGAACCAGGCCCGGGTCGACGGCGCGTTGTGTTCCACGCGCGCATCAAAGAGATGTCAGCACTAGCTGAATGGGTCCGCTACGGCCGATGCCCGCCAGGGTTGCAGGTTGTTCGAAAGAGTTACCGTGGCCCTGGCACAGGCAACTGAAGGAACACGGGTGGGTTTTAGTCAGTAGAAGTCTGACACGCCCTCCCGCTCCACCCAGAGCGGGAGAAGTTATTTGATGATTTCCCATCCAAAAAAAGGCTAAGTTACGCTAGCCACGTTTGGTCCGTGGATGGGTGACCATCTTTACATACCAAGACCTTTCCGTGCCTCGGAAAGCATGTTAAGCCGTTAGATCCGGCTGTCATTCGCGGATTTTTGACAGTCGTTACTGATGGTCGCAAGCACGAAAGTCTGACAACCAGTCTTGCCAAGGGGTTTCGTATTACCCAGTAACTGGGTTGTAGAGGAGGCAGACGCTCCATGTAAAATACTGGTATTCAGCTGCACCTGGATAGACTGGAAGCCAGTGCCAACATAGGCTAAAAGGCTAGGCAAATGTATGGAAGTAGGTATACAGCACTGACAGTCTCCTCAGGAATATTTTGATGAAAGGTCAAAAGAAAAAGGGATATGGTATCGAACTAACCAGCCAGAGATTTCTCGGGTTCCGTGGATTGATTATGACTTCAATAAAAACGTAATCTCTACCGCCTTAAGACTTCGATCCGGACATATTCCAACAAATAAGTTTTATTACTTAATGAGAAAAGCTTTGTCTCCAAATTGTAATGACTGGAGAGGTTGATGATTTCTTTTATATTCTGATGGAGTGTGTCCGTAATGAAAATACTACAATTAATGTTTTCGGACAATATAAAAGGTATAACATTGGCTTTTTTAATACAAACCTTGCTATTCCAATGTCCATTATGGCTAAACAAATGTACAAGTTAGATATAAGGTAGAACGTAATCAACAATTTTGTATTTTTCTGCACTGGGCAATGTGGTTGCTAAGCGGCAAAGCCCTTTAAATAAATTAAAATAAAATTTAAAAAAATAGTTATATAACTGTGAATCCAGAAAACCACAGATCACACGGTATTTCTTTCACGTTTATTTAAGTCTCCAATTTAACGAACCAAAATTAACCGTAGGTAAGTACTAATATAATTTTAAGTATTGTAGATATGTAATAATACAGGAAAACCAGTCATTTAGTTTAAGAAACCATTCATCGTAATTTTCACATAGGGACGCAAAGAACCGTTATTCTCAGCCACCACAAGCGGTCACTACTAGCACTCTCGCCGATAATTTACGAACTTTTAAATACGGAACGGAACGGTATTTTTTCAATGGCAACACAAATTTGATTTGAAGTTGCCTTCCGTTACGATGGAACTGATGATTTTGAAGGGAATAGGGTTGTCAAGGGTCATAACATAACAGGAAATATCTAAGCTTCCAGAGATGCCATATTGGAAAAACCAATGGATTATCAACGATTGTTAAAATTATCGATTTTTACTTTATCGGTTTGAATTGCAACTGAACGATTTTCACTTGGATATAAGTAGGGAATTTTCAGTTTTCAATTTCATATATCTAGGTAGGTTACATAATCAGAGCCACAAACCTATCTAGGCAGCTGTTTACAATACAATCGGAAAGCAAACGACTAAGTAAAAGCACATCATATCTACACATATCTGTATCTATTCTAACAATAAAGCTGAAGAGTTTTTTTGTTTGAACGTTTATAATCATTGGAACTACCAGTTGGATTAAAAAAAAAATATATTATTGCATTTAATAGCCCAATTCTTGAGGAAGATTAAGACTAGGCTATTTAATATCACGCTAGGGCCCTTAGGAGCCGAGCAAAAAGAAAAAAAGTCAAAAGAACACTAAGCAAAAAAATCTACTTACCTACTAGCACAGGCAGGCGATGTGAAGTTTCACGCGGATGAAGTCGCGGGCAGAAGCTAGTTAAATAATAAAGAAAGGACGCTGTAACAACCCTAAGTAACTAGCAGCTCCTTAGTCCCTTGTGGCCGCAAAATTATAGTAAAATCGTATAATTAGGGATGCGGCCGTAATTCCCACTTGCGGTCGCCACTTCCTTCCCTATTGTTAGTTTGAAAACATTCGATGCAGACAGGATGCATCGAGTACTCGCATTTTAATCGATTTCATATATTTTGACAGTTGCGGTTTTTAAGCGATTTTTTCGATGAGAAACGGTTTTTTGTCTAATTCTCGTGGGTGGGAATCGATAGTATTTTCGTTTTTTGTCTATTTTTATTTCAAAAAGTAAAATTGAAGCTCATAAGCAAAAAAAGGGTAACAATTACTGTCTGCCTCTTTGTCTGCCTTTTATCAAAAAGGCTGAACCAATTATCATGTTAAACTTTGCTCTTTGACTTTATTATAATGCATGTAACCTGAATATTTTTAGAACTTAACGTCAGTTAACAATTTTTAATCAGTAGGTAAGCGGCTTCCATATTAAATTATTGTTTTATTTTCTTAGTAGATAGCTATTGACCTTCACAATCTACATTAAAAGTTACAAAACAAACTAATGACTCAAACTGTCATCCAAAGCATCATTTATAAACAATACATTTACAAAACTTCTAACAAAACATTAAAAACGCGTTCCACTGCGTACTCATAAAAAAAAGCTTCCACGACAGTAGATAACACTGGCAATAATTTAATTGACGCACTAACTAAAATTGACAACATCCTTTAGAAAAAAAGAAATTGCTCAGCTAGTTAAGGATAATAAAAAGTCGGTGCGTACCATCAATTGCCCATAGACCATAACTAATGGAATATGTTACCGGCTTGTAATTACCCATGTTTTATGTCAAACAATTAGACGCCATATCTGGCGGAATTCACTTTTCATGTTGGCAACATTTAGTCGAATTTGATTTAAGAAAGGGCGGGATGGTTGATATTTTTATTTTTTAATGAGAAAATTGTTGATGTATTTATTTTACTTTTGTTACTAAACGCTTTATTAAGCACTATTTACTTACTTACTTTTAATAATAAGTAGTATAGTTAGGTAATTATATATTTTTATCTTAACTTGAATAATGTGACCTAGCTTCATTCTTTTGAATAGGTACCTAGGTACATAACTAGGCAGATTTTCTTTAAAATTAGAATGTAAGTAGGTATTTGTTGACACTATTGCCAGAGATGTGCAAAATGGTTTACGAAAAATTATTTAAATACAAATGCAAATAGGTAGGTATTTTTTTTAATTTACATAGGTAGGTAGGTACTATTTCAAATAAATAATATAATAAAAAATAGTTTTGCTTTTTGTATTTAAATAAATACTTTTTGTAGAATTGATTTTATTTAACATAGATAGGTACCTGACCATATAATATCCAAATAAAGTATTCAATCCAACACTTTCGTTTTGATACCTAATCTTGTTCTAGTAGGTCTTATACGAACACTTCATTTGAATATCAAATCAACACTGATCACCACGACGAACCATGAAACCGGGTAAATCCAATACAAGCACCTTTAATTAATTTATATGAAACTAGCTTTTACCCGCAGCTTCGCCCGCGTGAATGTATGTCGGGAATTATCCCACGGGAACGTACTTCCGGGATAAAAAGTATCATGTGCCAACATCCAAATCCGAACTGCCGTTTTAGCTCACTTTAGCATTTATAGTTTTAGTCGGGATTTGACAGGTAATGTTGGCAAAACTTAACAGTAAAGTATGTTGCATTTTGTAAATAGAAAATACGTCTCTAAATGTATTTCAAATAAAATACAAAATGCTTTTTTTTTTAAAGGAATTTAAATACAAAATAGAAAATAAGTATTTCGTATTTGCATTTTAAATACAAATAGGATATCAAATAAATAGCATCTCTGACTAATTCCTATAAGTATTCCATTCTAAAAGCAACCACCAGAGTTGTTTATGAATACCTACAGCTGCAAAGCGCATCGGGCTGAAAATCAAATGAAATGATGTATTGGAATGGTTAGACCGACTGAGTTGATCATTTAGGCATTTTATTTGGATCAAGTGAACGAGAACCTTCTAAAAATGGTAGATAGGTGATATATAGGTACTTACCTATTTATGTAACTAAAGTCAGAGATATTAATTGTTAAGCAAATTGACTCATCATCTGCCTAGCCTTTTTCCAACTATGTTGGGGTCGGTTTCCAGTCTTACCAGAGGTATAAGGCTATAGCATTGTATCTCGTTTACTGCGCGTGCACCTATTAAATTGTCCGTAGGTAGGTAGGTATATTCAAATCAAAACTGTCATTCTTTGACAGTTGTATGCAATGACTGTGTGTCACTTTGGTCAACAATTGACGCAGTGTGTCACTTTGGTCAACAATTGACGCAGTGTGTCACTTTGGTCAACAATTGACGCAGTGTGTCACTTTTGTCAACAATTGATGCAGTGTGTCACTTTGGTCACCAATTGACGCAGTGTGTCACTTTGGTCAACAATTGACGCAGTGTGTCACTTTTGTCAACAATTGATGCAGTGTGTCACTTTGGTCACCAATTGACGCAGTGTGTCACTTTGGTCAACAATTGACGCTGTGTGTCACTTTGGTCTACGATTGACGCAGTGTGTCACTTTGGTCACCAATTAACGCAGTGTGTCACTTTGGTCAACAATTGACGCAGTGTGTCACTTTTGTCAACAATTGATGCAGTGTGTCACTTTAGTCACCAATTGACGCAGTGTGTCACTTAGGTCAACAATTGACGCAGTGTGTCACTTTGGTCAACAATTGACGCAGTGTGTCACTTTGGTCAACAATTGGCGCAGTGTGTCACTTTGGTCAACAATTGACGTAGTGTATCACTTTGGTCAACAATTGGCGCAGTGTGTCACTTTGGTCAACAATTGACGCAGTGTGTCACTTTGGTCAACAATTGGCGCAGTGTGTCACTTTGGTCAACATTTGACGTAGTGTATCACTTTGGTCAACAATTGACGCAGTGTGTCACTCAGGTCAACAATTGACGCAGTGTGTCACTTTTGGTCAACAATTAAGTTCCCGAACTGTACCTAAAACCTTTTTGTTAGAAACCCAATTTTCCTCTCAGCTAACAATCTCATTCTTGTTTTTTGTAAGAAAACCACATGGTATTTTTTTTTCAAACGCCATGTTCGTAATTCGATATACCTACCGACGCCGCGCCGACCGAATGTGTAACGTTACACTGCTGATAAACCGAAGCCGAATATATACATGTAATCCGCTGCTTATGTTACTTGTGTTTTAATGCGCTTTTTTATCTACATATCGGAGTGGTGAGTGATGAAATTATTGAATAAGCATCGATTTTTGTGTGATACAAAATCATGTTGAAGTTATTCGGAGCTATCAGGTGATTAAACTGATACCATAGTCAGTTTAAGTTTAGACCTGCAGGTAAAAGAGGTTTACGCTTTCCTGCCAGCCTATTCTTTAAAAATCTTACCGAGAAAACTTAAGTGAAGTGAGTTTTAAGTTAGCTGTCATTCCACCTGATGCTCGGGATTGACACTTTTCACTTCAAGCTCACTTCACCTAAGTTTTCACTGTGAGATTCTACTGAATAGATCGGCTGCTTTAGAAGCCAAAATCTTACAAGCTTAAACAATATTTTTTATTACTTTTATGTATTTTTTGTAATAGGTTTTAATTATATTATTTATAGTTTTCTATGTTTAGTGGAAACTTGAACTTCAACGTAGTCTATTACAGTAAATTAACCAGGCTAATTGTCGTGGTTGGTTAAGATACCAACTATCATGCCGCAGGTCGTAGGTTCGATTCCCATCCAGGACAAACATTTGTGTGCATCAACATGTATGTTTGTTCTGAGGCTGGGTGTAATTATCTATATAAGTAGGTATGTATTTACAAAAAAAAAGTTGTATATGTAGTACATCAGTTAGGATCTGGTTTCCATAGTACAAGCTCTGCTTAGTTTGGGATCAGATGACCGTGTGTGAATAATGTCCCAGGATATTATTTTTATTATACCTACATAAGAGTCCAAGAAAATATAGGTAGGTAATACATAGCAGGCACAATGAATATTTGAACGCTTTTGTCATTTCGAAAAAAAAACAGACAATACACTCGTATTGGGTGACGACAGATGTTAAATTCGATTTTCGAAATCTGTGTTGCCAACGGAAAAAAATGGTAATAATAGGTTGGAAAAGGAGCATGTTTAAATCGTTATTAATTTGATATTTACGTATGTCGCTGACAAACCACAATGATACGTTAGTTTATGTAAATAAGGATGATTTGTGGGTTAGTAATGTCACTTATTATCGGTTCGTCGAAAAGTAGAGTTCTGTTATTATGTATGTATTTCTTTAAAAGAAAATTTCTTAACCTATTTAAGATTATGTGGTTTCTTTTAAACATATGGGTTATTCTAAAACTGATACAAATTAGCTACTGAACTCATGCGCAAGTTTTGTATTTCCTAGTAGGTAATCTGTCTTAAATGAATCCATCTATGTAATAGCTAGGTAGGTATTAATACCCAAGTAGAGTGAGCATTCAAAAGATAGCTCATATTTATAACAATTTTAAGGCCGGATATAATTTGCGTATGACGTCACACGTTACGTGTGTCGAAGTATCAATTAACATAGCGAAAACGTGTTTAGCTAGATCAGTTATTCTGGTGTCTTTGTCAAGAGTTGACAAAGCACTGTCAGAACCTAGAAAGAAACAACAGGAATATTGGCCAAAAAAGTGTTAAAAATTTATATGAAATTGACAATAGCAAAATAAGGTCAGATGTCGTCACATATCGGCCGTAAATCTGCTCAGAAATGGACAAAACCCCAATCGAAGAAAGATGGCATCAAAAGAAATGCAATGAGCCTAAAAAGTCTAGTGCCGAGCAAATACGATGGCTACGGCAGTATCGGAAACCGTAGTAAAATTTCAATCGGTTTTCACGAAGGGTTTGTCTACAATAACGTATTTGTAGGCAGTCGTCTAATCTAGATCAAACTATGTAGGTACCTATCAAGACTAGGTATCACATCTAGATACGACTAAGTTGAGATACCTTCTTAATATGTCATTGATTCTCTGTAGGTAAGTAGGTACACCTACTTACTAAGATTCCACCACCCTAATTGCGTAACAAACTGTCAATCACAATATGAATGATCTTGAAGCATATTGCTAATCCATTGCTTCATATGTTCGAGAAACGTATCTGCATAACAACGTAAATAACGCAATGAATGTTGTTGAACTGTCAAAATGAAAGCCATTCATACTGTACCTAAGTGTGATACGCAATTACCCCGCAGTTCCTGTTCCAGATTTTGTTAAAATGGATTAACTACTTAAATGTTTAAGAATTTTATGCAAATCTACTTTTCTAAAGAAATCTGAAAAACTCAAACTCAAAGCATTTACCTATTACCACAGATTAATACAGATGGGACACTCCGCAGTTTAGGTATGAAGCTACAAGTACGCGGCGGGCCTATCTCACTGGCTGGGCCAATTCAGTAGAACTGCCGCGGTCAGAAGGTATAAGAGTTACACTTTAGAAAAACAACTTGTAAGTGAATATAGGTAATAAGCATTGAGGGACCTGAATTGCACTTTATTGTGTCGTAGCAAGAGTTGCTTTTTATTTAAATGTTTTTGCGGAGTGTCCCATCTGTATTAATCAGTGGTATTACAAATAAACCAATTACAGGCACTTTGAATCGGCAAGGGGTCGGTCAGTTAAAAAGATGAAGCTAGTTGCCCATTCCAAAGCGTATAATAGCCTAGGTTTCTATGGTTCTCCAGAAGAAACTTCACTCTTTTTAAATCAAAATACTTTTATTGGTGATTCAGTTAGAGGTAAAAAAAAAAGTCACAACACCAATTTTATCGGGTTATCTTTATTATCATACAAAAGAAACATTCATGACATTTATTTTTTAAAGAATATTTCTTTAAAATGTTAGCGTAACTGCGGCTAAAATGGTTCATTCTGAAGTTCCAATTGCGAGAACAATTCGGTGCACAGTTGATTTCTCGCTTCGGATCGTTGAATTTCTTTGAATCTCTTCAAATTGTCGTTAACTTTGTCTCTGTCACCTCCGACCTAGAGTCAAGAGCAATACCCACTCAAATAAAAACAAGAATTGGCAG
The DNA here is from genome assembly GCA_948252095.1 of Dicycla oo. Taxonomy (NCBI): domain Eukaryota; kingdom Metazoa; phylum Arthropoda; class Insecta; order Lepidoptera; family Noctuidae; genus Dicycla; species Dicycla oo. Next base: position 7,139,717 of record OX411729.1, read on the forward strand.
CCAAGATCGTGTGATAGGTACCTATATCACCTCTACTTAGACTTTTTCCTTTAAGGCTATATGCAAGGTCCAAAGTCTACATAGATAACTCGGGTACGATTGAGGAATTGGAAGCCAAAATTACTCGCGAGATTCGCCAAATACCCCAGAAATGCTCGGGCGCGTCTAGTAAACTAACTTTCATTAGAAAACAAACTGAAGATATCAGTCTCTAGCAGAACCAAGTAGGCCATTTTAGAGTTATAGGTACTGGAAGTTAATCTTGATCCTTTCATGGAAATCACCAAACATAATCTAACTTCTCAAATAAAACCCAGATCTCTTGCTTCACACAAATGATTTTCAAACGCCTATCTGTTTCAATGGCGGTTGGCGCGTTTCCGCTGGGTTGCCACAGTGAAGTGTCAAATTACCCCTAATTATCCGCCATCGAGGGACCGGAACGCCGGCTGCCATCGACAATTGAATTATTTTTTTTTAGAATTACGCTTAAATACAGTGGGTAATGGAATCTGATGAATGCCTTGTTTTTTTTTTAATGTCTATTAAGTTTCACGGTAAACCTATTTGCATAATTTTTGTAGTTATTATTATTTTATGGTGTTTTTCTTAGAGATTTCTCTGTTTTCGTTACACGGTTTGAAAGACAGGGGCATTAAAAACGTGTATGCAATGAATAAAAGATAAGTGCTAGGTTAACACGTAGGTAAGTATTCTTCTGAAGTAATATACCACGCATTAACAATACTTACTTACATACACAATCAATGTAACGGTGATAGAATAGAATAGAATACTTATCTAAATCCTTATTATGTAAAATGGGTGGACCAGGGAAGACCACCATAGCAATTTAATATTAAATAACACTTTGATTCATTGTTTAACATAAGCAGCTTATAAATCTTTATCAAATTTTAGGTTTACTCTTCCAAATGGCCTTGCTAGGAACAGGGCTAATACCTAATACCTAGGGATGATGCCTTGGTAAAAAAAAAGAAATTCTGTTTAGTCCGTCAGTCCAAAAAAAATATTAGACATGTATTTTTTGCTTTATCATATAAATCAAAATTGGCATAAATAACACGCATTAAAGTTTGGGGCTCGTTACATCGCTTCTACGTATAAAATCTACCAAGACGTGACGTCTTGCCACATTTTAACTCAATGAATTGACGTAATCTTTTGATTACGTAGAAAAAGAAAAAATACGTGTCAAATATTTTTTAATAATCTCCATACCTATACAAAAACACTTTTTAGTCATCATTCTTATTCAGTAATTTTACATATCTCATCGTGATCAATAACTGCGATTTTTGAAAACCGGCTTTACAAACAGCAGGACCTATAGGTAGGTACATGGGTCACCCACCTTAGGTAGGTAGGTACTATTTAGGTACACCAAGATAAGATATGTAGCTCTCAAAGTGCATATGTATTTAGGTAATAGATAAACCTATGTAGGACATTTATTGAATCTCCTGTGAATGTTCACAGGAGATTCAATAAATGTAGATACCTAATAGGCAAGCAATGCTTTTCAATTCATAGTGTAGTTTGTCTTTTACGTTACTTATAAGTTCCTAATTTAATTGAATGCCTATTTCATCAACGTTTTTTGAAAATAGTCGATGACTTACCTAAATTAGGTTATATTATTATTAGGTACCTATGTTTCCTTCTTTCAGTCAGACCTTGTTAGATAAATTTACAAAACATTTTCTGATTCTTAGGTAGGTATGCAGTATTATTTAATTAGTACAGCGCATTTTTTAATTAATTGGGGAACTTCACAGATCACAGTCCTAATGGGTAGGAATCATATACCTACCTATTTTGTTTGTTGTTTGTTTGTTGTGCTGTTTTTTTTTAATTAAAATAAACAATTTTCTATAAGTAATCCTAATTTTAAGTAGGTAAACAGCTAATCACAGGTCAACGCCCTCGTGTTGGGCGTTAATTAGCTTTTTGAAATTGTAATTTCTTATAAAGATTTTTTTTTCTGTTTTATTGCTTTTAAAGAGATGGTATGGTATGCAGGTCTGTGAAGTTTATCTATCTATAAAACCTACCTATGCAATGCGATAAAATCGTTTTTTTTTTTACAAACCCATCTCTATAGTGCCTCAATTATAATTAAATACTAACTACCTACCTACCTATATTTAAACTGAAACCCACTCACATGACAAGACCTCCCTATTCCAAAAATCAATAAAAACCGAATAAAAAAATACAAAAAAAAAATGGCACATGAAAATTTATTCAGCCATCAAACGTAGATATAAAATAAATAATCCACGATATTAACGATAACAATACACTGTGCAGGCGCGCACCGCACAGTGATCTATAGATCATTTTAGCTCGATCCCTATTAGCTTGAACCGAAAACGCCCCGCCTACGTGGAAGCCCACTGACCATTAATTGGGTACAAAAATCGATGTAGGAACGCCCATAATACGGCCGTCTCCCTCTCTCGTTCGAAAGAACATATGTCTACCCCTGTCTGGCGGGTGTCGTCAAGCGCTCGGCTTGTTCGTTTTCGTCGCAAGCGCAGCTCAGACGTCACAATGCCGGCTTCTACAGAAAAATAGTATGTTTGTATTCTTTTATTTGTACATACGACGCCGCCCGTCGCCGCGTGCAATATTTGTGTAGAATAGACAATTTTTTTTTACTTTTTAACGTCTAATTTGAAAGTAAGTTGGCATCTTGGGACGCGCCGAAAGATCTTTTTAGGAATGAAACTTAAGTTTCTTTGGTTTTGTTTTATACCCTGATGAAGTTGACAGTGTTGTGGAATTTTGATATTAAGGATTCGGAAATGTGTAAAAAATTGCTTGAGTTAGGTACATAAAGTATTGGTCAAATGAGCAGAGGAGGCGGTGACGTTTGTTAAACTTAGTCTGTAAGAAGCTAAAGTGAAATGGATACGTTATTGTATTAATTTTTATGTGCATCGTACCTTAATTGGTAAGATCACAGCCCACTCGCTTTTCGAAGAGAGGGGCCTACCCTGTATCCCATCAGTAGGAACGTTACCTATATAGGCTCATTATCCTTATAAAAAAGTATACCTACATCGGTTTTATAGAGCTGCATCTCAGAGTACCTACCTATGTTTTACACAGAATTAAAAATAGCCTATTGTTCTCGTATTAGGGAGTTACCTACTATTTTATTGATTAATAATAGTAATTACTAACTTAGTTCAAATTCCAAACAATACAAATTAATGTGTAATAAAAAATAAAATTCTTGTCCATTTATCGTTTTTCAATTTTATAATTTCGCGCCACTCTCCGCTAGATGGCGCTGCGTGCCGCTCGCAAACGAGAAATAATTGGTAGAACGCGTTACTATTACGCGCTCAATACTCAATACATTTATAATTTATTCCTCACATTGTGTTTCGTAAAAAACTTATAGTCTTTACTAAAGGAGTGTTTAGGGAAATTGATACTTTTATTTAGGGGCCATAATTATTAAATTATTTACATAGAACCTGCTTGTATTTCAAGTTACCTTATTTTTACACTTATAGGGTACGTGTTATGGACTGATAATTTAGTAGGTAGGCTTTGGTTTAAAATAAAGGCATATTGTCATTGCCTAGGTATCAGGAACCTAAATGGCTAATGACATGATCTGGCTCCCAATGAGTAGGTAAGAGTAGGTAGGTACCTACCTAAGTGCCAATTTCACCGATGGAACTAAACGCGATCAGCATACTTATATTTAAACTGCGTTTAAGAGCTATCAGTGTCATTTTTATAGACCTACCTGCCTTATAGTTTTTTCACAACTCTGTTGTGGTCGGCTTCTATTCTAACCGGATGCAGCTGAATACCATTATTTTATTTACATCGAGCGACTGCCTATCTGACCTCAATAACCCAATTACTGGGTAATACGATAGGTAGGTACCTACCATGGTAAGACTGGTTGACCGACTTTCGGCTTCTGACGACCCGTATCTAACGACTGTCAAAGATCTAAGAATGGGGGCCAACGGCTAGAAGAATTTCCATGAAGTTTTGAAAGAAATGTTCTAGGTACCTACTAGTCGCGTCGCTGTCTGCGAAGTTTTTAACCCATCAAGTCTTGACTGATGTGATCAAACACAATGATATAGGTACCTACCTATCTAATTATCCGTTACTCCCTGGAGTCACACGTGCAGATAGGAGGATAAGGACGTAAAGTCATAGAAATATTGTTTAGTCTGTAGTCTCGCATCATCCCTTCATTCCTTCCATGTAGGTATCACGATCTTGCGTATCTCTCTCTAAGTCCTGAGAAAAATCTCTACTTACTAAGTAAATATTAAGTAGGTAATAACTGCCGCACGGGTCGATCGATCAGGTTAAGATACGCTTGCCGCGGTTTGTCCGTGGATGGGTGACCATCTTTAGATGACCCCTCCGTACCTCGGAAAGCACGTTAAGCCGTTGGTCCCGGCTGTCATTTGTGGATCTTTGACAGTTGTTACGGGTCGTTAGAAGCCCGAAAGTCTGACAACGAGTCTTACCAAGGGGTACCTAAGTATTGTGTTACCCAGTAACTGGGCTGTGGAGGTCAGATAGATAGGCAATCGCTCTATGTAAAATACTGGTACTCAGCTGCATCTGGTTAGACTGGGAGCCAATCCAAACATAGTTGGGAAAGGGCTAGGTAGGGAGAGTTAGTTACTTTTGCATTTAGGTAGGTAATTATGAAGAAATCTAGAATGTAAAATCTACCATCATTCTATCATTTTCAACTGAGTCTTCTGTTTGGGGTGTCAGCGGTATGGTGCTGGCATGAAATAGGTAAGTACCTACTGCTCAGCAACCTTACCTGAAAGTCGAACAACTTTGTACAAGGAGTGGGTATTTTGGGAGACTTCTCCGATTCCAAGGAAACTAGGCTTGGTAAAATAAAATATTTTTACTTGGTGTTTAGAACGAGAACTGTAGGATATAAGTGGTTTTATTTACACCACACGTGTCAAAAATGACAACAGAACAAGTGTCATTATTATTGTCATAAAGACAGTAAATACGGTGTTACAATATGAAAATATTAGATAACATTTTAAATATTGTACTTGGTACACCTTCACTGACCAAAAATAACATTTAAACTTTCGTTCATTTCGAATCAATCATTCCACAACCTCGACACACCCCCACCATAGACTATAAAACTCTTAACGACTCAAAAGAGACTGTCTAATAAAGGCATAGGGCAATAGAATACACAAAAGTGCTCCCGTGTGCCTTAGAAAGATCTGTGGCACGCACCGGTGATCCTGTGAGGCTAAGGGCCTCTTGAGCCCTAAGGGAGGTCTTAAAGAGCCCTGCAGGGCTTCGCATGTGCGTAGAGCGTAGGTACCTATATTATGACGTGTGATTCTACTTTTCTAGACTTTAATAGGAAGGCAATTTTATGAAAGGTAGGTATGTATGTAATGTACCTATGTGTGGTTGCAGAAAGTGCTTGGTAGTGCCTCGAACTAACCTACTTGTGTAGGTAAGTAGTTACTTAAAAGCCCTGCGTTTTGACAGATTAGATGTGTTGAAGCATGGCGACGCATCGCATTTTGTAGCAATTTGACTGTAATTACGTTTATTTTGAGTCTTATAATTTATTATTTTTTGTTTAATGTATGAAATTTTAATTTCTTATGATCTAACGTTTATTCTGGTATAAATTTTACATAATAATATTAATGTAGTAAGAAGAATTTTACAGTTCATTTCTAAGCGTTTTTTGTAGTTTTATGGTTTTGAATGGGATCCATTTTGCCACTTTGCTATTCCATACATATTTCAAAATTCTGAGGCCGCTTTAGGCTAAAATATCTACTGTATAAGAGATATTATTATAAATTTTTCATTTCATTTGCTTATGTAGGTAGGTACAGTAGTCAATCCACGAGCTCGAAAAAATGCATTCACGCATTTTATGATAAACTTGCTTTGGAATTTTGGCTTAATTTAATACATAAGAAGAAAATTGCGAAAAGCGGGGCCGCTATGAACTATAGGTAGGTACTAAAAATTCTCTATTCTCCAGACTGAGTTTCTCAGAATAAGAACGCGAAAGTTGGGCCTATTTTCGCAAAAAAATCGGTCGAAATGTAAAATGCCTCTCTTAAGTCACGCATGGGTATGTAGGTAATTAGGTTCCTATTTTCCTAAGTGACTGGCCGGGTCCAAAGCAAACTTAACCAATGGTGGGAATAAAAAGTTGCTGAAACCTAATAAAGAAGCGCGAAACTGTAACCTAGCGATGATCTCAAATGCTCGTATAGCCATCGACATTCATACTCAAAACTTTCCTGACGACATTTTCCTTCTTCCTTCGCATCACAGGCCAATCTTGCCAAAACTGAATATTATTATCCATTTCAAACAAAAAAAATCAGTCTGCCTAGCCTATTCCCGACTATGTTGGGGTCGGCTTCCAGTCTAACCGGATGCAGCTGAATACCAGTATTTTACATGAAGCGACTGCCTATCTGGCCTCCACAACCCAGTTACTGGGTAATACGATACCCCTTGGTAAGACTGGCTGTCAGACTCTCAGGCTTCTGACGGCCCGTAACAACTGTCAAAAATCCACGAATGACAGCCGGGACTAACCGCTTAACGTGCTATCCGAGGCATGGAGGAGTTTCGGTATGTTGTAAAGATGGTCACCCATCCACGGACCAACCCCGGCAAGCGTAGCTTAACCTGATGGATCGACCCGTGCGGCTTTTATTACTTAGCCACGAGGTCTTTTTTGCATTCAAACAATTAGCTCTAAGTGCAAAATCTCGCTACGGGTTCAAACGAAATAATGTGCAGAACTAATATCATGAGATTTTTAAAAATCTTTCTCAAAGAGAGGCGAACCCACTATTTAACCGTAAACACCACAAGAACCGCTTCATAAAAAACAAGAGTTATTTCACCAATAAAACCGAATTCAGTACCAAAACGGGCCGACACCAAATATATACCAGAATACCAATTTATCACGACTTTTCACAAGTGAAATAAACCTTTATCTCCAACAGATAGAACTTACAATGAATGTAGAGATAAGTTTGTAATTCAACGGCCACCCACGCAGTGCGAAAATGTACTGTAATAAAAATTATTCGCTTTAATTTAAATGTCTATGCAAATGGGATGAAAGAAACCGTCGTAGGTGTGCATGGAGATGATTACTATTTATTTATAAAGCAAATGATTAATTTATTGGTCTCTCTTTAATGAGGCACCTGCACTAATTCACGGTGAGGTCTTGCCAGAGACATCAACCTACCTATATTACCTACCTTCCTAGGTCGATCTTCAGTCCAGACAAGCTACTATTTGGATGATTTATTTTATGGTTATTAGTGCCTTTTTATAAGGATAAGAATACGCAATCTAAATCGGCTCTGTAAGGTCGCTCACATCGATAATACTTTCTCCTTCGCAGACATGAAAAAGAAGTTGCATAGGTATATATTGATCAATATTTTGAGCACTATAGGGTGAAATTAAATTAGCTATCGTAACTCCGCAGACGTGATGGGTATCGGTATCTATAGGTACACGACAAAAAAAAAAAATTCGATGATTTTTTGGGGATGTCCGCTAGTAAATCATCATCTGCCTAATCTTTTCCCAACTATCTTGAGGTCGGCTTCCAGTCTAACCAGATGCAGCTGAATACCAGTATTTTACATGGAGCGACTGCCAATCTGACCTCCACAACCCAGTAACTGGTAATACGATGCCTTTCGGTAAGACTGGTCAGACTGTCAGACTTTTAGGTTTCTGATGACCCTTAACGACTGTCAAAGATCCACGAATGACAGCCGCGAGCAACGGCTTAACGAGCTTTCCGAGACACGCAATTACCCCTAGTAAATATTCTTTATAATTTCTTTTTTGCCCATCACGTCTGCGAAGTTTCGCTAGCTAATTTATTTTGACTCTGTATAATAATACTGTAGTGCTATTCTGTAAAGTTGATTTCAAAGCTCACTCAAATGAGCGCACACCTATCGATAGCGAACTCATTTGTTTTAAAAGTAAATACTCTCTGATGCACAACCTTACACCGTTCGAATTTCGAACTAATAAGATGTATACAGAGAGTGAACAGCCAATATAAAAATATCTCGGTGGCTTAAACACTCCCAGATTGATCACTGGAAAAGTCAATAAAAATCAACCGTCTAACATACCATTAGGCTACTAGATTAAGATCATTATGCCAACAATTATTATTGTGCGGTAATAAGGTGCTTCATGGTGACTGCTCGAGAATTACGAGCTGCGAATAATCGATATGGCAGCACCCCTTTCTAATGGCTCGAGCATTCCATGGTGTTGGCTCGGAGTCATTGGGTATGTCGGTTTTAATATACGCTGTAACTATGCTATTTAAATCATGGGTGGTCAAGAGGAATAACTCTATAGATAAGGCGTTGAGCTGTTGATGTCGTGAAATGCACCGTTTTATTAATATTCCTAGACGTGATCCCATTCTTGTACCTAGTTCTATTCTGTAAAGCTCACTTCAAACCACACTCGAGTGAGTTTAGTTTCCATTTTCAAAGTGATGTTTAGAGAATAAGGGCCGGTTTTTTATCCGTAGTTAACTCAACCAATGATTAAACATAGTAACTAATCGTTGAATTTTGGCTAACTGTGAAAGTCTAAACATATCAGTCCTTTCACATTTAGGCAAAATTCAACCATTACTTAACCGTGTTTAACCATTGGTTGAGATAACTACGGATCAAAAAAACAGGCCCTAACTCTACAGACAGACCTTCCTTCTCTTCCAGACCTTCTTTCTCCTTTTCTATAAAAGAATTTGGAAAACTATCATTTGCAGTGTAAGGACTTTACAGATTGATTTCATCTTTATTATACCGGGTGTCTGAGAACAGGTGTCACCAACTTAAGGGTATGGTACAGACCATCAAACTGAACAACTTTTGATAAATAAATAAATACATAAATAAATAAATAAATATTATGCTGAAGAACTGAGAAGACACAATTCTACTTACATAAGAATATTATGCTGAAGAACTGAGAAGACACCATTCTACTTTTATAAGCATTTAGCTTCAAACACCGAGAAAATTTATAAAAATCTTCCAGCAATATAAATGTTATGTTTTTCTATAAATTAAACCAGCGATACGAGAGTAATTAATAAATAAGCCATGTGTTTATTTCTTAATTACTTTTAAGACAGGTTACTAATTAATTCGTGGTTTATATCTTGACAGTTTTATTATAAAAAGAGTTTTTTTATACTTTCGGTTGGTTTGTGGTACCTTTTAGTGCGGATTTCACCAACTGAAACTGAACGCGATCAGCACGAAAACTACGTTTAAGAACTGTCATTGTCATTATCTTCTTTGGAATATTGACACTGACAGCTGTTGAACTCGGCTTAGATGTGCTGATCGCGTTCAGTTTCATTGGTGAAATCCGCACTGAGGTAGGTATATTTTTTGTCAACTTCTTAGATGAAACGGTGGCTTGGTTCGTGAAGTAGGTACCTATTTGATTTTCTGTATTTTAAGTAGGTAGATACTCCATTTTTTGCACAGGTAGGTACAGTATATGCTCTGCTATAGATCGTATTTTATCAGTAGTTTTTACAAGTACACAAATATCATTATAAGAAAAAAAACATTAGTAGGTACTCGTAGGTAGGCGCAGTTCGAGTCGTTTGTTTTCCTGAAAACAGATTGTTTTACTACGGTTTCCGATACTGCCGTAGCCATTGTATTTGCTCGACACTAGACTTATTATGCTCATTGCATTTCTTATCAAGTAAGCTGTCACCGGTTATGATATTTTTCAATTCTGAGCAGATTTACGGCTGATATGAGACGACATCTTAAACTTTTTGCTATTTGCAACAGTTTTTCTTACGGGTTCTGACACTGCCGTAGCTATTGTATTTGCTCGGCACTAGACTTTTAGGCTCACTGCATTCCTTATGATGCAAGTTTTCTTCGATTGTGACTTTTTCATTTCTAAGCAAATTTACAGCCGATATGAGACGACATCTGACATTTTTTTGCTATTGTCAACTTCATATTCATCTTTAACCCTATTTTGGCCAATATTTATGTTGTTTCTCTTTAGGTTCTGGTAGTGATTTATCAACTCGTGTCTGGGTTTACTAAGCATAGGCATAGGCATATTCCCGACGAACAGGACAGTATTCGGTGAAGCAGATTTTGCCGTGGCTGAGACTACGGAAATACCTTCTACAACACCATCAACTTCCGCGGATGCATATGTCAACCCAACACCATCAACTTCTTCTGCGCCACTCGTTCACTCAACTCCATTAATTTCTCCGCTACTCATTGATCCGACGCCATTAACTAACGCTGCACCGCCAGTTCCTACTACGTTGAATCTGAACCGTGTAACGGTGTCTCCAGCGGATATAATGCCAGTTCCTAAAATAAGCGTGAACCGAAAAAGAGCAACCGATCACCGCCAAAAAATGTGTTGATAACCATCTCACAAAATAAAACTCCTAAGCTTAACCAAATAACCAAAACAAAAAATAATAAATGATAACATTTGCTTGTACTGCCTCGAAGAATACGGTTCAAGCCGCGTGGATGAAGATGAGGTGCAATGTAGGGAGTGTAAACGTTGGGCTCATGAAGGATGTATACCTACAGGTTATGACTCAGAGGATTTAGATAATTTTGTATGTATGGGATGCGTTGCTTCTAGATAATTTCTGGGGCAGTATCGTATCTAATATATGGCAAAATCGTAATTAGAAGAAGTTTTAATATTTTTTGGTTTTTATTGTTTAATATTTTAATTATTCCAAATATGTGTAAGTGATTATGTTCCTTAGGAGACTGACTAATTATAATTGTTGAGTAGATAAATTAGTGTTTTGAGATGAAAGACCTGCAACCCTAAGCCCTTAGTTATACGATTTTGACCCGGTCTCCCCTACTTATACCGACCGAAAAGACATCTTCACGTAAAAAAAATGGTTGGGCTTTAAACTTTTAATTTTCTTTATAAAAACTTCTGTTAGGTATAAAAGTTTCAGCAGGTGCTATTACTACGTACCTACTTCAAATTATTTGTTTACTTATATCAACAAAACAAGTTAGGTACCCATAGAAGGTAAACATCCACACCTACTGAAAAAAAAAAACTGTAACTAATTTCAACTGTTGGTTTCATTAAATATTTTATTACAACCTTCTTGCAGGAAGCATTTGCAATATGTGGCCACTGGCCATTTGAGGTCAAAAAAAATTACGAAATGCCATTAGATTTTCCTTTTAATTTTATTCGTCGTCTGGATTAAAAGGCTGTCACTTTGTATACAGCGAAGACTTTTAATAGTACATATGAAATTCAGTGTAGCTAACCTTTTTGAATATTTTTATGAAATTGGAACCATTTTTTCGCGCGTATCTTGTATGTTTGTATATTTCTTTATTACCTCGTAGGTATCTACCAAACGTCTGAATGGATTTCGACAGTTAAGGTACCGTTTTATTCGTCTTAGAAACCCAAGTGTCCTTAGATAGGTGTTTGAAAAAGAAAACAAAATGGCGGATTTTTGGCGCGTAATTGTAATACGTTAATAAAAAAAAATAACCAATCCTATCGAGTAGGGTATCAAAATAAAGAAAATTAAAAGGGGATTACAAAAGTATATATGGTATATGTGCCCAAACGTATTTAAAACGAAACAAATAAATTTAAATACAAAATATTATAGGTAGGTACTTAGGTAATTCTTGTTTTTCTCTTTTCAGAGTGTTTGTGCAGTCGGGTTTTTTTTTTTTTTTTAATTAATTTATGTATTAATAACATACCATAACATCTCGCCTAATATCCCCGAAGGGTAAACAGAGCCTATAACGTTCCCACAGCTGGGACACAAGCACAGGCCTCCTCTCGGTGAGAGGGAGTGGGCCGTAATACACCACGCAGGATCAGTGCGCGTTGGCAGATGTCACATGTCTTCGAATTGTTGGTTCTACGACATGCCGGTTTCCTCACGACATAACCCCCACCCCCATTATTTATTAATGTAGGTACACACACTTAATTATGAAACATATATACCTATCTATATTTAAAGATAGAAGGGCACAACAAAGGTTTTGCTTATTTCAATAGAAATTTGCGACAGGAGAGTTGGATGAGAGACGATGATCTGAGAGTTGGATGGATAACTTATTATAAGTTTAACTTGACTTAGTTGTTTTTTTTTTTTTTTTTGTTTTTTTGACATATCTCAGGACCCTGGGGTCCCGGCCCTTTGGAAGGCGTACGAGGGGTCGAAGCCAACTCGCAGAGGCCCCCGCCTTAGATAATTTAAAATGATGAGGAGGCACCAACCGACGTTTATCCCTGTATGCACATGCAAGTGCACCCAAGGACAACCCCCGGTTGGTGCAGGACTAATGTAGAACGTGGAAACAAAACATATTGGGCTATTATGGTTAGGGTGGCTAAAGCGGATTGGGAAACTTGAACTATGGAAGAACTATGTCCCTTGCCTGACCAACGTTATATAATTATACACGGATTAATGGCAGGCGGTGACTTGCACACTCAATAATGGGCCCCCGGAAACGGTCGCTAGCACATAGTGACGTAGTGGCAAGGTAGCAACACTTCCTGAGGTGCTTGAGGAGTGTAGAGGTATTCCACGGCTATCAGGACAATCCAGGAAAATAGTCAAGATCACATACCAGCACCTTACTGGAATACTTCCTTCCTCCAAGCACGTTTGCTCTTGCGAATCTCCAATAAAAGTAACCCAGAGATGAGGAACAAGTCTTCTCCCGGGAGATGGGGTCCGTGGGTTCGCTACAGCCCAACAGCTCGCCACATGCTGCCCTGCGGGTACTGACTTACTTGTTATTGTTAACAAATCAACTCCTACCCGAACTTCCAATATCCAATAGGCTACAGGCTCCCGCTGACAGGCACGAATCGACTCTGGTCTATAGTAGAACAATTTTTTATGAAAACTTCTTGGAAATTATTCTGCCAGTATCGCGTCGCGCCGATCTGCGGGAGCCTTTACACTGGCATTACTATAGTCTGCTGTAGTAAGTTCCTCTTAATACAATTAAGTAATTTATTTATTCATATTAATTTATAAGTACAATTGGTGGTTACACATGTTACATTATTTGGTCTTATATTCTATTTAGCCTTAGTATGGCATGTGAAGCTTAATATTGCAAGATGTAGCTTAATAATAATGTAATGTCACAATGTACCTTGATAATAATGTAATATCACAATGTAACTTAATAATAATGTAATGTCACCATGTAACTTAATAATAATGTAATGTCACAATGTAACTTAATAATAATGTAATGTCACAATGCACTTTAATAATAATGTAATGTCACAATGCATCTTAATAATAACGTAAAGTTACAATGTAGCTTAATAATACTGTACTTAATGTCACAAAAAAAAAACGATGGGTATTCCAGTCATAATCAATACATGTCGCATTATTTATTTTAAGTACCTTATCATCAGCCTAGCCTTTTCCCAACTAAGTTGGAGTCAGCTTCCAGTTTAACCGGATGCAGCTGAATACCAGTATTTAACATGGTGTGACTGCCAATCTGTCCTCCACAGTATTGGTTCTGCTTTTACCTAATTGCGATTTCAGACTTATATTATATACTTAATATCCTGACTCTAACCATTTTTAAGCGACTTCAAAAAAAGGTGGAGGTTCTCAACTCGTCCGGATCTTTTTTTATGTATGTTCCCCGATTATTACTCGAAGACGGCTGGACCGAATTGTAAAATTCTTTTTTTTTTTTGTTTGAAAGGGTATAGTTTCTAGTTGGTCCCATTGTTATCAGATCAGGATCTGATGATGGGATTCTGGAGAAATCGATGGAACTCTTCAAATATTATAGGCACACCTATAGCGATTTGGGTATTTTTTATAGTAACACGTGCATTTGTTCATTTGGTGAAGTGGAACTGATGATGAAGATCACTGATGGCCACCGGAACTACTCAATAGTAAGTATTTCAAGGGTTGCGATTCGATTAGGTACCTTATTTAATAATGGTTGCTAAGTAATTTATGCTCGTCACAATGCTTATGGTGATGTGGAGTTTTCCTGGTACTTAGCAGGAGAACTCCTCAATAATTAACGTCCCTGATTCGGGAAATGAAATATTTTGTAAAAGGTGATGGGCAGTTGCCATTAGGATATTGTAACTTAGATATATTACAAACTGACCCACAAAAAATGATAAATAAAAACTTTTTTCCAAAAAAACATCACATAGTGAAAAATAACTTTAATTTCGGAAATCGGTGGCATTAAAAAAGTAAAATACAGATCCAAAGACACCGACTTCCGAAATTAAAATTAATTTTCACTGTGGTGTTTTTTTTTTTTGGAAAAAAGATTTTTGTAAATTAAAATGTCCTATTTTAAAAAGAGCCGGGTGATCTGTAACTCGGGAACCTCCTATCTCACGACACCTTTCTCTATTTAAGATTGTGCATTTAAATTTAAATAACTAGTGCCTGTAAAATATGATGTTGAGATAAATCAATATTTATATGATTATACGCTACCCGTTGATAAGACTGCTTGTCAGACTTTCGGGCTTCTGACGACCCGGGTAAAGAACGAACGGTGTCCACGTGACTGACCACGGATGACAGCCGGGACCAACGTCTTAACGTGTTTTCCGAGGCACGGAGGGGTTTCAGTATGATGATGGTCACCCATCCACGGACCGACCGCGGCAAGCGTAGCTTAACCTGATCGATCGACCCGTGCGGCTGTTATCACTTAGCCACGAGCAACTTATTATTATTTATTTAACCTATAACAAATCTGTATCTACCGACATAAGTAAGTATTAATTTCGCTCCATTCCATTATCAAGTTACCAATTACTTAAGGCGAAATTTCCTGTTAGCCCGCGAAATTCAAATGAACTTACGTGTTTTGCTATTTGCAGGTAGGTAAGTATCAGGTTGTATGTTGATCTGAATATGATTCGCGACCGTAACAAATTTGTATTTATATTATAACTAGCTTATGCCCGCGGCTTCGCCCGCGACTACCATGTCGGAAAAAACTCTTAACACACTACTAAAGTTTCTATAATAATATAATTCAATCATGATTCGAAAGACACGTGGCGCCATCTATTATCATAAAAACGTTATTGTTGTTTTCCTTGGGAACAGTAGAACTTTTTTTTCGGGATGAAAGGTACCCTATGTCCGTTTCTGTACCTACACGTGACAACGTAGGTATATGCAAAATTTCGGGATGATCGGTTCTGTGGTTTAGGCGTGAGAAGGTAACAAACAAACAAACAAACTTACTTTTGCATTTATAATAATTAGTTAGGATTATAATCATTAAAATCAACAATACAACTCTCCAAGTTCATATAATGTTGACATTTAGGATTATAATAACTTATGGAGTTATATTACTGATTCTAATGATTATAATGTTGTAAATATAGATGTGTTACGATCGCGAATCATATAGTCATGTATTGTACCTATGGACGCTTTTACCTTTGGACATTGATTATAATAAAAAAACTGGCAGTACCTACTAAAATATAATTTTGCAACGCTGTGGTGGCATTTTTATTTTCTAGCAACACCAGTGAGTGGCGTGACGCTATCGGTGTTGTGTGCAGTGTGAGGCCATTTTGGAGATAGTCTGAAATGTCCATAGGTACAATACATTACCTATACTTTAATCAACATACAACCTTAATACTGACTTGCAAATTGCAAAAAACGTAAGAAAATCTGAATTTCGCGGGCTACCTGGAGCTTCCCCCTTAATTTCAATCTATTTAAAACTTATGGTCTATCAATTATCAAGTCATGAGCTTTTGTGCCTACTAATCAATACCGAACAGCCGATTATGGTAAGGGAAGCCATAAGAGGCGTCAATGACGAGTTTATGGTAGATTACGACATAATAATATCGTAAACGCTTAGCTGAATAGGGTGACCTAATGAACGCGCAATGAAGTACTAATTAACTTGGGTAGGTATCGAGATATACAATTCCAGTATAAGCTGATCTCACATTGCATAGGATTTCTGTACAATGAGAGGTCAGCTTATACTGGAAATTTATAGCTTGCCATGTGTACAATCTTTTGCCCACGACCTAGCCCGCGTGGAGGTTACATAATTAAATCATTTCCAAAACGGGAATAGACTAGCGGGGTGAAAAGTATTATCTGTTGGGCCAGTTGGCGTGGTTGGTTAAGATACCACCTATCATGCCGCAGGTCGTGGGTTCGATTCCCATCCAGGACAAACATTTGTGGGCATGAACATGTCGGTTTGTCCTGAGTCTGGGTGTAATTATCTATATAAGTATGTATTTACAAATAAAAAAGTAGTGTATGTAGTATATCAGTTATCTGGTTTCCATAGTACAAGCTCTGCTTAGTTTGGGATCAGATGACCGTGTGTGATAAATGTCATAGGTTATTATTATTATTATTTGATTTTTTGATATTTCTCGGGACCCTGGGGTCCCGGACCTTTGGAAGGCGTGCAAGGAGCCGAAGCCAACTCGCAGAGGCCCCTTAAATAATTTTAAATGATAAGGAGGCACCAACCGACACGATTCTCCCTGTATGCACTATGCAAATGCACCCAAGGACAACCCCCGGTTGGTGCAGGACTATTGTTGTGCGTGGAAACAAAACATATTGGGCTATGGGTCTGGGTGGCTAAAGTGGATTGGGTAACTTGAAATATGGAAGAACTATGTCCCCTGCCTGACCAATGTTATATATTATTATTATTATTATTATCTGTCCTAATCCAGGTTTACCAGTGTGCCATAAATCCAAAGCCGTAAGTAATTCGGTTCGATTCCCATCCAGGACAAACATTTGTGTGCATGAACATGTCTGTTTGTCCAGAGTCTGGGTGTAATTATCTATGTAAGTACCTATGTATTTACAAAAAAAAAGTAGTGTATGTACCTAGTATATCAGTTATCTGGTTTCCATAGTACAAGCTCTGCTTAGTTTGGGATCAGATGACCGTGTGTGAATAATGGCCCAGGTTATAATTATTATTAATTATCAAAATTCCAAATTCGAAAACATACAGGAACTTCTTTGGAATTAGGGCTGCATCATTATCGTCAGCCTACAGCAGTCTAGTGCTGGGCATAGGTCTCTCCTATTGCACGCCATTCAACTTGATTCCCGGCAACTCTCATCCAGCTGGTATCAGCCACCCTGCGAAGATCGTCACTCCCCCTAACCTGACGGTGTCCTACCTTACGTTTGCCGATTCCCAGTCTCCATTTAAAACTCGTCTACCTCAACGGATAACTTAGTTCAATTCAATTAATTTATACATTTTGTGAAAATACTACGGTTCGTGGCTAAGTAATAACAGCCGCACGGGTCGATCCATCAGGTTAAGCTACGCTTGCCGGGGTTGGTCTGTGGATGGGTGACAATCTTTTCATACCGAGTTTCCTCCGTGCCTCGGAAAGCACGTTAAGCCATTGGTCCCGGCTGTGATTCGTGGAACTTTGACAGTCGTTATTGGTCGTCAGAAGCCCGAAAGTCTGACAACCAGTCTTACCAAGGGGTATCGTGTTTCCCAGTTATAACTGGGTTGTGGAGGTCAGATAGGCAGTCGCTCCATGTGAAATACTGGTATTCAGCTGCATCCGGTTAGACTGGAAGCCGACCCAAACATAGTTGGGAAAAGGCTAGGCAGATTGACTATGGTAAAAAATTATACAGATGTTTAACAAAGAAAATAATGTTGGTCCATACTACGTCACGCCAGAAGGCATACAAAATTGTTTAGGTAATCAAATGTCACATTAACAAAATGAAAATAAACTAAAGCTTATCTCTTTTTTTTTTACTTTTTTTTTTTTGCTATGTTTCTTTATTTCAAACAGAAACTAGATTATATGTACAAGCTAAAACTAAAAGATATATATCGCACACCTAGATCAAAAGTAGCACAACTCAAAATAGGTACCCCTTTTTTCAGGCACAGTAAAAACCGTTTTACTCGTTTTCTATTTGATCAATTTAAAATATTTTTGTATGATGTTGTAATTCATTAATGGAGATTGGTACCCATGTGTCTTTGAAGTCAATCAGTCAATGCAGTTTTCGACGCAGAGTCCGATAATCGCAATAACTCGATTTTGGATTATTTTGAGTTGTGCTACTCTTCATCTAGGTGTGCGATATGTATATTATGTACAAGTATATAAAAATCATAAAAATAAAAAGGTGACAAGCTCATAGGGCATCAAAAAATTCGTCCGCATCGCTGTCAATGGTAAAAGTGCCCAAAAGGCTGGCAGCATTGCCACGTTGGATAGCAATGCTGATTCTTTGGGCTAAAAATAGGCCAGCCCTCTGGTCACGTGATGAGTCGACCAACCGCTTGGCGATGTCCCGAAATACTCGATGAGCACTCGGACCCCAAGGCCCTAGAGTTTCAACCCCAAACGGCTCAAACATATAGCTCCCAATAAGGTTGCTATATTTGCGCCGTTTATCTCTTTTTGATTTATACAAAATGTCCCAGAAATCGACTGACGTAGGTACCTGTAGGTAAAATCAGTTTTCGAGAGATTAAAAAATATATCAAAATAACCGCCACGCGTCATTGTTTTGACTCTCATGTGTAAATAAAATATTTTTATTAATAACTTTTTCCATCAAAATATTATTAAATAGTTAGGTACTCTATCCATAATTACCTTTGATTCTCCATAAAAATTTACATAAATTCACTATTATTTGATTTTTTCCTCAAATATGTCTTCATTAATAAATTAAAAAAAAAAAAACATATGTTTTGTTATTTTGGGAGGGTTTGACCAAAGCTATCACAGCCTACAGTATGTCGGTCGATTTCTGGGACACCCTGAACTCATAGATTCATAAGTCACAATTTACAACTAAATATGTAGGTATGACGTCACCAATCATTACACCACACATCGCGTTGCTATTCGACACAAACTTCTTGCACTTGCAAATGTATCTGAAATTGGAGCCAAGGTTCGTATTCAGGCATTGGTGGACTCAACCACATCCAGGTAAAATACAAGCAGCTACAACCAACTTGACATAATATTTTAGATCTGTACGCCGTGTTGTGAGGGCTCACCAACCCAATTTAGATATCATAGCTTGTGCTCTCTTCTGTTTTGGTTATGTTAAGGTCGTCTTCGGTATCAATAATCTTGTAGAACCAGTTACAGCAGCAACTTGTAGAAGCAGTTACTGATCAGACCAGTCAATACTTATACTGGCGCCGATTCCCTTGTTCACAAACTAAGCTAAATTTAAGTTTAGTGCATCTTTGTCTTTCTATTTCATTAAGAAAATTACAGAAAATAAACCTTAGGTTACTCCTGTCAAATTAGTCAGCGCCTGATGTAAATTGACGTATTTTTAGTAGACAATTTTTTTAAATCACGTCTAAACTTGTCTATGGAGTATTTTAATTTGACAGGACTAAACTAATACTTATCTTCTGACCTTTTCTTAATGAAATAGAAAGAAAAAAGATGCACTGAACTTAAATTTAGTTTAGTTTGTGAACAAGAGAATTGGCGCCACTGCCTACCTTACATTGACTAAAACAATAAGTATATGAGTTCGACAGTTGGCAAGCTCAGCTGGCACAGATTGTAACAACTTTGTTATTTAGGTATATAATTATCATAGTCGACATACATTTTTTCTAAAACCAAGTTAAAAACCGTAGACAATAGTGGAAATGGACGAAAAAAGATACCGGCGGGAATACAAAGAAGGTAATCAAATAGAAATTAATTATCTAAGCTTCCTAATGTGAGCAATGTCCGTAGTAAAACGAAATGAAAACAAGTGCTTGTCAGGCCACGGGTCCGTATCCCTAGTTGGGATGAATTTATCCCAAGTTGGTTGGTACATGCAATTAGTAAAATTATATCACTAAATAATTTGCGTTATTAACATCATGAACCCATTGTGATTGTGTATTGAGTTTATGTTGTAAACAGTTAAGACTATGTTTTAGAAGCTTTGAAAGGTGAACCGCTAGCCTCATAAAGTGCCTCGATTATTTTGAATGTAGCTTAGGTTAAGTGCATTTTGTTGTGTTATTAAATGATATTTGAAAATGAAAATGAATCCCAAGTTGGTGTTCCATACATTCCAACTACAAATGTAAGTTTTTACGCACAATACATACCTATTGAGAGATTTACCATATTATTTTAAGGCCATGGAATAGTAGATAATAATTTATTTTTCAAGAGGATCTCGTGGCTTAGTAAGTTAAGCTACGCTTGCTGGGGTTGGTCCGTGGATGGGTGACCATCTTTACATACCCAGACTCCTCCGTGCCCCGGAAAGCACATTAAGCTGTTGGTCCCGACTGCCATTCGTGGATCTTTGACAGTCGTTACGGGTCGTCAGAAGCCCGAAAGTCTGACAACCAGTCTTACCAAGGTGTATAAGTAGTACCTACCATTACCCAGGTACAGGGTTGTGGAGATCAGATAGGCTGCAGTGGCTCCATGTAAAATACTGGTATTTAGCTGCATCCGGTTAGACTGGAAGCCGAACCCAACATAGTTGGGAAAAGGCTAGGCAGATTGATTGATTATTATTTTTCAAAAGTATACAGACATTTAAATAATATGGCGGTACACTATAATACACTTTATTCTATGATCAGATATTGAACATCTGTGTCTGAACTAGATATATTAAAATATTAGAAAAATATATATTTCAGACAACCGCACTCTTTCCCTGTTGTATGCGACACTTAGAAATTAAATTTGTTTGACCTCTATATTATACAGATATAATAAAATAATATAGAGTGTAAATGAGTGGATGTGTGTAGGAGGGTGAGTATTATTATAAGCTACTTAACTATAGACAAGAGGTTTTCGGTCTCATTGTAGTTTAGCTTCCAAATATAGTTTACTAACGTATTTATTCTTTCATACAGAAAAGAGCCTAGGAAACCATAGTACTGCGAGCGTATGGGTGTTTAAAGGTCGGTTGATCATTGTATGTAATGACCTTTCGTCTGCGCTTAGATAAATAAGAATACTTGTCATACTTTGTATTAGCATGGTGTCTCAAGACTGCGTGCAGGACAAAGAGCTGCCGGACAGTGAGGACTTCACAAGACTGGCACAAAAGGTATGTTGGAAACAGATAGGGCCGGAAAGTGCTGACTTTGAGTATTGCTCTTTGTGCAACTTCTAAAGGTATGAGTATAGTTTTTGACGTGCCTTCTCATACAGAAATACAATACTGCAGCAGTGATTGACCAAGTACTAGGTATACTTGCTTAATTAATTTAGGTTCAGCTGCATTTCTTAGATTTTTGAAAATGAAAACAGTTTTCTTAGCCTAGAAGTAACCATGTCTGTATGAGATCGAAAAGATAGATTACTGTCAACATATTCCTACATATTTTACTTTGTCCGCTTTAATTAGAGCAGGGCAATAACAGCTTACATTATTACTGTAATTGTTTGCTATTATGGAGAAAGTTGCGGGAGGGGGATTACAGTTACGTATAATAATAATAATAATAATAATAACCTGGGACATTATTCACACACGGTCATCTGATCCCAAACTAAGCAGAGCTTGTACTATGGAAACCAGATAACTGATATACTACATATACTACTTTTTTTTTTTGTAAATACATACTTATATAGATAATGACACCCAGACTCAGAACAAACAGACATGTTCATGCACACAAATGTTTGTCCTGGATGGGAATCGAACCCATGACCTGCGGCATGATAGGTGGTATCTTAACCAACCACGCCAACTGGCCTGTATAGAAAAGTTATTGCATTTTACCTGCATTAAGAGTAAGAATATTTTTCTGCAGCCAGTGGGTTACTATATTAAAACCATGCTGTGCACTCTTGTGTACATTCTCCCAAGTATCAGCAGAAAACAGAAGCAACGTATCGACTGCGTACGATATTATTTTACATCCAACAAGATTTAGCACACAAAGGTCATTTAAATAGACGAGAAATAGAGTTGAACCCAAAATACTACCCTGAGGGACACCGAAGGACACTGGTGAGTCATTGCTTATGTAATCTTTTATTTTCACACATTGTGTGCGATCAGAAAGGTAGTCTTTAAATATATTGTGTTGATCTCCCCTAACGCCTATTCGTTCCAGTTTTTGTAAAAGTAGTGGCACTGAGACCGTATCAAATGCTTTGGCCAAACCTAAGAATATGCCTATAGTATTTTTGCCGTCATCTAAGTTTCATAATCCACAAGCTTATGGGCTGCATCACTTGTCGACATGCCAGCTCTGAAATCAAATTGATTATTCTAAAGATGGTTATTTGTTTCTAGGCAGCTTGTGAGTCTTTTATTGAGGATGCGTTCCAGGAGCTTGGAGAAAGAGGGCAACATAGAAATAGGCCTATAGTTGGTGATGCGGTGTTTATCTCCAAATGTATGTATCGGATGCATCACTGACTTTTTAAGGGGTTTGGGGAAAACACCTTGTGATAAACCAGTTTTAAAAAGATAACACATGTTTTTAAAACTTGTTTATCACAAGGTGTTTTAGGGGCACAAGTGTATTTTTAGTTTTAGGAGGGGCAAGTTTATTTTTCTTAAGAAGGCTATTTGGTATAGAGTCCCAACAGCACAGATATTTTTGAGACCTATAATCAAACTCTCTACCTCTCTACCTCCGCCTCATCTATGCCCAATAAAGCGAGTGAATTTACACAGTGCTTTGTATTTTCAGTTGCGAAATGAAAGTGCTCCGGATTTGCTCAGTTTGTAGTACTATCAGCTAAGTCTTTGCCTATACTGACAAAGAAATCATTCACTTTTCCTACCGACTCTCTCGCGTTGCATGCATTATTTATTTTGTCGCGGTATTTTTAGTATTTTTAGTGTTCGTTATAGTTTTCATTGCATCCCATATTTTTTGTTACTAATGCTCGTAGTTTTCAGTAGGTTCTTTCGTACGATGTTTTAACTTTGTTTAGTAGATGGTTGCAGAAATTTCAGTACCTTGTGTATATCATTTTAAGTGTGTTGTTTCCAGGTGACTTACTTAACTTTCTATGTAATCTATCCCTGTGTCTCATGCAACGTATCAGTACTTGGGTTATCATGGTTTAATTATTTTTTTACTACTATTGGTTTAAAATTATACTACCGTATTTGCTGCAATTTCATGCTGAATTGTTGTTATAAAAAATTCCATGGCAATATTTGTATCAGATACGGAGTAGACCGGTTGCCAATCAATTTGGGATAAATTAGAGTTTAATTTTTCATCATCATCTGCATTCTGCCCAGCCTTTTCCCAACTATATTAGGGTCGTCTTCCAGTCCTACTAGATGCAGCGGAGTACCAGTATTTTACAAGAACGACCACCCGTAATTACTGGCAAAGATCTACGAATGACAGCCGGGATCAACGGTTGTAAATCCTAGTCACGATGTTTTTCCTCACTGATGTCAGTGTTGTAGATGAACTCAAGATGAACTTAAAAAGTACTAATTTTTAATAAGACGTATTGGTACTTGTACGGTTTTGAACCCACAACCTTATGCATCGGAGGCGAGGCGTTAACCACAGGGCCATCACAATATTTTCGTCAAGGAGATACCTACCTGAGATTTTTTGTTTCACCAAATCGGGCCTGAAGATCAAAACAGAACAAAATTAAGATAAAACAAACACTATTAACGTCTACTTATTGGCTCTTTTTTTAAAAACAAAACAATTAATTCCACTGCCAACCGAATTACAATAACAACCTTCATAAACCTCACAGAACACGGGAGAGGAGGATAACAAGAAATATTCAAATCAGTCGGTGGAGTGTCGAGGCAGATATTCAATAACAAGCGGTTGAGAACCACGATCACACCGCGGTTGAACGTAATAAATAAATGTATTTAAATGTAAAGAGATTGTTCTGTGTTTGGTTGTGGTGGACCCGTATACGTATGGGCAGGAAAAAAGTTGAAAGACTGTTTAGCAAACTAACTATAATAAACTAAAATAGTACGTACGGATGTTATTTACGTGTTTGATAGTAATTTACCTACGGCATTACGATTAAAATCCTATTAACTTACTTGGCAGATAATTTCATACAAATTCTGTTACATTATTTAATTTATTCGGACATCGTGAAATAGACCCATTGGAGCCGATTTTCTTGTTCAATAACTAAACTAAAATTAGAATCGCTATATTTTGATAACAGGCAGCGCGAGACGGCTATAGCTATGAACTAAGTTAGAGATGTCAAACTAGTTTACGCCTTGCGCTTCACCGTGTTTTTAGTCGACATATTTTTACGTGTCGTCTAAATTTGTATGGAAATATTAGTTCAACTAACTTTGACAGCTCTAATTTACGTACGTCTCTTTCTTGTTTTACTAGAGAGAAAAAGTTAGCAATAGCCTAAATTAAGTATAGTGCACAACAGAATTGGCACCATTGTCATTTTTTAACCGTTGTATGAAAAGTCGGGTTGATAATCGTATTGCAAGACCCAATGCTAAATGGTCGTTTTTTTATGTAGCATAGGTACGTCTGTAGTATGCTGACAATGCCTGAAAGCCTGAAAAGTGAAAGCATATTTTTATTGAACCTATAATATTATAACTTTACATATAGTTAAAAACTGAAGTGAAGCAGAGATATCAAAATTTAAACGTACCTACCTATTACCTGTACATACATAAACTCACGACTTCTACACATGGGGATAGGCAGAAACTACAGATCGCCACCTGCTATGATCCTTACATAATGCCCTTGCCTCTTTTACGTTCATACGAACGATTTCGGTCACAAAGTCCTAAAGGGGTCGCTAGACGGTCAAAATTGCTTGACCAGTAAGTGATTGTTTCGTGCTTGTCAAGCAATTTTGACCGTCTAGGGACCCCACTAGGACTTTGCAACCGAGTTCGGTCATAAAGCAATCGCTATCTGGTCATACACGCATGTCGGTTGCGAGTACTACGCACCTGACCATTCTGAAGAGCATCACTAATAAGCTCAATATATGTCCTCCGTATGTCAAACGTATTACTTATATAAGGTAAAACATGTCTAGATTAAGCCAAGACTTCGCCTGGCAAAATTTCATCTACAGGTCATCGACCTGATTCAACAATACTCTAGCTAACTACAAATCTTCAACAAAACAGAATACCCTTCACAGATTTAATTCAATTCCACAAACAAATCTCACACCCACTGAACCCTAATCATCTAGAACTTTGTCAAACTTACCCGCCGAATTTTCTTATCGTTGTCCTGAAGATTTTCCTACGTTTTCACTGTGACAAGGTTGTATGGGCCCCAGGAGGGGTTCAATAAGTGTTCGTTGAGGGCATTCGATAATTTCGTTATAAGATTTGAGGTGAGGGGAAGGTGTCTTTACATTCAAGATGATAAATTGTGGGGATTTGGAATAAGACTTAAGTATTTCTAAGATGGTCTGAAGTGTTGACGAAATTTTTGGTTTAGGAGTTTCTGAGTAGAAAATAAAATTATGGATTAAATAGGTAAGAGATGTCTGAAGTAAAAGAGGTCAGTCAATTTAGATAAGTGGCTCTCACATTTTATTAGAGCATTGAAACTATGAAATTGGCGTTTTACATAGAAAAAATCAAACAGTTTTTTTTTTAACAAAAATTGTCGATGCACTTTTGCCATTTTAATAAAAGTTCGTACGCCTCTGCTATAGAACGGGAATCGATGAATTCTTTAAAAGCGTTTTTCACCGCCTCGTTGGTTTGAAATTTTTCTCCGGGGCTCATTGTTGACAGGTAAGTATCAAAATTTCCAGAACGGAATCGTTCAAACCAAAAACGCACCGTGCGTCCACTTGCGATAACTTGTAATACATACGCGTCGTTAATATTGCGTGCGTGCTGTCTATGCTGCGTTGGTACTCCGACAGAACTCGTATTCGAAAATAGCGCTCAATTTCGGTTTTTCGCATGGTTACAGAAACATGAATGAACAATAGAACGGCGGGAAAACAAATGAACAACTGATTTAAAAGAAAAAAGTCATGTTATTATTATAAAATTAATTTGAATTTGGAATTCGAAATAGGCAGAATGAAAGATATTGATCTTCACACTATAGCCGGTATCAAAAATCGTCAATTTCATAGTTAAGGACCTAATAGTTTCCTAGTTTATCATAACTGGAACACCTATGAATACTGACTGTTAATAATAATGATAATAAGTAGGACTTAACTATACTAAGTACGTTATACTCACCCAACTTTAGAATCAAACTCATGGCAAGACTTCAAAACAACTTCACTACTATAATGCGAAAAGACTTTTTCCCCAACCTAATACGTCAAGACTTTAACTTTATTATTTTAGGGCTGATTTTTAACAACTTCAAAAACAGGAGTTATCAATTCGACACGTATGTATGTAATAGGTATTATTGGAACTGCAATATATTCACATATGATAATCTATTAGGGCTGCCAAACAAATATACAAAATAAATTTTATAGATGGTATCTATGTTTGTATGTAGGTATGTATGTTTGTCCACGCATTTCTCCGAAACTATTAATAGTATCGTTACCATTTTTTTGGCTTACATTTATCTACATCAACTTAGGGAACAGTGCAAGTTTCATCAAAATCAATTCAGTAGTTTTCATGATAGGTAATATAAAACCTGTATGTGTGACGGCCTGGCTTATTGATACTAGTGTTGCCCAAATGCAAGAACAAGACGAGACTTAGCCAGTCTTGGTCTTGGTCTTGCGCCAATACACCTGGTCTTGGTCTTGGTCTTGGTCTTGGTCTTGCGCTCCCAGTCTTGGTCTTGGTCTTGGTCTTGCAGCAAGAGTCTTGCAAGTCTTGCAATTACCTATTAGTCTATTACTATTTATTAAAGTTTACTTTAAATCTTAGAAAAACGTATTAGAATTGGAACATTGTGAGCTTGAATTAACATAGCCATAGTAAAGATCAAGCAGATTAATAAATAACTGAAGATTTGATAAGAAATTCGAAAAATCAACTGACCTATATGTCGTTTTCCATGGAAGTAACTGTTTCTTAATAAACATTTATGATTTATAAGCTTACATTTGCTAAAACATGTAAAAAAACAAATTAATTACAATAACTTGACTGTATTTTAAAGAACAATACTTATCTGTCTAGAAAGAGATTGAACCCTCAACTTATAAGAAATTTAATAAAAGAGTTTTACGATTTATCATTTATTTGAATAAAAAATAAAATACAACACAAATCAACAGCTTTATCATTAGGTTATGATACTTTATATCAATTTTTTTGACCAAGAATTAATACAAAGTAACCATCTGGCTGACTCATCACTTAACCTATTTCTATGTTTTCTAATTACTAATGATGCTTTAGAAAATAACCTCTCAGCAGGTACTGAAGTTGCAGGTATTGAGAGAAAATCACGGGCCATTTTCGATAAAATCGGATACTCTGTCTCATGCGTCCTCCACCAATCTAAAATGTCTTCCGAGCTGGCAGTTCTTGGTTTTCTCAGGTACTCCTCCAACTCGTCTATCACTAAGCCTTGAAGACAAGATCCAGATGACGTCGAGGGACATTCATAGAGTTTATCAAAGTCTATTACGTCTTCATCTTCATCACATACTTTATTTTCTTTTTCTGGTAATTCCAGAGATTTGTTCAGTGAGTGTAGACTTTTATATTCTTCATAAAGTTCATTGAACTTGCGCAGACTTTCTGTTTTAAGTTGCTTCCCCCACATTGTCAGGTCAAAAGTCTGAGCCTTATGCCTTGGGTCTAAAATTAAAGAAGTACAATAAATCCAGTTGCTCTTCTTGTAATGTTTAAGCATTTTGTCTCGAGCTGCTTGGAAAGCTAGAATGAGCCTTTCATCCACTTCAGATCGATTAGGTTTCTCATCTAACTGTTTTACCATGGATTCAATTTTATCTAGCAAGAGATTGAATGATACAATGACTAGCGGTAATGTAACATATTTGTCTCCACCAAGTTTTGTACTTAAAAGTTTAAAGTTTATTAGAAATTTATGTAATTTTTCGAGTACCTGCCATTCATTAGCTGTGATTTGAAAATCATTTAATTCGGTGACAGAACTGCACAATATGTCAATGCCCGCTTTCACTTTTAAACCAAATCCAATCATATCATGTGTGGAATTCCATCTCGTTGGACAGTCAAGAATGGCATTTAGATTTGATGGCACGCCAGCTGCTTCACAAGCAGACTGAAACTTCTTCTTCACTATCTCACTTCTTTTTATTTTACTGGAAATACTGCGTAACTTTGTTACAGATGTACGCGAGTCAGCAATATTTGGTGCAGATTCTTCATCTTCCTCATCCTCAGTTTCGTCTGCATAGTCTTCGTACTGCTGATCTTGCGCGTTAGTGTCAGACTCACAGTGTAATGCTAAGGTCTTTAATAAATCTTGTACACCAAGGTTTAAAATGTGAGCAAAGCACCGGAAATGTTGATTGTCTGAATCAAAGTGTGGCGGCAGCTGTTTGCCCAGTTCATACATAAATTTGGTATTTGCAGTTGCGTTGTCGACCGTGATACCTTGTATTTTATCAATTATGCCATATTCCAATAAACATTCATGGAAAATCGTTGCAATATCTTCCCCAGTATGTCGACCGCGTGATGGTATAAAATCAAGAACTACAGATTGATACTTCCATTCGTTGTCTATATAATGAATAGTAACCCCGTAGTAACTCCTACCAGCAATTGACGTCCACCCATCAATGGTAAAAGACATTTTAGATGATAATTGTTGAAGTCGTTCCTTGAGATTCAATTGGAGCTCTTCAAATCGCTCTTTGACTTTCCTTCTAAGTGTAGACCTTTTAGGAAACACCATATTAGGGCAAATACGTCGAAAATATACTTGTGTAGCTTCGTCATCGAAAAATGAGAAGGGAAGATATTTTTTCACCACCCAATCAACTGTAGCTGTCGTGATGTTGTCACTGCTGTTTTCCGACTGAAACAAAACAATAAATCTTGTGTTATTATTTAAAACATACTAGGTTTGAGCGTATAAGAGGAGGAGGTTTGTTGTTGTTAAATCGAGAAAATCGTTAAATTGATATTTGTTATATTAAGGTTGCACTGTACTGTAATTTACCAAAATAAAGTACTTAGTTGTTACTGGCCGATTAAATGAAAATATGGGTGTTTATAAAAAATATTTAAGACGATAATTACATACTTAATATGTCGCACCCCTAGATGAAAACACCACTAACTCAAAAATACTTACGTAAGTTAATGGCGTTTTTGAAAGTATCGCATGAATAGCTACGCGGAGTTAAAATTCTTTTAACTGTTAAAAAAATATTCTTACCTGTCCACTTCTTCCAGCGGTTACTAAAAAGCTTGTGATATCTCCACTTAATTTTGGTTTAACAGGAAGAAATATTTCTGATTCCTTTTTGTGGAAAGATATTAGATGTTTCCTTAAGCCTGAAGTGTTTCTGTTTTTCATTTTTATTTCAATCTTTTTATGTTGGCACAATTTACAGAAGGCAGTTTGGGATGCATGAATTATTTCGAAAAACTCCTCAAATTTGCTTTTGGGTCTTTTAGATCTGTGACTCAAACTCTCGTTACTCGGACTAGAATAATTTGAATCTTCGTCACTCATATTAAATTGTACACGTGATACGTTTTTAGAAAACAACGAGAATTAGTAAAAACAATTATTAAGTTAGACTCGAAGCACAGCTCAATTGGAAATGACTGGAATTAAAATAATTCCTTTATTTATAGTACGTTTCCTTGCTTTCTACCGCGCCGCCTCGCCACGTGCCGGCTCTATGAAAAGGATGCCGTCGCAAATCAAACAATGCCGCGTGCGGCGTACAAACACACACTAAATATTACCTACTTGTACAGACGCGACGCGTGAATAAAATAGAATTAGTGCCAATCACTATTCTTTACATATAAGTGAATGTTTTGGCGTACATCTATACTAATATTATAAAGCTGAAGAGTTCGTTTGTATGTTTGATGACAGAAGTTTTAAAATAAATAAATAAGTCCTGAACGTCACTATACCTCCAAAGTTACTATTCCTCGTGGACGAAGTCGCGGGCACAGCTAGTAAATACTTACTCTCATCATCTCTCTCAGAGATATTCGGGCTGGTAAGTAATACAAAACTCTTATCGCAGGCTTTTTATTTTATTAGTAGGTAAGTACCTACGCTTTTTATATTATTTTATTAGTTTTGTAGAATTTTTTTACACGTTTCAAGTATATTTAAAAGTGGCTACAATATTTATTAAACGGGTGATATTTGAACACTTTTTTGCTATTTTTTCTTGTAAAAACTTAAGAAATATAATGACTAAATGTACAATAATAGTACCTAAGTAATTAGTTTAAAACCATATAAGTAATCAATATTATAATATATACTTACTAGAATGAATTAATATGACATCTACTACCTATCCTTACCATTTTATCCTAATCATAATACTACTTGCGTGATCAGTATAATGTATTCATTTTCATTCTAAGCACTCTGAAACTTATTTATTCTTTGGAACACCTGTAGGTACTCTTAAAAAAATTCGAAATTATTTTGCATGAGTATACCTACGCCCTATGGCGGCAATCAAATTGTGTCACAAATGTTATGATTTCGGCGTGGCGGCAACGATTGTTTTAGATTTCAAAAGAAGCCGCCGGCGCGTGTATCATAACCATGTACTTCCGAAAAGCGGCAAATTTCTTTGAGAAGTAAGTACAAAACCTTTGATGCCGCATTATCAAAGTGCCGATGGTTAAAACATAACTATGCATGCACTCAGTTTGATTTTAATAGATATTTTTTTATTCGCTATGTTTATGGTAT
The DNA here is from genome assembly GCA_948252095.1 of Dicycla oo. Classification (NCBI taxonomy): domain Eukaryota; kingdom Metazoa; phylum Arthropoda; class Insecta; order Lepidoptera; family Noctuidae; genus Dicycla; species Dicycla oo. The sequence continues at coordinate 7,170,745 of OX411729.1, forward strand.
TAGTCGTAATGCGCATAGGTCCAGTTTTTCATATTCTTTGATACAGTTTTTTGCGTCTCATAGAATTCCTAAGCGTACCTACCTATACACCGAACTGTTACACCTAACTACTCAGTGAAATAGCGCTAAGTCCTAGCTGCAAGACGCAAGAGTCTTGCAGGCTATGTCTTGTTCTTGCTCAAGTCTTGCACGGTCAGTTTTGGTCTTGGTCTTGCTAAAAATACGCGGTCTTGTTCTTGGTCTTGGTCTTGCAAAAACGCAAGAACAAGACCAAGACTGCAAGACCAAGACTGAATTCGGGCAACACTAATTGATACGAGCTACGGGTGTGGTGTTAAAGGAAAAATATCTAAAAACCTTGGTCAAATTCTAGTGCAATATCTACTTATTACAAACAAACATTCCAGATTTTACTAAAAACTAAAAATTACGAAACGAAACAAAATTTAAAAAAATTAAATCGGATTCAAAATGAAATTAACTCAAAATGGCTAATAATTAATTCATAATTTAAAGTAATTTCTTTTTGAAGTCGATTTAATTTTTTTTTAATTATTTGTTATTCAATAGTCTGATAACTTTTATCTGAAGAATAAATATGACAGTTTGACATAATTTTTTTTAAGGTACAAAAGCTGTCAAACCGCCATATTTATTCCAAAAATAAAAGTTATCTGACCATTGAAAAATTTGCCCTTAAACATAATAATTATAGTCATCAAGAGACAGTTAGATTATCTAATATCTAGGTAGGTACTTATCAGACCTTTGACCATCTAGGCTCGCCCCGCTATTACATGCATAACTGCAATGTAGATACTATTGGCATTATAGGTAGGACCCCTGCCTAAACCTTATGGGAATGCTGGCGTGGTGTTATGTGTTTTCAAACCTTGTAAAACATTTTACATCACCTAGAACTATGCTGTCTCCATTTCAACAAAAAGCGTGAACGCAATTATGTGGATTGGACTGCAATTAATTTTATTATTTGTTACGTTTACTGCTAAATGACTCAATTATATTCCATTTTGATGGAAATCATCAACATTTTGGGCACGCGATCTTCATGCTTATAATCGATTGCCTCGGCCATTATTATTTTGCTTCCTCGATTTTCGATTTAAAAATGGAATGGTTACGTCACTAGAATTGATTGGCGCACTAAATATTCTAATATATTTTTTTCTTTTTATTGCAATAAAATGCCTGTACCTTTTAAAAAATATGGAAGGATATAATAATTGGATACTTTATTTTTAAACCATTTTAAGACAAACGTTTAGATAAAAGTTGATACGAATATTATTATAGGTACCTACCTACTTTAAAGTTCGACACTCTTGTATCTTCTCTACTCTTACTAGTTATTGGTATGAATTTAAAAAGAAAAACGAAACGACAAGAAACTGAGTAGATGATCAATTTAGGCTCACCACAACTCAACTTTTGTATGGCTCTATCATATAATTACCTACTAAGCTGAAACATTAAAACTATAATAACCAAGCTCGAGGTGCCAGCCGGCGATTAGATGTTTTCCTCAAAAGTCCTCCAAATAGGTAATTTAAGTCAATTCAATACAAATAATCGCTTTGCAATGATTTAATACCAATTTGTATGCATCCAAAGTATTTTTAAAATCGAAAATTTATTATTAAGTACGGCAGGAATGATTGTTATTGCGTGTTGAAGTTACTGTCCTTTAACTGAGAAGAAAAGAAAGAAGAAGAAGGGTTTTCTTTAGTTTTGTAAAAAGTAATAGGTACCTAATGGGTTTTTATAATACCACTCCTTTTGACGATTGTCACTTAAGTAACACGGTGTAATCTTCTGAATTGAAACCGACAAAAAATCTATTGTGAAATGTGTGATGTGCATGAGAGCAATTAAGTAAATACGCCTATATAATTTTAGCTCCATCAAAATAGTTGTCGTTTTTTCTTAAGACATATGCTTGCTGCTTGTGCTGATAACGATATAAGTGATTGTATACATAGGGAAGTAATGTAAGTGCATTACTTACCTATAGGTATGCAATCACTTATAAACGAAGAAAAACACTTTGTAAAGCTTAAAAATTGAAATTAAGATTTTAGTACATTGCTACTCGCCCAGAGATGGCGCTGTAAGCAGTTTCGTATCATAAGAAACTATTTTACGCACGGTGCTGAAGTTGTTGATAGATCTAAGATGTTTCTAAATATTTTGTGATTTTTATAAATAAATGCCGTTATTCAAATACCCTGCAGAAATATTTAAAAAGAATACAATAAGAATCGCACATGTGAAAATAACGCAACGAACTTAATTCAAGTTGAAAGTTTTATTAGTGAATTGTTTTTGTTAAAAACTGTAATAACAATAATATCAACCTTTATTCTTGTACTAGAAAGCACAAGGCTGATTTGAAAGAAACTATCCTTTAGTCAAAAGAATAGTCCCCTTCATATCGACGCAAACAAACTAACTAAAACTATCATCATTACCTCGTCTGTCAACTATATAGCTACCTACTTACCTACCTTTTTCTCATAATACCTATAGATCGTTCTTAGTCGTACTTATTACACGTGTTTATTCGGGTTGTTGTACGCTCACTACAAAGTAAATTACCCACGAAAAAAAGTATGTGTAAACTCGCCACAGCTCTATTTTCATGAAGTAAATTCACCATTTTGTTTATTTCCGCACAGACAGCAGAAAAATCAAGCAATAAGTAGAATAATACGTTATTTATTTACTTTTCATAATCACAGGAAAAATCTGCCTGCCTAGCCTTTTCCCAACTATGTTGGGGTCGGCTTCCAGTCTAACCGGATGCAGCTGAAAACCAGTATTTTACATGGAGCGACTGCCTATCTGAACTCCACAACCGAGTTATTCGGTAACACGATACCCCTTGGTAAGACTGGTTGTCAGAATTTCGGGGTTCTGACGACCCGTAATGACTGTCAAAGATCCACGAATGACAGCCGGGACCAACGGCTTAACGTGCTTTCCGAGGCAAGGAGGAGTCTCGGTATGAAAAGATGGTCACCCATCCACGGACCAACCCCAGCAAGCGTAGCCTAACCTAATGGATCGACCAGTGCGGCTGTTATTACTTAGCCATGAGCTCCTCTCCTCTGTTTTCATAATCACAGAAATTCACATAAAAATCACTGTTTTACTTACAAATAAAATGTACGCTAATATTGTCTGGTTTTGTTCGTTTTTACAAAGAAAGATACCTATGTGGTTACTATTAGTACTTAGGTACTCATTATGTCTCCTAGGTTATCGTAATTTCATAATTTTAGAAATCATTTTCATTTCGAGCGCTAAAAACCAATAACTTTTCTTACTACCAGTATTTTATGCAAAACTTATGCACCTATGAAGACTTGTGACGAATTTACACATATTTTTTATGCATGTGGCGAATCACTTTCAATGTATGGAGTGTACCAAATTTGTGACGAATTTACTTTGTGGCGAATGTACCCGTTTATTCTATCGTTTATTTTCGGAAAAACCTATCTTCGCCGAATTAAATGTGACTGGTCCAATAGGTAAGGGAGTGACGGAATTAATAGGTATGTCAATCTATAACAATTCTGCCGCCGTAAGGAAAAAGGAAGTATCAATAAAAAAATATTTTGTCCTAGTTAAAGTATAAGATAAAAGGCAGATGTGTATTTTAATAGTAAGAATTATTAGATTTTCGTTAAGTTTACGCTAATATAAAAACACTGGTAGATGCGTCTTTTTTGCTGATTCCTAAAAAATGCCAGATACGTCTTTTTTCCTTATGACGGCAGAATTTAGGTGGGAATATAAATCAATTTATATTGGTCGATACTCACATATTATTAGGTAGGTACCTACCTACCTACCTAGGTATAAGTAGGTATTTCGGTTTTTCCGAAGACGAGAAGATGGAACCTTTGTTTGTTTTTAACTCTTCCCAGCTGCGTAGTGTCCCACGTAGATATTTAATGAAACTTAAATGGACGCCCAGTGGTCCTCAAACTAGAAAACTTAGAGAGAAAAATATCATTTTTGTTAAAAAATTAAGACTAGATTCTCTGTGGAAAGACTTGTTGAAAGAAATTGGCGTTACTTATAGTAAAGACTAGCGGTGTCCGCGACATCGTTCCTGTGGAAATCGTAATCGTTAATAAAGCTCCCTCGTCCCCCGACCCGCCGCATTGCATCGCCTGTCCGCGCTATTCGTTCACAATTTTATGGGTTTTATTTTTTTACGTGGAAACCTATTTTTTTATATATATAAAAGTAGCCCACGTTACTCCTTATAACATCAGCTATCTGCCAGTGACAGTCCCGTTAAAATCGGTCAAGCCATTTCAGAGATTAGTCGGAACAAACAGGCAGACAGACACACCGACAGACAGACATTTTTTTTTTTGTTATAAGTATTGTTTTTTTTTTGTTATAGGTAAGACTTTCATATGCATTTAGTAAAAAGCGGTAATTTTGACATTACTTTATAGTATATTATACAGGGTGATTTTTAAAACATGCGACAAAATTTAAGGGGGTGTTCTACCCATCAATATGAACAACTTTTACTATGGGACCAACTCGGAATTCGCAAAAAAATTTCGACCTTTTTATACAAAATGGTCCAATCGGGTATGTGCTTTTACATGGGTAGGTAATTTTTTTTTTGCGAATTCTTAGTTGGTCCCATAGTAAAAGTTGTTCATATTGATGGGTAGAACACCCCCTTAAATTTTGTCGCATGTTTTAAAAATCATCCTGTACCTGGTACCTGCCGATTACATACTTATTTTAATTGCTACCTTTTTGTCAACTGGCAAGCCGGTCATCCGATGGGGTTGCCTACAATCAGGACATCGGCAAATCTTGATCTCCCTATTTGACAACTTTAGGGGATGAATTTTCAGATATCCTTCCTCAATGTTTACACTTCCATAATGTTTAAACCTTGTGCAAAATTTCGTGCATCTAGACCCAGTGGTTTAGCTGCTGGGTCTCTAAAAATCTGGAATTCATCATCAATCACTGACAGACTGTCAGTCATCTGCCTAGCCTTTTCCCAAGTATGTTGGGGTCGGCTTCCAGTCTAACCGAATGCAGCTGAATTATTTTACATGGAGCGACTGCCTATCGGACCTCCATAACCCAGTTACTGGCTGATACCTCTTTTGGGCTTTCGGGCTTCTGTCGACCCGTAACGTCCGTCACAGATCAACGAATGACAGCCGGGACCAACAGCTTAACGTGAACGTTACTTTCCGAGGCACTCATAGGGGTCTTGGTATGTAGGTAAAGATGGTCACCCATCATATGGCCATCCACGGACCAACCGCGGTAAGCGTAGCTTAACCTGATCGATCTACGCGTGCGGCTGTTATTACTTAGCCACAAGCCCCTCTTCTGTCAGTGCAAGAAAGAATTCAAGATTTTTATTGAGTAGGTATGTAGATGCAGAGTGGCTTCTTCTGGGTAAGCTCACTCCATCGTCGACTTTGTCTTTGTCACCTCTGGACTAGACTAAAGTCAAGAGCAAACCCATCACAAATAGCTGCATAAGTAGGTACTTATGCAGCTTTACTACTGCATCTATACAGGATGAATTTTTCAAGTGTGCGTGGCCACAATCCTAATCCACTTAGGTACTTACCGAAATAGCGAAAATACTCAAAGGAGTCTCGGGGACGATTTTGATGAAATCTACAACGGTATCTTTAGGGTTAGGTACTTTGATTCCAGAACGTACGATTCACTATTTACACTGAAATTTTAGGTAGGTAGGTACCTAGGTGCCCCAACTCCCAGTTGTCTAGATTAGAATGATACAAATATTTTTACCTTATACTACCACCCCATTAATACTAATCCATTGCTTCATGTGTTCGAAAAATTTGTCAGCTCAACAACGTAGATAACGCAATGAATGTTGTTGAACTGTCAAACTTAAACCTGCAATTCCTGATGTTAGTTGTGTTACGGACTATGTAGGTACCTACCTACTTCTATTTCTCTACGAAGAGTAGACATACCTAACAATATCTATCTCTTTTTATCCAACGTGTCATTTTCTTTTTTTTAATTTTTGACAGCTCGCCGTAGAAATATTTCTACAATCTGTCATTTGGTCTTTCGTTTCTTTCGTTTCACGGAGGTCATGCTACTCATGCTAGACTAGAGTAACAGCTGATCTATTTTTTTTTAAATCTTACCGTGAAAATGTATTTATTTAACAAGTGGAAAACCAGCATACTTACTTAGATACAATAAATATTGGAATAAGAAACATGAAGCCAATTATAGGTTTTCACGGCTATAGTACCAACAGTAATACCTACTTATAAAAAAGAGGTCTTACAGGTAGGTACATGACAAGTCAAGAAAAGAAGAGCACCAATCGTCAAATGGGTACCGCCAAACATAAGGAATAAACTACAATAAAACTAAATTAAATAAAATAAAAACCAGAAAAGCTATTAACACTAAGAATCAATTTTGAAGAATAGTGCTTGAAGAGCTTGAAATAGGCTGTCAATAGTGGCAATCCAGGAATGACAGCTCACTTCAATCTCGCTTCACCTAAGTTTTCACGGTAAGATTTTTACAGAATAGGTATCCAGCGGCAGAAGTTAAAGTTCGATCCTAGCCTCAAGAATCTGATTCCTTATAACTATCTGTTCAACTCCCGCTTTTATTCAAGCGTCTAACTCTTTGCTCACAATTTTCTCGTCTCCGCGATCAAAAGTTCTTCTACTAGAATCAATTCGTATATTTTCTTGTTTATTTTTGACGTTCAAAATAGCCTTTTATGTGTCTACTTATCTTCTTATACAGGATGTCTGAGAAAGTGTGTCGCCAACGTAATAGTGTGGTACCTACAGATCATCAAACTAAACAACTTTTTCCCGGGGACCAATATCGTAATCGTGAAAAAAAAAATCAGTCGTCCCATACATTTGGTCAAGTAGGTATTGAAGTTTTGTACCTACTACACCCTTAAGTTGGCGACACCCTTTCTCAGACATCCTGTAGGTATATAAAAATCAATTGCTATTCGTTAGTCACGCTAAAACTGTAGAACGGCTGTAACCGATTTGAATATATAAGTATATAGGTAATACTCGACGTATGCTAAAACACAGGAGTGGTAAAAAAGAAAAATATATAGAAAAAAAAAGAAATTAAAATTTTAACTGTTTGACTTTAACATTGACTTCTCTCAACTTTACTTTCTCCGCTAAATATAACTTTGTCTCTTGAACTTGTGAGGAAATGTACCGAATCGGAACTTATCTAATATTAGATAATACATAATACATTATAATTTATTAGAATTTATTAACATTGACATCGTACGAAACTAGTTTTTAGTTTTATTTAAATCACATACTTTATAGGTAATTAAATGCTCTTAAGTTTTCATTAATATAGGTACCTATAGAAAATTAAATAAGAATATTTCCCTGCATGTTATTTAGTCTTAGAATTGAATTAAGCGGTACTAATCAGCTAGAACACATCTAGCTAGATCGGTGCTCCCATTCAAATCAATCTACCTAGCCTTTTCCCAACTATATTGGGGTCAGCTTCAGTCTAACCGAATTCAGCTGAATACCAGTATTTTACATTTTTACTACCTATCTGACCTCCACAACCTAGTTACTGGGTAACGCGATACCCTTAGCTAAGACTAGTTGTCAGACTTTTGGGTTTCTGACTACCCGAAACGACTGTCAACGATCTGCGAGTGACAGCCGGGACCAACGGATTAACGTGCTTTCCACATGGAGGAGTCTTGATACGTAATGGATGGTCACCCATCCACGAACCGGCCGCAGCAAGAATAGCTTCGACCGACCTGTGCGGCTGTTATCATTTATCCACGAGCCCCCATTCAGTGTTCCGATTCAATATACCTACTATTTAAACTCTACTTTCAGACACTTAAGGTAGGTACTTAGGTAGGTAGGTACCTACCTAACCTAATCACAACACAAATCGTATCGTAAAAGGTATCGACCTAGAATATGTTAGGATATTATGCTAAAATATTCCCCTTAAATGAATGAATGAAATGCAGTAACCCCAGCATGGTTTAACCAGACCCGATTACTCGAATGAACCCAAAGATTCACACTAGCCCCTGTTGCCTCATGTTACATGGTGCAACAGAGACCATTGCATATCGAGAAGTAGACCGAGGGGCGCGATAATGGTAGGGTAGACGTGCCCTTAGGATATGGTAGGATTATTAGAGCCTACCGAGTATGCACCCTATAGTAAGCAGTGGAATTGTGGAGAGACGAGTGATAGGTAAATTTATATGTTTTGATGACGTCGCCACCAGGCTGGTGCAAATCCAGCGTCACCGGTGAAACTTTTAGCAGGTTAAACTGCTTTCTCAACCCTTTTTTATGTCACTGCTATGCTGGTTTACACACAGCTGTTTCGCTAAAACACCTACTCCCATTACTAAAAAAGAGAGCCAGTCGGACTCACGCACCGAGGGTTCCGTACCAACATATATAAAAAGTGTGCTATTTAGAGACATCGTTTTGTTTTTCCTGTAATCTTTACATAAATTTCTATCACAGAGAATAATTTCAGATTTTTCTTTATGCAAACTTCGGAGATAAGGAGGAACAGTATTTTTTTACATTTTTCATCAAAAGTCGAAAAAATTACGGCCAAAAAAAAAAATTTTGAGAATGTGCAAATAGCGCTCTTTCATTATGATACCCCACATGCCCTAGTAGCCTCACTTCGATTTTTTTAAGACCCCGTTTCAGTCCCTATTGCAAAAAAAAAAATAGGTACCTACCTATACCTACATTTTTATATTTCTTTCTTATTTGCAAAATAGTTGGGCAAACGTCATCTAAAACTACTCCAAATTACAAGTTGATAGAATTAGCAGTTCTTAAGATAGCACTATAAGGTTTCCTTTTTACCATTTTGCTACGGAACCCTAAAAAGACATCGAAGTTATGTAGGTACTTACATATTTATTTGCCGGATGGCAAATAGGTATACAAATAATACAAATGCTTACGATTTAAATTTTAGGTAGGTAAGTACAAACGTACTCTACCTAGGTAAATAATAAAAATCTGGGTAGGTATATTTACCTACTTGTCTTTAATTTTTGGTGTAAGACAATTCGACTCTATGTCAAACTTATTAATGAAATACATGAATGCAATAGATGTCAATATCTACCTAATTGTATTCATGAAATTGTAAAGACGCGGAGATGAATTTAAAATAATAGGTAATGTTAGGATCTCGCGTGCACGTTCCACTGGCCCGCTTGCTCGACACAGCTGAACAGAAAGTGTGAAATGTTTGATGGCTCAGTAATTAGCTTTGTAAATATCTTTTATGTGTAATTTCTTGAGATAGTTTCTCGCCTACACTTTATTAATTTTTATTCAGAATGTGGGTAAGTTTTATTACTTTTTAAATTTGCTTTTTCATTTATTTATTGACAAACAATTTAATATTTTTCCAACTTACAAGAACCTATCTACCTGTACCTACATCATAAACAAAATGTTGTAAATCGATCAATCCAATACCGAGAATTAGATATATAATAAATTGAGATATTTTCGATTCTAGGGAAACTTATTACGGTGTTAATTTCAGGCACAAAATAAATTGAAAACTAGGAATAAACCGATAAACATTCACCTAACGTATTTAAATGGATTTAATTCCTTTTATACCACCACCATGTTATTATCTACCTACATTATTTAGGCCCTATATTATGCCTATCTACACACTCAAAAACTGAAATAAATCTTACGAAGCAGTAAAAACTTCTAACTTTTAAAAGAAACGTTATATTTTCCGATAAATCTTGGTGTGGTAGAGTTCCATAATCAAGTAGGTGTTTGAATTTAATCAAACTATTTCTAATAGACTTCTTTAGACCATTTAAATCTAAAAAAATGCAGTTTGTAAAGTAACGCGAAAATCAATGTTCAAAATTGCGAAAAGCATCAAGTGTAATCGCGCTTAATTTCGCAATTTTGAAAGTTCACGCTTCACGGAATCGTGAATGAAAAAAGTGGCGTCAAATAATATTTAATACCTAGGTACTTACTAAGTGTTAATTAAACACGAAATAATGCACATTATTAATGTAGAATACGAGTGAGAAATAGGTAGGTACTGCAACATTTCTACATTACATTAAAATAAGAAATAAACGCGTCACACGCTGTTAACGAACAAACGAATCGGTGTTAAAATGAAAAGGAATCTTAGATCGTAGCTGTTGCTAATAATGTAGGAAAATTATTGAATTCTGTTCAAAATTCGTCGGCTCGCAGCTGTTTAGACGATTGGGAAATGTTGAGCTTGGCAAGTGAATAAAGAAAAGAGCTGGAGATGCCTCATATTCAGGTGAGATAATTACCTACAATAAAACTTATAAAATTAGGATGCGCTTATACCTACAGTAGAGCCAACTTGTAGGCCTGTAAAACATGAACGCGATAATTTGAATCGCATAAAATGAAACATCAAGAAAGTAGAAGTCCAACTCTGAGTGGATCCAAACAAACTTAAATTAGTTGTTCGGTGTTCTAGACACAGCAGCAACAGACGGCGGCAACAAAAGTTTAGCTCCAAGTGGAGTAGTGTCGCGGCCAGGCCCCGGTCGCGGTGGCCGCGAGTCGCATCTCTAGCGCGCCGCACAAAAGATACGCCGTAACGAGCTCAATTGATGAACCAACGGAAACGTGTCCAATTAGAAGGAGGCGGCGGGCGCGGGCGCGGGCGCGATGTCTGGCGGCGTGCCGGTGTCCCCCGCGCGCCGCATTAACCAGATTAGCGGAGCGGAGCGCGCGCGAGGTGTGGCGGCGGCGGACACCTCGCCTGCGACCAAAAAACAACGCGGCGCCGCGGAGCCCCGCCCGGCGCGGGGGCGCGCGGGGAAACACGCGCGATTGGGCGGCGCGCGCGGGAGGGGTGTCGCGCGCGGCGCCGCCGGCGGCCAGTCGTTTGACGCCTGCCGCGCGAGCGGGTGTCGCCACGGGAAGAACGAGTGTCGCACGAGCCGCCGGCCGGCGCGTTATGGACGTTGCATGAGCGGGCGCGAGCGCGACCGCTGGAGCCGACGGGCACGCCGGTCGTGGAGCGCGCGCCGTGGGTCCCGGGCGGCGCGGGCATGCGCTTCGAGGGCGCGGAACGGCGCGACGCCGTCGCCTTCCACCCGCTGCTGGCGCCGCGGCCGAGCGACTTCTCGGTGTCGGCGCTGCTGACGGCGGGCGCATTGCCGCCGCCTCCGTACCTGCCAGCCGCACTTGCCGCTGCCGCTGCGCTGTCCGCGCCCTGTCCGCTGCTCAAGCCGCCGCCACCGCCGTACGCACCGTTGCCGCCAGACGACGACGGTGTCGTCGACGACCCTAAGGTCACGCTCGAAGGCAAGGACCTGTGGGAGAAGTTCCACAAGCTGGGCACCGAGATGGTGATCACCAAGAGTGGCAGGTCAGTACGGCCCCGCGCCGCATCGCGTCGCTCGCTACCGACGCCTGTGATCGTGTCTTCGTGAATCGCGGACGTGCCAGTGTTGTGTGTGATATGAACCGTCAAACGTACCGATAGCACCTGCACTGACCGGTAAGTGAGCAGATGAGCAGGGCCCGTAGATAACCTCGTTGTAACTTACCGACTCGCTCCGTGCAGTGCGCCGCTCGGCAGTCACATGGAGTTGTTTACAAAAACAATTACAAGTTAGGCCTTTTTGAACATTCGCTTGCAGTAAAAAATTATACGTTTCACGAATAGGCGAGCTATAATATAATTACGCTTTCTTGAGTGAAATCAAATATTAAAATAATGAGAGCGAAATCCAGTCAAGTTATTTTAGTAATTGTGGTTTACCAATCACGCTATTACGTCACATTGCTCAAATAATTGCTACCAGAGGCTACGATACATTTGATACGTACCTACTTACCTAATTAAGATTTTTACCAGTCTTGTTGAAATTGTTCTATTTTGTAGCTATGTAATGAACTGTAAGTACTTGAACGCTTCATTATAATGTTTATTTTTTATAAAATACCGAGTAGTTTTGACTCTACATTAATAGAAAATATTATTCTTACATTTGCATATTTCTTGAGTTGTTTCGTACAAGTTTTGCTAATTACATTTCGCGATCACGTAGGGTGGGGATCTCGGCATAGGCGTATTTTTTCGCCAAAAATTAGCTTCCGTCGGAACGTGTTGTTGCATTAATTACTTTGTGTGGCTGGAAACCGGTGTTATAATTTCTATTTCCTAATTTATTCCTAGTTTTGAGTGCGAAAAATCTCAGAAAAACGTAGCCTGATAGTTTAGCGACAAGAATTTGTATAAATTATTGGCATTTCGAAGTTATTATTGAATGAACTGAGGAAGAGACAGTTCACGCAGGTATTTAAATATGGAAATAGTTTGAAAAATTTAAAAATAGTATCCCAACAGATAAAAAACTTAAGTTTGTTCATAATTCTTCGGAAAAAGCTGAAGAGTACGTTAGTGAATCATTTATTTACATTTTGTTCGCAAATGTTTGTCTGATTAATGTTTGAATAAATTGCATATGGCAGATAAATCTGAGATGAATATGCAAATAAACAAGCTTTTAATAATAATATGCATAATTCTGTCATCTGTCACAATATTGATATTGCCATGATTAAAGTTTCTGTCAGTTCTAATCAAACAAGACAAGCTTTATTTAACACTAGCCGTTGTCTGCGACTTCTTTTGCGTCTTTTCCGTAATTATTTCATACTTACATACCTATGTTTTAATAAAAAAATGTAGGATGAGAGTAGCCTGTATCCTTCTTGAGGTCCCGGGCTAATTGCCTATCTGTCAAATTTCACAAAGATTAGTACCTATAATGGTTGAGGCGTGAAACGGTAAGAGTTAGATGAGTTAACTAACTATGGTTGCCACGTTTCCCGAAGTTTTAGTTCGAATCTCGGAATTTTGGCTTTGCTTTGGTAATTTAAATTTGAGTTAATAATATAGGCACTTAGCTACTAGCTTAGTGCATAAAAAACAAACAATATTGTTTCATTGCTTCATGCTGAACTTTAACATAGTAAATATAAATCTTTTAACTTGGTTTATGATAACTGATCACCTAACAGTTTTTTAACATGGAATAAAATCAGCCAGAAGGCCACAAAAATAGGAAACAAAATCTAACCGCACATGTAGGTAGTGTCGTGTTTAGTAAGAATTATAGCCCAACTATTTACAATATGTATGGTGCGTGAAAACTTTATGGGCTACTACGTACCTCTCCATTTCGTACCTAACATGTAATAAAATAATGTGACGCACGCACATCACTACTGACAAAATTTGACATGAACAAAAAAGCGACACGCGAAAATGTGTGTTGCCCAACACTATTTATGAAATGTGTGAAAAAAAACTTAATGCGTCTATTCATGTGTTAGCTATGTAATTCTTAAATGTTTGTCTAAAGTTAGGTAGTTAGGCTAATAATCTGAAATAAATTTTCGCACATTTGAAATCACTACTTACCATAATATAAAAATAATTATAAATATATTATTGACATTACACCACGCGTTCACGGTTAACCCTAAAGCGCTGGGAAAAATTATGAAAAATAAAGTAAAAAAAAAATATGACGCAAAATAGTTAGCAAAATGAAGATCCTACTGTTGTGTTAATTATTCTCTTTTCTCTCTGAGCAGTATTTTTAATCTCATTTACTTTTGGGCCATCTGTTTAAACACACGAGCCAGTTGTTCATTAAAATACCTACCTATCTGTCTAGCTAGGTGTTTTGCGATAGGTATTAGAAAACATTTTTTTTTTCGATTAAGTATCCTAGGTAGGTATTTTTTTTTTTATAATCAAACGTAATTGTTTTTTACTCCGTAGGAGATCATTCTCACTTGCTTACTTATCTGTTTCTCTCAAATAAATAAGTTTTGAAACTATTTGTTTTATAAATTGCAGAGTTTTGTAAGACAGGAAAGTGAAGCTGTAAAAATGTCAGAGATTTTAGCGGCTGGTGCACTCACACTGATACAATTTCTTTTATAAAAGGGTTCTGTTTTTTTTCTTTTTGAGGTATGGAACCCTATAAATCACGTAAATATAAAAAAGTAACGTGTCCATTAGATTAAGATGACATTTTGTATATTATAATTCTAACCTAAAAGTGTATAGGTCAACCAAGTTCATTTTTAATTAAGTAGATTGAATATTAATGTTTTTTTTAATACTCGTTTCATTCATATTTTTAAGCTGAACGCAACATGTTTTTTATTGACCATCTATTTTTACTAAATCATCTGATTTTTATCAATGAACTTACCTATTATAAGATCTTGCGCCTCAATATTGTGGACAGTTCATTTTCACACGAATAATAAGTAGGTAAAGCAAGAAAAAAGATTTCAATTCTTTAAATGGTTTCAATTTACTTCTTACTACGAATGACAGCTGCTGCGTTGTAACTTCTTATTACTTAGTTTTCTGAACTTGCATACAACAATTTAACGATTAGGTACAGGAATAAACCTTTAAAAAAAGTCATTAGATAGGTACTTAGAACAGGAAGAAATGTCAGTAGTTTTTCTTTACCAACTACAAAGAAAACAACAAGCGGCAACCTCTCAAAAAATACCATATTAGTTTTCCAAATAGCTACATACAATAAATACAAATAGAGCAAGAAAGACAAATAGACCAAAAAAAGATCAAAAACACGAAAAAAATAAGTTCACTTGAACGAAACTCAACGATTCACGAAAAGGAAAACAGGAAGAGTAAGAAAGGGTAACACTCGAAACATCAAAGGCAATACGTTAGCGAAGTCTCCGAATTCTGGTGTAAACTGATGGACATTTTTGTTGGAGGCGCCTCCCTCGAAACCTTTGAAAGAAGTGCCCAAAAACTTTTGCCCGCAAAACTCTGTAGGTACTAGGACGATTTTTTTCTCGCTTTCCCATTTTTGTTTAGGGGCCAACTTTTTGGAAATTCTATTGTAGGTTTATTCTCTAGAAGTGTTTGAACAGTGCTGCCTTTGCCGGTAGACGCCAAGAGGTGTTTAAACTGAATTCCTTCAACTTCAGTAAGCTCTGGTTGTGAAATTAAATTAATTGAATAAAAAGTTCAGTTTGTTGAAATTTCTGACTTCAATGACCTACAAATGAATGTTATTCTTAAAGAGAAAAGAATACTGGTCTTTGCTTGCAAAATAACCTCTCGTTTGCAATATATTTAACTTTGTACTTAAGGAGTGAAAATTGCTTGTAGGCGGATCAGTAACAGCAATTGAAGTCAATAACCTCTTAAAACCTTTTAACCGCCCACGAAGGATACGTAAGGATATTATTCTTAAGCTATTAGTACGAAGATAAGCATCCGCTGGATCGGGGAAGCACAGAACCGGTCTTAGTGGCGGAGCTTGGGGTAGGCCAATGTCCAGCAGTGGACGTCTTTCGGTTGAAATGATGATGATGATGATCATCCTCCTGCCATCATCCTAATTTAATTGAGCTGAGCGCAACAGTCTTCTTCCTTACATCCTTATCAGCCGTTATCTCAGTATTTACTCCCTTTCTTTATAAATCATCATTCACAAAATCCGTCCATCGTTTCCTTGTTCTTCCCGTACTCTTATCTCCATTTTCGGTCTTCATCAAGGCCTTTGAAAGAATTATTATGGGATGCAGATACGTCATCTGCCTAGCATTTAGCAGCTATGTTGGGTTCGGCTTCTAGTCTAACCAGATGCAGCTGAATACCAGAATTAATGCAACTACAATACCAAAATAAAACTTCGAGGCGTCTGTTTCTCGAAATTGCTAGTAAAAACACACAACACCACGCCAGGTTTCTGGAAGGTTTCGGCAGAGGTGTACTCGTACAGTGTACCTACTCACCTATAGGACCCTCACATTACGCCAGTTTGTTGAAGTCCCTGTGGCAGGGGGCGGGCCCATTACCATGAATCGGGCAAAATTGGTCAAACGGAGTATTAGTCCAAAGGCAAGTAGTAAAATGGAGGTGGCCACTTATCATTTAAAAAATTAAAGTCGGGATATTCTCAACAGTTCAGAAAATTCCGCTAATTTAATCATTTTCAAGAACTTTTACACTTTCACTTGGATTTTTAGACCATGTGAACAAAATTTTCGACGTAGCAAGTTCAAATCTGGCTGGAAGATGCCTTGATAATGTAGGTGAAATATTATATTCCTATTTACGTTCAGTGTGGCTCTGCAACGCTTCAGATTTAATGTTTACTTGTCTTTTCTAACTTTTTTTTTAAACTTTAGCGAAATTTTCTATGCTCAGATTTAAGTAAATATGTACTAAGTACTTACCTAATATCCCAACTTTTAAATTCACCTCACACCACCTCCGCTTTAACCGCATCATCTTTTGGACCACTACGTTTGAGACTTATGTATATATCTGCTTCTAAATCTCCTAAATTGCTCAAAACACCAGTAGCTGTACCTACTACCCAGGTCAGGCGTGCTCATGCGCATATAATTACTACAGACACATGAAGTAGCGTGACATGGTGTGCAATGTCATTATGAGCTGACTGTCATGTTATTAAACGACAGGTAGTAGACAAATATTTGATTAGATGACTTGCTAACTTTTTGTGCTTCGGGTTTTAATACGACCTCTTTGCGCAGATGGAAACTTTTTTGTGTCTCGGTTGGTGGCTTCACTTTAATTATGTAAGTAAGTTGGGAGTCTTATTCTAATTCAATGACAAGCTTTTACTTCGGTCTAAAATCAACATTTTAAATAAATAAAAGTAGTTTATTTACCTTATGCAATTGAAACATTGATTGATCGGTCACTATAATTATCTAGGCTTAAGACAAAACTTGTCTACAAAACAATTTTATAGTCAAGCAATAAATTAATGTAAAACTAACAATTTATCCATAAATTGATCTAAACATTCCGAACACGGCCCGTTCATAATAACTTAATCACTGCGCAGGATTCGAAAAATATTGCTAAGCCTATCATTATACTAACTACGCTCTCTTATCCTTACTATGAACCGTACTTTATATTATAGGCAATAGTTTTGTCTGTCTGTTTGGTAATACAAAGCGGCAATCGGTTCTGAGACCTTTGCTCTAATAAATATTGGATTTGAATGTCATTTTCATTATCATTTCAACGTATATAGAACAAAGAACTGAAACTGTACTTAACAAGACAAAAACGATTTCTTTTCACAAATAAGGCAATATTAAGACACCATAGTTTGATGATTTCCTTCTGACCTATGTGCAAAGAGTTATAGCTTTTTAAAACTTGTTGAAGGACCTATAGAGTGCCTTTAAAGCTGGAAAATACAGGATATGTTTAAATGGCCGTTGACATGTGTAAATACACAGCTGTAATTTGTCTATCAATACCAATATTTTACGCTATACTTAGACGATTCACTCCGAACATGCGAACATTCCTATTAGATAAGAATACGTCAAAGGAAGATTTAGTGCGGTCTGTGATCAACTAACCATAAATATTAGAATAGGGTGCATAGGTAATAGTTAAACAACAACCTGCACTATTTACATTATGTCCTAGGCAAATTAAAGACCACATTGAAAAGTGTGTTCTGGGTTCAAATGACAGTCTAATCATACTTACTATCTATTATTTTATAAAGGTAATAAAATTATGCAGTTTGAGTAACAACTCTATCGTTTATGCAAAGACATTAATTAGATTTTTTTTTAAAAGGAATGCAACGCCATTACGTAAATTTAAAAAAGAATGAATGAATAAAAAATATTTTCGCGTTTATGAACTAGTAGCATTTAGGGGTTACAAAAAAGAATTACCTACATTTATTTTCACTGAAAATTGATTATTAAAATAATCTAATTTTATAAACTGTCTGTTATTATTTTGTTACGTCAATTTATTTGAAGAATTAAATAAGCGATGGACATATAAATAGAATTTTACATATTAAGTAATAGGAAAACTTCTATGTTTTTTTTTTCTAGTTTTGCGTTTTAATAAGTTTTGTTATAAAAATGAACTAAATAAGTATATTTCACACAAACGTCCAAAATGTTATTTCAAGTCTTGTGTGTTTTTACTAAGTATAGCAGCAGCATATAAAATCAGCAATACCACATAAAGACACTACGTTGGCAGACATCTATTACTATGACTGCATAACCAATATAAACGATCAAATACAACGGCGACACGTCAATTATACAAATAATATTGATCGGCAATTTATCGCCGCCGGCGCAAGATTTATTAATTTGAGGCCATCTCATGTTGTTTATTTTAGTAATTATAGAGGTCCTCTGCAGGGCACGTAGGCGCCAGCAGTAACAAGTTATCATGTATTTGTATTGTTTATTTATTACTAGCTATACTGACCTGCCGATCTATTCTAAAAAAAACTCCGTGAAAACTTAGATGAAGTGAGTGTCAATCTCTAGCATCAGGTGGAATGACAGCTACAGCTCGCTCGAATCAAACTTTATGGCGGCTCGGAACATGAGGCGAGTCGCTGTGCGGGGAGGAGTGCGTACTGCGCAACTAGCAGCGCACTTCAGAGCCGCCATAAAGTTTGGTTTCCACACTTAGTCCTTCAAGTGGACCATTGTACGTGGTCGATGGTGTTTCCAACCAGCCCACGTCCCTCCAGAAGTTGATCATGGCTTCTGGTATGTTCTCTCAGACCCATCAGCCGGACTATTCTTTAAAATCTCACCGCGAAAACTTAGGTGAAGTGGGCTGTCACTAGTGCCAATCTCTCGCGTCTAGTGGAATGACAGCTCACATATTTCAACTAAGTTTTCACGGTAAGGCTTTTACAGAATACGTCAGCTGGTCTTAGTCTGCCCAGAACTTGACTGCTAGCGAAAGGAATGTCCCATAATAGTAGAGGACAGTCGCTCTATTCTGTAAAACTCTCACCGTGAAAACTTAGTTGAAGTATGTGAGCTGTCATTCCGCCAGATGCGAGGGATTGACACCAGTGACCGCTCACTTCACGTAAGTTTTCACGGTGAGATTTTTCCAGAATAGTCTGGCTGATGAGTGTGGAAAAGGACGAGAAAGGCCTTTGCCCAGTGGTGGGATAACACAGGCTAGATAGACAGGTAGATAGTCCGCGGTTTCACTCGTGTTCTACAAAAACTTCTACATGTACCTACAAAAGATAAAAAGGTATGGTTTATTTTAATCTAGATCTTAATGTGTGCCATATTCATACAAATTGGTTCAGTAGTTAAAGCGTGATTGAGTGACAAACATACAAACCTTCGTAATTTTGTACTTATGTTTTAAAGGGGTACTGTCAGTGTCACTCTTTGACAGTCGTTACGGGTCGTCAGAAGCCCGGAAGTCTGACAACCAGTCTTACCAAGGGGTATCGTATTACCCAGTAAACTGGGTTGTGGAGGTCAGATAGGCAGTCGCTTCATGTAAAATACTGGTATTCAGCTGCATCCGGTTACACTGGAAGCCGACCCCAACTTTCTTGGGAAAAGGCTAGGCAGATTGATTGACTGTCAGTGTCACTCTGTCCGTTTCCTTCTTGTCTTGTCACCAAGCATTTTAGAGGTGCAAGTATTCATTCATCTCTTGGCTAAGTAATAACAGCCGCACGGGTCGATCGATCAGGTTAAGCTACGCTTGGCGCGGTCGGTCCGTGGATTGATGACGTGGTACATAACGCTCAAGCCTCGGAAAGCACGTTAAGCCGTTGGTCCCGGCTGTCATTCGTGGATCTGTGCCACTCGTTACAGGGCGTCAGAAGCCTGAAAGTCAGACAACCAGTCTTACCAAGGGATATCGTGTTACTCAGCCTGCGTTGTGGAAGTCAGATAGGCAGTCGCTCCTTGTAAAATAGGTACTGGTATTCAGCTGCATCCGGTTAGACTGAAAGCCGACCCTAACATAGTTGGGAAAAGGCGGAAGGAAGGGTTGGGAAATGATATATGATTTTTATTTCTGTAAGTAGGTTTGTACAAACACTTTTAGTCAATCATGTTTTTTTTTTAAACTAGATGTGGTCGGCGTTTCCTATCTGACTACTCTGAGAAGGAAGGCCGAAACAAAAGCAGAGGTCACAGTCTCTTATAAAGTCCAGACATAATCTTGGTCACTTCATGTGTATTCATTTATTGCTTTTTTCCAATTTGTAAAGTACGGGTGCCGATAAAATAAGAGGTAAGGAGACTTTCCAACTTTGTCGTCGTGACTGGTTTATAAAGAGACTTTTCAACTTAGCCACGAGCAATGAAATTACACATTGATCACTTTAATATATCCTGTAGAATTGTAAATATTACCATGTTTGCCAATTTGATAGATATATCCATAGATTGGTTGCGGCAATCATTGCCTAATAACTTCTGATTAAGTGTTTCTGAGAACAATCATGTTAATTAAAAAGCAAAGTATCTGTCATAGTATTCTTTAATCAAATCCTTCAGGACTTTAGCACACCTCTGCCGCGAAACCGCTGTGGTTCAACCATGCGGTTTCGCGGCGGAGGTGTGCTAAGGCCCTAACACTGTTTCTAATTTCAAAATAATTTTACACCGTTGTGTTTAAAAAAAATAGGTAACCAATTATCCTGTCTAATAAAGTATTGATAACCGTGTTTCTTGCAATTTCTTCTCTGTAACTGCACTTAGCATATAGGTAATGTTCTCACTGCCAATGGAATGTTATACAGGCCTCCTCTCGTTAGAGGGAGTGGGCCGCAATCCACCACGCGAGCCCCGTGCATGTTGGTGGATATGTCACACATGATTTTGGTGTTCTTGGTTCTAGGACATGTTGTATCCTCATGATGTTCTCTTTTACAGTTTTGAGAGCAGTGGTGATGATATTTAAACACTGCATTACAATATTTTTTTCTTAGTTTACCCAAATAGGATCTTATTTGAATCTAGTAATATACACATAGTGCATCTGCCGTCTCTCCATCAGGATTTGGAACTTCTACAATTCCGTGGTCTATGGCCCAAAAGAAGACCGTGCTAAGTGCACAATTTTGATCTTCGGACGTTTAGTTTTGATCCGTACAGCATAGCATCTTGCAAAGCGCCATAATTTTGATCTTCGGACGTTTAGTTTTGATCCGTACAGCATAGCATCTTGCAAAGCGCCATCATTTTGATCTTCGGACGTTTAGTTTTGATCCGTACAGCATAGCATCTTGCAAAGCGCCATCATTTTGATCTTCGGACGTTAAGTTTTGATCCGTACGGCATAGCATCTTGCAAAGCGCCATAATGTCAATCTTCGGACGTTTAGTTTTGATTTGTACAGCATAGCATCTTGCAAAGCGCCATAATTTTGATCTTCGGACATTTAGTTTTGATCCGTACAGCATAGCATCTTGCAAAGCGCCATAATTTTGATCTTCGGACGTTTAGTTTTGATCCGTACGGCATAGCATCTTGCAAAACGCTATAATGTCGATCTTCGGACGTTTAGTTTTGATCCGCACAGCATAGTATCTTGCAAAGCGCCATCATTTTGATCTTCGGACGTTAAGTTTTGATCCGTACAGCATAGCATCTTGCAAAACGCCATAATGTCAATCTTCGGACGTTTAGTTTTGATCCGTACAGCATAGCATCTTGCAAAGCGCCATAATTTTGATCTTCGGACGTTTAGTTTTGATCCGTACAGCATAGCATCTTGCAAAGCGCCATCATTTTGATCTTCGGACGTTTAGTTTTGATCCGTACAGCATAGCATCTTGCAAAGCGCCATCATTTTGATCTTCGGACGTAAGTTTTGATCCGTACGGCATAGCATCTTGCAAAGCGCCATAATGTCAATCTTTGGACGTTTAGTTTTGATTCGTACAGCATATCCGAAGATCAAAATGTCCGAAGATCAAAATTATGGCGCTTTGCAAGAGCAAAGCGCCATAATTTTGATCTTCGGACATTTAGTTTTGATCCGTACAGCATAGCATCTTGCAAAGCGCCATAATTTTGATCTTCGGACGTTTAGTTTTGATCCGTACGGCATAGCATCTTGCAAAACGCTATAATGTCGATCTTCGGACGTTTAGTTTTGATCCATACAGCATAGTATCTTGCAAAGCGCCATCATTTTGATCTTCGGACGTTAAGTTTTGATCCGTACAGCATAGCATCTTGCAAAGCGCCATAATGTCAATCTTCGGACGTTTAGTTTTGATTCGTACAGCATAGCATCTTGCAAAGCGCCGTAATTGTATCATTTTCTTTCCAAATATAACCCAGTATATTCCGAAGGGTTAAGCAGAAGTACACCCACATTTTGCCAGTTAGTTCAATGTAATGGGGGCCTATTGCCATCATCCGGGCGTAAATACAAACTCCAGGTGGCTATTGAGGAACTGCTCTAGATCCTTCCAATCAAATTATTATCATAATTTTATCTCTTTCTATCCAAATCATCATCATCTACCTAGCCATTTCCCAACTATGTTGGGGTCGGCTTCCAGTCTAACCGGCTGCAGCTGAATACCAGTATTTTACATGGAGCGACTGCCTATCTGACTTCCACAACCCAGTTACTGGGTAATACGATATCCCCTTTGTAAGACTGGCTGTCAGACTTTCGGGCTTCTGACGACCCGTAACGACTGTTAAAAGATCCACGATTGATAGCCGGGACCATTGGCTTAACGTCTTTCCGAGGCATGGAGGGGTCTTGATATGTAAAGATGGTCACCCATTCACGGACCAACCGCGGCAAGCGTAGCTTAACCTTCGATAGACCCGTGCGGCTGTTATTGCTTTGCCACAGAGGAACCTCTTTCTTTCCAAATCGTAGGTAATAAATCATCTAAGCAATGTGTAACTCAAAATCTTTCTGAAAAATTTCTAAAGGCCTCGCAGACAGGCGCGACGCGACGTTGCGAAGCGATTCACAAACTTCATGGAAACTATTCAGTTTCCATGAAGTTTTCATAGAATTTTTTCTACTGGAGTCGTGTCGCGCCGTCGCTTTGCTCCTGTTTGCTCAGCCTTAATCTGTAATTTTTTCTTATGAATGAGTAGTCTTAAAGTATTGCATAGGTATATTAATAATAATATACTTACTATTTATTATTTTATTTTTCCGCATAGCTGCTTGTATCTGGGTCACAGATTAATACAGATGGGACACTCTGTAAAATCATTTAAATAAAAAGCGACTCTTGCTACGACACAATAAAGTGCAATTCAGGTCGCACAACGCTTATTACCTACAGTTACATTCACCTACAAGTTGCCTCTCTTTCTAACGCGTAACTCTTATACCTTCTGACTCGTTAGGATTGTCTTCTTTTACGACGCGGCGTGTGAGTGAGTATCGAACTGACCGTGCGAGCCGGCCGGTCCGCGGCAGCCCGCACTGAATTGGCCCGACAAGTCGAGCCCGCCGCGTAGGTACTTGTAGCTTCATACCTAAACCGCGGAGTGTCCCATCTGTATTAATCTGTGTCTGGGTGGTGAATGATAGTAGATTATGTTTTGACTTCCATTCAGATTCATAAGTCCGGAGATAATATTGAATAGGTAGGTACCTATTCAATATTATCACTAAGGTGATGAATTAATTTCTTTATCTCAAGATCGGCTGAGCCTCAACTATTTCTGGGTTTTGATATTTTTACTCAATACCTACCTAAATCTTTACAAATATAATAAAATGTATTACAATTATTTCAGTTGTTACGCTTTAAACCTATGGCTATTACTATTATCGAGCATAAATCCAAGGTCCAGACTGCTACTGACAACTTCCTAATGATAAACTCAATAACTCTACCCGCTCGTTGATTAAACCTAAGGACTCCACGTTCAGCATTCGAGCATGCAACCAACGTGGATCTCTTGCAACCTTTCATTGTTCCAAACTCAAACTGGCTGTCTATAATTTTCATCAAAAGCAAAAGAAAATAATTTATCCACAATTTATTCCAATTTTAAAACGAATTTTGCACCCTCAAACATGCAACATACAAAATGCAACTGATACCGAATGTTGTCACTTTCTATAGCGCGTTATTAGTATAAGAGTGAGTGAGACAGTTGCATAACAAGTGGTTTTAATAAACTTACGATAGTCTTTGATGTTAAAGTCTAGTGCAACTAATTATCTCCCTAGTAGAGACTGGAGTGACCATGTGCTAGAGTTTACTAGGACAAACTTAATCAATAAATAAATTATATGTTTAATAGTTAAGTTCTATGTAAGTGCCTTCACAGTCTTATTGTAATTAAAATATATTCAATAGTTTTTTAATACTTGAGCAACGTAATTTATTAGGAGGTAAAAAAGCGCCGCGCTTACTAGATTTTTTGAATCCATGGGAAACATTAAAAACAGTGTTATAAGGTTCTTTAATAACAATATAATAGAATACCTAGTAGCATTACCGATAATCTATTGAATTTTGGTATCGCAGGCGGGGACAAACAAAAGTGGTAATTTCAGGTTATATTGGTTTATAGGTAGGTATATAGGTAACCAGCGTAAAAGTATATAAATAAGTAAACTAATATAAGTAAACCCTTTTCGCAATGAACTATAACTACCTACAGGATCAATAAAAGGAGATAATAATAATAATCATAATCAATTTTATTTTTTGCGTGAATGTGACGCATATTTTCCCCAAACTTGTTCTTTGTTTTATTTTGTTTTTTATTTCTTTGCGCCATGTTTATCGCAAATAAACGTATTTTCTTCTTCTTCTTCTTCTTCTAAAACAAAACATACCTAACTAAAAAAAAGTCGATTAGTGTCATGGGACACCCGCGGGGTGATTACGTAACACACTATCAACCGGAATCGGTTTCATTTTGCCAGTTCAACAACATTCATTGCGTTATTTACGTTGTCGAGCAGAAAAATTTTTGTACATATGAAGCAATGGATTAGCAATTTGCTTCAAAATGATTCAGATTCCGATCGATAGTGTGTTACGCAATTAGGGTGCTGGTTGGAACGAAACTCCTTTCGCTATATTATGTTATGTATTGTTATGCAGAGCCAATTATGGTCTCAAGTGTCAAAAGTTTTGTTTTTGTGTTTTTATATATAAGCTATCGAGTATAATAATAATAATAATATTCCACAACTATCACACAACGTCGTCTAGCCTCAAGCTAAGCAGAGCTTGTGTTATGAGTACTAGACAACTGAATAAACATACTTATATATTTCTAAATACATACATATATAGATAAATTACACCCAGACACAGAACAAATGATCATGATCATCACACAAACATTTGTCCTGGGTGGGAATCGAACCCACGACCTCCGGCATAGCAGTCAGGGCCACTAACCACTAGACCAACAGGCCAGTCAATAGTCCAGGCCAGTCAATCAGTCAGTATAGGTACCTGTTAATAGTAAATATAAGTACACTAGAATTTTGACACTTGAAATTGAATTTTTCGGGCATATCTAACGCTTCTAACTTCTATTATAGAACTTCGTTCCAAAAATCATTCCAGTTGCGTAACACACTTTCAATCACAATCCGATGAATTTTAAAGGTAAAACATAATCAATTGCCTCTTATTTAAAAAAAAAAATACGTCTTCTCAACTATATAAATAACGCAAATAATGAATGTTATTAAACGGACATAATGCCATTATATGGTTGGATTTCACCAATGAAACTGAACACGTACAGCACATCTGAACTGCGTTCAAAGAGCTGTCAATGTCATCAAGTGTCAAGTTCAGTTTCATTGGTGAAATCCGCACTTAGTGTGTTACGCACGTACCCCGTTGATCGCAATATTTATCCCAGAATATCAGAAATAGTCTGGTCACCCTACCCTGGCCCAAACCTGTTGTAGGTACTAAAAATGGTCAGACAAGACAACATATAAGTCAACATTAGACAGCTGGCAATACTTACCTATTAAAATTCTAGCTACTTAAGTTAATATCTAACGTAGGTATAAGTGAGCGCCTATTGGGATTTCACTTACCTAATGTGAAAGCTAATCAACCTTTATGTGGTAAGACGATTATGAGGTCCATAAGCCCAGGTAAGCACGGACGATTTTTTCTCGCAGCGATTTTTTTCGCTCACTTGATTTTCATCGTACTGCTTATTTCCGAGAGTTGAAATTGCAACTGTGTATTTTTTTGACGCGCTGGGATGCACTCTGCTGGATTCTCAATGCTCTGCTCAACACCGAGAGTTGGAAATCAAAATGCACGATATTTTTACGTCCGTGCGAACGTGGGATCTTTCCTCACCAAGACGTATCCTAGTGACCTATTATGGGAAACCCAGAGCACAGCACAGCATAGCGCTGATTTTCAGTGGTCATCAGAAAAGGACTAGGTATATTGGTATATTTTCTTTTCTCTATTCTGCGTAGGTTACGAAAACGGTAAGCTGTGACCAAAGACTGGTTTACGGAAAGCAGCCTCGAATATTTTGTAACTTCATGCGAAAAATATCTAAGAAGAAGAAAATGCCAGTCATGGGAACTGCCCACAAAAGTGAAAACCTAAACGTAAAACTATGCATAGAATATCGCGGTGACGCGAACCCGTAAGATTTCCCCTTATCTCGACTCGCCTATAGTACATTTGCGTTAAGAATGCAGCGAGTCATCATTGTCCGTCGGCCTAGCCCCGCCCCCTATTCAATCAAATCTTTTCAAATTACAAAGTCAAGTTCACAATGACAGTTGAAGGCATTGCTTCGAACGCAACGATTGGTAGGATCTTGCAGTTGCACTGATGACTCACTGCATTCTTAACGCGAACGAACTATAATGAATTTTTCACTTCAAGAAGTTTAAATTCATTAAAGACCCCTTATGTAGTACCTACTAGACTGAACACAATATTCCATAGTCATCATAGATCAGCAAATAAAAAACAAACAACTGTCAGAGAAGTGGCAATTTATTAAACTGTGGGCTGAATGGTCTATAGATCGATGCCTGCCTTCTAATACAGGCGAAAGAAAAAAAAAAAAAAAAAATTATTAAACTGTGTGTGTCTACCAGTCACCTATTATAGTGACACAAAATATACCGTGTTAATTATAACACATTATCACATAACGTGGGCTGTGTCACGCGATTATGTACTTTGGGTGTAAGTACATTAAAGTGGATTCGTCATTGATTACTTTTGGTAGATAAGTCTGTTTGTATTTTGGCATGAGTTTATTTTTGTTTTTAATATTTCTTCTTCTAGTAAGTATATTATATAGTGAACCAATAGTGAACTAATATAGTGATCTGAAAAAAATAAAGGCCAGCAATGGCGGAATCAATATTAGGTAGTCCAGCTTATTAACCGTCTAATACCGCATTGATCTTGGTCTTCAAACTAGAATAGAAGGAAAGTATTTTTTAGTTTTAACGTACAATTCTTGAATTTTATAGGTAGCTATAAAATATATTTCACACACATTTAAAACCTAAATTAGAAAAAAGAAATAATAATAAAAAAACAAAACAGAACTCATGTCAAAATACAAACAAACTTATCTACCAGAAGTAATCAATGACGAATTCACTTTAATACCAACACCCAAAGTACATAATCGCGTGACACGGCCCACGTTATGTGATAATGTGCTATAATTAACACGGTATATTTTGTGTCACTATAATAGATGGGTGGTACACACTCAGTTTAATAAATTGCCACTTCTCTGTCAATTGTTAGTTTTTTATTTGCTGATCTATGATGACTGTGGAATATTGTGTTCAGTCTAGTTCATAAGCGGTCATTCATGAATATAAACACATGAAATCAAGAGTGATAGAAATGTTAATAAAAACTTTATTCATCACTAGCTTCCGCCCGCGGCTTTCACGTGTGGTATGTCGATAAAAAGTAGCCTATGTCCTTCCCCTGGGTTTAACGTATCTCCATACCAAATTTCATCAAAATTGGTTCAGCCGTGAACGCGTAACAAACAAACATATACAACTAATAAAATCTTTTCTCTTCATAATATTAGTTTATACAGGGTTATTGGTAAAACACCAACAACCTCTTTACTCATTAGGTATGAACAACTTTTACTATGGGACCAAACCTGAAATCGCGAAAATAAAAATCAGCTGTTCAGTACATTAATTATGTTTGCATAATTCGTCAAAATGTACTGAACAGCTGATTTTTTTTTGCGATTTCATATTTGGTCCCATAGTAAAAGTTGTTCAGAATGATGAGTACAATGACCCCTTAAGAGGTTGCTGGTGTTTTACCAATAACCCTGTATAACAGTCCCATTCTACAATAAGTATTAATACATACATATTATAATTTAAAGTAGCTTTTTTTGTTTGCGAGTGCCTACTACGCACCTGACCTTTCTGAACCTTTCACCGTTATTTCGAGAATTCATTCCGGAAGGATTAATCCTAATGTACAGACGCCAGCACATCAAGCTATCTGAAACTGTCAAATTTGCGCAATAAAGTTAATATATAAATATAGTTAATATATAAGATAAAGTTGAAAATCTATTAAAGAAATTTGACAGATTGTAGTAGCCCGATGTGCTGGCATCTGTACCTACATGTAACCAAGAAAACTCGATGTTTTGTCAAGTCGTAAAACTGTGCGAAGCTGGGACGGGTCGCTAGTTACTTGTATAAAGTTAATAAACAGCTGTATCGTCCACCACCCAGTGAGACAGAAGTAATTCGGACACCGTCGCCATCTTGTGGGCGCGCCACGTAACTCGATATGTAAACAAAACGATAATGTCTTATCACGACTGCGGCTGATATCGTAATTAGTTGAGTAGGAAAGGGAAGGCTGGAAATAAGTATAAAAATACAAACTTTTACCTTTTTCTTTACTGCTTTGGCTGCAGTGTATTGTTTAAAAAATGTAGACTTTAAAAGGTAGGTTACTTGGTCCTTATTAATATGACTAAATGGTTAATATTATTTTGGGAGACCCCTGCAGCATATGTTTGCATAACACTCTCCCAAAATGTATGAATTTTAA
Source organism: Dicycla oo (assembly GCA_948252095.1). Lineage (NCBI taxonomy): Eukaryota > Metazoa > Arthropoda > Insecta > Lepidoptera > Noctuidae > Dicycla > Dicycla oo. The sequence goes on from OX411729.1 coordinate 7,199,780, forward strand.
AAGATGCAGCGCAATGGTAACTTCTGAATTGTCAAAATGTATTCCTAAACTCCATTTGAAATAAGATTAGACCTACCTGTAAAGCTTTTTACAGTCCGTTCATCTGATTTTGACTTATGTTGCGCTGGTAGCATTAGATATGACAGCTGCAGTAAACAGGTGGTATTTTAACCACGTTTTTGCTTTTAATGCCATCCTTATGCCTACGGAATAGGAGTCAAAATCGGTTGAACGGACTGTAAAAAGTATTATTCAAATGTTTATTCTTATTTCAAATACGAGTTTATGTAATTGTTACCCAGCCCGTCACACACCTAGCTATTTATGATACCTATAATAATACCGTAATACATTATAGCAAACTACCACACACGGAGACGATGCTATTATACAGGGTTATTGGTAAAACACCAACAACTTCTTAAGGAGTCATTGTACTCATCATTATGAACAACTTTTACTATGGGACCAAACCTGAAATCGCAAACAAAATCAGCTATTCAGTAAGTTAATGTTCGCATAATTCGTGAAAATGTACTGAAAAGCTGTTTTTTTTTGCGATTTCAGGTTTGGTCCCATAGTAAAAGTTGTTCATAATGATGAGTACAATGACCCCTTAAGAGGTTGTTGGTATTTTACCAATAACCCTGTATATTAATATGCAATAATATAAATTACGTTATAGGTTGGTGACGAAATAGGGTATAGGTGAACGGAGTAGAAACCTATGGCATACCTAGTTAAAAAATAAAAACTTATCGAAATTCAAATCATATGCACTAGTTACGCACCCTGCGTAGCGCGTATGATATGAATTTCGATATTTTTTAACGATCTATAAAGTTATTTCAAAATTTCTTTTTTTACTGTCCTAGTTTACTTCAAATGTGTAGTGTTTATTGATAGAGCAATTTCTGTCTAAGCTATTGAAAAAAACTAGGTATGCCATAGGCTTCTACTCCGTTCACCTATTGTAGGTACCTACCCCATTTTTATCAAGACAGTAAAATAAATCATAACCAATATTTTTAGCTATGTGTGTAGCGGGCTAAGTCGTGAACTTTTGCTTAGGGCCGGTTTTTTGATCCGTAGTTAACTCAACCAATGGTTAAAAATAGTAACTAATGGTTGAATTTTGGCTATTGTGAAAGGCTAAACATGAATGTATTCATGTTAGCTCATTCATACTAAAGAATCGTAACTAATGGCATAACTCATTCAAGTTTAGCCTTTCACTTTTAGCCAAAATTCAACTATTAGTTACTATGTTTAACCATTGAGTTAACTACGGATCAAAAAACCGGCCCTAAATTAATAGTACCAGTATATTATAGCTAGGTGTGTGACGGGCGTAAGTCGTGAACTTTTGTTTTTATAATACATAGTTGAACTCTTGAACTTAAGTTATATATCAACTCACATAATTACAGCAAGTTTAACAGCGAAACCGCCACTACATTCCTAGGTACCATCACCTATCCTGACCTTGTCCCAATTTATTTGGGGTCAGCGCAACATATCTTTTTATTCCATACTTCTCTATTAGTCATCTTTCATACAGTCCATCCATTCTTTCTTTCCCTACTCGTTTAGCCATCCACATTTATACTCAACACTTTCCTGACGACATTTTCCTCATTCCTCCGCATCACATGCCCATACCATGACAAGCGATTTCCGCACAACTTTTCAGTCACCGGTGTCAGTTTCAGACTTCCTCTTATATACTTATTTCTTATGTACTTATTTCTTATGTACTTATTTCTTATTACGGAATTAAAATAAAACAGATTAAAAACCTCCCCCGATGAAAGCGTGGTGTGACTTCTATCGCCGCCATTAACAATTACAATTATAACCGTTCAATACAACGGGTGGATAAGCAGCTGTCATTTTGTGTTTTTCTCACATTCGAAGCACACGGAACATCGTGGACGATGTACTATTACGTACAGAAATAATGTAAACGCAAACAATGACTTTTTCCTATAGGTAGTCTTCATTGAAATTATGGGATGGAAAATACTACCGGGAAAAGAGTCCTATGTGTGTGTTATGAAGATAAACTATATGTGAGCCAAATTTCATCCAAATCCGTTCAGCCGTTTTTGCGTGATTGAGAAAAAAACATCCAAATTTTAACTATAACTTTTTTTAGAGCTACTATTAGCAGAATTCTACTAATGTGAAAGAAAGTTTGGCTAAGTAATAAAGGCCGAACGAGTCGGAAGGAAGTTGGTCCCGGCTGTCAGTCGTTACGGGTCGTCAGAAGCCTGAAAGTCTGACAACCAGTCTTTCCAAGGGATATCGCATTACCGAGTAACTGGGTTGTTGAGGTCAGATAGGCAGTCGGTCCATGTAAAATACTTGTATTCAGCTGCATGCGGTTAGACTTCGATCCCCAACATCGATGGGAAAAGGCTAGGCAAACTGATTGATTAAAAGTTTGGATGTTTGTTACTCAATCACGCAAAAACGGAACTGAACGGATGAGATTTTGCTGGTGAATGATGATAGTATTATCATCATTCATCAAAATCATCACACATGCTTTAGGTATATGTCTTGCATCACAACATTTTGAACTGTCACTCGACGAACCGAACCTAGGTTGAGTGTACAGTCAACGTCTAGAAGTCCACTTACACCGCAATGACCATTATCACCTGCGCTATATGGGCTGCCAAAGTTACCAATGTGTATTATAGTATTGTCAAACGTTCTTATAGAAGAAGGTCATAAGTACAACTAATATTGCTATGCCATAGTTTTGTGAGATTGCTAGTCGACTTCTGACTGTTATACTTAGTACATTGAATGTTCTGACTGTACAATTATAAGGTTTCACACAACGATCACGTACTTGGTAGTTGTTAGAGATATCTAAACATGATGTACAAGTGATGCCTAATTAATTGTTCCACAACATGCCACACCTGTTTTTATTGCTTAGGCTGTGTGCGCGCTGGCGCGGCAAGACGTAAGAACGCACGGGCTTGCGTAGGTAGGTACTGTAAAGGACCGAGCGACCTTTACTTTTTTGGGACCGACAGTAATAAACTATTCACGTAGTATTTTAATAATTATATTTTATAAGACTACAATATTTTAACTAGCTAGCAAGCCTTTTGGCCGGGGGCTGTCACTCTGAACAAAAGCCGGAAAAACCTTTATTCAAAAGAGACCATTCGAACGACTGGCCCTTGAATGAAACCTTTACAGTACCTACCTACAGTAAATCAAAACAAATTATGGCCTACCACTTTGTTTATACCTTACATAAAATAAACACCATACCTACTTTAAATAATACATGTTACTTATCCATAGTCAAATATCATCCGTCTCTCCACAATTCCACTGCTTACTATAGGGTGCATACTCGGTAGGCTCTAATAATCCTTCAATATCCTAAAGGCACATCGTACCTACCATTATCGCTCCCCTCGGTCTACTCCTGGCAATGGTCTCTGTTGCAACATGTAACATGAGGCAACAGGGGCTAGTGTGAATTTTTGGGTTCATTCGAGTAATCGAGTCTGGTCAAACCACGATGGGGTCGCTGCATTTCATTCATTCATTACTTTGAGTAAAGTTCAAAGGCGCAGGAAATAAAAATACTGTGAAAAACTAGTGTCATAATCATCTTGCCTAACACGTGTTGTCGTATTAAGTAATATTATTCCAATGTGCAAAATTGGTAAAGACTTTCTCAGCGTGGTTTGAACACAATGTTTACAACCTCATTGTAATTTCTCTAGCAGGTTTTACATAAGCCATATCATATTACTTATTTACACTACTGTTATATACGGTACTTTGAAATACATTCGTTTTTAGGGTTCCGTAACTGAAAAGAAAAAACGGAAGCCTTATAGGATCATTCGGGTGTCTGTCTGTCCGTCTGTCACAGCCAATTTGCACCGAATCTAATGGACCGATTAAATTGAAATTCGGTACACTTATGAATTTCTGTGACCCAAACACGGACGTGTAACGTAAATAAATTAATTTTGAATATGGTTGTCAATTTTGGGGGGCAAATAAGAAAAAAAATTTTTGCAAACTGTACCGTGTGACATATCTAATGAAAGGGCTTACTGTGAGGGTCTCAAATATATATTTTTTATAATTTTAAAAAATAAACGCAAATTGACCGCCCCTCCACCCCCCCCCCCGCCCCTATATCCAAAGTAATGAGTCTAAAATTTAAAAAAAAATTCAGAAAGTAGTTCAATACCTTTAGATTACAGGAAAACCTACTTATAAGAAGTATATGGTCTTAAAACAACATGATAAATCTCTCAATATTGTGCGTATGTTTTTCAACTACATCGTAAAGTTGGTTCTTGGGATATATTCATCCCAACTACGGAACCCTTCATTGCGCGTAGTCCGACACGCACTTGGCCGGTTTTTAGAGAATAGATCAGCTGCAGTCGCGTTTACCGCCGCATCGCGCCAATGTGGAAACGTCATAAGGCTTCCACGGCGAGGCGCGACCACCAGCGTTGCGTACAGCATTCCCTAACACTACCGGCCAAATATAGTAAGCCGCCGTTTTTACTTTGAATCCAGTATTTAGAGCTCGAGCTGAGCTGATTTCTTTGGTAAAAGTGTAGGGTAGACTGGTTTAATTACTTATTAAATTGTGGCAGAGGTGTTGTCTCGGTATTTAGTTTAAAGTAATAATATAATATAATATCCTGGGACATTTTCACACACGGTCATCTGTTCCCAAACTAAGCAGAACTTGTACTATGGAAACCAGATAACTGATATACTACATACACTACTTTTTTTTGTAAATACATACTTATATAAATAATTACACCCAGACTCAGGACAAACAGACATGTTCATGCACACAAATGTCTGTCCTGGATGGGAATCGAACCTACGACCTGCGGCGTGATAGGTGGTATCTTAAACAACCACGCCAACTGGCCTGTCAAAGTGTTAGGTATAGTTTTGAGGTAAAAAGTAAGTACCTATTGTAAAAAAGTTAAGTTACATTCAGTAATTTCTGAAACGAAACTGATCAATACTTGCTCTGAATACATTTGGGTAGATAGATAGGTACATTAGTTACTTGGGTATACAACGCAATTTTTAGGGTTCCGTACCCAAAGGGTAAAACGGGGCCCTATTACTAACACTCCGCTGTCCGTCTGTCACCAGGCTGTAACTCATGAACCGTGATAGTTAGACCGTTAAAATTTTCACAGATTATGTATTTCTGTTGCCGCTATAGCAACAAATACTAAAAATTAGAATAACATAAAAATTTAGGAGGGCTCCCATACAACAAACGTGATTTTTTGCAGTTTTTATAGATAATGGTACGGAACCCTTCGTGCGCGAGTCCGACTCGCACTTGACCGTTTTTTTTCGTTACTACGCAATTTTCACACGGTGGTCTACCCATGAATATGAACAACTTTCACTATGGAACTAACTCTGAGATCACGAAAAAAATATCAGCTGTTTCATACAAAAGTTCAATACCTACTCGACCAAAATGTATGAAACAGCAGATTCTTTTTCGTTATTTCAGAGTTGGTCCCATATTAGTGAAAGTAGTTCCTACCCCACATACCATACAAAGTAGAACCCAACCACCATTTTCACCCTGTGAAAATTTGGGTAGTGATAAAAAAATGCCCTGTATAAAAGTTATTGTAAATAAGTTATTGGAAATAAGCATACAAGAGCCATAACACCTATTATATTACCGTGAAAAAACTCGTAGCTATCTTACGAAATTACCAATAACCACATCATAAGCAAAGCATTACATTAACCCTACACTCGACAACACCATTAAACTAATTCCTTGCAAAAAACCTGTCACTCTAACCAACCAGTAACAATATAATAACCATTTAAAGTGATAGTATGTTGTACTTTCAACAGTAATTCCATTTGCAGACAACACGCGAGCAGAATAAATCAATTACAATAACTGTTTGACATTGTACGGATTAAGTTTTATTGAAAATACTCTGTATTTGTGGTTTAGGGTTAACGAAACTCAGTAGCATAATGCCAAAAAAAGTTTCGATTTTTGAACAGAAACTATTTTTTTTTTTTGTTAGCTGCCAGTATTTTGGCAGGAAATCGTAGTACTTATCAATAAATTGCCGATGCATGCTCGGTCCGCTGAAAAAACTCTTCAAAGCCCTAAATTCGTAATTGCTACCTGGCTTCGTAAACGCAAGTTCCGTACAAGGGGAATAGGTAAGTAGCCGCGACGCGTTTGCGGGGACAGCGACGCCTTCAGGCGCCGTTGTCAAATGTTTAAAAAGAAAAAAAGGTTGAATGAAGTGCTCCTTTGCTTGGTTTTATTTCTGCGTTAATAAAAAAAAAATGATTTACGCGCAATTCAACTGTCTTTTCAATTGATGAATTTAAAATTAGAACAATGAGCATTGGGAATGCATACAGCTACTTTGAGACAACCATAAAACATTGAGATCAATAACAAAATTCCGTAAACTTACCTCAGAACTAACTAGTTATTTGCAATCAAATCAATTCATAATTAAACGGCTTTATTTGCGAGTCTGCAACGGCGTGTAAAATTGTACCAGCACCAACTCATGTATGATTTCCAACGATACTCCAATTAAAAAAAACAGTAGAAAACTCACTGTTATGCAATGAAAACGCGTTTCTGCGTAATATTCATACCTATTGAAAACCGTTTGTAGTGAGAACCCGTCTTACTAATAATTGCTGTCAATATTCATTAGTGCTGGCAACACCGTCGTTTATGTAGTGCTAAAGTGGGAACTTTTTTACACTTAACGCTCCGTGTGGCAACATTGTTTTGTGTTGTTTTTTTTTTATATTTTATCGCATTTACGGGATTTTACACGTAAATTAGTTCCGTAAAAAATGGTACTGTTAAATTTTGAAATACCGTGTAAGAATCCTGGCCACTTAAAAAAAAAAAATATAATATAGGTGTGAATAATGTTTCGTTTGAATCGTATATATTCTATATATTTAAAATTAGAATGCGCGGTTCATCCATGCGCTTGTGTAAATTTTAAGTGTGGGTAAATTAATGGCTGCCCGGTATCAAAGTTGTACGTATGCTATTAAATTTAACTTAATAGGCTATTGTTAAACTATCTTAGGCTCGTTATAATGCATAGATAATAGCAATTTGTTACTCCACCACCTTCTGGTGACATTTTAATTAATTTCTTTTAACGGTTCCTTGTAATTAGCTGTAATTTTAATATTACTAAGATACGATGGTTAGGTTTGGAAACGATACCTTTTAAAATAATTTATGTATGTTTGACATAATGCGTCTATAACTTTTAAAGAACTTAGCAAATAAGACTTGTTCTGGATGAGTTAAAGAAAATAATGACTTATCTAATAAAAAAGGCCCGTTTTAAAAAATAATATTGGTGACTACTTTCAAGCCATTTTCTATCCTACACGCGATGTTCCGCCAAATAACGTGTTCCCCTAATCGCAGACCTGACACTGTCAGAACCAAGGACTTTATTTCAGAACCTAGGCATGGGTAGAATAAACAATCCATCATTCTAGTCTATGGTATTGTGGTTTAGTCATGGGAACGTTTTTGTTTCTGTTCTAGACGTGGCTTGCTTTTGGTTTTTATTCTTATTTGTCAGAATTTTTTTTCTTTCTTTAATTAGTATGCTCTTGACCTCGATATCGCCTGATGGAAAGCGGTGAATGAGGTCTTCGATGGAACGAGTGTGCCCAGTGTGTTCTTTCACAACATAATTAACACCAAGTGCTTTTCTGCTCTGAGCTTTTTCTGACAGAGTTTATTGTTGTCTTTTTTGTACAATTCTAGGCCTTTCTACTATTTACCTACCTAATTTGTCTGTATGACAATGCCTGAAGTTTTTTTTTAGCGTTTCTTGCAATCAGTTTCCTAAACTATGAACAGACGAGGTGTAGGATGATCTGTAAGGGCAGAGTTATCCCTCATCAGGAGCAACTCTCTTAATAGACAAGCAGCTCTCTACAAGTTATCTGATTGTAGAATGTTGTGACTTTTGAGTCTGCTGACACAATCTGGTATTGTGCGTTGAGCGGCCATTGCGTGTAGTGAGGACCTAATTCATATAAATGATAAAGGATTTTATTTCTGTAAGTAGGTTTGTGCAAACACTTTTACAAGTGAACAATGTTTCTTTTTTTTTCAAACTAGATGAGGTCGGCGTTTCCTATCTGATTACTCTGAGAAGAAAGGCCGAAATAAACTCAGAGGTCTCTTATAAAGTCCAGACATAATCTTGGTCACTTCATGTGAAGACCATGTAGATTGGTGTCTGAAATGGTCTTTTGAGGAAAGAACCACACAGATTGAGAGGACCTGTCCAGTCAGTGCACGCATTTGTCAATAATCGCGCAGCTCAACTCAGAACTTAAGGAGCTCATGTAATTATGTCGTACACCAACAATGGTAGAATGTATGAGACCATGACAATCGCAACACCTTATTGTACTATATTCTTACAAATAAACTCCTTTTTCTCTATTTCTTTCTACACCTATAACCTCATCATTCTCCTGCCCTTATCCCAATCTATTTGGGGTCGGTGCAACATGTCCCTTTTTCCATACTTCTCTATTAGTCGTCGTCTCGGACCAGTCATCGGTCGGTCGTCATACACCTATAACCTATAAACTACTTTTTGGTATAATCCACTTGTCCCTTTCCAATTAATACCGGATACTCTTACTTTCAGCAGGTTCGAGATACCTGAGAATCAATTACATTTAATATGATTATTCGCATTTAAATTCCCCGTTGGCACGGATAAGTGAAACGGTAAAGTATGTGCCCCACGCCCCGGACTCTGTCGAGAGACCAGGCTGCAATGATTCTTCGGGACATTCTGTAAGTGGTTTCTCCACAATAGTTTTTCTTCTGGATTATTCCACTTTGCCCCACCAATTTGACCCGTAATTTATTCCCACCAAAATCAATTAGTAGGACACAGTGGACGATACAATTTTGAAGATTCCACTTGGTCCCACTCACTCACTGGTGAGACAGATTAGTGGGGCAAAGTGGAATAATACTTTCTTCTGAACGATGTGCCGTGTGTTTACATTACCTACTTGAAGATGTGTCCTGAAAAAGTAAGAACAAAACTTGCATCTGTAACGCAGCTACAATAGAGGTAGGTAATTTAAGTAGGTACATAATATGTGCTCTATACTTTGCAAAATGATTAACGGCTGAACCCAATAACCTATCTATCACAAGTTTTGGCATAGGTACTAGAGATAGAAAACCTATCTAAGTATCTAGGGTTTTAACGACCCAATAATCAAGAGCACGAACTAACGTAAGGACAGACAGAATTATATTGTCTATCATCACTAGCGATCTGTCTTTTACTGAAAATAGGTTATTGGGTTCGGCCGATAAACACTTTCAGTCAGGTAAATATTTTGTTTTGTTCTAATGTTCTTTTTTCTTTTTTAAATCAGTTCTACTAAACATTCTAATCCATTGCCTACTTCTACAATCGATCGGCTTTTAGTATTGCAGGACCCAAACACAAGAATGTTTATTTAATACAAAAAATAAATTCGAGAATTCGCTTAGGTATCCTACACGACGTCATACAAAGCACGTTCTTAGAAAATAAACAACTTCGTATTTTTGCTAAGTATTTAGTTCAATAGAGAGAAAAACTACAAAGTACAAAGAAAAAAACAGAAACGTGAGCTGACAAAACAAACATACCTAATTAAAAACATAGAATTTAAACATTGTAAAACATATTACATATTTTTCCTTAGTGTGTCTATTTTTAAGAAATACGTCATAATAAGCTATCGCTTAATATAACATATTTCTTAAAAATAGGTCATAATAATATGCGACATGCAAATGTAAGCGCAGTCATAAAGAATTTTATATGAAAACTAAACTTCGCATTGCAATTACTTCATATTAAGTTGGTTGGTCAATATAAGCGGAGTCATATTAAACAGATTCCACTGTAATGAAAAAAAAAAATATTTCGCTTTTCCTGTTCCTATTTCTCCGTAGCCCGTGGTCCCTCTACTCGACAGAGAGGGAACCCAAACCGCGATTAGGGGACGCGCTGATACCAAGCCTCTTCTCTTAATTACAGCCTCGGAAATACCTACTTTAATAGATATTTAACTCACAAGTCTCAGTATTTGACGGTAATCGCTTGGTGATAAAGTGAATAGTTTTGGTATTTGTGAAACTTTTCGTGATTGAAGTTAAAAGCTTTGACATTTGACATATTTTTAGTACTGTGAGGACTCGAACCTCACAGTGGGGAAGCTCAACTAATAAATTATAGCAGGTAAAGCAATTGGGTATTATATTTTAAATTAAATACACATTGTCATAGGATAAACGCGAACTTCTTAAGCCGAACCTCTCTTCAACTGACTTTTTCTTAGAATAAGCTAGGACTACTTTTTATTCAAAAGTAGTTCGATATTAGCTTGAGCGATAGAATATCAGCCAGTAAAATATAAGGTTACCCACGGTATGAAGAGCTCCGCCCACCCTTAAATAAAAGGATTGACGTAGTCTATTTCCAAATAAGACTTTTATTCATAACATGACATTCGAGCACTCAGGTTAATCCTGCCTAAGCCTATAAGAACAATTACCTAACGCTAGGAATAAAATTCACAATCTGAGGTAATACCCTTACAAGAGCAGGCTTAACTCAGGACTAACGAATCGCGATGACCTGACACTCCGCTAAGTGTCAGTTAAATTATAAGTACCTACATTAAGGTGTGTTTGAATAAACTAAAAAATTTAATATCGCATTCTTTTAACTCATCGGACGGTATTGAGCTTCGAGGGAGGGAAAAGGCCAAGAAGTTATTCGATTGAAGAATCTAACTCATGATCACACTCCAGAGGGAAAATCTCAAAAAAAGAAACATCACATGATGACAACAATACTCCGCTAAGTGTCAGTCAAATTTTAAGTACATTAAGGAGTGCCAAAATGCATTCACAAATACTGCGTTGTCCTGTTTAAACCTCGTCAACCAAAACTGGCGAAAAAGACATTGACGAGCCTCCTATGAGCAAACAATATGATCTGACATCAGCCCAGAAGGGGTTGAATAAACTAAAGAACTTAACATCGCAATCTTTTAACTCATCGGACGGTATTGAGCCTCGAGGGAGGGAAAAGGCCAGGAAGTTATTCCATTGAAGAATCTAACTCATGATCACACTCCCGAGAGAAAGTCTCAAAAAAATAAACATCACGTGATGACAACAACGTTGAACCCCAAGCATTATTATGGTTCACATTGACCAAACTGAGAGTCTTCAATCATAAACTGAACCAACCTGACACACTTTGCAAAGGCCCTGTTAGCAAGGTTGGTCGCAGCAGTCTAAGCTAGTCAGCAAGTGTCCCTCGGAATACTTTTTTATTCAAAAGTAGTTCGATATTTGTTTGAGTGATAGAATACCAGCCAGTAAAATATAAGGTTACCCACGGTATGAAACCTTTACAGAACACGATACTTATCAATTAGGTAGGCAGTTTTTCGGATTTAGCCAATTTTATACCTAATGTTAAGACGTGGAAATATCCTAATTTCCCTATGGTTAGATTTAATATATTACAATACCAGTCTATACAGTCCCACTACAGGGCAAAGGCTCTTCTGATACAGAGAAGATATGAGCATTGATCATCACGCCTGCTCAAGGTGGATGGGCGACCAGACTTCAATCAATCTGCCTAACCTTTTCCCAACTAAGTTGGGGTCGGTTCCAGTCTAACCGGATGCAGCTGAATACCAGTATTTTACATGGAGCGACTGCCTATCTGACCTCCACAACCCGTTACTGGATAATACGATACCCCTTGGTAAGACTGGTTGTCAGACTTTCGGGCTTCCGACGACGGATGGGCGACCAGACTTATAATAACTATAAGTCCAAGATTCCTCACAGCGTTGTCCTTCGCCGATCTCCGTAAAGTCTAAGACAAATATATTAATGCACACAATAAAATTACATTTACACAATGCACATGATGGCCGTTTTAATTGAAATTCACAGTGAGTTTTGACTTTTTAGGGATTCCGATAATTGTCCATAGTTAAACGAAAAGGATACAACCCCCATTAGGTGTAATGTGGGTTGGATTCTTTTCGTTTAATTATGGACAATTATTACTAACGCTTCCAAAAATATCTTTGTTTCTTACCCAAGTACGACAGGAGTATAGCTGCCATCGTTTATCTTCAGAAAAATCAAAATATAGCGAATGAAACGTGATTATCGACTAATAAAAATTGATTGATATTCCCTCCTAAACTATTATAGAATGACGCACTAATTCCGTCACTCCCATATTGGACAAGTCAAATTTAATTCGGAAAAGATCGGGCCAAAATTGGTGATCGAACTTCAAACTCCTTGCTACTAGAATAACGAGCTTTGAAATAACAAAAGACAAAAGAAAAAAAAACGAACAAAAACTGTCAAAGTCGCCGCCAAGCATCGAATACCGAAGTATTTGAGACACGACTCAAGATCTTAAAGATTTCGTTCGTTAATTACACTTCTTACTTACGTATCACTTACTTTTAAGTTGAGGTTCCCAAGTTCCTAACTTATTTGTTACTTTGTTATGGCTGGGCTTTTAAACTTTAAAGTGTAGTCACACCAAATCCTGAAGCAGCGCGCGAGCGATGCAACTTGAGTGACTATAGTTTGACGGTTCTTTTCTGCTTCTCCATCGCCAGTTCAACACGAACCAGTACTTATACGAGAATAGCTCTTATACATATGAGTATAATCAGCCTATATTGTTCCTACTGCTGGAATACAGGCTTCCTCTCTGAGAGAGTGAGAGAGGGCTATTATTCTCCACGCGAGCCCTGTGCGGTTTGGTGGATGCTGTTGTAAAAATATTGACCGGGGTCGGGCTAATCTTAGGGTAGGGCTAATCTTCTGCCATACTATTGAAAAACTCACATTTTGCGTACTTATATCACTAAGTCCAGAACCGAAAATTTGGCTTGTTTTGATTGGGTAAAGACAAATTATCTCTTTGTACCTAGATATATGTGGAGGTCCATACGTTTTCATTATAGAATTTATAATATGAAAGTAGATATCACTATGTATCGCATCGCACGTGTGGTCCCATCCCAAGTATTATAACTTGGAACATTACTCGTACAAACGCTTACAGCGTAAATAACGATTTAGCGTAGCACAAAGCGCTGTAAAAATATTTTATAGCGTGGCAATATTTGTAGATTAGTTATTTTAAAGCTGGCAGTAAAAAACTGAGTTACTTTTAAATATAGTTTTTTCTTAGTTTTTGCTACTTTACTGCGAAATCCTTCACCTGTGGTGGAAACGCAAAGAAATTAAGTAGGTGCAGTCGGCAAAAACCGTTGGTTGTATTACTTACTGTCACCGACTTTATTTAAATTAACATAACATAACCCCAAGAGTTAGCCAGAGGTGCTTATAATACCTACACGCACAACTCGCCAGTTAAGTCCCATGTAATAGGGGGCGAGTCTATATATTGCCATCAACCAGGCACAAATCCAGAATCCGGGCTGCTACTGAGAAGTTCCAGATGGCATAATCCAATAACTCTTTGCCCGACCCGGGAATCGAACCCAGGACCTCATGCTCAGCAGTAGTGTTTGCGGCCACTAGACAAACGAACCAGTCAGTTCATTTAAATTAGACCATTATTTTCATTGGCACTTTTCTCTCATCAATATCTCTAAACCAGTTTGGCTTCACAGCATCCACGTCAACCACTGACGCTGTACAAACAATCAGAATCCTGATGGAAAAATTTAGGATTTTAACAACAAAGATCTACATCTGGCATTCATAGATTTCGAAAAAGCTTTCGACAGAGTACCACGTAAGCTATTACGGCAGGCTCTTCGTGCCCAAAATGTACCAGAATATTACATTGAGTAATTTTTTTATATGTACAACAATGTCAGCACAAGAGTTCGAAGCCTAGCAGGCGTAAGCAAAGCATTCGACGTCAAAGTTGGTGTCCATCAGGGATCTGCTCTTAGCCCCCTATTATTTAACCTGGTGTCCACTGCCGTGGACTATGTTATACGCTGATGACATTGTTCTGGCTGCTGATACCGGAAGGCACCTGCAGAAACTCCTAATTACATGGACACAGGCTCTTCAAAAGTACGGTCTGAGAGTTAGTAGGAGCAAGTATTTGAAATGTTCCTCTGGTGGAAATGTAACACCTGAAACTACATTTTTTGGGCAAACGCCTATTCCCACAGTAAAGAAGTTAAATATTTAGACTTCATGCTCACAACAGACGCCAATGTCAATGCTGACGTGACTCATAGGATCAGCGTCGCATGGTTGAAATGGCGTTCACCTACAGGAGTACTGTGTCATCCCCGCATTCACATTAAAACAAAGGGTAAAGTCTATAAAACAACAGTTCGTCCGGCGTTATTGTATGGATCCGAATGTTGGACAACAAAGAAGATGAATGAACATGCTTAGATGGGCGGGAGGTGTGACCAGACTTGACAAAGTCCGCAATGAATACATACGAGACAGCTTTAAAGTCGCACCGATTACTGATAAAACTACCGAAAACAGCATAAGATGGTATGGACATATAGAAAGACGCAATGAAGATCATGGGGTAAAAATTGCACTAAATCTGCCGGAACAAAAGAGAGGCAGAGGCCGCCCGCCATTGACCTGGTGGTCAAATATAAAAAGAGACTTCAAGAAAGCCCAACTGCCAAAACCGACAAACCAATACAGAATAACTAGGCGCAGAAAAGTGAGGAGACCCGACCCCAAATAACCGGACCAGGGACGGAAGAAGCAGATTTTCATTGAAACTTTTGAAATTCAAGAATTAAAACAGCCATTTTCTAATTGGAAAATAAACAACCCTATAAAAGCGAAACAGCTTTTATAAAGATCACTCAAAAATATTTTTGTTATAAAAATAGTACAATAGTTTAGCGTTCTATACTACTGACTATACGTCGTATGTTCTTAAGAGGAATACAATTTAGGTATTCCTCTTAAAGATTGTTTGACGTCTTTTCGGTATGTAGTAAAATGAATGACCACACAAATAAGTATACGGTAGCATTTCAGTAAAGAGTCGGTAATATTTTTTTTTATTGAATTTATAATCATAGCCTTACCACAGTGTAACAAATTGCAGTGGTACTCAACGCTCATACAACGCTACTAGGTTCTTTAGGCGCGTGGCTAAAATCGGAACTAAAGCCGCTAGCTTGTTTTTAACCGAATTCAAAAAAGGAGGAGGATATGTTCGTTTGTAATGCATGTATTTTTTAAACGTATTTTCGTAAATTGTAGATCGATTTTGAAAATTCTTTTTTCATTTGATAGAGGAAGCTTGCACAGTAGTCCCATAAAAACTTTATTAACTATGCTTTGGTAGCTTAAAAGTAAACTTCGATAATACGTATTTAATCTACCTACTTGGTGTATCTAGATGATATACTTCCTGTCACTGTTATTTACATAGCAAGTAGTGGTACTTATACGAATTGGTGTGGGTAGGTAACATAACTAAAAAGTGAAAAATAAAAACTTTTTTTACAAAAAAAAAATATAAATGACTTCCAAAAAAGCACTACAAAGTATTTTTTTTTTCTTAATTTTTTTCGCTGCAATCAATTAAACATTATTAATTAAAAGCAGAAAATATGACGAACAAAATGCGGTAATGCGGTAACATAACCTAACATCAGTCTGAACCGAGTTGTATGTAGATAATAATAATAAAAAAACAGGCCAAGTACGTGTTGGACCACGCACATTGTAGGGTTCCGTAGTTGGGATGAATTTATACCAAGAACAATCTTAACATTGTGGTTGAACCCACAATATTGACAGATTTACCATGTTATTTTAAGACCATAGACTTCTTATAAGTTTTCCTGTATATTTTTTAAAATTTTAGGCTCAGTAGTTTCGGAGATAAGGGGAATGGTCAATTTTCGTCTATTTTCTTAAATAACTTTAAAATAGTTTATTTAAAAATTATAAAAAAAAAAATAAGACCCTCACAGTAAGCCCTTTAATTAGATATGTCACACGGTAAAGTTTACGAAACTTTTATTTTTATTTTCTTATTTGACCCCTTATTTAAAATTCATTTATTTACGTTACACCGCCATGTTTGGGTCACAAAAATTCATAAGTGTAACAAATTTCAACTTAATCGGTCCATTAGATTCGGAGCAAATTGGTTGTGACAGACAGACAGACACACGAGTGATCCTATAAGGGTTCCGTTATTTCCTTTTGTGGTATGGAACCCTATCACTCATGTGTCTGTCGGTCTGTCTGTCCATCTGTAACAGCCAATTTGCTCCGAATCTAATGGACCGATTAAGGTACACGTATGTATTTCTGTGACCCAAATACGGACGTGTAATGTAAATTAATGAATTTTGAATATGGGGGTAAATTTAAGCGAGCAAATAAGAAAATAAAAAATATATATTTGCAAACTGTACCGTGCGATATATCAAATGAAAGGGCTTACTGCGCGGGTCTCAATATATTTTATTTATAATTTTAAAATGATTTAATAAAATAGACGAAAGTTGACCATCCCCCCTTTATCTCCGAAACTACAGAGTTTAAATTTTGAAAAAAATACAGAAAATAATATCTATAGGTTACATATAATAGCTATAGATTACAGGAAAACCTATAAGAAGTCTATGGTCTTAAAATAACATGGTAAATCTCTCAATATTATGCGTACAAACTTACATTTGTCCATAGATAAACGAAAAGGATCCAACCCACATTACACCTAATGTGGGTTGGATCCTTTTCGTTTATCTATGGACATTTGTAGTTGGAATGTATGGGAGAACATGTTTTTCAACTACAATGTAAGTTTGTTCTTGGGATAAATTCATCCCAACTACGGAACCCTTCATTATGCGTGGTCCGACACGCACTTGACCGGTTTTTGTGATAGGTTTTTCAAAGGCTGACTAAGGCTTCAACGATGGCCGGCGTATAAAACCAAATTCGCCATTTCCCATAGTGATAGGTAAAACGGGCTGGTAAACTCCACGTCAATGCGCGTATTTTACGTAAGGGTGGTAAACAATTTCCATAGTGATTTGGTCATTCTCTTTTGCAAGACACGTATTCGTTAGTACCTATATGAAACTGACAGGTGTCAAGAATGCATTCGCTCGACGGCCGGACTATAGTATCCTTTCCTCGACAGTTATAAAGGGTCAAGCTCACGTGACAATAAACAGCTGAAGTTAAAAGGTTATTTTTATTACAACCGTGAGTCAAATTGTTCGCCAATCGCCTTTAATTTATTGTTATTTATTGTGTAAATGGATTTATCATCGCTCCCCTTGCGAAATGTTACAATGCATATAACCTTGAAAGGTCAATGGCTTGATGTAGAGTTATTTATGCGTGACACACTGATCTTGTAAACCGAATAGCTTATTTTGATCGACGGTGGATGCGGTAATCTGAATATTTATCCATACCTAATATTATCAAGATTTCTGAAAAAAAATATAATTTAAAGAGAATAGGTAACGAATAACTCTCCTTCTGCTAACTGATAACTATAGGATTTACTATAGGAGGAGTTTATCACACACACACACACACACACACACACACACACACACACACACACACACACACACACACACACACACACACACACACACAAACACACACACACACACAGTTTATTACAGAAACCAATCAATCAATCAATCTGCCTAGCTTTTTCCCAACTATGTTGGGGTCGGCTTCCAGTCTAACTGGATGCAGCTGAATACCAGTATTTTACATGAAGCGACTGCCTATCTGACCTCCACAACCCAGTTACTGGGTAATACGATACCCCTTGGTAAGACTGGTTGTCAGACTTTCGGGCTTCTGACGACCCGTAACGACTGTCAAAGATCCACGAATGACAGCCGGGACCAACGGCTTAACATACTTTCCAAGGCACGGAGGGGTCAAGAGTTAAATTTCAAGTGACTTGAAAGTTGACGAAAATTAAAACGGAGGAGTTTCGATATGAAAAGATGGTCACCCATCCACAGACCAACCCCCGGCAAGCGTAGCTTAACCTGATGGATCGACCCGTATGACTGTTATTACTTAGCCACGAGCTCCTCAGTTTATTACAGAAAACATGCGTCACTTTTGTTGAACCTTAAAAATGCTGTGAAAATTACGCTTTAGTTAGTTAGATTCTCTTGTTCAATAACTAAATTAAAATTAGAGAATCGCTATCTTTTATTAACAGGTAGCGAGAAAAGGACGGCTACAATAGCTATGAACTTAGTGATGTCAAACTAGTTTACGCCTTGTTTTACGTGTCGTCTAAAATTGTATTAATATTAGTTCAACTAAATTTGACAGCTCTAATTTACGTCCGTCTCTTTCTTGTTTTATTGGAGATTAAAAGCTGGCAATAGACTAAATTAAGTTTAGTTTGCACAACAGAATCGGCACCGATCAGTGTTTTAAAGTTTTATAAGATCTTGTGCACTTTTCGCACCAAAAATATTATAACTTAAAGCCTATTTTTCTACATTCAAAACGTAATAAGAATTATATAAGACAGTTTTTTTTTTCAGGATAAACAGAGTATTCTTACATGAAACCAAATAAATAAATCTAAAAAGTTGTTCCCTCTATAATACGAAAATAAAAATTCATGGTCCTCCTTAGTTTTTGCCCAGAATCTCCTGTTTTGGTGCCATAGTTAAAAACATTAAGTTTTATTGCTATCGTTAAGACTTGAATGGTTTATTTGATCTGTTATTATTGCCACAGTATAAAATGTTCAGAAGGCCCATTTGTAACAAGTCTGGTACAATACAGGTTAAAAGAAAAAGAAATTGATCCACTTTACTAATGCACTGTTCGGAAAATACTGTAGTTCTTACTAAAGAGATATTAGGGTTTTCTACCTAAAAAAATAGAACTTTACACATGTCAAGGGTCATTTTTTGCCTGGTTGTCTGCCTGTGTAAGGAAGGGTAGGACAACACTCCTAGAGAAAGGCTTACTTTAGAAGAAGAAAAAAACGAGTGAGCTTGAGGGACTCCGCCAGGAACGAAGTTCCGCACGCACACGCACACTCTTCGTATATAATCGAAAGAGACACAGACAGAGAGAAAGTTGCATGGAAGGAGCATAACGCTTTTTCCTTACGTGACGATTTCTATCAGTCAACTCCTACCACAAGACGCGTTAGGAAGCTTCGTACCAAAAAAATACAAACTAAGTTTTAAGTAGTAAAATCAATAACAATTTATTTATTTAATTAGTTTCGCTCTGTGCCTGGTCTGCTAGAAATAATTAAGTAATCCTGTCTTTTCTTAAGTGGAATTTCGGCTGTTCCTGTTTAGTGGCACTTACTTTATTATACTTGAATAGCTCCTAAACCCGCGGCGCCGCCTGCCTTTGCTATTTAGACAAATGATTATTGCTTATAATTAGGAACTTGAATCATTTAATTTAAATCATTGTATAGCACTACCATCGCCCATAAACGGCTATAGCATAAACTATACTGCTACATGGACCTGTTGGCGCTCGATGACGTTGGCAGGGGGGCGCTGTTGGTGAACATTTGTGCAATTGTTTTATGTTTATTGAAAAAACAAGATGGCGGCGTTTGTTCCGATTTTGGCTACGAGCCACAACATTCTTGTACAATTTGTAGTAGTAGGTAATAATGATCACATTTGCCAAACATATATTCATTAGATGAAACTGACAGGTGTCAAAAACGCATTCTTTCGACGGCTGGATTATACAGAGTGTTAGGTTAAACGAGGAATTTACTTTAAAGGGTCATTGTACTCATCATTATGAACAACATTCACTATGGGACCAAATCTAAAATCGCGAAAATAAATCAGCTGCTCCCTACATTTTGACGAATTATGCGAACATACCTAAATGTACTGAACAGCTGATTTTTTTTCGCGATTTCAGATTTGGTCCCATAGTAAAAATTTTCATAATAATGAGCACAATGACCCCTTAAAGTAAATCCCTCGTTTAACCTAACACTCAGTATATTTGAGGTTGCTATTACTTCTTGAATTTGACATAATAGGGATGATGCCTGGGTAAAAAAAAAGAAATTCTATTTAGTCCGTCAGTCAAAAAATAAAAAAAATATTAGATACGTATTTTTTGCTTTATCATATTAATAAAAAATGACTTAGATAACTCGCATTAAAGTTCGGGAGTGGGGGCTTGCTACGTCACTTCTACGTATAAAATCTACAAAGACGTGACGTCATGCCACATTTTAACTCAATGTATCGCCGTAATCTTTTGATTACGTAGAAAAAGAAAAAATACGTGTCCAATATATTTTAATAATCTACATGACGGACAAAAATCATTTTTAGTCATCATCCCTATTATATATTTATTTAAATTTATTCATCTTTATGTTTTTTATATTGTTTTTGTAATATTATGGATTTTTATTATCTGCAATAAATAAATTGAATTGAATTGAATTATGTATTGTTTTTGTAAGAAGGTTAGGGTTTGATTGTTTGTTTTAGTGAAATAATAGGTTGATTAGGCCTGTGTTCATCAACATTCAAACCACCGGTTAGGTATTTGAACAGTTGGTTTATGTCAAATTTCCTAAGGAAAGAACTGATTAAAAATCTAAACAACTGTTTTAAAAATCAAAATCAAAATCAAAATCAAAAGTCATTTATTCAAACTAGGCTGAGAATCAGCACTTTTTGAACGTCAAAATTACATAAGACAGTCCCCCAAAACGCCCGCCCTTCACCACTTCCTAGTGCTTTAGCTGGGGAGAAGAAGTGGCGCAACAAACTCCCCAGCAGCACAGCTGTCTGTTCAGTTAAAAAAAAAATGATTCTATATAACACTGCGCATAATAATTTAGGTACATTACGCAATACAAAACATTAAATTAAATTATTTGCTATAAGTAAGCTAGCACACGCCAATATACCAAAAAAAAAAAAAATCGAAAACTATACTCAAGCAGAAACAAAATACAAAACTAAAAACGTAAGCAGAACTTTATACCCAAATAAAAGCCTCCAGTAATAAAGGGCGTGCCCACTTACATATAGCCGTACATGTAGTCGTAACTCAAAGTCACAGATGATAAACTAGGACCATCGAAGTAAAATCAACAACGAGTTAAGTTACTAATAACAAAACAAAACCAAGGTCAGCAAGACGACCTGTCACCACAAGCAGCACCCGTTCACGAGTATAACGCAAAGATCAGCCATTACCCCCCTCGCCATATTTGAGGGAAGGGGACAACCCGACCCCCGACGCTACCGCAAGCAGTGACATCTAAGGGAGCATGACGAACTTGCTGCCGGTTGCTCGGGCAAGAAAAACTATGATCAATTGTCGAGGTCACTAGCTAACCACATATTGCAATACCACTCATAAAAATAAATAAACATTGAAATGAGTAGATTATGTCAATAATAAATAAAAATAAAATTAAAATAAATTGACCTTGAGAGTCAAACAAAATAAATAATTATATGAACTCATATAACCTGTCAGTAGCTATGCTAATTCTGGAGAAAGAACATAAACATTGTCTTAAGCTAAACACAGCGACCAACTATTCTTATCGTTTAAGTAATCGTTGATAGAATAGTATGCCTTTGAACAAAGGTTAGATTTTACTTTAGCTGTGAACGCCGGTTTTAAAGTCGGTGAACTCCGCCCTTAGTAGTTTAGCACTGGTTTTTGAGTCATCGTATCATTAATTCACAATACATTGACACCAATTTTTTAGGGTTCCGTACCTCGAAAGAAAAAAACGGAACCCTTATAGTGTCACTCGTGTGTCTGCCTGTCTATCCATCTGTCACAGCCAATTTGCTCCGAATGTAATGGGCCGATTAAGTTGAAATTTGGTACACATATAAATTTATGTGACCCAAACACGGACGTGTAACGTAAGTAAATGAATTTTGAATATAAGGGTCTTTTAAATTTTTTATTAAAGAAAATTTTAAAAAGAGTTTTGCAAACTGTACTGTGTGACATATCAAATGAAAGAGATGTTAGGATCTCAAACATTTTTTTTTTATAATTTTAAAATAAATGTTTTAAAGTTATTTAAGAAAACAGACGAAAACTGACCATTCCTTATTTCCGAAATTAGTGAGCCTAAAATTTTGATAAAAATCTAGAAAATTGTTCTATAGGTATATAGACTAGGTCTAGAAGTAGAAGTCTGAGATCTTAAAACAACATGGCAAATCTTTCAATTTTGTGCGTCCAACCTTACAATTGCAGTTGGAATATATGAGAGAATATGTTTTTAAACTACAATGTTAAGTTTGTTCTCGGGATAAATTCATTCCAACTACGGAACCCTTCATTGTGCGTGGTCCGACACGCACTTGGCCGGTTGTTTTTACTTTTATTTTGCAGTTTTTTACGGAGAGCGGTAGCATAGATCAGGATCTATTCCGTCGCTGCCCGTAAAAGAAATCTTAGATCTTTTTGCGAAGTTACCAATAATAATTGACACCATTTTTTTTTTACTTTTTTCCACAATCTTTTAATTGCAAGACCCTATAATAGTGGAATTTCTGGTATTCTTTTAAATTGCGTCGCATGTCGTCGCGAATCTGTCACCATAACTCAAGCAGCCATTGATTGACGAGCCCCTTTAGTTTTACGAGAAAACTAATTAGCCACAAGGATCTATAAAGGTTTTGTGCTAATGGAATCGGCACTTACTCGTAAATAAAAGATTTTGTTTTTCTTTGACTTGGATAAGGTTGAATGAGTGACGCATTTTGTGGTCTACGTACCAGTAACTTAATTATATGTTTATGGTTTCTTTACATACATCCTAGATAAAGCGCAGGCCTGATATTTCGGATCTGTGGTGTAATTAATTCTAGCTGCAAATTTATCAAACTTCAAAACAATTATTTTCTAGCTATCAAATGGGATAAGTATTTTCTTTTTAAACGTTGATTTCAATAATTTTCAGCCCCAATCTCTAAGAAAAACTTTTAAGAGTAGGTACAGAGGGAATGAAAGGATACATTTCTAAATATCCTACTCTCAAAAATTACACTGCCAAATTACCCGACAATGCTCAAAAAAGTGTAAAGGAGAAGGGAGTTAAGTTGCTCGTTTCCGACGGAGTTCGGAACCGAGGGTGGCCGAAATTTGGCCACTTACGCCGAAGGGTGCCGATTGACTCCTTTGAGACCTCTCCTTAACTGTTACCAACAATTGACAGCTTAAGGGTACATTATCTTTCTGGGAATTGTGGGATGCAACATGTTCAATAACAAGAAAAACAAAGGAAGATGATATAGTAGTTTTGATTATTCCAATATCAAATGGAAGACTGTTAGAGCTGCTGTATTTCTATCAAACTCAACTTACGACCTTTGAAACTGCCCACAGAAACTCTAAGATTGCCGCCAACTCAAACTTGGCTAGTTTCAGAATACAATAACTCTTTCAACTAAAATAAAAACCTCATATCTCAACGATTTGCTGCTATGACCCTTGGAAACTCATATAAATTTATCAATGGGGACTCTTTCTACCCTATCGCTCGACCTAGGGTCACAAGAATGAGTCCTTTCATGATCCGCGAAGAAGAATCTTTGTATCCCTAATCAGAAAAGATAATACCACTTAAAGTGCCATTAAGTAGCATGATTTATTTTATAGATAAGAACTGAGTCACAGAACGAATATAATATTTTATCTGTGGCCGCAGTTATGATGTTTATACTTTATAGTCTGTGGTGAACTTTGCTCTATGGTCGAAGGCTGTATGAAGAGACGGTTGTCTTTGGAATTTAGGAAGTTGGGTCTTTACTAGAGTTAATACAACATAATTATTTATCAAGCGACGTGTATGGTGATATCATCCCATAATCATCAATAAAATTGAGTATGGAGATCAGTAAGTTTGCTCAGACGTGTAAAAAACTGGTTAGGTAATCCTGTGCTGTTAGCTACAAATAGATAGCTCTATATTTTTCTAAAAAAGGCTTGGAAAAGATCTGTGGGTATAGAAGTAACAATTATCTAACCTTAAAATTCAGAGGCTAGATTCCAGTCGTTTCATAAACGGTGTAGTTATTCTAATAGTAAATGATACATTGATATTTAAGTAGGTACTTCTCAATCATTCTGCCTTTTCCCAACTATGTTAGCTTTAAGTCTAACCGGATGAAAATGAATTTTACATTTAGCGACTGCCTATCTGATCTCCACAACCCAGTTATTGAGTAACACGATACCCCTTAGTAAGACTAGTTGTCAGACTTTTCTGGTTCTGACGACCCGTAACGACTGTCAAAGATCTACGAATGACAGCCGGGAACAAGCTTTCCGAGGCACGTAGGAGTCTCGATTTGTAATGGATGGTTACCCATCCACGAACCGTCCGCGGCAAGCGTAGCTTAACCTTCTATCGACCCGTGCGGCTGTTATTATTTAGTCACGAGCTATCTGACCTTCACAACCCAATTACTGGGTAGTGTCGTATTACCCAGTAACCCTTGGTAAGACTGCCAGTGCCTAACATATGCATCTTTATTTTTACTTGACGGGAAATTGTTGCCTGTTTAGTCAAGTTAACGCTGATCAGTTAAATAAAGATTATGTGGTATAAAGGAATTCAATGAGTATTCAAAAATTTTGTCAAATTCAAACATGTTTTTTGTGGCTCTTTTTTATGATATGACACATCACTGACCCAGACAAAACTTCTAGCGATTTAACCACAATATCAGAAAATAAAACCAACATTTTAAATAACCCCGAAAATACAATTTAACGGTACTAAATAAATAAATTCCAAATTACAATGTCGGTCCTTGTCATAAAACACTAAACCAACACTTAATTAAAATATAAGACCTTAGCTTTGTTTCTGAGAAACGTTAATAAGACAAACATATTAATGTTTAAAGCGACCACACACTATCGTCTCTTTTTAATCTCGAAGACTAAACTGACAAGTGAAAACGTTAAAATGACCTTTACATATCCTATAATATTAAATCAGCCATATTTGTATACATAATATATATTCGATGCCTAACAGCCAAAAAGGGATAAGCGACATTTTTTTGCGAAATCGACTTGTATATATCGATGATTCACGGGCTATTTGTATTAAGCGACATCCTGGCCGATTTTGAGTTATAATCATATTGAGTTTTATTATGGTTATAATCTACTCGTACCTATAAACTGAGATAGACACATTGATTCTTTACCATCGATAGGCCACTTTCTAGTAAAAAAAAATATACATTTTTTACAATGTTCTTTCTCCGAATAATGAAACTTTGAAATGTTCTCCTGTAAGTTCCAAAAATGTCGCTTAATACAAATAGGCCGTGAACCCTCGATATGGTTAGATTCGGCTTTTTTTTCTGCGTCTATATCGATATACAAGTCGATTTCGCAAAAAAAAATGTCGCTTATCCCTTTTTGACTGTTAGGCATCGTTATGTATACTGCCAATCAAGCCCGAGTCTCCTTCGAGTACTTTTCGCTATTCCTCATAGTTTCGAATTTGGCCATCCACGCCCACCTGAAAAATTCACTCTGTATATATTACCACACATACATATAATACGTTTGTGAGTGACATGGAAAGTTCATACTGGGTAGCTGTAATACATATGTAGTATTTAGAGGTAAATTTCCGGCTCGTAACTAAATAATAACAGCCGCACAGGTCGATCGATGGTTAAGCTACGGTTGCTGAGGACGGTTCGTGGATGGGTAACCATCTATTACAAATCGAGACCCCTCCGTGCCTCGGAAAGCTTGGTCCCGGCTGTCATTCGTAGATCTTTGACAGTTGTTACGGGTAGTAAGAACAACAAAAGTCTGACAACTAGTCTTACCAACGTCAGATAGGCAGTCGCTCCATGTAAAATTTATTTGCATCCGGTTGGACTTAAAACTAACATACCTAGTTGGGAAAAGGCAGACTGATTGAGAAGTACTCAAATATCAATTTATCGTTTCTAAGATGAAGAATGAAGATCAAATTATTAGAATAACTACACCCTTTTTTGAAACTACTGGAATCTAGCTTTTACATTTTAAGGTTAGATAATTGTTAGTTCAATACCTACGTTAGGCACCTCAAAAGTCTGACAACCAGTCTTACCAAGGGGTACCGTATTACCCAGTAAGTTGGTTGTGGAGGTCAGATAGATAGACGCTCCTTGTAAAATACTGGTATCAGCTGCATCCGGTTAGTCTGGAAGCTGATGTCTACATAGTTGGGAAAAGGCACTGGCAAATATTTATTTGAAACTAGCCGACCCGTCGGACGATGTCCTGTCCAAATGATAGATAGTTCATACAAAATCCCATAGTAAGAAGGACTATCAATTTTCCCCATTTTTTTCAACCTTCCGGGATACTTTTCCAATGTTTCATTCCCTAAAAACCTTATTAGGATTATTACGAACTTTTTAAAATAAAAAATAGCGAATTCGGTCCAACCGTTCTGAAGTGATGCGCTCACCATCACCAACGAACATTATTACATTTTTATTTATACAGGGTGTCCGTTTACGGTGTAGCGAAAATTAAGGGTGTGGTACAGACCATCAAACTGAACAACTTTTTCAAGGAGAACAACATCGTAATCGTGAAAAAAAAATTGTCGTTCCATACATTTGGTCAAGTAGGTATTGAAGTTTTGTATGAGACGACAAATTTTTTTTTTCATGATTACGATGTTGGTCCCCGGGAAAAAGTTGTTCAGTTTGATGGTCTGTACCACACCCTTAATTTTCGCTACACCGTAAACAGACACCCTGTATAGATCTTTTATTGAATAAATAAATATCTTGCACTGGTTTACCTATATTAAATGAATACCTCAATATAATCACCTCAAAGGATTAACAAGTTAAATATTATTGCAGCAATAACAATAAAATGATAATAAATCAATAGGCGTGAATGTTTGTTTATTGTTGCCCGCGACTTCGTCTGCGATCCAGGATAAATATTAGCCTATGTCCTTCTCCAGGTCATGGTCTACCCAAGTGCCAAATATCATCCAAATCCGTTCAGCCGTTTTAGCGTGAAAGCGTAATCAACAAACAAACAAACAAACACACTTTCGTATTTATAATATTAGGATGGTTAGAAGGATGAAAAACCGATCTATCGACACTCTAGACTCACAAAATGTATTAGGTAACTAAATTAAAAAAAAAAAAAAAAAACTCTTAACACACTACTAAAGTTTCTATAATAATATAATTCAATCTTCATTCGAAAGACACGTGGCGCCATCTATTGTCATAAGAACGTTATTGTTGTTTTCCTCGGGAACAGTACTTTTTTTCGGGATGAAAGGTACCCTATGTGCGTTTCTGTACACCTGACAACGTATATGCAAAATTTTAGGATGATCGGTTCAGTGGTTTAGGCGTGAAAAGGTAACAAACAAACAAACAAACTTATTTTCGCATTTATAATTTTAAATAGTTAGGATAGGATTAGAATTGTCTTGGTGCAAAACAAATAAACTGATGTTTATGTTGGTTGACTATTAGTTGGTGTATAACAAAATAGTACCTAACTTTTGCAATTCCAGTTCCAAATTATTCTTGTCTGAGCAACCGGCAGCAGGTTCGTCATGCTCCCTTAGATGTCACTGCTTGCGGTAGCGTCGGGGGTCGGGTTGCCTCCTTCCCTCAAATATGGCGAGGGGGGTAATGGCTGATCTTTGCGTTATGCTCGTGAACGGGTGCTGCTTGTGGTGACTGGTCGTCTTGCTGACCTTGGTTTTGTTTTGTTATTAGTAATTTAACTCGTTTTTTTTACTTCGATGGTCATAGTTTATCATCTATCATCTGTGACTTCGAGTTACGGCTATAATGTAAGTGGGCCCGCCCTTTATTACTGGAGGCTTTTAATATAGGTATAAAGTTCTACTTACGTTTTTAGTTTTGTATTTTGATTCTGCTTGAGTATAGTTTTCGATTTTTCGATTTTTTTCTTCTTTTTTTAAGTATATTGGCGTGTGCTAGCTGACTTATAGCAAATAATAAAATTTAATTTAATGTTTGTGTTGCGTAATGTACTTACATGTAATTTGCACAGTGTTGTATAGAATATATATATTTTTTAAATTTTTTTATTTAACTGAACAGACAGCTGTGCTGCTGAGGAGTTTGTTGCGCCACTTCTTCTCCTCAGCTAAAGCACTAGGAAGTGGTGAAAGGCGGGCGTTTTGGGGGACTGTCTTATGTAATTTTGACGTTCGAAAAGTGCTGATTCTCAGCCTAGTTTGAATAAATGACTTTTGATTTTGATTTTGAAATCTTGAAAGTTGACAGTTTCTGCTTCCATCCTATTTTATCTACAGTACCTACTGTCACAGTTATTTTTATCCGACTTCAAAAAAGGGGGTGGTTATGCGGGGTGTAAGTGTAAACGCCGTTAACGTCAACTTTTGCTATGGGAACAAACCTGAAATTGCAAAAAAAATATCAGCTGTTCCCTACATTTTGACGAGTTATGCGAACATAAATGTACGGAACACCAGATTTTTTTTTCGCGATTACAGATTAGGTCCTATAGTAAAAGTTGTTCATAATGATAAGTATCTACTATGACCCCTTTTTTTAAATTTATGTTCATATTTTCGATTTCGTTATTGTGGAGGGATTGTTCTTCGACGGAGTAGGTAGATAGGTAACATAACAAAAAAAAAAAAAACAACCGATTTCCAACAAAACACTACCTGCCAATTTTAAATTCGGAAGTCGGTGAAAACTAAAATACAGATCCAATGACACCGACTTTCGAAATTAAAGTTATTTTTCACTTTGTAGTGTTTTTGGAAGTCGGTTGCATCACTGTCAAAGTCACAGTAATCTTTGACCTCGTTGCAATAAGTTTGATTGTGAAGTTTGATTGGGTTTGTGTCAGAAGTAAAATAGAAAAATAGGGCATAACTAATAGGTGAACGGAGTAGAAGCCTATGGAATACCTAGTTTTTTTTTTTATAGAAAAAACATTTTTTTTTATTTAACGCTACGCACCCTGCATAGTGCGTATGATTTGAATTTCGATATTTTTTAACGATCTATAAAGTTTTTTTTTTCAAAATATCTGTTTTTATTGTTCTAGTTTACTTCAAATGTATTGATAGAGCAATTTGGGTCTAAGCTATTGATAAAACAAAACAAAAAAACTAGGTATGCCATAGGCTTCTACTCCGTCCACCTATTGTACTTACCCAATTTTTTCAAGATGGTAAAAAAATCATCCAGTATTATATTTTGTATTTTTCTTTTAGAACGACCATAAGGTCTATTATACGCTATTTCGAGGTTATCCATTCTTTACCTGACATTCTTTACCTATATTATGACAAGTTGAAGTTGTGTAGCTCAAATTATAGACAGACCTCTTTGCTAAGTCTTGTGCTTACTCCACATCGGTAAAGACCATGAATATAGCTGCACCCAGGTCTGGCTCAAATAAACATAAGTACGGTAGCTAACCTCAGCTGCAACTGAGTGTGACAGACGTGAGCTGACTGATGAGTGGGGCAAATAGCTCAGGGTTGGGTGGGTGACGCAGTTTGTAGCTACAGATAACAGAAGATGGCAAATCCACGGTGCCATTAAATTGTGTGTTGCATGACCATGAGTTGAAGCAACCATAAAAGTGGCGCAGTTTAAATAGCGTGTAGACGATGCAAGAAATGGGATTAGGAGCTTAAATGTGAAGAAGAGAAAGTAGTTTCTTAGGAGCGAGTTTCTCAGTGACGAAAAGGTATTTTAGCTGCTAGTCCAGAAGTTTACGTTAGTTTGTAAACAAATCAATAGTTTACGAAAGCCAACCGACTCGAAATTGGAAGCTAAGGCTAAGGATAGCCGTGAAATGGTGGCTTTTGAGAGCCGATAGAAAATTCCAGAAAACATATAGGTACATGAAACTTGGATATGTATGTATACTTAAATCTGAGCATTTGAACATTTTTAAGCAAAATTAAATACCATGAAAAAAAGATGATTGAATTGAGGTTCTTTTCAACTTTCAATTCGCTACTGCTGCTAAACTGCAAGTGATATTTTCACAGCTTAGCGAAGACAATATTGGTAAATCAACTAAGCATTTTATTTTTTTATTTTGGGGAGCTCGTGGCTAAGTTATAACAGCTGCACGGGTCGATCCATCGTGGATGGGTGACCATCTTTACATACCGAGACTCCACCGTGCCTCGGAAAGCACGTTAAGCCGTTGGTCCCGGCTGTCATTCGTGGATCTTTGACAGTCGTTACGGGTCGTCAGAAGCCCGAAAGTCTGACAACCAGTCTTACCAAGGAGTATCGTATTACCCAGTAACTGGGTTGTGGAGGTCAGATAGGCAGTCGCTCCAGGTAAAATACTGGTATTCAGCTGCATTCGGTTAGACTGGAAGCCAACCCAAACATAGTTGGGAAAAGGCTAGGCAGATTGATGTGAGCATTTTTATTTTAAAATAATCATTAATTTTTACAAAACGCAACTTTAACAGCGGAAATTTAGAAATATTCGCTAGCGGGTCCGCTCTCTCACATTAATTATCTTGCTAATACCAACTTGTAAAATCTTTAAGACATTACCAAGCTTGATTGTAATAGCAGTAATTGCTTCTCTTCAATTGAGACTACTAGATCTATTTTCGGATACGGAGGTTATCAATTTTGCTTCAATTACCTGCTTCTTCTCATTTTTAGTATATATTTTTGTAACCAGTGACTTTACTGAGTCAGTTTAGTACCTACTTAGAATAAACTTTTTATAGATTTATAGATACGATTCGTCGGAAACAATAATTTTGCAGGCATCATAAATAAAAATAAATAAGGTTTTCATAAATAAGTATGAATGTAAATCTAAGTTATCATTCTGACACTTGACACTCTATCTGTATAATCTACGCCAAACGAATCTAGAGTGAGTTTCATCAAATAGTTCCTATGCCTCTGTTAAATTTTTACACATGAACCTATTAGGTCCATGGCCGTCAACGGTAGTGTATCGTGTTCGTCCTACAGCAGTTGAGCCAACTGTACAGCATAGGAACTATTTGATGAAACGCACTCTAGAATGTAAATCATCACGTCAAATCCAAACACGACACTTCGACACGCCATCCATAATTTACCATCGTCTTCATCACCAAGTTTACTTCTATCAATCACAGAAACACCAGACAACTAGTCTCCGAGAACTAATAACAATTGCTAATACCCAGGAAGGCCAAATAAACCGACAAATTATACAGTCTGACCACGTAAATCCGCGAATCGGGCGATGTACGAAATAACCGGGTGAGATGGACGAGGCGTCGATTGAGGGACATTAGGTAGTCGTGATAAGAATTTGTTTAGAACAATTGTGCCGACCCGGATGTGGCTTGTCGTGAAGATGTATAGTGTTTTGGTGATGCTAATAAATTGGTTAAAGTAATGGTAAGCTTTTAAGAAGGTACCGGTATAATGTCACTGGTTGAGTAACGGATATAAAGCTGTTAGTTAAACACTAGCTTCCAACAGATTTCGGATAGACTGAAACCTATCCTAATTTACCGGAGGATAAGCTTGGATGACGCTTGTAACAAAACTTCAAAACCATAGGTCCTAATATCGACCCTTGGGGCAGCCATCCTTGTAAGCCTCATTTTAAAAAAAGTAGCTCGACAAAAAGTTCGTTCGTGACAAATAAATAGTTACTAATACGTCCCCTATAACATTAGAACCAACCAATGTTGCCATTGGCTAAAACACCCCCTTGCCTATCCGAAAAAAGAATCAACTAGCACTCAAAACCTTACGCGCATACTTTCATATTTTTAACACAATTAAATAAATTAAAAACTTAACCATGCGCCCTTATAAACGGTGCATATTAAGTAGCATAAAAAAACATAAAAAACGGAAAGACAACTCGATGCAAATGTAGCACATTTGAAATGCATATGAGTTTTTATTGTGAGAAAAATTTGTCTTTTCAGCCTATTTAGAAGTAAATTTATGTATGTATATTTTGCTTGTCCGTATCTAGGAAACGGGTAGTCTGATTTTGATGCGGCAGTTGTATTACCAGGGATTTGTATTAGTAATTTTAATTGAGTTTTTATGCTGATCTAGGAAATGCAAAACGAACTTGGTAACGGTTTATTAACTGATTTTATGGAATGCATCTTAGGATCGATACTTAG
Source organism: Dicycla oo (assembly GCA_948252095.1). Lineage (NCBI taxonomy): Eukaryota > Metazoa > Arthropoda > Insecta > Lepidoptera > Noctuidae > Dicycla > Dicycla oo. Next base: position 7,232,131 of record OX411729.1, read on the forward strand.
GAGATTAAATTAGTAAATATTCAATAACAGAAGAGACTGCTCAAACTTCTGGTAATTCCGACGCTTACATGTATGTCAAACTGACGATATTCCTCGGTTAGCAACATTCAGGATCAAAAAAAGAAATAATAATATCACAATAATTAACCTGCATGACTATTACAATTTCAAGTTCTCATAATCTCCATGCACACACTCAAAAACCTTCTTAATTATCGAATAGAAGATTTTGCTAACAACGGCAACGCTCTCAATTATCCTTAAAACAAACACTACTTTGGACTAAACCATCTATACCTATAGTACCTAGTACCTACATACTAATTCCACGCAAGACATCTAACAAACATGACAATGTCACAACCTCCACTGTAGTTTAAAACATGATAAAAAGAGCATCAAGATTTAATGTCATCACTGCAATAAAATTGACATCGCGTGCATATAACCTGCAAATAATATACGATCGGCACCAAATTGTAAGTGCCAATTCGTTGTAGGACGCCACTTTTAAAGCTGAAGGCTCTATTTACTGTCTTACATGTCGTGCTCAATAATCGCTTTTGAAGGATAAACCAATTTCATCGATTATTGACATGACTTTTGAAATTGTTTCTTGATATTGTGAAAATCTGGATTCATTTAGGTGGACAAAATAGTATGCATAAAGACTGGTTGATAATAGAAGAGAAATAAAGCTTGCCATATGTGATACCTATAGCGCAGGTTCCTTATTTGTGGCAGAGCAAAGCGTAGAATTCAAAAAACTCCATCAAGCAGCTGATCAACAATTTGAATGTTGAACTTTTGAATCACATGGCACAGTACACTACCTACGAGAAGGTACAGTCGAACCAGTAAGATTTGAGATTACCATAAATAAATAAATGAGGCCCAGTCATCACCCAGATCTTGCTAATTTTCCATCTTCACCTCATGTCATCCGTGACAAGACTACATTAGTACATTTTTGCGTATTTTTCTCATACACTACCTGGTCTATTGGTATTCAGGACTACCACCCCAGTTTCCCATCTTCAAGGTTTACGCAGAATAAACGGAGATTTTAAGAAACGGAACCGCGTCTAAAAATTTGCAGAAACTCAAGGATTTCTAGAAAAAACAAAAGCAGAATGATTTAATTGTGTTTTTTTCGGCGTAATATTTATTGTCTGTGGTGAAGTCGATTCGGAATACAGAATAGGTGATGATTTGAATAGTACATTGAGGTTGGGTAAAACACGATAATTTTACTATTTTTGGATTTAAGTAAGGCTAAACAAGAAGACCTAATCAAAATGTTGGAGTGTTCCTCATCCACTTCTTTAATTGACTTATTAGGAGGTACATTTAAAAACAAAAATAAATTGCTATAGTGACAAGATCAGCAGGTGCGCCGAACGATAAAAATATCACAGTCGTCAATCATGGATCACGCTTGCCGCGTTCCGAATATATCCTGTCAAATAAATAAATCACATTGACTAGGCTAAAAATTCGTACCTACGTTGCAACTTCGTACAGCGTACTTTTGCAACTCTTCTCTCCATTGAACGCCAGCCCCCAAAAGGCGCGTATTTGTTCTCAAAGCTAATTTTCCGCGTTCGGCGCACTACAAAAAGTCGCAGCGACTTTAACTCATAAGTTCATGTCGCGCCACGTTCTTTCTCAGTTCGATCCTCCACTATCTGGACCATAGAGGATGATTCCGAATGTGGGATGGAGTTTAAATTAAATAAGGAAAAGTTTTAATTGTAGTTTTTTTATGTTTTTGTGGCATTTGGAATTAATTGAATGTTCCTCATCCACTCCTTTGACTCCTCCATTTTGATTTATGGCCAAAACTAGGTAAAACTCGGGGCGCCAATAAATATTCCTTGAACAAATTGAACTATTTGACGACGATTTCAACTATAAGCTCCTATAAAGGTACGTCATAAATAAAAATTCTCCCCAAACTGTTGCGGTATATTCTTTTTTAATGTCTACTTGTCTTTCTTTCCTTTATTTCGTATATCTCTCTTATTTTATTTCACTCTCACATGCATTATTGTTGAACCCCAAACAACATCAGCCTGTAGTCGCGCCGGGCTGGATGGCGCCGTCGAAAATTCTCTGACAGTCCCGATCCCGCGATACGGGCCCTACATGTATTATGTATAACAAATGGGAGACATCCAAAATAAAGCATATAGAACGGGAGCGTTTACATTCGGCCCTGAATTTGGCTCCACGTGGACACATTCCCGACATTTCGTCGTAAGCAAGCCGCCATCTTAGTTTTTATTTTTTTTTCGGTTGTGGCTCGCGCGACGACGGTTTTCTTTTTTTAATTTTGCGCTAATTCCTTGGAAATAGGATGTATGAATTTTTTGGCGTGTTCGGAAATTAATTTCATAATATTGGCAGTTATGATTTTATAGTGATGTAGGTAGCTATTTCATTTTGACGTAATTATTTATCGAATATTTTAGTCTTCAATCATTCATTTCTGTAAAATATTAGGTATTGAGTTGAGACTAGAATGTTGTATTACATAGTTACTACACTCTGTGGGAATTTGCATTCAAATTTTAGACAACAGTTACGAACGTGCTACAGACAATATATAATGCTATAACAATTTGGACAAAGTATCCACCTGGTAAACGAAATCAAAATCCGTTTCAATAGAGTCATCGTCCCCACGGTCATAACGTAAAACCATGGACATCTAATTTGCCTTTTTAACATATTCACAAATCACAGAGTACTCTAATAATGTCAAGATGTCCGATAAGAAGTGGTACATGTGTCAGATTTGTAATCCCGTCACGTCCTTCCTTGGTTCTCACCATACGTTATATAAGTAACCCAATCACGTAAATAGATCGTAGAATGTGTGAGTTTGGCTAATTGACTACTTCTAATTAATTGACAGATAATTGTTACGTTCTTGTGTTAGTGTTGTGCGTGACTCAGTTTAGACGATTCGATTCGAAAGTTACTCGATTATTTGAATTAGTTCGTTACGCTAATATGGTTTTTTCGTAATTTTGTCACGTTTTTTGTTTAGTGGTGGGTTTCTTTTTTAAAATGTTAAATGGCTTAGAGAGTATATTTTTATTTTGGTTTAATTTTTCAGTACCTAACTACTCATTAATATTATTTTCGGTAACGCTCATCTTTACAAACAATAGAAAAGATTTTAACAGATCTCCTTAGCACTTATCATAAAACTTATCAGCATCATTATTTTCAAAACAAATATCCATAATATTATCCTAAAATGTTATCACAACAAACTAATAGATATCATAAACCATACCATTCTGAAGGGACGATTATGGCGTTTCAAGAATACCATTACTCATCTGTTATCAGCACATCTAACCAAAACGCCTTCGCGACAGTGCGACATGACAGCGACATCGACATCTTTTTGTCGCTGCGACTAATCGTCACTTGTCGAGGCGCGGATCAAAAGTCCCGCATTTTGTTTCTCTCGACTTTTTGTCGACACAAAAAATCGGTGACGCGTTATTATTGATGTTTTAAATCGGGATCTTGTTTGATTGGATGTTTTTTGGTTGCTTGTTCGGTATTATCACGGTTGTCAGTTTGAGTGTAAGCAGATATTTAATCAGGCGTGAGAAATTGATTAAGCCGTTGCGGAGTGAATTGTGCCAAAGCTTGTATATATGTGGTTACATAAAAGCTAATTTAAATGCATATCAATGAAATAGTGTGATTTCAACACATGCCTGGTTCAGAAACAGTTAGCCAACTTGTGCTAAAACTGCCTTTTGCACAAACATTGTCAACTTTTCGCTGAGAAAATATATTTTATTGCATAAAATAAACTTTATTTAACTAGTGTAACAGAAAGTGATAGACCGCAAAAATTTAGGAAAAAATTCATACTAAAATAATTTAAATCATAGTTATTGGCTTAGCTTTATTTTCAATCCCACTTTTACTTACCTGGAAAAAAACAATAATCGTCCCACCAACGTTGGGCCAAGGTCGGCCAACATACAACATGAGTGCAGGTGCAAATGTTTTTGTACGAGCACTCCGTCCGGTGCGTTGTCCGCCGCTCATATTAATTAACCTCTCGTAATTAAAAGCCTTACTTTTGCTGTAATTTTCGAGTAGAACTTAAGAGGCTTGAGTAAAAATTGATTTCTGGGGTGGCTTAAAAGTATTATTGATATTGTTTGAAAATAAAGTAGGGATACTCGTGCACCGAGCTTTTTAACGTTTCATAACCGCCCATGTAGGTTTATGTGAAACAAAATATTTTGAATTTTGTTCTGTTATATTTAACTAGCAGCACCCCGCGGTTTCACCGGCGTAAGTCTCGAATCGAAGTAATACCGGTGTAAAAAATATTCTATGTGTTAATCCAAGTTATAAACTAGCTGTGTGCCAAGTTTCATCAATATCCGTTCAGTAGTTTTTGCGTGAAAGAGTAACAAACATCCCTCCATCCTCACAAACTTTCGCATTTATAATATTACTAGCTTTTGCCACCGGCTTCGCCCACTTGGATGTTGGAAATTATCCCACGGGAACCGTACATTTTTCCGGGATAAAAAGTACCCTATGTGCTATCTCTGTGTAAAATTTCACCCAAATCCGTTCTGACTTTTTGGCGTGATTGAGACATCCATACAAACTTTCACATTTATAATGTTAGTAGGATTATTAGTAGGAAGTAGGATGTTCATCTTTCCATTTGAGCGTCAAAAACTCAAAACAAAACTATCAGACTTCTACTAAAAACCTGGTACATTGTACTATAAGAAAAATCCGTTGTCTGAATAAGAAAAGCTTCCCAAAAGTTATCGCAGTTTACGCGACCAGACTTCAAACATTCCGTAATAATTAAAAACATTAAGATCCTGACTCCTGACACTATTAACCTAATTATCCTATACTCATTTATAACCACATGAAAAACCCGCGACAAAAGTCAACACATCACTATTATACTCGATCTTCAATGGTACCAACTTAGCAAACTTAACTTTTTCTAACAAAGTAAAAGTTACTACTGGAATTTTAACTCCCAAAATGAGATAGGGAATCAAGTTAAGGCTCATTATTAGATACATGTTTAAGTAACGTGCCGGCCCACCCTGGCATGGCGCCGTATGAAAGTTACAAACAAGCCTTTATCTACCATCTTGGAGGCATGGAGTCGAATTGTTGTAGTTTATTTTTCAGAGAAAAGAAAGGTGAATATTTTGTTCGACTTCGAAGTTTGAACGTTTTGTGCAATGTGATTTTTTAACCTTACCATTTTTGATAAAGCGATTTTATTTTTCTAAAATGGCAATACATAGTTAATTTCGACTTATGCACTGCAGAGCTAGGCCAAGTTTAATATTTTTTATGTAGTTTTTTAATAATTAATTTTTAATTTATGTACATTTTATCTTGAACTAGTGTAAGTAACTGTGTAAGTTACTTCAATTGCTAAAAAGTGACATTAACATATAAAGGTAGAGAAAAAAAGAACCAACAATCCAACTCCACACCTCTCGTTTGGTCATCAAAGCTACCGTCGGGCCCTCGGATAAGGGAAACGAGATGACAACGCTTTTGTTAACCATTATTTATAGCGTTTTTTATCCACGACTTACGCCGACATTCTGTCTTAAATCACATGGCCATCAAATGTCCTTTAATATCTATAATACAATGACTTTAGAGGTATGGGGCGCTTGCCTTTGCCTCGAAACAATTTAGGCGTTGATTTTATGGTGTTTCGTAAATTTGATTAGGTCAAATAAATGAACGAAACTTTTTTCTACACTTTTGTAATGGCGTCATTCTACAAGAACTAACTTTTTATAAGAGTCCTGAAAAAAATAAAAAAACATTGATCCTTCATCAAGGTTTTTTATTTTTTAAATAACGATTCTAATTATTTACCCGTATAGTCTGGGCGAATTCCAGCAATGAAACTGAACGCGATCAGCACATCTAAACCACGTTCAAGAGCTGTCAGTGTCACCATTGTTGTCGAATATTGACACTGACAGCTCTTGAACGCGGTTAATTCGTTAATTTAATTCGCCCTGAGTTTTAACTTACTTGTTGATCACCTAGATCTTTGGTGACGCTCTTTATAAGGCTCCCAAACAGGCGCGACGTGACTCTAGTAGAACAATTTCTATGAAAACTTAATTCGTGGAAATTGTTCTACTAGAGTCGCGTCAAGCCTGTGGGAGCCTGTAGTCACATTAATTACTACTTTTATGTGCCGTGCATTAAATTTTTTATCTGACAATAAAATTGCTTACCTACTTTTAAAACCAGAGGTGTTATACCCATATCTGTAACAAACTACGTGATAACCCAAAACATTAATAGTTTCATGAGCAGTTGCCTCGCTGTGTAACTAACGTATGTTCGGCTTATAAATTCCTTAATTATTTTTTATTAATTAGTCAGATGGTGTTCGGTAGCGGAATTCAGCTTATCTTTATAGTCGATCGAGGTAGTGCGTTAGACGTATGTGGCTATGCCCCACATGACGTTAAAGTGAAGCTAGAAGTGACAGAGAGCGAAGTGTTTCAGTTTTTTTTTTTTTGGGTAGGTAAATAAAAATAGTTGGGGTTGAATAAGAAATATTCAAAAGAAACTATTTTTCTATTTTAATTTTGAAGTACGAAATATCTAAAGACTAAAGACCTAATAAAATAATTACAATCAAATTCTTAATCAAAAAGAATTTTGACGTAGGTACATAAATAAATACGAGTACGAGTACCTAGGCATGTCATTTCTTTTCCATATTATTTAAATCGATGGCCCAACCCACATTGTTATAATTACAATTCACAATATAAATAGCTCTGGAATTTTAATTCGGTCACAAAATTTTATAACGACATTTAAAATAATTATTATGTAACGTGTTAGAACTTGGCTCTACAACTACACCTTGTATGTTAATAATTTACCGCCATTTTTTTTTCAACAGCTGTTTTTAGAATAATGACTAGTTTTTGCGTCGTGTTTTGCTTGTGCAAATGATGTTCGACTTTAGTAATAAATATCTGGAAGAAGTGATGATATCTGTAAAAAACGGGGCAAGTGCGTGTCGGGGCCACCGCACAATGAAGGGTTCCGTAGTTGAAAATAATGTATCCCAAAAACAAACTGAACATTGTAGTTGAAAAACATGTTCTCCCATATATCAATGTACGGGAGAATAAAAACCTATAGGGTTTTGGGGAAGTACCCTATAGGTTTTGATTTACTTGCTATTATCAAAATACGTCGCATAAATTACCGTATTTTTTTATTGCGTTGTCTTAGTAGCTTGATTTTTTTTAAAGCTCCAAGATACTATAAGCCTACGTATTTGATATTAATTTCAACTTTCCCGAGAAAAAGGGTCTTGACAGACAGACAGACGGACAACAAAGGGATCCTATAAGGGTTCAGTTTTCTTTTTGAGGTACGGAACCCTAAAAAAAAGTGTTTTATAGTTTGTATGGAATTGCAATTTGTCGGTGATCGTATAAGGGAATACTTTTGAGCTGTAAATGTAATATGCAATATAGGTAACTTGGCTATTTTTTATCTTGATATAGGTTCTCAATTGAGTAATAAATAATGTTGGCTAAATTGATTTGAAATCAATAAAATTAAACAGAAAAATATTGCAACAATTACTTTACACAATTTCGCGCCATAAACTTGGTTTTATACCTATTCGTGGGAATACCTACGTAAAATCTAAATAAAGGCCGGTTTTTTGATCCGTAGTTAACTCAACCAATGGTTAAACATTATATTGTAGTAACTAATGGTTGAATTTTGGCTAAATGTGTTTGCCAAAATGCCATTAGTTACTATTTTTTAACATGAATGTATTCATGTTAACTTGCCAATTGGTTGAGTTTACTACGGATCAAGAAACCGGCCCGTAATCTTTGATATCGTAAATACTGATTTATTTCAATTAAATTTATTATTGTTAAGCAGTCAAGGTTACCGCGATTCATTGACCTGTGTTTAACAGCAAAATAAATAGATTTCAGTGTTTATATGAGTCGCTTCCTTTAAAAAAATAACCGAAAGCATATTATCTTATGTACTAATTATTTGCAGAATAACGTGATTTTTTTTATACGTGATTCATTTCATTTATACGTGATTTATTTTTCGGTTCATATCTACTATATGAGATCAGCTCATTTTGCGTCGTCGTGTGGCACAAACAGGACTTTAGTATGAAATCGAAAGCAGCGTAAACTCCGCGACTCATTTTACGCGACTCACAGCTCAAAAAAATACGTTCGCGTGACATTATCATGTCATGACATGTCAGATTTTTGTTACTAAATCGTGACAATGCCGATTCTCTTGTTCAATAAGTAAACTAATATCAGAGAATCGCTATCTTTTACTAACAGAACAGTCAGTGCGTGAAAAGGACGGCTATAGCTATGAACTAAGTTAGAGATGTCAAACTAGTTCACGCCTTACGCTTCACCGTGTTTTTAGTCGACATGTTTTTAAAATATGTCGTCGAAATATGTATGGAAAGATTAGTTCAACTAAATTTGACAGCTCTAATTTACGTCCGTCTCTTTCTTATTTTATTAGAGAGAAAAGTTAGCAATAGCCTAAATCGAGTTTAGTTTGTGCAGAACAGAATCGGCACCCAGTGTGCCGTTCAGGAAAACCAAAGTATTTCTAGAACCGAATATTTAAACAATAAGATTAGGTACAGGCGGGTTACTTTGACCTGGGACATAACTTTGTCCCAAATCGAGAACGATGTTTAATGTCATTAAATCCACAAAAAGCTCCGCAAGTATATAAGTTGTATCTATTCATACACGAAATCTCTTAAGGGGTCATTGTACTGATCATTACGAACAACTTTTACTATGGGACCAAACCGAAGTACATTTATGTTCGCATAATTCGTCAAAATGTACTGAACAGCTGATTTTTTTCTTCGCGATTTCAGGTTCGGTCCCATAGTAAAAGTTGTTCGTAATGATCATTACAATGACCCCTTAAGAGATTTCGTGTATGAATAGATACCTTATATACGCGTCTATATCGCCATTTATTAGTTACCGAAAGACATAGATGTTCGGTTATGTGGTCGTGACACTTCGGGCAGTTTGAACATTTGTCTCGATTTGGGCCAAAGTTATGCTCTAGCTAGGTCAAAGTAACCCTTACGGTATCAAAGACGAACATCTATACAAAAAAAAATCATACAGACGAACATAACCCTCTCCTTTTTTAAAGTCGGTTAATAAAACTGGCACTAATCTCAGAAACACTACCTTCTGTCAAAATTCATAGTATCATCTTCTCTAACATGAAATATCTTGCGAAATGCGAAAATTCCTTGTCAGTTTTCGTGTCAATAGGCGCCATTGATTTAGTTATACGTGTATACGTAGTGTGCGGCGTCGCTTCGTTGCAAGATAAGGTGGAGTGACCGGCTGAGAGCACCGCGAGCCGTTAAGTAGAGGTTAAACTAGGATTTAAAAGTTTAGCGTTTTGTGGGCTTTCACAAACGTTTTCATTGCTGTAGGTGAATTTTTTAGTCCTAGTTTTGTTTTTAGTTTACCTCTAGGTCTTGGAAAATTATTTATTGTGTTGGAAGAAGCATTATTAGATGAGCTCATGGCGTTGCTCGCTGTGGTCCTTCGTTTTGTTGATGATTTACCTTTAAGGTGAGGAGCTCGTGGCTAAGTAATAACAGCCGCACGGGTCGATACATAAGTTGGTCTGTGGATGGGTGACTATCTTTTCATACTGAGACTCCTCCGTGCCTCGGAAAGCACGTTAAGCCGTTGGTCCTGGCTGTCATTCGTGGATCTTTGACAGTCGTTACAGGTCGTCAGTAGCCCAAAGACTGACAATCAGTCTCACTAAGGGGTATCGTATTACCCAGTAACTGGGTTGAGGAGGTCGGATAGGTAGTCGCTCCATGTAAAATACTGGTATTCAGCTGCATCCGGTTAGACTGGAAGCCGACTCCAACATCTTTGGAATAGGCTAGGCAGATGATTACCTTTAAGGTGATTGCGGTAAAGTAGCCCGCGAAATTCAAATTTTCGTGAAATAAAAATTTGAACTTTGCCGCTGAGGTAGCCACCTCAGCGTTTGTTGTTTAGAGCTTCAGAAGATAGGTAAACTATACACCTTAATAGTTACCAGAATTCATCTATTTAACCTTTTTCCAAAAACACACACACACAGAACAGACAAAAAAACGCTTAAACCATCGTTAACCGTAGTTAAGACAGTGCAACCCACCATACTCGAACGAAGCCGCAAGAATGCGTCAATGTGCAGAGCACTACCCCCACAACCCTGCACTCTAAAAAAAAAAGCGAAAATTTTCACTACTACACCAATTATCGCGCTCCGTAATTGAAAGAGGGATTTTTAATCACCATATAAAGGCGCCGTTTTGACATGTGTCAAAAATGATAAATTTATGGTCGCGTCGTTTTTTTTTTATTGACTCGTAAACTGAGGTAATGGACCGTTTTAGTTCAAACTTTTTTGTAATAAGTTGTAAATATGCACTTTTGTTGTAATTGGTATGTTGGCATGTAAAAATGGTGGTGTGCTGTTTGATAATGTTGTTGTTACTTGTTAAAAAAACATGTCTGACCTTTGAAAGTCGTACGTGCAAGCGGACATGAGCTTGCTAGTCAACTCCAAGGCTATTAACAAATAGTCCTGTCAATTCATTCATGACGTCAGAAATAAAACAGCACAATACAAATATCGAGTCGAAAAAATTCAGACTACCTACATACGGTAACTAGCCAAGCGCGGTGATCCATACTCACTCTTTCGCTGTAGAACAATTAGATACATGCTGATATCACTAATTACGGCAAGGGCTTGTGGCTAAGTAATGACAGCAGTAAGGGTCGATCGATCAGGTTAAGCTAAACTTGCCGCGGTTGCTCTGTAGATGGGTGACCATCTTTAAATTCCGTGCCTCGGAAAGCAAGTAAAGTCGTTGGGCACGGCTGTCGTTGTACCTACATCTTTGACAGTTGTTAAGCCTTTGGTCCCGGCTGTCATTCGTGGATCTTTGACAGTCGTTACAGGTCGTCAGAAGCCCGAAAGTTGACAACCAGTCTTACCAAGGGGTATCGTGTTACCCAGTAACTGGGTTGTGGAGGTCAGATAGGCAGTCACTCCATGTAAAATACTGTTATTCAGTTGTATCCGGTTAGACTGGAAGCTGACCCGATGATGATCACTAATTACGATACTGGACATTAAATACGACTATCAACTAACCAATCCTAGCAGGAATGCCAAGACTTAACACATCATCGCGTTGCTCAGTCATTCAGTAACGTTGGACTGGGCATGACGTCATATGGGTGGGGTGCTCAATTAAGTTATACTAGTCTAGTAAAATCACTAGTCTTTATTCTGGTTAAGGTGATTGCAATGGTGCCGCGAAATTCTCTTACGTTTTTTGCAATTTGCAAGTCAGTGTCAGGTTGAATGTTGATCAAAATACTATAACAAATATGTATTTTACATAATTATAACCTTATGAATCATCAATACATCTCTCTAAGTTTGATTTCAGAAATCATGACATTTTGGTACAAATCTAACTAACCAAATCTATGTAACGATTGCCTATTCCAAACAAATAAAATATCCGATGAATCTATTCTCCTAATTGACTTTAAACTTAAATTATTTCCAAAGTAAAGTTTTACAATAAAAAACCGGCCAAGTGAGTGTCGAACAGTTGGGATGAATTTATCCCAAGAAGAAACTTAACATTGTGTTGAAAAACTTGTCCTTCCATACATTGTAACTGCAAATGTAAGTTGGTCGACTATTACTCGTTAACTTTTAAAGCCTACTTAGCTATGATAGTTTTCCTTTTAACTTCGTTTTATATAGGTACGTATGCCGTGAATTTTTTTCACATATCCAAAAGCAACCATTTTGCTGGCGGAGGGGGGGGGGGGGGGGGGGGGGGGGCTATAACAAAACAATAATAGGTTGGGGAAAAAGTTTCTTCGCATTTTTTTTTTTTTTTTGAAAATTCAAAACATTTTTTAATATAGTTTATTTACATTTAACTAAAGTATGTAGGTACCATTTTGTTCGATAACTTTTTGCCATCTTGTAGGTAGGGACATGATCCCATTGCTATAGAAATTTTGGGACTTCTGATCAAAATACCGCGACAAGTGGTTTTGGCAGTCCTCTCGTGATGTTAACCTGACACTGCCTAAAGAATTCTGAAGAGACCGAAACAGGTGGAAATCTGAAGGTGCAAGGTCAGGACTATACGGCGGGGGGTGCGTGGACAGGAAACCTCCCCGAGTGCCCGGGGGCTGGAGTTCCCTTACGGATACGTCCGGGGGGAAGGCCAGTCTCCGGGACGGTGCACCCTGGGGTGCGGGCAATGGTTCCCCTTAGGCACGTGTGCCTAAGGGGTTTTGTTGCCGGTATGCCAATATCCTGTCGGAGGTACGCTCCAACGTGTGTCCCTCTGTTCTAAGCAGAGACGCACAGCAGCGGAGTAAGAGCGGGCTCGGTGTGCACTAACCCTGCCGCCGGGCAGGCAGGAGGAAGTCATTTCCTTCTGCCACCGTTAGTATCGTAGCCCCGAAGATTGTTCAAGGTCATGTCTCTGACTTTTGACGGGGGTCGAGGGTCTTGGCTTAACCGCCCGGACCGCGAGGAAGAAAACCTCTATAAAAAATTACCCCAAACCTTCAAGCGGCGGCGCACCGTGAGGGAGGTTGGTAGCTTGATTAATGGGTAGCTAAATTAATCACTAGTGCGAACCACAGTTTTGAGCCAGTTATAAAGTTTTTTACTCGTGGGAACAAATATGGGACCAAAAATAACTAGACGAGAAGAGGAGAGGGAGAGGAGTGATGCGGGGTCGGAGTCCGACGCTGCATCGGGAGTGAAGGGCACGAAGGGCACTTTTAAGAGCCCGGAGTGCGTAGTGGTGGGGGCCGCTGAAAGGAAAAATGCTTTCCTGAAGCGGAACCTAAATCCGGGAGATGCCCAGGAGTCTTCCTCGGACGGCGGACTTAAATCGGCTCCGAAATATGCTCGCCGGGGCCTAGCCCGGAAGAGCAAGAGCCGGGTAAACGCCGCACAGGAGGACGGCTCAGCCGGGTCGGCCGAGGGGAGCGCCGTGGAGGCGTCTGACGATGAGTCGGACGCCGCTGGTGGCTCCAATTCGGAGCGGGCCAGGTTTGAGGAGGTCGTGGCCGCTGCATTCAAGGGTGTGGCCCTGAAGAAGAAGCAGTCTTCTAAAGACAAGGCCATACCCGCAGCCAAGGCCTCCATTATGGCGGCAGCGGAGGCTCTACTTCAAGGGCCTCCGTCGGACGGAATGTCCGAAATGCGGGCGGAGGTCGCCCGCTTGACAGCCGCCATGGAGCTTCTCCGAAAGGAGAATGAGGAGCTCCGAGCAGACCTGGCCAGGCTCCGCGGAGCCGGCGCTCAGGAGGGGGTGCAGGAGGGGGTGCAGCAGGGGCAAGGCGGCCTCGGGCCTGCAGAGGACCGAGTTCTGGCCTTGGTGCGGAAGGAGCTGGCAGCCCTTAATAACCGGTTCTCGGTCCTTGAGGGAATCGTCCTGCGGCCCCCGCTAGGCCGACCGGCGGCCTCGGGCCAGCCAAAGGCGGCTTCGTATGCCGCCATGGCTGCCACGGCCAAACCAGGGTCGGCGGGGCAGGCGAAGGGCGGGGCCGTGGCTGCGAAGGCGCCTGCGACGGCGCCTGCGAAGGCGCCCACGAAGGCGGCCGCGAAGGCGCCTGAGAGGGCCCCAGCTGTGGCGGTGACGACGCGGCTGCCCCCGCCTCCCAAATCTCCTCCGGCTGACGCCGAATGGCAGGTAGCTGGGGAGAAGAGGAAGGAGGGCAAGGCGGCAAGGTCGGCCAAGCGGAGGGAGAGGCGGCGGCGGCGCAAAGAGCGAAGCGTCGCGGCGAGGTTACGTGCCCCAAAGTCCGCAGCTGTAGTGATCACACTACAGCCGGAAGCGGAGAAGAAGGGCGTGTCCTACCGCGACGTGCTCGCCAAGGCGAGGGTGGCGGTGAACCTGGAGGAGATCGGTGTGACCAATGGCATGCGGGTAAGGGTCACTGCGACTGGGGCTCGGATGCTCGAGATCCCCGGTGCGGCCAGTGGCCCGACCGCTGACGCTCTGGCCGAAAGGCTCAGGGCGTCCTTAAATGCGGACGAGGCCCGAGTGTCCAGACCCGCCAAGTGCGCTGACTTGCGCATCCTGGGTCTGGACGACTCCGTGACGGAGCGAGAGGTAGTGGCCGCCGTGGTCAAGACTGGGGGGTGTGCCTTCGAACAGGTGAAGGTAGGCACCATCCGTCCTGACTTCACGGGGATGCGAGCCGTTACGGTGAGCTGCCCCGTATCGGCGGCCCACATAATAGTTGGGGAGGGCCGAAGGTTCCAGGTGGGCTGGGATTCCACGCGGGTGAAACTGCTGGAACCCAGACCTCTGAGGTGCTTCCGTTGCCAAGTGGGCAACCACGTGGGAGCAAAATGCACCTCGGAGGTGGATCGCAGCAGTCATTGCTTCCGTTGTGGTCAGCCCGGTCACAAGGCCGGCTCGTGCAATGCCACGCCGCACTGCTATCTATGTGCGGCAGCTGGCAAGCCGGCCGATCACCGGGCTGGAAGCAAGGGCTGTGGTCCACCCACCAAAGCCCGGGGCAGGGGCAAGCCCTCCGCCTCCGCTACCGCCGTCACGACCGCAGCCGCCGCCACAGCCGTCGTCGCTGCCGCCTCCACTGCCGTCGCCACCGTACTCACTGCGGCAGGGCCCTCACAGGAGGCTCAGGGGGGGGCTAATATGGAGTGCCAGTAATGGCCCCATTACGCCTCCTCCAGGCGAACATCAACCACTGCGCCGCCGCTCAGGATCTGTTGCTCCAGAGCATGGCGCAGTGGTCGATTAACATCGCCGTGGTCGCTGAGCCGTACTTTGTCCCGCCCAGTGATCACTGGGTGGAGGACCTGAGCGGCTCAGTGACCCTTATTTCGTCGGCCGCCGCCGGTACCCTGTCCCTCGAAGCCGTCAAGAGGGGACAGGGTTGCGTTGCAGCACGGTTCGGGGGGATTGTCGTGGTAGGGGTATACTTCTCCCCGAACCGAACTCTCGCCGAGTTCCACAACTCCCTTGCGGAGTTGAAAAACGTCGTCGTCGGGTTTCGTTCCCTCCCCGTGCTCGTCCTCGGGGACTTCAACGCCAAGAATGTGGCTTGGGGTTCCCGGTATACGGACACACGGGGCAGGATGGTGGAGGACTGGGCTCTGGAGACAGGCCTGGTCATCCTAAACCGGGGTTCTGTCCCCACGTGTGTGCGGATGCGGGGCGAATCAGTGGTGGACATTTCGTTCGCCAGCCCCGCTCTATTGCCACATGTTGTTGACTGGCGCGTCATAGAGGGGGTGGAGACCTATTCCGACCACCGGTACATCCGGTTTGATGTCTCCGCCCAGACCTCGAGCGCGCCGGTCCGACAGGCCCCGAGTGGTCCGCGGTGGGCGCTGAAGAAGCTGGACCGGGAGCTCCTCCTGGAAGCCTCGATCGTGCAGGCCTGGGTGTCACCACCGGACAGGCCTGCCGACATCAACGACGAGGCGGAGTGGTTCCGGGAGGCCATGTCCGAAATATGTGACGTGGCAATGCCCCGGGTCCAGCCCGGTCGCGCCTGGCGCCAGGTGTATTGGTGGTCGCGGGAGCTAACGGCTCTGCGCGAGGCGTGCGTTGCTGCGCGGCACCGGTACACCAGGCACCGCAGGCTCCGTATCCGCCCTCCGGATACGGAAGCCATTCAGGCGGAGCTGTACGAGGGGTACAGAGAAGCGAAGACCGCCCTCCGAGCGGCGATCTTGCGGGCCAGGGATCTGGCTCGCGAGGAGTCGCTGGAGACTCTAAACAGGGACCCATGGGGACGCCCTTATAAAATGGTACGGAATAAACTCCGTCCATGGGCGCCCCCGCTGACGCAGAGTCTCCGGCCCCAGCTTGTGGAGGACGTGGTGAGCGCTCTGTTCCCTTCGCGAGGGGAACATACTCCCCCGCCCATGGCTCCGCTTCCTGCGGTGCCCGTTGCGGACCACATCACCGACGACGACGACGATGCTCCGGAAGTGACCGAGGTAGAGTTGAGAGCGGCGGTACGTAGGCTGAGTGCCAAAAATGCCGCCCCAGGACCCGACGGCTTACCTGGAAGAGCCTGGGTTCTGGCCTTTGGGGCTCTCGGGCCTCGACTAGGGGGGTTCCTAAGCGCATGCTTGGAGAGGGGCCAGTTCCCACTTCGTTGGAAGACGGGGAAACTGGTCCTCATTAAGAAGCCGGGGCGCCCTGCGGACTCTCCGTCCGCTTACCGACCCATCGTGCTGCTCGACGAGGTGGGCAAGCTCTTTGAAAGAGTTATTGCAGACCGCCTCGTCGGGTGGCTGGTGCAGGAGGGGCCGGATTTGGCGGAGAGCCAGTTTGGTTTCCGCAGGGGGCGCTCTACGGTGGACGCCATCATGCGCGTGCGAGCCCTCACGACAGGGGATGCTGTTGCCCGGGGTGGGGTCGTCTTGGCGGTGTCTCTAGACATCGCCAACGCCTTCAATACCCTGCCATGGAGTTGCATCAGGG
This sequence comes from Dicycla oo, assembly GCA_948252095.1. Classification (NCBI taxonomy): domain Eukaryota; kingdom Metazoa; phylum Arthropoda; class Insecta; order Lepidoptera; family Noctuidae; genus Dicycla; species Dicycla oo. The sequence goes on from OX411729.1 coordinate 7,248,794, forward strand.
AGGCACTCCGGTATCACCGGATGCCGACCTACCTCTGTCGAGTGGTTGAGGCCTATTTGACGGATAGGGCCGTCATCTACCCCGGTCATCAGGGAGAGTGGAACCGGCGAGAGATGTCGTGCGGTGTCCCACAGGGATCGGTCCTGGGGCCGCATTTGTGGGACATCGGGTACGACTGGGTGCTGCGCGCCGACCTCCCTAGCGGCGTCAGCGTGGTATGTTACGCTGACGACACGCTGGTCCTGGCGCAGGGGAGGTCGCACCAGGCGGCGGCTGAATTAGCGACACGCGGGGTTGCGATAGTCGTTGAGAGGATCCGGCAGTTGGGACTCGTGGTGGCCCTGCACAAGTCCGAGGCCATGTGTTTTCATGGTCCTCGGAATGCGCCACCGTCGGGTTCCCAAATAACGGTAGGAGGGGTTCGCATCGGAGTCAAGTCGACGATGAAGTACCTGGGACTCGTCCTCGACAGCCGGTGGAACTTCGTGGAGCATTTCCGACGTTTGGCTCCCAGACTGGAGCGGGCTGGGGCTGCCTTGAAGCGGCTCCTGCCCAATCTAGGTGGTCCAAACGCCTCCTGCCGGAGGCTTTACGCGGGGGTCGTGCGGTCCATGGCCCTTTACGGGGCACCGGTGTGGGCGCGTTCCCTGAGGCTGCGGCCAGTCCGCCGGTTGAACGCGTCCCAGAGGGTCATGGCCATTCGGCTAGTCCGGGGTTACCGCACGGTCTCCGGTGAGGCGGCGAGCCTCCTTGCCGGATTGCCGCCGTGGGATCTGGAGGCGAAAGTCCTCGCGCACGTGTGGGAGTGGCGCGAGGAGGCGAAACGCCGGGGCGTAACTCCGCTGCCGCGAGAAATCACGGTACAGCGGACAGAGCTCCGGCGGGATCTCATGGCGACATGGAGAGTGCGACTGTCGCAGCCCAGCGCTGGGCACGCCACAATTGCGGCGATAAGTCCCCTCTTTGAGGAGTGGTTAGAGAGGCGCCACGGCGTCCTCACCTTCCGCCTGACGCAGGTCCTCACCGGACATGGTTGTTTCGGGAGGTTCCTGTTTCGCATAAGGCGGGAGGAAACGCCCGGGTGTCACCATTGTGTGGATCGCCCAGAGGACACGGTGGAGCATACAGTGGAGGTCTGCCCGGCTTGGGCAGAGCACCGCCGTGTTCTCACGGAGGCGATCGGCGGCGGCGATCTCTCGCGTCCGAGCTTGGTCCAGGCCATGGTGCGGAGCGAGAGTGCATGGGAGGCCGTCACCTCCTTCTGCGAAGCGGTAATGCTCGCAAAGGAGGAGGCGGAACGCGTGAGGGAGAGGCAACCTCACGCCCTCAGTCGCCGCAGGAGACGCCCTGGGCGGCGGGAATCGATAGCCGATTCCCGGCCACCGTAGGCGCGGGCTTGCGGACGGTGAGTAGTGGGTAGCTCGCCGTCCGGTGAGGACCAGGCCCGGGTCGACGGCGCGTTGTGTTCCACGCGCGCCTCAAAGGGATGTCAGCAAGAGATGGGGTCCAATAGGGCCGATGCCGCTGGGGTCGCGGGTTGTTTGAAAAAGATACCGTGGCCCTGGCATAGGCAACTGAAGGAACACGGGTGGGTTTTAGTCAGTAAAAGTCTGACACGCCCTTCCGCTCCACCCAGAGCGGGAGAAGTTATTTGATGATTTCCCATCCACAAAAAAAAAAAAAAGGACTATACGGCGGATGCGTTAACACCTCCCAGCCAAACTCTCTTAATTTTTGCTGAGTGGCTAAAGATGTGTGAGGTCTAGCGTTATCATGATGAAAAACCACACCCCTTCTGTTGATTAATTCCGGCCGCTTTCTCTCAACTTCTTGCTTTAATCTCATCAGTTGTTCGCAGTAGAGTTCAGAATCGATGGTCCTGCCTGGTGGTAACAGCTCATAATGAATAATGCCCTTCCAATCCCACCACACACACAGCATCACCTTGTTGCGAGTTAACCCGGGTTTCGCCACAGTCTGTGAAGCCTGACCGGCCTTTGACCACGACCTTTTTCGCACGTTCTTGTCATACGTGATCCACTTTTCATCACCAGTTATCAGCTTCTTCAAAAATGGTTCGGTTTCATTACGTCGTAATAAAGAATCACAAATGAGTACACGGTTCATTAGGTTTCTTTCAGTGAGCTCGTGAGGTACCCAAATGTCGAGCTTTTTTGTGTACCCAGTTTTTTTCAAATGCGCCAAAACTGTTTTGTGGTCAATTTCTAGTTCTTCAGCTACGTCGTAACTACTGATATGCCGACCTTGCTCCAATTTTTCAAAAATGGCATCCATTTTATCCGTAATAGGGCGACCAGAGCGACGTGCATCTTTGACATCAAAATTTCCGGACTGAAAACGCTTAAACCAAATTTGTGCTACTCTCATAGACACTACACTAGGTCCATAAACATCGCAAATTTTTTTCGCGGCTTGCGTTGCATTTTTACCTTTTTTGTAGTAAAATTTTAAAATGTATCGAATTTCTTCATTAGATTCACTCATCTTGACGGTACGAAAAACAAATGAAAATCACACATTTTCCTAATTTGAATTTGGAATTATGTTCTTTAAAATTTAAACTTTCAATGATACCAAAAACCAGCCAGATACAAATAGTATAGCCAAACATATTTTATTACAAGTTCATACATACTATAATGCGAAAAGACTTTTTCCCCAACCTAATATTACGCAAACGGATCCCTGAATTGAAAAACGGTTTCCACAGATCCGCAATAATTTTTAATGGCCTATGCAACGATACACCACACCATGGGATACACGAGAAAAATATGTCTTCGCTAATTTACGTGCTAGGGTTACTCTACAAAATATTTTTTTTCAAGATTTCATTTTACCACTTTGTCGGCATAATTAATATGTATAGCTATGCCATATTACAGCTTTCTAGTACTAAGATTCTCTGAGCTAAGCCGTGGACGGACGGGCATGGCGAAACTGTGAGGGTTCCTTGTTGACTGATGAATCTATTCTGATCTGACTTATCAAGTCAAAATACTGTGTGAAACTTAGATGTTTTTTTATAATATTTACTTAACCATCATGAAATCAAACATATAATTTATGATGACAACACGCCCATTTTTTGCAAACACCAAACAGAGACAAAATACAAAATATCACACAAATTCCGCAATAAATCGAATTACAAGTCAATAATTTCATTTATCTTTTAAGCTCCATTTACACGGTACAAGATTATTGCCTGTCTGTAGCATACTATACAATTGAAGAGCAATTAACTGGCACCGTCTAAATATCACGTCCAATTAAGTCGCATGCGATTTTATTGAATGGCAAAACTTGCATGCACGTGTATAAACACTTGCATGCAATTCTTGAACGGCAATAACATTGAACGTGCTTTATGGCATGCGATTATTACTCTTAAATGTTCCAGAAACTTGCACCGTGTCAATCAATCTGCCTAGCCTTTTCCCAACTATCTTGGGGTCGGCTTCCACTCTAACCGGATGCAGCTGAATACCTATTTTACATAGAGCGACTGCCTATCTGACCTCAACAACCCAGTTACTGGGTATTGCGATACCCCTTGGTAAGACTGGTTGTCTGACATTCGGGCTTCTGACGACCCGTTACGACTGTCAAAGATCCATGAATGACAGCCGGGACCAATGGCTTAACGTGCTTTCTGATGGTGAAAAGATGGTCACCCATCCACAGACCAACCCCGGCAAGCGTAGCTTAACCTGATGGATCGACCCTTGCGGCTATTATTACTTAGCCACGAGCTCACTTGAAACTTACTTTAAACTAGCACCGTGTAAACGGAGTTTTAAAGATAAAATTCTCAGTAGGTACCTACTAGGGATTCTATAAAGTGTGAACGAGCTACTGTTTGACATCTGATTGGCAATCGCTATAATTTTGCAACGTTCAATGTTATGACTGGTTCCATAATGATAGCTTTGCCGTATCAATGCTGATATATAAGTGGGGGAAAAGGAGCTGTTTATAGAATTTATGAGTTGGAAATGCATGATTGTAATAGTCGGTTATTAGAGTGTCGAATGATTCTTGGGTAAAAATGAACCTCCTTCCTCAAAATGCAGTGAAAATTATCACCTTTCTTATGTGTAGAATAGTCACAAGGAAAAAAAACCGGCCAAGTGCTTGTCGGACCACACGAAAGGTTCCGTAGTTGGGATGAATTTATCCCAAAAACAAACTTAATATTGTAGTTGAAAAAGATGTTCTCCCATACATTCCAACTGCAAATGTAAGATTGTACGCACATTATTGAGAGATTTATTGATTAATTTTAAGACCACAGACGTCTTATAGGTTTTCTGTAATCTATAGGTATTGAAATATTTTCTGTATTTTTTTTTTTCAAAACTTTAGACCTAGTAGTTTTGGAGATAAGGGAATGGTCAATTTTCGTCGATTTGCTTAAATAACTTTAAAAACCATTTATTTTAAAATTATAAAAAATATATATTTGAGACCCACACAGTAAGCCTTTACCTACTTTTGATATGCCACACGGTACAGTTTGCAAAACTTTTTATTTTTTATTTTCTTATTTGCTCCCATATTCAAAATTTATTTATTTACGTTACAAGTCCGTGTTTGGGCCACAGAAATTCATAAGTGTACTAAATTTTAACTTAATAGGTCCATTAGATTCGGTGCTGTGACAGACGGACAGACAGACACACGAGTGATCCTATAAGAGTTCTGTATTTCCTTTTGAGGTACGGCAACCTAATTATATTTATCCTTGTCTAGGCAACTTCTGGGCTCTGCGTTTTTATTTTTACCACAGAGATATAAATTTGCTCCTGTACGACGTTACGTCTCCGTTATTTTATTCGTCAATTTAGTTCCGTCCCATTTTTCAACCCAACTATGCTTACCACCTTGGCATGAGATCTTCCTAGAAAGTGTAGGAAGACCTTATAGCAGAGTAGCTTGTAGCCAAGTCAATCAATCTGCCTAGCCTTTTCCCAACTATGTTGGGGTCGGCTTCCAGTCTAACCGGATGCAGCTGAATACCAGTATTTTACGTGGAGCGAATGCCTATCTGACCTCCACAACTCAGTTACTGGGTAATACGATACCCCTTGGTAAGACTGGTTGTCAGACGACCCGTAACGACTGTCAAAGATCCACAAATGACAGCCGGGACCAACGGCTTAACGTGCTTTCCGAGGCACGGGGGAGTCTCGGTATGTAAAGATGGTCACCCATCTACAGACCAACCCCGGCAAGCGTAGCTTAACCTGTTGGATCGATCCGTGCGGCTGTAGCCAAGTGTCGGTGACAATTTAAAAAATGGCAGAAACTGTTTACATTTGATATGTGATCTTCTAATCAACTTGTTTGAAACCCAGAATTCCTTCTGGGCTTAGTCCTTTAACTGTATGGTTTCCCTTAGTTTTAAAACACAATTCCTTTCTCAAAATTAGCGTAGTAACTTGTTCAATAAAGTCACGACCTAGTACTTACGACTCGTATTAAGTTACGCGGTTGCAAGCGACAACGTTTGTATTGAGTTACTACTTTATAACAAGTTACTTTTATTATAAATATATGGTTTGTGAACGGCTTCTTAGTTATTAATTAATTTGTAATTTTCACTCATATTTTTGGTTCTTTTAGTCCCATACAAACACAGTATACACTTCAGTGAACTTTAGCAGCTGCGAAAACTTACCGTTCGGTAGGTGAAATTACGACGAAAAAACCGGCCAAGTGCGTGTAGGACCACGCACAATGAAGGATTCCTTAGTTGAAAAGATTTGATCCCAAAAACAAACTTAACATTGTAGTTGATAAACATGTTCACCCATACATTGATATAACTACGTCACGGTCAATTCTAGCAACTGCAAATTTTAGTTTGTAATCCCAAAAAATATTTTTCTATGTGATAAAATTACAAATTAACAATTTTCGGACTTTTGCCTTTACTTGAGCCCTATTGTGTCTTAAGACCCTGCTTCTTGCCTAATCTCAGGATTGTAGGTCAACGGAAAGTATTCTATAGGTTTTGATTTACATGCGACTATCAACACATGTCGCATTAATGGCCGTATTTTTTTATTGGAGTGACTTAGAAGCTTGATTTTTGTAAAGCTCCAAAGCCATAGACCTACGTATTTGACATTGATTTTAACTTGATACCTCCACGCGTTCCTGAGAGAAAGGGTCCTGAGGGACAGACAGAAAGACGGACAATTAAGCGATCCTATAAGGGTTCCGGTTTTCCTTTTGAGGTACAGAACCCTAAAAACTGTAAAAAATACGTTAGCGTTTACCTCTGCCCTTTACCAGATGCTGTAAAGCAGCAAGTAGCAGTGGAATTCACTGCAGGATATTTAGGAACCCTCTAAGAGTAAAGTGCCCAATAATGTCACCACGCAAAGTAAATATTATGTCCCCAAAACGAGAAATAACGCGTAACACCAAAATATCTGATAATTTTCCTAACGTGTGTATATAATATATATGTTGATGACATAATCAGATATTCTTTTCGCTATTTCGGTAAGCTTGCCCCATACTTAAAATATACAGGATGTCTGAGAAAGGGTGTCGCCAACTTTTTGCGACCATAGAAATATTTAAAAAAAAACATTCTTTCTGTCAATATGGGTAAGTGTAGCTACGGGGTAAGTGTAACTGCCCCTTATATTACGAAAACTGATTAAGCTATTGAAGCAAGTGCCATCTGTTAGTATGAGTAAAAAAAATATTGATTCACAATTTCTATTCTAGATGTCGTAGTCAAACACTTTTATAGTTATCGCCGTTTTGTAACATGGCACAATTTTTAATACGTGACGCAATGAGGTGCGTGGTTTTTCATCAATAAAAATCTCGGTGATTTCGTCGAATCCGTGAATTTCGCATAGGTAAGTTCTTTTTATATATGTTAAACTTTATGTTATTCTAACTATTTTACTTGTATTGTTGAAAATAAAAGTTTTACGCAAGTTTTAAAAATATAATCTAAAAATCTTGACCCTGGGAAAGTGTGTCTACTTTACTTGGGGCAAGTGTGTCTTTATGTCACACTTGCCTCAACTCAGGAGTCTCAAACATTTATGTATGACTAATTATTATTACCTACTTAGAGGTACTTGCCTACCTACCTGAAGTTTTTTTTACTTGGGATAAGCATTGAAAGTACTGAATTGAATTGCGGAAGAGCGTCTATGTTAAATTGTGTTTATTGTAGGTAGGTATTTATTATTTTGGTTTTTATTATTTATTTAGTTATAAAAATGTGCTATATTTTAGAAAATGTTGAATTGTTTTATATAATTTTTAATGTGATAATATTCCAAAACGAAACAGTATTACGCTCTAGTTCCTAGGTCCTAAGTGCATTTTTAGACAGATACTCGTAGCCTACTTAGAAATTTACACACAAATGTGCAATTATACAATTTAGAAAATGTTGTTTTTTATGTTTATTTTATTTTTTTAATGAATATTCTAAAAACTTATGTAGGATCCCAAAGTAATAATCCTCCTGTCGTAGATCGTAAGCTCAATTCTCGACAGATACTAACTTAATTATGAAAATTTGCTGTAAGTGGGTAAGTAGGTACTTACTTCACAGCTTACGTTTAAGATGTTGATTTTTTGTTTAATTTTATAATTTTTAGAAACTTTAATTTTCAGACATTGTTATTTTGATTGGCATTGTTTTAATGAATATATTTTGTATCAAGCACCAATATGTGTTTTTCTTTCAATTCAACCTTTATAAAAAAAAATGTTTTAAACCCCTGATATGACACACTTACCCCGTAACTTTTTTATTTTAAATTATCATAACAAGCGCTGTAAGTAGTATAAGTAAAATATGAAGGTTGACATGCTTAAGTATCAAGGAATTTGCAGATTTTATTTAAAAAACAGCTGTCTATCGCAAGTTTATTATGTAGTCACACTTGCCTCGTTTTGCTGGGGAAGTGTGTCTAACGTAGTACTTTTATTTTGGACCCTAAAAACCAACAAATAATGATTAAAATTGTACAAAACACATTGTTTTCTGGCCTTTATGGACCTTATTACATTTTGCTTTAAGAGATATTTGAAATTTTATCCTTAAACGTTTTGATTTTTATGTTCAAAGTAAACTTTGTGAAAAGTATGTCACACTTACCCATATTGACCTTATATCTATCTATCAACATCATAATCGTGAAAAAAAAACAAGATTACGATGTTAGTCCCCGGGAAAAAGTTGTTCAGTTTGATGGTCTGTAGGTACCACACCATTAAGTTGGCGAAACTCTTTTTCAGACACCCGATATATTCTATCCACTACCCTAAACTACAACAACACTAAACTAAAGACATCAAAACCTACTTATGTACATAAAACTAAACATGTGATCAAACAGCTGATAATCGACGTTTATTCTCGTCAACATGTCAAAGGAACCATAAATTATATTTTTATTGACAGACTTGCTCCCATAAATAATACCTGTCTAGTTGATGTCGCTAGGTTAACTGGAACTATAAAATATTGCAAAAAAATTCTAATTAATTATGTATCGATCGATTCCGATTCTAATTTGATTAGCTTAGGTAAGAACATTTGATTAGACGGAGAAACTGATGTAAATCGGTTGTTTAAAAGGAAATAGTTAACGTACTTGGACACGTAAAGTATTCTAGTTTGAACCTTATGCTATTGCAATACAAATCACGCAACGGGTCATCATAATGCCATAATAAACACGACACATATATCATTATAATGTACTACGGGTAGATATAAAAGAATCGCCAAATGAAATAAATGTCCATCCATATAAAGTATTTTGTACGTAAGTAGATAAAAAGCCTTAATAACATGAGAAGTAAAGGATGTAAATGACTCGACGTCGAGTAACAGTACGCGAAAATAAAACACCAATAAAATTACTTGTAAATAAAAAACACCGTAAGCGGATGTGCTAACACAAGATTTCAAAATTCACTCAGTGTTCAAAATCAGATGCTAAAAGATAGCTGATAAAACGGTGAAAACATTCCTGTCTTTATCTTCATTAGTACTAAGGAAAGAGATGAAGATACGAAAAGCGTTGTTATAAAATTTGTATTCAGAACACATGTTTGCAAGGCACGACATCTATCAGGCTGTCGACGAAACATTGCGGTGTTCATCACGTAAAGCCTATAAATAAGAGGCTAATGAGTTGACCAGCCTCTGATTATCCTTATTCGATAAGCTCTGCGCTTCCTGGATGCACATCTGATGATGATGTCAACGTTGCAAGTAGGAGATCACAATGAGGTGCGCAAATGCGATGGCGACCGACATAATTATTGTAATGCAAGTCATCTCACGACATAGTATTAAGAGAATTAAAAGGTGATAATGACTAAGAAGAATTGCCACTTCTGATTCTTTTATAATCGACTCTTGTTTATTCTTTTTGGTTTTGTTAGGTACGTATCACACAACACACAAAATTACTATTATCTTATGCTTCGGTAAGGCAAAGGTAGCGAGTGACAACGATTTCATATGCTTAGATGTAAGTTATTTGTGCCTATATCTTTTTTTTACAGCAAACCCTTTTATTAAAACTTGCAACCCCAGAAGTACGTTGTACAGCAAAACTTCCAATTTACAGACAAATGTTCCCACAAATGAAGTTCCGCGTCTCAGGACTAGACGCGAAGGCCAAATACATCCTCCTCCTGGACATCGTCGCCGCTGACGACTACAGATATAAGTTCCACAACAGGTAGACTCACATTCATTGCCTGCTGGACTACATCACCATCCTCGTCTTCACGTGTCTGCTTCTCAATGTACATCGACCGAGAATTTGGCGTCAGACTGACGCCAGATTGTCGGCTTCACGTTTATAGATATCACCGTTGATTGGAGATGCTCATTCCATTTTAACAGCGTTCCGTTACACGCTTGTTTTCATTTAGCTTGTGATTCTCCCCACGCAATGCACTAGTTCCCATCACGAAACGATTCCGATGCGTTCGTTAATTGCGCCCAGACAATTTGTACGAAACACGCTTAATTTAAGGGCAACGACATCGCACGACAACTGGACATCGCCAGGATCCGACGATTAAGGATTCAACTCGCATCCAATGGGTAATATCATTAAAATATCTTTGTCTCAAACGCCGCAGCGGTAATGTAAAAAGACGGGCCGACACCAGAGGTGAGAAATACCAACGCGACTCGTACTGTTCTCCCAAATTAACCAAAATTGGAGCTGAACTCGCGGCAACAATCTCCTTGGGAGATCTCGGGGACAAAAAACACAACGAGTCTTCCGGGTGTTGTGAACATCCCTCAGAGCTGCATCTGAAATCGATAATCATCGTATTTGAGCGTACATTGTTTGATTCCCGATGACAAGCCGCGATAAGGTTCGTTCCTCCGCTTTCCGTCTGATCGACGTCGGGTATCAAACGGCCGCAGGTTTGGCAACATCGAGATGCAGCCGATAAACTTCGATTTAATATCCGTTAATTAATACGACCCGAGCATTCCGGTCCAAAATGCGACTGTGAGTCAGCCGTAAACCGATACAGACGCCGACAAAGGCGGCCGCCTAGCGCCGTTAATATGGTAATTAATTATTACAAATCTTTCGTACATAAATTACTTACCAATTACGAGATGAGATTCTAAACGAGATCCAGACGGTTTTTTCTTGGACGCTTGTAGCATTGAAGTATTCGTGTAAGTTGGTATAACACCACATTTGATCACGTGCGTTTGTCACGATTTCGCGACAGTGCAAAACCGCACAATGGACCTCCATTCCTACATCGCCATTTTTGGTCCTTCGTGGCGGAAACATGGGCTTTTTGTGTGTCGTAAATGCTTTATAGCACCTCGTCGTGTCTCACTGATTAGATGAAAAATAACGCGAAACGCGAGCGCTCTAACGGACAGTTCCTAATAGTCTGTCGGTCACTAGTTTATATGGGCGACATAAAATAAATAAAATCTAATTAACACGGCGTAAGATCACAAGCTAAACACGCGTTTCTTAACATAAAAAGTGAAACTAGTTCAACAACATGTCTCACAATCGACGTGATGTCAAATCGTTGTCGCAAAAGAACAAGTCCCAACCCATGTTTTTCTCTCGATTGCTTGCAGACGTATGTTTCCTGCCTACAAACTCCGCGTTTCTGGTCTTGATAAAAAAGCAAAATACATTTTGCTAATGGACATCGTAGCTGCCGACGATTGCAGATACAAATTCCACAACAGGTATAAATAAAGAGATGGAATTAAATTAAAATAAGAAAATCGTAGATGACGGGGCTAAGATAGTTGATCTTATTTTAATGTAATTCGTTGACATAAACGAGAGGCAAGAAGCATGCGGATTGTTGCAATTATGATATATGTGATATTGGAGATCTGCGTTCAGAACATTAGGACCCGGGACATACATCAATCAATTTTGCAGTCTTTTCTGCACTCATTTCTTTTTCGAGTTACTTTTTGCGACGAGATTCCATCGTTGGGGATTCGAGTCCATTTTTTAAGACCACATTATCATATTCTGTTACAATTTACATACATTTTCTTTTGAGATCGCACATTTCGGTATGGATAATCATTGCACGCAGATCTTTCATTCACATTGTTTCTTATGCACGGTTGTCTGTAGAACTTAATAGCTTATTCGTCTTACTTACAGCACGTTGTTCACCATCATTAGTATCTTAGTGCATGTCTAACGCTTTAGAAACGATGACATAGATTGCTTCATTAAAATTAATTATTTCGCCAAATTCGTAATTGATTTCTTAATGCCAATAATGAATCAATTAAAACAATGTCCATACGAAGTTTTCTATTAATGAACTATTAAAAAAATCATGTCAATCGGTCAATACTTTCTTACAATTATGGGAAGAATTTTTTGATTGATTTAATTGGTTTATTAGGTAAGTCAATTAGAAGGTTGTTATTTGGTGTTCTTGACTTTGTCCGTTTGTTTTTGGAGTCGGTGGATGGTGGCCGGGAAGGCGGACCCTGAGATGCCGAAGAGGATGTACATCCACCCCGACTCGCCTTCGACGGGCGAGCAGTGGATGCAGAAGGTGGTGTCATTCCACAAACTCAAACTGACGAACAACATAAGTGACAAGCACGGTTTCGTGAGTACCGACTTCTTTTTTTGCTGCGGAATTGTGGAGGAAAGGAGCTGAACCATTTTAATATGTTTTAAATTTCGTGCAATTAAATATATTAGTGGCTAGGTTCGACTCCTAGGATTGTGGAGGGTTACTAGATTTTGTCTATAAGAATAGGTGAAGCCCATCTGATTCCTCGGATCGTGACGGTTATTTTCTAAAATAACGTCTGTTTCAAATGGCTGCGATGAAATAATATAAAAGATAGTGCTTCATATACAAAATCTAGGGCTAATACTTATCATATAAAGAAAAAAACAGCCACTTCAAATATTATTCAAAACAGATATCGTTTCTAATGCACAAAGTTCAGCTCCTTTACCAAACCTTCACGGTGCCAAAGCCTTTCCACTTCATGCTCCTTTTGATCACGAACGAACAATTATACACAAAAATTGTTACCAACAATAGCATTATACCGCATCCGAAAAGTAGCAGTCTGTTTCTTTTTTGTAACTTTTTCAACAAAAACTTTATAATGTGGGTGATATTATAATTAAAACGAGGTTGGGCAGGACCCCTGGAGTTGTCTGCGGGGTCCCTTTGTGTCTGTTACGGCTATTACTGATATTTACATTGGGTGCCCATCATCTTGCCTTAGTTCAATAGATTATCGCCATGTTAAGCGCACTTCTGATGTTTAATTTTTTTTATAGCGTGTTGATAGGGATTTTTATGTTTGTGTGACAGGTTTTAATTTTGTAACATTTTGTTGTTATTTATGCGTTATGCTCATTATGATCAACGCATAAAGTTGCGAATGTGCTGACATTTTGTCGGTTTTTATGACTTTTCGATTGACTTACACGTTTCTTGATATAAAACAGCTAAATAAATAAAAAAAACATGAACTTCTTGGGTTGTCATATTTTGACAAGAACATTGGCGCCAAAATTAACCATCTGTCAAAATTAGGACGTCAAACTCAGAACTGTCAATCTCTTGTCTAATTAGATTTCGGGAGAACCCATTTCCATTCAAAATGGGAACCACCCGAAACCTGATTAAGAATAAAGAAAAAAATTGCGCAGTCCATTTTCAAAAAACGAAAAGAGGCTACTGTAAAGTTGAAGGCGGAATCTTTTAGTAACTTACACTTGACCGTTTACACGACCGCGATCCAATCATAGATAACACAATTGTTTTTTTAATTCGCTCGATGGGCGCTTGGGTTTTTTGTTTCTTTTTTTTTCCTGGACGTCAGGCCTTTTGTCTTTGACGAGGGGCGAAGGTAATTGAAATAACGACGGTCGCGGAGAGGTATGCGTAGAATTTTGACAACAGCTGACTACCTCGATGCGAGTGATGTATATTTTCGTATTTTTCATCTGTCGCTTATTTAATGTGTTGTATTTGTGACTCCGTTTGTTGAAGGTGTGTAAATTAATTAATTTAAAAAAAAAAAAACTTAAAGAGCTAAACTTTCTGGATTATAAATATTGGTTAATACCTAGTTATTGCATTGCAGTTTATTGAATTTTAAAATGTTAATCAGTGTGAAAAAACTAGAAATTATTTGCTTTTAACTGCAGTTTTAAGATAGTGGAAAGTGAAAATTGGAAAAGCAATTAACATAAATTGGACGTTTTCAATCTAACCCTATAATTAAAGGACGCTCCTATTGTTTTCTACCTCCGAAAGTGACTCCTTCAGTAACAAAAAATCGGTAAAACAGCTTGACAAGATAGATGTGTTTTGTTTTTAAAGTTTTTTGTCCCCTACTCTGACGAACATGCCGATTTCTGGACGACCATCGATATTTCATACAGATATTATCGATACAATAGTTAGTAACGATTAATTTGAAATATTAGGCATGTTTTGGGCTGAGTTTAAAAAATATTCGCTTCAAATTTCGAACAAAAAAATTCCTGGAACGGTTTTGAAAAAAAAAAGACTTTTCTTTTTGTCAGTTTCACACGAATAATGTAGAAATAGCCTTACCTACTCACCTTGCTGAAGTTATGTACAGTCACGAACCGGGATTGTTGAGCCACTAGCTTCTCATCTTAACTTGGTTGTGTTACACGAATGCCGCCCGATTTTCGTTATTGAAATGTCACATGTCAAATTTCACGGGCGGCATTCGTGTAACACAACTAAGTTAAGATGAGAAGCTAGTGGCTCAACAATCCCGGATCGTGACTGTACAAGACCAATGTAAAAAAAAAAACAAACATTTTGTTACAATCTACGAATAGGTAGGCGAAGAAGAGAGCCTTTAATTCTGCCGCCAAGTTCTGCAAGCGGGTTTTGCGTAGGGCACCTTTTGACCATGTCGGACATATCGGGGCCAGGCTGGCTTCGCACCCTCCGGGTAGTAAACAGTTCTGGTCCCTGTCTAAAGCGGTTGAAACGAATTTCTGTCGTCCCACTTTACCTCCTATGATGAAACCTGATGGGTCGCTGGCTCACTCTGCAACTGAGAAGGCAAATTTATTTGCATCTCTCTTCGCAAGCAATTCACGTCTGGACGCTGGCTCAAAGCAACCACCCACTGTACCTCATTGTGACTCCTCGATGCCGGAGATCGCAGTACACATTAAAGAGGTCCGAAGAGTATTGTGCAGTCTAGACGTGAACAAGGCCAGCGGGCCTGACGGCATTCCAGCGAGAGTGTTGAGGCAGTGTGCGCCTGAACTGTCTCCTGTATTGACACGTTTGTTCCGCCTCTCTCTTGAAAAAAGAACGGTGCCGAAATCCTGGAAGCTTGCAAATGTACAACCAGTGCCCAAAAAAGGCGACCGTGCAGACCCTGCCCATTACCGTCCGATCGCCATTACCTCCATTCTGTGCAAAGTTTTGGAAAGGGTACTGAACAATAAGTTGCTGAACTACCTTGAAGACAATGATCTCCTCAGTGACCGTCAATATGGCTTTCGCCGGGGACGGTCAACTGGCGATCTTCTTGTGTATGTCACGCACTGCTTTGGCGAAGCCATCGAGAAACACGGCGAAGCACTGGCTGTATCGCTTGACATCTCGAAGGCCTTTGACAGGGTCTGGCACGCTGCTCTGCTCAGCAAGCTTCCTGCTTATGGCATCCCAGCTGATTTTTGTAGCTGGATATCAGATTTCCTTAGTGAACGGTCGATTAGAGTAGTTGTTGATGGCTGCTCTTCTGACCTTATGGCTATTGATGCCGGAGTTCCTCAGGGGTCTGTTCTCTCTGCAACTCTTTTCCTGCTCCACATCAATGACCTGCTTCGGCCTGGTATTGTTGGGTACGCAGATGACAGTACAGTTTCAGAGAGATACTTGTCCAGCGCAAAAACCAGCGGGGCTGAAGTTCGTTCCTTGAGAGAGGCCATGGTAGAGCGGACAGATTTGACCTTGAGCTTTGTCTCCCAGTGGGGTGATGATAATCTGGTCTCTTTTAACGCCACCAAAACGCAGGCGTGTCTTTTTACCGCTAAAAAGAGTCGTTTCGCCCAAACTCCTACTTTTCGGGGTACATCTGTTCCTGTAACTGATCGACTTGAGCTCCTAGGCATGGAGTTGACATCTGGTCTCAACTTCGGCGCCACCATCGAGTACAAGGCCCAAACTGCGGCCAAGAAACTGGGCATCCTAAATAGGGTGAAGCGATACTTTACGCCTGGACAGCTTTTGACCCTTTACAAAGCGCAAGTCCGATCCTGCATGGAGTATTGCAGTCACCTTTGGGATGGATCAGCTAAGTACCAACTAGCCGCGCTTGACTCGGTGGAACGCAGAGCTAAGAGGCTCATTGGCGACGTAAAACTGGTGGATGCCAAGCTTCATTGCTTGGCTCATCGCCGCAAGGTTGCCTGCTTGTCGGTCTTCTACAGATTGTACTTCGGAGAGTGTGCCCGAGAACTCCACGACCTCATTCCACCGGCCCCCTTCTACCACCGGACATCTAGACGCACTGCCAGTTACCATCCCTACCTGGTTGCTATTCCACCAATTCACACTAAGCGCTTCCAAATGTCTTTTATAATGCGCACAGCAAAAGAGTGGAACTCACTACCTGCGTCTGTGTTTCCGAACGTATACAACCCAAATCTCTTCAAAGTGAGAGTGAACAGGCTTCTTCTGGGTAAGCTCACTCCATCGTCGACTTTGTCTCTGTCACCTATGACCTAGACTAGAGTCAAGAGCAAACCCATCACAAATAAAAAAAAAAAAAAAAAAAAGGTATAAAATCTAGCAATTCGCTACAAATGATTAGATACGAAAAACTATACTTAAGCAATATACATAAATAGAGAGATCCTTTGCATATTTATGGCTAAACTAAGCCAATAAAATAACAGGGCGAAACTCTATAATATAGGCTTCGTAATAACGTTTGATAACTTAATAATTTTCAATTATCTATGAAGTTATATGTCGAGTAATTGCTCTAGATGTAATTTTGTAAAGCAATCGCCGCTTGTAGTTTATTTATTTTCTTATAAATGTCGGTGGAAAACTAGTGACTATCCTGACTTCGTCCATTCTATTTTTTTTTTTTTTTGCAAAAATTCTCTGTAGGTACGAGTGTTACTTTCTAAAAAAACTTACTGCCTATATCGATTTTGGCCTAGTGTGGTCAGAAGTTAATACTAAATTATTTTTATCTTTAAATACTTAGTTATTCTGTAAACAAACCATCCCGACATTATCCGTAAACATTTTGAATTTTCTGAAGTAAAAACATAACCTTCCATCCATCTTTTTGAATCAGTCGATTAAAAACAAAACATAACCTCTATGGAATCTGACGCATGAGCATAACCCATTAGCCGATTCACAACTAATTAAGTACCTAACATTTGACAGATCGTATCTCTAGTCGCTAATAAAAATTTAAAAACAAACGCTTGGGGTCTCTGTCGTGAATCAAACCGTGGTGGATATATTGACGGCAATCCTGGTTATTTACAACGCCCTTAATTTTATGGCTGACGCAGGCAACGCGGGCTAAGTAAGCCGACAGAATCGGGTACTGGCGATTTGTTTAGTCATTTCGTCGTCCGTGTGGCGGTTTTCTTTTTCATTTAATTTGGTGAAGTACAAATGCTACTATGTTGGTGATGTAGTTTTGATACTTGTAATTAGTATTTAAAGATTTAGTGTAGCATCGGTTATAAAGTTAGTCATAAGAAGTAAGACCCTCTATTTCTAATGATCGAACTTGAATATGGAAGGACTCATTTCTCTTTTTTTTTTTGTTGTTGTCTTTTTGTATCATCTGCCTAGCCTTTTTCCAACTATGTTGGGGTCGGCTACAACAGCTGAATACCAGTATTTTACATGGAGCGACTGCCTATCTGACCTCCACAACCCAGTTACTGGTTAACACGATACCCCTTGATAAGACTGGTTGTCAGGCTTTCGGGCTTCTGACGACCCGTAACAATCGTCAAAGACCCATGTATGACAGCCGGGACCAACGGCTTAACGTGCTTTCCGAGGCACTTGGTATGTAAAGATGTCACCCATCCACGGACCAACCGCGGCAAGCGTACCTTAACCTGATTGATTGACCCGTGCAGCTGTTATTACTTAGCCACAAGCCACAAGCTTTTTTTTCTTTTTTTGTATGCACGTGAAAAGAAAACTAAACTAAACAAAGCAACTTAAAAAAAAGTATTTGTCATTTTATTTCTATGGTTTCAATTTAACCTTTCAAAAATATAGATTTGTTGAGTGGTTCTTGAGAAGACTCTAGAAATGACGGTTTTTTAAACTCGTAAAAGGAACAAAACTCTGAAGAACAAATATCTAGACTAGATAACCAACGTAGTTAATTTATGATAGTTATGATTTTACATTGGGGGACTTGGGAGTGTGCTATTGGTTATTTTGCCGGATAAAACCGCGTCGCGTCGCGTCCAATGTGTTTGTTCCCTTACAATCTGCGGCACTTTTATTTTAGTGCTAACAACCGACATTGGCGTGGCGACTGTTAGACTTAAAGGTCGCAAAAAGCGTTTAATTACATTATTGTCGATGCCTTTTATCAATCATTGTGGTTTTAATGTGTACCCCATTAATTATCGGTATAAATATTTCAATCGTAAAGAGTCTTATGAATGATACCTATAGAGCTTTGTGGGCAAAGGGTTATTTAAAGTGGTGTATGAGCCTATAAAATTGAGTTTATACTTTGCATTAATTATCTGACGAATATCATTACCTACAGACCTACCTAATATGCATACAATTATGGTTTTTACTTGGCTCTTGTATTCTAGTTATTCAGATCTTAATCAGTCTAAGAGCGTCTCCGAATGATTCAAATCACCCAAAATTAGAAGCTAAAGAGTATTCTGTCGCTGCCAAATCATCATTATTTTCTCTATCTGTCTCCATCATGACCGTCTAATACCACTCAAAAAGACAGCTCATCGTTGCTAATAACATCAAAACATCTTGATTCTACTACAAAAGATAGACAAGTATCATGTCTATTCAGTCTCACTAATCGGGGCGTCTATTCTCATAAGTTTTTGCGAATAACATCTTGGGCATTGAGGTTACTTTTAATACTTACTGAGGTAGCTTTAATACGTCGATGTGGGGTATTAATTGTCTAAGGCTTAAGGTTTTCGTGCGTTAAATTCTTTTCAAGTAGCGCTTTGTTAGACTGCACATCTGTACTTTGAAAAAAAAAATGGCGATAGAGATTTTTTGTCTATCGGTTAAAATTCGTCTATAAACTGAATTTTGATGTTCAGATAAGTAAAAGATTATATTCATGTTTCTGTAATTCTTTCGTCCAAGAATAACAGAAACATGAAAAGCAAAGAAAAAATCTATAGAATGTAACGTACCTAGTAGAACTTATAAACATCGTACATGCGCTTATGAAGTCAAAAGTTCGATAAACCATTGCATAACACAAGGAAGTCCCAAGACTCCCTAAAAATTCTTAGAAATGTATTTTCAAACCAACTACTTACTTTTAAAGTTCCGTACCTCAAAAGGAAAAAAAACGAAACCCTTCTATGATCGCTCATGTGTCTGTCTGTCGGTCTGTCCGTCTGTCACAGCCAATTTGCTCCGATTCGAATGGACCGATTAAGTTGAAATTTTGTACACGTATGTATTTCTGTGACCCAAACACGGACGAGTAGGTAATGTAAATTAATGAAATTTGAATACGGGGGTCAATTTTGGGGGCAAATAAGAACATAAAAGAAAAGGTTTTGCAAACTGTACCGTGCGATATATGAAATGAAAGGGCTTACTGTGAGGGTCTCAAATATATATTTTTTTTATAATTTAAAGAAATACATGAATATTGACTATTCCCCCCCCCCCCCTTTATCTCCGAAACTACCAAGCTTAAAATTTTGAAAAAATATACAGAAAATACTTCTGTACCTATAGATTACACGAAAACCTATAAAAAGTCTATGGTCTTAAAATAACATGGTAAATCTCTCAATATTGTGCGTAAAAACTTACATTTGCAGTTGGAATGTATGGGAGAACATGTTTTTCAACTACAATGTTAAGTTTGTTCTTGGGATAAATTCATCCCAACTACGGAACCCTTCATTGTGCGTGGTCCGACACGCACTTGACTGGTTTTTTAATTAACCAATTGCTCAATTACAAACAAAAAAAAAATATCGACCAACTCTAAGGCTTCTTTTTCTTTAACTTTCGACTATTTCTGTAACTTACGCAAGCAAACTTTACGTTCATATAAACAGGAATATATACAAATAGGGTTACAAAGGCTGGGCCGTTGCTCGTTCAAGCAGGGAAGGGCCATATGCTCCGTAATTTATATACAGTTATTGATCAAAAGGTGATGTCCTTTGGTAGCCATTCAGGCGATATGCACAGCCCCACCGAATTGTTCTCTATTAAGGGCGATAAAATCTTGCGAAGGGGCTATCTTCTTAACGGTTCGATAGTGTTCCACTGGATTAATTATTATCGAGCGGCGCGGTGAGTGGTTTTGAGAATAGGTATCTTGAAACAATCATTTGTTGTGAAATGAGTGTTGCCATTTTACAACCATCTAAAAATTTATTTTACTTATAGGTAGGCTAGAAACTATTCCAAGTATTCTAATAAATTGACGTTGACAATGTCGTTGAATTTTCGGCAAACTCCAACTCGATCTGATTATCTTCTTCAAAGGAATTCCGAAAGAGATCGTATAAAAAAGAAGCATTTTTTTTAATCTAATCCAAGTAGCGCAAACTTCAACCCTTTCTTCGAGACTTATTCCCCAATATCTAAAAAAACCTTAATTGTAGTTCAATGGTACTACTCAAAGGTACATTTTTACCTTATTTACTCATACAAAGTATTTTATCATGTGAATACTGTAATCCCTTGCAAAAACCCGCTTTTTGGTACACCTTGATTACCGCTGGCGCCAGTTCGGTTTTCAAATAATTTTAAGTTGATTAAAAATCATAAAAGTTGATACTGGCCAGTGATAAAACGGCGCTTTCGGATTTCGAGTTGATTGGACGGTTTGTTTTTTTGTTTATTAAGTTATAGTAGGTTCCCGACAAGATTTTTTGAGGATTTTTCTTCGGATTAGAGTTTTCCGACACCTTGATCAATGATAAATCTATTTTCTAGCAGCTGGCCTATATTTTGTTAAAGAGGTCAATATTAATTGGTAGTAGGAAATGATTTTTAGGGTTCCGTACCTCAAAAGGAAAAAAAACGGAACCCTTATGGGATCACTTCTTTGTCCGTCTATCTGTCAGAACGCCTGGAGGTATCAAGTTGAAATTAATAACAAATACCTACGTAGGTCTATGTTCCTTTAGAGCTCTAGAAAATCAAGTTTCTAAGTCACAAAAAAAATACGGCCGTTTATGCGACATATTTTGATACTCGCAAATAAATCAAAGCGGTACTTTCCGCTGACCATAGAATCATGATATTCGGCAAAAAGCAAGGTCTCACAAGTCACATACAAGTAGGTAACGGGAAAAGTCCGAAAACCGTTAAATTGTACTTTTATCACATAAATTTTTGCGAAAACCAACTCAAATTTGCGGTTGGAGAATTTACCGAGACGTATATAGTATATGGGAGAACGTGTTTTTCAACTACAATGTTAAGTTTGTTTTTGGGAAAATTCATCCTATCCACGGAACCCTTCATAGTGCGTGGTCCGACACGAACTTGACCGGTTTTTTTTTCTTTACCGTCACACACAAACTTATGAAAGACGGGGTCGACGTAGATGGCGGCTAATAGAAATGTGTGGAAGAAGAGGACATGCTGCACCGACCCCAAATTGGGATAAGGGCAAGAGAAATGTGTGAAAGAATAGGGCATGCTGCACCGACCCCAAATTAGGATAAGGGCAAGAGAAATGTGTGGAAGAAGAGGACATGCTGCACCGACCCCAAATTGGGATAAGGGCAAGAGAAATGTGTGAAAGAATAGGACAAGCTGAACCGAGCTCAAATTGGGATAAGGCAAAGAAAAATATGGGAAAGAAGAGGACATGCTGCACCGACCTCAAATTGGGATAAGGGCAAGAGAAATGTGTGAAAGAATAGGACATGCTGTACCGACCCCAAATTGGGATAAGGGCAAGAGAAATGTGTGGAAGAATAGGACATGCTGCACCGACCCCAAATTGGGATAAGGGCAAGAGGCTGATAATAAGTCGCAGCCGTATAATATACGTTGATATTATCTAGAACATGAGCCTCCTTCTTCTTAGGGTCAGTTTCCACTAAACGGAGAAATCCTCGCAGATGCTCGAGCATTTTTTAAATTTTATTGAATAAGTACTTAACTGTATCAGTATCGACTTTAAGTAAGTACGAAATTCGACGCAGATACCACGATTGATAAACTCTTGATGTCTGCGTCAAATTTTATACTTAAACTCACTACTGATACAGTTACTTATTCAGTAAAATTTAAAAAGTGTTCTGTTTGGTGGGTGCTAACCCTGGTCGATGGCAATCTAAATAGAGTCAGCCGAGAATTTGGCTACTAGTTTGTTCCTGAAGTACCAAACTAGTAGCCAAATTCTGCATGTTTAAAAGCGTCCATCAGTTCCTGTAACGTGCAAGCAGCAAGACACACTGGACACATATTACGTGCCCCATTGCTGTCTCGTAAATGTAAGGGAATACAAACTATTTCAGACGAATTTTAGTTTGACTTTGCTCTCAAAACCGACGGGACGGGTAAACAATGTCAATTTTATTGAATGTGCCCGTGTCAGTAGAGAAAACAAAATAGCACTTAATTCTTATTGCCCTAAGACTTAATTGACCTATCAAACAGTTTCTTATTGACACGGACAGATACAAAATAGTATCGGTATAGCATTACTAGTTATCCATTTGTCATCTGACCCAAGCTGGGGTCATACGTGCCAGTGTAAACACAGCCGTTTTTCAAACGTTAGCGTGTACACACGCCCTTATGTTTTACTACTTGTTCGAGTTTGTAGGGTTGTCACAGATCTAATTATTTTTTTTTTTTTGATAGCTATTTACACTTTGGTATCATTCTAAGTTAGGCAGGTACCAGACTTATAATATATGCTACGAAAAAAAAAAAACTTTTTACAAAAAGAAAACCGACTTCCAAAAAAAAAACTATAAAGTGAAAAATAACTTATTTCGGTCTTTGGTTTTGTATTTCCGTTTTTAGCCTAACTTCATACAGTGGATACCTATACCAAGATGAAGGCCTTGCGGCGAGATTGTCAGGGCTATAATGTCTCGAGCTACGTCTTAAACCTGTCAATGTCAAAGCCGATGAACCACTGCATGTAATAAATAGTTACTCTGTGTTGATTCTCCAAGCGGGCTTCAATACCGCTCTAAATTACCTGTTGCAGTTTATTCCATACTTGGTTATTACTTTAGCACTAATCGTAACTTTGTAAGCCGTCAGGGTTCAAAGGTGTAATTATTAGAATTCGTTTATGAATGCAACAGAATGTATCGTAAAGCGTTCGTGGTTTATACTTAGTTGCAATTTGTAATATAGTACTAGTTAACCCGTCCAAAAAAATCCCATAGAGAAAAGGACTTTCAGTTTTTCCCGAGTTTGAAAACTTTTAGGTCACTTTTGGAATTTTTCTTTGCATTAAAACGTTATTCGGACTATTACGAACATTTTAAAATAAAACATAGCCAAATCGGTCCGGCCGTTCTCAAGTGCTCACCAACGAACAGCATTTCATTTTTATTGTCCTGTCCTTTCAATAATTCATACAAAATTCCCATAGAAAATATACTTTTAGTTTTCCCGAATTTTTCAGTTTTCCATTTGAAAACAAAATTGCCGAATTGGTCCAGCAGTTCTCGAGTTTTGCGCTTAGCAACACAGTTAGCCATTAATTTTTATTTATGTAGATTTTCATCTCTCAAAGCGACGTGCGCTTTACTTGTGTTTACCAAGTATACAAACACGCTGTGAATGTGTGCGTGAAGACGAGTAACGTCAGCACATAACACACACACTCTTCCGACTTCGCCATTGTCTCGGACGGTACCGAGAGCTCCTGCGCTTACACACACATTCACAGCGTGTTTGTACACTTGATAAACATAAGTAAAGCGCGTGTCGCTTCGTGAGATAGTAAATTTACTTTAAAAAGAGTAAAAACTGACTTCAAAAACCTAAAACGAATAAAATAACTTTCATAAAAAAAAAACAATGCATTGAAGAATTCAAGACGCTTCAGATGCTTATAAGTTTTTTTTTTATGAAAGTTATTTTGTTTCTTTTAGATTTTCGAAGTCGGTTTTCACTATTTTTTAAAGTAAATTTATTTTTCCAATTTTAGTTGAATTCCTATACAATTTACGAATGAAACGAAGAATCATCAAAATCCGCTTAGAAATGCCGGAGATACAGTACATTTATGCATATCACTTCGTACATAAGAATAATTACCTAATTTATTATATACTAAAACCTTCCTAAGAGTGTGTAGATCACAATAGTGAATCATCAAAATTGGTTAATTCGTTTTTGAGAAAATCGCGGAAAACATAATACTGTATGTATTATGTTTGTATGTCCGCGACGGGTCGAATATAGAACCTCCTTTTTGAAGTCGGTTAAAAACAACATACCTAATGTAACGTCACGCCTGTAATGTCCAAAAAAAGAACAATATATTACATTTTCTTGAAACTTGTTCTAAAAATGTATCTACAAATTTTTTTTTCTCCTGTGGCAACCCTCAATAGTTCTCGTCTCGGATTAGGGCTTCGGTGACGTAATCGATAGGCTAGTGCCGTAATCCGGGCGGGACTCGCTGCGGTCGTAACTATACGTGTGCAAGTGTGGACAGCACTAGTTTATAAAACAATAACCCGATTGTTTCCGCGTGTCTATGGTTCGCGGAGTTTTTGATGGACATGTAGATCATGTGAAGGCTAATATTTTCTTTTATAATAACAGCCGCACAGGTCGATTCGTCAGGTTAAACTACGCTTGCCGGGGTTGGTCCGTAGATTGGTGACCATCTTTACATACAGAGAATCCTGTCAGTTGGATAATTTGTAGTAGTAATAAGGATCAAATTCTCAAAACACATATTCGTTAGTGGAAAGTGACAGTGTCAAGAACGCATTCTCTCGATGTGACGGCCGGACTGTAGTCCTCCTTTGCGCCACGTTCATAGAGGACTATGTCGGAGTGGACTTACCTTCTTCAGAAAGTACCATGTTCTTTGACAGTGAAGTAAGTACATATTAGACAGTATCGATTTGGTAATTCTTCTTTTCTGTATCATTAAAATCGTTTCCGTCAACCCATGAAAACGTCACAAACTGACATACAGACGGACAGACACTCAGTATGGATTCAAGATGCAACCCGACATTACATGCCAGTCACGCTGTATAAGGAATTTGCTTAGGGATAGTGGCAGTCATTTAAAGCCATTTGAAAGTCTATTTAATTGCAATGACATGCTGGACTCGGTGATGGTTAGCCAGCCAATAGGCTGCTGGTATAAGTTATTAATAGTCCACAGTACATGTGCTTAGGGTTCATTTTTTTTTTTAATTTTCTAGGTTTTGCTTCTACCTAATTGCGATTTCAGACTTATATTATATAATATCTTGACTCTAACCATTTTGTAAATTTAACTTGTCCTAAGTATCTAAAAGAGCCGGGTGATCTGTAACTCAGGACCCTCCTACCTCAGACACCTTTCTCTATTTAACCTCTCGAATGTCGGAGACTAAATTGACTTGACTGAAATTGTCAAGCTGTATTAGGATTACATTATCATAAAGGTCATTTTAATATTTTCACTTGTCAATTTAGTGTAACTGTCCGACTTAAGACACTTGGAGCATTTTTTCTTATGTCGAACTGTGTAACATAAGACATTCGAGAGGGATTGTGCATTCTAATAACTTGTGCCTGTAATATGATGTTGAGATAAATAAAGATTTATGATTATGATTATGATTATATTGCATATAAACCCTAATCTCTTCAAAGTGAGAGTGAAAAGGCTATTCTTCTGGGCAAGCTCACTCCATCGTCGACTTTGTCTCTGTCGCCTCTAACCTAGCGTCAAGAGCAAACCCATCTAAAATAAACAACAAAATCTCAGCTGTTGGTATCTGAGCGACAATGAGGTCCACGTTGACGCACGATTGCCCTAAACGTAACCTCTTCATCCAAGACTGAAAACTCCTAGATTATTAACTATTGCAATCGGGCAACAAAATTCAGAGATTTTTCAAAGAATTTTAGCACGTCTCCACAGGATGGAAAAATAATATTTCACAACATTTGAAGGTTATGTTTAAAAAAAGGAAAAAAATAAAATGTGTGTAGTGCATGTGCAGTTCCCACAACACGCGATACTTTGCAAATGTTTGAACGCCCGAGTTGGATCAAATATTTATCTTGGATCAAGTTGGGATCAAATACATTGATTTGGCACTTCACTACCAATGCCGCTACTATTGGAAACTCACGTGTTTTCCATTTATTTTAATAAAAATTGTTTATAAATGGAACAAGTTTGAAAACAAATTAGAAAAAGTTAAAAATGACAAACGTTTTGAAAAGAAGAGACTGGTTACGAAACTGCCAGTAGAACTTTTAGGTGATTTACAAAAGGCATCATAATATTACCTCCTTTTGCACTTAAGTACTAACTTATCAGCCAATAACATCCGTTAAACTTTCCTATTAGTATGTTATTTTTTTATTTAATAAATAATTTTCGCTATACCTAATATATCTCGCCTCAAACTCGATAGTCTCAACACTTTATTTCCACTACTTATCGTGAATCGAGAACCCATCGTAAACACAGCTAATATATTTGCCGGCCAGTATTGACCAAGCTCCCTCGCTACATGTAAAAAGTGTCAAATGTTGTGCACCTCTGTTTTGACCAAACTCTCGCTGCAAATATTTGAGTTTCGCACTTGACGGATTCTGATCGTAGGGGACCAGATTTCTGATCAAATCGATAGGAAAGGGGATACGAGTAAAGTAGGGATATTAGAAGTGTATTAGTTGGGTTAGCTCGCAAAACTAGGTGATATCGATGATACTACTATGATTTTCGAAAGAGAAGCGGCCATCGTTTCTCTGAATCAACGGAATTCGGATTGTGGGAAAGATTATACATACAAATGCCTATGGCTAAGAAAGAGAATTTATACTGGGGGACTTTCACAGTTTGGTTTAAAATCCTCAAAAATTAAAAGGAGTCTCATTCTTATACAACATAAAACACTGCGCAGAACACACATTATATCACATCAAAATACAATTTAAAGCAGCGACAAAAAGTCATACCGTGCATTTTTCTCTGAACAATTATTGTCGCAAAAGTTGTCCCGACAATATTTCTTCTTAAAAACATTCACTGCGAAATTGGTAACACCACTCGCATCCGGCATCGCAATGTCTTGTACCACAGTGTCGGACAGAGATAGTAACAATTTTTATTGGCGGCATCACAGGTATTGAAAACAAATAAATAATTCAACAAAGCTGAAAGGGAATGCTGGCGTATCGCGTGAGTGCTGTGCGTGTCGACGCGCCGGCAGCCATTTTGTAACCCAAAAATTGGCGGGAAAATTGAGAAAACGACACTTCCATGTACCACAAAGTCTAATAAACTCACACGTAATTTATGCAAACGACCGAACGCCCCGGATTGCTGCGGAAGCATTAAAAAATAAAACAACGAAATTATTCGGAATTATTCCCTGAAATATTCGGAATGATTGTCGGAGCGAAGTTCGTAATAAGGAGATTTTATTGCGGAACCCAAAGTTTTCAGTTTGATGTGTCTATTAAATTCTTTGCGGTTATCGGGTAGGATATATTTAGGAGCTTCTATCGGATTCTTTAAGTTTTCGGCGTAAGAATAGTTGAGGAAGAATTTTATAGATAAAATTCGTTGGGTCTGACTATGCCAAACTATCACTAGCATGACCGACCTAATATTTCAAAAAAATTAGAAACATAACTTAGCATTTAGAATGAGGAGCAACTTTAATTGGTACACTTGAAAATTCTCTCTTAATTAGTTTTATTTCACCAAAAATGTTTCTACCTACCCAAACAATTTGTCTTAGAATTCAAATTGAAAAAACAAACAAATTATTCTTTGAGGCAACCTACATACCAGCCGTAAATTTTTTACATACTTACCAATCGGGGCAATCGCTTTCCCTTCAAATTCATTGAAACATTCTTACGCTCACACCTAAGCAGTAAATAAGAGCCGAAATAAAAAAAACCGCAAAACTTAGAAACACTCAAAGTTCACTTTTATTTTACGTTTAGTGCCTATAAAAACGTCAGTGAGAACATACTTCGTAAAATTCGAGGTTCACAACTCACGGAAAAGGAGCAGCGTGTGACAATAAAATGTCCAATACAAGTGGTATTAGGCTGAAACCTCCAAGATGGCTCGGAAGCACGCATCCACGCCAAATCACCAGGCTAGCAAGACCTGCCCCACCTTGAAATTTCTATCCGAAAGTTCCCGAAAGTTTCCCGAATTTTTCGCCACGTAGGGGTCTTGATATTCTGGTCATAATATGACTGTCGGTGTCTATATGTGCGCAAGGGAGGCCAAATCACCTATTATTAAGGGGGGTGCCAAACTAACGGCTTCACGTGTTGTTCCTTTTTATGTGTTCCGTTTGAACAGCACGCTTGATGGTGTAATTTAGGTGTAAAAGAGTACACAGTTTATACAGCTAAGTGGATATTTTTGAGGTGGAATAATGACGGAAATGATCCTGGGATAGGCGGCCATTAAACATTTCGAAATGTTGTAAACTTTATGACTTTACTTAATCAGTCACAATTAAGTATCGTTATTATTACGAACATGGAATTAAGAACACATTTTCATCATTCCAAACACGTTAGTATCTAGAAAATTATTTGATGGAGTAATAAAACGATTAAACATTAGTTAATTGCGAGAGACAGGCTTTTTGAAATAGGAATAACGTAATATAAACGAGGTAATAAATCCAAAAATTGATACAAATACTGAAGAAACAATGAATAATAATAAGAAACTTTTAATGATATATTTAAAAATATAAAAGCCAAACAAAATAGTGAAGAAGGTAAATCCAACGTCAATGTAGCAAGTACGAATGTACAGAATATGTTTTGCGTCAAGTTCCAACATAAATATTGTAACAAAGCTGCCACAGGGGATCGTACGGAGAGCCGACCGGGAAATGATACAGAAACTAGGCATGCCTCTCGAATATTCCAAAATGTTCTGGAATCCTATGAATTTTGTAACATCTGAAAGTAGTTTCGACGATTTGGACAAGGTATGTAAAGATCATTGGTTCCCCTTCGAAATGCTTGTTTGGGAATTGGAGCAAATCCAAGATGGCTGACATCCCCAGAGTGAGGGACGACGTAACTAGTCAATTTTCTGTTTTTAGGCCTAGCAAGCCAGCATACATGAGAGTTGTTCGTTACTGTGACCTCGTCTTGTGTTCTTATTGAACATTTTTACGATCGTGATAAATAAGTATCTACAGATAAAATGTCAGTTCTCAGCGGCTAATTTTTCAATCGTCAGATAACTTTTATTTAAGGAATAAACTTGGTGGTTTGACAGCTTTTGTATAGAAAATATGTCAAACTGTCATATTTATTCTTCGGATAAAAGTTATCTGACTATTGAAAAATCAGCCCTTAGTTAAACTTTTATGATCTTCAGTATCAAAAGTTGCATCCTTAATAATCTAATGTCTCTGGCCTGTGCTTCTGTTATTTGTTTCTTTGGTTATTTAAACCCAGTGCTAAATGCTACTTTTGCATTGTTTTCTTACCAACTCAATCTATATATCGCATGAAATATGACACAAAGACTCTGACCATTCATTCTGCCACAATTTGCATAGAAAAATCGTAAAAATGTCGTGTTTGACACACGGAGCGCGTCATTTGACGGCCATGACACATCCCTTATGTCACAAGCACAACGACTTCGGACGCGATACGTCGATGGTACCAAGGTCATATTTTAATGATACTCATTAATTAAAGAGAAATGATGACATTGAATTTGTAAGCTTTGTCGTTTATTTACGTAAATGTTTGAGAAAATAATGGTGCCATTTAGGAAAAAATGGAGGCAGTGATGTTTTTGTTTTGTAATGGTAGGCCATCAATTGGATAACTGTGACATTTTAAGAAAGCGAAAACCTCTTTTATTATGTAAGTAAAAGACAGACTCTTCTTTCAGTAATAAGTTGAATAGTTCTTAATACTGCAGAACGTAATTAACACATGTCATTTAAACTTTTACAAACACGTCCCATGGATACATCACTTTCCACGCAACAAGAATAAACTGAGAATCTAACTAAAACCAAATTTATTCAAATCTGGAACATTATTTGCATTCGGGAACAAAATCAGAGCAAAAATGTAAAATAAAATATGAGACAGTTGAAAACCGTTTGTTTAAAAACATGTAGCTTATGAAATTCGAACTCGCGATCCAGTAATACCATAAAATACGATTGAAAAGCTTTCATGTTATGATATCGGTAACACTCGCGCAAATGTTAAAAGTTTAAATTTTGACATCTCAAACCCAAAATTTTAAAATTCGTTGATACTTCATGTCATTGTTATGTCAATGTTACTTTTTAATTCGATTTAGGAACAATGTGGAATTACAGCTTTTTCTTAACAATGTATGGGGTATGATGCAATATTTCGACTTTGTAAATGATTTGCCTTCTTTAGTACCAAAGCTAATCTAGTTAGCTAGTAAAAAGTTAAATCGTTGATTTTAAGCGCGTTCAGAGATAGAATGCAAGTTTACGACACTCTTGTATCCTTCGAAAATGGCAATAATTAGTACAGCGAGTACAGCCAATCAAATATTTCTAATCGGCAGAGTCCTCTCTCTAATTTTCCAACACGGGCAGTCTTTTCCTCCGATCTCTTGTTGTCACTTATAAATTCAGCTGACATCCGAGCAAAAATATTTAGACATCCAGAAATCTTCGTTCACAAATATTGCTCCACCAGCCCCAATAAGTGCCCCTCTAGTTTGGTAACAGCGATTCCGTTATTGCCTATCGTCGTGTGAGGAATTGAGGAATGTCTGGTTGTTTCAACATTTCTATTACACTGTGTAGCACTCACACCTGTCCCTTGAATCGTGAAAACATCAATTTTACATTTTCCGCATTCTCTAGTCGCAAGTGTATTTGATATTCACTCTTATTCTTGTTTAGGGCTGTCAAGTTGGGTTTTTGAGCATCATGTTTATTTATAATTCAATCTATATTGTCTCTACTTATAGTGATACTAATATAAACGATGCTTTTCATTATGATGTGTGAGCAGTTTTTAAATCTGTTGGTATATTGAGGAATCGTAAGTTGATTTTCCTCATTTTATTAAAATCTTTCCATATTATTTTTTCTTCTAAGAAAGTGAAATTAATATTACCGTTTACATAACGTATAGACTGGACTGTGTAGAGTGGTTCTGTAGTATTTGCTCAATTATAGTTTAAAACCAGGCTTTCCAATGCGCATGGCATGGCACGCTGCTGTTTTAGTATAGATATTGGCTACTGCGCAGTCATTTTGTAGCCTACTTCAGAGCGGCAAACTTAAATTACGCGAACTGTAGGTACGCTGTGTGACTACACGTTACATTTACGTTTTTCATACTAGTGATAGTCATCATGTACTACAGAGTATTTAAAAAAAAAAACTTGAAATACATGTCATGTCAACCCTACACAGGAAGGTGACGCGAACGTCAACAAGAAAAATACTTTGACGCGCGACTCGCGTCATAATATTACGGAGCGAGAATATTTTGTATATTTTTACTTTATTCCTACTATTGGCGTTTGAAAAGTACGCTTTATTTCATATTTTTATTGTTGAGTGTTTGTTTTCATTGTTTTTCGCATTCTGATGGCCATTTTGAATAACCTCTCTATTGGTGAAATTGATAGTTCAATTTATGTATTATATAACTTTTATTCATTGTAGAGGAAGCCACGATAGATTTTAGCGCAATCAAATAATCTAGACACTATGACAGAATTAATCAATATAAATGATGCTACATCATAGTTATTTATTTTACTAGCTTCTACCCGCAACTTCGTCCGCGTGAAATATCTTGTTCCCCCGACCCACCGCGTCGCATCGCATCGTCTGCCCACACTATTACCTCGTTTTCACTAATCGTTCTTTCTGACTTTTTTTTATTTTTGCTCGGCTCGTAATGGTCCTAGCGTGATGTTAAATAGCCAGCTTTCCTCAAGAACTAGGCTACCAAATGCAAAAATATTTTTCTAACCCGACTGGTAGTTCCAGAGATTAGCGTGTTCTAACATACAAACAAACAAAACAAACATTTCAGCTCTATTATTCTACGAGTATATGATATTAGTTTTATTGAGTATATAGTATACTCATAGATACACTCATACTCATATCTCTCACCACGTGGCAAGGCTGTGATTTGATTTGAAAGGTGCCAAATTATAGAAATGATGCCTGGGTAAAAAAAAAAGAAATACTATTTAATCCGTCAGTCAGATAATAAATAAATATTAGACACGAGTTTTTTGCTTTATCATATTAATAAAAAATGACTTAGATAACACGCATTAAAGTTCGGGAGTGGGGGCTTGCTACGTCACTTCTACGTATAAAATCTTAACAAGGCGTGACGTCATGCTACATTTTAACTCAATGTATCGCCGTAATCTTTTGATAACGTAAAAAAAAAAGAAAAAATATGTGTCCAAATATTTTTTACTATTCTACATGACGAACAACTGAAAAAAAATAGTCATCATCCCTATTTACAAAATCATTATGCGTTTTTGACATTGGATCCGTATACTCTTGGTGTGTGTTTAGAGTTGGCTGCGGTACCCAATTTCCATCAGGTCTGAGGGACTGTTTTCCACAAAATACTTTTCTGTAGGTACTCTAAACTTAGGTACCTACTTGCTTAATCTAAACGAAGCTTAACTCACAATCCTCTAATCGCCTCATCAATGCGTGTCTGTAACCCTGACGCTTCCAAATTGATCCTCACATTTGGGCGGGTCTAGGGCGGCGCCCAAACGACGAGCTGTGGGCGGGAGACGGATTGCGGTCGACAGGTCGTTCGCTCATCTGCTAGGTCACCTTTTTATATCAATTTGTTGTTGAGAGCACTAGAAAAAATTGGTTTTTGTCAGTATTTGTACGGTAGCTTGAAACGGGATATTTATTTTGGCTTGCTCTATTATTATAGCAAGCCGGTTGACGGTGTAAAGATGTAAGTTTTCTCGATAGTACCTATAGGTACCTGTTGGCGAGTACCGGAGTACTAGGTACATCATCATTTCAGCCGAAAGACGTCCACTGCTGGACATCAGCCTCCCCAAATAGCCACTTCGACTGGCACCCTAATTACGTAACACGCTATCAATCGGAATCGGTTTCATTTTGACAGTTCAACAACATTCATGGCGTGATTTAGGTACTTTGTCGAGTAGACAAATTTTTCGAACATATCGATGGTCTTGAAGACAAAAGTGCTAAGTGCAGAATTTTGAATTTTATAACATTTAAATGCTAAATGTACTAAATGAGCATGCTCTACCGTTTGGCATTTAAATGTTAAAAATTCAAAATTTTGCGCTTAGCACGTTTGTCTTCTAGACCAATGAAGCAATGGATTAGCAATTTGCTTCAAAATGATTCAGATTCCGATTGATGATAGTATGTTATGCAATTAGGGTACTATTCTGTGCTTCCCGCATGCAGCGGATTCTACTAGGTACCTACCTACGTAATTTGTAAAGAAAAGTCTATGCCCGCTTTCACTAACACTAGGAAACACCTAAGTGGACGTCTTAATATTATTGCACTGTTCGATTTTCAATTCTCGGCGCTGAGCCTAGCGTTGAAAATCCAACAGTGCACTTTTATTTAGGCATTAATTTAGGTGTCAATTAGTGTTGGTGAAAACGGGCATTAGTAAGTATTCCAGCTGTGAGACGTAGCAAAGGCTTAAAAAAAACGAGATTTTTAATCTCGTTTTTTTCTCTCATATTATGTAGGTCTTACTGAAAATATTCCTCGCTTTGAACTACTTGAACGAATCGCGCATATATTCCAACATCATTAAGTTCAAATAATATTGTAATTTTATTGTACGAAATTCCAGCTGCAATATATGCAGCATTTTTGAAAGAATGCAATGTAGGTACTAAAACAGTTTATCGTTATAAATTGAATCAACATTTTTTTTATATATTTTAAATTCAACAAAATATTTCTCACACGGCACCTGGTATTAAAAAAAAGATAAAAAATCTCAACAAATTCAGGTGGTGCCTTTTCTCCATTACCAATCAATATGCATCAACTATTAGCATTATCGACAAAGTTATCGTCAAAGACCGGTAGCTCCTTAATCCCTTTAAGATAACCGATAAACCGTACCGAAGTATAAAACTCGAGTGACATTCCATGTACCTACGTACGCCATAAAGTGATCAAAGTATTGATTTCAATGATGGCGGCTCTTTGGTGGTCTGACGTCATCACATAATTCTTATTTTGAATTTTGATATTTCAATTTGAATACCGATGAGTTTCGATATTTGAATTCGATTTTGTTTGAAAAGTGAATGCATTTGTTTTTAGGTTGGTTTCATTTCAAAAGTAATGAACGCGTTTTAGTTTGTTGTATGTATTTGTTAGGTACCGAAAATGTTTAAAATGATTGCATTATTTTACTGCATGAATTATTTTACTACAATAATTAAAAACTTTACCAATAATGAAATTTCCCGATTGTTGTTTAACTATGATATTTTAGATATGCTTCTTATTTGTTCGAAATAATTCAAGACCCTAAAAATTCAGTTACCGATTAGTTCTAATTGGACTACCCGTCACTAGTTTTAAATGACAAACGAAATGATTCGACAAAAACCCAAAACACCTCTACATTAAGTGATACCAATCGGCAAACAAATTAAACTTCACTTTTAGGAAGCATCCTAAAAATTTCCTTAACCGCTACCGTCACACATTAATTGTACAACTGAACAAATTACTCAACACCCGTAATACACAGATGTAAGGTTTAAATTCAAATGAGAAATGAGTGTGACAGCCGTAGAGGTAAATTTGTTTTTCTTGAGTGGATGTGTGGGTGTAAAATGTGTACAGAGAAACAAATAAAAGTAGGTGTGTTTGTGTGGGTGAATGAGCTTCAACCGTTGATAAGGCTCAATAAAAAGTTGAATTTAAACACGTTATCGGCGTATCGGCGGCCTATTGGTGGTCGGTCGTGTTGGACAAGAAAATGCTTAGAGTAGCTTGATAATATTTTTTAAAATCTTTATTTGGAAAAAAAGGCTTTAATCGCGCAGCAATTATGCCAGCCTCGTAGTTTTATAATATTAATAAAAAATAGGTAACAACTTAATTAATTGAACAATCAAGTAATTAATGATTTTGTCTAATCCTAGGTAAAACCAAATTAATAGCTAATTTGGTTGTACCTAGGATTAGACAAAATCAAATTACACATGCCAAAATCCCTTAGCCTAAGTCCCGCTTCTGATTCCAAAAACTCTCCGTTCTGCCCCAACCCGAGCACACTCCACCAGAGCGTGGTAGGTGTCCTCCCTCATATTGCAAAAGTCAGAAAGATAAAGCTACCCATTCCAAAGCGTAATAGGTTCTTATGAAGAAGAATGAACAAGAAACTCCACGGACACTCTTTTAAACCAAAATATTATTACACAATATTGGTTACATCATTCATGTTGGAAATATACATGTGGGAACATTGCATAGCTGCAATATTGCCGATTCTGTTGCGCTTTGCGCATTGACAAACTCCCTTCCCCAGATATGGTAATATTTTGCGAAGCAGTTCCAGAAAGAAAAGGCGGAGACATAAAAGCTGAGAAGCTGTTGAACTTTATCAGTGGTAAAGAGTAGGGATATCATAAAACCGCTCGGTTTTTTCTTCCATCTCTGTCTTGTTCATGTGAAAGCAAAGGATAGCAATAGTTTAATTTATGCACAACAACATTGGACATAGTGTCCGTTCAGATGAATCGAGTCCCTCTAATACCATATATCAAAAATCTCTCAAAGCCAAAATCTTTTTCCACAAAATATCAGCATAATACATTAATTACACCCCCGTTTATTTAAATCTCAAACAAAAACTTACACAAAACACACCCTCCACCGCTCCACTCAAAAAAATAAAAAGCCCAGTGCTACCAAAAAGTTAATCTAAAGTACACTTGACCACCTTAGTCCTATCTCACCCATTACGAGCAATAAAAGGAGCCAGGCTATCTTGCTCGCTACCGCGGCCAGATGAAAGGTGGTTGATACCGCTAAAATCGTCATTTGTTTTGTCACCACTGGCTAATGTCGTACGATGTTGATGCGGTAGGTGGGCTGAGTTGAGTAATCTTGTGAACAGATTTGTGTTGGGAGTGAAGAGGTATTGTGACTTGTTTAGGGAATTTTTGATACTTAATTTAGTTGGACAAAAATCTTAAACGAAAGGTTGGAATGAAAGTTTTAGTTTTTATGAGATTTTAGGCTACTGCCGAGAAAACTTCGGTGAAGTGAGCTGTCAAATTAACAGATCACGTCACACTAAGTTTTCAAACGGTGATATTTTACAAAATAGATCCGATGATATTAATGTAACGCTATTAAAATCATCCTTTATCATCTTGCTAATGTAGTACGATGTTGATGCGGTAGGTGGGCTCAGTTGAGTAACCTTGTGGAGAGGTATTATGACTTAGATATTTACGGAGGTTTTTTTTTTTACATTTTTTAACAAAATATGCTTTTAATATTCTGATATCGGACAAGAAACTGATCCCAAAGGTGATGAAAGTTTCAATTATTATTTTATGTTAGGCTACTAGCGGTCTTCCTATAAAAACCTCTCCGCGAAAACTTCGTTGAAGCGAGCTGTCAATCCACCTAAGATTGACACTAGTGACAGCTCACTTCACCTAAGTTTTGTTCACGGCTGATATTCTAATGCCAAAATCGTCATTGGTTTTGTTTTAAAAAGTTTATTGCATGAATAGAATAGAATAGAATAGAATAGAATAGAATAGAATAGATGTTTATTTCATTAGTTGAGAAAACTGTGTTACATGTCACTTATAAAATGTAATTTTACAAGAGCATTGGGTATGCATTTGATTTTGGCGCACTTTGTCCGGGGAGGGATCTTTTGCAACCTATTATTGAGATCTTTTCTCACATAATTGATTTATTAGGTATACAGAACAAGTTTGAGAAATTCTGGATTTAGGATCTCATTAGGTCTAGACCTAAAATTACTTATAAGCTAGGAGTGACTTTACGAGTCAAAGCCTATGCTGACGGGGGGGGGCCGTTCTTTTGTGGAGCGGTTTGCCTCTCTCCGATTTGTTTATATATTCAATTTCGCCTATCCTGTTTGAGAAAAGGGATGGATTGAACTGTCCATATCTCGTATACGCGGGACCGGGATCGTCGAGGCCGCTGATCGTCAGTGAGGTGAGTTTGTCGATCATATCGTGGTGGAGATCGTGTGCTCTGAGATGCCACGGGTCTTGATCAAGCATTTCCCAGAGCGTTTTTGTTTCAGTGCGACGTGGGAAGGCACCTGCAGCTTTCAGTGCCATTCTGTACTGTCTTTCTAGTTTTCTCAGATTGCTCTTGCTGTATCTTGGTAGGAGTTGGATCACTCCATAGTCGAGTATTGGCAAGAGGCACGCCTGTATGATAAGTAGTTTTATTTCGACGTTCACTTTCGATCGGTACCCTATGATCGAATTTAGGGCACCTCTTACTCGTTTTGATTTTTCTACAGTTTCTTTGGTGTGTTTATTCATCGATAGTCTCTTATCAAATACGACACCGAGGTATTTTACTTCGTTCTTATATCCAATCCGTTCATTTTTCATTTTGATATAATTTCTGTATCCGCTGTTTGTATTTCCCAGCCTAGGTCTTTTGTGAGAGAACATGATACACTCCGTTTTATCCACGTTGCATTGGAGGCCCCATCTCTTGTAGTAGTCTATAATTTCCTCCGCTGCCCATTCTGCACGCCTGGTGGCGTGATCTGGTTTCTCCGCTGCATTGAGAATGCACAGGTCATCTGCGTACTGAGAGAGCATCTGACCTGCGATTTTATGCTTTGGTATGTCAGCGACATACAAGTTAAAAAGCACTGGTCCGAGGATCGAGCCTTGGGGTACACCGTGTGGTACTTTTTTTTCTGTTCCTGTGGTTGTTCTGAATCTGCCTTTGGTTGTTCTGTTCGACAGATAATTTTCTATTATCTTTATGATGTTATTTCGGGCTCCAGCTTCGTAGAGTTTCTTTATTAGGCCCTGATGATTTATAGAATCAAATGCCTTACTGAGGTCGGTCGATATCATGGCCACACTGTGCCCTTTCTCCAGGGCGTCGCTGATGTATTTGCCGGTCCTTAGTATTTGTGTTGCTGTGCCTCTTTGGCGGACGAATCCATGTTGGTGTTCGGGGATAAGTTCGTTGCTGACTGTGTTTATTCTCGAGAGAATAATGCGTTCGGCCCATTTGCCCATGATATTAAGTAAACTAATGGGTCTGTATGACTTGGGTTGTGTGTAGTCTTTCCCTGGTTTGTGCAGAAAGATGCATGTGCTTTCTTTCCATCTTTTTGGGAAGTATCCCGTGTTGATAATGTAGTCCATTATTCGCTTGAACATGGCTATCATTGTATCGCCTCCCATTTTCAAGATGTCCGCTCTTATCCCGTCAGGGCCAGGTGTTTTCTGATTCTTGAATTTTCGAAGGGCTGTTTTTAACTCTGCGTGTGATGTTGCATCCAAGGGTTGGAATGGTGTGTATTTCTCTGTGTTTTCGTCTTCATGGGAGATATCGGATGTGTGAATGATAGCCGTGTCCACTAGATTGTCGATAATCTCTAGCTCTGTGTTGCAGTTTTCTATAAGGGGGAGCCTTTGAGGTGGCTTTTTCATCGCTCTCTGTATACTCCACATTTTCTTTCTGCTGTCGGTTTTATCTTCTAAAACTTTGTTCAAAATTTCTTCTCCGTGTTCTATGAGTTTCTTAGCTAAATTGCGTTTTAGTCTGTTGTATTCTCTCTTTAGTCCGTTGTATCTGTATGTGAATCTTAGACTCCATGCGATGTCTTTCGCTTTATTTCTTTTGTGTATCAACCTTTGAATTTCTTTGGGAAGATTTTGTCTGCTATCGGTTTGTTTGAGCGGTGCAAATTCGTTCAGTGTCTCTATTACGGCTTTTTCTAGTTTGGTAATCATTTTGTCACAGTCTGTGTCTGTTTCGATTTTTGTGTTTGGATTTATTTTTGTTGCCAGAGATTGTTCAAACTCGTCGCGCTTATCCTTACTCGTTTTGATGTCTTTGAGGTTGCGACTTAGTGGAATCTCGTAGTCGTTTTCCAAGTTTATTGTGATTATCCATGGTATATGATCGGACCCTATGGATTCTGTCTGTTTGCATGATTTTATTTCCAAATCTGAATGATTGTATGTTGTGATTGCTATGTCCAGTATGTTGTTGTTTCCAATACTGGCGGGTCTAGATGGCTGACCGGTATGTAAAATTCTACAGTCTCCGTTGTTGTGTATATCTCGTACTAGAATTCCGAGACCTCTATCGACTGAACGTCCGAGTAGTTGCATCCTTAGGTTCATG
This sequence comes from Dicycla oo, assembly GCA_948252095.1. Lineage (NCBI taxonomy): Eukaryota > Metazoa > Arthropoda > Insecta > Lepidoptera > Noctuidae > Dicycla > Dicycla oo. The sequence goes on from OX411729.1 coordinate 7,288,213, forward strand.
TCTCCTATGATGAGGGCACTGTCCTCTCTTAGTAGTTGCTCGAATTCGTCAGACATTTCATTTTGATTTGGTATTGGGACGTAAATGCCCTTTACCGTGATGTATTCTCCATTTCTGTGATCGGTGAAGACTCGAATGCTGCATCCTTCGATTTTTCTCTCCTCATCACTGAAGGAGTCGATGAGTTTGGTTTGAGCCCACCTCATGCCTCTTTTGACGTACATTATGGTGCCTAGGTGGTTGGCTTTCTGTTCATATATTTTGTCGTAGTTTAGAATATTGAATTTTTGATCTATCAAGTTAATTTTGGCTTCGTTTATGATGGCTATGTCTACATGGTATTTCTGGACCAGTTGTTTTATTTCATTGAATTTGTTTCTGATACCCTGCGCGTTGATGTGCAGGATCTTTATGTGTTTCTTACTGCCTTTAGTAGAGTAGAACATCTCTGAGTTCTTTCATTAGTGTCATGAGTTTTTCCATAGTTTTATCGAATATGGAGACTTTTTCTTCCCTGGTTAGTTGCCTGCGTGTCTGAGTGAGTTCACTCTCACTATTCGTTGCCTGTGCGTACGATATGCCCTTTTGAATCGTCGATCTGCGTATTGGAGATCTCGATCTTCTATTTGTATCTGGTTGTGGTGTTGGTTTAGTTGTAGATGGGACGTTTATGTGTTCCTTTTTTGCTGGTTCAGTCTTTTTCTTTTGTCTCTCTATTGCCTTCTTGAATAGTGGGCACTTTCTCTGTGTTGCGCTGTGCTGCTCTGGCTGTACGTCCTTACAGTTTGAGCAGACTTTCACCGATTCATCCTGATTGTTTTTGATCAGTATGGTGGGTTCTCTTTTCGGTGCATGGCATGCACTAGTTGCGTGGTTGAATTTAAAACAGTTTTTGCATTGTAGCACTCTGTCCGAGCCAACTTTGTATTTTTCAGGTCTTAGCTTGTGTGCACAGTAAAAGGCTTCTGTGGCGTTTTTCATACGTTCAGCGATTTCATTGTATGAGAGGTCGCCGTTGAATATGCATAGTTGTACATCGCTCGTTATCTTTTTGATATTGAGAGGGCGAATACCGATGCACTTTTCCATTTCGTCTTTTTGTTCTTCGACTGGATAGTCGTGAACCATATTTCTTATGATGACTTTCGTCGTTTTTGTTTGTTCCGCCTTGGGTTTCGGCGCTATGAATGCGAGATCTGGCTTGAAGCATTTGATGTCCTCGATTGCCTTTGCTCTTTTCTCTAAGTCTGTGAGTGTGATGAGAATGTTTTTGCTTCTCTCGTTTCTGACTATGCGGCCATGGTGTTTATTCATTAATTTGGTTAGATCTCCTACGAGTTGGTCGCTCAGCATCTTTTTCGTATCCTTGTTATCTTTGTATTTGTATCTCGCGTCCGTGATTAGTATCGGTGGTACATGAGTGCTATTCTTTGTTGATATATTTTTCCCCGTCGGTACAGATTCTTTAGGTGAACTGTTGAATGTTCCTGTGCGCCTAGTAACTTTTTTCGCTTCAGATACGCCTTCTCCCTCGTAAGGGTGTGGGCGCTTAACTGATGGGCTGCGCGATCTCAGAGAGTGGTCACTTGTCGATAACGCAGAGTATGAGCGAGATGGCACTATCACTCTTCTCTTTTCTTGGTTCGAACTATTTTGAAGCAGCTCAAACCGGTTATGAGTCGGTATTGCCTCAACCACCGCCTCGGTTGTTCTAGGGAATTCGATTTGTTTCTGTATCGTATTTTTCTTAGTTTTTAAGTTTAGTTCACTCGACTTGATATGTACTGTGTTTATTTTTAGGCAATTGCATACATATTCCTCTTGAGCTGTGAACTCCGTTTGGGGAATCGCTTGTATATTCCTTTGTTTTTTACATTCCACACAGCTGTGGAATACGCTTCTTACTACTGTGTTTGCGCACGAGTAGATTTTATAATAAACATCTGGTATGAACTTACCATCCGTGTGACGATGGTTCACGAATGTGCAAATCTTTATAACACTGGTTTTGTTGCACTTTTTGCATTTCATTGTTTTTATTTTAGTCTGTTCATTGGTCCATTCTAGAAAGTTTTTAATGTCATTTTTGTGGGTACACTGGTTACACTGCACGGTAAAGGTTCCGTCTAAGTTTGTTGAGATTTCTCTCAATGTTTCGCACGTTACTTGGTGTTCCAATTGCACAACTAATAGGTCCGTCTCCATTGTTGGAGAGTTACTTCCACTTTCACTATGTTCTAAATTGTCCGTATAATTCACTTATTATTCACTAAAAGTCACATTTTGCAATGTTCAATAATTATTACGTATAAACAATAACAATAACACAAATTTATTGCATGAATGTACAAGAAAAGGAACTCTTGACTTCCAAACTAAGTAAGACCTGTATTATGGAAGTCAAGGCGCTTTATCAGTTTTGAGTACCTATGTGTTTATCTTCGCCAAAATACTTTTCCACTTACTTGTGATGGGTAGAAAATGAGCCATACTACGTCACCATAGAAGCCTCAACAAATATCATTAACACAAATAGGTAGGTACTTGCTCATTGCACGCCACTAAAGATTTCACTCATCTTGTACAGTCGCAAGCAAATAGTTCGTGTTAAATACCTTTGCCGCTCTGAAGTTCGCGCAAAAACGACTGTGCAGTAGTCAATGGCGCCGATTCCCTTGCTCACAAACTAAACTAAATTTAAGTTCGGTGCATCTTTTTCTTTCTATTTTATTAAGAAAAGGTATTCAAAACGTATGAAGAAGAGAGACTGGAAGCCCAACCCAACATGGGAAAAGGCTAGGCAGATTGATTTTATTAAGAAAAGGACAGACGATAAATATTAGTTTAGTCCTGTCAAATTAAGATACTCCATAGACAAGGTTAGACGTGATTAAAAAACCGACCAAGCGGTCCCGTTTTACCCTTTGGGTACGGAACCCTAAAAATTGGCTACTAAAAATAAGTTAATTTACGTCAGGCGCTGACTAATTTGACACTTCTAAACTTATATTTATCTTCTGTCCTTTTCTTAATGAAAAAGTAAGAAAAAGATGCACATAACTTAAAATTGGTTGAGTTTGCGAACAAGGGAATCGGCGCCAATATCTATACTAAAACAGCAACACACCTTGCCATGCGCATCGGAAAGCCTGGTTTCAGAGCGGCAAAGTTATTTGACGCGAACTATAAGTAGGTAGGTACATATGTATGTACACACTTTGCGGAATTCAAAAGCGATTAACGTCAAAATGACTATTCGAATTTTGAAATATTGTAACAGTTTGAGTTAAAAGATTCGGTCTGCACCTTTGAATTGTAATTAATATTTCAAGGAGAAAATTGTTGTTTAATTTCGCTGAGTGTGTACATATTTTTGCTCGCGATTGTAGGTAGGTACTCATTAACTCACTAATTATTTACTGGCAATGTGTTATGACACGTGTACACACACTTGACATTATATAAGCTGAGTGTTCACTGTACATATTAAGAGAAATTGCTTCCTCATTTTATTTTTAAATTCGGTCGAAAGTTGTGTATGGAATAATGTTTAAAAGATTTTGTCTGTGGTTTCCAGCAAAAATGGCAAATACTGACACCGGATTGCTATGTATTTACTCATCTTTCTACACATAAATATTGAATGAAATTGACTGAAATAGAATAGGTATGAAAATGAATGCAACGCGCAACGGTGATCTTAAGCTTCTTTCTCTAAAAACTCAATATTTCTTGCAGTAATATTGATTTTCTGAAAACCTGAACATTAAATAATCGAAAAATCTTGTGATTGCTTATTACGGTGTCACCAGATATGACAGAAGACTAAATTGACAAGGTAAGGTTTTGAAACCTAGTCCGCATGCCTAAATTTTTTTACTAAAAAAACATAGCACCAGTTATTCCGTATACAACCGGCTACTTTCTATGGACAAGGGATCCTGGTCATAATGCTAATTGCCTTCTCCTAATGAGCGCAACTTCGCTTAAGAACAGCGGAATTCATAATACGACTAGACGTGACGTCAGAGTTAAAATATTAGAATCGCGGGGTGGACAACATTTTTGTGAAAATAAGCTCACCAATTTTACTCACAAAAATATTTCTCTTTTTGTGACTAAATAAAATCCTTTTATAGGTACCTACCTATATACATTAGGTACATTAGAATATGTATTGATTGTAATTTGGTGATATTATTATGTAATATGATTTTTTGGTTTTCAAATGTCGTCACTTTGCGATATGGTAGAAGCTGATGGAGAAACAAATCTAAAAACTGTCGTTCCTAGAGGGTAGGTAGAATTCTATATAGCAACTACTTTCTGCTTTTTGCAGATTTTTCTAGTTTATAATCAAATTTCAGATTTAATTACAGACGCCAGCACATCAAGCTACTACAATCTGTCAGATTTCTTTAATAGATTTTTGACTTTATTGCTAAAGCATTAGGTTCAAGGTTGATTGGGAAAATCTGACAGTTTCGGATAGGTTGACCTGCTGGCGTCTGTACAAGCTGCTTCTTTATTGTCTAGAGTAGGGAGCTACCACAATAGTGCTGTACTCATAATTATGAACAACTTTTACTATGGAACCAAACCTGAAATTGCGAAAAACAAAATCATTTGTTCCCAACATTTTGACGAGTTATGCGGACATAAATGTAGGGAACAGCTGTTTTTTTTTCACGATTTCAGGTTTGGCCCCTTTGTAAAATTTGTTTATAATGATGAGTACAACCCTGTCGTGGCATCTCCCTAGCCAAAAACAAAACAACGTGTATACATAGAATTTAAAAATCGAATCAATAAATAAAACAAATCACATTTCTAGCTAACTCGTACAACAACGCAAATATATTTTCAAAATTCAAACTTGTGTATTCCAAAAAAGTTTAGCAACACAAACGCCAAAGGATGAAGAGATAATAATCACCAAGTACATGTTCTTTTTTTTAAGGCACAGATTATAACGGTGTCGGTCATCGAAGCGCGAATTTCGGTAGCTGTTTGACGGTATCCATATTCGATTCGAAAATACTTTTTATCTACATAAAAAAAGGTTTAATACCACGTGAATTGTAATTTGCAGGCACTTATTTTTTTGATTTGACCTTTTTGATGCTTTTGTTTTTATATTTGTTATTATATTGAAAGATATGAACAGTTTGGGTCGTAGAGCATTTATACATCGCATCACCCATGGAATCTGTAAAATTTTGCAAGATGCTTTTGGCTAGAAAGGGAGTGACTACCGAGATGACGACTAATAGAGAAGTATGGAAGAAAAAGACATGTTGCGCCGACCCCAAATAAATTGGGACAAGGGCAGGAGACTGAAGATGATGGTGACTAAGAAAATATAGCTATAAATTGCAAATGCTTTGCTGTGTGGTCTAGGTCTGGGTGTGGGTCTGTTGATTTGACGCCACATACCTATACCAATACCTATGTGTGTGGTTTGACTGTGTGGTGTGATTTATTGTTCTTGCATTGTCCAGACCTTCAACTGTCATGATAAGAGACACAATTAAATGTCTATTGTTACGACTTGTACGATATTTTCTAGTTTATTAAGTTACATGTTGCAAGTTATGTATTGAGGAGCTCGTGGCTAAGTAATAAAAGCCGCACGTGTCGATCCATCAGGTTAAGCTACGCTTGCCGGGGTTCGTCTGTGGATGGGTGACCTTCTTTACATACTGAGACTCCTTGCCTTGGAAAGCACGTTAAGCCGTTGGTCCCGGCTGTCATTCGTAGAACTTTGACAGTCGTTACGGGTCGTCAGAAGCAACCAGTCTTACCAAGAGGTATTGTTTTATAGGTTAGACTGGAAGCTGACCCCAACATAGTTGGGAAAAGGATAGGCAGATTGATTGGTACAAGTTGTGTATCAGTCCCTAAGTCTGTCTGTCATTTTATCCATTGAAATTTAAAATCAAACTTGTCAGTAGTATGTCTAGCCATATTAACATTAAATTCAAATTACATAAATAATTTACCCTAATGTTGACGGTACAGATGAGCGTACAGGGTACAGACACAAAACTAGCCCTTTCCTCAAAACGAGACTAGACACAATTCACAAAACTGGTACCCAGTTACCGCGGCGGTCACAAAGCGACCGAAACCCGAGCGAACATTGTGCAATAATTGAATCGCATAATAACTGCTAAAATAAATTCGCATGAGGCGATACAGCCCATAAAGGAGTCTTTATACTAAACAAATCGGCCTCCTTGAGCTTCGGCCTCCTTTGAGCGCAAACGCGCCGAAAGACCGAACGAGAGACCGAATGAACGAGCAGTTTTATTTGTCGTTAGTCAGTTATCGCCAATGAGTTGGACGCAGACGTGCAATTAGTCTGGTTTCAGAGAGGTGTAAGATGGCCGGCTTCTTGGATGTTGAAGTGAGCTTTCATAAAATGGTACTTATTCAGTGTAATGATTGTTTATTGTGCATAGTATTTGGGGTTTTAATATTAACTTTCATTTTTTTATTGATTTTTATGAACTTAGGTAATTTCATAATCTGAAATGTCAAATAAGGCTAAATAAGAGAGACATGATAAAGTCGATGCTTGTACGTTCTAAGTTAGAATCTAACCTACGATTATAAATACGTCTAGACTGCTACGCTACACCTACGCTTATGTCTATAGTGAAGATTTCGATACTTAAGACGACGATAACCGATTTTTATTGATTTTAATCTGAAGATCACGTCTAAACGAGTTGTGTTAATGTTTTGCAAAAAATATATATTAAATTAGAGCATTTTCTCAATAACTTCATATGTAAATGTTTTAGATTATGTTTATATTACATAGTGTAATTAATTTGTAAAGTTAAATCTAAAGCGGATAAAAACCTGAGCATCACGCAAAAACTATCAAACAAAATTTTTATGAAACCTTCACCATTTTAAAGATAATTTTATGATTTATCTTTTAGTATGTCTACGTGTTGTAATATAATACCTTTCTTTTTATGTAATATAATAAATTAATAATTCGTCTAATTTGGAACAGCGCTCCTTGATGGGCGAGTCCTATTATTGGCTGGACATACGCAAGCTAATTACTCAAGGCCGTTGGCATACCTATATCTGCGTCTTAGGGCCGTTTTTTAATCCATAGTTAACCCAACCCATGGTTAAAAATAGTAACTAATGGTTGAATTTTGGCTAAATGTGAAAGGCTAAACATGAATGAGTTATGAAATTAGCTAATATTTTTTAATATGAATGAGCTAACTTAAATACACTCATGTTTAGCCTTTTACATTTAGCCAAAATTCAACCATTACTTACTATGTTTAACCATTGGTTGAGTTAACTACGGATCAAAAAACTGGCCTTAATTTGAAACCAATTACATAAAAGGATTCATAAAATGTAAAAAGTTTATTATTCTTTTAGTATAATTTATAAATAGCTGCCTTCTTAATATTCACTTCATTAAATTCTCCCTTTCGATCAATATCAACAACTTGTCATAAAAGCTGTCGCGTCTGACATTAATCCCACTTAATCTTTGAAATGAATATAATAATAAAATCAATGAGAAGTTGTCGTCATTTAGCGTGCGCTTGCGGATTTTATTTCAACGCTCTTTGTCACTGCTGTTCCATACGATACAGTTCAAGGGATAGTTGTTATAATGAGTGTAATACGGTAGTTTTAAATTGATTGAGATGATCTTAGATTGTGCCTGAAGGAACTCGTGGCTAAGTAATAAAAGCCGCACGGGTCGATCTATCAGGTTAAGCTACGCTTGCCGGGGTTGGTCCGTGGATGGGTGACTATCTTTACATACCGAGACTCCTCCGTGCCTCGGAAAGCACGTTAAGCAGTTGGTCCCGGCTGCTATTTGGAACTTTTACAGTCGTTACGGGTCGTCAGAAGCCCGAAAGTCTGACAACCAGTCTTACCAAGGGGTATCGCATTATCCAGTAACTGGGTTGTGGAGGTCAGATAGGCAGTCGCTTCATGTAAAATACATGTACATGTATTCAGCTGCTTCCGGTTAGACTGGAAGTCGACCCCAACATAGTTGGGAAAATGCTAGGTAGACTGAGATTGTACTGGAAGTAAGAAGTCGTCGCGACTCGAACTCTGTGAAGCATGACTAATGACTGATAGTGATGATGCTAGGCGAGCTTACAAACTCAAACTCATAGCATTTATTTCAAACTCAAACTCATAACATTTATTCCAAACTCAAACTCATAGCATTTATTTCAAATCAAACTCGATAGCATTTATTTCAAACTCAAACTCGTAACATTTATTTTAAACCCAAACTCATAGCATTTATTTCAAATCAAACTCATAGCATTTATTTCAAACTCAAACTCATTTATTTCTATGAAACAAATTACAGGCATTTTTGAATTGTAAAAGAGTCAGTAAGTTAGTCACAAAGTTAAAGCTAGTTGCACATTCAAAACGTAGATCTCTATCAAGAAGAACGAACTAGAAACTCCACGGACTCTTTTAAATTCAAGATATTACAAAATCCTGGGTACATTGTCCTTGTTGCTTCTATGTGTGAAAACAATGCAAAAAAAAGAGAAATAATTCAAAATATATGATTAAAAACAAGCCCTGGCAGTTAAGAGATGACCAGTCTCCCGTTCACGAACATGACGTTTCCTTTATCTGATGCTATTCTGAATAATATTCCGATCTATGATTCTAAAGACTATCTTGTGTATGTAACGAGTATCTAGATGAGAGGGTAGAAATATGTTGCATTGTTCAAAATAGAGTCCTAAAAAGACTTAAGGGGGAAGCGTCAGAGTAGCCTTCGAAATTCAAATTTTCTTACGTTTTTTGCAATTTACAAGTCGGTATTATATTGTACGTTGATCAAATTATAATGTGCTGGCGTAACAAGTATCTATTTACATAATTAGAATCATTAAAGTGATCAATACAACTCTTTAAGACCAGGTAATCCCAAAAAATGACTATTTCATGAAATCTAGACATTTTAGGATTATACTAACTTAAATAGTTGTATTACTGATTCTATTGTATATAATTCTGTAAAAACATATTTGTTACGGCCGCTAATCATACTTTATTTAACATACAACTTAATACTGACTTGCAAATTGCAAAAAAAACGTAAGAAAATTTGAATTTCGCGGGCTACCCTGACGCTTCCTCCTTAATGTAAAACTAACATCATTTTCATCGTCTGCAGTCCAGTAAGTTCATATATACGGTGTTTGGAAGTTGGGTGCAAAGCCTTAAGGGGGTGATAGTTGACACCATTTAGATAATTTTGAACCATAGGTACATTTAGATAATTTTGAACCATAGGTGCATTTAGATAATTTTGAACCATAGGTGCATTTAGATAATTTTGAACCATAGGTGCATTTAGATAATTTTGAACCATAGGTGCATTTAGATAATTTTGAACCATAGGTACACTTAGATAATTTTGAACCATAGGTACATTTAGATAATTTTGAACCATAGGTGCATTTAGATAATTTTGAACCATAGGTGCATTTAGATAATTTTGAACCATAGGTACACTTAGATAATTTTGAACCATAGGTACATTTAGATAATTTTGAACCATAGGTACACATGTCTTAGAACGAAGTATGTTTTTTTTTAACTGCAAACTTTCAGTAAAAATTAACATAATACTGGGGCAAAAAAAAACATACTTCGTCTAAGACATGTATGACACAAAATTATCTAAATAGTGTCAACTATCCGTCCCTTAACTCTTTGCACCCAGCTTCCAAACACCTTACATAGGGTGACTGCACGGAAAAAAAAAATTGTTTTAAATTAAGAATATTTCACTTGGTCAAGACATTGCGTGATTCATATATGGGGAAAACATTATATTCTTAAAATTAGTAAATATTTGTCTTGTTATTCATTTTTCTTCCAAGTATATATACTCACTAACCAAGGCAATATCCTATTCTTGCAATGAGAAAGCTACGTTTTCTTTGCCTAAGTAAGTATATTTTTTTTAAGTCTAGAATATTAAATTCTCAAATTTAAGACAATTATGTCTTAAATCTAGATTGTACTCCTCGAAGTTCTCCGATTACTCCTCCGACTATGAAGAGCAATATCTCATAGCAAGAATATATTTATTAGACAAGAAATGTCATTGTTTCTGATCAAGAATATATCTATTGGTCAAGAATTTCCGTGATTCATATATGGGGAAAACAATAAATGGTTGTACCAAAACACAACTATTCTCAATGCTAGTAAATAAATAGTTAAGTCAAGATATTTGTCTTCCTTCTAGAATTTACATACTTGTGATTAAACAATATATTTGAGAATAATGCTTTTCTCAGTTGAACACTTTGTCAAACGGATCCCGGAGTTTTCTTACAAGAAAATAAATTCTCAGTATGAAAAATAAATGACTTGTAAGAAGAAAGGTATTTACTTATCTGTATGCTACGGCATATTTCAGTGAAGCAGCTTTAACTCTTGCATCAATTAATTCTATTTTCACACTGAGAACAATTTATCTCTAATGAAAAATATCAACAATCTTAGTTACTAGTAGATGCTCTTCAGTGAAGAAGTTTTATTTCTTAGTTTAATAATTTAATCGAATTTAAACGGAGATCACGTTATATAAAAAGAATAATATCAATGTTCTTAGTTCAATATTTATGCGTATTTCAGTGAAGGAGCCCAGTTCTTAATTCAAAAACAATAAGCAATTGATACGGAGATCAGATTGTCTCCAACCAATAATGTTAATATTGTTGATTTAAGAACGGGCAGGACTGCAGGTACTTAACTGAAGAAGTTTTAGTTCTTGATCTAATTCATTGTATGTTTCATACGGAGATCAGAAATCTCTTGGCTCAATAATAAAGTATTTTACTGTAAGAATTTTCATTTCTTAATTCAAATCATAGCATGTTTCATACGAAGGTCAGATTGTCTTATTTGAATAATTACAATAGTCTTGGTTCAATGGTTAAAATGCGTTTCAGTAATTTTTTTTCAGTTCATCGTTCGATTTATTCAAGTTAAAGTTTAGTCAGAATGTAATTAAACAAAATGTTCACATTCTGACTAAACTTTAGCTTGAATAAACCGAACGATGAACTGATAAATATTGACTGAAACGCATCTTAAGCATTGAACCAAGACTATTGTCAAATAAGACAATCTTAACTCCGTATTTAACAAAGCACTTGAATCTGTACATAGAACTGAAACGGCTTCACTAAAATACCATGATTATTGAGTACCATTTGAAACATTAAATGAACAAGAAAAAGTACTAAAACTCACAGAATTTCGAGTCTGATCTTTCAATCTGATCTCTGCGTGCCATTTCATGCCTGAAAATAGAGGTAGGTAAATAAGTGGGAGATACTCAAATTAATAATAGATAAAATAATACAATGGATTTAATTGTATGAAATCATTTATTAAAGAATAAACTTCCTAAAACAAAAGTATTGATCATTTTATGTAAATATATTCTAGGTATTAATCATATTACCTAATAATGTTATTACTGTGAATATTACTTAAGGGGGCATCGCAAACTATTGCTTACATTAGCTGCCTAGCTGCACTCGTGAGAAGTATAGATTAGCGCCGCCCTTTAAGATTTGTTTCTTTATTGGACCTATACCATCAGAACCTTATACCCAATAATACCTAGTAGTTCAATAATTATCATCTTAAATACAATACTTAATATCTTGATAATATCGCTTTATCATGATCATTCTTAATCCTAAGGCGCTGGCAACCCGCCTACTATCACATTTTTATTGTCATACAAAATAATATTAATTGTCAAATCCTATCATTATCATCTGAAATATCTTAATTTGTGTCATGCTTCGCAGCAGAACCACTTGGGCTATATTATGTAAAAATTACAGGATAAAATGTAGAGAATGTCTATATTTTTGTAGCTTAATATAAAAAAAAAAATTGTATATTGTTAGTTTCTTGGAAAATACCAATTCAATGTGGTCATGCTACAGAGCATACTCTCCAGCAGAGCCACTTTAAAAATAACGGTTATTTCACGCTGATTATGCACAGGTCATAATATAAACAAATGTATAATTATTGTATATCAAGATAACACTTTTCTTGCTGTGTAGAGCCTTGTCTTTTACTTCATCAATTTTCGTTTGTATATCGCCAGGATTCTGAAAATAATAGCAAACACATAAAAATTGCAAAATTGATGAACATACCTACAAAGCACGCGTGTTTACTACTAATATTATAAATGGGAAAGCTTGTGATTGAATCTGATCTGAAAATTTGGATGAAATCTGGTATGAATGTAAATTATACCCTGGTTAACAGATGTTACTCTTTATTCAGGAAAAAACCAAAACATACCATCAAATTACGTAACCGCGAGTGAGCCCGCGAGGTATAGATATTAAATACCATACATGCAACTAAATAAAATAGTACCCTAATATATTTACCTGGACGTAAATTATGCAGTTTTCGACGCATTCTAATGTGGAAAATTTTCTACGCTTGTTCAGTCTTCCTCTCGGGGGAATCAGGTAGGACAACAGTTTTATTTGATCTGGCACATTTAGATCTGAAATGTATAAAACAGTTGATTTATTTTGAAGTAAGTACTATGCGAGCGGAGCCACGGGCGGATGCTAGTAACGTAAATAATATAAATAAGAATAGTGAGGGTGACGGTGAAGGTAAACCTAATAAATGAAAGTTAAACTGTTTATTACCATCATCAGGCTGCTCTTGAATACTTTCATATAAAGTACTCAATGTGTCATCTTTTGATTCTCCAAATTTGAGGCTGATGATTTTATTAATAAACCATTTCCAATTCCTGAAAAAGCATGTTGATCTTTCAGGATACAGTCTTTCAAAGTCCAGGTTTATCTAGAAACAAAAATTGGTTATCTGTAAACATTTAATTCTGTAAACAATTTTTCAGAAAAGTATCTGGCATGCTGGTGTTGGACCAATCTAGTTACAGCCAACATAACAATAATATAAAAATATTTGTGGGCAATCCACACAACACTATCTAGCCCTAAATTCCACAAGTAATGAAAAGTGTAACATCGAACAGCTGTCTACCGCTTCGCATAACTACCTACTACCAGCCTATCATTTATTTGGGAACCCATAATCGAATAGGTAGGTACATTGAGTTTTAATTATATCTATGGGTAGGTAGGTAAAACCAGTAAGATTCTTTTTGCTCACAACATGGCGCCTAGCCGGCCCCGGTGCCGTCATTCATCGTGTGTTAGTCGATCTTTAAAATGCAATAACTTAATTAGATGTATTTCCAATAATTAAACACTTACCTTAGCACACAACACAATCAACCACGAACTGACACTTGCAGAAGACGTAACGTAATGCGGTGCACTGCACAAGCACATCCAAGTCCAAAACAAAAAGGGTGTTGCCTGCTACGAAATGTTATTTACCAAAATAAGGCCGAATCTGTCACGCCTCCACTATTTTTCCTGACATTGACTTACTACGAAATTAATCACTAAGCATACATTAAACCTATTTCACGGTGTCTGAGTAACGTTAATCATACTCTCACTTTATGTTTGCATGTCTCAAATATAGAAGGATAATGTTTTTGACGGACAGAAAGGACAAAAGTTGAAAAAGAAACGTGTCCAGAGACTTCTATAATATACAGGGTGGGCAAGAAATCGTGGATCAAACGAAACAGGGTGATAGTTGGGGTTGTCAGGATAATTTTTGATGGTAATTTTTTTTTACAGTAATGTTCTAAAGTTACAAAAAATGTTTTTTTTTTTAAGTAAATACCAAAGATTGTAATAAATAGGTCGTTTAGTTGCTTATTACCACAAAAGTGCTTTTATGACAGTGGGTACGATGATTTATGAGTATTGACACATTTTATTTTTCACATTTTCACATTTTAACCTAATGGAAATCAAATCAAATAGTTTTTATATTATTTAAGTTCATTACAACCAAACGGAACGAATGGCTTTTGTACCTACTTTATTTCATACACTACTAATGAATCGAACATCGTGCCTATAAAAACAGATTGGTATAGACATACTCCCAAAAATTGGGGAAACAATTTGTGAAATTGCAACACTCGTTCCTTTTCGTTGACGACAGTTGTGACGTAGGTAGGTAGGTAGCACATTTTCAAAAAACGCGAATTTGGTTTAAGAATAACGAGTCTTAAATCAAATTCTTGATTCTTGAAAGATGTAGGTAATAATTAGTGGTCGTCCAGTTGTCGAAATTCGACCCTATTTAATTTAAATTTTAAGTTTGAACATGGTTCTATTGTCACAGATTTCGCTTTTCGATTTTTTTTGTAAAAAATGTTACATTTTGCACTCCTTCTCTTTATAAACTTTAAGTGTGCGAAATTCATACTCCTCCGTCCAATGATATTATATCCTCCGTCCCCGCAATTTTCGTAAAAAGGGGTAGGTACCTACTTAACTAAGCAAATCTTTTGCTTCACGTAGGTATTAATTATAAATTAGAAGTCTTATAGGAGTTTGTTGTCTTTCCTACGACTTGTACTTATAAAATTTCGACAATATTACAGGGAATAAAATGAGGGTTTATTAGAAACTTTAATAGGTACCTATTTCCTTTGTCTCCATAAGTACCTAAGTACCTTTATAATAAAGTTTTGGTCAGCAATCAACCTTCACATTTAATAATCATTTTTAAATGTTATAAAATTAAATAGGTAGGTAGGTAGGTAGGAGTTACCAACATACCTTAGGTAGCACTGCCATAGCAATAAATATTAAGTACGTAGGCTGTACATAATTTCAGATGTTTATGTAGGCCTAGCTGGTACCTAATTCTTTAAATATATATATATATATATATATATATAATATTCTTCGGAATAGGGAAGGGAATACCTACCTAAATTAATTAAATCTTTTATTGCGTATAATCCTAGGTAATTATTATGGAATAGTATTGGGAATAGTAGGTTCTCATCGGTGTACCCATGGGGAGGGCAGCTGCCCCCGCCATTTTTTTAAAGATGGGAAATCATCAAATAACTCCTTCCGCCCTGGCCGGAGTGGAAAGGAGTGTCAGACTCTTACTGACTAAAACCCATCCGTGTTCCTTCAAGTGCCCTTGACGTTCCAAGGCCGCGGTGACTCTTACCGCAACAGCTGCCCTCTGGATTGGGAGTGTTATGAAGATTCAAATGACGTTTTTGCGACCCACGGTACTCGTATTTCGAAAAAAATACGAGTGGTACGCCCAGCTCGAAAATACTCAAACCGCTATACAGCCTATCGAATGACGTTGTCGCGAACACGCTGATTCGAAAAACTGTTTGAATTGTTACTACGCTAAGTAGTTCGAAAATCTTGGTATCGAAATCCACTGTTGCGAATAGGATAATTCCAATCTGAATTTGTCTGACTTTGTCAAATAGTTTTTCGAATCAGCGTGTTCGCGACAACGTCATTCGATAGGCTGTATAGCGGTTTTCGACTCAATGTGTTATAAACAATGATTCTTAGGTCAATGCAACTATTTACTTAACCAGAAACAAACTTTTCTTATACTGAACATATATTTTCTTACCAAAAAACGTTAGAAAATCTTATTTTAAAACAATTTAGATTCCTAGCTCAACACCGTAACTTATTTCCACAAAACAAGAATGTCTGGTTCGAAAACATTTGACTATCTTTACTTGAATAATTTAGATTCTTACGTCAATACAACTATTTACTTACCCAAAAACAATGTTTTCTCAAACCAAGCATATATGTTCTTACTAAAACACGTTAGTATCTTATTTTGAGACAATTTACATTCCTAGTTCAACACCATAACTTCTTTCCACAAAACAAGAATGTCTTGTTCGAAAACATTTGACTGCCTTCACTTGAATAATTTAGATTAGGTATTACGTCAATACATCTATTAACTTACCCAAAAACAATTTTTTCTCAAACCAAGCATATAATTATGTTCTTACTAAAACACGTTAGTATATTTTATTTTGAAACCATTTACATTCCTAGTTCAAAAAACAAGAATGTCTGTCGAAAACATTTGACTACCTTTACGTGAAAAATTTAGATTCTTACGTCAATACAACTATTTACTTACCCAAAAACATTTTTTTCTCAAACCAAACATATACTTTCTTACTAAAACACGTTAGTATATCTTATTTTGAAACAATTTAGACTCTAGTTCAACACCATAACTTATTTCCACAAAACAAAAATGCCTTGTTCGAAAACATTTGACTACCTTTACTTGAATAATTTAGATTCTTACGTTAATGCAACTATATACTTACCCAAAACACAAACTCTTCTTAAACCAAACATTTATTGTATTATTATAAAATGTAAGTCTTTCTTATTTCGAATCATTTCAGATTCTTCTTTCAAATCCGTTATTTTCTCACATTAAATGTTTTCTTCTTAGAACAAAAAAATATTTTTCTCCATCGAAAACGTTCCTGCTTTCTGATTATGAGAATCGTCAATACTTCTATGAAGAGTATAAAACTTTTGTCACAATAATATTATTGTTGAACGAATTTACACATTTTCTTGAACCAATAATTTATTTTTATTCTTGGCCCTAATCTCTGAGCTTCTTAAGCTAAATCCTTTTATATTCAGAGTAAGAATTCTTAATAAATTGTTTCAAAATGCAAATGTATTTTACAGTCAAGAGTAAATATCGTCTTGATCCAAAAAAATATTCTTGATGTAAATAAATAAATGAAGAATAATATTATATATCTAGAAGAATTCCGTTTTATTTTATTCAAGATATTATTGTTACTTTGAGTAAATATATGCTTGAGATTAAACAATATACTTGAGAATAAGTTTATTCTTGAATGAAAACTTTGCCAGACCCCATTTTTTTCCGTGTGGTAAATTAGTACACATGATTGTACTCATGATAACAAACGGAGCAACTGTCTATCTGACCTCCACAACCCAATTATGGGTAATACGATACCCCTTGGTAAGACTGTTTGTCAGACTTTCGGGCTTCTGAAGACCCGTAACGACTGTCAAAGATCCTCGAATGACAGCTGGGACCAACGGCTGAACGTGCTTTCCGAGGCACGGAGGAGTCTCGGTATGAAAAGATGGTCACCCATCCACAGACACCCCGGCAAGCGTAGCTTAACCTGATGGATCGACCCGTGCGGCTGTTATTACTTAGCTACGAGCTCTTCAAAAACTACCCACATGGAAGAAAATATAGATCTAGTTGTTGGTAGTTGTGGAAGTGTATATAACAAACAACTTTTACTATGGGACCAAATTTGAATTCGTGAAAAATAAATCAGCTGTCCCATGTTCGCATAACTTGTCAAAATGTAGGGAGAAGCTGATTTTTTTCGCGATTTTTGAGTTGGTCCCATAGTAAAAGTTGTTTGTTATCATGAGTAGTCACCCAAAATACTATTCCTATAATACACTTCCACAACTAGCAACAACCAGATCTACATTTTCTTCCATGTGGGTTATTTTTTTCCATGATTGCGGCCTTACCTAAAGTCTAGTTATTAACAGGTTTACAAGTACCTAAGTACCTATTTGAATATCACCTTTTAGTTTTTTTTATTCTTTGATAGTAATCGAATCGCCCGCATGTTCAATTCGCGCGAATCTTGAGACCCGCATAATTTTCAATACCTTTTCTATACTTTATGCAAAAAACTTGCGTACAATCACAAAAAAGGTCCATAGAAATTAACTGCTGGAGTGAACACACACGATAAATTGAAACAGCTTTAAAAGGTAGTCATTTGTTTCTTTAGGTCTTTATTTAAGGGTAGGTATTTACAAACGTGGGTGCTGCTTTTAGCATCGGTAATCGTCTTTGCGACTTTACTGCATGGCAAAGTTTTGAGTATAAATGTGGATGACTATCATAGTAAGCGAAGCCCAAAGAAACGATGGATGGACTATGTGAAAGATGATATGGCTAGAATGGGGGTGACTATCGAAATGAGGACTAATAGAACAAGAAGACATGTGGCGCCGATCCCAAATATACCTATATTATTGGGATCAGGGCAAGAGAATGAATGAAGAATGATCAATGCTGCATCGCCTTTGGGCGACTCTCTATATTCGGTCATTCGGTGGCAATAGCAGAATCTCGCCTTCCTTTCAGAGTTTCTAAAAAACTACCTAATATTTCTATGTAGGTATAGTAGTCCTTAATTTTTTGGGCCGGGCTGAAGTGACCGCGACCGCCATCTTGCGCGATTTGCGCATGGTATATTCCCAACCGATACGTTAATTTTTCTGTTGATTCTATTTAGCATTCATTTGGTGCAAAACAATTTTGGATAATAATGGAGTAACATTTTTCCTCAAAATGACGTCTTGTCGTTTGCTTGACTGATTTGTCCTTAAAGAAGTCATCATCAGACGTTTTCCTTATGGAGCGTGACTAGTTAAAAGTTTTTTAACGCAATTACCAATTTGCTTAAGGCGAGTATAGTCGTGAAATGGTCGTTTTTGAGAAAATTTCAGAAAAAACATAAGTATATTAAACTTTGTTAGACAGAAAACATGTGGGCCCGCGTGTTAGATTACAGCCCACTCCCTATCGAAGAGAGCAGGTCTGTGTCCCAGCAGTGGGATCATTATTAGCTGATTATGCTATAGCAGATAGCTTAACGATCTATGTATATGTTGAGTCCATCATTATTCATCTTCATAATAACTAACAAGCCTCCAAGTCAAGTTCATCATTCTTTGTCTCTAATGATACTAACATACTCGTATATACCTACTTTAACACTTCGCTCCTTTAGAATTATTAGAGACCTAATTCGAAATTTCAAGATCGCACCTTTAGAATTAATAGAGACCTAATTTGATATTTTAGAGTATTCCCGTTTGAGCACCTATTTTTAGAGCACCCATGCATTTTTTACCAAAGGTTTTTTTTTTACCCTTTGGTGCAAAATACATAGGTGCTCTAAAAACTCAAACTCAAAACTCCGAATTTTTAATATGAGTGCAGGGACGGAGTGAAAGGGGTCGAAGTATAAGTTTGTCCCTTTCTATGCCACAACAGACCTCTGTTTTAATAATTAGAGTCGACGAAGATGGTCATGCAAGGCCATCTTATGAGTCAAACTTGAAATCTTAAAATTTCAAATTGTGTCTTTAATACTAAAGGGGCGACTTCTGTATAGTCCCCAAGTCATAATATTCCCATCGGTACCGATAGAAGAATATTTAACGGTCATACGAGTGCCCGAGACCACCACTATCGAATGTTCAATTTTCAAAAAGTTATCCATTTTCTAGCTGACCTTTGTCAGCTCCTTTGTTGCCGTAAAAACACTGACTAACGGCCTAAAACCTCCTCTAAGTCCTTTATGAATAACTTCTTAAAAGAAGTCCTCAACTCATTTAGAGAGTGAGAGAGAACATTGAACATTTTACTGTCATGTGACACGGACCACCCACCTATGTCTCCAAAAACACTAACTGCAGGCCTAAAATCTCCTTTATTAAGTCCCCAACTCACTATAGCAACCGAAGAGAAGTCCTCAACTCATTTAGGCACTACCCATAGCTAGAGCTACATAAAAGTGACAGAGAACTTTGAACATTTTACGGTCATGCGACACGGACCACTTACCAACACTGTTGAATCGTTACTTTTCCGAATCAGACCAATTTCTAGCAGACCTAATATGGGGACTACGGGACCTATACGCAAGTTTTATAATGCCTGAAAGTACAGACGCCAGCACATCAAGCTACTACAATCTGTCAGATTTCTTTAATAGATTTTCGACTTTATTGCTAAGGTTCAAGGTTGATTGGGAAAATCTGACAGTTTCGGGTAGGTTGACCTGCTGGCGTCTGTACATATAAGACCCACTGCAGTGAGCAAAATCAGAAAAACGTTAATATGATATTCTTCAGGATATATGCTAGTTAGATAGTGTGTTGAAAACATAATACAAGTAATATAATACGATAAAAAAGTCACGAAGATACACCGCTAAAAATTTCTTTTAACGATTAAAAACCATACCAATACACATTCAATCATTCTGATTTTCGTCAGATTATTCTACAAGCAACGTATTAACGTAATAGTGTTTTAATTTTTTAGTCCAATCAATAGATTTTTTTATTTTCCAATTGTGACATCGCTTTAGGTCCTGTAGTCCCCTAAAGTCCCCAACACACACAAATTGCTACAGAAGCGAAGTCCCTAACACATATAGCTACTGTCCTTCCCATAGCAAGAGTGAGTGAGAACATTGAACATTTTATGGTCATGTGACACGGAGCTGGGACCACCAGAATGGAACCTTTATCTATTTAATTGCCAGACTTTAAACACGTTTTATATTTAATTGAGGCGCTTCCGAGTCGGCTTTACGAGATTAGGCGATACACGGGTTAGTGAGGCCCACTGATAAATCTGTTGGCGCATGAGAAAGTTGATTAGAGTGGCTTGTCTGTTTTTTTTTTTCGGAGTTTTTGTCTTTGATTTATGTGGTCTTTGGGTAGTAAAAGTTTTTTGTGGGGATTTTCTCATGTTTTTGAAGATATTCGAGGTGGTTTCTGCTGTTGTATTTTCTGTTTGTGTATGCGTTTCTTAGAAACCAATTGATGTTCGTTTATCTCGCTAAAACTCGAGGATGGCTGGACCGATTTGGCTAATTCTCATCTTGAAATATTTGTGGAAGTTCAGGCAAGGTTGAAACGGTGAGAAACATAAATAAGTAATAGGTAAGTAACGGAAAATACTAAAAACGATGATTTAATTTCCAAATACAAAATGTTCCTAGCTGTGAAACATTTGATGTCTTTGGTCATTTTAGAAATAAATAATTGTCACTTGGCTGTCGAATATTTATAGGTGCGTTTAGAAATTTGTTTGTTTCATAGCTGTCGTATGAGGTCCGATCTCTTTGGTTTGTTTTGTTGGAATACAAAACAGTTCTGTTTCACAAATAAAAAAAGTGTAAAAGTCTCAGTTGATTTTCGAAAAAAGAAAATAAATAAATAAATTTCATAACGATTATCAGTTTGTCAGTGCGCGAGAACTTTATTTACTGTTATTGTTTTAAAATGCCAAGGAGAAGACGACCTGACTTAGGTCGTCGAAGTCAATCAAATGTGCGACGAGCTACCTCACGTGCAAACCGCACTGACGACCAGCGAGAGACAGATGATGATGATGACAAATTGGTATGGCAGAATTGCGTTCCACAGTGAATAATAATGAAGTAGATAGGGCTTAGAATGGAACGAGTTCGGGCACACCAAACACAACAACAGCGAGCACGACACAATGAAATACAGCGATTCCGCAGACGCAGTGTTCCTGTAAACCTGGAACGAGTAGCATTCCACTACGACCCGCAAATAGATTATTGTGCCGACCAATCCGTAACAATTGGGTTTTTCACAAATATATGTAAGGGATACGAAGTTCAACGGGTCATCTAGTACTAAATAAGTACTCTTATTGAGGTTCAATTCGATTCTGGCATTACCATTTTTTTACTTTTTACCCCAACTTCAGCGTTTTCTTTTTAGTTACTCTAGTTCATTGCCAAGTACAAGCTCGACTAACCGCTCTTGCACTTAAGAAGCATTTTCTTTAAGTCAAAAGTTAATCGTCCTACAGTACCAAAAAAATATTCCATAATTTATTGCTCATCATCATCTGCCTAGCCTCTTCCCAACTATGTTGGGGTCGGCTTCCAGTCTAACCGAATGCAGCTGAGTAGTAGATATTTTACATGGAACGAATGCCTATTTGACCTCCACAACCCTTGGTAAGACTGGTTGTCAGACTTTCGGGCTTCTGACGACCCGTAACAACTGTCAAAGATCTACGAATGACAGCCGGGACCAACGGCTTAGCATGATTTCCGAGGCACGGAGGGGTCTTGGTATGTCCATAATTTATTGATCAACACCCAAATATTAAACACCTCCTTTCACCCCTTAAATCCCAAGAGACACCAACCAATCTCTCTTCATACTATTACACCAATTTATCCAATTTAATAATACTAACACGAATATTATTATTAATATAGCGGCGGCCATTACTGCCGTGACGTAATGACGTAAGCCTGTTTCAACTAATCCGTTGCATCCATTGTGTGACCACCCTTAGTTTGTCACCCTAGTTTAAACACCATTTTTTACAGCTGTCAAAACACTGTAAGACTCTTATTGTCAGGGATTAAGGTTGAGGTTTGAATGTATGTCGAGCTATTTGACGGTAAATTTGGTTATGGGGAATATGTTAGGGTCAAAGACGAATCGTGTTTTCGAATGATTTTTTTAGATGTCATTTTTATATGTGGTGTTACGGAATACGTCAGATAAGCTGTGAGTTGAGATAAATAAATCTAGAGTATCAAGTTAAGACATTCCGTTGCATAAAATAACACTATGTGCCATCTACAAGGCACGACTACAGATAACCTAGAACTACTTCCATGCTTAAAAACGATTGGGGATCTTTTGTTTTATTTAATTCCAAACAATAAAACTGTTGACTTTCAAGTTCAATTCAATCTGTCTAGCCTTTTCACAACTATGTTGGGGTCGGCTTCCGGTCTTACCGGATGCTGCTGAATACCAGTATTTTACATGGAGCGAGTGCCTATCTGATCTCCACAACCCAGTTACTGGGTTATAACCCTTTGGAAAGACTGGTTGTCAGACTTTCGGGCTTCTGACGACCCGTAACGACTGTCAAAGATCCACGAATGACAGGCGGGACCAACGGCTCAACGTACTTTCCGAAGCACGGAGGAGTCTCAGTATCTAAAGATGGTCACCCATCTACGGACCAACCGCGGCAAACGTAGCTTAACCTGATGGATCGTCCCGTGCGGCTGTTATTACTTAGCTACGAGCTCCTCGAGTTCAATTACCCAATCAAATCAATGAATCTAAATGAGCAACCAGCAGGACACAGTTCAGACATTCTCAGAAACTGGAGTAAAAGGAACAATATCACAATATCTGTAGGTACTTACTTACGTATTGAGAAATCAGCCCAAAAGCCCCTTTCATTCCAAATCAAACTGAAGTTACAATGAAGTCAAAGAAAGCACCAATCAAGCCCTTACCCTCCTCACTGGAAGACCATAACTTCCTTGATTTAAGGCACATTATAGCATCTTCAAGAGTTAGAACCTTCGACTCAAGAGGTAGTCGCTACATCTATTGCTCTATTGACACGAGGGTGACAATCACATTACCGCTGCGTTCTGATTGGTCGAGAGCTCTGACGTCACGGGTCGTCCGGTCACGCCTACCCACGCTCGAATTACCGGATTAGAATGTCCGGCACTGTCCGATACTCCGCAGTTGTTAGGATATTGCCGATTGGCGGACTCGGTACCAACAATCGATTCTAAGAACAATTTGCATACTCGATTATCGTAACTCGTAATCGGTTAAGTTTAAAATGTTGCAGAATGATCCATTTTAGCAACGGGTACAGTAGGAAGACAATAATAATTGTGAATAAATGATTAAATTCAGGCGGTTGTGTATCAAAACGAAACCTTGTCAAAGTAGCAAACTTTCAACTGCTTCAAACTCTACATGCCGTTTCTTTTTTTTTTTCATAATCTTTGTTTCTGTAAGATTTCACATCATATTATTATAAGTTAGAATAAAAAAACTGAGCATTTTCTCATAAAGATACTAACTCTTAGCAACGCGTTAGCTACATACCTAATTGACTGCGACCATCTTAATCAAAACCTATAAGTAGGGTAAAACCAGGAGAGATGGACCACATTTTTTCCAACTTTAATATCTTTATTTATTGCTTAATAACTAATAACAATTTAGTGTTATTCTAACTAACTATCAATACTCAACATTTTTTTTTATTTTAATATGACACGATCAGAGCTTCTTTATGGAAATAATTGAAATCTTTAAAAAAGTACCCTCGGTCCATCTCTCCCATACTATACGGGTGAGTCGGACCATCCAGTAAGGACAGATGGTCCTAACAAAAATAATCATTAACACTTCTTAAACAAAAAATAAATATTCAAAATGAAATTAACAAGTAAGATAAACAATTAAATTACAAGTCTTCGTTTAAATGTAGTTTTTGGTATTCCAAATGTTTTTGCTGCTTCATTGATACCCATTCCATTAGAAACAGCTTGAAAAGCATCAGTTAATGCACTTTCTGTCCATTCCCCTCTACATACTCCACTTTTCCTTTTATATGTTAAAGGCATATTACCTACAAAAAAAGAGATTAACTAATTAAAAATGTATAGATTAAAAAAGAAGTTGCAACTAATCATCTAAAACCACTTAAAATTTTCAAATAAAATGTTTGACTCTTGGTCCATCTCACCCATACATAACATGGTCCATCTCTCCTAAATTGAGTTGAGAGACGGACCACTTTCTCATATTAAAAGCACAATAAATAAACAAAAATTTTGAGGTTATTTTATCGTTTCATGAACATACTAACAACAGAAACATCAATTCATAATCTACAAACACAATATCTTATACATGCCTTCGTTTTTAAAAAACCTACATAAAAAATCACGCTTCCGAAACCTTTTAATTCGTATTTTATTAATTTTACAAACAAAAATCTAACAGTCTCGCTTTCTACACGAAACTAACAGGTTGACAAGTGCTCGTAAGTGTTGTCAGCTTAAATAAATTTAATAATTTGGTAGAAATTACGATGGTCCGTCTCACCCGCTGGTCCATCTCTCCTGGGTTTTACCCTAATTGAATTATTAGATTGGCCTGTTTAAAACAATTAATACTTAAATCTTGATTCAACTAAGTATACCCATATCTCGAAAAAAAGTCTCAAAAGATTTCAGAATTCAGCTCCCGTCGGATCGCACCCGTTCAAGATTTTAATGCAAGCGCCTGTAAGTTATTTTTAAAGTTCAGTTGTAAAGTCGAATTCGTCATATACTTGCACTGTAAATACTAAGATAATATAACATTATTCAAGCAATAATCAATCTGCCTAGCCTTTTCCCAACTATGTTGGGGTCGGCTTCCAGTCTAACCGGATACAGCTGAATACCAGTATTTTACATGGAGCAACTCCTATCTGACCTCCACAACCCAGTTACTGGTTATTACTAATACCCCTTGGTAAGACTGGTTGTCAGACTTTCGGGCTTCTGACGACCCCTAACGACTGTCAAATATCCACGAATGACAGCCGGGACCAAAGGCTTAACGTGCTTTTCGAGGCACGGAGTAGTCTCGGTACCTATGTAAAAATGGTCATTCATCCACGGACCAACTCCGGCAAGCGTAGCTTAACCTGATGGGTGGACCTGAACATTATTCAAGCAAATGACAAATCAATTTCACCAAACGAATGACAAAAAGTTAACCGGATGCCAATTTGCTTGGCCAATACGAATTTTTCTCTCAATAGCATCAATATAATCAAGTTTTAATAGACCAGAATATCTAGACCCCACATTTTCATCATCTTCATCTAAATTAGCCGCATCAAACAGCGCCAGATTCTGATCCCTCGACAAGTTACAACCAAGATCTGTCTCTACAACATTGTCATCTTTTTTCCAAGTCATTCTCAGAACCTTGGCCAAAGTATTCGTCGAACAATCTAGACTGAAAAAAAGTCCTAGCTAGAATACTGTTCGCATTCCGAGCCTCGGTTTGGGCTACAGTGGCCACGTAATTGCGCTGCGCTTGGCGCCGTCTCCATTCTTGCTCCTTTTTTGACCCCGAGGCCCTTAACTCCTTTTTTTTACTCCTTTTTGTTCCCCGTTTGTTGGTTTTGAGAATTAGCATGTCTTATTAACATAACTGTCTGATAAGAGATTGGTGTTTTAACAGCTTGGAAATCAGGAGTTGGGAGTTGAGAGTTTCGATTCTTATAGGATTTATGCGTGGTATTGGATTTTGAGTGTAAGCAGTTTTGGATGTGGTGTCCTTAAAAGTGTCGTCGTTCATTTTTGTTGCATTTGTATTGAGGTATCCTGCAAAGGCTATTTACTGCCTAAACAGATAATAACATATGTCCCAAAACCACCAATTTGGCCATCGCCATTCACCAAACCAAGCTCAACCTATAAATCAACCGTCGAGTTAAAGTTTTAAACCAACAGATAAAATATGCGTCTGCGTCGGTCACCGAATCGGTAATATTGTTAACAAGGAGTAAAATAACTACAGAGAGGAAACCAAAACGAGAATTATGCATCATCTCGGGAATTTCTCAATAAGAGGTGTACGCGTGGGGCCGAGCACGCCCCGCGGCGCGCCACCGGCGCCTGCGCGGCCGTCCCGCTCGCGCATGTCCGCGCGCCCTCGCCCCGCGCCCCGTATCCGCGCGGGTGGCGGCGCGCGCGCCCTCCCCGCTAACCCACCTTTAAATACAGACCTCGCAACCTATATCATTAATCTATTACTAACCTCATATCGTGCGCTCGCGTACGTGAAGTCAAAAAGAAATTCTTTTTTTTTTTCTCAATAGAATTCGTTGTCGGCCCGGTGGTGCATGGTGAAAGGTAACGATGGTATGAGAACGATATTCGGTTTTATGGCGCTTAATTAACGTTGATCTTTCGCTCAGTCGGCGTCTTGTCGCGGCGGAGGGCTGCCTTATAAGTCTACGGTTCGCCTTTATTGGCCAATATCTTCGGACGGGATCGTAGATACTTCAACTAGATGTCATGCTGGGTTCGTGAGCGGTTTAAAAAAAGGTCTATCATTACTTGCGAATAATGTGAGTCCTTTAGGTGACTTTGTATTGACCTGATGTTCAATGTTATGGGTGTCGTGGTGGCGCCCCGGGCGTCCGGTGCGCCTGCGCACGGTCTCTTCATATTTCGTACAACTGCCCGCTAATTACAGCTTATCGGAGATCTCGCGATCGTTGGCTGATTCAGTTCTTGACATAATGTTTTTCGTTTAAAAATACGTTTTTGGATTATTGTTGTCGTTTATCAACGATTTCTCAAGAACTTTTTTAAAACCATTTCCCCATCCTGGGAAACAAACTTAGCTTTAACTTACTTAACTTTTATTTACAAAACAGCAGCTCTTCAACAACCTACTAATGAGGTAGTATTGTGAGACAAAGTCAAGAGAAAAGCCATACAAAGCTCCATCAAGAAAAAATTCTCAATTGATTGCTCTCGTCTAGCTTGCCTTACTGCCTACCTATATCATCTAGAGGCCTGCAATTTCATATAAACACAGCTCAAGGAACAGTAAATTAAATTCTGATGTCGTAGTATTAAGTTGTAAACAGTGTTTACTCACAATTACCAGATACTGGAGATCTCGACACCGGTTCTGTGGTTTTTGATAATTTACTAGCGGACGCACGTGTAGTTAGTTCGTTGTTTTGAAGCGATTAATGATTATGAAATGTTTGTTGATGGTTCCTACTTGGTTTTCTTATAAATTAGTGTTTCGTGCTGCGTTAATTATTGAGAAGACTTTAGTTGATATGACAACAGCACTTATTTAAAGACTTTTTGCCTAAACTCTATGAAATACAACCGTCTTACCCGATAGCTTGCGAATTCTTGCTTCTAAGTCAAACATAGGACTATTGACGAGGATTCTAAACAAAAGACTTTTAACTTGAGCATAGTCTACAAAGTTTCCTACTCATATTCTAGTACTTATGCCAGAGTTCAGTCACCCTAAGTGACCATCCCTGAGTGAGTCATAATTTCATTAAACAGTCATTCAATAGGGTAATTTGAACTTAGAGAGTTGTAGGTATAGATGTCTTTAATTATAATAATATAACATATCCTCGGACATTTTTCACACACGGTCATCTGATCCCAAACTAAGCAGAGCTCGTACTATGGAAACCAGATAACTGATATACTACATACACTACTTTTTTTTTGTAAATACATACTTATATAGATAATTACAACCAGACTCAGGACAAACAGACATGTTCATGCACACAAAATGTCTGTCCTGGATGGGAATCGAACCCACAACCTGCCATGAGATAGGTGGTATCTTAACCAACCACCCCACCCGTCAAAAAATTATTATAATTATGTAAATATTCGGTACCTACTTGTTATATACGGTCGCGAATCATATTTTGATGGACATACAAACTAATACTGACCTGCAAATACACGTTAGTAAACTTGAATTTCGCGGGCTACCGTGGCGCTTACGCCTTAAAATGTGACGCAGCAACAGTTGACAGATCTCAAGCAAGCGTACCAGGACCTCATAGTATGATAGTTCCCCAAAGTATCATAATATTATATATTATGCATCGCTCATTCCCCGAAGGCTTAAAACAAAGAGGCGCCATTACGTCCGCGTAAAATATTATAATTTATTCAACATTACTTGTTTATTATTTTATACCGAGAATCCAGAAATTTCAATACTTTTTGGATTTAGGGAACATGTTAATCTCGATTTTTGGGTATCAGCTGCGAAAGATCCCATCGTTGTGTGGCCCGAGGCCACAGAGTAACGTGTTGCTTATAATAACACTGCTATCAATCTATTGTAAGGGTTTATTTTTCAGATAATAAAGAGGTATATATGATTAGGATCTTCGTATTGATGGAGGGAACGGTTTTAAACGGAGCGGGTGCTACACTAGTTTTCAAAATAACATACTGCCAGGAACGTCAGTGAACTAGTAGACCAGAGGCCTTAGTGCGAGTTTTTATTCATACTCGATCACGTTAAGGCGAAAGCGCCAGGGTAGCCCGCGAAATTCAAATTTTCTTACGTTTTCTGCAATTTGCAGGACAGTATTAAGTTGAATGTTGAACTAAATATGATTCGCGACCGTAACAAGTCTGTATTTATAGAATTATAATCATTAAAATCATCAATACAACTCTCTTAGTCTATATTAACCTATTGAATGACTATATCATGAAATCTTGATATTTGAGGATTAGGTATACTAACTTAAGAAGTTGTGTTACCGATTCTAATGACTATAAATCTATAAATACATATTTGTTACGGTCGTGAGTCATACGTTAATCAACATACACTCAGACACTGAGCTGCAAATTGCAAAACCCGGCCAAGAGTGAGTTGGACTCGCGCACCGAGGGTTCCGTACCATCATTTATAAAAAGTGTGCTATTTAGAGACATCTTTTTATTTTCTTGTAATCTTTACATATACTTCTATCACATAGAATAATTAAAATTTTTTCTGTTCCTGAATTTTACATTTTTCATCAAAAGTCGAAAACTTTTTTTCTGGCCTTCTGGGTGACCCAGAAGGCCAGCTTAGTCTTCAGTATATAGGTATTATAGAAATATAGCTGGTCAAATCAGGTGTAGTTAGTTTACTAAAACCTTTTGTGATAAATCCAGCTGTTTTTAAAGCCTTTACAAGTACATACAGTGTTGCTACAAGAGGGTTTGTGAGGGCAAATGCGTGTAAAAATAGTAACTGTCTTCTACCACCACAGAATCGTGAGATTGTCAATAACTCCAAGGCGTTGCTGGCCTTCCGTGAGGAGTTGGGGTCGAATAATCGACTTTCCCACTCTTCACGCAAAATACGCGTTATGACCCTAGATTTGCGGACATCAGCCCGTATTAAACACCTACCTACCTACCTATCACCACACCAGTAACTAGATTTGTAGTAATGACCAAATTACACCTATTTACTGTTCACAACATAAAATAAAACATCCAATACAATTTATACAAACAAAAAAATAAAGCAGCTCCACACAATAATGACAGCTGTATCAAGAATGAGATAAATATCTATAAATGCGTTATAAGTTACTTCGCATAATGGCCGCCCACTCGCACAGACCAGTTAATTTGATTTAGATGCTACATAGGTACTTCAAGTTTTTATTGGTTTATATTTTATGATAAAAATTAACTAGTGTAGGGAAGACTCGAATAATTGGGCAAGTTTTAAAAAGTCAATCGACCTAACTTTTCCTTCTCTATGGCATGCTCAAAGGGTAAGGAAAGGATTATACAATCTCTATTCTTTCTGGGTAACTTCTGTTGGAAAGTATCAAAGTAACACATCCCTGAGAACTAATTTCTGAAGAGTTTCAAATCATGCTTTTCTGAATAATGAGAAATGGCCAAAAAAAAAACAACTGTTTGTATCATGTTTGATAATTAAACCTCATAAATTCATAATCACTCAAATTTATCTTTTTAATAAATATTTATATTCAGAACTCAAATACCGTGCCCAATTACCTATGTTATAAAATAATCATTTACATTAAATACAGTTTTTTTTTTTTAAATTAAGAAAACAATGACATAATCTACAGACGAAAAAAAAAGATAAAAATCACTTCCATATCCGGCGAAACCGATCAAAATTCAAAAAACGTTCACAAAAATTGTAAACGTAAATCAGAAAACGACGTCGAAGTTCCTTCCACCATAATTAAAGTAATTTAGCACTCTCTGTCTCGAACATGCTCTGTCCAATGTTTGTTTTGCAGGCGAGAACTGACCATAACCTATTATTACCATCTCGTTATACTTTTTAACGTCCAGGAGTGGTCAACGTTTGGTTTACTAAGAAATATTATAAGTTTGGCGTTTCATTTTAAAGTGTTTAATAATTTCGTGCACGCTATTTGGTTGAGTTTTTGATATTTTGTTGACAGTTTGATATGCCTCGGTGGCTACTGGTTTCAGGAAATTGTGCCACGTTTGTAAAAGATTTTATACCTGTCATTACAGCAGCACTATAAGTACTTACCTACTATACTTTACTGTTCCTATAAAAGTATGAATAAAATTGACAGTTTGATATGCCTTGGTGGCTACTATGTTCAGGGAATTATGCCCCAATAAAAATATATTTAGAACTGTAATTAAATTGCAACACTATATTACGTACCCTACATTTATTATAAATTAAGGTGTTAATTATAAGTAAGGTGGGAGGTCCTGCTCTTTGTAAGGCCGATTTTCAGAATCGCAGTTATTGTTGTGTGATCGCGATTTCGCTCTTCTTACACAAAGATCCATCCAACTCAATGACACATACGCGGCGCCGTGTCGCTAGCGCTGCTATTTGTGCGGTGCGGTCCTTCGCATTGTGTAAATCGGTTGTGGTCGCTGAAGTTGCAATCCCGCGCACAGCAGAACATAAGTTTTCAAGTAATAATAACACGGGCATTTACGTGTACATTTTTATTCTGCATTGATATATGATAATTTTGCTTTGCTGTTGACTAGGTGATTTATTACTTACTTATGTTTCAATATAATTAGAAAACCAGTAATATTCCTAGGAAGTACAATGTTTCCTTGTAAGGCCAAATAAGAAATTAACGATGGGCTTTGCTAGGGTACAATTGGACTTACGAGCAACATCGCCTCAAAATTATAAATATGAAAGAACAGAATAGTAATGTGTATTAAATAGGTACCTGGTCAATATTCTAATTACCCTTTTAATAATTTTAGGAACATTTTAGCCTTGCAAGGAACGGTCGATTTGGTGTTTTTTTAGTTTATTATTTAATCAAAGATTCTTAGCTGGTTTCGTTATAACACTCAGCAAAATGTTTTCTAAACATTTCCATGACTACATCCTTAGTTCAGAGAAGAACTTTAAACTAAAAATATTTTCATATAAAAATTATAAATAACAAAAGGTTGTGTTATTTTGTTTAAACTAAAGATACCACCGAATTATCGATCCGACCGATATTACCGAAGTAGTTGATTGTTATAACGTTAGTTTTATGTAAAATGACTGAATTATTATATCGGCCATGTAAGCGAGCCCTGTTCCTAAGCAAGGCCTTTTAAAAGAGTTTAGTAAAACTAACATTTGGTAGAGATTTATAAGCTCCATAATAAATGTTTTTATTTTTTATGTTAAACAATGAACCAAAGTATTACTTAACAGGTTTAGCTTAGTTCATCTTATTTTCCCAGTAAATAAAGGAATAATGTGGTTTAGTTGCAATGGTGGCCTTCCACCCGCATTATCCTATGAAATCGTAATTAAAATAGTTTTTAATTAATTCCCAGCCAACATCAAAGACATAAAACCTTACAAATACCTAAATGACCTCATAAGCTCACAATTTATTTCTCCGCCACACACAACCGCAAGTTGGTGACCACCTCCACCAACATTAAGTTCGATCGCCGGCGGCGCGGGCGCAACCAGTAAAAACGTGTTGTTATTATTAATAATCTTGTTCATTGAGAACACTCGAGCGTGCTTGTTAAGCTATGAAGAACTTCTAAGAAACGTACCTATAGGACCCTCCACGATGAGACACCTTAGTTATATTGGCTTCTTTGGTGTTTTCGGCCTAGCTTTTATTGGGTTCATCCTATTTCCGGCCTTGTTAGTATACCTAGAGCTACCTTTTTAGGGTACAGTGCCTCTGTCTGGATGTGGTCAGTTCTGTCGTCCAGTGCTTATTTAGGTGCTCGGGCGAGATGATTTTAGCAAAAATAGCTCTAACGCAATGTGGGCAGGTTTAGAAAAGCTTCATGCTACTTATTAGGCTGTTAATTCTTGTCACACTAGTCTTCAGATATATTTAATAAGCTAATGTCAAGTGAATATCTAACGTATATTTTCATCTTGTTACTTGTATGATTTTCAGAGCATTTTTTAGTACCGATGGGCGATTAACAGGCACATAAATGTGATATCACCCATAACTCTGCTTACTCCCTTAGAAAAGCAGTGAATACCCTGTCAGGCGATAAGAGCCTTTATTCTAAACAAACTAAAGTACGTTTTTTCTCCTTCGTAGGAGCTCATCTATTGCCAAAGTCAACGGATGTTGTCAAAGTTGCTGTGGCCCAACGCGGGCCCTAGTGCGCCCAGAGAACCCCACTCAGACCATTTGGTTAGTAGACATTTTTTGTTTTATTAAAAAATACCTTAGAAAAAATATTTTTTCGAAAAGGTTGGTAAACGCTGACTTTAAACATGAAATTACTAAAAAGAAAAGAAAAACACCAAAAGGTTGGCAAACACCGACTGTAACAGTGACATAATTAAAAAAGGTTTCGATCTCCTGGCTTTAATAATGTTGAAAGGTTGTTAACCACTGTAAAAAAAACACGTTCTATAATCTGTGTAAACTGCTGTTTTTTTTTATAGATTAATTTCTACTTGTTCTGTTCATTGGATTTAAAATAACTTGAATAGGTTTTCCAACATTTTGTTTCGAGTTAAAACAATGTTTTTTAAATGGTTGACAAGCGATGACGTATGAAGTCATTGTCCAATCACATTTAAGATAAATGGTCAATTTTTAACACGCACGTTTGTGTGTGTACTGGTCGAACAAAAAGTTGTAAGTTTTTATTACTTAGAACAATTATCGAAATATGACGAACTTCATAATCATAAATTTCTGTGTAGGTAACTTTTTTATTTGAACATACTTTGGCCTCCGCTATTAGTAGAAATAAAATATTACCGTCACTATTGTGTTTAAATAATTTAATATTTATGCCAAGAGAAAAGATGTTCTTATTAAATATAGGAATAATAAAAACCACTTGTGTCATCATACGTATCACCTGCCTTGAAGATGCAGAAGCCAAAAAGATAAGTTATTAAGGAATCAATTAAAATAAACTTGTTATATTGAGCTGTGCCAGCCACTTACTTGAAAAGTTCCCTTACTTTTTACATAATAACCATATTCTGACAAATAAATTAACTATTATTATTATAAAAAACATGTCTTTGACATATCTCGGGACCCTGGAGACCCGGTACGAGCGGCCCAAGCCAACTCGCAGAGGCCCCTTAGACAATTTTAAGTGTTGAGGCACCAAGCGACGATTATAATATATTCATCTCTGTTTGCTCTATGCAAGTGTACCCAAGGACAACCCCCGGTTGGTGCAGGACTATTGCAGAGCATGGAAACAAAACGTATTGGGCTATGGGTTTAGGTGGCTATAGTGGATTGGGTAACATAAACAATGGAATAACTATGTCTCCTGGCTGATCATTGTTATGTACCTAATACATGGATAAAATGGCAGGTGGTGACTTGCACACTCAATAATGGGCCTCCGGAAACGGCCGCTAGCACACAAGGGCAAGGGGGCAACACTTCCTGAGGTGCTCGAGGAGTGGAGAGGTATTCCACGGCTATCAGGACAATCCAGGAAGTATGGTCAAGATCACATACCAGCACCTTACTGGAATACTTCCTTCCTCCGAGCACGTTTGCTCTTGCGAATCTCTGCACTCAAGCCGGCTAATAAAGGCAAGAAATAGGTGGGAGCTCTGTTCCTCGTCAGTGTTCACTCCAGCCAGCCAATAAAGGCCAGCCAGGGTTCTACAAGACTTCTCCCGGGAGATATGGTCCGGGGGGTCGCTACTGCCCAACAACTCGCCACATGCTGCCCTGCGGGTTCATGTATCTCTCTAGGTCTGGCTGCTCATCCTAAACTTGTACCGGCAAAGTAAATTCTGCCGGTACAGACCTAGAGTTTAGGAGCGGACAAGCTCCACCACGACGTCAACGTATACGTCGGTGGAGATATTATTATTATTACTAAAAATGGCCCAGAGAGCATTCGCAGAATTTTGTCAATTCCTGTCGGAAAACTGAATTCAATAAACACGTCTACAATTCTAATGATATTTTTATTCCCCAAAAATCAGGAAGTCTCAGAATCTATGAATATTAAAATACTCGTAAGTAGTGTTTAGAAGCATGCATTTCAGCCCTTGACCCAAATAAACCCTTTTCTAAAGTTACATCCTGTTCTTTGGTCGAATATTCATAGAATCACCCGCGTGACGATCATGTATGTTTTCCCGCGTAAATATTTTACGGAAACCGTGTAAAAGGCCCGAAAAGGGTCTAAAACGCCCTCCATAAATAATAGAATCATTAACATCTGCTGTTATGACCGGATCATCAATTTTTTGCCTCCAAAATAGTTATCCGTTACTAAAATAGCTTTGGGCGTTCCTAGACCATATATTTTGATGGTTACTTTTTTAATTTTCGAAAAGTGATCAAGGAGATTTCTCTTAAAGTTTATTTTACACTTCTTTTTAATTATCTTATACACAGTTAAACGAAGAGTCTCAGTCTGAGGGCTCGTTTAGGTAATTACATATACCTATGCTGAGCTCACGCAACGCGTCGTACATCCAGCCAGTAATTGGAGTCGCCCATCAAGGAGCGCTGTCCCAAATCCCAAAAAAACAATAGGCATTTTAATAGGCAATAGACACGTATACTAAAAGATAAATAATTAAATTATATTTAAAATAACGAAGGTTTCATAAAAATACGCTTGATAGTTTTTGTGTGATTCTCAGTTTTTTATCCGCGTTAGACATAACTTTACAAATTAATTGCACTAGATATGTAATATAAACATAATCTAAAATATTCATATATATATATTTTCAAAATCATTAACACTGCTCCTTTAGATGTGATCTTCAGTAAAAGTCGGTTATCCTTGTCGCCTCAAGTGATTTGATTGTCTTTTGTCATTTTGGTAGACCATGATTTGACAGTAGCTTTACTAATCACACAGTTGATCAAGCTTTCAGAAAAATAATAGTCTCATTTTTCTAAAAGATGGAAAATAAAACTTTGCTTACGATATCCGATTAACTTTTGATACTAACAATGACCTCTTTAGTACCGTAACCCAAAAAAAAACAAAATTATTAACTAGCTATAGGTAAATAACATAATAATGATTCACACAAAATCTTCCATACACCCACCTACGGCTATGAGCATTTAAGGGTAATTTTCGCCACAGAAATTGTTATTAATGTTAGTGATCGCATACTTCAACCGTGTTAGTAGGGACTCCATACATGCTGTCAATTTATGGATTTTTGGTCTCATACTACAGCTTGTGAGGTCTTTATATGGACTAGTGTATACATGTGAATATGTCTGTCCTTCTTTCTTTATATAACTTTTGGTTGGTTGACCTATTTTGAGCGACCATATTTTGTTTTTACTTATATCTAACTTCAACATTTTTTTGTTTTCGTGCGGGTCGGCTACCGAGTAGCTGCAGTGCAGCAACTCGCGCTGTGTGGACATATCATAAAGTTACTCGCACTTACAAGTTGGACAGTAGTTCGCAGCCTAGTAACTTCAACATTTTTTGTTTGCACTCGCCTGCTGGCCTCGCAGCAGCTCGCACATCACTCGCATCGACGCTTTCAGCAGTAGCTCGCCAATTCGTCGCAAGATGATCCTGTGTAGTCTTTCCAAGCACACAACTCGCAGGAGACTAGGCTACTCTCATAATGAAAACAGCCAAGGCAAGCTGAGCTACTAACATGTCATTATGTAAACCAGTCATTATTCTCTCACAAGATGGCATTTCACAAAATCCACGCCATTTCCTTACTTGTCGCTTTTACGACTTCAACTACATTAATAATAATATAATAATCTTTATTTGGAACTAAAATAAAACATTTAACAATTTTCATGTAACGATGATGGCAGCAATAGTTTAAAACTGTGGCGCAGCCATCAACGCCCACCTCCAGAATCAAAATAACAAAATTAGTTCCAGAATAACAAAAAGTGTACTGTAAGAACTAAAAGAAAACTAGGACTATTTTTGAACTAAATTAGATTAATTAAATATAGTGAAATAGTTGTGCGTGCGTGATGTATGTGGGTAGGGGTGTAAGGCTGTGTGTAGGAGAGTGTGTAAGGGTGTGTGAGTGTTAGTATGAGTTTTTTATGTTATATTTCCATAAGTTTTTCGGTTTCATCATACGTCTTTGATTTTAGCCATTCCGTTAATTTCTTGCTAAGAATGTTCCTCGTTAGAGGGTATATTCTAACTTCTTTGTTGATCTTGTTGTAGAGCCTAGAACTAATGTGTCTAAAACTACAACTTACAGCTACATTTCTACAGAGTTCCGTAGCATAAACTCTATCCGCGCGGCGCCCTACAGTATCACATTTAGGTTCATATTGCAACTGCCCATGCTTTCTGACAACTGTTTGCAATATAATATATATAACTGTCTGACAGTTAGGACTTTGCAGAATAGAAAGAGGTCTTTTGTTGGGAATCTTATAGGTTTGTGTGCGATTACCTTTAACACTGCACGCTGCACTCTTTCGACTCTTAACATGGTTGTTTTAAGAGCACTTCCCCACCAGGTGATACAATATCCTAGGACTGATTGAGCCAATGAAAGTATATAGTGATTAGGCAATCGAAATCCGAGACTGATCTTAGCTTTTTGAAAATGTAGATTAACCTTCTCACACGCAACACAATTGAGTCTACCTGCCTTTTCCATTTTAAAAGGTGGTCAATATACACCCCAAGGTATTTAATATTGTCCACGCGCTCAATGGGAAAGCATTTACAAGGAGTTGTATTGCTGTTGAGACACTTGTGTGCTTTCAGTTTGAAAGATGTTGGTGGTTGGCTACCTAAACCAGGAGTAAAAGGTATAAATTTGCTTTTGCTAACGTTAAGCGTGAGGAGGTTCATAGTCAGCCATTTCATTACCACGCCTAAGGCTTTCTCTGCAGCCTTTCGAGTGTCTGACCAGTCTTTGCCATTAGTTAAAAGAACTGTGTCGTTGGCATATGCGATGATTTTGGTGCTTGGAAGGGATAACCGGCATAGTTCATTTACGTAAATGAGGAAGAGGGTAGGCCCGAGTACGCTACCCTGAGGCACGCCAAAGGATAATTCCTCCTCTACGCTTAGGTGGTTATCAATTTTCACTACCTGTCTTCGGTTTGTTAAGTAACTATGAAAAATATCACGAGCAGTACCACGAATGCCAACACTTTCAAGCTTATGAAGCAGCAAGGGGACAGAGACGGTGTCAAAAGCTTTGGATAAGTCTAAAAATATTCCAATGGTTTTTTGTTTTTTATTAAAATTTGAGGTAATTGTGTCAGTGAGTTCCAGAACTGCATCTTCAGTGGACTTTCCAGCTCGAAAACCGAATTGATTCTTAGCTAGCACGTTATTTTTGTTTAAAAAATTTTAGGTAAACTAGAAAGTACGGATATTGGTCTATAATTAGACACACCGCGTCTATCTCCCGCTTTAAAAATTGGGTGGACAATAGCTGTCTTAAAGACTTCAGGGAAAATACCCAAGGACAAAGATAGGTTAAAAACATGAACAAGAACAGGGGCAATGACATGCCGAGTGGCTTTAATAATAGAGGTTGATATGCCATCATGCTCTATAGCACAGTTGTCCTTTAGACTCAGAA
The DNA here is from genome assembly GCA_948252095.1 of Dicycla oo. NCBI lineage: Eukaryota > Metazoa > Arthropoda > Insecta > Lepidoptera > Noctuidae > Dicycla > Dicycla oo. The sequence continues at coordinate 7,326,510 of OX411729.1, forward strand.
TGGTCGTATCAATCTCGGCTGCAGTTACCTCATGCAACACAATAGATCCAGATAGAGACAAGATAGAGGTGGTCAGTTTGTCTTTGTCGCTAATGATAAATTCGCGTCTTACTTTTTTTAAAAGCATATTGCAGAAGTTTTTATAGCGACAATAAATGTGTTTATGGGTTTCATTTTCAGGATTTTTTTTGAACTTCTTGAATAGTTTGTCTCTATAGCGTACGCATCTCAGAAGACCAGGCGTAATCCATGGCTTGAGTATACGCTTTCTGCTCGGAATGTTTGTGATGCATGTATACTTTTTAACAGAAGAATATAGTAGAGAAACCAAAGATTCAGCAGCTATGTTTGGGTCATTCATATTAAGAATAGGGGAGAAATCTGTATTGCTAATATCAGAAATGACGGCAGGGATGTTGGTTTTTGGGATTGAATGTTAGCGTCGCACGCTAACATTGACAGTGACAGATTGCTTGCAGAACAGAACAATAGGGTGATGGTCAGTAATGGGGCTATCTAACACGAGAGACGTGGTGGGGTTAGGTGATCTTAGCAAAATATGGTCAAGGCAGTTTGTCAATCTTGTGGGGAACGAGTGAGCTGGAAGTAACGCGTGGGAGGCAGTAATATTTAGATATTCATCATAATTTAAATCACCACTTTGATAACCTATGTTGATATTAATATCACCAATAAGAGCAACAGTCGGATATTTAGACAATTTGTGGAAAACTGCATCAAGACTGTTAAAGAAAGGTGCCAAGTTTCTATATATATACATTGAGTACCTACTAAGTAACTATTAGCTTTTTTGTTATTTTTCGTCACTATTATGGTAGCGTACCTATCCATTATTTGACTGTTCACACATTCTTATGATTTTTAGGGTTCCGTACCTCAAAAACAAATAACGGAACCCTTATACAATCACTTCCTTATCCGTCTGTCAGTCTGTCGGACCCTTTTTCTCAGGAACGTATGGAGGTATCAAGTTGAAATTAATATCAAATACGTACTTACTCACCTCTATCTCTAAAAAGTACAAACCTGTCACAGACTGAAGAAAAAGGTTTCTATCTCAAAGGCCCCAATATAAATAATTACGTCCCGATGCAATAATTCAATATGGTCACTCTACGAGCCGGAGGCGCCAACGATCATCACACCAAGGTGTCTGTAGCCTAATTATATGGACGCGTACTCTTCAACCAACACAAATATTTGTTATACCAACACCTATCAAACATTATACAACTCTAGGTACACAGAAATAGAGTTCAAACTTCCTTGATAGTTTTTCAACCTCGTTAAAGATACAGCCAAAAAAAAGGTTGGCCCCGAAATTGGCGTAAAAACTTAGTTAATTATGAAATGATTAGGGGTTTGTTCCCAAAACTAACAGGCGTTTGTTATAGATTAGGTAATAAATAGTTATATTGTCGTTAGTTGTTTGTTTTTGTGAATGACATGTGTTTGTGGAGCTCGTAATTGGGTGTATAATGGTGGAAGTGTCTATGGTATATGGTGCTATTTAAATTGAGGTGATCAAGAGGCATAGGGAATTATGTGTCAGCTGTTTCACACACTGAACTTGGGTAACTAAAAATTACAAAGTAGGTACTACAAAGTTGGTTGTTGTGCTTTTTGTAAAACGGAACTTTTTTATTTTATTTGAGATGGGTTTGCTCTTGACTCTAGTCTAGGTCAGAGGTGACAGAGACAAAGTCGACGATGGAGTGAGCTTACCCAGAAGAGCCTGTTCACTCTCACTTTGAAGGAAACACAGACGCAGGTAGTGAGTTCCACTCGTTTGCTATGCGCATTATAAAAGACATTTGGAAACGCTTAGTGCGAATTGGTGGAATAGCAACTAGGTTAGGATGGTAACTGGCAGTGCGTCTAGATGTTCGATGGTAGAAGAGGGCCGGTGGAATGAGGTCGTAGAGTTCTTCGGTACACTCACTGAAGTATACAATCTGTAGAAGACCGATAAGCAGGCAACCTTGCGGGGATGAGCCAAGCTGTGAAGCTTGACGGAAAAAAGTGGCCACCATTTCCCGTTTTAATGATTACAATAAAACTTAACAAGATAAAACTACTGTTTCTAATAATAATAACGTATAGTCTTGCGGAGTACAACTTAACTTGCTTATTTTCTGCATTTTCTTTTTAAATTAAAAGAAATAACAAAACAAACGATGAGGGCGCCACTGCGCGCTCGGTAGCGGCTTAAGGTCGTCGGTATAAGTAAGACTAAGTTCAATTCCTTGCATTTTCTTAACGATAAAAATAATTATCTTAAGAGGCCCCCGGAGCATGCATAGTTCATACAAAAGAAATACCAAAATAATTTGTAAATCAAACATATTCCTAATGTAGTGTGTATTTATTCCGATTGGATTACAGAATACCTATCGAGGTTCCCAAATATATACTGTATTAAATAAAGAACACTGATTTAAACATAAGAAATATGAGAAAAAAAGTTTTATAGGTATAGAAATTTGAAATTTCTCATATCTCGTCTTTAAATCAGTGTCCTTTCAAAATGTATATTTGGGAACCTAGATATTCTGTAATCCAATCGAAATAAATACACACTACCTTAAGAATATGTTGGATTTACAAATTATTTTGGTATTTCGTTTGTATGAACTACGCATGCTCCGGGGGCCTCATAACGCTGATTATTTACAGTAATAATAATAATAATAATAACGCACAACAATAGTCCTGCACCAACCAGGGTGGTCCTTGGGTGCACTTGCATAGTGCATATAGGGATAATCGTCGGTTGGTGCCTCCTCATCATTTAAAATTATTTAAGGGGCCTCTGCGAGTTGGCTTCGGCTCCTCGTACGCCTTCCAAAGGTCCGGGACCCCAGGGTCCCGAGAAATGCAAAAAAATAAAATAATAATAATATCCTGGGACATTTCACACACGGTCATCTGATCCCAAACTAAGCAGAGCTTGTACTATGGAAACCAGATAACTGATATACTACATACACTACTTTTTTTTTGTAAATACATACTTATATAGATAATTACATCCAGACTCAGAACAAACATCTGAACAACTGGGTGGGAATCGAACCCACGACCGGCGACATGATAGTCGGTATCTTAACCAACCACGCCAGCTGGCCTGTCAGTGTTCAGTCATAGCCCATGTGTTCAAAAGTCTATTGTCTGTCAGTTTAGCTGTTTACCTACTAGATTCTGCCCGCGACATCGTCCGCGTGTTTCCCCCGACCCACCCCGCATCACCTGCCCGTGCGATTAGGTTCCTTTTTTTTCGCTTAGCGTTCTTTCTGACGCTCCTAAGACTCCTAGCGTGATGTTAAATACCCTAACGCCTTCCTCAAGAATTGTGCTATCAAATGCTAAAGTAGTTATTAAAATCCGACTGGTAGTTCCAGAGATTAAGGCGTTGAAACCAACTATTCCGCTTTATTTAATAATAAAGCGTTATCTTCTCCCAACTATCCCAAAACAAGGCTTATTTTCTTTTCCTCCCAACCAAATATACAAGCGAAGTATGTACAATCTACAGGGGTTATATTTTCGTAGAACCCGTATCGGTTAAAGACTTTCGATCAATCACAGAGCCAATCAATTAGGGGGGTTCACGCTACCCTCGCGTAGGGTTAGCAAATTATAGGATTGGGAGCTGTCTCTATTAAGGATTGCAGTGATTAGAGATTGGTGTTACTGTTTGGACTTATAAGTGACCAATATTGATACAGACTATAAGGACCATGTTATAGTTCGCGTCAAGTAAGTTTGGCGCTCTGAAACCAGGCTTTCCGATGCGCCTGACATGGCATGCTGCTGTTTTAGTAGGTAGGTATATACAGGGTTATTTGTAAAACACCAGCAACCTCTTAAGGGGTCGAATTTTGACGAATTATGCGAACATGAATGTATTGAACAGCTGATTTTTTTTTTGCGATATCAGGTTTGGTCCCATAGTAAAAGTTGTTCATAATGATGAGTACAATGACCCCTTAAGAGGTTGCTGGTGTTTTACCAATAACCCTGTATATTGACTAGGCACTGTTCAGTAATTTGAAGCCTACCTACTTCAGAGCGGCAAGCTTACGTGACGACGATAACTAGGTATACCTAAATAGTAATGGTTCGTTCTTATAGGTACTGTAACTAGCGACCTGGGCTCCATGTCTGCTATTTTTTACAAATTCGTCATTTCAACACGATCCCATTGTCATTTTGCTAAAAGTTCGTAATCTGCTAAATTCATAATGGTCGATCATTGGTAGGTCAGTGGTCTCGTAAAAGAATCGTGCTACTGATCAAAGGAACTGTCAATTTTTTAGCAGATTACCGCATACGTCATAACGCTAATTATAAGAACTGTATTTTCACTTGTAGCAAACAATAAATAAATGAATTATGAATTATTATGAGTCAGTCTTTCATTTGTCGTTATGTACCATTTTAAGCCATGTCTTTCAATGGAGTGTCAGTGGTTGACCATTGGAAAGTCATAATGACGCCATTATATTAGTAGATTACAATACTTGTCAAAATCAACAATTATGAAATCAATGACAGACCATTCTGACACTATTGTAATAGCAGACTTGAGGCCCTGCCCGTGCGTCACACCGTTTTAACGAATAAACAAAATATCATGATTTATTTATTCACACGTAAACCTGTCGGAATCAATCTGCCTAGCCTTTTCCCAACTATGTTGGGGTCGGCTTCCAGTCTAACCGGATGCAGCTGAATACCAGTATTTTACATGGAGCAACTGCCTATCTGACTTCCACAACCCAGTTTCACAGGGTAATACGATACCCCTTGGTAAGACTGGTTGTCAGACTTTCGGGCTTCTGACGACCCGTAACGACTGTCAACGATCCTGGAATGACTGCCAGGACCAACGGCTTAACGTGCTTTCCGAGGCACGGACGAGTTTCGGTATGAAAAGATGGTCACCCATCCACAGACCAACCCCGGCAAGCGTAGCTTAACCTGATGGATCGACCCGTGCGGCTGTTATTAGTTAGCCACGAGACCTGTCGGAATCAATGTTTTAAATGATGGTGAAAACTGCATCAAAATCCGTTTCGTAGTTTAGAAGAACAGCGCGGTCACACAAACAGATACGAAAAGCGACGTTATTTTATAATATATATAGGTACTATTATAGCTTCTGCCCGCGACTTGAAGTTTCTTGTTTCCCTGAACCACCCAGTCGTATCGCATCACCAGCCTGCGCTATTATTTCATTAACCGACTTCCAAAAGGAGGAGGATCTCAATTCGTCTGTATGTTATATATATATATATATTTTTTTTGTATGTTTGTTACGCGATTACTCAAAAACGGATGGACCGATTTAGAAAATTCTTTTTTGTTTGATAGGGTATACTTCCGAGGTGGTCTCATATAAATTTTATTAACTTTGCTTGGGGAGTTTTTGAGTTAGCTTCAATAATGCGTATATTTCCCACTTATTTTATGTGGATGATGTGATGGTGTATTAATAACTTCCTATCACTGTTATTTACATGGCTATATCTACAATTATTGTGCTCAATTATGTATTCGAATTTGTGTGGGGTAGGTTCCACAACTAAAAAGTGAAAAACAAAAACTTTTTAGCAAAAAATAAAACCGACTTCCAAAACAAAACACTACAAAGTGAAAAATTACTTTAATTTCGGAAGTCGGTGGCAAAAAACGAAAATACACAACCCAAGACACCGGGCACAAATCCAGACTCCAGGTTGCTATTCACTGTCGCGGGTTGTTTGAAAAAGATACCGTGGCCCTGGCATAGGCAACTGAAGGAACACGGGGGGGGTTTTAGTCAGTAAAAGTCTGACACGCCCTTCCGCTCCACCCAGAGCGGGAGAAGTTATTTGATGATTTCCCATCCACAAAAAAAAAAAGGTTGCTATTGACTGATTCCAGGTGGACAAAACTAATAACACTTTTCCCGACCCGAGAATCGAACCCAAGACCTCATGCTCAGTAGCGCTTGCGACTACTAGACCAACAAGGCTGTTTGATTAACTTATCATTCAAATTCTCAGAAATTAAGGATATTTGTTGTTATCATTCCAGAGAAGACCACTGTTGAAAGGTGACCTTGGAGTTACTTGCCCGTTCTTCTCCATAGAGATCTACGTTTTGGAATAGGCAACTAGCTTCAACTTTCTGACTAACTGAGACCGACTAAATGCACAAACCGTGCGAAGCCAAAAAGAAAAAAAAAAAAAAAAACTGAGACCGACTCCTTGACTTCTTCTGTATTTTTTTTTTTTTTAATCTATGCTTTGTGTTTGAAACTATGTTCATGACAAAAAATAAATAGGTACTTCATTCCAAGCCCCATGCTTTTTAAATTCCTTTTTCGAACGACGCCACTTTTATTTAAACTCTGACCTATCAACCCTAGCCCCCGTTATATCGCAGTAACTGGCCCATGGGATTAGCTATGGATCCCTCGAAGTAAGCGTGTCAGCTACCATAACCTAGCCGTTGTGATGTAGAGTATCGGTTACCATTTATTTTATATGGCAATATTAAGGATTATGTTTTCTTTTATGTCATACTAGCTGCGTCCGTGACTTTGTTCGCGTGGATGTCGGAAAACAGTTTCCCTATTTGAATCAGATTTCATTCACAATTTCATGGGTTTTTTTTTGTGCGGAACCCTAATTCTTTTTCTGAAATAAAAGTATCCTAAGTTACTCCTTATAACATCAGCTATCTGCCGTCAATCAGTCCAGCCGATTAGGAGACGAGCCAACAACAGACAGACCAAAATTTTAAAAATTGTTTTTTGTTATAATTTCATAGATATATTCAACAAAATTTTTAATTTTAGTTACTTAAAGAGCGACAATTACTAAAAATAACGTCTTCATTGATTTATACCATAAGAATTAATTGATTAAACACAAAAGATAAAAAAAAGATCCGGAAGTGAGATTAACACTCGAATTTTCATAATTATTAATTTTGATACAAATAGCAAATACTGTTAATAATCAAATTCCCATCTTGCTGTTAAAAAAATAAGGTTTAATTTTGTGGAAATGGAGTGTTTTGTAACGATGCGCACACGCATCGGTCGACACAGTTGTGCGTTTTCGACGGCAGGTGGCGCCATGCTATTGATCATATAATTTTATGAGCCTCGAACTCATTTATTATGGTTATAAATATAAAGGATCGTTTGTTTTGTTCAAGTATTGAATTAGGCTTTGTATTCTGAACGACGCTGTATTCATTTGTTTTTAGTATTTTTTGTTAGGTATTTGGAAGTATACCTATTGTTGAGTTATAAACTTCTGTGAAAAAATAAAAAAAACTTAGTAAGTACTTAGGGGCTTGTGTCTAAGTAATAACAGCCGCACGGTTCGATCACGGTTGGTTCGTGGATGGGTGACCATCGTTACATACCAAGACCTCTCAGTGCCGTTGGTCCCGGCGGTTATTCGTGGATTCGTGACAGTGGTTATGGGTTGTCAGAAACCCGAAAGTCTGACAACCAGTCTTACCAAGGGGTATTACCCAGTAACTGGGTTGTGGAGGTCAGATAGGCAGTCGCTCTATGTAAAATACTGGTTTCAGCTGCATTCGGTTAGACTGGAAGCTTATCCCAGATAATCGTTATATCAGAACAAACGTTACTTCATAATAAATTAAAATTTCATAGTTATACAAAAAATATATATACATACTCGTATAAGACTCAAAATAAACGTATATACAACTGCCAAATTGCTACACACTGCGATGCGTCGCCATGCTTTCATAATTATAACTAGGTAAGGACACCGTGGAGTTTTAGTGGGTTGGAGTCCCATATAACTGTAGGTAGTGCATGAGCACTTCTCCACGAAAAAAAAAAAGAAAAGGTACTCACTCACTAGACCTGTCATAAAATCACTAGAAAATCCGCTCATCTAACTAAAAAGACTATAAAACGATAATATTTACCATCCCATCTTACCTCTAACCGTTCCATTAACGCCTCTTCAAATTCACATTAAAATGTGGAACATACGCAAGGCGCCTGTCATTATTCTCCACATCAAACTATCCCGCTACCAGTATAACTTGATCCTTGTTACCATCTACTGTGTTAAAAACGTCAGCTCTTATAAATATGGTCCTTTATCCCATCACCGTTACAGGTAGAACTCTCTTCTCCTGCTCTAGCTTTGAAATGACAGTTCTTGTCAAAATGGTCGTGTGTAGTGATTTTATACTTGAGAAAGGAAGCTTTTATAGTTTAATATCTAGTATTACGGATACGTAGATATTTTTAATGAACGGTGTAGTGCTAACAGTACCTTTTACTATACCTACAGGCTGTACCAGAAAGGCGTGGTCTTATCTAATTGTCCATAGTTATACGAAAAGGATCCAACCCACATTACACCTAATGTGGGTTGGATCCTTTTCGTTCGGGTGTGGTACAGACCATCAAACTAAACAGCTTTCTTCATGGGATGTTGATCGTGATCGTGAAAAAAAATCAGTCGTCCTATACAAAACTTCAATAGGTACCTACTTGACCAAATGTATGGGACGACAGATTTTTTTTTTTCGGATTACGATGTTGGTCCCCGGGAAAAAGTTGTTGTGTTTGATAGTTTGTACCACACCCTTAAGTTGGCGATACCCTTTCTCAGACATCCTGTATACACGCTGCTTTTTTATTAGCTAGGGAGCGGCCACGATAGTGTTGGACTCATCATTATGAACAACTTTAACTATGGGACCAAAACTGATATCCCGAAAAAAATCTGCTGCTCCCTACATTTTACAAGTTAAGCGAACATAAATGTGGGGAGCAGCTGATTGTTTTTTCACGATTTCAGGTTTGGCCCCATAGTAAAAGTTGTTCATAATGATGAGCACAGCACTATCGTGGCAGCTCCCTAGCCAATAAACGTCAGTCATTCATTTGTCATTATAGAATAGAATAAACTTTGTTCGAGCCAACTCATATATGCTTAGTAACATTGTTTTTAACATTATGTAAGAGATTACCATTTTAAGCCATGTCTTTCAATGGAGTGTCAGTGGTTGACCATTGGAAAGTCATAATGACGTCATTATATTAGTAGATTACAAAACTTGTCAAAATCAACAATTATTAAATCAATGACAGACCATTCTGACACTATTGTAATAGCAGACTTGAGGCCCTGGTGACAGAGGGACAGCGGAGTCTCGGTAATAGGGTCCCGTTTTACCCTTTGGTTACGGAACCCTAAAAAGCAGCCTTTAAGGATAGCGCATAGGAAAATGACTTAATGTGTCATGCTTCCCATGTTCATCTTTTTATTATCATTGCCCTTTCCTTTTTCCTACTAACCTCCTATAAAAATCTTGTGAAGTATTAACAGTTCGGCAACTACAGCACTGAATATAGGTAGGTACTAAAAAGACGTAAAGAGTCTGCCCACAAAATACATTTTTTTTTTTAATGGCATCTCGTAGTTGGCCTAGAGAAGCCGTGACTACTTAACCGGACAATCCTGTGGCTGCCTTTGTGCCTGCTCCAGCCAGGGGCATAGAACTTAAAGACTAAGCGACTACACGCTAAGGGCTCCCCCTGTGGGGAACGAACCTCGGCTTAGGGCGTCGCTGGGGGGAGGACAGCAAGATGGGACAGGCTGGATCAAATTAGGGTAATTATTATTATCGGGGGAATTTAAAGCTACTGGCTCAGCCACACCACCAGCTGGCACTTCATTACCGACCAAGGGCCGGGGAGGAGGACGTTTACTTCGGGGTCGTCGCGAGGGACCTCGGCGGCGAGGTCGGAATGTCGATTTGTTTTTGTTCCTACGGTCCCTACTGCTCTCCTGGAGAGGAGTTATGGGGTCGTCGGGATCTGAGAGGGCAAGCCTTGGGCGGCGGACCTTACTAATACGGGAGGAGACATAGCTAGCCGCCTCGACAACCAGAGGGTTGCGATGGTTGGTGGCTGAGTCGAAGAAACGCTTGGAATTGCGTTTCAAGAACTGGGAGATGGTGGGAATGTCGAGAACTAAATGGAGGATTTCGTTCCGAACGAACCAAGGGGCTCCTGTTGCCTTTCGGAGGAAACGGTTTTGGAGGGCCTGCATCCTATGAATGAGGTGCTGTTTTGCGTGCGCAAACACTGAACCCGCATAGGTCATGATGGGGCGAATGCACGCTGTATAAATGCGCAATTTGCACCTAAGTGACAATTTTGACTTTTTAGCTCTTTTCGTCTGAACACAGGTTTACCTGGTTCAGACGAAAAGCTTGCTTGGCTTTTGTGTTTTGATCTTAGTTAAGGCTTCAGAATGTTTGTTGATGTAATTTCTACTTAAGAGGAAAGCTCCAGGTAGCCCGCGAAATTCTAATTTTCCTACGTTTTTTTGTAATTTGCAAGTCAGTTGTATGTTAATTAAAGTATGATTCGCGACCGTAACAAATACGTATTTAAAGAATTGTAATCATTAGAATCAGTAATACAACTGCTTATGTTAGTATAATCCTAAATGACCAGATTTCATGAAATAGTCTTTCATTAGGATTACCTGGTCTTAAAGAGTTGTATTGATTACTTTAATGACTATAATTCTGTAAATACGTACTTGTTACTGTCGCGAATCACATTTTGTTCAACGTACAACCTGATACTGACTTGTAAATTGCAAAAAATGTAAGAAAATTTGAATTTCGCAACCTACCGTGACGCTTTCGCCTTAACTTGTTACAGTCTTTTCTAAGAGACTTTAACGAAATGTTGAGTTAATGGAAAAAGTGGTGAGGTAAGGCGATGATGATAGAGGGTCCTTTCTGATCAGTAATTCCGCTCACTTTATGGTAATTGGTCTAAAATCAACTTTGTTTTCGTACGAATTTATGGCTAGTCTTAGCAGTCATAATGAAAGCGTTTCATCTAATACACCTATAAATCCTTTTAGCGTTAACACCGTGAATATACCACACTACCATTTAGCCCGAGAGTACACAAATACCTACAGATTACATTCGCCGTTAAAGGGTCTGTACACACCGATGTTTGCGCGCCGGCCTGGTCAAACGTTAACACTTCTGTGCCTACCTTTAAATCCCCAGTACTTTTGATAGTATTACTGCTGAGTGCTGCGGCTTTTTGTAGTTGTTGTGATCAGGGGTTGAAAGGAAAAAAAAACGAAAAGGATCACAACTTGTGATCCTTTTCGTTTTTTTTTTGTCGTAGAAATTTAATTTTATGAAGTCATTGTTTTAAGAAGAGAGTTTAGTAAAAAAAGAAACTTTAAAAAAAAAACAACTTATTTTTGACTTTGTAGTTTTTTTTTTATGTTTTTATTTTTCACTTTTTAGTTGTGGTATAAGAACATCATCCACATATACTACGTGGGAAAAAAAACGTATTATTGAAGCTTACTCAAAAACTACCCAAGCAAAGTTAATAAACTTTACATAGGACCAACTTTGAGGTATACCATCCTGAATAAAACAAGATATTTTCAAATCGAACTACTCTGTAAACAGTTATGCGTAAAAAAATATAGGTAGATACCTACCTACGCGATGACTTGAAAACCTCCTTCTTTTTTTTCATGAATGAAAATATGTCTTGCTTGTTTTGCTAATTCTCGGTTCCTATAAACAATTACGAATCGTTTTGCTTACCCAATGGTAGCATTTTTATTGCCAAACTGGGCATTCGTACCTAAGCTAATTTTACCTGTGACAGCTACTTCCATATGGGAGGGTCTACTATGCAAAGTTATGAGGTATTTGCGTACAGATGACCAGAGTCTTAATTTTAACCAATAATAGTCCGTAAATTATAGGAATTGGCTACTTTTTCCTCTTGTACTTCCTAACCAGTATTTTGCATTATTCCAATGAAATCTCAAGATGTTTGCGAGTACGTACAAATTGTTAAAGGTATTACAGCCAACAGGCATGGTTTTTTACATCTCTAATTTCAGCTTTCAAACATCATTAACAACTTCTTGAACCTCGTAATCACTACCCCTTCCGTCTTTACAGCTCTCGAACCCCGCGTATGTAAGGACCAGTATCCACACTTCAGAGAAAAAGTCAAACTAGCAGTTTTAAACAACTTAAAGCTGTCAACATCCGACAGTTATCTGACACTTGTCAAAACCTCTTGCTATCAATCCTCATGTCAATATGGAGCTATCAGGTGTCTCTGAAAAAACAAAGGTATTTAATGGAACCGACCATAGATCAAATGTTTGTGTAGTGAGCATAGAGGTTTTAGATTTGTAGACTACTTGTGGCTTCCTGTTGTTACTGGTTCGTAATGTTTTGTTAAAAGTTGAGCAACTATAATGATGGTAATCATTGTGCCTGGAGATGAGAATAACTGCAAATGTTTCTGAAAATCTATAAAAAAGACAAAATTAATACGCGGTGTATTAATTTTGTCTTTTTTATAGATTTTCTCTTATTTTTTTTTTATTTTTAACATCAATGGAACAAGTGGGAAATGCCCAATTTCAGAAACGGGATGCCTATACGATTCAAAGTAACGTCTTCAAAGAATTGTATAAGACGCAAAACAGAAAAATTGACACACTCATAATACCAATATTCCTCCATCAGCATTAAATAAGAAAGTTTACAGACAGTTAAAACCAGCATATAAACCAATTACCTATAAGCAATATTCTATTTCTGTATATCACTAGCTATTGGCTACAAATAAAATAATTAGATAATAATTACTAGACATATAAACGTTAACAACCGCAGTACATAATCGTTTATTTATCGAGATACATATGTAAATGGCCGATACGTCGCCGTCGTAGGTAACAGTCGTAACACTGTAAGCGCGCGCAATTTTAATGATATGCATCAGCGGTAAACTTATTGAGTAAGTACGGTTCGCAAATTAAGTGGTGTCTCTTTGTAAACGTGTATGTATAAGGCCATGCATGTCTTTAGTGATTGTTCGTTTTTCCTCATTGTTATCGTCAGCTTTCAGCCCACCAAGATCCGTCTTATCAACGGAATTCTTCAAGGGGTTAATCTCGCTGATTTATTGTTTTAGTCCATAAAATTCTTAGAAACTAAACGTGTATTCTATGATTCATGGCAAGAATTTATATCCTGTAGGTACAGACGCCAGCAGGTCAACCTACCCGAAACTGTCAGATTTTCCCAATCAACCTTGAACCTAATGCTTTAGCGATAAAGTCGAAAATCTATTAAAGAAATCTGACAGATTGTATTAGCTTGATGTGCTGGCGTCTGTACTAGTAAAAGTCAAAAAAGGGATCACGATTACTCAAGATCCTCTTCACTATGGTGAGAACCATAGTGCAGAGGTAGTAAATGAAGTGCAATCGATGGCCTGCTCACGTTAACTGTTTGATTGTGACAACGTTCTCCCAGCACTGTCGAATGAAGATATAAATTTTGCGGCTCATTCATAAATTCATGTCCCAATGTGATATATCACAATAATTAATTCCAACCACCTAATTTTATAAGCGAAAATGAAAACCCAGGCAACATTTACTGTTACCTACTTGCAATAAATTCTGCATTTTACTGCTGTTTCGACGTTAACTGCTTCAAAATAATTAGTTTCCCATAATTTAGCTTTACTCTCGACTTAATCAAGAACTAAATAGCTAGTACGGTGAGTACAGTAAGTGGTTGACTGTACGAGTACGTCTCGGGCGGCACCTGTGTCGGCGTGGATGAAAGCGGCGTCGCTTTGTGGCGAGCCGGCAAATATTTATTTTAATTTAGTGGCCGCCCGCCGATCGCTCGTTAATCGCTAATGGATGCTCCCGCGCATGTGCGATTGTTCTGTGGTGTGCAGTCTTGGATTGGGTGAGAGATTTTTTTAAAAAGCTGGGTTATGGATTTTTACGGCAAATTTTTTTTGAAAAGGGTTTTCCTTTCCTAGTCTACTTGATAATTTAAGCACTGATTAGGTATCAAGGTCCTTTTTTGTTAATAACCGCTGTTAGAGGTGACCTGGACCACATTAAATTACTGATGCTTCTGACGTTCTTACTTCCTGTAGAATATTTAGAATAGATAAACTCCTGAATCTGCTTTCTACGATTTTGAGAGAGAGAGATCCATGCAGTCTATTAACTTTATGGCAAAGGACCTAAGGAAGGAGGAGGAAGAAGGTGGATCTAACCCAACAAGTGAGACAATAAAAAACCCTGGTCCTCAAAATTCAAGAAAATGCACTTCAGGTCATCAAAAAGATTGTTCACAATACGCCTCTTCGAAAGGCTACCTATACCGTAGATAAAATAGATAAACACTCCGGCAAGATATCGTTAATGGAAGCTGCTCCTGCGCATGCAGGATTGTGCAGTTGGTGATAAGAATGGGTTTAGTTTTCGTTCGTGAAGTTAAAGTGAACCATAATAGTCGTAATCTTGGAGCAAGGTTCATCAGTTCGGTTCATCGGTTGGGGTCGGCTTCCAGTCTAACCGGATGCAACTGAATACAAGTATCACCTAGGATACCCCTTGGGAAAAGACTGGTTGTCAGACTTTCAGGCTTCTTGACGACCAGTAACGACTGTCAAAGATCTACGAATGACAGCCGGTACCAACGGCTTAATGTGCTTTCCGAGGCACGGAGGAGTCTACCGTACCTATGTAAAGATGGTCACCCATCCACGGACCAACCCCGGCAAACGTAGCTTAACTTGATTGATCGACCCGTGCAGCTGTTATTACTAAGCTACAAGCTCCTGGAACCCAACCCAATACAGTTGGGAAAAGGCTAGCTAGGCAGATGGATGATGGTGAGATACTAAATAATCTGTCCATAGTTAAACGAAAAGGATCCAACCCACATTACATCTAATGGGGGTTGGATCTTTTTCGTTTAACTATGGACAATTTGACACGTGACTTCAGTTGCTTGATCAGCACCATTACACCATAATTGAGTAACACACTTTCAATCGCAATCCGAGAGTTTTGAAGGAAATTGCTAATCCATTGCTTCAAATTTTTAAAAAATTCGTCTGCTCAACAACGTAAATAACGCAATGAATGTGGGTGAACTGAGGAGCTCGTGGCTAAGTAATAACAGCCGCACGGGTTGATCCATCAGGTTAAGCTACGCTTGCCGGGGTTGGTCTGTGGATGGGTGACCATCTTTTCATACCGAGACTCCTCCGAGCCTCGGAAAGCATGTTAAGCCGATGATCCCGGCTGTCATTCGAGGATCTTTGACAGTCGTTACGGGTCGTCAAAGCCCGAAAGTCTGACAACCAGACTTACCAAGGGGTATCGTATTACCCAGTAAACTGGGTTGTGGAGGTCAGCTAGGCAGTCGCTCCATGTAAAATACTGGTATTCAGCTGTATCCGTTTAGACTGGAAGCCGACCCCAACATAGTTGGGAAAAGGCTAGGCAGATTTTTTTTTAATGTGGGTGAACTGTCAAAATGAAACCCATTGTGATCGATTGTCATTTTATATGTGTTACGCAATTACCCCGCGGCTCACGTTTAAAATCTCCGTTTGGGGTCGAAACTGGTCCAGCAATCCAGTAGACAATGAATCAATGATAACCCCAAAATACCTTCTCAAGTACCGTCATACTCCAATAACTAAAAATCGATATACCACCTTAAAAACTCTAAAATCACAAACAATAACGCGGCAAGCGACTGCCGCATTTGATCCAATATTTGTCAATACTTTTTGTGGTAAAAAGGGGCATTAGTGAACCCCTTCTGTTGACTCAATGCTAAGACGGTTTGCTTGTCAACTGTTGGCCACAAATATTGGTGGTCGGCTCCTCTGTAGTAATCCGGCGTTTGTTTTAACTTAAGCTTCGGGAAATATGTGGCTACTTTCACGCGTTGAAGTGAGATATGTGGTTTAATTGAGGTTTTAGTGGGAATTTAAAGGGTTATCCTTATTTCTGAATAAATAAGTGGCAAGTTGGGAAGGCACTTTTATTTTTATAGAGTTCGATTTTTGCTACTTGGCTACTTATTTAAGAGATGAAAATATAATAAATTATCAGAAGCTGTTTTGCAAATAAATATTGCTTGAATTAAATTGCCCTTAGAGTTTTCTCTGCTTTCCTTTCCTCATTGTGTTTATTTAAGAAAGGTAGATAGGTACTACCTATAAAATTATAACAAAATGGTTTCTTTTGTTAGTATTTAAGACTTATTAGCAGTAGTAAGATGAAACTCTGTACCTAACAATAACCGTATAATAAAAAATAAATCCGTGATCAAAAACCGGAATGGCAAGATTCTC
This sequence comes from Dicycla oo, assembly GCA_948252095.1. Taxonomy (NCBI): domain Eukaryota; kingdom Metazoa; phylum Arthropoda; class Insecta; order Lepidoptera; family Noctuidae; genus Dicycla; species Dicycla oo. The sequence continues at coordinate 7,342,792 of OX411729.1, forward strand.
CCCCTAGAATTTAAGATTTTCCTCGAAAAACGGATCGAAATTGCGCAAAACTGTAAATGGACAGATTCCATTTCCACCTACCGTACTTTTGATACTTATACAGTTTTGGTCACATTCGAAAATGGCGGCTGCAAATCATATAGTAGGTACCACTTCCTAACTAAAACATGAAGATGCATCATTCGAATTCAATCGATACTGCATAAGCTTTGCCGAAATCCCGTCTTTGCCTCATCGAATTCCGAACATTTGCAATAAAAAAGTTTCTATAGACTCGAATCACGTTTCGATAGCGTTCTGCGAATTAAAATTACAAAAAGCGAGACGGAGACGGCAGTTGCGTTCCGTACGTGGGAGAGAGTAAATGCATCGTCGCATCCACGCCCCTGCAGGAATAAAATTCAAAATAAGATTTCAAAGGAAGTAAAAGGAAAAACAAACAAGGCTCGGGTTTCTAGTAGGTTAGAACGAGACGGAGGCATGTTTGCACGCTCCCTCGACGATTGGTTAGTTGATATGAGTTATGGCGCGTATGCTTGCCGCGCGAATTAGCCATTTGGCGCGAATGTGTGGGGCGACGGGCGGCAATGCGTCGCCTAGAATGCGATATGTGTTCTATATTTAAATGTATCTGGTTGGGAATAAATCTATTGCGTTCTGATGTTTTTTTATTTTGTCGCTAAAATGATAAAATGTAATTATTTCCATCTACAATATTCTTCAGATATTAAATTAAATAAATAATTATGAATAATCTTCGAAAAAAAATAAACAAAAAGAAAATTTAAGTTATGGTTTTCAATATGTCCAGGTTTAAAAAAAATGCTCTTAAAACAAAGCACAGAGATTAGAATAGTTGACATTTTAAAAATTACTTGTGGACATGCAGCGCCATCTCGTAGCGAATAGCACAACTACAGAACGTGACAATTTACAACGATGCAAAATGCCGACTTTCTGGTAATTTACTACTCTATTCATAACATCGATAGTACTTAATTAATAAAGGAAATGAATTCCATTAAAAGAATTTCATGTTATATCAATGTTACTTTTTTTCTCTTTAGCTTATTAATAAGTTTCCAAAACTATGAGCAGACGAGATGTAGGATGATCTGTAAGGGCAGAGTTATTCCTCACCAGGAGCAACTCTCTTATTAGTTATCTAATTGTAGAATTTTATTTTAATTTTAGGTTCTGAGTTCCCTGTATCATGGCTATTTTGGAGTTAGGTACACGCGGAACCCCACAGTGTTACCCACAATGTTACTTATGAATCAAAACATCAATATCTCTCTCTCTCTTTATCTTAAAATCCGTAAAACCATTCACCGATTCTTAACAAGATACCGAATTTATGGTTTCCAGAAAATCATAAAAACAGTTCGAAGTTTCAGTTTTTTTTAATAAAATTACTTTGTGAATAGTTGCGCCATAGACAGTTCATCAAAGATCGATCAACAAAATTATTGTTTATGATCTGTGAGCGTGGCGAAGCGATTGTAACGGCTAGACTAGTGGCGCCACCCGCGCTAGTTACTTTGAACTATTAGTTAAGGATTCTGGTTGTAGTTTTATGTCGATACGATGTAATTAAATTAATCAAGAAATGTCTAGAATCGTAGCGCGTAGTTTTGATGTTTTTGTGATTAGTTGATTGAATTGTTGTCTAAAATCACTAGGTAACTGGAACACTTGACAACTGGAGTAGGTACCTACCTACTTTGAAACTTAAGTAGGTACCTACAGGAATTAAAATAGGTATATTCGAAGAAACAGGGAATAGATTAACAAGCTTAAATGGATTCGTAGTAACATTGTAACTTTCAGCAAGTAAGTTGAAATTAAAATATAAAGGAAAAAATATATCGAACAAAATATAATTAATTACTAAGGGCAGATTTTTCAATAGTCAGTTAACTTTTATCTGAAGAATAAATATGACAGTTTGACTTATTTTCTAAACAAAAGCTGTCAAACCGCCATATTTATTCCATAAAATGTGATTGAAAATTAGCCCATTAATAGTCGATCAAACTCCCAAAAATACAATTCAAAATTCGAACAATAAATTAGAATGTGACAGCATCTGGATGTCGTCACATCCTAGAGAGGGGCAATTACTTTTAATCGATAATCGATGCATCACCGGCGCCGGACCACCGCGCCATCGATTTACATATAAATTTGTTGTCCAACCGTACAATAAAGAAATTGGACGGACCAATAAGAGCCCGGTAATTAAAGCCGACGTAAGGAACAACTATAATTTTATTTTAATGTTATCGTTTTCGGGCTGAACGCAGTCGTTCGTTAGCTTAAGAAAAAAAAAGATCGTCTTTATGGTGTCGTTTGTTCCTGATGAGATGATCAGCGCGTCAAAATAGATATTTTAAACAGTTATTTTAATGGCGTTGTAAATTTTGATGGAATAATTCGTTAAGACAAAAGATTTCTTTGTCATCTTTCATTATGTGAAGCGATTCATTTTGTTGTGTGCTACGTTCTTCTTGATCGTTAGGTCTACGGCAACAATTTTTCTCTCTCTGTCTTAAAAACTTGTCTTCTGCGACAAAAATGTTGCAGCAGTATATCTACGTATATTCTGCCAGGGTCGCGGGTTGTTTGAAAGAGTTATCGTGGCCCTGGTACAGGCAACTAAAAGAACACATACGGGTGGGTTTTAGTCAGTAAAAGTCTGACACGACGAGCGGTTTACCACCCAAAAAAAAAAGTATACCTATATTGTTTATTACACGCTTGTCTTGTATTTTTTGCTATGCACTTTGGCCGGCAATCTCTTCTTCTTTAAAATTCTTTAAATATTCCATAATATAATAATCGTATCACACGAGGAAGGTGTAAGATGGGCTAGATCAGGGATTTCCAAACTATTTTGGGCAAGAGACCCCTTTTCCAAAATACCTCTGACACCCATAGCCAAATTACTGTAAAAATCCTATCTCTAGTTTTTTTTCCCTATTGATACAAAATACTTACCAATTTAAAAACTTTGTGGTTGGTTAAGTGAGTAAACTTGACTTCATTTTGAGTTTTTTAAAAGTACAACAATGATACTTCCTACCTACTAAAATATTAGTCATTCTTCTAACAAGTTAGTACACGTAAGTAACACAACTTAGGTACCTATAAAGTATCTTGAAAGTTTATTCATTTGTATTTATTTAACCGTTTATGTACAAACAAATAAACAGACAAGAATAAAGGAACTGAAAATTACGTACAAAGGTGATGCTTATTTCTAAAGAAGTTTCAATTAAGAACTTGTCATAATTATTAGGGGTTCATTTTTAGGCCTCGACCCCCAAAATCAGTTTTCGTTTATGTTGATCCCTTTTTCTGTGGGCAATCATGAAATAACTTATCCCGCTCTGGAAACCGATCGACCGGAATCCCTGGTCTAGAAATAGAACTTTAATTACGAACTGTATTTCTGGATAATGTCAAAATCTTAACATATTCTACCAAAAACCATTTCTCATCTCAAAAAATCGACTTAAATTTTGCGATAAAAACTGCTACACTATGACAGTTAGAATATATAGACTACTTACCTATAGGCATAAGGAATTTATCAAGCTTAGAATTTAATAGTTCTCTCTATAATTGGCTCTGTGATAGATGTTTCTATTGAATTGATGAATTTTTGCAATTAAAACATTGATTATGGGCAATAATTCGCTGACTAGGGAAAAAAAAACAATTTTTCTATTCGAATGTACAGACGCCAGCACATCAAGCTACTACAATCTGTCAAATTTCTATAATAGATTTTCAACCTTATCGCAAAAGTGTTAGGTTCAAGGTTGATTGGGAAAATTTGACAGTTTCGGGTAGCTTGACCTGCTAGCGTCTGTACAACTGCATGGAAATTTTAAATGATGTGTTATGAATTTATTTAAACATCTACAATTTTGCGTCAAGATATATGATATTTTAAATTTAAAATGTCAATTTTCCATTATATTTAATTTTATTTTTGACTTAAAACTTGCACAACCATAAGGTTGAATATAGTGTAACAAACAAACTGTATAACATCTAATTTACATCCTATATTCTAGCAAATAAAGGTATCATTCATTAATACCGTTTAAAACACCCAAGTAAATCATTTGCGTGCACTTTTAAATATTCAAGGAGTCGCCGATCACTCAGAAACTTGACGCTCATTGAAAAGCGTTGTATATAAGTTCCCGAATTTACTCCTCTCACTATGAATCACAGAATCTTACCACAAAATTCTTGATTAACATTAATTGTATTAATCCACATAGGAAGTGCTTCAATCAAACTGACAGCAAATAGAAATCCGAGTATGAGCGGATGTTGTCATAATCAATTGGTCAGATTTAATGAGAGCAATTGAATTTAATGGGTCGCCGCTAACTTGTAGGGGACTACAATTAGTCCATGAAAAGTTTTTTTTACTTGATCCATATCTACTTCCTGCTATAATAATATAAACGCGAAAGTTTGTGAGGATGGATGGATGTTTGTTACTCTTTCACGCAAAAACTACTGAACGGATTTTTATGAAACTTGGCACACAGATAGTTTATAACCTGGATTAACACATAGGGTACTTTTTAACTCGATATTCTTACGTTTCGAGACTTGCGCGGTTGAAACCGCGGGGCGCGATTTTGAACTTTATCGCTAATACATTAGGTTCAAGGTTGATTGAGAAAATTTGACAGTTTCGGGTAGCTTGATGTGCTGGCGTCTGTACCTACAGTTCGACCATCGAGAGAATGCGTTCTTGACACCTGTCAGTTTCTTACTAACGAATTAGTGTTTTGCAAATTTGATCCTTATTAGTTATTAGAAATTGACCAACTATACTTGAGTCAGTTGGTCAATTTCGACTTAAGCATAAAATGAGAGGTGAAAAAACTTTAGCTTCACGTTGGCTACACTTACAGAGCTAATAAATTCTAAGTTTAAGATTTATCTTTATTTTTAACTAGCTGTTCGTGCCTGGCGTCGCCCGGGTGAATTTCATGTCTCTATCTCCAGTGTTTTAGGCTATGTGTTGTCTATTTTCATACAAAAATGATATCCAAACTTCAGACTTTTCCGGTGAATTTTCCAAAAAAATCTGTCATACAAACCTTGTCTTGATAATTCCAAACGCAAAAAAAAATGAATTAGGTATATCCTCAGATAAACTCTTAATAGCTATAGGTAGGTTCGACAAAATTATCTATTCAAGCGAATTCCTTCCATACGTTTATAAAAATAAACCCTTGATAGTAATTCACTTGACTTTTAAGCTAAATTATTCGTTAATGAAGTGTTTGAGAAACACGATATCGAACCAAAAATCGCTATCGAATGGATAAACTGCGTTTAAACCCTCAGAAGCCTGGCATTAGTAATACGAAACAAAGCTACCATAGAAATATAATAAATAAAATAAATCAGTACCTACACCAACAACAAAAAAATCATATTAATGACCACACATAAATCACACACACATCTCAGATCCTGGGAATAAGCTGAATAAGCTACCTAGCTAACCAAAAAGCATCATACATTGTCATGAATATTGATACATCCATCGTACTGGCCGGTGAACAGCCACCATTGAATACCAATGTCAGTTTTGCATACAAACACAATTTTTGCAATACAACCTAGGACACAATGGTCGCATATCTAGATGGTATGCGAGCGTAATATGAAATGTGCTGGTTAAAATGTGAGTTGGATTTAGTTACTATATTGTGCAGTTGTAAGGAAACTTGGGATATTTATATACCTTGGAACTTCAGGTTATCTTTTGTTAGGTTCACTTTGGGATCCACATAGGTTCCGGTTTTGTGCGAAAAAAAGTTTGGCAACAACAATAATTTCGTATCGTTTTTTTTTTTTTTTATTTGAAAATGCTCTTGACCCTAGTCTAGGTCGTAGGTGACAGAGACAAAGTCGACGGTGGAGTGAGCTTACCCAGAAGAAGCCTGTTCACTCTCACTTTGAAGAGATTAGGGTAGTATGCGTTCGGAAACACAGACGCAGGTAGAGAGTTCCACTCTTTTTGGAAACGCTTAGTGCGAATTCGTGGAATAACAACTAGGTAGGGAAGGTAACTGGCAGTGCGTCTAGATGTCCGATGGTAGAAGAGGGCCGGTGGAATGAGGTTATGGAATTTTTGAGCACACTCACCGAAGTAGGTACATCTGTAGAAGACCGACAAGCAGGCAACCTTGCGGCGATGAGCCAAGCTATGAAGCTTGGCATCCACCAGTTTTACGTCGCCAATGAGCCTCTTAGCTCTGCGTTCCACTGAGTCAAGCGCGCAAAGCTGAGCCCACTGAGCAAAGCTGTCCAGGAGTAAAGTGAGCGTTTGCTTTGCTGCAAAATATATTCTTTTTCACCTTTCATAATATTCATAAAAAAAAACACCACAAATTCCGTAAAATCAAACATACATAAAAACAATAACATAAAACACAAGAAGTAAAAACAAACTAATGACTGCACGGGCACGGACTGATTACAGCAAAAAAACAATATTAGTCGAGGGAGCACAGCTGTTCAATTTCAATATACAATTTGCCGGAGGATTTAAAGAAGTGTGATAGTATAAACAGATTCCCCTCAAGTGTCGGGCGCACACCAAGTGTGCGTAAGAAAAAAAAATTAAATCTATAAGTACATAATATGTATACACATATAACCGTATAACCATATATATAAACGTAATAAAACATCATCCTATGGCGACCGCGGGCTTATAGTAGTTGTGAACCTATGGGGTTCGGCTGGCATTCGAGCACACATTGACATGACATTGATTAAATTTATGGAGTTTTTCGACAGTCAACTTAAGAAACATGTGTAACAAAGTCAAAGTCAAAGATTTATTTGCAGATAAATATGGTTACAAAAGTTCTTACAATGGTAGTATAATAGTAGCTTAACATAATTCAATCATAACATAATGACATGCAAATTTTTGGTATAGGTACAATTGTATCAATGAAATTTAAACTGAAGGAAATCTTTTATAGTATAGAAGGGATTCTCAATTAACCAACTGTGTAATGCCCTTCTGAAGCGGACCATAGGAAGTTCTTTAATTTGGTTAGGAATCTTGTTATAAATCTGAGCACACATAGGATAGCAACTTCGCCTATACAGGGTGTTTTGACCAAATAAGCGAACATAAATGTACTGAACAGCTGATTTTTTTTTTTGCGATTTCAGGTTTGGTCCCATAGTAAAAGTTGTTCATATTGATGGGTAGAACACCCCCTTAAATTTTGTCGCATGTTTTAAAAAACATCCTGTATAGCTCCGTCTTCGTTCCATGAATAATTAATCTATTGGGGTATCTAGTTTTGAACTTACATTTATCTCCCAGTTTTTCTCAACGTCACCAACACCCGAGGAGCAAATATGATCATTTATGTATTATACTAGCTTTTGCCAGCAGCTTCGCCCGCGTGGATGTTGGAAATTATCCCACGGGAACCGTACATTTTTCCGGGATAAAAAGTATGCCATGTGCTATTCCAGACTATAATCTATCTTTTTGCTAAATTTCATCCAGATCCGTTCAGCCGTTCTGGGGTGATTGAGTAACAAACATCCAAACATCTTCACAAACTTATAATATTAAGTAGGATTACTTACACTCTGTATCTCACTTTAAGTGAACTATTATCTAAGTTCTTATGAGAAATAATATTCTTTAAACCTATTACATAACATAAAAAACTTTTTAGCAAAAAATAAAAGCAACTTCCAAAACAAAACACTACAAAGTGAAAAATAACTTTAATTTCGGTAGTCGGTGTCTTGGGTTTTGTATTTTCGTTTTTTGCCACCGACTTCCGAAATTAAAGTTATTTTTCACTTTGTAGTGTTTTGATTTGGAAGTTGCTTTTATTTTTTGCTAAAAAGTTTTTATTTTTCACTTTTTAGTTGTGGAACCTACCCCACACAAATTCGAATACATAATTGAGCACAATAATTGTAGATATAGCTATGTAAATAACAGTGGTAGGAAGTTATTAAAACACCATCACATCATCCACATAAAATAAATGGGATATATACGCATTATTGAAGCTAACTCAAAAACTCCCTAAGCTAAGTTAATAAAATTTATATGGGACCACCTCGGAAGTCTACCCTATCAAACAAAAAAAGAATTTTCTAAATCGGTCCATCCGTCTTTGAGTAATCGCGTAACAAACATACAAAAAAAAAAAAAAATACAGACGAATTGAGAACCTCCTCCTTTTGGAAGTCGGTTAAAAATCACGCGTTTATTCCCCGAAGGGTTGCGCAGAGGTGTAGGTACCGCATTTCGCGAATTTTGTGTAAGTCCCATGTAATAGGTGGCGAGCCTGTTGCCATCAGCCGGGCATAAAACCAGACTCTGGGCTGCTACTGAGGAGTTCCTAATGGAAAACCCAATAACACTACCCGACCCGGGTCTCTTTCGCCTGTGATTTCACCTTTCCTACCATAATATTCTATTAAGTACGCTATTTCGGAGAAACTCGTAGCTAAGTAATAACAGCCGCATGGGTCGATCCATCAGGTTAAGCTAGCTACGCTTACCGGGGTTGGTCTGTGGATGCGTGACCATCTTTTCATACCGAGACTCCTCCTTGCCTCGAGGATTTTTGACAGTCGTTACGGGTCGTCAGAAGGCCGAAAGTCTTACCAAGGGGTATCGTATTACCCAGTAACTGGGTTGTGGAGGTCAGATAGGCAGTCGCTCCTTGTAAAATACTGGTATTCAGCTGCATCCGGTTAGACTGGAAGCCGACCCCAACATAGTTGGGAAAAAGCTAGGCAGATTGATTTCGAAATAGTTTCGGAAATATCAGTACACACTTCTTTATTAAAACTACATGAGAAAAATACATGACAAATAACCCTCTAAAACGTATCACATTAAATCTTGTCATATAAAAAAAATAAGTGTTACCTACGTGACCACAGCAGGTAGGGAGACAGTGCGACCACGATACAGTGGTACAGTGAGACATCAGTACGTAGTAATTTAGTGGCCTGGGGTCGCGCGACCTGTCATTATATTGTGACAGGGCTGTCGCGAATCAAGCGTTAAACGTTTTAAATTGTGTGGAAAATTGTGCTCAATTTAGCCTAAGTGTGAAAATTAAGTTAAGAATTCTGACATGGATTGTTAAAATGTATTTTTCTGTGATTTACAAGAACTGGTCCTTAGTAGCTTTAGACAGAGAGAAGTGGAAAGAGAGCACGGAGGCCCTTGCCGTACAAAGGACATCACAGGCTTTTAATAAAATAATAATTATCAAAAGGACATCGGTATTATGCAGCATAGATATTTTTTCTTTATTCATTGCAAATGAAGAGCACAAGGCTAGAATGACGAGTGTCCAAAAAAAAATGTTTTTTTATTGTTTATGGTAGTACTCGTATACCGCGAGCTTCATCTTTTTGTCAAAGAATGAAACACTATCACTATGAGAATCGCGAGTTATTCGAGGAAAACGAAAAAGTGCGCACTGCTTAAATGCTGAATGCTATGTATTGCAAACAACAAAAATGTTTTTTTTTTTATCAAAACGCAGACAGAAAGACAGTTGTTAATTTAACTTTTTTTTTTTTAATTTGTTGTTGACATTTTAATTTCACTTTATCTCAAAAACCTCAAAAATGGACACTCATCATTCTAGCCTTGTGCCCTTCAAATGGAGTTAAGCGAAAGGCGTCAGTAACTAAATAACAGTCCCTTAGGAACGACGAGTCCCATTCTGTACAATAATATTTCATAATTATTCCATATTTTCTGGTGAATCTCTGCTATTGGCAGCCCTATCTATTAAGTAATATTTTAACACATAATTCGCGGGCGTAACCGTGTGTTAACATGTGTCTCTGGGTTCACGACGCTTGTCAAACCTATCTAATATTAAACGAAGGCGTGTCTGTCTGTCACGATCTTGTCAACTTCAGTATTTCGTAAAAGTTTTAGCGGATTAAATGGTATGCGTCGTTCTGCAGTTGTAAAGGTTATATGGATTGGAAATTGTAATACTTTAGGTAGATCAATTTGCAAGAGAGCTTGTATGTACAGACGCCAGCACATCCAGCTACTACGATCTGTCAAATTTCTTTAATAAATTTTTCAACTTTATCGCTAAAGCATTAGGTTGAAGGTTGATTCGGAAAATTTTACAGTTTTGGATAGCTTGATGTGCTGACGTCTGTACAATTACTATCCGAAGGCCAATTCTCGTACCTACTTAAAGAAAACTCCGTATCACCGTACAATATTTGACACTATATTTTAACTTTTTTATATTGATTTTGTTGTTATAGCGGCAATAGAAATACACAATCTATGAAAATTTCAACTCCTACTTATTACGGTTCATGAGATACAGCCCGCTGACAGACAGACGAACAGCGGAGGCTTAGTAATAGGGTTCCGTTTGGCAACCTTCCGGTACGGATGGCTAAAAACGTTCAAATTCAAGTCGTAATCTCATCTCAGCGTCAATTAATGTCAAAAATGTTGATGAATTAGGATATTTTTTGACTACGGGAATTGCTCCGCAGGTGTCTATCACCTCTAGCTTGAGAGATCTCAACAGGTAGCTCTAAAATGCAAGTTAATATGACTATAACATTGTACGTCCTACAGAAATTACAAGAAATTTGTTTCTCAATATGTCTGCTACATTTTCACAGATTTAAAGCTAGAGCGGACTTTACATTATTTTTTGGATGTTTCCAAAAAAATGTTGACGCAGATGTATGCCAATGGCCTTGAGTGCCTAGCTTGCGTATTCTGTGCTGAGCTCACGCAACGCGTCGTACGTCCAGCCAGTATAGGACTTGCGCATCAAGAAGCGGTGTCCCAAATTAGAAGCATTATTAATTGACTGTATATAAGACTAAAGGTAATTTAAATAATTAAATTGTCTTTAAAATTATGACGGTTTCATAAAAATACTCTTGATAGTTTTTGAGTGATTCTCAGTTTTGTATCCGCGTTAGACTTTACAAATTAATTACACTATGTAATACCTACGTATAAACATAATCCAAAATATGCAAATATTAAGTTATTAAGAAAATGCTCTATTTTAACATATATTTTTTTTAGAAGTGATCTTCTGTTTTTAAATCATTAAAAGTATGTTATCCGGGCCTTAATACGTAGGTAATCATAATTGATGTACCGAAACTTGATACCCCTGTAAAGACAATGGGGTAGAATCTTTCCTGTCCTGAAAAGTATACTTACTCTCTACTCTATTCGCAAGTTTCTATAACTGAGTAACTATTACTTAGCTAGATAATCATGTATAAGTAAATTTTAGGGTGGAATCGCCAGGGTAGCCCACGAAATATTTTCATAAGTTTTTTTTTTTTTTTGTAATTTGCTAGTCAGTATTAGGATGTATGTTGATTAAAGTAGAATTCGCGACCGTAACATATATTTATTTACAGAATTAGAATCAGTAATACAACTCCTTAAGCTAGTAGATATAATCCTAAATGTCAAGATTTTATGAAATAGACCAGTTAATCCTATTGAATAGGATTAACTGGTCTTAAAAAGTTGTATTGATGACTTAAATGATTATAACTCTATAAGTACATACTTGTTACGCTCGCGAACCATATTTTGATCAATATACTCGTACTACCTAATACCTACTGACTTGCCAATTGCAAAAAACGTAAGAAAGTTTAAATATCGAGGGCTACCGGGAGCTTTTCACCTTAATCACCAATTATGTTATTCCCCATCTAATAACAAGCGACATCGCGGGTCACAACTAGTCATAATAATTATATTACAAACGCGAGCCAATACCTATCGATCACACGATTATTGTTGCAATTTAAGGCTAATTTTCCTTGAACGCGATCACGCTAAAAGATCGCGATGTGTTCATGCATCATTCATAGGTGCAGACGATAATGATACTTAATGGCACGGGGGTGGAAGCGTTAGCGGAATTTTAAAGATAGGTTATTATTGTAATAGGTTACTGATAGCAGGATCGATCGAGTTGTTGGACATTTTCTTTTATGCTACGTTATTTTTCACATGAAAACTACTCCATGAGGATTCCATAACTAAGTGAAAAAAACAACAAACAAATTTAAAGAAGGAAATGGTACGAACTAAATAAAAGTAACAACAACATAGAAAAAAAACAAACAAAATATTAAAAAAACAAGTCCTAAGTTTACGAGGCCAAAATTTTGTGCTTGTGTTTTCTATGAACATGTCACTCTCATCAACTTCCTAAAATGAACACAGATTAAAAAGTAAACAGAGTGCTAATTCACATTTTCATTGAAATTAGTCAAAATGTGCGATGCGCATTTTGTTGCAAAGAAACAAGAACAAGAAAGAGCAAGTGACGCAAAATAAAAATAAAACAATTGATTATCGAAAAGGTCAATGCCAACATTCGCCTTATAACATAACCAAATTTATTTGTTTTATACTCCGTGGTGTATTTGAAAACAGAACTGCATAGGTCCTTGTCAATCGCTTGTCTATTATAGGAATCGTAAATTACCAGTGTTCTAAACTATTGGAATATGTTAGAATATTCGCTTGTTTATATGCCTCCTGCGTGTGCGGTGAATGGTGATAAATACACAGCTGTCATGAACGTATTACATAATATAGATTATTGGTTTAGCATTAGAAGCTAATCGTTTGAATACAAACATAAATGATGTAATAGTATCTCTGTGTAAACCTTGTTTATGCTCTTTTCGGATGCAACTGTTTACTTGTATTAGGTAATAAGCGTTTTGCAACATGGTGCCAGTCGGCAGAATGTCAAGAGCTATCAAAATGTCATTAACTTCATCAGAATTTCATGCATTTCTATTGAAACTAATGTTTTTTTTCCCGAACAAGTGAACCCTAATGTTTATAAATCTATAACTATTGCTAAACATAACTAAATATGTGAAGATGTAATGACTCTTGACATTTTGACAGCTCTTTGTAATAATGAAATATTCCTTATTTGAAGTCAAGTTACAAATACCATTTCAATCCCCTAACTACCAATTCAACTCACACGTGAGTCTTGCGAGCACTTTCCTAAGCTGTATAAAGTGTGTTACACAGACGATCCTGAACTCGATGCACAAGTACCAGCCCAGGTTCCACCTGGTGAGGGCCAACGACATCCTGAAGCTGCCCTACTCCACCTTCAGGACTTACGTCTTCAAAGAGACAGAGTTCATCGCGGTTACCGCGTACCAGAATGAAAAGGTAAGCATTACTGTCTCTTTTATTATTTAATAGGTACAAATACTTGTATGTAAGTATTAGGTGCTGGTTTGGATTGATTCGATGGGTACAATAAGTAGTACAAAAGACACAAGGTTTGATGCAGTGATGACCCTTGTTTCTCACAGTTCTTCATTTGTCGCAATAAATTTATTTGTATAGAAGTTAATTGCTTTACATCGAAGGGACTCGTAGGATCAGTTTTAGATTAAATTAGTTTTTTTTTCTTGTAACATTTCCTTGCGATTTCTGTTTTGGATTGATTAAAAGTAAGTAATTTTAAAACCTCGATGTTTTCAAAAAACTACCTTGGCTCCTCACTTGCTGAATCCTATTATAACTAGGTAACTAGAGTTACCCAGTAGACAAAGGAAATCAAGTAGATTAATATTTTAACGACATTAAAATGTTACTACCGTTTTCATTACTTCCCGTATTAGTAATCACAGGTAAATGGAACAGTTTTATTACAATCATAAGTATAATTGTATATTATATCTAATCATGATTCAAGTAGGTAAACATCTCGGGTTTCATAACTTAATGATTTTGCACAGAAATAATTATAAGCAATACGGAGATTTGAGTAGCGTAGGTAAGTTTTCCAGTGTTTACGGAAACAAACTAGGTAAGGTCAGTGTGAAACACTTTTTAAGTTTTAAATTGTTGGATAGGCTTTCTGACACACGGTTTATGAAGACATAATAAGACTGTTAAGCTCATGTTGACTGCCGTAAATGGCAGAACAACAGCCAATAAAATTAAGTCTGTCGATGAATTTTTGAAAGGAAAAGTACTTTATCATCTGCCTAGAATTTCTAGGCGGATTCTAACCGGATGGAGCTTTTACATAAAGCGACTGCCTATCTGACGTCCACAACCCAGTTACTGGGTAACAACATACCCCATGGTAAGACTGGTTGTCAGACTTTAGGGCTTCTGACGACCCGTAACAAGTGTCAGAGATCCACAAATAATAGACGGGAACAACGGCTTAACGTGCTTTCCGAAGGTTTTGGAAAGATGGTCACCCATCCACTGATCAACCGCGGCAAGCGTAGCTTAACCTGATCGATCGACCCGTGCATGTGGCTGTTATTACTTAGCCACAAGCCCCTGAAAAGAAAACTGCTTACTTACATGAAAAACAAATGTCTAATTTCTTAATTGTTCACAGATAACACAACTGAAGATTGACAACAATCCGTTCGCGAAAGGCTTCCGGGACACGGGAGCCGGCAAACGAGAGAAGAAGTAAGTACCTAACCCTTGGAACTAATTGGAACTCCCCCACAACAGTATATAGGTACCTACCTAGTCAGTGGAGTTAGACAAACGCACATCATGTCGTCAATAACCAATTAGAAATGGAAAATATGATCCGTATCATATATCAGACAATAATAGAAATTTTAGACAGTTTTGGAACGAAACGTCTTTAAAAATAAAATATGCTTGTTAAAACTCCATTTACTAACTACTCCTTGTCGCACACGCATTCCATTTTCAAAATCAATCAAATACATCGCAACCAGCCAAACAACTACTTATCTACGTTTATAAAAAGATCTTATTACTTATCGAGGTCGAAATAAAAATAAACGATTAAACTATCACTTAATAGTCCCTTTCCTATATTTTAATACTTAAATGCTCAATTTATTACTTTGTAAACCGAACGAATGGAAAAATACCTATTAATATAAAACTCCACTTGGTAGGTGGGCTTCAAAAAGACAAATGGCGGCGCAAACTGGCGACTGACTATTTAAGTAAAGTTAAAAGCTAACTAAATTAGCGTGGTATCTGTGAATCTTCAGAATTAATTAGGACAGGGCGTCGTTTCCGAGTCCCGAGCCGTTGAAAATTCAAATTAAACCAATCGGGCGCCTCCTTATTCGTGTTCGGGGTTTAAACACGGTGGGTAACGCTCGGAATGGTGGAGTCATTCGACTTGGCGCTTTTTTCCAGCGTCTTTGGCGTGCAAGGGAGAAAATTGGATTTCCGCGATAAAATCAGCTTTAGTTTTTTTTCTTCGCCGTATAATTTGCTTGGCTGTGGGGATAGGTTGCCGTTCCGCTACCTTATTTGAAATTCGAACAAGAGCTCAATTAGCGAGCGATACCCATCTGTTATGGCGCGCATCGTTAGCTCGGATTAGGATAGCTTTTGTTAATGCAATTGAGTTTTAGTGGTAAATAGTTTTAAATGCTAATTGTGTTAAAAGATAGTGTTAACGAACAAATGTTAATGTTCTGATACAAAAAACGTAGACGAGGTGTTTTAATTACAATTAAATAGAACACAGAGGCAGTGGATTAACACAATAACATTTTTAAAATAGGTTATTCCAATAATACGTGTTCTATAGCACAATTTTAACTTACTGACTTTATTGACTCTTAGTTACTTCAAAAGCCATTTTCACACATTTAGGTACTTACCTTCTAAATTACCAAACACCACTAGGATACCTCCAAACCGCTAAATAACATGAACCGACCACGTCCGGTATAGGAAGCGATCCTAAATGCGCTTACACAACGCATTGCCGGACGGTAGCCGGACGGCGGCCGTGCCGGACGCTGCGGACGAATCTTCACAAAATGGCGGCCGGAAGCGCGGGAAACGTGAGCGTTTTGACAAACGCCGCGCTCGGAAAAGCCGGCATCGGGCCACGGACACATGCCGCATAACACATCCGGCTATAGGGCTGCCAGCGTTAAATAATTTATATTGTTGTTTAGTTAAAGTAATGAGGTCGTGGGTAGAGTGAGAAAAAATGTTGACTTAGTGAAAGGGCTTCCGGATTTGATGGTGAAGTAAACTGATTTAGGAATGAAAGTTAATCATTGGCTTATCATTTTCATATCATTTCCGATGAAGAACGCTAGGTACGCGAGGTAGCTAGTACCTAACTGCTTGAAGTGTTAGCTTCTGTCGTGCATTTTTAATTAAGGCGAAATGGTATCGTAACGGGGTTTAGAGCATTGGTATGGCCAAACGGAGCATAGGAACTTACAGAATTAAAAAAATATATTTCTTTTTAAAATTCTATATACCTACTCTGTTACATTAAAATAAACCCATAATCCCCTTAATGCCTTCAATGGTGAACTTGTAGACGAAATTTTACTGAAATTACTTTAATTACAATCGAATTAAACAGTTTTTCTCGTAATTTTTTTTTTTTTTGTATCGAGCTAAATTGTGTCAATCGTGTTTTGGCGCTCATAATTTACTAAAAAAAAAAAAACAATTTTTATAATCATGAAAAAGCATAAGCCCAATTTTGTAGTTTTGAGGACGAAAATTGATTTTGCGTGCAGCCGAAATACGTCAAATTATCTTCTCTGGGACCCATTTTGCCTTAAAACGTTTTAGAAGTTTCAATTAATCATGAAGTAAACGCACACGCACTGCCAGTTTACCATCCCTATCTAGTTGCTATTCCACCAATTCGCACTAAGCGCATCCAAATGTCTTTTATAATGCGCACAGCAAAAGAGTGGAACTCACTACCTGCGTCTGTTTCCGAGCGCATACAACCCTAATCTCTTCAAATTGAGAGTGAATGGGTTTCTTCTGGGTAAGCTCACTCCATCGTCGACTTTGTCTCTGTCACCTCTGACCTAGACTGGAGTCACGAGCACACCCATCTCAAAAAAAAAAAGTTTCATTTAAAAAGAGAGTTTTGAGTTTTGTTTAAAAATCAATAGGTTTTGAATCATTTTATTAATCTTTCAATCATAGGTGCCATTCAGTCGCTTAGTAGAATGTCTCCCAAGTACCACCACAACTCAAAGCTCAAAATGTATCTTTCATGAGACATAGATTAAAACCACTGTCCATTGATGGACATTCAAGTCTACGAGTACCTTAGCGTACTTATCTTCAAGCACCTATGCAGAATGATTTTCTTAGGCGGGCGTGGATAGCCTTATCGGAAACTATAAAAAATAGCGAAAAATACTCAAAGGACTATTGGGGCCAATTTTGATTAAAAAAAAAAAAAGGCACCCGCAGACAGACGCGACGCGACTCTGGTAGAACAATTTCTGAGAAACTTCATGGTAATTGTTCTACTAGAATCGCGTCTTGCCTGTCCGCGGGACCCTTAAAACATACCTAATCTTTATATTTTTTTAAATGTTTGCCATCCACGCACACTTTATACGCAAAAGCCAATCTGCATAAATATCCGGACAACCCTACCTCATTCCTACGAGTATCAGCCTCGTTTGCGACATACCTAAGGTTCTACACAAGGCTATACCCCTTTGACATCGCGCACCGTAGTGAGAATGTCCTTTTATGTTGCAAGCTACTAATTAAGACGGGTCCTTTGGGTTTGAGGTCATTTTAGAGGCTCAAACGTGTGGCTGATTCCATTATTTTATGTGATAACGGCCGTGGGGAACATGGCAGGATTCTTTAATAATCTTTAATCGTCTTGGTCCTATAGGAGCTCGTGGCTAAGTAATAACAGCCGCACGGGTCGATCCATCAGGTTAAGCTACGCTTGCCGGGGTTGGTCCGTAGATGGGTGACCATCTTTACATACCGAGACTCCTCCGTGCCTCGGAAAGCACGTTAAGCCGTTGGTCCCGGCTGTCATTCGTGGATCTTTGGCAGTCGTTACGGGTCGTCAGAAGCCCGAAAGTCTGACAACCAGTCTTACCAAGGGGTATCGTATTACCCAATAACTGGGTTGTGGAGGTCAGATAGGCAGTCGCTCCATGTAAAATGCTGGTATTCAGCTGCATCCCGTTACACTGAAAGCCGACCCCAACATAATTGGGAAAAGGCTAGGCGGATTGATATTGGTCCTATTCAAAATTTACTTTTGTTCTGAATAATGTTCGCAAAGATGCAATAAATTTTTTTTTTTTTTTTTAAATCAATACAGTTCATTGAAAAACGCCACCGTTGCTGAGAGTCACGGCAGCTTCGGAATTTGTTACTTATATTCTGAGAATAAAATTCAGGAAAGAAGTTGGACAAGGGTGTATACCCGTTGTGGGAACTTTTAGGTTTTTAAGTTTCTAAAATGAACTTTAACCCTATTCATATAAAGAACCTATCAGAAAAATAAACAAAATGTCAACTTCATCAAAAGCAAACGCAAACTAATCCAGTTACTATAAATTACAATGATGTCCATTGCAGCAAAGTCCCCAAAGGATCCATTAAAAGTTCTTATAACGAACTCGGAACTTAGTATTCTTAGCAACTTGCTTCTTAAGAGGATTGTGAAGCTGTAAATTTTCATACAAAAAGAGATAACATTTTTCTCCCCGTAAACATAGTTTAATTTTCATATTTTTTGGAAATGTTGTTGGTATAATGAAAAACTAGGTCCGTACGTTTTTATTATAAATAAATATTGCATACGATATAAGTTATTAGCATCTAAATATCTATATTTTTGACATAAAAACATCCTCGAGCGTTTTTATTTTTTTAAATTAAATTAAATTGAATTACTAAAAATGAAAAACGTACAGACCTAGATTAAAGTGTACTGAATGTAATGAAATTAAAATTGTCTCATTTCGTAAAGGTTTAGGGGAGTAAAAACGTTATCGCCCGAAACAATATTTATGTAAATAATTGTATGAAATTGCCTCTAAAAATCGCGCCGCGTATCGGCACTTCACAATCCTCTTAAGCTCTGCGACCTTCACAAATTCTTCTCCTTAGCCTGTCTAGCCAAAATAAACTAGCTTACAATATCTTTAAACCCAAATAACACAAGAATCAAAACACCTACTTAATATACTATCCTTGTCTCCACAAGAATAGCGTGTGGCGCCCCCTTGCGGCTTCGAACTAACCGCGACGCTTTAAGGGATAAAAATTTAGCAAAATTACAAGGCAGGGCCACCCCTGTGTCACAAGTTTACATTGTAACGTGGACACCCTAATGTGAACAGTTTAAGTTAGGGATGACGAAAATTAGAGTAACTTTTTGACAGTTTAATTTTGTGTCATGATTTTTTTTGGGCCATTTTTTATGGAGTTTACTCCTTAAGAATCGATTTTCATATAAGGCCCCCGGTATAAAAAAAATATGAGGAGTGACATCGCTTGATGACATCGCTTCGCTTGCAAATGCAAGCGAAACGATGTCACGTTTTTGTGTTTAGTTTATTTTCGGCCAGTCTTCATTGTAGCGGTGGATCTATCCAATATATTCAAATACAATCGTACTTACATAAAAAGTTAACTCCAGTCGTGTGTCGGAGCTGACACATGCTTTTTTTAAATTCTTCTGTTTCGTGTGATTTCAGAAATCTTCGCTAAGGCGACACTTAGCTACCAATGTCTGCCTAATCTTTTCGCAACTATTTTGGGGGCGACATAGATCAATAGTTGCTATATAAATAGGTATTCTAAAACCAAAAAGGAAAAAAAATAACTTTCATAAAAAACTTATCAGTTTCTGAAGTCAGTGCCAAGCTAAAGTGCATTGAAGAATTGAAGAAACCGACTTCAGAAGCTGTTAAGTTTTTTATGAAAGTTATTTTTTTCTTTTAGGTTTTTGAAGTCGGTTTTTACTTTTTTTTAAGTAAATTTATTTTTCCATTTTTAGTGTAATATGTAATTACATAAACCCAAGACGAACGAGAAGCAGAATCATCAAAATCCTCTTAGAAATGCCGGAGATACAGGACATGTATGCATATAACTTCATACATAAGAATAATTACCGAATGTAATATATACTACAACCTTCCTGAAACTACGTAGATCACGATAGTGAGACTCATAAAAATTGGTTCATTAGTTTTTGAGAAAATCGCGGACATACAAAATATATACGGGTCGAAACCAGAACCTCCTTTTAAGTCGGTTAATAAATAGGTATTCGCTTGGTTTTTATGTTTAGTACTTCTCAAAACATGTTACGCAAAGCTCAGCATTTTGTTAGACCGTTAAACTACTAGACAAAACAGATTTCTATTTGAGGATGGGTACAAAAATCGTCAAATATATTGACACAAATTACTTTTACATTATCTTGAACGAAATCAAAAAAAAAAAATTGCCACAAAAATAAAACGTATTCAAAACATCAGCACCAGCCCTACACACCAAGGGGTGGCACAAATTAAATTCTATCAGTCGACAATGAGACGAGTTAATAAAACGAATTCACCACGGAACCCCGAAACCCAAGATGGGACCGTATTTAGGGATCAGTAAAACAATGCAAATGATAAAGAGTTGTTTGTTCAACGGGCGACAGAAGGCAAATAATTGCTTTCGCGTTTTGTCTTTTTTGGGGTGAGCTAAACGTTTGGGTCGAATCTCTTTATCTTTTTTGGTACAGTTTAAAAATATTGTACGCATTTAACCCGGGAGGGGAATTGATATGCTGTAGGTACCAGACTGAGCCCTTCTGTGTTAGAATGTGAAAAAATGTTGTTAGGACGTTTTGTTTTGATGAGCAATCAATCAATCAATCTACCTAGCCATTTCTCAACTATGTTGGGGTTGGCTTCCAGTCTAACCGGATGCAGCTGAATACCCCTGAATACCCCTTGGAGACTTGCTGATACCCCTACCCCTTGACTGACTGGTTGTCAGACTTTCAGGCTTCTACTGTCAAAGAAAGACAGCCGGGACCAACGGCTTATCGTGTTTTCCGAGGCACCGAGGAGTCTCTGTATGTAAAGATGGTCACCCATCCACGGACCAACCCCAGCAAGCGTAGCTTAACCTAATGGTTCGATCCGTGCGGCTGTTATTACTTAGCCACGAGCTCCTTGTTTTGTTGAGCATTTTTTTTTTCATTCTGCCTAGCCTTTTCTCAACTATGTTGGGGTCGGCTTCCAGTCTAACCGGATACAGCTGAATACCAGTATTTTACATGGAGCGACTGCCTATCTGACCTCCACAACCCAGTTACTGAGTAATACGATACCCCTTGGTAAGCCTGGTTGTCAGGCTTTCGGGCTTCTGACGACCCGTAACGACTGTCAAAGATCCTCGAATGACAGCCGGGACCAACGGCTTAACGTGCTTTCCGAGGCACGGAGGAGTCTCGGTATGAAAAGATGGTCACCCATCCACGGACCAACCCCGGCAAGCGTAGCTTAACCTGATGGATCGACCCGTGCGGCTGTTATTACTTAGCCACGAGCTCCTCCATTTATGATAATAAATTATGGTCGATAAAAAAGTACTTTTAAAGGAAGTTCCAGTTACTCTATTTATTAAACACTCACTGTATCTTGTATATAACTAAAGATGCAACTCAAGCCACGCAATTTAGCGCCAAAACACTTTCAAGAAAGCAATCAACAACCACTTTTCGCGGCTTTTCCAAAATGCTTCCCATTTGACTACCACGGCCACCTTTACTAAAACTATTAGCTAAAACACCGTCGGTAATGGCGTCGCGACGGTGTCTCAAATTTCACCATCATTAGAAGATGATTAACCTTTGCGCGGCGGTCGGGGGTCGATGCGACCCATTACCTCAAATGTCAAATGATTCACACCCCACGTAGCAAAGACAATTTGGATGATTTAAAATAGGTTTTGGTACATAGGAAATTTCTAAGAACCGAACAACCTTTGTGTCTTTGAGCTCTATAAAAGTTAAAGAAGTGTCCTGTCATTGTACCTGCTACCATAGGAATATTATCAGCGTAGTAGAACGAAACCCATTTGACCAAAAATGACCCATTTGTGACCCTGTCTTGACCAAAATTGTCCCATATATGACCCCTTCAACATTGGGTCAATTTTTATCGTCCTATAAATATGATGTTTTTGGCTTTTTGGTCCCATGCGATTGGTAGTTTATATAAATAAATAACACGAGTAGTCTGTCGGTGTACCGCAGGCAGGCGATGCTGACGGCGCGCTCGGACAACCGGGACGACGACGATGAGCGGCCGCTCGATGTGGGGGGGCCCTCCAGTCCGCCCCCACCGACTACGTCTACACAGCACAATACCAGCTGTAAGTATCATTGATTGTCTTTTATACTCAAAACTGAGATCCTGTTTAACAATCTCTGGATATAGACCATCGCCAAATAAATGCAAAAATTGATATGTACTTATTTAAAAAAATATGCCGAATGAGTTCACTAGCACCCTTATTGCGTAGGTTGCACTGTCAATCACAATTTGAATGATTTTGAAGCATATTGCTAATCCATTGCTTCACATGTTCGAAAAATTTGTTTGTTTGACAACGTAAATAACGCAATGAATGTTGTTGAACTGTCAAAATGAAATCCGTTCCTGTAAGTGTGCTACGCAATTACTCCGTAGAAGGTATTCGTAGATTGTGAACATTTGAACAATTTTAACTGTAGTATTTTGGTCAGCCAATCAAAACGACTTAGGTACTTGATTTTTAGGCACCGAGGGTAAATCTCTTCAAGGCATCTAATCTAACTTATTACAAGGCAGTTTTCTTTAAGCTTTATACAAATAAATATGAATGTATTTGTGAACAACTGCACATGCTAGCCAGGCACCAACCATGCAGCAAGATTCCCAGCTCCAGCAAAACCAGAGTCAACCTCTGTATAACCGATGTCAAACGCTAGAACATAAATAATAGCTTCATTGTGCATTTCACAGGCTAACTATTTGTTAATATTATGTACCATAATTTATGTAACCGTATTGGTGACGGGTGATTTCCGGACGCAAGCGTTTACAGGGTTGTACAATTTGATTGATTCGCTGAGTGATTCAGTTCATTCGTTCACTCGTCCATTCGTATTGTGTCGTGTAATGTCGATAATGATATCGTTCTAATTTCATATTGCTTGTTGTTAGCATAAAATTACGCTGTGTTATTTATGAGACATGGTATGATCAATTGAATGGCAATTTTGTTCAGAAAGCGTAATTTCTGATGGACTTATGTACCTATCATCACACAGATAAAGAAGGGTTTTAGAGACTGTGTCTTTTGCATTCTCTTGTAAGGACCTGATGTGAGAATCGGTCCAAACTGTTGGACATAAGCTTCCTAGTTCTAAATCACCGTTCTCTTGCAGCCTGGTTCAGTTCGAGCGGAGGTGGCGGCGACTCGGGTGCGGAGGAGGGCATTGAAGCGGGCTCCGACTCGTCGTGCTCGGCGGGGCGCGCGCCCTCTCCCCCCGCGGGCCCCTCGCGCCCCTCGCCGGCCCCAGACGTATCGCTGGGCCCCCCGGTGCATCCGCCGCTGCTGCCGTACCTGTACCCGCCGTCGCTGTACCCGCCGCCGTTCTTCCCGCCGCATCAGATGCCGCCCGGGTTACTGTTTAACTTGCATCCCCTGCTGCAACAGTACTCGTTGCCGCCGCCGCCGGCGCCGCCCGGTCCTCATGGTACGCCGTTGGGGAAGGCGCATAGGTTTGCGCCGTACGCGTTGCCAGGGCTGGGGTCTGCGTTCGAGCAGGTGGCGCCGCGCGCGCGCTCGCTGAGCTCGTCGCCGGCCAGGCCGCGCGCGGGATCGCCGCCGGCTCGCGCCGCGTCGGCCGAGCCGCCGCCCGACGCGCCCAGCTCCACCACGCCGGCCACGCCGCCCGCCTCCGACCTCAAGAGCATCGAGCGCATGGTGAACGGTCTGGACGTGGAGACCGCGGACTGATCGCTAGTACTACTGTACATACCGTGTATTTATAATGGTGGGCCCCGGCCGACGTTTTGTATCGTTCCTATTTTGTTTTTTCTTTCGAGTTCTATTCGGGTCGATATTCGTATACTGATTGTAAATAGTTAAGCTTACATTAGAATTCACGATGTAAAGTTCTGTGGACGGACGATGTCGCGACCTGACTCCTATATTCTCTTCAAAACCTACTCAAGTTCTATCTTTCTAAATAAAATATAGTTCTCAATCTATGTTCAAATCTTAAAACTTTTTAAGCAATATCTTGGTTATTATAAAAAAAAAAACTTAAAAATTATGTTTTTAAGTTTGAAGATTACCTATGTTGCATGTCGTAGTCACTTTGCTCCTTTTGACAAGTCCCACAATTCCTAGTTTGTCTGTTTGTCCTCGCGACACCGCCCGTCAATCGTAGCAACCCTCACGTTAGCGACACATAGCAACACTGCAATAGCAATAGTTTTAAATTAATACTCTGATTTCGACTCCCACGGGTTGTAGATGTGATGTGCAAATAAAAAATAATACATTTTGGAAAAAAAAATGCTTGTCATTTGCATGCAATAGACATGTTGTTCATATGTATTGCATGCAGATGGATTACAGGATTTGGAGAAAAAGTAGATAAAGGGATGGCTACACAACAGTTTAACACAATAACCTTTGTAAACCATAACACAGTTGTGGTGTCTTCTTTTCCTTCTTGCATGGCGATTTTCTATCGACTTCTACCTACATATAAGATTATCGCCTACTCCTATCCTCGGAAAAAGATGGGTCAATGACCGTAGCCAAGACTACGTAGCATATTTTATTTTGCTATACGTACAAATTAGATTTTCAAAAAAGAGGCTTTTCATTTATTTACATATTTTTTCCAAATGAGTTGTTTCGATGACTCGTTTCTATCTATTTTAAATGATTAACAAGAAGTTAATTTTTTATTTTATTTAGACGATTGTTTTTGGTCGATATTTTTATTACGTCACCGCTACAAACCGTATTGTCGAAAGATTAATTTCATTTCCCACTTTGAATAATTAAAAATATTATTAATAATATCGCTTTATTTTGTAAATACATTTTGTAAGGTATATTTACGTGTTTAACTAATAAATAGACATATTTTGAAAATATGTTTTGTCAATTGTGCTGTGAAATGGCACGAGTCCGATTGCTGCTTTCGTAAAATAACAAAAAACAATCTTTCGAATACAACTTCTGCAAAAATGATGAAAAGTAGAAAAAAAAATTGTATAGCTCCGGTAGACAGTGACTTATGTTGAACTTGTAAAGAACTTACAAATAAAATTCATATTGAAACAGCCAATGAAGTGAATGTAATTTAATTTGTATTCTATTGAATATTGCACTCAAACATTAGGTATGTTTGAGTGCAATATTCAATAGAATACAAATTAAATTACATTCACTGTAATTATCAAAAAAGTAACCATAATAATGTATCATCTCCCTTTGATACGAATAAAAAAATTACAACATAAGGTATTGTTTACACGAAGCATAGATGATTTGGTACTTATTTGTAAATTCTTATCTTCAATTGGCAAAATATAAAAAAAAAAAGATTTCTAAAGAAAGCAACAATTGGACGCGCGCAAAAAAAAAACGATTGATAAAAATCTAACTGTAAGTTAAAGTTTGTAATATATAGTTAATAAATATTGTAGTTAAAAATACAAAATATATAATTATAATAATTATAAAATGAATATAATTTTCCATGGAATTTCATTAAATTTAAGCAGGATAACAAACGTTCGGTAATTAATAGAAGTAACTGTTTTAGTACATAATGACCTATTATTTTTTTGTGCAATACATAAATAATTACTGTACGTAACATTCAGTTAGATATTCAAGCCCTGTTATTTAGCTAAATTCTTAGGGATTTAACTAAATGTTGGTTAGTTGGAAACTTCAATAGGAATGTACCTAAATTCCCATTTTAGTGTAACTAACTGCAACATCTTCACAGAAATGGAAATATCTCAAGGTAGGCTTTTCATATCGCCTAATAAAGAACAATGGTCTAGTGCTGAAAATACTCTTTCTTTAATAATCTTTAATCACCATACTTAGCGAAAAGTGTGGCAACATAGGTCAATACGTACTAAAAGCCATAAAAAAAATGTTTATTTTCTTTTTATATCTATATTTACTTACAATTACAATTGTCATGGTAACCAGTGATTTGATTGCAATTAAGAATTGTTCTTTTGCCATTTTTCTACAAAAAAAAGCTATGTGAAATGGATGGAGACTGTAATTTTGCAACAGTTGTAATTAAAAATTATTCATTAAAATATATAGATAAATCTATTGACAAAATGAGAATTGTTTTCTTTCGATTATTTTATGCATTTACCCTGTTTTAGATCGTAATTGTTACCGAGCAAGAAATTTTTTGGAAGTATAGATAAACCATTCTAAAAATGAACGCCCCTCCACAGCGGTTACGCTCACATGCAAATAAGGTGTATCGACGCAATACACGTAACTGGTCTTTGTCATTGGTTGCTCAGTCACCGGCGAGACATGAAAGTGGGACCACGCGACGGTTTCACCGTAAAAGTGCGGTCAACAACATGTCAACGAAAAAGCATCGTCGTAGTCAAGTAAATATTTTTTTTTTTAAATACAAAAAATCACGGTTTTTTTTATGCAAACGGTTAGCTACCGACTTGCCCAAACGCCGAACAGCCGGATTTGTCCGCCAACTAGTGTATAAATGAAACGAACGCGCGACAGAGCTAACGTGTCATCCCATACAAAGCGCACGCTCCCCGCTGTACAATGCTAATACGTGGACTGATCGCACGATTAGTTGACCTCTAAGTGCGGCGACGAGTCCATGTTTACAGTATAGTCGCCGCACGCACACAATAAGTGTTGCAATACTTGTATTTCCTCTCACACATTGAAATAATCACGTTTTGTGGAGGGGCGTCCATTTTTAGAATGGTTTATCTAAACTTACTTCGCAATACTGACGTCATACCACAGATTAATACAGATAGGACACTCCGCAGTTTAGGTATGAAGCTGCAAATTCAGTGCGGGCTGCCGCGCACCGGCCGGCTCGCACGGTCTGTTATAGATACTCACTCACACGCCGCGTCGTAAAAGAAGACAACCCTAACGAGTCAAAAGGTGAAGGAGTTACGCGATAGAAAGAGAGGCAATTCTTAGGTGAATATAACTGTAGGTAATAAGCGTTGTGCGACCTGAATTACACTTTATAGTGTCGTAGCAAGAGTCGCTTTTTATTTAAATAATTTTGCTGAGTGTCCTATCTGTATTAATCAGTGGTCATACTCATTTCTATTACTTTTGTTTTACAAGCTTTTATTTAGTTTCACCTGTCCCGATGTTTGTCTGGTATCGAATCTTGCAAGTTAAAGAACATGGCCAATTTCTGTATGGGCGTTGGCATAGTTATTGAATTCAATGTACACCAATGATTTTTGGTGTTTTATATTCGTGAATATTGTTACATTAAATTGCAATAAATAAAACACATAAAGAACTTGTCATTACAACAGACTAGACGAAAATAGTTTCACTAAACCTTTAGTCAGATTACTGGCCATAAGTGCACAGAATAGGATTTGCTATTAAAAACCATAAGGCGTTTTAATTATTTATTTATTTATAAAATAAAACAAAAGAATAGGTATAAATAACAATTATTTATTTATTAAAGAGAATAAATAAAATTATTTTGTTACATTGTAATATGCCTGTCCTAGATGCCTACCTAGATAACTCATACATTACAGTGATGAGTTAGTGTCAAACGAGTCACATCTCAACCAGCTTTGAGAAAACAGAATATAGAAAGAAAAACATTTATTTCGGTCGCACACAGGAAAGAAAAAAAAACAACACAGAAAGAAAAACATAAACAAATACATTATTTTATAATTGTGATTGCGGGACAAAAAAGATTAGCAAAGATTTGTTTTTTTTTTTTCTAATATTCTTGAATTGTTAACAATATGTTATCTAAAAATCCTGCTGGAGCTTGGATATTGTTTTGGTGTCTTTGGGCAAGACACCAAAACAGCCAATCCCTGCACGTTGTCTGAAGCTGATTCCTGCATGTTGTCCGAACCCAATTCCTGCAAGTTTCGTGATAAGTCCTGCACTGCCTGTCTATTTGCTCGCATCCAGCACACATGACAAACATAGTTGTTTCTTGAGGGCTGAAAATAAACCCTAGTTAGAATAAACACATGTTTTCAAGTTTTATGTTATTTACAATGAGAAGTATTATGTTACAACATGCCTACTTTAAAGAAGTATATGTCAAACATGGAAAATACATAAAGATAGATATTATAATCACACATACCTACTATGAGTGCTATTTTTTTATAGATTTTTATAGACTAATACAAGTAGATATATAAAATAATGAATTTAAAAGAAAATGCTTACCACATTAATAGTATTTTGTGATATTAGGACAGCCAGCAATGGAGAGTCCATACTGACATTATGGTGTCTTATTTTTCTAACCGATTTTCCACAACCAAGACAAACCATGTTATGCCCCAGTAGTCTCTCATGTTCACCAGCCTCAGTATTCAATAATAAGAAGCATGGTTGACAAATGAATGTATCCAGAGGCAACTGAAAAAAAGATGCACTATTTAAAATCGCATACCATTATAAAACATAAAAAAACAGACTAAGTATTATACTATTCCGACTTCATACCTGGGTTTGAGCATTGGTTAACCAACGCGAAAGTCTTGTTTGATGGTGTGCAGAAAGCGAGGATATGAGACGCCTCTGCAGCCTTTGTATGGCTATTCCGCAGTTGATGCACCTCATCGTAATCCACAAAACAAATCCAAAACGCAAAACAGTCCAGTATTATTAGCAAGGTAATCGTGTGGTAGAAGGTATCAGTCCGTAAAGATAAGCTGGGGCCAACAATATCAGAAAACAATCGCAAAACACAATCACAATAAGACGTTGAATCTGCAATCACAGAGCGTCTGCCAAGCAATGACATTATATTGACATTTGACAGTAACAGAAACACGCTGTCAAACACGTTCCGTTCCGTTTTAAAGTTTTTGGGGTGAATTGGATAAAAACTAATTAAAATATAATATTATTATAATACGAGTATTTTATAAAATGCAACTAATACCAATGAATACAGTTTCGTATGAATAAAATGTTCCTAATGTAATGCATTTGTCGACCATATCACACGTTATCTACGAGTGTAGTTTAGGACACGTGGTTTGGAACGTCCTTTATTATATTTATCTTTCTCTATGGACTATTATGGCGAAACTTGGCAAACGATAAGTTGAATTCATGTTGCATTACTTAATATTTTGAAATAATAACTGACAGGTCTAGAGAGGCTAAAAACTACGTAATAATTCATTTTTCTATTTTTATTTTACAGTGTATTTTATTATGTATGTGTATATGGAATGTACTTTTTTGTCCAGGTCTTTTGACCCACTTCCCGGTATCCGATTGAGCTGAAATTTTACATGCATATGTAAATCGGATGACAATGCAATATTATTATGCCATGGAGCTGATCTGATGATGGAGCCGGAAGGTGGCCATGGGAACTCAGTAATAAAACGATGCAACCCTATCGAGTTTGGGCTCGTTTTATTTGTCTTAACAAGGACTTTGGTCCTAGATGATATCCAGACGAATAAAAGCTTGTATTTAAAAACAAAATTTTAAATAAAATACTGATTAAAGTCTGGCAATCCTATTACCACCAACTTTTGAACATAACTCATGTGGTGCAAATGACTGCAAACAGTAATCAAAAAATGCACAACAATAGAAAATACTAAAATATCAGGTTGGCACAAAAGTAATGAGACACTTGGTTTACGTTTTATATTTTTTATTATTATTACAATACAAAAAGCTTAGTCAATGATGTAATCACCATTAGCGCCTAAGACTTCTTGCTAACGATCCGGCAAAGTTTGGATGCCTTTCGCCCAGAACTCTGATGGCTGTGCCTAGAAAAAGTTATTCAACTCCGCCCCTAAAAATCATTAAATTGTTTACCCCGCAAATGTTGTTTCAGGGCTCTAAACAAATGATAGTCTGATGGTGCGAGCTCTGGGGAATAAGGTGGCTGGGGTATCGTCTCCCAGCCCAAGTTCTCCAACTGTTGGCGAACGGCAGATGCGGCATGAGGTCGAACGTTATCGTGTAGTAAAACTACATTGAGTCGTCTTCGTCGTTTTTCTTGATAGCAGGTAGTTTGGTGAGCTGGGTTGAATATTTGTTAGCGTTTATAGTTTAATTGTGTAATAGAATACATAAAACAGCGTGTCTTGCTAGAAACTGCAAAGCAGAACTTTTAAGCAGTTCTTTTGACTCAGCTTCGGTTGAGTTGGCGGCGTTTCTTCTGGAGGCAGCCATAAAGCACGACGTGTATCGTTCTCGTAATGAATGCACGATTCATATCCAGTAACCAGATCAGAAAAAAATTCTTTACGTCAGGGTCGCAGCAAAAGTGATTGACAGATAGCGACACGGACTGCACGACTGGCGTCTGTAAGGATGTGCAGTACCCACCGAGCCAAAACTTTTCGATACCCAAGCTCATGCAGATGGTTTTCCACGGCGTGGTGACTGCAGTTAAGTGCTTCGGCTAATTCACGAGTGGTAGCATCCGGATTCGACTGCAGTTCGCGGCGTAAATCGTCATCATTCACTGCGGATGATCGTCTAGAGCGTGGCTGACTTTCAAGGCTCCTGTCTCCTGATTTAAAACGGTAACGGTAGTTGGCCTAGAGAGGCCGTGACTACTTAACCGGTCAATCCTGTGACTGCCTTAAGGTAACTCAAAGCCTCCTGCCAGGGCATACCTAAAACTTACAAAACTAAGCGACTACACGCTAAGGGCTTCTCTTTGGAGAACGAACCTCGGCTTAGGGCGCTAGGGGGAGGACAGCAAGATGGGACAGGCTGGATCAAGTCATGGTAATTATTATTATCAGGGGAATTTAAAGCTACTGGCTCAGCTACGCCACCAGCTGGCACTTCATTACCGAGCAAGCGACGGGGGGGAGGACGATTACTTCGGCGTCGTCGCGAGGGACCTCGGCGGCGAGGTTGGAATGTCGATCTGTTTTTGTTCCTACGGTCCCTACTGCTCTCCTGGAGAAGAGTTATGGGGTCTACGGGCTCTGAGATGACTAAGCCGATCGCAAGGGCGGCTTTATATACCCCTACATCACAAGTACCTAGAATGTTCTAGAACATCTAGAATATTATCGAAAACAATTAACTTGAAAAAGGAAATGTATAGAGTTTTGTAGAGTGTCTCATTACTTATGTGCCAACCCAATAATTTAAACCCTTATTTTTTACATCATCAAACTTTACTTGTAATTAATTACAAAGTATTTCACACAAAGAAATAAAAAACGAGTGAGCCAAGTGTGTGAGTGTAACATCTGACATCTGTTGAGTTAGTACCATCTGACGGCCAATTCTAACAACACACGCGCTCATTGGTCAAATCAAATAGTGCGCCTCCCCGGCTTCCTATTACACACTTCCGTCCCTTTTCACGAAATCACTCCCACAGATTGCAGGAAAGCGAGAGGAAAGACGTTACACATCAAAAATACAGGATCTTCTTTCAAATGGTAACAATAGGGATAATGCATGGGCAAAAAAAAAGAAATTGTATTTAGTCCGTTAGTGAGATAATAAAAATAATACGTGATTAATACACAAAAAATGACTTAGATAACACGCATTAAAGTTCGGGAGTGGGGGCTCGCTACGTCACTTCTACGTATAAAATCTACCAAGGCGTGACGTCATGCTACATTTTAATGATTACGTAGAAAAAAGAAAAAAATAGTGTCCAATATATTTTAATAATGTCCCTATTACGTCAGTTTGACAACTACATTCGTAGTTTTAACTCAATGTCGTGTTCCATTTTAAATGTATTGTCCTGCTCTGGACATTAACACCATCTAGATCCATTGAAAGGACATTTAACTTGACCTAACCCACAGCGCCTAATATAATTAGTCACCCACTACGCTTTAAAGCTAAACCTTGATATTTCCGATACCAATCAAATAAAACTTAATCTCCATTGTCTTCGCAACATGAATGGACATCAAACTAGCTCCCAATCTCCCTCGTTTATCAAACCAACGCTAACACTGCTTACGTTCTTATCCTAAGTACATCTGTAGAACGTTTCGCGCTGCACCTCTAGAGCTCGCTTGCTCGCCCAGTCATCATAAAACTAGTTTAGCATACAAAACTACTAAGTGGGTGAATAACACGGCGACAATCAGATAGCAAGCGACCAATTACGTACGTGACACCTCGAGATGCCATCGTGCTAGTGTTAGTACTCTGTACCCAATTACTGGTGTATACAGGCTGCTCATGTAATTGTTGGTAAAAATGTTGTTTATGGAGTACAGTAAAGATGTTAGATTCTGAACGTTTTTATTGTAGCTGATTGTGTGAGGTTGCTTTATGACGCCAGTTGAGTTTTTTTTGGGATTTTACTTTCTGTTGTTGGTGGGTGAGGGATAAGTTCTTCGCAAAAGTATGGTAAGATAGATAGTAATCTATCCTACTATTCTTTTGCGAAGAAGATTTATATATCTTACTAATCATAAAATTTGTTGCAACACAGAATAAGAAACAACACACAATTAATCTGCTTAACCTTTTCCCAACTATATTGGGGTCGGCTTCCAGTCTAACCGGAAACAGCTGAATACCAGTATTTCACATGGAGCGACTGCTTATCTGACCCCCACAACTCAGTTACTGGGTAATACGATACCCCTTGGTAAGACTGGTTGTCAGACTTTCGGGCTTCGGACGACCCGTAACGACTCCACGAATGACAGCCGGGACCAACGGCTTAACGTGCTTTCTGAGGCATGGAGGAGTCTCGGTATGTAAAGATGGTCACCCATCTACGGACCAACCCCGGCAAGCGTAGCTTAACCTGATGGATCGATCCAGATCCATAGATCAGAGCCACGAGCTCCTCTAGGTACTACCTAGCAGTCATTATTTATAGCAGGTACTACAACCTATAGGGTACCTACTTATAGAGGATGAATTTTTCAAGCGGGCGCTAATGGAAAAATCTTAAACTACAAATAGCGAAAATAACCACTCCAAGGAGTCTCGGAGCCGATTTTTATAAAAACTATAACTGCATCATTAGATTTCTCATAACTTTGATTAAAGACTCTAGCAGACAGGTGCGACGCGATTCTGGTAGAACAACTTCCGTAGTTTTCATAGAAATTGATCTATTAGAGTCGCGTCGCGCGTGTCTGCGGGAACCTTAACTCGTGGTAGGTAGTTATGCACATTTTATCGTGATTTCTGAACTACTGACTAGGGTTACGGGCTCCGGGTGAGTCTGAAATCGTAACCCGTTGCTCTCGCGTTACGGCTTATCAGTTTCGATGCTACTCGAAAACTTACTGATGCCACACGCCACCATTGTCACCACAATACCACAGTACTCAACTACTGTCACTCCTGCCCATTAACACGCAGATATATGCCAACGACCTTGAGTGGTTAGCTTGCGTGTTCTGTGCTGAGCTCATTCAACGCGTCGTACGTCCACCCAGTAATAGGACTCGCCCATGATTCTCAGTTATTGGTCCGCGTTAGACATAAATTTACAAATTAATTACACTATTATAAACATAATCTAAAATATTCACGTATTAAGTTATTAGGAAAATGCTGTAATTTAACCTAATTATATTTTTTCCAAATCTTTAACACTACTCGTTTATGCGTGATCTTCATTTAAGTCGTGAATGGTGAATTGGTGTATCCATCGAGCTTTTAAAAAATCTATGGAAAATGTCAGCACACGAGGATTCTCAGCCCCATTACGTTGTCCCATCGTGGGACTAAGTGGAATGAAATTTTGATATCCACTTTGTCCCATTAATCGATTTATTAGAGAGCTGGTAGAGTTGTATGAAAATTCATAATAATACTGTGAAATGCAAAAAATAACCAAAATGTAAGAAAATCATGGCAGTTTTTTAGTGAAACGGACTTTTCTTAGATTACGTAACTTTTTATAATTACTTTTTCTTATAAATACGACACTACCAGCCCTAGTAAGTTTTTCCACCAATATCGATGTCAGCCGCACGCATAGTGACTGCTAGGCAACAGTCTCCACACGGTGGGTGCCTGAGGATGGAAGGCGCAAGAAGAGGTGGCGTGACGACTAAACGCGTACCACAAGGGTTGAATCGAGGTGGCCCTGGAAAAGGATGCTTGGAAGAATTTGGAGGAAGTTTTGCTCAGTAGTGAGACAATACAGGCTAACATAAAAAATAAAAAAATCGAAAACATTTCACTTTGATAATTTGGTGGGTCTAAGTGGGAAAATCCACACACGGCACCTAAAACTTAACCTACGATCCTCTTATAATTTCGCTCGCGAACTAGTCTCCTCACATTTTATGACAACTGAATGTGTTCCCAGTAGAACATAGAACGCAGCATCCGACGCGTGATGATCGTGTAGATAAGGCCTTATCGTGCGCACGTTACGTTGGTGCGACTTGCGAGGTGCCCCACGCGTGTCGCCTTAAGTTTTAATGTAAAGGCTTGTTTAAATTGAGATAGTTTTAGAATTTAGAAGCGAAAATAGCTAAACCGTTTAGATGTTGGACTGGTGAATGAGAGATCGTGGGTTCATGTCAGTGGACTCCTCTACCTGCTAAGTATTTGAGGAATAGGTACTTACCAGCCAAATATCTACCAAAGAAACCTACAGGGACGGAGGGGGGGCTTCGACCAACCTTTATTTTCTCCACCACGTAACTCTAACTTAGGCATAAACATATAAGTTTTATAACCTGTATTTTTAGTTTGCACACAGAGGTATTATTACTATGATATAATTATGTTGATAAATCGTAGTCATCTTCGAATAGAGGACGCATTGATGACTTTACGGAAAATAGGTGCCGAAGGTCGTATTTATTACCTCATCCTTTTTAGGGTTCCGTACCTCAAAGCCGATTTGGTCCGAATCTAATGGACCGATTAAGTTGATTTTTGGTACACGTAAGGGTTTCTGTGACCCAAACACGGACGTGTAATGTAAATGAATGAATTTTGAATATGGGGGTCAATTTTGGAGCGCAAATAAGAAAATTAAAAAAAAAAATATTTGCGAACTGTACCGTGCGATATATCAAATGAAAGGGTTTCAAATATATTTATTTTATAATTTTAAAATAAACTATTTTAAAGTTAATTAAGAAAATAGACAAAAATTGACCATTCCCCCCTTTATCTCCAAAAATTTTGAAAAAAATACTGAAAATAATTCTTTAGCTATAGATTACAGAAAAACCTATAAGAAGTCTATGGTCTTAAAATAACATGGTAAATCTCTCAATATTGTGCGTACAAACTTACGTTGTCCATAGTTAAACAAAAGGATCCAACCCACATTACATCCAATGTGAGTTGGATCTTTTTCGTTTAACTATGGACATTTGAAGTTGGGATGTATGGGAGAACATGTTTTTCAACTACAATGTTAAGTTTGTTCTTGGGATAAATTCATCCCAACTACGGAACCCTTCATTGTGCGTGGTCCGACACGCACTTGACCGGTTTTTTAAGGCGGTCCCCCCCACACCATCTCCCAAAGAGCAACATTTGCCCCCCTTGAGTGAAAACTAAGACTTGCGCCTGCCAGCTCTTAAAAAAAAAATGCCAGAAAAGTGTTCCTTCTGTACGCACCTTGACTTCAACCAAAAAGGTTTTATAACACGAGTAAAATATAACAAACTTAATAACACTATCTGTATGATCTGCGAGGTCAGCAGTAAGGATCAATGGTAGGTGGAGGACAACTGGTAGGTAACAGTTGGAGAAACAAGTTCAAGATGGCTACTTTTATAATAGTTTCCGGTTGGTAATAGGTCTGCGGGTGACAAGTCAGCTTTATCTACTGGTTAGTTTCTCATACTATGACGTCATAAGTACTACTAGCTTCTGCCCGCGACTTCGTCCGCAAACTTCTTGCTCCCCGACCCACCCCCTCGTCGCCACGTCGCTTAGTATCGCCTGCTCAAGCTATTACTTCGTTTTTGCTTAGCATTCTTTGTGACTTTTTGCTCGGCTCCTATTAGGTCCTAGCGTAATTTTAAATAGCCTTTCTTAAGAATTAAGCAGAGGTGTATAGACCCTACACGTATAATACGGCTGACGTATTTGGCAAGTCCGAAATTCGCGCAGAACGCTGCGCAGTAACATAACAAATGGTGTCTTGAGACGAGTATGAGTGAGAGAACATGTGCAAAAGTTCGGAGAGCCTATGTTCAGACTCGCCAAGATACGTCGGTCGTAGTGTGCACACATTTCACCTGTTGTGTTAACTGGCACACCTATTGGTGTGTGGCGGCATCTACATGGTCACATGGGAACTACGCAACATATTGACGTCACGCAAAATCCTGCATCGCGCAATCAGAGTTTACCGCGCGACTTGTATACAAGTTACAACGTCACAACATCACAGACACAAAACGTCTGGCCGTCTGGTCGGAGGATCCTCCCTTTTCTATAGAGGATGAGTGAACTTCACACACTGTTCCAAATACCTCTATACTGGTAATCCCGAACATTGACGCAGCCTTCGAGCAGCTAGTTCAGCGTGACGTCATAACCTTCCTCAAACTTTCGAGCGAGGAGAGACACAGCCAGCCAGCATCCACGGCTACAACGGGTATCCTGACCACCAGCATGCAGCGGATTCCTGGTCATCACCCTCAGCCTCATCATCAGCTAAAAAAAACTCAAACTCTGATTGTGCATACAACTCCCATAGGCCGCGTCCTAACCAAAACCAAAAACGATCGTCGCACTATTACGCGATCGTCACAGTCTTTTCCAAGCTCGTGGCTTAATAATACAGCCGCACGGGTTGATCTATCAGGTAACCTACGCTTCTCTGGGTTGGTCCTCCGTGCCTCGTGACTCGAAAAGTACGTTAAGCTGTTCGTCCCGGATGTCACTCGTGGATCTTTGACAGTCGTAATGAGTCGTCAGAAGCCCGAAAGTCTGACAACCAGTCGTACCAAGGGGTATCGTATTACCCAATAACTGGGTTGTGGAGGTCAGATAGGCAGTGGCTCCTCTCCAGGTAAAATACTGGTATTCAGCTGCATCCGGTTAGACTGGAAGCCGACCCCAAAACAGTTGGGAAAAGGCTAGGCAGATTGATGACATATTAAAGCTTTCGCGGGCGCTTGACGGAGATGTCTTATCAATGAAACTTCTATTGTGTCGTCTTTTTTACCGTCCGCGAACCGATTAATTAAGTTGCGCGTTTGTAGGTACGTCAAAATTCCTACAAACTATCGCGTACTCGCGCGACGATCGTTTTTGTTTAGGACGCGGAGCTTAGGGGGCGAGCCACGTTCAGATGTGCATCTGGATTGAGGGCACAATTTTTCAATGTCTTTGTAATAAAGTGAAACATTTAGGAAAATTAGTAAATAATAATAAAAACCTAAAACAAAGGTTTAAAAATTTGTAAAACTTAAAATAAATGTGTTATCACCCTATGAAGAGTGCTCTCAATTCAGACGCTAGAACAAAACATGATATTTTAAATCTCAAAACGTATAAACTTTATTATTTTTTACTAATTTTCCTAAATGTTTCACTTTGTTACAAAGACATTGAGAAATTGAGCCCTCAATCCAGATGCACATACGTTCAGCAGACTCCGGGCTACTATGATACATAGTGAGAATTCCTGTTTCATCTTATGACGACAATGTCCGACCAGGGGTACCTTGTAGGTACTTCATTACACTAAGAGGCAGTCAAGTGGTTCTCCCATGACTTTATAACTACGATTAGAAACACAGATATAAAATTAATAGATAGGTAGGTGATAGGTATGTCCACAGAATAATAAAGTAACAGTAGTACAAAACAACTTCATACAAAACGGCCGAAACGACAGCCTTCGAAATCTCAATGTATATGTTACGGCTAAAACCCGAAGTACGGCTACACCTAGTTTTAGCCGGCTAGAACTAGGTGTAGGTAACGGATTGCATTCGGACCCTGGTACTCGCCGGCCGCTGCCGCTGAACCGCTCGCTACGCTCGCTCGGCTAGTGCATTGTGTGGTCACAGTTCTAACCTAACCTACCTTTCAGCCTACACCTAAGGCTCGGCGCAAACGGGCCAACGACCACAGCCACCGGTGGCCAGCGACAGCGACTTAACACACATTTTCATATATTTTGTATAGACGCACCGCACGCGTGTAGCCGGTGGCGGCCACCCGCTACAGCAGTAATCAACACCGCAGAAAGAGGCGACATAGCCACCGGTGGCTGTGGTCGGTAGCCCGTTTGCGCCGAACCTAAGTTTAACCAACTGTTATAGTTGTAGCCTAGCCGCACTTTTGTAGACTAGCCAAACTAAAACTAGGTGTAGCCTACTTCGGGTTTTAGGTAGCTAAAACCAGGTGTAGCCGCACTTCGGGTTTTAGCCAGCTAAAACTAGGTGTAGCCGCACAAGGGTTTTAGCCAGCTAAAACTAGGTGTAGCCTACTTCGGGTTTTAGCCAGCTAAAACAAGGTGGAGCCTACTTCGGGTTTTAGCCAGCTAAAACCAGGTGTAGCCGCACTTCGGGTTTTAGCCAGCTAAAACTAGGTTTAGCCGCACCATGGTTTTAGCCAGCTAAAACTAGGTGTAGCCTACTTCGGGTTTTAGCCAGCTAAAACCAGGTGTAGCCGCACTTCGGGTTTTAGCCAGCTAAAACTAGGTGTAGCCGCACAAGGGTTTTAGCCAGCTAAAACTAGGTGTAGCCTACTTCGGGTTTTAGCCAGCTAAAACAAGGTGGAGCCTACTTCGGATTTTAGCCAGCTAAAACCAGGTGTAGCCGCACTTCGGGTTTTAGCCAGCTAAAACTAGGTTTAGCCGCACTTCGGGTTCTAGCCAGCTAAAACTAGGTGTAGCCACACTTCGGCTTTAAGCCAGCTTAAACTAGGTGTAGCCTACTTCGGGTTTTAGCCAGCTAAAACTAGGTGTAGCCGCACTTCGGGTTTTAGCCAGCTAAAACTAGGTTTAGCCGCACTTCGGGTTCTAGCCAGCTAAAACTAGGTGTAGCCGCACCTCGGGTTTTAGCCAGCTAAAACTAGGTGGAGCCTACTTCGGGTTTTAGCCAGCTAAAACTAGGTGTAGCCGCACTTCGGGTTTTAGCCGTAACATATACACCAGTGTTCGAGTGCGCGGCAGTTACGCACGGACGGACGCAGATTTATCTACCAAGCGGCCGTAGGTAATTAAATCAAGATCACTAGGTATTACTGTAATATTATTATTCTGTGGTATATAATCGGCCTGAAAGTTTGCCTCTTTCTCTAATGTAAGCGAACCCTATTATAATAATATTATTATTGTCTTGATAGTGGTAACACAAACATTAAACAAACACAACAGGCTGCAGGGCGTTTTTGATAATCTAGATAGACGCGGCAGGAATGCAAAAATGGCGCTCATTTGAAATTCTTTCGATGTAACAACATAAATTGCGATAAACCCACGTTTATGGTACACATACACTTATTATCTGAGGACCGATCGCGCAAAGCTTTGTACCATTTATTCATGGTGATGATATGTCACTTCTAAGTCGTATATCGTGATTGTTGTGACCTATACCTCCTTGGTTCAAGGAGCAAGGGACAAGGCCATGGGGCAAGGGCTCGTCGGTAAAGTTTTACCATCATACTTTCAGCTTGTGGCTAAGTATAATAACAGCCACACGGGTCGATCGATCAGGTTAAGCTACACTTGCCGCGGTTGGTCCGTGGATGAATGACCATCTTTACATACCTTGCCGTGCCTCTGGTCCCAGCTGTCATTCGTAGGTACATCTTTGACAGTCGTCACGGGTCGTCGGAAGCCCGAAAGTCTGGCAACCAGACTTACCAAAGGGTATCGTGTTACCAGATTTACTGGATTGTAGAGGTCAGATAGGCAGTCGCTCCATGTAAAATACTGGTATTAAGCTGCATCCGGTTAGACTAAAAACAGACCTCATCATAGTTGGGAAAAGGCTATGATGATAATTATGATGATACCTTTCCGCCAAGCAGCATTCCTCTCCCTAGGCTGAATCAGTCTATATACCTACACTGAATCAGTATTTTTATTATTATTTAGTAATTTATATGTGACTTCAATTCGTATGATGTACCTACTATCTCAGTTAATCTTGGACATTACTGACGTTGGTGAAGGCATACATCGTGTAGCCGGTCTTATAGCCAATAATTATAAGTCTGAAATCGCCAACCCTTCTGGAGCAAGCGTGGAAATCAATGCTCGTGCCTTCTCTGTACGAGAAGAGGGTTGGTATTATTATTATCTATAAGTAATTGATTTCTTACCTACCTATTCAAAATATCTTCTTTTCCAAATTGATAGCATTTTTGAAGTGAAAACTTCTTTAAGCGCGTTGGCGATTTTTGGTATGGAGAAATCTTACGGGTTCGCATCACCGCGTCACCGCTACACCGTGACACCGTGAAAACTTAAGTTTTCATTTCTGTCGTCGGTCCCCATGACTGCTTATTTTTTTTTTTTTTGACAATTTCGAACAGGGTTGTGCTGAAGTGTATGTATGCTCCCTAATAGTGTATAACTTAGTAAGTACGCTCCATTAGAATATAGTATAATTTTAAGATATGTAAGCACTTTACTTATATATAT
This sequence comes from Dicycla oo, assembly GCA_948252095.1. Classification (NCBI taxonomy): domain Eukaryota; kingdom Metazoa; phylum Arthropoda; class Insecta; order Lepidoptera; family Noctuidae; genus Dicycla; species Dicycla oo. The sequence continues at coordinate 7,383,555 of OX411729.1, forward strand.
TCCCTTTATGCATTGATTAAAGTACATTCGATTGAGTTGGTTGTCTGATATAACAGACCCTAGGACCCCCAACATTTCAGCGCCATCCTAACTAATATAATAAATGCAAAAGTGAGTTTGTTTGTTTGCTACGCTTTCACGCTAAAACGGCTGAACGGATTTGGATGAAATTTGGTACACGAGTAGACCATGACCTGAAAAGGAAATAGGGTACTTTTATCGACATACCACGCGGGCGAAGCCGCGGCCGGATTGTAGTTTACTAAAAATACACAAAACTAAGTACATATTTAGCTTCTTGGCTACCGTTGACACAAACCATTTAAAATATCCACTCTATTTTATCTATTTTTCCTTAAATTCTTTAAACAACACTAAATTTTATTTAAAATCCCAAACTAAACCCTTTTCTTAACTCAGTTGTCAATTATAAATTCGGCGTGAAGAAGAATTTTTGGTATTTCAATTCTTGGCGCGAAAATAAATCGAAAAAATCTCCGAACAAGCTAGAGGCCATTATAATTAACTGCTAAGGGTTATTTAGTAGTGTTGTCTCTTTCTTTTATGTGGACGAGATGTATCTTTGTCTCGGTCACTCTTTGGAAGTGGCGACACAAATCACCTGAGACAATGAGAAGGTAGTTGGCTGCTGGGTCAAGGATTAAGAAGTTTTGGATAGTCAGTACGTAATAGACAAATAAAATAATTTGGAACAATAAACTCATTTAGAGGGCTCGTGGCTAGGCCACACGGATCGATCGGTCAGGTTAAGCTACGCTTGCCGCGGTCGGTCCGTGGATGGGTGACCAAGACCACCCCGTGCCTCGGGAAGAATGATCCAAGTCCAAGGACCCCGTTGGTCCCGGCTGACATTCGTTACGGATCGTCAGAAGCCCGACAGTCTGACAACCAGTCTTACCAAGGGGTATCGTATTACCCAGTAATTGGGTGCTGGAGGTCAGATAGGCAGTCGCGTCATGTAAAATACTGTATATAATGACAGTAAGTATTTAGCTGCATCCAGTTAGACTGGAAGCCTTTTCCCAACAGATGATGGAACAATAAACTCATTTTGGTATAAAAATGAAGCTGGAAGGGATTTAAAGGTCTGAAATAGAGTACCTACTTACTTACTTACAAGACTGATTAAATAATAGCGAACTGTGATGAATACCTACAAATGGAGCAACTTCAATTTTTTTGTGAAATCAAAGTTCAGTCTCAGTTTCCTCAGGATGCTGACCTCCACCATAGAGTAATGGCATTCTGGACAAATTAGATAAATTAATTAAATACAAAGAGTAAAACACCGTAATCCCCTAAAAGGGGTTATTGTACTCATCATTATGAACAACTTTTACTTGGGGACCAAACCTGAAATCGCGAAAAAAATTCAGTTGTTCCATACATTCATGTTCGCATAACTCGTCAAAATGTAAGGAACAGCTGATTTTGTTTTTCGATTTCAGATTTGTTCTCATAGTAAAAGTTGATTATAATGATGAGTACAATCACCCTTTAAGAGGATAACGGTGATTAAAATTACAACCAGTAGATACATATCTACTAGAAACATCAAGAGGAAAAGTGAAAGATTTCCTTGTCGATTTCATCATCACCATTTACGCATTTCACCCATAGATCTCCGAATCACTTAAATATTATTATATAAATATGCGCTAAAGGCATCTTCGGTCCATATCTTTCAAAATGGCCTCGTAATAACAATTATTTTGAAGGCAAGTTAAGATATTTAACAAGAAAAACACAGGATGTCGTGCCCCACAAGAAGTTCAACTCCATTTAAGGGAATAAATTGATGAAAGAATGAAGTCTTGGAGTTATTTATGCGTAATTATTCATGATTTTGGTTCGGACAAGATTCACTTATGGCGAAAACATGGCTGACTTCAGTTAACTTGAGTAGCTACTTGTGTGTCTATATAAATTGATTAATGAGGACGTCCCAAAAGATAATTTTCTCTACATTAAGTAGCACGATGACCTTGAGCTATCATAGCGTAATACCTATGGAGTTTCAATAGAAGAAGCCAGCTTTTACTGGTTTTAATACCTCTGACGTGCGGCGGACTGTACACGACCGATATAATTAACCATGGATTATTAGACAGATTTTTAGATTGCCACGGATGGGTGACCATCTTTACATACCGAGACTTCTCCGTCCATCGGAAAGCGCCGTTGGTCCCAACTGTCATTCGTAGACCTTTGACAGTCGTTACGGGTAGTCAGAAGCCCGAAAGTCTGACAACTAGTCTTACCAAGGGGTACCATATTACCAAGTTACTGGGCTGAGGAGGTCAGATAGGCAGTCGCTCCATGTGTAATACTGGTATTCAGCTGGTTCCGGTTAGACTGGAAACCGGCAACTGGAGTTTTAGACAAACATCATCACTGAGACGCTCTTTAAATATTCGCCGAACTTTTTATAAAACCCCTTGTTTCAGTGAAGTAATACAATGACCCTACCTAAAGTGTAAGAGAAAACATTATTTCTAAGTATTTAATTTCCTTCTGCTTTGTAAAGCTTTTTCGGTTTAAAATTAGACAGAATTTCTTCTAGAGCCATTACAAAAGAATCATCCCTCCACCGTATCTAATTTACTCTTTTACCTAGTTGTAAAATACTGTCATTTCGTCACAATTAAATTATGTTCTGGTCTGGTCTGATGCAAGGTATTTTAATATTGAGGAAAGTGTTTATCAAGACCGCTGGCGCAGATTTTACATCCAATGAAATAAACTTTACTAGAGAATTTATAGTCGATGAACACCATACAAAAGCTGTTCAATCAATCTGCCTAGATAGATAAAACATTTATTTAGTGCACACAAAAGATATAGCACAACACACAAAAATACAAAAGATGATCACAAATGACATGAATATATAAAATAAAATTAAGGTGCCAGTATAAAAAAAAAAACATATATCTATACAAATAAGTAACATTGAAGGGTCTGTTTGTAATGTTAAAATAACAGCTTTTTACTAAATGCATATGAAAGTATATACGGTACTTACATTTAAACAAAAATTGTCAGTCTGTCTGTTTGTTCCGGCTAATCTCCGAAACGGCTGGACCGATTTTGACAGGACTTTCACTGGCAGATAGCTACTATATACTTTTATTTTCGAAAAAAATTAAAACCCATGAAATTTTGAACAAATAGCGCGGTCGCGCATAGCAACGCCGCGAGTCGGGGGACAGGGAATTTTAATAAAATGTAGCTGTTATTTTAGTATATTGTATATCTTACGACTTACACGCGAACGAAGTTGCGGGGCACAGCTAGTAAAGAAATAAAAGTGACACTATGACACACGTAAATCTAATTAATAACGACTATACCCAGTGCGGTGTGCGTCTCAAGGTTGCACCAAATGGGAGTCCAGCTCAGCATGTGTCAGGCAAATATACCTGACGCTGATATTCTGCTGGATCCCTGCAGTGACTTAAGGACGTCGAGCAGGCGAGATAAATTGGTGTTGTGACAGTGTTATGCGCGGAGTGAAATTATTAAGTATACTCGACACTTTAATTATGTATAGAGTAAAGTTTTGCATTGGGAAACATTATTTTCATCGTGTTTTGATTACTTGATTAGTTTATTTATAAAGTTATATGTAGGTATAATGTGTATATAATGTGGCGTAGGTGCGAATAAAATAGTCTTGGTAAGACTGGTTGTCAGACTTTCGGGCTTCTGACGACCCATAACGACTGTCCACGAATGACAGCTGGGACCAAGAGGCACAGAGAAGTCTCGGTATGTAAAGATCCACCGGCAAGTGTAGCTAAACCTTATGGATTGAATCGTGCGGCTGTTATTACTTAGCCACGAGCTCCTCATAACGAGATACAACAAGCTGATGAGCTGCTTATTAATAATAAATAACTGGATTTTTCAGGAGGTTTTTGGTTCCGAATTTAGGTAATTTTTTGCTGATAACAATTCTTGATCGATTATCAACAATTATGATACTTATTTCACATCAAAATGCAGTTTCAGCTTCGAAAGCTATTCCTTATCCACACTTACACTACTCCTAAGAATGTATAGGTAGGTACCTTTTGCCTGCGGGTTCCGCCGCTCGGGGGCTCTGCAATTAATCGCCACACTTCAGATGCCAGTCGCTCTCTCTGTTTATTGTCGTAGTCACACAGTCAATCAAGCCGCATTTTTTACATAGTTTTGCATTTCTTTGTAACAGAATCTAGAAGTCATCTACCTGGCTTTTTCAGGTCATTTACTTTGCCTTTCAAAAAAACTGGCCAAGCGCGAGTCAGACTCACACACCGAGGATTCCATACCATAAAAAACGAGCAAAAAATCACGTTTTTTGTATGTGAGCTCCCTTAAATATATATTTTATTCAGTATTTTAGTAGTAGTTCATCTTGATAACAAAAGTGGCATTATCAAAACTATGTTTTCTAAATAACTCCATAATTTACTGGCATATTTTCAGTATATACCTACAAAACTTGAAGTAAGAAAGTCAAATTGCAGTCTTTTATTTCAGTTATTTGCTAAGATATTTACCAAAATGCTGCGTCAAAAAAAGCTTTAAATGGACATAGAGAAAAATTTTAATTTTTGTATAACGCCACTTTTGTTTTCAAGGTGCGATTTGTTGTTATAGTGGTAACAGAAATACATCATCTGTGAAAATTTCAACTGTCTAACTATCACGGTTCATGAGATACAGCCTGGTGACAGACGGACAGACAGACGGACAGCGGAGTCTTAGTACCTAATAGGGTCCCGTTTTACCCTTTGGGTACGGGACCATAAAAAGTGATGTTTTAATTATGGAACGCGCCGAAATACATCACGCGGGCCGAGAACGGGTGGTAGATGTCACATGACTTCAAAATTTTGGTTCTAGGACACGCCGGTTTCCATACGACGTTTTTCTTCGCCGTTTTGAGAGCAGTGGTGATAAAATAAACTTATACAAAGTACTTAAAGTGCCTGCCTGTGATCGAACCCACGATCTAACTCGTAAGTCGGGGCTGTTAACACTGGGCCACCATGACAGGCCATGACTGCTCCTCTAATTTTTTAAATTTTTTATATGTGGGGGTTTTGCTCTTTTGACTCTAGTCTAGGTCGGAGCTGACAGAGGCAAAGTTGACGATGGACTGACCTTACCCAGTAGAAGCCTGTTCACTCTCACTTTGAAGAGATTAGGGTTGTATGCGCTCGGAAACACTGACGCAGGTAGAGAGTTCCACTCTTTTGCAGTGCGCATTATATATATGACATTTGGAAACGCCGGTGGAATAGCAACAAGGTAGGGATGGTAACTTGCAGTGCGTCTAGATGTCCGATAGTACAAGGGCCGGTGGAATGAGGTCGTGGAGTTCTTGAGCACACTCACCGACTTGTCGGTCTGTAGAAGACCGACAAGCAGGCAACCTTGCAGCGATGAGCCAAGCTGTGAAGCTGGGCATCCACCAGTTTTACTAATAAGTTATTAACAAATGCACATCCTCAGTGGACGCGACCCACGATCATAAAATGCCGCCATTTACACGAGAAAATAAAAACTGACGTTCTTAACACTGGTATTTGCTACCAGTCTCTTGAAGAAACATGAAGTCATGACAAGCCGGAAACATTACCTAGACTTAATAGTAGTAGACAAGTGTTTAATGATTGTTGATCAATTAATGCATTATGGCCAATTATATCAGTTATCGCAACATCTTATCTGTAATATTGAATTGCATCTTTGTAGGGAAGCTTCTATTGTCAAAACGAACCTTTGTCTGTTTGTAGAGACCAATTTCTTAATTTTAATAGTTCCTTACCTCAAAAGGAAAAAACGGAACCCTTATAGTATCACTCGTCTGTCTGTCTGTCCGTCTGTCACAGTCAATTTTCTCCGATTCTAATGGACCGATTAAGCTGAAATTCGGTACACGTACGATGTACACGTATGCATTTCTGTGACCCAAACACAGACGTGTAACGTAAGTAAATGAATTTTGAATATGGGTGTCACTTTTAGGGGGCAAATAAGAAAATAAAAAATAAAAGTTTTGCGTACACATATGTATGTATCGTGTGACATATCAAATGAAAGGGCTTACTGTGAGGGTCTCAAAAAGATTTCTTATAGTTTTAAAATAAATAAGTTATTTAAGAAAATAGACGAAAATTTACCATTCCCCCCTTTATCTCCGAAAATTTTGAAAAAAATACTGAAAATAATTCTTTAGCTATAGATTACAGAAAAACCTATAAGAAGTCTATGGTCTTAAAATAACATGGTAAATCTCTCAATATTGTGCGTACAAACTTACATTTGCAGTTGGAATGTATTGGAGAACATGTTTTTCAACTACAATGTAAAGTTTGTTCTTGGGATAAATTCAATTCAACTACGAAACCCTTCATTGTACGTTGTCTAACACGCACATGGCCGTTTTTTTTTTCATTTAGAAATCCCTATAACTACACACTTCTATCTATACCTAGTACTGTAGAAGATCAGAGTTCTGAGTTGGAAACTCAGAACTTCCACATCGTTGGACACGGGGAACGTAACTACTTGAAATGATAGCTTGATGATAGACTTGAAATGACACATGAGGGAGGCAGAATAACTGTTTAGTATAATCAAGAGGGAATCAATACACTCCGCACATAAAATAGCACACTTTCTTAAATTACACCGCATAGAGCCCTAAAACCGAATTCCGGACTGGTAAAATTATACGAACCATCTTTTTTCATTATTTAAAAAACTTTGTTTTATACTGGCGCAAGTAGTCGAATGTCAACGTACCACATAAGGATAAGGTCCATTGCATGGAACAGTTACAGTACCTATATCACGGCACGATCAGGGTTCGTGACGTTTATCAGTGCGATTGCCACATATTATAATATCACACCTTAATTACATGAAGGGAATAATTACTCGTAAATTGTAAGAGATTTCCTACACCCACATTTCGCCTTCGCTAAATTATATATTTCTGTAGGTGAAAGCTAAAGGACCTTAAGTCACATTTTATAAATTATTCAGTAGAGCTCATTAAAGATGTCTATAGGTACCCGAAATTAGATATTAAAATCGACCGTGTATAAAAAGTAAATAGTGTATCGTTGTAGAATAAAAATATGATTAAGTATGAAGGTTTATTAAGCTTCATTGAGAATTATTGAAAATACAAAAATGCCAAAAATGGACTTAAGGTCCTTTAGCTTTCACCTACAGATTTAAGTCCTTTAGGGGGCGAGCCTGTTGTTATCAACCGTGCTACGATGCTGATAACAATATGACAGTGGGAGGGTGTTTCTCCGTTTTGGCGAAAAACACTTTCCGGTGGCATATGTTATTTCTGGAGCTCGTGGCTAAATAATAACAGCCGCAAAGGTCAATCCATCAGGTTAAGCTACGCTTGCCGGGGTTGGTCCGTAGATGGGTGTCCATCTGTACATACCGAGACTCCTCCGTGCCTCGGATAGCACGTTAAGCCGTTGGTCCCGGCTGTCATTCGTGGATCTTTGACAGTCGTTACGGGTCGTCAGAAGCCCGAAAGTCTGACAACCAGTCTTACCAAGGGGTATCGTATTACCCAGTAGCTGGGTTGTGGAGGTCAGATAGGCAGTCGCTCCATGTAAAATACTGGTATTCAGCTGCATCCGGTTAGACTGGCAGCCGACCCCAACAAGTTGGGAAAAGGCTAGGCAGATTGATTGATATGTTTTTTCTGGAAATAATTTAACACTGAGGCTGATTTGCTAAATAGCTCTCTTGGGATGAACTTGAAAGCGCATTATTCAATATATGCATATACCTACCTGTCGAAAACAAAGAAAACTAACAAAACATCACGCAAATCGTCATTCACCTCCGTTTCCAAACACCACCACTTAAAGTCTTGGTGTCGTAATTTATACAAGCGACGGAATGAAAAAAATACTTGACGATAATTTTAAACTAATAAAAATACTTGACGATAATTTTAAACTAATAACCGCTCAAATAGAATAAGTAAAAAAAAAATCATTTTTATAAAATAAACAATATTTTTTTTACCTAAAACTTTGTCCCAAAAAAAACGTCATTAGTAGCATAAATGTTTGCAAATATGTAGCGAGGTATATGCATATATTGAATAAGTTCATCCCATCATATTTTTTTAGCAAAATAGTCTGTGTTTAATTTGTTCTTTTCAGAAGAAAAAAAAATCATTATGCCACTAATGATGTGTTTTTAGCAAAAACGGAGAAACACCCGGGAACGTAATTTTGGTCGTCTGGACCCAGTAGGTAGGTCCCAGGGCGGTGGAAAAGTTTTGAGCCTAAGTACCTTCATATTACTTATTTGCGATTACCCTCTTTAGTATAAGTACAGAGTTTCATGTCATTAGCATCATTACGCTTTTAGTAATTAATCCATAAACATCATCATGTCCCAGTCATCCGCGACCCATCCCTAGGCTTATAACTTTTCAGCCCCCCGGCCGGACCGGATGTAACACTCTTCAGAGAGCTATTGTTGCTCAGATTTGCTCAGAATTAGCTATTGTTGTTCAGATCAGACCGCTGGGCTGAAAAAATTTAAGCCTAGGGATGGGCCGCGGATGACTGAGACATGATGATGTTTATGGATTAATTGGTCTAGGCTATCGATTGAGAAGAGGTGGTCAGGTTATATCTCACCTTCTTTACATGGATGACTTGAAGCTTTTTGCCCCCAGCAATTTTCAACTGATGGAGCTATTGAAGGTAACCAAAACTTTCAGTAGTGCCATCAGAATGGAATTTGGTGTGGACAAATGTGCGATCATGCATGTAAAGCGGGGGAGGATTTTGGAATCCGTAGAAACCCAACTCTCGGATTCCATACACCTAAGACCCCTCTCCTCACTCGAAACTTACAAGTATTTGGGTATGTCGGAAGCGTTAGGCATCAACGCTGCTTATATGAAGCAATCGCTGAAGGAGCGCTTCTTTAACCGCCTGAACAAAGTATTTAATAGTCTTCTATCAGGCGGAAACAAGGTGCGCGCCTTCAACGGTTGGGTCATGCCGGTTTTGATGTACTCTTTCGGTATACTCAAATGGACTCAAACAGAACTTGACGCCTTGGATAGAAGGGTCCGCACACTGCTGACTGCAAATCGGATGCATCACCCACGGTCATCGGTGATGAGACTGTATATTTCGCGGAAGTGTGGTGGCCGAGGCTTCTTAAATGCTAAGACCCTGCACAATCGTGAGGTATGCAGTCTCAGGGAATACTTCCTAGAAGCCGACGTGGGGATGCACCGAGATGTGGTCTCAGTGGACAAGGGCCTCACCCCGCTCTCCTTGGCTAACGAGAACTGGCGCAAACCTATAATATTAGATACTAATGACCGCAGGGAGGTATGGCAGAGCAAAGAGCTTCATGGGCGCTTTTACCGGGCCCTACATGGGCCTGATGTAGACCTCTTGGCGTCCGTATCCTGGTTGCGATTCGGTGATCTCTTTGGTGAAACCGAAGGTTTTATCTTTGCGATTATGGACGAAGTTATAATGACGAACAACTACCGGAAATATATTGTGAAGGACGGCACGGTTGACATCTGTCGGGCATGCCACCGTCCGGGGGAATCTATCCGTCACATTATTTCTGGCTGTTCTCGTCTGGCTAACGGAGACTACTTGCATAGACACAACCTTGTAGCCAGGATTATCCATCAGCAACTTGCTCTGCAATACAATCTTGTGGAATCGGAAGTACCGTACTATAGGTATGTGCCCGACCCAGTTCTCGAAAATGGCAATATCACGTTGTATTGGGATCGATCTATCATCACTGACAGGACTATTGTTGCCAATAAGCCAGATATAGTGGTGATAGATCGAAAAGAGCGTCGCACAATGATTGTTGATATAGCGGTTCCGCATGACGAGAACCTCGTGAAAGCTGAAAAAGATAAACAGATTAAGTATCTTGATTTGGCTCGCGAGGTTGTCGACATGTGGGATGTGGATACAGCAATCATTGTGCCGATAGTTGTGACAGCCAATGGCATAATATCGCAGAGTCTCGACCAACACCTGAGGAGGCTCTCGTTAGGCAGCTGGATCAAGGGCTTGATCCAGAAAGCGGTACTTCTGGACACGGCACGTATTGTTAGGAGGTTCCTCTCTCAGGAGCCCTGACCACCGGTAGCTTGGACCCTGTTCCCGATACCGGTGGGCTACTATTTTTTATATTTTTAAATGTTTTTGTTTATTTTAAGTTTTTATAAAAATATTTAAAAATGTAATTCATATGTATATAATAAAAAATAAAGGAAATAATAATAATATCCTGGGACATTTTCACACACGGTCATCTGGTTCCAAACTAAGCAGAGCTTTTACTATGGAAACCAGGTAACTGATATACTACATATACTACTTTTTTTTTGTAAATACATACTTATATAGACTCAGAACTTATATAGACACAGACTCAGAACAAACAGACATATTCATGCACACAAATGTTTGTCCTGGATGGGAATCGAAACCACGACCTGCGGCGTGATAGGTGGTATCTTAACCAACCACGCCAACTGGCCTGTCAGTTACTTAAAGCGTAATGATGCTAATGACATGAAATTCTGTATTTATACTAAAGAGGATTCGTAGATTAGTATACATGCAGCGCTAACAATAACAACACTCGAAGGTCCTTGGCTCACTACTTTTCAGCCGCCTGGCACTTACTTAATAATTGAACAGCTGGCATGAACACTACAGCCGTCTAACGACACAAAATTTTCAAGGTAGGTATTAAAAACCTGAAAGATAAACTATGGCATCCTCCGAAACCTATCCAAAGAAACCACGTCAAAAACTAAGTGTAAATCAATTACTTCGATCACAATGTATAACAATTTGCAAGTTAATTAGTATAACTATGAGAATACAATTAAATCAATGACGGACTATCCGATAACCGTCCATAATTTGTTTGTCATTCATTATGGATGATGGGAATTGCTTCATACTGTCCGTTATTACGGCTACACGCAATAGCCGGTGGTTAGGACTGATCGCCACGCCTTTATACTTCTTTGCGACTTGATTAGTAAAGAACAATTATACCGCGTGTTTTGTGAAGACTCGGAAGCGTCCTAATTGAGGCACATTGGGGTATTGTCTTTAGCCCGCGTCAAGCAAGGCGTAATAATAAAAAAATACACGACCCTCTTTTTGGGACATTGAGCAGGATCAGATTTTAAACGTTGGTTCCTATGAACGTAATACATCTTGTGTATAATATCATTGGTAAGGAAAGAGTGGGGGGACTGAATTTGCTACAGAATTGTTTTTTCTACCTGAAAGAGGGCACGTTGTATGTACTCCGTGGCCATAGCGGCGCAAATTTTCGCACACTTCATTTTTTACAGGAGCGAGGCTGTCGATTCGACTTATTCGGAGAACCATCATCAGCCTAGCCTTTTCCCAACTATGTTGGGTTGCAGTCTAACCGGATGCCGCTGAATACCAGTATTTTACATGGCCTATCTGACTTCCACATTCCAGTTACTGAAAATACGATAGATACCCTTTGGTAAAACTGGTTGTCTGACTTTCGGGCTTCTGTCTGACGACCCGTAACAATTGTCAAAGATCCAAGAATGACAGCCGGGACCAATGGCTTAACGTGCTTTCTGAGGCATGGTCTCGGTATGTAAAAATAGTTACCCATCCACGAACCAACCGCGGCAAATGTACCTAGCTTATTCTGATCGATCGACCCATGCGCCTGTTAGTCACGACTTCAGGAGCCCATATTTTGAGATGTCTATTTAAAAGTTTTGGTTCCATTCCATCTAATTTAACAGCGCTCATGTTTCTACAATAGAAGTTTAGATATAATCGATCCATACTCTGTTGCTCTGATTATAAAATAACAATCATTTATCTCTTTACTTGTGATCTTGCTGCATATTTATATCTAGCTTTTTCCAGCGGCTTCGCCCGCGTGGAGGTTGGAAATTAACCCTCGGAAAACGGAAACGTACTACCGGGATAAAAAGTATCCTATGTGTTAATCCGTGTTATACTATCTGTGTCCCAAATTTCATCCAAATCCTATTAGAAGTATGTATAATACTATATGATTCAAATACTATTGTGAATTCATGCATGCCTAATAGTTTTTGTTAGGTTACTGCTCAGAAAACTCCGTCAAAATAATCTACTCAGTAGTTCCGAAGATTCGCTAACAAACAATCAGACAGACAGACAGAAAAGAATTCTAAAAATCGCTGGTTTATGTTCGTTACTTTTTTTATTTTATTACTTTTCTATTTTTCTTACTAGATTCTACTCTACTATTTTATTATACGTTTAATGCGCAAGATCTGACTGAAGCATCAGTTAGCAGCACAAACCCATGAATCCACTTCAAGACATCCTTCCAAAAACAACAGAACTCCACAAAGAAACGAAACAAAAACCTAACCTCATTTAATCGATAAGAAACATCGATTGCAGTATCGATACCTGTAAAAAAGGGGGGAATGTAATCGATTAAGCTAACAAAAGTAGCCCATCGTATATATCAGGGGTATACTCGTATTTTAGGGCTTTTTCTGTCGAGTACCAGAGCGCTCCAATTGTGCTGGCTTGGAAAAAATGACAGTTTTAAGGCGCATGCAGACAGACGGACGGAGGTAAGGCGGAAGGATTAAATGTCATGAGTAAGTGGACTGTTCTAAAGGGGTAGGAGGTTTATTTTTAGGAATTTACAAATAAAAGAAACAAATAAAAAAGTTGATATGGTAGACAGGGATGCACCGTATGCTTTATGTTGTATGATAGAGGATTTGGTTCCTTCAGATGAGGGGCTCTTGGTTAAATAATAACAGCCGCACGGGTTGATCGATCAGGTTAAGTTACGCTTGCCGCGGTTGGTTCATGGACCATATCGAAAACCCTCTCGGAAAGTACGCCGGGACTAACGGCTTAACGTGCTTTCCGTGGCACGGAGAGGTTTTGGTATGTCAAGATGGTCACCGGTCCATGGATCAATCGCGGCTAGCGTAGCTTAACCTGGTCGATCTACCCGTGCGGCTGTTATTATTTAGCCACAAGCCCCTCTCTTTCATACGTTTATTCGGACCACTTAAACTCCTAAGATGTCTCTCATGTGCACAATGCTTTACAAAATTCGGTCCTTTCCCGAATGGCGTTACGGACAAAAACTGATGAATGTGGCGAGTTGGCGACATTTCGCCGAGGGCGCCACTGGTAACGAATGTTCGCCGACGATCGTCGTGTGCCGGGCGACGGTTTTTGCCATTTTAAGGGAAATTTATTAAAGAGTTGATGTGTTATTTTGTATTCGTTGTTAACTGTGTTTCTGGGGTTGTTATTTTTGGGATCAGCGAGAACAGAACGCTACGAAGTTTTCAGGATTAAAATACGTGTCTCACTCCTATGCTCTTTTATGCCTTTTATGATCTTTAAAGTCACACCATTTTTATCATTTCCTCCTTCATTTCATGGCATACAACTAATAATGTGACCATCATCATCTACCTAACCTTTTCCCAACTATTTTGGGGTCGGCTTCCAATCTAACCGGATGCAGCTGAATACTAATATTTTTCATGGAGCGACTGCCTATCTGACCTCCACAACCCAGTTACTGGGTAATACGATACCACTTGGTAAGACTGGTTGTCAGAATTTCGGGCTTCTGATGATTCGTAACGACTGTCAAAGATCCACGAATGACAGCCGGGACCAACGGCTTAACGTGCTTACCGAGCACCCCCGGCAAGCGTAGCTTAACCTGATCGATCGATCCGTGCGGCTAGTATTACTTAGCCACAAGCCCCACTAAGCCCCAGCTAAAGGTGGTTAATAGCAATAGGCTCGTCAGCCTACCCTTATTCGGGGTATTTTCCATTTCACTCAGAATGTGCAACCACACACCACCATTATACACAATTAGCTTTGCTTATGATTGGGGTCACAATCATCTGAGATGACCATATGCCATCTTATGACGCTGGACATTATTTCCAGGTTCCGGAAGTTTCGGAAAATATCGTTGGCATCCGAACCTTGGGTTCCTTTTCACGTATTGTTGTTTTATGTGTATATAGAGGGTGTATCAGAAAGATGTGGTCAAACTTAAAGGTGTGGGTGGAACTTTCTCCATGGAACCAACATCTTTATCGAGAAAAAAATATCACCCGTCCCATACATTTCGGTCGAGTCGGTATTGAAGTTTTGTACGGAACAGCTGATATTTTTTTCTCTATTACGATGTTGATACCATGGAGAAAGTCGTTCAGTTTGATCACACCTGTAAGTGTGTAGTTTCAACTTAAAATAAAAAATAATTTATTTCGTGCTATCTCGGTCGGTCGGACTGTCTCCCTCTTGGAAGTAAGACCTTCTAATCTTCAGAAACTACACACCGTTTATTTTATCATAACAAATTCCAATAGCTTAAATGTATTAATTCTATTCCAACTCATCTCATATTCAAAACTTCAACACAAAACTCACATTACACAGGTTGTCTGTTCACAAACTATGTCGTCACGCTCTCGTGTCGTGACGCGTTACCCGCGAGAACTCACGACAACCCGTCTAGTTCACGTAAACTGTAATAATATACGTATTACGTGAGATTTTCTACTGATTGTGTATCTTGCACAATCGTGGCTAAATAGGGATGGGTGTTGTGACATTGTGGGAGTTAGGACTTGATGTTTTCAAGATGGCGCCTTAAAGTAATCCGACGGAATGTTAGTCATTGGATTTGGTTGCATTTTGATGTCCCTTCGGAGGTACCAAATTTCACTAAACTCTTGAACTAATCAAAAGTTACTTTGTTCTGATTCCAGTGTTTACAGTGTGGCACCATTAGAGTTTTACCAGCTCTAGATCTTCGGCTTATGTGGAGATCTAAGACCTATTGTAACTACGAACATCAAACCTATGCTGATAGATTCGCTCGGCTTTGCAACTCCGTCTAATTTTGAATGCAACGATATCACCACTTATCAAAACTGATTTCCGCTCGTCAGTTGTTCAATACTATATGCACAGATAGCACAGACGATGCTCTAGATACTATTATGCAACACAACTCACTCTTTCCGGATGCCATTAACTTAATCATTGCTGCATCTTATCGTCCCACAAATCAATCCAGTCCAATTTGCCGAGACACCTCTTACAACCAGTCCAATTGCCTGTTTTACATCAACGAAACATCTTCAAAATTCGTGTTTTAAATAGCAAAAAACCGCTCATTGTGTGCCAAACGATCAATACAAAGCAATAATTTATGACATCCTATTTTTTTTGGCCACAATTGTCTCGTGGCCAGGCCAGGAGACAACGTTGCATACATAACCAGGATACTGAGAAATTAATCGCCCTGCAATTTAGATAGACGTCCTGTTTAGTTCTCATGCATGGCTACCACGGACATGCATTATGGATGCAGTTTTTGGGAATAATCGGAGACATAGTAATGGCAGTAAATAATAATATCAGCTTGTAATTTTCTCCGACTAAATGGATCAGGACAGACTGGATGCGGAAGGTGGTGAACCGGAAGTTCCACGACCAACATGACCATCTAGGGCATCTAGCAATCAAATTACATTGCAATAAGTTGAAAAGTTGATTATTGGCATTCTCCAGAGGACAAACGAGCTTTCTTTGAGTACTACTACGAGTATAGAATAATAAAGTTGTGTACTGTGATACTACTCTTGCTCTCTTTATAGATAAGTATTGGAAGTCCAGTGGTTCCTCATGACGTTTCATTGTATCAAACAAAAGTGGCCTTGTATCCACTATCATCATTATCATAATTCTTCTACTATGATCCCGATTTGTTTGTGGTCGGTATAGCATATCTTCTTCTTACATAGATTCTTCTTTTTAGGGTTCCGTACCTCAAAAGGAAAAAACGGAACTCTTATAGGATCACTCGTGTGTCTGTCTGTCTGTCTGTCCGTCTGTCACAGCCAATTTGCTCCGAATCTAATGGACCGAATAAGTTGAAATTATTAGTATTTCTGTGACCCAAATACGGACGTGTAACGTAAATAAATAAATTTTGAATATGGGGGTAAACTTTGCGGGGCAAATAAGAAAAAACAAGTACTGTAAGTGTCTCAAATGTATTTTTTATTTAATTTTAAAATAAACCATTTTAAAGTTATTTAAGAAAATAGACGAAAATTTACCGTTCCTCCCCCCTTTATCTCCGAAAGTACTGAGCCTAAATTTTTGATTAGATGTAACGTGGGTTGGATCTTTTTAGTTTAACTATGGACATTTACAGTTGGAATGTATGGGAGAACATGTTTTTTAACTACAATGTTAAGTTTTTCTTGGGATAAATTCATCCCAACTACAGAACCCTTCATTGTGCGTGGTCCGACACACTCTTGACCGGTTTTTTATGATTTTTATGATTGATGAAACTACAAATTATCAATTTTAGTACGTACTTAGTGGGGCTGTTGAGGATAGGAATCTGTGCGCGCTCCATGCGAAGCGAGTGATTATCATGCCGAAAGACATTCAGTTGGCGAGGAGAGTGCGTGGCGAGCTCGCGTAGTCAGATTCGATGTTTTCGCTGGTGTAGATAAGTATTTATTGGCAAAGCCCTTTTCAGGGCTGCAAGGTAGGTATTCTGTTTCTTTAGTGGATGATGTCAAAACGTAAAAAGTCTACTTTCTCTTTAATAATATTAAAAAAAGCCCTCAGGGCTACAACGTTCTCTATACCTACTTTCTCAAAAATCATTTTTAGGGGTTCGTACCTCAAAAGGAAAAAGCAGAACCCTTATTTTTAACCACCGGCCTATTACTTAATGCTATAATTTTCTATTACCAACAAAAACACTTTCGCAGTTCGCTATTAGGTAGGTACTACAGTGCAAAATAACACCAACATCATCCCAGACGTGCGCCCGCGACGGGTGGCCCGATCTATTTCCGACAATTCCCGAGAACTGCCGAGCTCCTCCGAGCTACTGCAAGATTACCTGCCGTGATACACATAATTAATGGGGCTTACGACCCCGATGTATGTCTCTTAGCATGTTAATACGAGTTTACCGTTTATCTTAATCACCGATTTTAGTGGTGATGGTGATTAGTGACAGGTGAGTGATTCTTTTCTGTCAGATTGCTATGATATAACATGTATATTATAAAAAAATATCATATACTCTTGCTTGTGTTAAGTTAGGAGATAGTGCAAAAGGTGGGAATCGAACTTAAAACCAAACGGTCTTATGCTTATGTTTTCACTGTTGGGCTATTACAACCAAGAGTTTAATTTTGCGCTTGTTTTTATTTTTAATATTAAAGTCGGACATGTGGTACCAATTATGAAATTAATCTAACCTAATCCAGGCTCAGTACAAAAAATCTATTTTATTAGGGATTGCTCAGTTATTGAAAACTTATAATATTCATTGATATTAAGAATTACTATCTAGGTATACCATAGCCTCGAGTAAGTTACCAAAACTAAGAATTTAAGTCCGGAGTCATACGAAGCGATTCAAAAATCGAACTCCGAATTCAAGCTTGCAAATCGCGCGTGCAAGTGATTACGAAACTTCGAAGTTTGTATAGTTCGTATTTGCAACCGAAACTCTCACGTTCGAAATTTCAATAAAATTGGAAGCCGTTGGACGTTGGACAGGGACGCGTGACAATTTTATCGTCTGCGTCGCCTTCCCAAGCCGTCAGTTTGCCGCCAAAAAACAAAGCAAAACAGTGACAATTGGTGCATATCCTCGACGAATTATCCCCGTTCGGCGCCTTTGTCCAATTGAAACCTTTATTTTACCATTTTTTCCGTTTTTCCATTCTCATTTGGTTATTTATCTTTTCTTTTTAGGAGTGGACAATGAGCTGGGCCGCTCATTATATCGTCGCGAGTTAGCACGCCAAGCTATACTAAATCTCCGTTGGAATTCTAGCGAATTACCTCAGTTACATGGCCCGTTTTTTCACTGTGATTGATTTGAGTAAAAATTACTTTTGGTTTTTTCGAAGACACAGTTGCTGACGTTGGCTTTCGATTTGATTTTTTTTGGTGCCGAATGACGGATTGAGTTTTTAAAGTAAGGACTGATTTTGCGTGGAATTGTAGACGTGATACGCTTCAGTGATTTGTATTGTTTACTTTGAGATTGATGGTTAAATTAGTGTGTTATCCAGAAAATAACATCTCATCCTTATCCGCAACAATATCATATGCGCCATATTAAATTACCAGCGGGCTTAGCATGACCACTTGTCTATCTCTACCAAGAATAGACACACATCTCTTACAAAGTGACATTTCGTTTCTCCGTTTTTGACATCGCACCGTAGAAATCCTTCTACAATTTGTCATTTTGTCTTTTGTTTCTAGCGATCCATGTCTAGGTCCTTTTTTAGGTAGACTATTTCTGAAGAAATTTTTCTATCCCAACTGTCAAAATCACACTGATAACTGATAATCGTCTCTAGGGTAGTGAAGACAATTTGATTTTAAATCGCCAGGCTAAAGACAGTAGAAAACTTTCTACTCGACGGCCGCACATCTACAAAATCATTTTTTTCTCTTCTTTTGCTTATATCTCGAAAACGGCGTGTCCTATAGCAAAAATAATGAAAACTTTGCCCCCCTTTATGAAACGAAACGCATAACCCCCTAAAACCCAACATGTAGGTTTTTTCATATTTTCCATACAAAATTAAAAAAAAAATATCCATATTTAAAACTTGTAGAGAATCGCATCTTCTCCGGTGCTACAGGCTCGCCTCCGCAGTTGTATTTATATATATTGAGAATTAAACAGAAAAAAAATCCTATGAAAAACAAAGAATTCTGAGTCGAATTATGTAAAAAAGTAATTTTCATAAAAATGCAGTTGACTTTTGCTACCTACTTTGTTGCCGTCGTCGGTGACGTCATTTTTGTCTACTCTTCCGTCGCTTCTCTACGGCTCTCGTGCTAAGCCTGCTGGCCGATTTTATGCCGACCGGCTCTAAAGGCGGCACAAAATCAAATTATAATAAATAAATTATAATAATTAAATTAATATTAATTATCCTTATGTGGGACTGGGGAATGTCTCTATAGACTTAGATATATAAAAAAGCCATTCCGACATTCCCCAGTTCAAGACGATTAGGTATGTGAGTCATCTTATAAAAATAGTTTACTATAGCTTACTTATTATAAGTTAATTATCTAAATGCTCTTTTACCTAAGTTTTTGCCGACCCCAAGTAACATGGGACAAGGGCAGGAGGACAGTAATGATGTTCTTCTACCATAATGTTCAACGAATCGTTGAGCTCCGTAAGTTCTGAGTGGAGCTGCGCGATTACTGACAAATGCGTGCACTGACTGGACAGGTCCTCTCAATCTGTGAGGTTCTTTCCTCAAAAGACGAAGATTATGTCTGCACTTTATAAGAGACTGTGACCTCTGAGTTTGTTTCGGCCTTTCTTCTCAGAGTAGTCAGATAGGAAACGCCGACCTCATCTAGTTTAAAAAAAAAAACATGATTGCCGTGTAAAAGTGTTTGTGCAAATTTACGTAGCTACAGAAATAATATCATTTATCATTTACTTACCTAAACAGTGAGGTTAAATTGTTAGATCCTTAATAAGGATCTCATATCTCCGGAATAGTCCGGATTGCGAATTTGACCTTCGCTATAACACAAAATTGGTATGAAAATGCAGTCGGAAATCAGACCCCAAAATTATAGACACTCGTCTTTTTAGGGTTCCGTACCTGATAGTTGCCAAGCGCAACTACTAAGCCTCTAATAGGTAGACAGTTGAAATTTTCACAGATTTTGAACGGCAATAGAAATATCTATTGACGCTTTATGAACTAAATAATCCTACTTTATGAAATAATCCTACTAATAGATGTTTGGAACTTGTTACTCAATCACGCCAGAACGGCTGAACGAATATATACAGACTAGCACATAGGATACTTTTTATCCCGGAAAAATGTACGGTTCCCGTGGGATAATTTCCAACATCCACGCGGGCGAAGCCGCTGGCAAAAGCTAGTAAAAAATAAAATAAAGTTAAAAATTAAGTGACCCCCTTCCTCATACAAGAAACGTATTTTTTAAACTGAAGTATTTTTTTGTGTTAAATATTGTATGGTGGTACGGAAGCCTTCGTGTGCGAGTCCGACTCGCACTTGGCCAGTTTCTTCTTTAATGCTAAACTACCCGAGGCGTCAGAGATCCTCATTTCATAATCTGAATTTCACACATTTGAAACCACTTCTATTGCAAGTATCCTCTTTAGACACTTTAGTGTAAGAACCGTGTGAAAAAGCGTCCAGCGGGGCGTTCAGCGTTGCGTGCAAGTTCACCGAGCGCCGCTCGGCCGTCACTCGGGACAACTCCGAGTGTTTGCATGGTCACACGCCCCGCCCCACCGTACGCTCGAGTCGAGCGTGCACTCAGGCCGTACACTTACAATTAAATGGACTCGATAACGAATCCATCAGCTAAATGAACAAACAGTGCGAAGCCAAATGGAAAAGAAAAAAAAAAACGAATCCATCAGCAAAGAAAACAAATTTTGAATTAAGACAACAATAAATCACTTCTATAATTCCCAAAAATAATTTTATTTTACGAGCAACCGACGCACCACCCTCATGGTTGACCACAATCCTCCGTGACGAATCCACGCCATCAAATAAAACCTACGCTTTATATTCGACACCAGCAACACAATAAATGTCCAAATATTTGTTACTGAGCATTTGGCGAATTCAAATACAACCGTGACTAAACGGCCTTAGATTCCCTTGAGATCGGTCAAGGTATCCCACACAATGGAAAATCAACCTTAAGCGCCTTTATCTACAGTTTATTTTACTCTGATAGCTGTTGTAAAGCTTTATTTTCATGCTGAAAGTGACCATTCGAAATTCAAACTTACCTTTTCTAATAACGAGACATAATTTTGAGTAACAACGTCTTCTGGACTATAAAGTTTTTGATCGCGCTAAATTCAACTTTCTGTTTCTAACATAGAGTTTTAAATCGTTTGGCTAAACGTGTGGGTGAATGCTTAAGATAGAATTCGTAACGGCTAATATTGTACGCCGATATTGGCCAGGAGATAGTGAAGGAGGATAAGATTTATTCAGCATGGGACCTTCATGGTGGTTTTCATATCAAAATTAAATATCTCGCTGGGGGAAAGAGGAGTTTGCGGAAAATATCTTTATTTTATTGCCTGTTATTGCTATTGACACTATTTTTAATTAAACTTGGGAAGGGGAAAACTAATTGAAGAATATTTGTATGGAATTGTTGTATGTTCGTGTTTGGAAAGACCCTTCACAAAATTTGACATAAGTACTTGGGTAGGTATTTTATGCAATATTTTCATTTTGTCACAGTCTTCCTCGCTTAAAGGTATTCTCATCAAGTATGGTGTCATTATGATGAATGTAGTCTATAATTAATAAGTTACATTCATTAACGAGCACTCAAAGAAAAAGAGTTAATTTTTAAGTGTTACAATTTTTCCGAACATCTGTAACAATCCAGCCAAACATTGGCCCAGAACACCAGCCACACCTTCCAACCTTCTCTCCAACATTGGCATCAATCCTGTCCGCGGTTACACCGCTGATGAACCGCAGGGTGTGGCCACACCGTCACGCCTGGCGCCGCGCGACAATGCGACAATTTTCACGCGCCACCGCGCGACGCGTAATGACGCACGGAACACGGTGGAACACTTCACGTATTGTCGATGGCATTAAAAGATACCAATCATTCAATAGTGCAGGCGATCGATAGACGAATAAAGGTTGAATGGTGTATTCAGGGGCTGCTGATGAGGTTAAACGTATGACTCGTTTACGGTTGGATATGAGAGTCACCAATAAACGAGGAAGTAGCAGAATGATAGTGACTCTGACTACTAAGTATGTACAGCTAAGGATGTCCTTACATTCTTATTGTTTCCCTTATATATGGAATTATTTTCGCAGCAGTCCTTAGTGTTCTTAAATTAATGCTGCTCACAATTTTCACACTTCATTGCTCGATGCGACCAACTGTGGCTTGGTTCTAATGATAGTACCACGCGGCGGAGTCTTATTGGGTGCTGGCATTCAAATACCAATGCTATTAGGAAGTTCCATTCAAAAGCTGATTCAGCTATTTAAAAATCGTCTTTTAAGACTCGACGAGGAAGTTAAAAGTTCGGGGTTACCCGAAATTAATTTGATAGGATCAAGCGAAAGCAGATTGGACTAAGCTGAATCAAAACCGTTACTTAGTATTTCATTCTCAGAAAAATGTAACTGACTGCTCATTTTACACAATTCAAAAACATTTCACAGCTGACAAAACAGTCTATAATCAAATATATCAACCTATACTTATCAAAATTGACCTGCTTTGTACCCCATCACTTGCTTCACCGGAAAACTGAACAATAGCCACACTAGCAACAATCAGAACCCATAATTCCCTAAAATTAAGTAATAAACACCGATTTCCTAAAGAAGTGGCCTGATGACGTCACGGGAGAACGACGAAACACTTAGCCTTTGGTAGCGGAACGCAGGAAACGCGCGATATTTATTAGCGTTTGATTTATGCGTCGTCGATATAAGGCGCGG
Source organism: Dicycla oo (assembly GCA_948252095.1). Lineage (NCBI taxonomy): Eukaryota > Metazoa > Arthropoda > Insecta > Lepidoptera > Noctuidae > Dicycla > Dicycla oo. The sequence continues at coordinate 7,406,263 of OX411729.1, forward strand.
TCGCGATGTGATGCGCTCCGCCGGTTTTGTGGACACACGTTGCTTACGGCTGGAGTTGGCATTTTTTTGATGATATTTTTGTTTTTCAATATTTATTTTAAATTGTTTTCAGTGTATAAACTAAGTGGCTTATTTATACAAATATTGTGTCTAGAACTGTAGACAAACTTAAAAAGGGCAAACAGCAAAGCTTTTGTTTAGGAATCGTTGCCTAGGACAAATAGTAGACGATTTAAAAATATTTTTTACTTTGTCAAAATCCTCATCTTATGTAGAGGGCAGGGTTTATAGCCATCAGAGCGACAATTTTTTTTTTTTTGTTTATTTAAACGTTTATGTACACACAAATAAACAGACAAGAATAAAGGAACAGAAATTATACATACAAAGGTGATGCTTATTTCTAAAGAAATCTCTTCCAACATACCTACGATAGGACAGAGGATAAAAGGAGATGTAGACACCGTGTGTAAGAATAAGAGAGAAAATAAAAATACATAAAATCTAAAAAACAATTCACTAAGCTAATAAAACATATAATATTAATACTTAAATACATACATACTTCTAGATAACTGGCGTCTGGTTCTTGGACAGTTGTAAACCTCTATTTAAAAAACTTCACATTTTACCCTTACCATGCATGTACATCAAAGAACTATCATATGTATGCAAGTAAAACAATATCCAGACTATTTTCGCATGCAATCTGAAGTGAGCCACAAAAAGGCTTCTGCTAGAAATAAATATAAATATGAATTAAATGTACCTCAATGTAGATTGCAAATATTTAGAAAGAATGTATATGTAAATGCCATTCAGGTGTATAACAAGTTACCTAACTCATTTAAGGAACTTCCCATACTTATGTTCAAGAAAAAGCTGACAAGTTGGTTACTAGAAAATTGCTTTTATGACAATGGCGAATATATGGAATATTGTAAAAATCTAAGATGACATATACTTACTTTTGACATTGATTTTAACGTAACGAACACTTAATTTATAATAATATTAATTCAAATTGGACTTACTGTAAAACACAAATCTTAAAATTTACTGTAATTATAATATTTGTCATATTATTTATTGACACATTTGAATATTTGTACACCCTATGTTGTGGTAGAATGTATAGAACTTAAAAAATATTAACACCATACGATGTAAAACTACATTCTTACAAATAAATTAATTCTAATTCTAATTCTAGAATAAATATCACTAAAATAACTATAACAAACATTGGCGAGTACGAAGGTGCGTAACGCTAATGAGGCAATCGAGGAAACCTCATATTTTCGGGCACCTAAGTCCAATGCTGGTTGCTTTTAATAATCCCCTGAAAGTTTTAGATGTTTCAGTAAGTTTCAGCAGGCAAGCTATAAACCGATGTTAAGTAGGTACCTAATATTTTCAAACCCATGCAGCTGAATACCAGTATTTTACATGAAGCGACTGCCCATCTGACCTCCACAACCCAGTTACTGGATAATACGATACCCCTTGGTAAGTCTGGTTGTCAGACTTTCGGGCATCTGACGACCCGTAACGACTGTCAAAGACGGCACGGCGGAGTCTCGGTATGAAAAGATTGTCACCCATCCACGGACCAACCCCGGCAAGCGTAGCTTAACCTGATGGATCGACCCGTGCGGCTGTTATTACTTAGCCACGAGCTCCTCCTAATTCCAATAAGTTCTACTAAAAATATTATTGTCTTTTTTTTCTATCCACCCGTCCGTGTGTCGCGTCCGTTTACACGCATCGCTGCGACTATTAATATTCAAATTGGCGCGATATGTCGCTGCCGCCGCGGCTGTGTGAACCCGCTTTTAATTTATATTGTACTGGTGCGCGTCGATGACAGGCTCGCTCTATCAGATGGCCTTTATAGCGTCATTCGTCGACGAGCTAAGAGTGTGGGCAATTTTTATCGATGACAGGCATTGCTTAAAGGTAGTGTACATTGTGTACAAGGATCTTTTGGCGCCTGAATAACTAACATTCGAAATTTCGCAGGGGCGTTGTTGGAGCAAATTTGTGAAATTGTCACAAAAATTGTATAGTTAATACAAGATGGGAGCCTTAGTTTCGAAAAAGAAGCCTGTAGCCTTGTATTTTGTTAGAAACTTATCTTGAAACGTCGCTCGCTTCGTCGTTGCTGCCCTTTGAGAACCTTTGAAGTTATATATTATGTGGCCAATAACTAACAACTTACACAGCTACTTTGCCTATTCTGTATTAGGTATGGAGACCTGGGTTGACGTCGCCAGTTCGTTACCAAGACGTTTTATATTTTCTTTGGTTTGTTCCTACCTACTGCTACTTACTGACCATGCACGGTTGTAGGTAACCTGGAGCACGGTTGATTGTGTACGTATAGACTATTTTGTCAACCTCAATCAATCTGTCTAGCCTTTTCCCAACTATGTTGGGGTCGGCTTCCGGTCTAACCAGAAACACCTGAATATCAGTGCATGGAGTATTGCAGCCACCTTTGGGATGGATCTGCTAAGTACCAACTTGCTGCGCTTGAATCGGTGGAACGCAGAGCTAAGAGGCTCATTGGTGACTTAAAACTGGTGGATGCCAAGCTTCACAGCTTGATGCGCCAAGCAAGGTTGCCTGCTTGTCGGTCTTCTACAGATTGTACTTCGGTGAGTGTGCCCAAGAACTCCACGATCTCATTCCACCGGCCTCCTTCTGCCATCGGACATCTAGACGCACTGCCAGTTACCATCCCTACCTGGTTGATATTTCACCAATTCGCACTAAGCGTTTCCAAATGTCTTTTATAATGCGCACTGCAAAAGAGTGGAACTCACTACCTGCGTCTGTGTTTCCGAGCGCATACAACCCTAATCTCTTCAAAGGGAGAGTGAACAGGCTTCTTCTGGGTTAGCTCTCTCCATCGTCGACTTTGTCTCTGACCTAGACTAGAGTCAAGAACAAACACATCTCAAATAAAAAAAAAATTACATGGAGCGACTTCCTATCTGACCTCCACAACCCAGTAACTGGGTAATACGATACTCCTTGGTAAGAACGGTTGGTAGACTTTCGGGCTTCTGACGACCATAACGAGTGTCAGAGACAAATCACAGCCAGGACCAACAGTTTAACGTGCTTTCCGAGGCACGGAGGAGTCTCGGTATGTAAAGATGGTCACCGATCCACGGATCAACCCCGGCAAGCGTAGCTTAACCTGATGGATCGACCCGTGCGGCTGTTATTACTTAGCTAAAAGCTTTTCATTTAAATTTGGTCAGCCTATTTGTCTCATATCCTACAATTTGTGTGTCCCTACCCGCGGTTCCGTCTGTCGCGACACTTTTCACGCATCGCTGCTGCTATGTATTATTCAAATTGGCGCGATCTGACGCCATCGGCCACCGCGGCACCGGTGTGAACCAGCCATTATAATTTATTTGTATCATGCTGTATTTGTGTATATTCAAATTCGAAATACTAGTTTATTTTGATTACCATAAATGTAATTTAGCTATTGTGTAGCTAATGTGAATACTTATGAACTATAATCGATAGATCATCATAACGTATAGGTACTATCGGCTAAACTTCCGCATGCTCACCTCAAAGGACTAACTGCACTTATTCAGATAAAAGCTTAATTGATTAAGCTTTTATCCATAGAAAAAAATACAGTTTTGAATGGAACGACGCGGAAAGCTGAAGGGATGCGAACGCATCTCCATACAAAACTGTTTTTTTTTCTAATGACAAAAGCTGAATTCAGCTGAATAAATGTAGTTAGTCCCTTAAGGCGATAATCGCATAACACGTCTCTCGACTCAATCGCCCGATGCATGCGTTTTGACCAATAGAATCTAGGTTTGTTTTTATTTGATTTGTAGCTAATGGTCGTTATTATTTTTTGTTACACACCCTGTACTCCCACAAATGTATATTATCTCTAATTGTGCAAACCCAGGAAGGGGTGTAGTCTGTCACTAGTTGCGCTTCCATAGATAAGTTGTCTACACTGAGCAAGAAAAAGTTTTGCCGATAGTACATAGATAATACACCGTCATAATGTTGTCTACACTGAGCAAGAAAAAGTTTTGCCGATAGTACATAGATAATACACCGTCATAATGTTGGTATAGTCAACCTCCTAATTGAATGTCACATATTAATTTGTCTATGTAACAATCAGATAGTTTCAACCTTAGCATAATTGTCCAATGTTCCCACTGCTTGGACACGGGCCTCCTGTATGTCTGTGAGAGGGAGAGGGCCATAATAGTGCCCTCTTTCTCTCAGTGCGGATGTCACATCTCTTCGAATTTTTAGTTCTAGTACAGTCACGAACCGGGATTGTTGAGCCACTAGCTTATCATCTTAACGTGGTTGTGTTTCATTTCATTTATTTATTCAATAACGATTTTCACATCGTGTCTGAATATCTATAACTAAATATATAAGCAACATCATGCATGTATTCCATACTTAAATCATTAAAATTATCCAAATTACATTAAAATCATAATAGTAATAAGAATTAAATACAAGAAAAAGATATATTAAAATGAATGTCACAAGTCAATTAATAAAATTCAATAAAATGTTCATTTCAAGTCAATAAAATTAGGTTACTCGACTTACATTGTATTAATTTTATAAATCATCAAAAGAATAAAGACACGTATCTAACAAGAATCGTTTTAGTTTATTCTGTTACACGAATGCCGCCCGTTTTTCGTTATTGAAATGTCACATGCCAAATGTCACGGGCGACATTCGTGTAACACAACCAAGTTAAGATGATAAGCTAGTAGCTCAACAATCCCGGTTCGTGCTACATGCCCGTTTCCTCACGACGTTTTGAGAGCATTATCTGCCTAGCCTTTTCCCAACTATGTTGGGGTCGGCTTCCAGTCTAACCGGATGCAGCTGAATACCAGTATTTTACATAGAGCGACTGCCTTGGTATGACTGTTTGTCAGACTTTCGGGCTTCCGACGACCCGTAACGACTGTTAAAGATCCACGAATGACAGCCGGGACCAACTGCTTTCCGAGGCACGAAGGGGTCTTGGTATATAAAAATGGTTACTCATCCACGGACCAACTGCGGCAAGCGTAGCTTAACCTGATCGATCGACCCGCGGCTGTTACTACTTAGGGCCGGTTTTTTGATCCGAAGTTAACACAACCAATGGTTAAACCTATGTTTAACCATTGGTTGTGTTACTATTACTAGTTACTATTAACTAATGGTTGAGTTTTGGCTAAATGTGGATGGCTAAACATGAATGTATTCATGTTAGCTCATTCATATTAAAAAAAGAGTAATTAATGGCATAACAATTTCATATGTTTAACCATTGGTTGAGTTAACTACGGATCAAAAAACCGGCTCTTGGCAACAGGCCCCTCCACCGCTTTGAGAGCAGTGCTAATGAAATAATCTAAATAAAGGGCCTGCTTGGGTTCGAACCCACGACTCGTAAGTCGCGGCTGTTACTACTGGGCCATCACTGCTCTCGATCTTAGCGAAGTTTCAACTGGGAATTATTGTCCAAAGAGGTCAAGAAATTATCACGAGATCGAGTACCTATACCTGGAACATGCCTACTTATATTTTTAGGGTTCCGTATCAAAATGGTAAAAAGGAACCCTTATGGTGTGACTCAGTCTGTATGTCTGTCTGTCACAGCTGGATATCTCAAGAACTACTACGAGTAATGCTATCAACTTGAATTTTGGAATAGTTTTAGATGACGTTTGCCCAACTATATATTCAAATAAGAAAGATTTTCTTTTAAACAGGGCCTGAAAGGGGGTCTTAAAAATTCGAAGTGGGTCTACTAGGGCATGTGAGGTATCATATGAAAGAGTGCCGTTTGCACATTTTTTTACATGTGATGAACATAATAAAATTATGAGAAAACAAACGATGATACAGGCTCCTACTAAAAGGCGCTTCATGCGACACGAATCGGACGCGACACAAAGGCACCACGTGTCGCGCGACTAGTGGTGCCTGTGTGTCGCGTGCGATTCGCGCCTGTTTGAAGGTCAAGGTGCACGATGGTAGCCCGCGAAATTCAAATTTTCTTACGTTTTTTGCAATTTGCAGGCTAGTGTAGTTGTACGTTGATAAAAATATGATTTGCGACTGTAACAAATATTTATTGATAGAATTATAGTTGTTAGAATCATCAATACGACACTCTAAATTAGAATTGGCCTTAAATATTATGATTTCCTGAAATAGTCGTTCAATATGGTAATTCAACGGTAGAGAGTTGTATTGATGATTTTGCTGACTATGGGTTCTATAAATACATAAGAATAGTTACGATCGCGCATCATATTTTGAAGGCGAAAAACGTAAGTGCACGGGGCGAGTGAAAAAGCGTCCAGCGGGGCGTTCAGCGTTGCGTGCAAGCGGCGAAGAGCGTTCACCGAGCGCCGCTCGGCCGTCACTCAGGACACTCGTGAGTGTTTGCATGTGTTTCACACGCCCCGCCCCGCCGGTCGCTCGAGTCGAGCGTGCAATCAGGCCGGTGTACGGCCTGAGTCGCTCGACTCGACTCGGGTCGTACACTAAGACTTTCGCTTTCGAGTACCTATCAAATTTGACTTGTAAAAGTGTTTGTACAAACCTACTTACAGAAATAAAAATCATTTATCATTTATCAATATGTCGCACAATTGCCCGTATTTTTATTGCCTTGACTTTGAAGCTGAATTTTTTATAGCTCCAAGGGACTATTTGATATTAAAATTTTAACTTGATTACCTCCACGCGTTCCTAAGAAAAAGGATCTTGACAGACAGACAGACGCTAAACGGACGGACGGATGGACAAAGAAATGATCCTATAAGGGTTTCGTTTTTCCTTTTTAGATACGGAACCCTAAAAAGGGATTATTCACACACATTTATATACCTACTATATTCATAAAAACATCACTCTCCTTCTTACACAGTCGGGTAAAAATAGAGTCGCACCTACACCCGAAACTTATCGATTCGAATCGATAGCCCCAAATCGTTTTACCACCGCCTTTCGTTAACCGTCCGATACAATACAATACAATAGTAAACGCGTATGTTTTTGTGCATTCTCATTTAACGCTAACCGACACACGAGAGTACGCTTTATAACCTATAATTGTACACTATTTATTGCTATCCATGGCACAGGGAAGCGGTGGAGTCGGTATGATGTAGTTTTAATTGAAAACAAAGCTTTCCTTGGTTGAAAGTTCGATTGCTGAGCGTGTTATTAGGATTGATTGGAGGAGCCACCAGGTTAAGCTACGCTTGCCGGGGTTGGTCCGTGGATGGGTGACCATCTTTACATACCGAGACTCCTCCGTGCCTCGGAAAGCATGTTAAGCCGTTGGTCCCGGCTGTCATGCGTAGACGTTTGACAGTCGTTACGGGTCGTCAGAAGCCCCAATTTCTGACAACCAGACTTACCAAGGGGTATCGTATTTGTATCGTAACTGGGTTGTGGAGGTCAGATAGGCAGTCGCTCCATGTAAAGTACTGGTATACAACTGCATCCGGTTAGACTGGACGAACCCAACATGTTGGGAAAAGGCTAGACAGATTGAAGTTCTCGGAAGCAGCCCGATTAATGGACAATATGGAAATAGGCTCACTCCCAACTGACTAAATACTGGTGTACCTACACCTGCCTCTACCTCTACCTACCTTGCTGGGGAAATTACCTTTTCTCGAGCATTCATAGTTCTTCGATATAGCACATTTAGGAACTCTCCCTTCCTCTTACTCTTCCTAATCGCTTTCTCACTACTGTGTCTCACTCAGTTTCAAATTGTCAACGGTTTTTCTCCTTCTGTTACAATAAATGAAACCGATTCCGATTGATAACAGCCCTGCACCCTGATTATCAATCGGAATCGGTTTCATTTTGACTGTTCAACAACATTCATTGCGTTATTTACGGTGTTGAGAAGACAAATATTTGGAACCTAAGAAGCAATGGATTAGTAATTTGCTTCAAAATGATTCAGATTCAGGTCGATAGTGTGTTACGCAAGTAGAGTGCTGGTGGAGTGCGGCGCGATAGCTGATAGCTAGGTAGGTATCTCCTAAATCTTCCATAGACATTGGACTGAGCGTTAGCCTCACAAAAAAAAAACCGGTCAAGAGCGAGTCGAACTCGCGCACTGAGGGTTCTGTACCATCATGTATTTGAAAAAGAAAAGTGTGCTATTTAGAGACATCGTTTTATCTTTCCTGTACTCTTTACATAAACTTCTATCACATAGAATAATTTCAGATTTTTCTCTATGCACACTTCGGAGATAATGGGGAAACGGTTTTTTTTACGTTTTTCTTCAAAAGACGAAAACTATGCAGCCTAAAAAAAGAAAAAAGATGATTGAGAATGTGCAAATAGCGCTGTTTCATATCCACTCCACTTGCCCTAGTAGCCCTATTTCCAATTTTTAAAACCTCTTTCAGTCCCTGTTCCAAAAATATATATTTATTTTTTTCTTATTTGCAAAATAGTTGGGCAAATGTCATCTAAAACTATTCCAAAATTCAAGTTGATAGCATTCGTAGTTTTTGTGAATCCAGCTGTGACAGACAGACAGACTGAGTCGTACAATGAGGTTTCCTTTTAACCATTTTGGTACGGATCCCTAAAAATGACCACTCTCTAGAAAAAAACAAAGCGACTGCGCAGCCAGTACCCAGTACTTACTAGACAACTACGTGCCGCAAATTCGCTTTGTCTCTCTTGTACATTTCGGTCTGTATTCACTGCACAACTGAATATGGAACGCTCACTCCATTATCTATGTTTATGGTATCTCCTGTGTCTGTGTCAGATATTTCATCCGACCACCGTTTTGGGCTTCGGCCTATTATATTTTTCCTGTCACCATTAAACGTTACATAGTAGGTACTCTAGTTGTCTGCAAAAACTCGAACCGTGTGGTAAAATCAAAATCAAAAGTCATTTATTCAAAGTAGACTGAGGATCAGCACTTTTCGAACGTCAACATTACATAAGACAGTCCCTCAATACGCCCGCCCTTCACCACTTCCTAGTGCTATAGCTGGGAAGAAGAAGTTGCGCAAGAAACTGCCCAGCAGCACAGCTGTCTGTTCAGTTAAAACTGGGTGATTTTTTTTACCGTCTTGAAAAAAGTAGGACATATTTTTTCTTTTTGAAAAATAAAATATCTTTTTTTTTTTATTTGTAATCCTACGCACTACGTGCCCTGCGTAGTGCGTATGATTTGAATTTCGATATTTTATAACGATCTATAATTTTTTTTCAAAATTTCTGGTTTTATTGTTCTAGTTTACTTCAAATGTAGTGTTTATTGATAGAGCAATTTGGGTCTACCCAAATTGCTCTATTGCTCTATCAATAAACACTACATTTGCTATTGAAAAAAACAAAAAAAAACTAGGTATGCCATAGGCTTCTACTCCGTTCTATTGTACCTACCCAATTTTTTTCAAGACGGTAAAAAAATCATCCAGTACAATTGACTAGCAGCGCTCCGCGGTTTCACCCGCGTAAGTCTGGAACCCGTAAAAATATCGGGATAAAAAGTACCTATGCGTTAATCCAGGTTATAAACTATCTGTGTGCCAAATTGCATCAATATCCGTTCAGTAGTTTTTGCGTGAAAGAGTAACAAACATTACATTACATCCATCCATCCTCACAAACTTTCGCATTTATAATATTAGTAAGATTCTACGTATATACATGTACGGTAATATTACATGTCTTAAAAAAAGTGTACCGTCTTAATGTGAGTACCTGTTTAATATGACAGGTGTTAGTAGGAGCATCTACCTTTAGAATAAGAAGTAATATAAGTAGGCCGGTGTAGGGAATATGTTTAGCTCATGTTATATGATGTAGCCAACAACCAATTGGTGCGTGGCTTCCAGATTCAGGAAATACTTCCTCCTACACTACCTATTTCTGATCTAAGCGTTCTTAAGAGGATTGTGAAGTGCCGATACGCGGCGTGATTCTTGGAGGCAATTACCTACATTTCATACAATTATCTACATAAATATTGTTTCGGGCGATAACGTTTTCACTCCCCTAAACCTTTACGAAATGAGACAATTTTTCAGTATACTTTTATCTAGGTCTGTACGTTTTTCGTTTTTAGTAATTCAATTTAATATAATAAAAAAATAATAAAAATGCTCGAGGATGTTTTTATGTCAAAAATATAGATGTTTAGATGCTAATAACTTATATCGTATGCAATATTTCTTTATAATAAAAACGTACGGACCTAGTTTTTCATTATCCCTACAACATTTCCCAAAAATATGAAAATTAGACTATGTTTACGGGAAGAAAAACGTTATCTCTTTTTGTATGAAAATTTACAGCTTCACAATCCTCTTAAGACGCAGATATATGCAAATGGCCTTGAGTAATAAGCTTGCGTGTTCTTGCTGAGCTCACGTAATGCATCGTACGTCCACCCAATAATAAGACTCGCCTCTTAAGGAGCACTGTCTCAAATTAGACTCATTATTATTAATTTGATAAGTAATTAAATTATCTTTAAAGTGGTAAAGGTTTCATAAAAATACGCTTGCGTGATTCTTAGTTTTTTATCCGCGTTAGACATAACTTTACAAATGAATTACACTACGTAATATAAACAACATAAGTTATTTAAAAAGTGCTCTAATTTAACATATATTTATATACACGACAGATACACACGAAACATACGCATGATACATACACTTACCAAATTCACACTGAGAGAGGCTATACATTCTTATTCTTATTTACTTAACAGTTTAATAATTTGTTTTGTATTATGTTATTTGTTAACTTTGTTTTCTTTTTGTACTCAACGATAGTTACTTTCTCAATGTAACTCCGTACTAGCATGTATACATTGGAAAATGTATCTTGTAATAGAGAGAGCCCTGGCACCCATAACACAAGTTTAATCTTAGCTTGGGTGCCAGTGGAGAGAGTCAGCGATTTATGCAATTTAAAAACAATATTGTGGTAGTATTAATATATAATAATAATAATAATAATATATTTATTTGCCAACAATAATACATAGATTCAAGAAAAGAAAAACCAAAAACATAACTGAGGAGCTTAACTCTAGAGGACATAAATCTATGTGCAGACAATGTAAACCCTGCCTCTATATATCGCCTATAAGTAAATTGGAAAATTGGAAAATAAAGTTATTATTATTATTATTATTTTCCAAATCATTAACACTACTCGTTTAGATGTAATCTTCAGTTCAATATTATTGAAAGTCGGTTACCGTCGCCTTAATAAGTCAAGGTTCAACTTTCGGACTACCCTTGACGACTAACTTAATCTGTTGAATATTTATAGGAACTAGGTTTATAAACGTTAAAACTCCCATTCTTAAACATCAAAGTCTTTAATGGAAAGTCTTGTTGGAGGCTGGATAGGGCTATATTAAACTTGATGATAGAATCGATTGATTTTTTGTTAGGAAGGATTCAAGTCCAGAGAACAATAGTAAATAGGTAAGTACCTATTCGTTTCTTCTCAGTCTCGTTTTGTTTATATTTTCATCTTCATTACGTTGAGGTTTCCACTGACGTCATAACACAACGTATGCTAAAGTTAAACCGATAAATATAATTAATGTGATCACGTTCGTAAGTATGGAAGGTGTCAGCCAAACATTGTAATTACAATACGTTTTTGTTTATTATTATTTCGTCTTATTGTAAATAATTAGGTACGCGTAAAGGCCGTCATAATACATGCTTTACAAGGTTTTGTTGTTTAGTTTTAAATTTAAGGTACGTAAGATAATTATGTATTATCACTTGTCTTGTCTCACATTACAAGGGCTTTTCCAAAAGTAGTCGGTAAATATTGTATATTTTTAAATTATTTATTTTTTTGCTTGCTTAATTTTAAGTCAGTCAAAAAGAAGTCAGCATAAAAAAATCATATAAATAGACCACAATTACCGGGAGGTTCTGAGAAATGCGAAAGTTCCATTAAAGCTGTATGAGATAGGAGTTATTAAAACTGTGTGAGTAATTAAACCTGTGAGTGTAATTAAATCTGTGTGACCAATTAAAGCTGTAACATTTGATCAATTAAAGCTGTGTGAGTAATTAAAGCTGTGTGAGTAATTAAAGCTATGTGAGTAATTAAAGCTATGTGAGTAATTAAAGCTATGTGAGTTATTAAAGCTGTGCGAGTAATTAAAGCTGTGTGAGTTATTAAAGCTGGTTAAGTAATAAAAGCTGTGTGAGTTAATAAAGCTGGGTGAGTAATAAAAGCTGTGTGAGTTATTAAAGCTGGGTGAGTAATAAAATCTGTGCGAGTTATTAAAGCTGGGTGAGTAATAAAAGCTGTGTGAGTTAATAAAGCTGGGTGAGTAATTAAAGCTGTGTGAGTTATTAAAGCTGGTTAAGTAATAAAAGCTGTGTGAGTTAATAAAGCTGGGTGAGTAATTAAAGCTGTGTGAGTTATTAAAGCTATGTGAGTAATAAAATCTGTGCGAGTTATTAAAGCTGGGTGAGTAATAAAAGCTGTGTGAGTTAGTAAAGCTGGGTGAGTAATTAAAGCTGTGTGAGTTATTAAAGCTGGTTAAGTAATAAAAGCTGTGTGAGTTAATAAAGCTGGGTGAGTAATTAAAGCTGTGTGAGTTATTAAGGCTATGTGAGTAATAAAATCTGTGCGAGTTATTAAAGCTGGGTGAGTAATAAAAGCTGTGTGAGTTAATAAAGCTGTGTGAGTAATTAAAGCTATGTGAGTAATTAAAGCTGTGTGAGTAATTAAAGCTATGTGAGTAATTAAAGCTATGTGAGTAATTAAAGCTATGTGAGTTATTAAAGCTGTGCGAGTAATTAAAGCTGTGTGAGTTATTAAAGCTGGTTAAGTAATAAAAGCTATGTGAGTAATTAAAGCTGTGTGAGTAATTAAAGCTATGTGAGTTATTAAAGCTGTGCGAGTAATTAAAGCTGTGTGAGTTATTAAAGCTGGTTAAGTAATAAAAGCTGTGTGAGTTAATAAAGCTGGGTGAGTAATAAAAGCTGTGTGAGTTATTAAAGCTGGGTGAGTAATAAAATCTGTGCGAGTTATTAAAGCTGGGTGAGTAATAAAAGCTGTGTGAGTTAATAAAGCTGGGTGAGTAATTAAAGCTGTGTGAGTTATTAAAGCTGGTTAAGTAACAAAAGCTGTGTGAGTTAATAAAGCTGGGTGAGTAATTAAAGCTGTGTGAGTTATTAAAGCTATGTGAGTAATAAAATCTGTGCGAGTTATTAAAGCTGGGTGAGTAATAAAAGCTGTGTGAGTTAATAAAGCTGGGTGAGTAATTAAAGCTGGGTGAGTTATTAAAGCTGGTTAAGTAATAAAAGCTGTGTGAGTTAATAAAGCTGGGTGAGTAATTAAAGCTGTGTGAGTTATTAAAGCTATGTGAGTAATAAAATCTGTGCGAGTTATTAAAGCTGGGTGAGTAATAAAAGCTGTGTGAGTTAATAAAGCTGGGTGAGTAATTAAAGCTGTTTGAGTTATTAAAGCTGGTTAAGTAATAAAAGCTGTGTGAGTTAATAAAGCTGGGTGAGTAATTAAAGCTGTGTGAGTTATTAAAGCTATGTGAGTAATAAAATCTGTGCGAGTTATTAAAGCTGGGTGAGTAATAAAAGCTGTGTGAGTTAATAAAGCTGTGTGAGTAATTAAAGCTATGTGAGTAATTAAAGCTGTGTGAGTAATTAAAGCTATGTGAGTAATTAAAGCTATGTGAGTAATTAAAGCTATGTGAGTTATTAAAGCTGTGCGAGTAATTAAAGCTGTGTGAGTTATTAAAGCTGGTTAAGTAATAAAAGCTATGTGAGTAATTAAAGCTGTGTGAGTAATTAAAGCTATGTGAGTTATTAAAGCTGTGCGAGTAATTAAAGCTGTGTGAGTTATTAAAGCTGGTTAAGTAACAAAAGCTGTGTGAGTTAATAAAGCTGGGTGAGTAATAAAAGCTGTGTGAGTTATTAAAGCTGGGTGAGTAATAAAATCTGTGCGAGTTATTAAAGCTGGGTGAGTAATAAAAGCTGTGTGAGTTAATAAAGCTGGGTGAGTAATTAAAGCTGTGTGAGTTATTAAAGCTGGTTAAGTAATAAAAGCTGTGTGAGTTAATAAAGCTGGTTGAGTAATTAAAGCTGTGTGAGTTATTAAAGCTATGTGAGTAATAAAATCTGTGCGAGTTATTAAAGCTGGGTGAGTAATAAAAGCTGTGTGAGTTAATAAAGCTGGGTGAGTAATTAAAGCTGTGTGAGTTATTAAAGCTGGTTAAGTAATAAAAGCTGTGTGAGTTAATAAAGCTGGGTGAGTAATTAAAGCTGTGTGAGTTATTAAAGCTGGTTAAGTAATAAAAGCTGTGTGAGTTAATAGAGCTGGGTGAGTAATTAAAGCTGTGTGAGTTATTAAAGCTGGGTGAGTAATAAAATCTGTGCGAGTTATTAAAGCTGGGTGAGTAATAAAATCTGTGCGAGTTATTAAAGCTGGGTGAGTAATAAAAGCTGTCTGGCCAATTAAAGGTGTGTGACCAATTAAAGCTGTGTGAGTAGTAATTTAAGCTGCCTGACCAATTAAAGCTGTGTGATCAATTAAAGCTGTGTGACCAATTAAAGCTGTGTGACAGGTACACCTCCCACATTTCGCCAGTTATGTTAAAACCCCTGTAATAGAGGGCGAGCTTATAGCCATCAACCGGCCACAGATCCAGACTCCGGGCTACTACTCAGAAATTCCAGATGGAAAAAAAACCAATAACATTTTGCTCGACACGGGAATCGAACCCAGGACCTCACGCTCAGCAGTAGCACTTGCGTCCACTAGACCAACAAGGCAACAAGCAAAAACGGATGCATAATATTTCTTAATTTAACTATAAATGACAACAATCTCCAAAATATCCGTCATCATTGATTCTGCTGAACTCCCAACTATATTGGGGTCGGATTCCAATCTAACCCACCGCGGCGGGGCAATTGCGTAGCACACTATCAATCGGAATCAGTTTCATTTTGACAGTTCAACAACATTCATTGCGTAGTCGAGCAGACAAATTTTTTGAACATGTGAAGCAATGGATTAGCTATTTGCTTCAAAATGCTTCAATTGACAGTGTGTTACGCAATTAGGGTGCGATGTATTTTAGCTGATGTATTGAGGTACATGGGGCGAAAAAAATATCCATGAAATCAAACAATTTCACATCCAAAAACATTACAAATCACAGCCTCTCCACAACATCAGCTCTCATTCGTAATAATAAACGTTGAATGTAGATTATTTGACGCAAAACCATGTGAAAATGTCAGCTCAAACGATTGATTGCGAAGTAATTTGCCATGTTGGCGCAATGAATAATTTAATTTACACAGAAATAGTATTTAACACATCATTGTGAGGTTCACAAAAAAGATGGGCAGGGTTACCCGTTGTTACCTGCAGGGTTTGTGGTACGCGGTCTTCACTTATATGGTAACACCCCACTTTCCAGGTGGTTTCTTGGAATACGATAAGTGATAACTTTGTGAGAAGTGTTCGTTCTAGGTGGATATTGGAAAAGGGGTGTTGGGTTGATGTTTTTGATGACATTAGGGTGTCTGCAGCATGATTTGTTTTTTCTTTGCAGGAACTCGATACCTTTTACACCACGGGTGTAGGAAAATACCATATTAGAAGGAATACGTATCCTCGTGTTCTTCTACCCTTGCCTTGAAAAAACTAGAATACCTATAAGTACCTAAGTTACACTCTACTACTACTCAAGTAACAATTCTTAAAAAATCGAAGTGAGGCTACTAAGGCATGGGGTATCATATAAAAGAGCGTTGTTTGCACATTCTCAAACATATTTTCTTTTTCTTTTAGGCCACATAGTTTTCGACTTTTGATGAAAAATGTAAATAAAAATACTGTTCCCCTTATCTCCGAAGTATGCATAGAGAAAAATCAGAAATTATTCTGTGTAATAGAAGTTTATGTAAATATTACAGGAAAAATAAAATGATATCTGTAAATAGCACATTTTTTTATATATGACTAGCAGCGCCCCGCGGTTTCACCCGCGTAAGTCTCGAATCCGTAGGAATATCGGGATAAAAAGTATCCTATGTGTTAATCCAGGTTATAAACTATCTGTGTGCCAAATTTCATGAATATCCGTTTAGTAGCTTTTGCGTGAAAGAGTAACAAACATCCATCCATCCTCACAAACTTTCGCATTTATAATATTAGTAGGATAGGAAGTAGAAAGTTGGATAAGTGTACGGAACCCTTGGTGCGCGAGTCCGACTCGCTCTTGGCCGTTTTTTTTTTGTTTTGTTTGTTTGCTTGAACGCGCTAATCTCTCGAACTACCAGTAGGATTTGAAAAATTCTTATTGCATTTGATAGCCCAATTCTTGAGGAACGCTATAGGCTATTTATTATCACGCTATGACCCTTAGCAGCAGAGGAAAATTAAAAAAGTCAGAAAGAATGCTAAGCGAAAGCAGCAATGCAATGCGACGGAGTGGGTCAGGAGGACAAGACATTTCACGCGGACGAAGTCGTGGCCAGAAGCTAGTAATAAAGAAAATGATATTGAGAGACCACCTAAAAAGTCTTTTAATCATTTCTAAAACGGTACATTTTCCTTTTGTTTTTTATTTCGTAAACCAATACAAAAGCTAAGCCACGGAGTTTACCTTTAATTACCTGGCAACCCTACCACTCACACATGGATTGAATGTAAAACACAGATTTTTATTAATTGGCTGAGAACGCGCGAGAGGGCGCTGTTAATCTTGATGATAATGATATTGAGTTTTGTCACGCCATCGCCTTACTTATATGGCTCTTATCTACTTTCATTAAATAGACGCCTATAGGTGCTTGGCTGGCAGAACAAGTACTTTAAAGAATGTATCACAAGCGCCAGGGTAGCCCGCGAAATTCAAATTTTCTTATGTTTTTTTGCAATTTGCATGTCGGTATTAGGTTGTATGTTGATCTGAATATGATTCGCGACCGCGACAAATTTGTATTTATAGAATTAGAATAATTCAAATTATCAACACAACTCTCTAAGTTCATACACTCTATTGAATTACTATTTCATGAAATCTTGATATTTGAGGTCTTTTCTAACTTTTGAAGTTGTGTTTCTGATTCTAATGACTATGTATAATATAATATAATCCTAACTAATATTATAAATGCGAAAGTAAGTTTGTTTGTTACCTTTTCACGCCAAAACTACTGAACCGATCATCTTGAAATTTTGCATATACGTTGTCAGGTGTACAGAAACGGACAATCTCTAATCTAATCCCTTCAAAGTGAGAGTGAACAGGCTTCTTCTGGGTAAGCTCACTCCATCGTCGACTTTGTCTCTGTCGCCTCTGACCTAGACTAGAGTCAAGAGCAAACCCATCTCAAATTAAAAAAAAATGCAATAAAACGTAGGAATATTTGAATTTCGCTTCCCCCTTAAGAAGTTATCGCTTAGAGTAAGATGCAGAGACAAAACTTAGCGTAACTTACGCTTCGATCTACCTAAATCAGTGCATTTTGGTGTAATTTTGACCGATCGATGAGTAAGTAAACGCTAAATTTTGTCTCTGCATCGGTCGAAAATAGAATTGACTCTTGAAAATCAGACTAACTAGTCTAATTTCATGTAAGTAGTACTTCAGAGAGTTTATTTATTTATAGTTAATTAAAACAGAAACAATTATTGCGTTGAAAGTATTTATGTTGTAGGTATACAAATTTAATTTAAACATGGAACAGTGGATACCCTTGCATACTTTCTCTCCATTCATCCGCAAACACATCACATTCAGGGTGTGCAGTCAGAAGGCTATTTAGCAGCTTTAGAATACGACAGATTAGGGATTCGGCTCTGGCTACACTTTTGGATGGCAGTTGCACAAACAGATTGTGCTCTGTCGGTGTCCGATGCGATTGTCGGGCACAAATAAACGGTAGAAAAGGCCATGGAGATCTGGGCAGTCGATACGACTCCGTAAGGTCGGTCTTACAGGCTACCGTGAGCTGATCAGGCCTCTTCTCACCTCCAACGAGTTAAAGCCATATGTCCCTAAAAGATAGTTGATTGGGTACATGTAAGGAAATAAATCTATGGAAGAGGCATTTTAGGAAAATTAACCCTGGGATTTCGTGAGTTACAAACAAAACTAAGAGACAATTGAAGCACCTAGATAATATTAAAATATTACACTCACTTATCGACTAGGTAGGTATGCAAAAGGAATCCTAAATAACAGAACTTAGATTTATAAAAAAGCCACGACTTAAACCTTGATATTATTTCACCTCCTCATTAAAAAGGTCGAAACACAAAAGGACCCTTCTAACCACAACTTCCGTCGATAAGTGATGAAGTAATTATCCAAACACCATGTACTCCGGGGTCAGCCACCATGGAGACACACCTCTGCGAAACCGTCACACAGCGTGGTTGTAAGGTTTGTCACGTGCTTGTGTATAACTTCACAGTTTGTAAAGTAAATTGACACCTACATATAATGTTAAGTAAATTAAGGATCAGTGGGGTAATTCCGTAACATACCTACTAACCACAATGCGATTCATGTTGAAAGTTCAACAATATCTACTTATTCATTGCGTGATTTACGTTCTTGAGCAGACGATTTTTTAAACATATGAAGAGATGGATTAGGAGTATCCTGCAAAACCATAACAATAGTGTGTTACGCAATTAGGGTTGATGGTTTACAAGCAATATTCTGCCATTTCTAAATTAGTAAAGGACGAAAAAATCTCCACATTCTTCGGACAAAATTATCATTAGCCAAATGATAATATATTATCGACTAGTCACTAACTATAAGTAAGTTATCCGTCTTCAAAGCGTAGATATTGATGACTCGATAGTTTTACAATGTCATTTGCTAAGATTCTTGTTTAATATCGCTTAGACAACGCGTCAGAGTGTAACCGACCCTGCTAAAAAGCCTTTTAGCCACGAATATTCGTTTTTTATGCCTCCTTCCTAATTTGCCAAGCCTCGTGAATCTAAACTGTGCGACTGTGCCTAGTTTGTCATGAGTATCGTTTCCGACTTCAGACTTTGAAGAGTCCGACAGTTTTTGTTCCGACAATCTGTCATCAGCCCGCAAGTTTCCTAACTAACTATTGCGACAAAAATTATGCGTACACGCAGCAAAAGTGACAACCTTAACTAATATCTCGTGCACCGTACAATTTGCCGTCTCCTACTAAATTGTAACCTGTCACCATTGACGAGGTAACGACGTCGTGTCGCTGTAATAATGGTTCCAGTATATTGTCACTGTTATTATGGAAGACCTGGGAGTTTGCAGGAGTTGAGGAGTACGTTGTTTTACGGTTTGAGTGAGTTAATTGCTTAACGTATGCGTCTTGGGATGCAAGTTATTCATTTGGATGGCAGAATAAGTCATGCAGTTCTTTTGTTTTCTGACTAGCTCAGTACCTGTAAATTCGATCATAGTAGGAGGTCTAAAGTGTACAATGCCACCAGTAGACCTACCATCTTTACCTTAGCATAATCAGCCTATAAACTTCCCACTGCTGAGACAAAGGCCTCCTCTCTATGAGAGGGAGTATGGGCGTATGGGTATGCTTTGCTTCGGCAAAGCTCCTACGGAGCCTGAAGTGAGCCTGCGTGCCGCAAAGCCGAATACACCGGTGTAGGTACGTCTCCCGCCTGCACTACACCACTAAGGCGGAGGACATCGTGGAGTACGTGCGCCAAAAGACGAGGTACACGCCGAGGGTGCAGTTACTGGAATCGCATTGAAACGTCTACTTCAAGGCGTTCGTCGTGCGTGTACCGAACTGTTATCTGCCCCTCGTCATGGAAGAAGACTTTTGGCCGGAGGACGTGGTTGTCCGTCGCTTCCACGAACAAGTTCCACAGGACAGCACCAAGTCAAGCTAGTGCAAAGTGAAGTGCTACTAAGATTGTCTTAAGCCTTATTTATTAACACAAGATTTTGTTTATAAAAATATGTATGTTTAGGTTAAGGCATTTTTCTATGGACCTATGTCGCCTGAAATAAATGGTATTATTATCATTATTATCATTATTATAATCTACCACGCTGGCCCAGTGCAAGTTGGTGGACTATATTTATCTAAGCCCACTACAAACTCAACAAACCAATCTCAACATTGCACCTAGAGCAGGATCATTATACAAGATGATATAAATGTTGATAATAAGATGAGAGAGATAAAAAATCAATCTGCCTAGCCTTTTCCCAACTATGTTGGGGTCGGCTTCCAGTCTAACCGGATGCAGCTGAATACCAGTATTTTACATGGAGCGACTGCCTATCTGACCTCCACAATCCAGTTACTGGATAATACGATACCCCTTGGTAAGACTGGTTGACAGACTTTCGGGCTTCTGACGACCCGTAACGACTGTCAAAGATCCTCGAATGACAGCCGGGACCAACGGCTTAACGTGCTTTCCGAGGCTCGGTATGAAAAGATGGTCACCCATCCACAGACCAACCCCGGCAAGCGTAGCTTAACCTGATGGATCGAACCGTGCGGCTGTTATTACTTAACCACGAGCTCCTCAAGATGAGAGAGATAGTACAAGATAAATACAAAAATTCAGGAAAAATATTGAGACTGAAATCTGTATGGCAGTCTCCGGAAAAGATAATATTCAATTAACTTGTGTCCTGGGTGTCTTTGCTGCTTCCTGGGAAAAAGGCCTCACTAACTTGCTTCTTACTGGATTCGTGGCCAGAGCATGGGCTATTCTCACATTCTTCATCAAGACACGACAGACGACGAAGTAACTCTCGTAAGTACGTAATGATGACTGCATGCAGTCCGGCTGTCGAGAGAATGCTTATCCTGACAGGTGTCAATTGAACAATTTCTAGTTGTAATAAGGATCAAATTCGCATGTTCATTAAATATTAAACTGACAGGTGTCAAGAACGCTTTGTCTCGACGACGACGGCCGGACAGTAATGGTTTATGAGAGTCGTATTGCTAACAATGATGCATCGACCGCTTTGATGCCGAAGTTAGGTACAGACGCCAGCAGGTCAAGCTACCCGAAACTGTCAAATTTTCCCAATCAACCTTTTAGCAAACGCTTTAGCAAATTTAACAGATTGTACTCGTAGTAGCTTGATGTGCTGGCGTCTGTACATATACCCAAGTAGGAAGGAACCTACGGTGTTTTTTTTTTCTCTCTAAAATTACAGGCATGATACACAACATATCATTCCTATTTCCTAATTTGAATGACATTAGTTTCGTTTCCAATATAAAAATAGGGATGTTCCATGTTCGTTATTGTAATTTTATTCATGATTTCCTCGAATAATATTAAGCAATCAGCTTCTATATGCCATAGACCATTAAATTATCTCTAATGTCACAATACCTACATATCCTAATATTATCAATGCGAAAGTAAGTTTGTTTGTTAACTTTTCAAGCGTACCTAAACCACTGAACCGATCATCCTGAAATTTTGCATATACGCTGTTACGTGTACAGAAACGGACATAGGATACCTTTCATCCCAAAAAAAGTACTGTTCTCGAGGAAAACAACAATAACGTGCTTATGATTATAGATGGCGCCACGGGGAACCGATCACTTTTCCGAAAAAAAATTATTCGAATTTCATTTTACCGAAAACTATTGCCCGACGTCTTTTTTGCTATATGCATTATTTGACATATTTTTAGATCATCGAAGTGTCATGTATTATTTTACCGAACTTATAGTTCGGTAAAATAATACATGATTTACAAAACAACTTTTTGCTTTTAGCCGAAGCCTCTTTTGAACTTTTTTCATTTGCCAAATGATTTATTTGCCTTATTTTCACCACACCCAAATAACATTTTACGGAATATTATTTGGTCGCAAATATATAGCCGGTTACTTGGTAGCATTTTCAATATTAAATTAAAATAGTATCATAAAAAGTCAATATGTTGTGCTACAAAATTTAGTGAAAGAAACGAATCGCTGCAAAACCGACTTCACGCAGTCTTGTCTGCCCTACCCCCGTAGGTGCGGAGGGGTAGGGCAGCCCGCGAGCTGAGGAGCACGTGGTTTGAAGGCCCGCCGCCGCGGCTAAGCCGGCCAGCAAGCCGAAGCTGCGGTGGTGAGCGTTAAAACCATCTACAACCATAAGCTCGCGTGGGGCCGCCTAAACCCCGCAGCGCCGGAGCCATGACAGAAACAATGCTTGCTGCGTGCCTGCGTGCAAGCATGCTTGTTTGCATGCTGTCATACGCTTGCTAGCATGCTGCATGCCTGCTTGCACGCTGCATGCCTGCTTGCATGCTGCATGCTTGTTTCCATGCTGCCATATGCCTGCTTGCATGCTGCATGCCCGCTTGCACGCTGCATGCCTGCTTGCATGCTGCATGCCTGCTTGCTTGCTACATGCTTGAAGCAAGCATCTTTGCATGCTTCTTACTGGGACCACTTAAAACCACTTTTGTTCATAATCAACTGTTTTACTGTTGTAACGTGGTGTGGTTATACTGATTGTGTTGCTATAGATGAAACAGTGTGCACAAACTTTAAACGCATTTGGTGAAATGAAAATATGGCAATTAAAACAGTGATATAATGAATGTTCGGAAACAATACTTCGAACAAAAATGTTATTTCGGTTAAGTGTAACTGCGTTAAAAAGTTTTTCGACCAAATGAAACGTCGGAGTAAACGAACTTATGATAGGTAACCGACGCCACGTGTCTTTCAAATCATGATTGAATTATGTATTATAGAGACTTAATTCAGTAGAGTGTTAAGAGTTTTTTTTTAAATTATTATTTAAGTACCTAATACATTTTGTGAGTGTCGATAGACCGGTTTTTCAAATAATACTATAAATGCGAAAGTGAGTTTGTTTGTTTGTTATGCTGTCACGCTAAAACCGCTGAACGGATTTGGATGAAATTTGGCACATGGGTAGACAACCACGCGAGCGAAGCCGCAAGCAAAAGGTAGTAGTTTATATTATTTTTTGTTAACATACAGACAAGCATGCTATCTAGCTGATTTCGTTACGCCTTTCAATTAGACTGTAGCAGATTTTTATCACATCACCATTGTCGTTATGTTCATCCTGTGTAACTGTCAATAGTCTTTTACACAGTGGCCAGAGTTGGCAAAGGCTCAACAATGTCTATCAGGAAAATTGTGTTCATCTACTTACAACTGTTTATGAGCTTATTGTAGTGATGATAATGAATTGGTCGTTATAGAATGTAACAAAATGTTGAAGATCAGTAAATGCGATGATTAGGTAGTTACTTTTCTTCACAGAAAGCTGGCTTCTGACATAAGGAATCCCAAAAATAAGTGCACTTATTTTGAAATAACCGAAGATTTACATTCTTAATTCGAAAATTCAAAACCTTCGAAACGTCAACCGTTCCGGCTGACCGCGTAGCTCGTGGCGTAGCGCAGGGTGACGCAAAAATACAGCCACCTCGTCACCCCAACTCGATACACTCGTGGGAATCGATTACGAATCGATACGAGCTGTAAATCGTATAATGATTATCGATATGCCGATAAGGTTGTTTAAATCGTGTTGTGTCACTCTGTAATGGGAATTAAAGACAATATATTGGGTTTATGTTATCTTGTTGAGGAATTTGTAATGACTTTGGTTTACAAAAGCTGATTTGGCGAATTACTTTGACTGTTTTCTTGCAAGCGAATGAAGTGACTAATTCCCGATTTTATCTTACAGACCCTTCTAATTCAAAATGATCGTTATTAAACCACTATCGACTCCTAGGTACTGCCTTATTGTTTACAATAACTCATTCATTTGTCTAAATGTTGAGCCAATTTCACATCAGCCTGAAGTAGCAAGGCTTCTAGAACTACCTAATTACTTGAGTTTTCCATTACCCTCCGTCTTACCCTGGTATCTATGAGAATTTCCACGCGTTATGATAAAAGCTGAAAATGCTGAAATTGTTCGCAATAGGAGCCAAGTATATAAGGTCTATCTATTCATACACGAAATCTCTTAAGGGGTCATTGTACTCCTCATTATGAACAACTTTTACTATGGGATCAAATATTAAATCGCGAAAAAAAAAAACAGCTGTTTCCTACATTTTGACGAGTTATGCGAACATAAATCTAGGAAACAGCAGATTTTTTTTTTTAACAGTTGTGCATAATGATGAGTACAATGACTCCTTATGAGATTTCGTGTGCTTTAAATAAAAGCAGTTTTGCCTATCAGCGTTATATAGAATATGCTTTATTTACTGCGTTATTTGTAATGCCCGCATTCCCACGGCCGCGGCCCGTCGAGGCCTGTCGCGACCGGTGCCCGTCGAGGCTTGTCGCGGCCCGTACAGAGTATTCCACGGATTATGCCGTATGTGGCGGCATCTACATCGCCATTTACAGCACCCGGTTCCGACTCACTGGAACCTCAACTGGCCCTGGCAAGCGACTCAGCCCACTATCGACCTCCGGTCTCCGGTGAGGAGTGATGTGGCGGCATCTACATCACCACATGCGAACTACGCATCACAATGACGTCACGCAAAATCCTGCATCGCGCAATCAGAGTTTACCGCATGACTAGCATATATACAACCTCCCGACATCGACCGTCGTCGGGCAGTAGCTCACCAGACACAATACGTCTGGCCGTCTGGTCGGAGGATCCTCCCTTTTCTATGGAGGATGATTGAACTTTACACCCTGTTCCTCATACTTCTATACTCACGGGGTCATCACCCTGAACATGAACATTGACGCAGCCATCGAACAGCTAGTTCAGCGTGACGTCATCAAGCTTTCGAGTGACGAGTCACACAGTCAACCAGCATTCACGGCTTCAACTTCTCCGTTCACCTATTATACCCTATTTTTTTCAAGACGATAAAAAAGTCACCCAGTATACAACATCCCGACATCAATCGTCGGGCAGTTGCCCACCAGACACAACACCCGTCCGGTCGGAGGATCCTCACTTTTCTGTGGAGGATAAGTGGTGAGTTCCTCATTCTTCTATACTGATGACCCCGAACATGGACATTGACGCAGCCTTCGAGCAGCTAGATCAGCGTGACGTCATCATCTTCCTCAAGCTTTCGAGCGGCGAGACACACAGCCAGCCAGCATCCACGGCTTCAACGGGTATCCTGACCACCAGAATGCAGCGGACACGCATTCCTGGTCATCACCCTCAGCCTCATCATCAGCAACCTTGGCACAGCAACACTGCACTTTCGGCCGGTCAACAAGCAGAGCCTTTCAACCCTCTCCAGGTCGACGCCAGCAGTCAGCACTAACTGAGCTTAAGAACCTACGTACTGATGTTAATATAGAATGCTTTGTTACCCAATCACCCTCGATACACTTCGATCCGAGCCTCTTGAAGGATTACATAAAAATTATGAAGTTTCTCAGTTTTCAGCGAGGGGGACATTTTACCAGAAATGCTGCAGCGTCCATGTTTTTGTAAAGTTGGAAAATGTTTGTTTATTTCTCAGAAAAAAATATGAAACTCTTACAAACTAAAACAAACTAAACGTTGATTTGTGCACACAGGTAGGTACATATAAGATAGGTTTTACAAAATTTATAATGTGGGTTTCTCTTTGTCCTGCCCATTATATAAATGTACTCTGTGGTCCTGCCACAGAAAGTGACAAGCAAATTTTTTTTTTTAATCCATAGAGTAAAGTCAATATTTAATACCTACCTAGTAATAGAGAACAATAGTTACGATTACCAACCATACGAATGGAAGAGACGAAGCGACTCTGAAGACAATCTTACAGGTAATAATTTTATTTCTGTAAGATGAATATTGGCCACTTATGAAGACTACACTTCAATTTTGGTGGTCGGTAGAATGTAACAAAGTCAAATCAATCTGTCTAACCTTTTATTTTACTTTTTTGACTTTCAGGCTTCTGACGACCCGTAACGACTTTCAAAAATCCATGAATGACAGCCGGGACCAACGGCTTAACGTGCTTTCCGAGGCACAGTAGGAGTATCGGTATGTAAAGATGGTCACCCATCCACGTACCAACCCGGCAAGCGTAGCTTAACCTGATGGATTGACCCGTGCGGCTGTTATTACTTAGCCAGGAGCTCCTCCAGAATGTTAGAACGTAACAAAGTATGGAAACAAAACTTTTCGTGTCTGTGTCTAAAATCTTTCAGAAATCCCAACCTTTGTAGACCTTTTAATGTAGCAAATACTGTGAACGATATCTAAGAACAAAATTCGCTATGATAACCCTGAAACCATACCACGAAACAAATAACATGTTAAAATAACGCCTTCCTAAAAAACCGTAACATTTGAAGCATCTATAATCCCAAATTGTGCTACCTTGACAGATGACCGAACACCCCACATGATTAGGTGACATCTCCCGTGAAGCTCATCATGGAACCTCATGGTGATATCAAAGGTCATCAGAGTGGAGGGAAGCATTTAAACAATGATAAAATCGACCCGGAGCGACAGACGCTGAGCTACCGAATCAATATTGGGGATCAAACGGCTGTGGAACGTATGTGTATAGAAATGTTGACACCGCATGTTTAAGAAAATTATTGTGTTGAATATTTTTATCAATACTTCAAACAAGTACTTATTACAGGTCTTCATTACATCGATGAAACTTTTCGAAGTGAAAACATCTTTAGGCGCGTTGATCAGTTTTTGGACGGGGGAAATCTTACGGGTTCGCGTCAACGCGACTTGCTATGCATAGTTTTACGTTTAAGTTTTCACTTCGGCAGTCCCCATGACCGCCATTTTTTTTTTAGAAATGTTTACTCTTCCACAGAAGAAAAAAACGAAGATGGATTTTGTGTCAGAAGCAAGGAAGGAAGTAAGCTCCGTGGACTAATAGATATATATGAAAGATGTGCTGCACTTACCAATTGGGAAACGCAGGTACCTAGGTAATGGAAGACCCATAGATAAGAAAATCATGAAAGGGTTAGCCAGTGAGAAAGGCAGTGGCTGAGGATTACGCAGGTTTTAGTTGAGGCTTATTGACCGAGGTTATAATTATAATTGCTTTTATTATAATTTGCTACCAGCACGATGACATTTTTTGTTTTCCTCATAATTTTAGATCTTTAATCTTTATTGCGGATAGGCTGGACACCCGTGACGTCCAATACTGGGTCAATACCCGCATTAGGATAACTAACTCTAGTTTCAAAGTTTTACTGTAAGTAGTTACAATCTATGGATTTCAAAGTCTGAATTTAATTTTCTTTTTAAAGCAAATATTATATTTGACGGAAGCGTGTGGAACACCTCATCATCGGAATGAGCAGACATGGCGGGTTACCGAAATATTAGTCACAACGCTTAACACAGACGTCTATTTATCCACTAAGGTTAACTTAATTCAACAGTATCACTCACTATCAATATCACAATATCAATATCAGATGGAATCGGATTTCAATATGGAAACGCGGTAAATTCGATACTGGATGGTAGAACAACCTCTCGCACCCGTGTTTAAACAAAATTAAATTCAGACTTTGAAATCCATAGATTTCAAAGTCTGAATTTAATTTTCTTTTTAAAGCAAATCCTGTCTATACGGTATCATCATCTCCATACCCTTCTATCCGGGACTCAAAGCCCCTATAAGAAATCGGTCCGTCTCGAGAGATAAATATGTAATCTTAATATAATTGCGTCTGTACAAACCGGGTCGGTCAAACACGACCCTCGTTCATTTCCCGCCCTTATTGACTCTTTCGGTCGGCTGGGTCGTGGCCGCGACACTAGCAGTGTTGCTACGTACACTGATGGATTGCTAGTGAGAAAAATGTTTTTATATTGAGATGGTTAAAGATTTTGCAACATATAATGTCGCAGCTTTAAATGCCTATTTTCAGTGCTCAATTTGCACATCTGTGCAAAAGCATGCAGATATAGGCTTTCAGTATTTGTAAGGATCAATAATATTCAAATCATAGCTAATGACAGTCAACTACTGGATGTAGGCATCTTTCGAATATCCTAAAAAATAATAATAAGCCTACGAAAGATTTGCAGCGGGTCTAGACAATGTAACATTCGATTAGCGATGACGCTAATATAAAAGCGAAAAAATGTATGGGGTTGACATTAACTATCGAAATGTCACGTGATCGTAGATCAACGAATCGACAGCGTCCAACGATAACTTGTATAGAGATGCGTCGATAGCGATTGTAGAAATGGAATTGCTTCGAAGCGAATGACATTGTCTAGGCCTGCAGGACATGAAAGAGAAAAACCTGAATGCATTGTCTTAGGACCGTTTCGTCTTCTTGTCGTCGTGGTCTTGTCAAAAAAAGAAGGTGTTTTAATAATTGAAACTATTTAAAGAAAAAAATAGTATAAGCTATTATTTCCTCAGTTTTCAATGCAAAAAAAAAAAAACATTTCCTGAACAATTGAAGACCTTTATCACTTTAACCCTCACTGCAATAAAATCTCCCTACAATATCTGTTAAAATGGCACCCATTTGCTGGCAACACAAGCGAGAGATTCGTGAGACGAATGCATCTCGTGCGTGTGTGCGTGTGAGTCTGTGACTGATGTGATTGAACGACGCGTGCAGTTGGCGAGGCGGACGTGGAGGTTTAATTGTCTCCTTGTTTTGGTGGTAGATAGTCGTAGATAGTCAAGAGAAGACGGTGTATGCTTTAATAAGGTTTGTAAATAATCTTCAGCGGTCGTTGATATTTGGACTATTGACTTACCTACATAAATAATGACGGTAATCTCAAGTATATCAACTCGGAACGTCGTTAATTCTCAACATATTATTATATTTCAATTTCTTTTATTTCAGACTAATGTATCCATATACCTACTCAGTGTTTGAAATATTATATTTGACGGAAGCATGTGGAACACCTCATCATCAGAATGATCAGACATGGTGGGTAACCGAAATATTAGTCACAACGCTTAACACAGACGTTTATTTATTCACTAAGGTTAACTTAATTCAACAATATCACTTGATTAAGCAGATGGAATCGGATTTCAATATGGAAACGCGGTAAATTCGGATACTGGATGGTAGAACAACCTCTCGCACCCGTGTCTCGATCAAAAGTGAAGTCTAAGGTTCAACTCACATCTGTCAGCACGGAATCTCACTTTGTAATGCTCTATCCTTTTCTATCGCTCAGGATTGTCATTTGCTAGAGCGAGAAAGATAAGTGAGCATGAAAAAATGCGATTCCGTGCTGACTGATATGAGTTGACCCTTACGTTCCAACATTTACGTTCACCAAGTTCTACTGTCAAATACCAGCCGTCAAACGACAACTGACAATTCAGTGTTGCCACTTCCTGTATCGACTTCACCCAGTACACTACTTGAAGTTTCCGGATCCGTGTTGATGCTCCGACATATTAATTATTGTAGTTTATTGACATTTCGGTGTCTGAAATATTAAAACATTCGATGCTCACTCCTTCCTAGACACCTTGGACATTGGTTTTATTTTGAAGCTTAACACGCTAAATATCATCACTGGCTTGGCGAGGCCACATTAGAACTTTTCCTTGTAGCATTGGTCAAGGAATTCATAACAACCCTACCTATCGATTTTCATGCGTGGATGGGATGGGCGAAAATTGAAATCACACGTACCCTTTTACACCGAAAGATGTCCATCGCTATACCGCGTCGACTCGAGATTGCCAGCGCTGCCTCACGCCTACCTCGCGCCGGCTCACCCTATCACGTGCCGCCCATGTAAGTAGCACTAGGAGCTGAAGAGTAGGTATAGCAGCGATGCGTCGCGATGGTCAGAGCGAGCCGACGCGTGCCAGCGCATGCCAGCGCGAGCTATCGCGAGTTAGCGTTTAACATAGAGAGATACGATATTGTACTAACAAATATTTCAATTTTCGCACTCGCACATCTAGACTTTTTATACCAAAGATGGGCAGGGCGTGGATAGAAATTTCGCCATACAAAATTCAATTCTCGCCCATCCCATCCACGCCTCGCCTCGCCGGTGTAAAACCACCTTAAGAGTCAAAAATATTTACGAAAACAATGATCCCTAACACTGACTTTGCAAACGATAAAGAAAATGAGCAAAAACAAAAGACAGTCGAAAGTTAATCCGAATGTGAGGAAACTATTACAAATGTAGATCGTGTATGTGACAAGACGCAGTGATAAAGTGTCGGCAGTGGATCTGGCGATGCGGAGTCCTGCTTGTAATTGAGAGCCCCCGGTTTGTGTGTGATTGTTATCTGTAGCAGCGGAATGGGGAGATAATGGTTGTATTGGCTGTTAAAAGTGATACCAAGGGTCTGTTTGACTGTGTCATATAGACAATATCTGTCTAGATTTTATTTTTATTTTTATGGTGGAGGTACACCAACCCTGGCATGATGGATCGAACCGTGCGGCTACGAAGCTTGACCACGAGCTCCTCAGATATATTTTACTGTTACATTATATCTGTCTAATTAACCGGAACTTATTGGGAGATGGCGAAACGATAAATTACAAAGTGAAATAAACTTCATATGAAAATATCTGCCAGACTTGACCAGAACTCATCATCAAGGATTATGAATACGTTTTCATGGGAACACTAAACACTCGTATCACACTTGGACAAACTAGGTAAATCCAATATTTTGGTGCAAAGTGACCTGATTAAGAGAATTCCATTGATCTCATCCGGAGATTATTCAGGCAATAGCAACACAGAAGCAAACCAAAGAGCAGTTGTAAAAGATTGAACATTTTTTGATTTATAATGCCTATAGGAAGACAAAGATTGCATGCGGCATGCAGCTGAGAAGAAAGTTCATAATTAGCGTTAACATCTTACCTTCTGCAGACATCACAAAGGAAAAAAGAACTTAAACATATGCAAAAATAATGAATAATACCCAATTACAAAGAAGCGACCCGCTGACATGTGTTAACCGATGCAATAATTCCAAATTCGTGTCACCACTGAAATATGACTTCCCATTTAATACAAAATCGACAGCTCCGAAACGGAAAGGCATTAGTATCAAAATCTCATTACTCTTCGACCGTCGGAAACTTGCACATAAAATATTTCTGGACTAGTCTAAGTTGACCTTTACTGTAGTAAAACATGACCCCGGTTTCGGCGACAGTCGTCTGTTTTGTAGGGGAGCGGAGGTTCGAGGTAAGCTGGTGGCAGACGGTCAGTGTTCAATTGATATTAATGACATCACTCCACCTGGTCACTGGATCCATCCACTCGGCTTACATGCAACTTAATTGAGTCGAGTCGTTTTTCTAAAACATTTCGCCTGACTCTTGCAAATGTCATGTAATCGTGTTACACTTTAAAATTCATTGTCGATTTTAAAAGGTTGGTATTTCTGTCTTGTATGTATGTAATTGGTTTCGCTTATTTTAATGAGTTTTTTATGCGATATGTGTATGGTGGTTTTAAATTTCATGCTTGTAAGTACCATAAAGTAGATAATATCTACCATAAAGTATAATATAAATAAATATAATACCATAAAGGAGATATTACTAAACGAAATACCCCGCCACCCGCTCGCCATAGATTTATATTATATCTGAACAGTTAATTTCAAATGTGTTTATCTAATTATGACACTATCTTAAATATATTGTTGTTCGTTTACAGCTAATTTTAAACCATCTATCACTTGATAACTAAAAAATACATCACTAAATGTAGCTCTTTTATTGACATCTACATCATCAACATTTCAGACACAGTTCTTTAACAAATTCATTTGTTTTTATTCCACACTTGAATACACTTTCCGCTCGTGTTTTGTTTTTTCACTATACTTCCTAAAAAGCGTAGAGTATCATGTAAACAGTAGCTTACAAGGTGCTACATAGTGATTACTAGTAGTAGTACTGCTATAATGGGGTGTTAACTTGCAATAGACAGCTGATCCCCGCCCGTATTACAAGTTAATCAATTTATAAGTACGTAGTACCTTCTGATAGCTCAATGGCTATAATTTATTGTTCGATTTCTTTCTAGTCGTTGTTGGTTGAAACTAACACTCCCGTTCTGTTCATAGCCACAACCTTAAGTCCGTCTTTTAGATAGGTTTTTTAGAATTGCCTGTGGTCAACATTTGACACTAGTTTTTTTAGATTATATTGCTAGAATTCTTGGTTGGTTAATTTTAATCTGACCAAGAATGTCTGGACTATAAAAGAGACTGACTCCTGAGTTTGTTTCACCATTTCTTCTCAGGGGTAGTCAGATAGAAAATATTGACTCCATTTAGCTTTTTGGAACGAAGTTCTCTAAAGAATAACGGGCTTGTGGTAGGAGTAAACTGACAGAAATCGTCACGTAACGAAAGAGCGTTATGCCGTCAGTTTCAAGTGTCAAAAGTTTTTTTTTATTCTATTCAATTTTCCTCTATGGCAATGGTGCCGATGTCGACAATTCTGCCAATGTCAGATGTGCTATGAGAAAACGAGCGAACTAATAATAAAAAAAAATTAAAAGGAACGAATTTACTGTGATACTTGTTGACGGGTACTTATTAGCACACTGAAACAAACAGATAATGTTAGTTACATTAATAAATATTAGGTTGGGGAAAAAGTCTTTTCGCATTATAGTATGTATGAACTTGTAATAAAATCTCTTTGGCTATACTATTTGTATCTGGCTGGTTTTGGTATCATTGAAAGTTTAAATTTTAAAGAACATAATTCCAAATTCAAATTAGGAAAATGTGTGATTTTCATTTGTTTTTCGTACCGTCAAGATGAGTGAATCTAATGAAGAATTTCGATACATTTTAAAATTTTACTACAAAAAAGGTAAAAATGCAACACAATTAAGCCGCGCAAAAAATTTGCGATGTTTATCGACCTAGTGTAGTGTCTGTGAGAGTAGCACAAATTTGGTTTAAGCGTTTTCAATCCGGAAATTTTGATGTCAAAGATGCACGTCGCTCTGGTCGCCCTATTACGGATAAAATGGATGCCATTTTTGAAAAAGTAGAGCAAGATCGGCATATCAGTAATTACGACGTAGCTGAAGAACTGGAAATTGACCACAAAACAGTTTTGGCGCTGTTGAAAAAAACTGGGTACACAAAAAAGCTCGACATTTGGGTACCTCACGAGCTCACTGAAAGAAACCTAATGAACCGTGTACTCATTTGTGATTCTTTATTACGACGTAATGAAACCGAACCATTTTTGAAGAAGCTGATAACTGGTGATGAAAATTGCATCACATATGACAAGAACGTGCGAAAAAGGTCGTGGTAAAAGGACGGTCAGGCTTCACAGACTGTGGCGAAACCCGGGTTAACTCGCAACAAGGTGATGCTGTGTGTGTGGTGGGATTGGTAGCGCATTATTCATTATGAGCTGTTACCACCAGGCAGGACCATCGATTCTGAACTCTACTGCGAACAACTGATGAGATTAAAGCAAGAAGTTGAGAGAAAGCGGCCGGAATTAATCAACAGAAGGGGTGTGGTTTTTCATCACGATAACGCTAGACCTCACACATCTTTAGCCACTCAGCAAAAATTAAGAGTTTGGCTGGGAGGTGTTAATGCATCCGCCGTATAGTCCTGACCTTGCACCTTCAGAATTCCACCTGTTTCGGTCTCTTCAGAATTCTTTAGGCAGTGTCAGGTTAACATCACGAGAGGACTGCCAAAACCACTTGTCGCGGTATTTTGACCAGAAGTCCCAAAATTTCTATAGCAATGGGATCATGTCCCTACCTACAAGATGGCAAAAAGTTATCGAACAAAATGGTACCTGCATACTTTAGTTAAATGTAAATAAACTATATTAAAAAATGTTTTGAATTTTCTTAAAAAATGCGAAGAAACTTTTTCCCCAACCTATTATGTAGGTATATGTATATATATATTATGGCCGCAAACCACACAAAACTTATTATAATTTGATATCATTAATGCGGATAAAAATCATCAAAGCCTCTAAGAGCTTTGGGGAAGAATGTGTTAGTAGGGATGGAAAGTTAGTTGGGACAGGGATCTTTAGTTTAGGGAGATGACTGTACAAGTCATGGGTTGGGTTATTATTGGAACAGTTAAAAAAGATGTGCTCCAAAGTGCCTTCATCTAACCCACATTCGCAGAGCAATGTATCTCTGACCCGGATTTTATGTAAAAAGACCGGAGAACAGCAATGGCCTATACGGAGACGGCACAGAATAGACAAAACTTTCTTGTAATTTTTTTTTGTAGCGATACAACCAAGGCTTGGGTGTTTTTTTTTATTGTTTTTTAATACATAGCCATCTAGTGCTTTTCTTAATGACATGTTAAAGTGATGACAGTATCCAATTTATAGAATAACCAATTTCATTTCTTTTCGTAAATTTACTACCAACGACAAATTATAACAGAATCACTGCCATTTAGTGACCACTTCAACTTTAACTAAATTCCTGATCCATAAGATTTTAAGCCAAACAAACAGAAGCACTCTGATTTTGCTTAAAACTACTTTACTAGATGTTTCTTTATTATAAAAAATATGACGGCGCAGCAAGTGGCGCCGCGCCGTTTTTTTTACGAAGTTTACTGGAATCACCGAAAAGGTCGGATAAGAGTAGCACTGGCTGGTGACAGTCACTCTTCTGATGACAGAGCTAATGTCAAGGGAACCGATGTCGTACCACTCCGACGACTCTGACTCTGTCGACTACCTACTATATATCAGCACAATCCTGATGATATTGAAGCTGCTGAACCGCTAATACGATGACTACTTCTGGTAAAGGCTATCCTGCGCCGTTACATAAGTGCATCATCCACAGACTTGTATCTGGTCTTCCGTGGAGTGATAGCAAAAGATTAGATAGCATATTTATACGCGTGGATAACACTGTTAAGTCGTATTATACAAAATTCCAACAGCACCCCTTGCTGCATCCCCTTTATTAGCTAAGTGGCGCACACGCATGATTGCCGTGACTGTGCGCCATAACGACACCCGGTATGTGACGGACGCTGTCATTGTCACGGACATAGACTAGACAGGCACGGTGACCATGCTTAAGGGATTTTGAGATTATTAGATTTAGCAATGATTCGGATGGGACAAATGTGGTCAATATTAGGTTGTATTATGATCAAAATATGATTCGCGGCCGTAACAAGTATGTATTTATAGAGTTATAAACATTAAAGTCATCAATACAACTCTTTAAGACCAGGTAATTCTAATGACATTTTGACATTTGGGATTATACTAACTCAAAGAGTTGTATTCATGATTCTAATGATTATAATTATGTAAATATATATTTGTTACGGTCGCGAATCATACTTTATTCAAACTTGCAAAAAACTTAGAAAATTGGAATTTCGCGGGCTACCCTGGCCATTCCCCCTTAACTATTCATATAGGTGAACAAGGCAAGATGTGAAACCAATTTATTGTTAATTAGCCACGTATAGTGCACTCAATGTTAATGCTGGAAAAGTGCAATAAGCATTCACTTTTAAACAAGAACTGCCTTCTAGGTTGATGATTAAAACTTGGATAAATCACATTGTTCCGCATTTTCTCGCCATCTACGGTGCAAATTATTCGTCACAATTTTATTATTGATTTGCAAGTAAGAAAAAATAGAGTTCGATGTTTACGAATCCTTGAAATTTTTTCATGATATCGCGGATATAATAAGACCCCCTTGTCTACCGTCCACCATGGTCACCCTTCATTTTATCAATCCATACCGTGCCCACCTCACGGTCAGCGTGACATTGTTTGGCGCCTCTCAACTCATTAAACCACCATGCTTTGTCCCATGCAATTGTATCGATACGGTGGGCCATTCAAATCCCATTCGTTTAATGTCCGAATTCTATTCGATTATCGAATAATTTATATCGATACGTTAGAGCATTGTTTGTAAATACATGGGTGGATTTAAACTGTTGTTTTCGTTACAATAGGTAGTGGGAGTGTCTAACAAAGACTTAGGTAATGGTGCTCCATTTTCTTTGTCAATTACTGACGCCATAAAAGCACCGTCAAATTGTCAAGTAATGGGGTTTGGACAATGACATGTTGTGTGAAAGTACGTGTTATTTTTTAGCAACATAATTTGATTTGTTTATTGATCTATTGGACACCTAGAAATTACACAGTCCCGCTAGTGTAGCCATAAAAAAATAGAAAAACTCACTTACTTTTACTTTTGACCTAAAGCACAGATTAATACAGATAGGACACTCCGCAGTTTAGGTATGAAGCTGTACGCGGCGGGCCTATCTCACTGCGCCAATTCAGTAGAACTGCCACGTTCAGAAGGTATAAGAGTTACGCGTTAGAAAGAGAGGCAAATTGTAGGTGAATATAACTGTAGGTAATAAGCGCTGTGCGACCTGAAATGCACTTTATTGTATCGTAGCAAGAGTCACTGTTTATTTAAATGATTTTGCGGAGTGTCCCATCTGTATTAATCTGTGCCTAAAATAACAAATAAGGTAATCATTCACCTCTATCTAACGACGTAGACAAAAAAAAACTTTACTAACTTAACTAATAGAGCAATAAGCGACACATGATGAACTTTAGCAACTAACTGATAATTCTGAAGTTAGATCAACTGACATAGTTACAGTATATAGTTCGCGTGCCCCACACGTAATGGCGGTGTGATTATCTGCCGGTAGGGGGCGGTGGGACGCGAGTTTATATCGATATGATATCGATTGTTGACTATCGAATAAGATTGTGGCTTATTTAAAGTTGAAATACTTAGAAGTTTTTGGTGATATTTGGTTTCTGTTTTTGAAGTGAAAACTGCTTTAGGCGCGTTGAGCGATTTTTGGTAGAGGGATATCTTATGAGTTCGCGTCACCGACAATCAACATGCTAATGTTAGCAGGATATCTGTGCTATGAGTATGACGTGTTGCGGTGTCAAGTTTTCACTTCTGTCGGCAGTCCTCTCTATGACTGCCTTTTTTTCATGTTTGGTGATTAATGAAAAAACCTATTGAGAAAAAGCGTTTGCCCTGCAGTGGAAAAATAAGAGGCTGATGTTATTGATTTTTTTTTTCGCAGAATTCAGTGTTATTGATTTTTTTTTCAGCAAAAATAGTAATCTCAGCTTAGGAAGGTTGTAAGGCTTACCCCGGTAGACCTTGTTAGTTTAGTGGTCGGAAATGCAAGCTGAACTGGGGTGCTGGGTTCGGTCAAAGGTTGGGGCAAAATGTTTGGTCAGTGGGTCGTCTTATGCTCGGTTCCTATAAACAAGAACGAATCGTTTAGCTTACCAATGGTAGCTTTTTATAACTGGACATATAAATAGATTCGTAAGATATTTTTACCTGTGCTAGCTCCTTTAAGACTATGCAAAGCTATGAGGTCTTTGCTTCATTATAGGCAAAGATAAAAGAGAAATTTAACCAATAACGGTCCGTAAATTATAGGAATCGGCCATTACGGGGGCTTTTTAAGTGTTTTCATTAGGAAATTCTCAACAGCACTCCGGAGTCTGGATTTTTGTCCTGTTAATGACAAAAAGCTCGAACAAACCTATAGTAATATTATAAAGAGGTATAATTTGTGAGTTTTTATGTAGGGGGTAATCTTCGGAACAGTAGTTCCGAAGATTAACCCCTACATAAAATAATTAGAATAAAAAAAATAGAATAAATAAATAATTAATTAAATTAAAATAATTAGTAGATCCGATTCCGAAAATTCTTTCACTGATGGGAAGCTACAGTACTGCCGAGTATCATAGGATATATTTTATGTTAAAAAAAGAAATTTCACACGGACGAAGTCGCGGGCAGAAGCTAGTTGATTATAAAAACTATAAAAAGTCGATACACCACCGACTTATAATTCGGTTATGCCAACCCTATGCTAAAGATTCACCCAAAAATTACACCAATCACTCAAAGTAGCGTAAAAGAAGTTGGTGAAAAATGAAAAATTCCGTGTCACTATTTAATGAGCTGTGTCTGTCAGCGACGCGGACTTTTTGTTTTTTTTTTTTTTAATAAGGCAAACGCATCAGCTA
Organism: Dicycla oo; assembly: GCA_948252095.1. Classification (NCBI taxonomy): domain Eukaryota; kingdom Metazoa; phylum Arthropoda; class Insecta; order Lepidoptera; family Noctuidae; genus Dicycla; species Dicycla oo. The sequence continues at coordinate 7,444,386 of OX411729.1, forward strand.
TTATGCCTAATGCGAGGGGCGATAGTTCGTGCACGAAACTACGTTTTTTTGACAGTTGTTTTTAACTATCTGTGCGTAGCAATGTCGCTGATAATATGGCTAGAAAACGTACACTTTTTAAATAGCATCTAAAATCAAGATTAGGGACTTAATTGCCTTGAAATTGGTTTCATTTCATGAATGAACTTTCAATTCGTTTTATTTACTTTACTTTATTTTCATAGTTATAAGGTCGAAAAGTGGTTCTCCACAAATGTCCGGGATGGTACAATAGGTATGCGAAATACTGAAAAAAATATTACCAAACATTAAATAGAGCCATAATATTTAGTTATGTAACTAGGTAGATAGGTACTTTAGGTAGGTAGGTAGGTACTGTAAAGGAAGGTTCCGTGCAGTGGACCTTAACCTTATATTGTACTGGCTGACACTCGAACATCACTTGCGCCAGTATAAAACTCTCTTTTTTTAATTAATTAAAAAAGATAGTTCGTATGTTTTTTTTTTCAGTTGGCACTTCCCTTATTATACAGGGTTATTGGTAAAACACCAACCACCTCTAAGGGGGTCATTGTACCTACTCATCATTATGAACAACTTTTACTATGGGACCAAACCTGAAATCGCGAAAAAAATCAGCTGTTCAGTACATTTATGTTCGCAAAATTCGTCAAAATGTACTGAACAGTAGATTTTTTTTCACGATTTCAGGTTTGGTCCCATAGTAAAAGTTGTTCATAATGATGAGTACAATAACCCCTTAAGAGGTTGTTGTATCTGTGGGCACTTCGGTTTTAGCTAGGGCGCTAGGTGGTATAATTAAAAAAGTGTGCTATTTTATACGAAGACCTTATCGTTTGAACTTATTAACATTATAACAGATTATTGCCTCTCCGAGTATTATTTACTATCTAACTACGCTCCCCTGTAGAAACTCAGAACTTCCGCATAATTGGAGTCTGAACTTCTACAGTACTTTGAAGGCTAAAATGATAAAAGTGTAAACCTGCTTGTAGAATTAATTATAAAATTACAACGTATCAATAAAAGAATTGATGTGCCCCTCATTAGTTTTATTAGCCATAAATTAACGATTGTTATAATGCTAATAGGTAATTCAAATGAAACGTACTTATTCAATTTTAAATGCTGTAGTTTTAATTAATCATCTGACGATATCTTTGTGTTTAATCAGCCAATTATTTCTCGTTTAATTACACACATGTTACCCGACAAACGATTCATTCGTTTAAAAATAACAGTTTCATACAGTTTAGTTTCCTAGATAATCAACATTATAGATCAGATATTCAGATGCATATTTGTGGTAATATGGAGCTCGTGGCTAAGTAATAAAAGCCGGACGGGCCGATCCATCACGTTAAGCTACGCTTGCCGGGGTTGGTCCGTGGAGGGGTGACCATCTTTACATACCGAGACTCCTCCGTGCCTCGGAAAGCACGTTAAGACGCTGACAACAGCTATTGACCTCCGATGTTCGTGGTTCTTTGACAGTCGCTACGGGTCGTCAAAAGGGTATCGTATTACCCAGTCTGGGTTGTGGAGGGCAGATAGGCAGTCACTCCTTGTAAAATACAGGTATTCAGCTGCATCCGATTAGACTGGAAGCCGACCCCAATATAGTTGGGACAAGGCTAGGAAGATTGATTTGCCTACCTAAAGTTGAGGTGTTGGCTTTTATGGAATGCACTTTTGTATCGAACATATCCGGGGATTTTGGGATCGACAAATTTAGAGTTCTGATTAGAGAATCGAATCCTATATTTACTTACGTTCAGGTGTTGGCTAATATGGAATGCAATTTTGTGTCGATCGTAAAAATCTCACGATTCCAGAATTGATAAAAGAGATGTTTCAAAATGGGCCAGGTCTGTGTACACTACTTAAAAAAAACGAGAAAAATCCTTTGAATTTGGGAAAAATACAGATAATTCATTTAAATTTAAATTATATTTATCAATTATTTTTACCTACTTTCAACATGGCGTCTCACCGATTTAGTTACTCTGTGCATAAAAACAATGTCAGTAAACCTTAGATCGACCACTGATCATAGAAAGAGGACTATCAGCTCTCACAACAGTGTCACTTCAATCCTCTTTTTGAGTATTAAAGATGTCAAAGGTCATTAATCAATCAAAATTACAGCTTACTCCCATGACGAGTTTTTGTTTTGTGTGTTACAATTTCAAGTGTAATTAATTGTGGTTTACCAGCAAACAAAGATATTTTGAAGTAATTGGACAGTTGAGAACTGTTTTATATATATTTCCCTATTTTTAGGTGTAGTGTACACGTACCTGGCCCAGGGTCCATACATTTTGGAACATCTCCGTAAGTAGATTATGACTATAAATAAAAATAAAAAAAAGTTTATTAAATATTATTAATGTACAAGAAAAGGAACTCTTGACTTCCAAACTAAGTAACACTTGTATTATGGAAGTCAAGGTGCTCTCTCATTCAATAAGCATAAATTGAGTAGGTACAATGCCACGAAGGGATGCATGCAGCAAGCATAATAAAAATAATAAAAAAATAACAAATTGTGAACTACGAGTAAAGTGTAAAGTGTAGTATTGTCTTGTTAAGAATCAGTGTGGTGGATGTTAAGCGAGATTGGTATTATGTGGTGTTATGAATGAGTGTAACGTGTGCTTGTGTATGATGTAGTTAATGAGTATTATGTTCTGTATTCGGCAAGTCCCCAAAGGTGTGTGATGTAAGGCGTTTAGTTTAAATGTATGCGTGAGGGTCTATGATTTGGAAAGTGTATGTTTGTATTGAAGGCTTAAGGTGGCTTAAGAAGTTTCTCAATTTCTTCATAATTTAAGCTCATCAGCCATGAATAGAATCGAATGCTAGCTAATGTGGTAAAGTAGGTTGCTAAACTGGTATAGATATCGAACGTCAGGATAAGTAATGTTAAAAAACAGGCCAAGTGTGTGTCGGACTACGCACAATGAAGGGTTCCGTAGTTGGGATGAATTTATCAAAAGAACAAACTTAACATCGTAGTTGAAAAACATGTTCTCCCATACATTCCAACTGCAAATGTAATTTTGTACGCACAATATTAAGAGATTTACCATGTTATTTTAAGACCATAGACTTCTTATAGGTTTTCCTGTAATCTATAGGTATTGAACTATTTCCTTTATGGTCACAGAAATACAAATATCAACCTAATTAGTCCATTAGATTCGGAGCAAATTGGCTGTGACAGACAGACAGACACACGAGTGATCCTATGAGGGTTCCGTTTTTTCCTTTTGAGGTATGAAACCCTAAAAATGATTTTTTAGTAAACAAGCATTAGAATAGTTATGTGATCCCGGTATCCCGGTATTTTTTAAATAAATTAGTACAGTAGTAATAAGTAATTGTAGAGTTTACCGGAACGGGTCTAGGATGAGGAGCCAGACCAAGAGAGATACAGAAACCCGCAGGGCAGCATGTTGGGCTGTAGCGACCCCATGGACCCTATCTCCCGGGAGAAATCTTGTCCTCATCTCTGGCTTGCCTTTATTGGCCGGCTGGAGTGAACACTGATGAGGAACAGAGCTCCCACCTCTTTCTTGCCTTTATTGGCCGGCTTGAGTGGAGATTCGCAAGAGCAAACGTGCTCGGAGGAAGAAAGTATTCCAGTAAGGTGCTGGTAGGGATCTTGACCGTACTTCCGGGATTGTCCTGATAGCCGTGGAATACCTCTCCACTCCTCAAGCATCTCAGGAAGTGTTGCAACCTTGTCGCTACGTCACTATGTGCTAGCAGCTGTTTCCGGGGGCCCATTATTGAGTGTGCAAGTCACCCCCTGCCAATTCATCCGTGTATAATATATAACATTGGTTAGGCAGGGGACATAGTTCTTCCATAGTTCAAGTTACCCAATCCCTTTAGCCACCCAGACCCATAGCCAAATATGTTTTGTTTCCACGTACAACAATAGTCCTGCACCAACCGGGGGTTGTACTTGGGTGCACTTGCATAGTGCATACAGGGATAACCGTCGGTTGGTGCCTCCTTATCATTTAAAATTATCTAAAGGGCCTCTGCGAGTTGGCTTCGGCTCCTCGTATGCCTTCCAATGGTCCGGAACCCCAGGGTCCCGAGAAATGTCAAAAAAAAAAAATTAGTAATTGTAAGTATTACGTAGTAAGTAGTAGTTTAGTTAGTAAGTAGGTACTTACACATATTTAAGAAGTCGTTTGCACACCATGTAGGTATCCGATTAGTTGTGCATTCCCGGAATTTCTGGAATCCTGAGATAGATATTTAAAAAAAAAATTAAGTAGCCGCTTCCATTTCTTAGCAAAAAATTTACTTTTGGTAAATATGCATCGGATTATCCGATCTCTGATCATCATACAAGCGCGCGCTACGTCTATCTAGCTATTATAGGTACCTAGAAAAACAACCCATATTTTTGCTATTTGCCAAGTGATCCGATCGTTTCAACCCCAACTGAACTGCCATTAAAATTATAAAACGACATCACGTTCACAAGTCAACAGCGACACTTTTTACGTCGTAAAAATGGCCGTTTTTCTGAAACCAATGAACTGTAAACTATCGAGCGTGTGATGGGGTGACCAAATAAAGATAATTATAACTGCAATAAAAAGCATGTTATCTATTCCGATTGGTATCACCGACCTACAGGGTCGCGGGCAGGTGCAACCATTTATACCATAGGTAAATATGTCGAGTTACAGCATATTTCGAGCCTCGGGTAACATAGCTACATTATATTAGCACTACTAGGAACTGTCGTTGCTACATTCTGGTCTTGATACCAGTTTTTGTCGCTTGTCGCCGCTTTTCCCGCGGTTACACAGACTCGTTGCTGGGAGACTGTTAATAAATCTTTTGAATAGTTCCCGAGTGAGAACATGGGTAAAAACTTGGTGATTGCTGTTTAAAATCACACTGCACAACTTAGCGGGGAATTATATGTGTAATATTTTGTGTGGTACATAAGTACAATAACTACAGCACGATAATATTTATGATACAAGTGCGGAAAGTAGGTGATTTCGACGAGTGGCATTTTTATTCACGAGCGAGCGAAGCGAGCGAGTATATAGCGGGACTGGTAATTAGTAACCAATATTAGTAAAATTTGTTTGTTATTATGAGTATAATCATGTGTTTAAGTATCGGTCACTAATTACCAGTCACCCTTTATAATTCGACACGAGTCGGAAATCATCTTACGTACGTGTGTTATACAACGTTTTACTATGCATTGTGCGAGAAAATAAAAATATATTGAAAAAGTATTTTTCTTTTTCTTCCGGGAAGAGGCCTTTGTGGCATTTTGTGGCGTCTGTGTTTCCGAACGTATACAACCCTAATCTCTTCAAAGTGAGAGTGAACAGGCTTCTTCTGGGTAAGCTCACTCCATCGTCGACTTTGTCTCTGTCACCTCTGACCTAGACTAGAGTCAAGAGCAAATCCATCACAAATAAAAAAAAATAAAAAAAAATTTGTGCTTCTTGAATAACATTTTTCGGGGTTAAATTTATTGATTCGTCATTTGAACTCGACATTTTTAGCAGATTTACACAGGTCGACTCCGAACTAAACAAGAAATTAGTATAATGGCGGGCTTATTTTAAATGCATGCGCGCTCAGCATATCGACCTACTACTGTGCATGTGCAAATAGCTGCCCCGTCCTATCGCAAAAAGGCACGAGCAAAATATACGTTCAGCCAAACATATTTATTGATCAAAATCTAAATGTAGAATCAAATAATATATGTATAATTAATAAGAGTCATTGATACCGCGTTTATTATACTTAGTATTAATTTTATTGTACCTTTTATGAATGATAATCTGTACTTGAGTAATTTGTAAAACATTGCTCAAATAATAAAAACTCGTTTGTGTCGGGCTGATGACGGAGTTAAAATTAAAAAAAAAAAAACTGAAAAGTTAAAAGCACCAGTGCGAAAAAGTGGCACTTTCCGCACAATTTGGCTGCTTGGAAAAACGCTCTTTTCGAGCACATGCATTCTAAAACTTTAATTATTATTAATAAGAACACAGTCTGCCAAGCCATTCATGTAGTATATAAATCGTCCCAAGCTATACAGGGTCAAATTAAATTAGCTAGCGGAATTCCGTAGGTAACGATATCTAAACATGATAAAACAAAAAAGAAATTATATTTTTTGGGGTCATCTACAGCCACATCAGTTTAAAAATCGATTTGTTTTTAGTAAACTTTACAGACGTGATTGGTAGCGATGTCTCAATACGATGAAACAGTTTTATCAACTTACACTTTAAGTAACAACACTACCAGCGGTCATTGACCCCAAAAAATCATCAATCTTTTTATTATTATAACTCTCGGAAAATAGCTATTTTGTGACAAAAGTTTCCCGAGAATTTTACAAATATTTGAATTCTGACGCCATCTTGATAACTTTACCGCCAAAAGTGAAAAATGACAGATGAATATTTGTTCTTGAAATGTCACCTGCCTGCACCACTAGAGGAGCGAAACGCAACAAATTACTAATGTTCGGTCAAGTTAAACTATTATTGCTAGCGACGTGTGTCGCGAACAGAAATGCGTGTGAGAGGGGAGACACGTTAGTAGCTGAACAGGGCAACTATAGGTACAAGGGAATATTAAAAATGTATGGGTATCACTTGCGTATGTTACCATAAGGGGTAAATGGAGCTTCCTAAGTGGATTTAATGGATAAGAACATTAGGAGTGATGACTGAACGTTAGAGCTGAATTGATACAAAAAGTCACCCTTTTGATCTTTCGTGAAATAGGAAGCTCCAAGTTTCTACAGTATCATCAGTTCATGGAAGAGCTAAGAAGTGCAAAATGGTAAACGCGTAAAAAAAGGAAAGATTACCGTCTATGACTTATTAAAAAGCTCAAAAAGCTTATTGTGAAGACACAGATGATGGCAGATTTACCTATTCTTATTTGCCAATCTTCAAAAATATCCTAACAGGTATTTGGCAAAAGAGCATCAGCCATGGCAATTTCAACAGCTTACAAAATGACAATCAATTCGCACTGCGAATACCACATACTACAAGTACAGAATCCACAATGTGTACCTATTCTTTTTTTAAAACCGCCCGTGACAAAGAATCAACTGATTACTAGTGCGGTGCGTGTGCCTAACAACAATGAAATTAGTCGAGTTCACGGTACACTAGCGGTTGGACTAGGGGTAGCCGATTTAGTCGATTTATAACGCACGGCCGCTCAAACTGAATCGAGTGATTGGTGATGTCAATGCGGACGAACGCGGTCACACGCAGTCGGAACGGTGGGCGAACACCGTATCTTTATTTGTAACGAAATAAGAATTCAAATTAACGTTCGGTAACATCTGTGGCAATTTTAAGAAACATTATCACGTATTATTAAAGGTTCTACTTTTTTTTTTACAGTTCAACAACATTCATTGCGTTATTTACGGTGTTGAGAAGACACCTTTTTTGATCATATGAAGCAATGGATTAGCAATATGCTTCAAAACGATTCAGATTCCGATCGATAGTGTGTGACGCAATTAGGGTGCTGAAACCAAGATGTCCACTTTAAGATGGATAGGCTTCTTGTATGTCTAACTTTGTTGTTAGTAATGGCTAATGAAGCATTGATTAAATCTTGTACGACGTACCTACTTTTGTAGCTACTTAAAGTGTTAAGTACTCTCTACTTACTTACTTACCTACGTAAGGGTATGTAGTACCTACAGACTAGCATGCATAACTTCCTATAGGTACCTACATGTATCATGCTTACAACGGCAACTAAATCAAGTTTCGAATAGATCAAAAACAGTAACGACTTACTAATCTAACAGAAGTGTCAAACACAACTTTCTATTGTTATTTTATCTGTTTTATTGCACTTCTAATTTCCCACACACAAGCTCAACGACCAAATTAACTAAGTCCAAATTATTGTTCGCCAAATGTAATAAAACGTATACAAATAGACAGTCGCATGTTTACTTTAAGATATCAATCTTGAGAGCCCATTGGCCGTCGAATCCGCGCGAACCCCTACTGATAATGTTTGGAAGTATAAATGAGTTCGATATAGAAAGTTTTACCATCAAATTAAGTAGAAATAACACTAAATTTCATGCTGGCGTATCATCCCTTATTATTAACGCCGTAGAGTTTATTTTCCCGTGTGTAAATGTATCATAAATTTGGTGGTTGTATCGGGTGGAGCGACATACGCTGATAAAAGCGCGCCTCGGATAGGAAGCGCAATAAAGCATGTCAATAATTACAATAGGAGGGATGCGCCACTGTTTGGCCGTCAAACTTCAACATGTTTCTATCTGTTGACTTTGGGACTGCTTTTGGTATTTTTTGGTCAATTTTATAGACTGTGATGTTGATATCCTTCATTAAGGATGGTTAAATTTACACTGTACTTACTGAATAAACATAAACGGATAAGTAAGGAACTACTTAACCCTTTTCGTTACAAGAGTTTTTTATTTCCTGTACTAAACGAAAGTTGCTTAGTGCAATAGATATGCTTTTATTATTTTCAAAAATATTAAAAGACTATGCAAGGGTCTCCCAATATGAACACATCCTAAAGACAAGGGGAGTAGTCTGCGTCTTCACTCTGTAATTTATGACGTATACCAATTTGTAGCAGTCGTATTAAAACGGACGTAAACTGTTGAATGGCCCGAAAAATAGGGTGGCATCCCTTGCATAGTTTAATATAACACTGTTTATGCGTTTATTATTTTATTGCGTTGCTGATTTACGTTTTTATCTGAATGAGGACAGTGTTGACAGGTTATCTGGTTAAAGAAGATTTTTTTCTGTGTGCATTGGCAATGAAGAATTATTTTCAGTAAAAATTGGTACCGATTGTTTTACGTCATGAATTAAGTGCCAAAGTATTCAGTAAAAGACAGATAGCTATTGATGATAGACAATATAATTCTATCTCTCCTTACGTTTCTTTCGTTCGTTGAATTGAAGTGAAGTGACCAAGATTATGTCTGGACTTTATAAGAGACTGTGACCTCTGAGTTTGTTTCGGCCTTTCTTCTCAGAGTAGTCAGATAGGAAACGCCGACCTCATCATTAAAAAAATACATGATTGACTTGTAAAAGTGTTTGTACAAACCTACTTACAGAAATAAAAATCATTTATCATTCGTTTGTGTTCTTTTGTTTTATCTGTGTTAGATTATTGGGACGTTATAAACATAGATAGATACGTTTTTCTATCTCCATTATGCCAAAACTGAAAAGATGGGTTATTGGGTTTGGCTGTTGGTCTATTGGGACGTTAAAACCATAGATATATCTTTATAGATATATCCTTATACAGTATGTAACAAAAACCCTGTTGTTCCTTTTAACACATGATTGTACTCATGATAACAAACAACTTTTACTATGAGACCAAACCTGAAAACGCGAAAAAAAATCAGCTGCTCCCTACATTTTGATGAATTATACCAACCATAGGGACATGGGATTATGCCAACATGGGACAGCTGATTTTTTTTCGCAAATTGCGATTTGGTCCCATATTAAAAGTTGTTTGTTATCATGAGTACAATCATGTGTTAAAAGGAACAACAGGGTTTTTTGTTACATATTGTATATACCTACAACTAGCCAGTATGCCAAAACCAGCCAGTCCATATACAGTATAAGACACTGACAAAATGGTTTTTATTTTTTTAATATTAAAATATTCACTAAAAATGCTAAAAATATTCACTAAAATATTCAAAAAAATATAAAAATATTCACTAAAAATAAAAACTAAATTGCGATGTTTCCGTCCTTCAAGTACGCGTGTACAGAGTGTTTCTTTTACGTATCAATTTAACATTTTTAGTGAATATTTTAATATTAAAAAAAATAAAAACCATTTTGTTTTCGAATGGTAATATTTTTTTTAGCATGTATGGATGCTATACTATTGCGGGTTAACGGGAACGCCCTCTGTTGGTTAACATACTGTATATCCAGTATGCCAAAACTGGCGGTAGATAGGTTATTGGGTCCGGTATTATGGGTTCGGCCGTTAAAGAACCACTGGCAAAACATAGCTTAGCTTATTCTAGAGAGTATCTACGTAGTAGGTACCTAGGTTTCTTTAGACCCCTATCATGTTCTAGCACTTTGTAGCATAAAAAATAAATTAACCAGTTTACTAACTTTACCTGTAACTACTTACGTATTATAAGTATTAATAAAACCCTCTAATTATACTTAATTATGGAAAACAGTTTCTTAACGATGTTCATTTAAGGGGACTACAGGACATAAACGCAACTAAACGCATGTTTTATCATGCCTAAAAGTATATGATCTACTGCAGTAAACAAAATTAGAAAAATATATGATATTCTTCAGGATATATGCTAATTAGATAGTGTGTTGAAAACATAATACAACTAATTTGATACGATAGAAAAAAAATCACGAAGATACCTCTAAAAATTTCTTATAACGATTAAAAATCATACTAATATAGGTACATTCCGATTTTTTGTCAGATTATTCTACAAGCAACAACAAGTAATGTTTTATAATTTAGTTCAATCTATAGATTTTTTGTGAATAGATAATTGCTTCATATTTTGCAAAAAATTGCCAGCGTTGTGTCATCGCGCTTCTCTTTCTTTTCTATGCAGTCCGACAGTGATCGCGGTTTAGGTCCTGCAGTCCCCTTAAAAGCAGTAATAGGTAGTGATGGGCCGAATATGGAATACGAATAATCGGCTGAATGTTCGGTTAAAAGTTTACCGAACCGTATATTCGCCCGAATATTCGGCAGGAGAACTAAAAAGCCCTATGGCTATTGAACTTGATAGATACATATACATGGTGTCCCAGAAATCAACGTCAAGCCGGAAACGGGTGATAGACCAAGTCGTGACAGTTATCAGAATAATATATAAAAAAAACAATCGTGGTCATGTACTTTTCAAATTATAACTATCAAAAACAAATCGTCGTATCTTCTCGAGTTGATGTCTTCAGCGGCTTCTGAAATTATTTGGCAATGTATTTGAATAAAAACGAAACAAGCTATTACCAAATAAAGCCGAGCATTTAGTATTTTTGCATCACAACTTGCTACTAGTTTAAATATTGAAATATCTTTTTTACAATTGAGGTACTTAAGAGCTATTCGGTAAATTAAACTGATTTATTTTTAACTACACGTGAATGTCACCAAACAAGCGTGAAATCCTTCGAATAGATAAATAGATTTATTCTGTTGCATAACGTAGTTTCCAAAGACTGGACAATGTTGAATAATAATAAGATTAGTACAATACAAACCTAGGTACTACTTTTATTTCATCCATTAGGCATTAGACCATAGCTGCTTCTAATCGAAGCAATGTAAGATACTATGTATCTCTTTACATAGACAGAATAAATTATAAGACACACTTGATATGGATACAATTATATAATTGTGCTAATTCATATAGTTTCATATGCTTATAGACTTATAGAGGCCACTTTTTAACACAATAGGTATTATTCGGTAGAATGATCGGTATTTGTGCCGAATAATCGGCCGAATACGAATGTTCAGTAAACCTGCCGAATATGCCGAATATCGAACATAAACATAATAGGTATGCGAAAGACTTGGTCAACTTTAACACTCAAGTTTAATTAGAAAACTCCTTAACCGTGAAATTCCTTAACGGCGACGATTAAATAATAAAAATAAATATAATAGATCAGTGTTTACTTCTCTCATACTTCCTAAGGTGTTTTCCTGGTACTTCACCAACAGCTCCACTTCACCATGTGCATTGTGACGAGCATTAGCATTGCTTAGCAACCATATTAAAGTAATCGAATCGCTAGGTCTCAGGTCTTTTAAAAAATACGACAGTTGAAGGTTTAGCCAGTCAGGACGGCCCATTTCATTTGGTACATACTAAAATCAATTCAATATAAAAAGCAAATGAAGAATCGTCCCATATTCACTAATTGCATTGCCTAAACAGCGTAGTGTTGGGTTATAAACCAAATTATAACGCGCCATAACCTCTAGTCTGACAACTCACTCACTCGTGTAATGGCGCCAAAATTTTGGCGGGAGCTCACCGATGGCAACAGCAACACTCCATACAGCCAGACGTTTTGACTAACACCGAGAGCGTTAATGGTGGGTGAACAATAAAATACATTTATGCATTTTTATTAATGTCTCGACAGATATCTATAGCATAAAGTACTAATAAAATGGTTCAATATTCGTAATTGCAAGTAACATGATCATAGTGAAGTGAAGGAAAATGCTACATAGTACCTAAATACTTTCAAAGTAAGCTTATCGTGTAGGTAATGTTTTCTCAAGTGGTTACGTGTCATCGACTTGAAACAATTCACTTGTACAGTTGTACACCATATTATCTCATCATCATAATCTGCATACCTAGACTTTTTACACGACTGCCCAAAAAAAGGAGTGTAATGTTTTCAGAGTTACTGTATGTTTGTGTGTTTCTTTATTTTTAAACGCAGAGCTAAGAGGCTCATTGGCGACGTAAAACTGGTGGATGCCCAGCTTCACAGCTTGGCTCATCGCCGCAAGGTTGCCTGCTTGTCGGTCTTCTACAGATTGTACTTCGGTGAGTGTGTTCAAAAACTCCACAACCTCATTCCACCGGCCCTCTTCTACCATCGGGCATCTAGACGCACTGCACCTCCCTACCTGGTTGCTATTCCACCAATTCGTACTAAGCGTTTCCAAATGTCATTTATAATGCGCACAGCAAAAGAATGGAACTCTCTACCGGCGGCGTCTGTGTTTCCGAACGCATACAACCCTAATCTCTTCAAAGTGAGAGTGAACAGGCTTCTTCTGGGTAAGCTCGCTCCATCGTCGACTTTCTCGTTGCCTCCGACCTAGACTAGAGTCAAGAGCAAACTCATCTCAAATAAAATAAAAAATTCCACCATAACCTTTATGTAAATGCTGAACAGATTTGGATGTAAGGTATCGCTAGAATCCTTAAACATCCCTAGTGACACTGGCTCAATTTTTTTTTTTTTTTAATCATTATGGCGGCAGTATGGTTCCATTTTCATTCATGAGCATATCCCAAAAAATCTATTTAATTTATTGGCATTAATTTTACATAGGTAGCGTGTATGTACATGCAAAACAAACATTATTCATCTTTGGCTGCAAACGATTTAATCAGATTAAAATACCTAAATAATTAAAAAAAAATAAAAATAAATTCGACTGCCCTGCCAAATAGCGAGCTAAAAAGTAAAAAACGAGTTGTAAGTATTCCCTGACTAAACAGATAAATAAAATTTTCATTGCGGTCGGAGGACCTCTTAGATTAAAAATTGTTCCACAGAACGGTCCCCCGACAGCAAAGCAAATTTTATTTATCTGTTTAATCGGGCAATACAACTTGTTTTTTTTACTTTTTAGTTCGTTATTTGGCAGGGCAGTCGCATTTTCTTTTTCATTTTTTAAATTATTTATTTTTTCCCAACTATGTTGGGATCAGCTTCCAGTGTAACGGGATGCAGCTGAATACAAGTATTTTGCATGGAGCGACTGCCTATCTGACCTCCAAAACCCAGTTTTTGAGTAACACGATATCTATCCCTTGGTAATTCGGACACCACCCTAATATCACCACCTATTATTACATTCTAGCTTCTGTCGCATTGCATCGCCCGCCCAAACTATTACTTCGTTTTCGCTTAGCGTTCTTTCTGACTTTTATTTCATTTTGCTCGACTGCTAAGGGTCGTAGCGTGATGATAAACAGTTTATAACCTTCCTCAAGAATTGAGCTATCAAATACAAAAATAATTTTTCAAATCCGACTGGTAGTTCCAGAGATTAGCGCGTTCAAACAAACAAAAAGCAAACTCTTCAGCTTTATTATTTATTAGTATAGATAACAGCGGTGTCCATATTGTGTGGGCGCCATTGTGGCATAGTGGTTTTATGGGTAGAGAATGAGACTCCAGTGTCACTTAAAACAGAGTTTAATTTTTAGGTTAAGGCACAAGTTTACAGAGGAGGGTCGTGAGATAAGAGAGTCTAAGGTACTTTGCTGTAGGTAAATAAAAGTGCGAGTACTGCCCTGGGTGGACCGTCTGGCTGGCGCTGCGGTGGCTCGGCGTGTTCGGCCTGAGTCGCCGGTTAGAGGGCCGCGACTGGCGCGTAGTTGCCGGGTAGAGGGCCGCGTCTGGCGCGTAGGGTGCCGGTTAGAGGGCCGCGTCTGGCGCGTAGGGTGCCGGGTAGAGGGCCGCGTCTGGCGCGCAGGCTGCCGGGTAGAGGGCCGCGTATGGCGTGTTGGCTGCCGTAGTCAGTAGCAGGTGGAGATGAGGGTCCAGGACGGCTAGTCGGTGTAGCGGTTATGGCCGGTAGACTAGCCAAAGGTGTGGTCTAGCCGGAGTGGTGAATGAATGCGAAGCGGTGATGTAGGTAATAACCGTAGCGGTGATTGTATCCGAAGTAGCGGTGTAGGTAACCGAAGCTGTGAACCCTGGAAACACGCAAGGGTGCGTCCGTGAGCTCAGAGGAAGATCCGGTAAGCCTCTGTGATGTGCGTAGTTTCCTAACCAGACGAGTCCGTAGCCGCACGACAAGGAAATGGGTCATTGGGTCAATCATTATATAGAATGAACACAAGATAAAACACAGTTACAGTAATATACAGATTCTCCTAAGGACACTATGAGTACTTACCCAATTTCGGGGAGCTATACAGGCTTCAGTGGTTTTGGCAGAAAAAGGGGTGAGTCCCCCCAATCAATCTGCCTAGCCTTTTCCCAACTAAGTTGGGGTCGGCTTCCAGTCTAACCGGATGCAGCTGAATACCAGTATTTTACATGGAGCGACTGCCTATCTGACCTGCACAACCCAGTTACTGGGTAATACGATACCCCTTGGTAAGACTGGTTGTCAGACTTTCGGGCTTCTGACGACCCGTAACGACTATCGAAGATCACCGAATGACAGCCGGGACCAACGGCTTAACGTGCTTTCCGAGGCACGGAGGAGTCTCGGATGAAAAGATGGTCACCCATCCACAGACCAACCCCGGCAAGCGTAGCTTAACCTGATGGATCGACCCGTGCGGCTGTTATTACTTAGCCATGAGCTCCTCCAGTCCCCCCGTCCAGTCTTATTTATAGCCTCTGAGTTTCTAACAAGTACTATAGGGAGGTGAAAGTAATAATGTTACAGACTAAATATCAAAATCCTACAGATAATTAATATCTAGCTTTAGTCGAACAATGTAGTGTACATTGATATGCTACAATATAAGATCACATGTGTTGTAAGATTTAAAAATGATATATTATTATGTAATCTTATAAGAACGCCGCTGGTTGCTAATGTCTTGTTCGACAGATTACGGACCTATTGGTTGTTTCCAGGGTTGAAAGAAAAAGTTTTTCACTTCTCACGCTCTAAAAGTTCGTCTTTATGTTGTGCATAGGCGACATAAAGTCGCTTTTTATGATCTAGTGCATAAAGTATTTTTTTCTAAGACTAAGATAATCAGGCCCAACAGCCACACGCACAATAAAACATTGCAGATTAAAGTCGTTATTTTATTTCATTGGTCACTTCCGTGTTTTATCGTTTTTATGATTTCGCACTTTCGCAGTATGAAGTACTTACCCAAGTCGAATGACATACCTACGTTGAAAATGAAAACAAAACCTTTTAAAAAGTTTCGTGGCGGGAATTAGCTATTTTCTTCTTAAATTTTGCAACATTTTTGAACAGTGAAAAGTGATTTTATGCCTGTTTCATTTTCTCGCAATTGAAGTGAAAAGCAAAGTGTACCTAACTCGGGCATAAACGAACCATTTTACCCCTCGATTTAAAATGGCTTCTTTTATGCACTAGTTGTCCAATCTATTTTTTAATTTTATAAAACAAACTGTTCAAAATGTTTTTAAAACAAGAGTTTTTTTTTTGTTCTTTATTCTTTTGAGCGATTTATTATTATAAACACAATTCGATAAGCACCCTAATTGCGTAACACACTATTGATCGAAATCTGAATAATTTTGAAGCAAATTGCTAATCCATTGCTTCATAAATGTCTTCTTAACTACGTAAATAACGCAATGAATATCGTTGAACTGTCAAAATCGATTCCGATTGACAGTGTGTTACGCAATTAGGGTGCGGGCCTAATATAATTAATTTCTAGACTATTTTAAAATTAACCTGTACATACTTACTTAGGTAGTTGTTCCAGACTCCGGGCTGTGAAACGAGGCGTGATGTTGTGTTATACCTACTTACTTTTTTTTGTAATCAATCTAAGTATGTAACACAGCTACTGCCGACCACTTACATACACCCTAAAGGCCTAAACGTTCAGAATTGCAAATTCCGATGTTCGTTCTTAGACGGGACCTTACCTAAAAGTATATTTATATAAGGGAAGTCCCCAAAATAATTGCGGGGAACTACCTCTTTTCGACAAGCGTCATAACGGGACTTTACCGCCGACGAATTATAGATAATTATAAGGTTTGGGGTCAGTGTCTTAAACTTTCGTCGTAAGAATGAGAAAAGCCGTTATAGCGTGTTATCTCCGCTGAAACGCTCCTATCGCTTTTATTTCGTAACAATAAAATAATTATAATTACTTTAAAAGAACGTCCGAACTCTCTCAATCTTTGCGTGCATAACGATTACGTAATAATAAATCAAATCTATGCAGGCATTATGCAGGTGGCAACTTGTCGACAAGGAGTTGAGAACCATCCGTGTACAGCGCTGTTCCGACGCGTTTGACGCTGAATGCAGCGGAACAGCGCTGAACGCGGCAGAACAGCGCTGAACTCTATCTATAGCACTTGCATGATAATAACACATTTGTCCTCATTTTATACTTGTTTGCCGCGAAAGCTCAATAGACGCGGAAAGCTGACCGGATGCGTACCTACGCTTCTCCATACAGAAGAATAGAGCTGAATAAGTGTGAGTAGTCCCTAATACGATTTTCGGCTCGACACGGATGAATACTTACAATTACACAGTACAAGAATATTTTGGCACGTGAGTAAAATTGTAACTCCTTATCCGTTGCGCCGCCACCACCCTGCTTATGTAATATGTACCTATATTTCTGGAGTTTCCGGGTGAACAAAAAGTTTTTAATACTTATAATTTACAACAAATATATTTATGAAAAAAAAAACATTCTGTCAATACCATTCATTTCATTCTCTATCTACGTTTCATCAAGATTTCATCCTTTCATACAAAACAATAAATGTAATAAAAACAAAAAAAAAAAATCTTTAAAATGTGCTGGTTAGGATGGGCAATGGCGTTTTCTTTGCTTTCATACATTTTCATAATACCAGGGGCGCAGCCACAGCAAACATGACACGATCCGTGTTTTGATAGTTTGTGCAGCACTTTTTCTATAAGTACAGCGTGAAGAACGTGGAGAAGGTTAAAATCGACGAAGCAGAGAATAGATCGAATTAGAAGTATGACCTATGATCTGCAAGAATGATTATGTATTGTAAGTAACGATATACCTAATAATATTTTGTTTTACAGTCATCATCAAACAAATAAGCGCCTGTGTCCATGCTGTACCTACTGGCTACTCCTGAACCATACATAAACATAGACTAATACATAGTTTAAAGCTACGGTTTCTTATAGCGGTCACCGCACCTAACGCCCGCAACACCCCCCCCCCCCCCCCCGGCCCTTGCTCGGTAATGAAGTGCCGGCTGGTGGCGTAGTTGAGCCAGTAGCTTTAAATTCCCCTGACAATAATAATTACCCTGATTTGATCCAGCCTGTCTCATCTTGCTGTCCTCCCCCCAGCGACGCCCTAAGCCAAGGTTCGTTCCCCACAGGGGGAGCCCTTAGCGTGTATCCGCTTAGTCTTGTGTCCTGGCTGGAGGCTTTGAGTTCGCTTAAGGCAGCCACAGGATTGACCGGTTAAGTAAACACGGCCTCTCTAGGTCAACTACGATGTCATATACAAAAAAAAGAAAAACTAATGCCCGCAGTGACGGCTGTCATGACAATGATGGCAGTTGCAAAGATTTAAATCATAAGATTCGCCCTACCGTATCAAAAGATAGTCGCGTTTCTGTTTCGATTCGATACCTCTCACACAACGACGCAGTGATTTTAATTGATTGTTATGGAAACACTATTTAATAAATGTGTGCGCTCAGTCTTCTCAGTATGGACAAATGGAGAGTGATGGCAAATCTAGCGACTTAAATCTTTGGGGGGCGGGGTTTGAAAATGACAGATTTTCATGGCGGCCGTTACGGCCCCTTCCTAGGAAACCGTAGCATAAGGAGGAAGCTCCAGGTAGCCCGCGAAATTCAAATTTTCTTACGTTTTTTGCAATTTGCATGTCAGTACAGTCCGCGAGGCCTAAGCGGAGCTTTGCATTTGTGTGAGTGCACATAGATAGTGTAGGTGTGACGTCAGCCTAGACCGCGACGCATCCTTTGCTTGATTTAAGACGGTTTACTTATATTGCTTTTTGGCAATCGGCCTGAGGCGCGGTGCGTCCCTCGCGCGAAGCAACTCCGCTGCGCACCTTCCACACTTCACCTCTTGTAATCACTCGCACAAATGCAAAGCTCAGCTTAGGCCTCGCGGACTGTATTAGTTGTATGTTGATTAAAGTATGGTTCGCGACCGTCACATATATGTATTAACAAAATTATATCAAAATCAAATTATTCAAATATCTCTTAGGTAAATGCTACTGCTAAACTAATGATTTTATGAATGTCTTTGACTTAATTTAATCTTTTTGACAACTCCACAATTTATATTTAATTTTGACTAATTTGCAATTTGAATGATATACTAATTTATTTAATTCAATGTTATATCTGCTTATTAAACTAACCACAACCCTGATAATGTATTTGTACGCCGGAAACGGCAGAATATTATGAACTTTTAAAAGTATTTAACAACTCTATAACAGTATTCTTACAAATAAATGCGACTATTACTATTACTATTTCCTTTATTCAATAGTTAATACATATATAAATTATATTTTTAAATATTAGAATAAAAAAACATAAAAACATTTAAAAATATAAAAATATATAGTAGCCCACCGGTATCGGGAACAGGGTCCAAGCTACCGGCGGTCAGGGCTCCAAAGAGAGGAACCTTCTAACAATGCGAGCCGTGTCCAGAAGTACCGCTTTCTGAATCAAACCCTTGATCCAGCTGCCCAACGAGAGCCTCCTCAGGTGTTACTCCCTATTACTATAATCATTAGAATCAGTAATTCAACTTACTCTTTAAGATAGTATAATCCTAAATATCAAGATGTCATGGATAGTCGTTCATTAGGATTATATGAATTTAGAGAGTTGTATTAATTAATTAGCATAATTTTAATGATTATAATTCTATAAATACACAGATGTTACGGTCTTGAATCATATTCAGATCAACATACAACCTGATACTGACCTGCAAATTGCAAAAAACGTAAGAAAATTTGACTTTCGCGGGCTACCTGGAGCTTTCGCCTTAAAGCTACGGTTTCCTAGAAGAGCGGACACCACACTTAAGACCCGCAGTGACGGCTGTCATGAAAATGATGGCAGTTGTAAAGATTTAAATCGTTAGATACGCCCTACCAGGGACCGGACAACCCCGCTTAAGAGTTAAGCCTTTGGACAGGGTAACCCGTACATGGGGTAACTCATATCGCAGTGTTACCTTTTGTTCGAGTTACATCCTCGAAACCCAGCGAAATGGTTAACACCTTTATTAAGGTAACCACGTGAAGGGGTTAACCCCTTCAATGACTTAAGCCTTTGAAGAGGTTACCTTCTCGAAAAGATTTTTTTCGTGTTACCCTGGATTACCTAATAAACTTGAGCTAGTAGTTGCTAGTAGTAGCTTCTGAATCAAATGACGAATGATGAAAATAAACAAGTATAGACACGAAAAAATTAATATTATTACAATGTTTAGCATGTGTGACGAGCAAAATTGAACTATAAGGTCATATAGACAATAGTTATTTTTCCATGTTTACAAGTCGCTCGGCAAGTCGGTACACGCAAGATTGGCGGACCGCCGAGCGCGGTACGATGTCACGTGCGGTCGTGGTTATGCAATGTTCAAACTAATATCGATTGTAAACAGTGCATATTACAATGTCTTGAGTTGGAATGGCTTACCCTGTTACAGTGTTACAGGGTGTTGAAAGGGTAACCCGTTCGTAAAGGGTTAACTACACCCGTTCGAAGGTGTAACATGTATCATAGGGTTTTTTTTTGAAGCGCTTTAAAAAACCCCTTCAAAAACCCTTTCAACGAGTATCCGGCCGGTCGGTCCCTGGCCCTACCGCATCAAAAGATAGTCGCGTATCTGTTTCGGTTTGACACCTCTGACACACAATGACGCAGTTACTTTACTTGATTGTCATGGAAACGCTATTTAATAAATGTGCGATTTCACTCTTCTCAGTATGGACACTTCTAGAGAGGGCGGGGTTTGAAAATGAAAGATTTTCATGACGGCCGTTACGGCCGGATTCCTTAGGAAACCGTAGCTTTAGTCCTCAACAATGAACAAACGAATACAGTGTGCCCTGTTTACATTAGTCTTCAAGGTCCCGTCAGGCAAATGGTATCTGAAACTTTAATTTTAATGTCCTAGTCGGCAGTTTACAATATGAATAGAAATGGTGTTTAGTTAGACAAATAACATCATATTTTCTATTTCAGAACCTGTCTCAACTCAAAACTAGAAAACTTGTGAAAAAAAGCCCTGACACAGTAGATTACTAGAAAGCAGTGAAGTACTAGACAACTGTTAGGAAGTAAATACAGTGAGGAATTAATGCTTCCTAAAACTGGAAAACTATGGGGAATGTCCATGTGCCGTTTATGTCAAGAAAAGAAAAAAAAATAAAATAAGTTTGTCAGTTGGCTGAAATCGGATTTTATTTTTACATCTCACAACATTATTTATATTAAAGCGCACTGTCCCTCATAATAACCCATAGGTAGAGACTAGTTAGATTAATTGAAATCGCAAACTGGGTACTCATACGTTCTCTATTTACAACGTTAACTCTTATCCCGAGTGAGAAGATTTACGTAGTCTGGAGGTCAGACTTCCGAGACCACAACCTCATTCATTCCATTTAAAAACCTAGTTACCTCCATATATTGAGCTGTTTCAGTGTGAGTATAAAAAATCTCAACCGCTTTTTTTCTTTTTTTTGAGTTGGGTTTGCTCTTAACTATAGTCTAGGTCAGAGGTGACAGAGACAAAGTCTACGATGGAGTGAGCTTACCCAGAAGAAGCCCGTTAGTGATTCGGGTTGTATGCGTTCGGGAACACAGACGCAGGTAGTGAGTTCCACTCTTTTGCCGTGCGCAGTATGAAGGATGTTTGGAAGCGCTTAGTACGAATTGGTGGGATGGCAACTATGTATGGATGGTAACTTGCAGTGCGTCTAGATGTTTGATGGTAGAAGGGCGCCGGTGGAATGAGGTTGTGGAGTTCCTGAGCACACTCACCAGAGTACAGTCTATAGAAGACCGACAAACAGGCAACCTTGCGGCTATAAGCAAAGCTATGAAGCTGGGCATCTACCAGTTTACGTCGCCAATGAGCGTCTTAGCTCTGCGTTCCACTGAGTCAAGCGCAGCAAGTTGGTATTAGCTAAGCCATCTCTGAGGTGGCTACAATACTCCATGATAGATTGGACTTGCGCTTTGTAAAGGGCCAGAAGCTGTCCAGGCGTAAAGTAGCGCTTCACTCTGTTTAGGATTCCCAGTTTTTTGGCCGCAGTTTGGGCTTTGTGTTCGATGGTAGCGCCGAAGTTGAGACTGGATGTCAACTCCATGCCTGGGAACTCATTTCATGCCTCAGTATGGGCGCATTCTGCATTATACCTAGTCCGGGATTTGTGACCGAGTGCGATGTCGGAGAATGGAGTAAAATACTACGTCCCCTGCCGAATCACGTCTGCAACCACGTCAGCACAGCACAAAGGGTCACCCGTGGAGAAGCACACTTGCCGCCATGGATAAGACGCAAAAAAGTGCCACATCTCATCCCAGTCTGCTGACTCATATCGCCATACTCGCCTCGTGCGGCGTGCCTCTAGGACTCTCAACTGGAGGAGAGCAGGTCGATATGGAGTTGAAGTTTACCCAAGACCTGAAACGCAATGTCTATATTCTTCAACTTTTTGTTACACTGTGAAGTCTGCTTAACACCAGAAATAAGGATAAATTACGTGCTCCATTTCACCGGCTTCATAAGGTTCATAACTCATTTGTTGGGCTTGGTATATCTTTTTATAACAAGCTACCCTCTTCTTTGCTAAATTTGCCCTTTAATGCGTTCAAAGCTAAAGTAAAATCTAACCTTTGTTCAAAGGCATACTATTCTACGAGTATCAACGATTACTTAAACGATAAGAATAGTTGGTCGCTGTGTTTAACTTAAGACAATGTTTATGTTCTTTCTCCAGAATCAGCATACCTACTGACAGGTTATATGAGTTCATATAATTATTTATTTTCTTTGACTCTCAAGGTCAATTTATTTTAATTTTATTTTTATTTATTATTGACATAATCTACTAATTTCAATGTTTTTTTTTTTATGAGTGGTATTGCAATATGTGGTTAGCTAGTGACCTCGACAATTGATCATAGTTTTTCTTGCCCAAGCAACCGGCAGCAAGTTCGTCATGCTCCCTTAGATGTCGCTGCTTGCGGTAACGTCGGGGGTCGGGTTGTCTCCTTCCCTCAAATATGGCGTAATGGCTGATCTTTACGTTATACTCGTGAACGGGTGGTGCTTGTGGTGCTTGCTGACCTTGGTTTTGTTTTGTTATTAGTAACTTAACTCGGTTGTTGATTTTACTTCGATGGTCCTAGTTTATTATCTGTGACTTTGAGTTACGACTACATGTACGGCTATATGTAAGTGGGCACGCCCTTTATTACTGGAGGCTTTTATTTAGGTATAAAGTTCTGCTTACGTTTTTAGTTTTGTATTTTGTTTCTACTTGAGTATAGTTTTCGATTTTTTTTTTTTTTGGTAGATATATTGGCGTGTGCTAGCTTACTTATAGCAAATAATTTAATTTAATGTTTTGTGTTGCGTAATGTACCAATTATTATGCGCAGTGTTATATAGAATCATTTTTTTTTACTGAACAGACAGCTGTGCTGCTGGGGAGTTTGTTGCGCCACTTCTTCTCCCCAGCTAAAGCACTAGGAAGTGGTGAAGGGCGGGCGTTTTGGGGGACTGTCTTATGTAATTTTGACGTTCAAAAAGTGCTGATTCTCAGCCTAGTTTGAATAAATGACTTTTGATTTTGATTTTTGATTTTGATTTTGCTGTTTTTGTCTTTCTCTTCTCGTCGTCTATTCATGTTTAAAATATCACATTGATGAATTTTGAAACGCTACAGTTAAAGTGACATTAGTGACATGCATGACAAGTGCTTGTTGACATGACATTCGGCCTCAGCTGTTTATTTTGCTTCTTGTAATGTGTTTATTTCTTTTTTAATACAATTTGTGAGTAAATATTTAGGGTTTATGAGTGCTGGTGATTTCAATATTTCGATATCAATAGTTTAACATCAAAATGAAGACTTAAAATTAAAAAAAAATAACTAAATGTTGCATTAATGTGAGCAAGTAAAACGCGGGAAGAGATTTTTAGTGATTAGTGACTATTTTAGGTGATTATTAAGGACAATGGCTGCACAAATTGAGATATCCGACGACGACGACAGTTTCAGCGGGCCTGGTTGCTCCAAAACAGTTGAAAACGATGTTGTGGATGATGCAGTTGCAATAAGTAGTGATGAAGAATTCAACAATATGTCTACCGAAACTGTTGTACTATCCGACGATGAAGAGTTCCCAGAAGTTATTATCAAGAAAAATAAGGCGATTAAGTCATTATTTTTATCAAAAAATAAACCAGGAAGTGTCAAAATGAATCGGAATAAGAAGTTTCCTGTGAAAGCCTTGTTTCCTCAGAAACAAAATGTTAATGTTAGTGTTGCCAAGGTTCCACAGATGAGACCGCCCATAGAGGCACCGAAAGAAGTTTTCAAAAGAATGATTGAAGGTGTTAATGTTATGCTGCCAGTGAATCCTTACGGCAGTCAGGTGGCGTTGATGTCTAAGGTGATTATTAGTTACTTACATCTTCTATTTAAATTATAATAATTATGTACATCGGGTACATCTACATACTAAGTAATTAAAGATGTTATTAAAAATACGAGTATCTCCAGCAGGTTTGAAAGGAATTCCAGAATATTATTTACTATTGAACCCAGTCAGATAATCAATTTGAACTCCCTACCCATCCCATTGCATGGTTGCAACTACTATTATGCTAACCCACTTGGAATACTTGATGAAAATATGTGTCTTTTTCGTCTGGTATGCACCAACATTTAATATTCCGGAAACAAATCCACTGGCTGCAATATAATTAGCATAATAATTAAAACTAAATGAACACACTTATAACAGATACACTTTTCTTCTTCAGATCATAAGTGGCATTAAAAAGGGAGAGAACTGCATACTTGAAAGTCCAACGGGATCAGGGAAGACACTTGCTTTACTCTGCGGAGCCCTAGCTTGGCAACAGCACGAGCAACGTAAGTTATTTTTGTGTATATTTATTTTATTCTAAAGAAAGCTAAACTTAAATATTGTGCATAAGTTGAGAAATTTTGGAGTATTCCCGTTTGAGCACCTATTTTTAGAGCACCTATGCAGTTTGCACAAAAGATATTCCCATTTGAGAATACCTATGGTGCAAATGCATAGGTGCTCAAACGGGAATATTCTGAAATTTTCAGTTACAAGTTCCTATGTATCTGACTAGTTACTAGTTCTTTTTTTTTTTTGATACGGACCTATTGCAGTTGGCTCCGGGAGCCTTTGCTGCTTAACCGAGCTTTGGCGCACATGCATATGCGCAATGGTCTCCTCAGCCTGCATGCAAGCTCTGCACAGACGGCTGTCCATTATGCCTGTTGTGTGGAAGCGCTTGTTTAGTGAGCAGTGTCCTGTGATGGTTCCCGTCATCAAGTGCAAGCCATTCCTGTCCAGGCGTAATAAACGCCTGGTTAGCTTATCATCTAAGGATGGTATAGCCTCCCTGACTGCAATCGGGTGTCAATGACCACCAACTCTCCGCTTGTGTGTGGGTGAATTGTAGCCACCTTTGTAGCTGGTTGAAGGAGAGGTATGATAGCTTCGGGTCCACAGACTGATGTGCTGGATGCTCTCCTAGCTAGTTTGTCAGCTG
Source organism: Dicycla oo (assembly GCA_948252095.1). NCBI lineage: Eukaryota > Metazoa > Arthropoda > Insecta > Lepidoptera > Noctuidae > Dicycla > Dicycla oo. The sequence goes on from OX411729.1 coordinate 7,469,772, forward strand.
CGTCATTACCTAGTGACCCACTGTTTCTTTTATCCATTGCAGTGTCACTGTTTTGCGGTTAGATACCATTACTCGTTCTAATTCATTGTGAATTGTAGCGATAGTCTCAAGTCCCAACAGTAAAATGTAAAATAAAGCTTGCAGCTATGTACTTGTAAAAATGGGCCATAATTTGTTAGCCCTAAGGTTGATACTGCATTGGCAAACCCCTGTGTATTGAAAGTGTGATCACCGTTCATTGAGTCATAGGCCTGTTTGGTTAACTATTGCTAATATGTAAACCTTTATCAGAGACAGCTTACAATTAGATATGCTTGAAAGAACCTAATGTCATGACTCATGATCTAAGTTTCTATGTCAGGCGAAGTTAAGTTAAAAAAAATATATATATTCATAGGAGTAGCTTTCTTGCTTTTGTTAGTTATAAAATTATAAACTATAGTTACTCTTTGGTTTCCCAAAAAAGCAGTGAATGGTCACACAATAACCGCTGTCCAAAAACAGAGCGTTTTTGACACCTATGACGTATATGACGGAACCGCTCTTGTAGGAAACTAGCTTTATATATAAGTAGGTACCGTACCTAGTTATTAATCAGCTTCAAATAGAAATGACGTCATTCAAACTAATTTTGATGATGAGTTGAGGCATTACATACGTCTGACGTCACCACGTAAAGGATAAGACGTGCAATCAATATTTTTGTCATTGTTCAACAATTCACTTAAGGCATGATGGGCGTTTGATACGAATAAGAATCGTATGGTAAAGCAAATAAGGTTCATATTCGTCTGACACACTGTTCATATTCGCTTATACGAAAATGTACATTATTTACTATTCTAAACTGTTGATATTCATATGTAACGCTAATTTTACTTAGCAAAGTATTGTCAAAGTGCGATCTGTGAATCGGCCTTAGTATATTTTTGCATTTTGATTACCATAATGTGAAGAAATTGGTAATACCGACACGTCCAGTCCAGACAAATAACCTAGAAAGTTTGTTTGTTACTATCGTAATTTGGCATGGTTATGGCTTTTGTGACCGAAAATCGGGGTTCGTGGCTGAAGGCACGGTAATGTTATCTAACAGTATTGTGATTCGGCCGTGTTCTTGAAATAATAAACCTACAGCCGCGCGGTACGTAAACACGCGATAGGGCTGCCCGCCTACAGTATTTTAATTTCATCAACATATACTTGAGTTTCTTTCTAGTTTTGTGATTGTAAATGTTATATTTTTTTATGAAAAAAAAAAAATGAAATTCGTTGAATGATACAGGAAGTGTTCAATAAAAATACATATTGTGTTTTAATTAGTAGATTTAATAATAATAATAAAAACACGTAAGTAGATAGCCTAGCCTAGGAAACTACCTAACAGTTTTTTTTTAACGGGAGCGTAGCACAGTGTGGTATTTTGCCTTTTTTCGGACATGTTCAGTTTATATTCTCATTTGGTGGGTCTAAGTAAGAAGTAAAACTTTCACGAAGAAACCATGGGCTTGTTCCATTTAGTTTAGAAGATTTTTTAAAACTCGAGAAAATTGCATAGAAACGTAATTGTATATTGTTTTTTTTTACATTTGTGGTACAGTATTATAGACAATGTTTTTAAGCACCAGCTCACGATAAATAAAAACGAGTTTGGACACTAATTCTAGGCAAAGAAATATTTATTTTTCTTAAATACGGTAAAATATTTTTTTCTCCAAATCCTCATTATATTAGCATTTTATTTTATAACCGAATGATCAATACAAAAAAATAATCAAACGTGAAAATACGGTAAAATATTTTTTTCTCCAAATCCTCATTATATTAGCATTTTATTTTATAACCGAATGATCAATACAAAAAAATAATCAAACGTTAGAACCTCAGGTTCTCCGAGACATGAATTTTCAAAATTATAAGTTAGGGTTGTCAATTGTATGAGCTTGCCTAGTGTACTTTGTCAATTAAGTATCTCACTAAAACTTTCTACTCTTAACTACTTCTCTGCTGGCTAAATAAAAAACATCGAATACATTCAAAATCAAAAGACATTTATTCAAACTAGGCTGAGAATCAGCACTTTTCGAACGTCAAAATCACACAGTCCCCAAAACGCCCGCCCTTCACCACTTCCTAGTGCTTTAGCTGGGGAGAAGAAGTGGCGCAACAAACTCCGCTGCTTATCTATTATCCCGTGCATGTCGTAAACGTAATACTCGTAGTTCCCTAAGAGAAAATGAATTCTCCGGTAGGTTGTATTTATGAGTGGTGCCGCGATGTGTTGATAACCTGTCACCATATCCATCTGGGTGTTGACCGTAGCTGCAAGTAGTCCTGTGATTACACATGATATCCAATATTATTATTATGATGGTTTTTATTTCTCACGCTATGTCCTTTCATCAGATGAGGTCAGAATATGAATATAGAGCTCGAATCGAATGAAATTTTGATTCACTATGATAATGATTAATATAGTTATTATTGAATGCTGTAAATTTATTGACTGACATTTGGCTTTTGCATATATCATTTAAGCAATACCTTTAAATAAAGGTTCAAGAATACTAGTTTTTAATTGAAAGAACATTAGACAGCTAGAGCTACTAGGTGGTAGGAGAAGTCCGACAGGGTAGGTACCACCGCCCTATCTATTTCTGCCGCAAAGCAAAAATGCTTGCATTGTTGTGTTCCGGTTTGAAGGATAAGGTAGCCAGCGAAATTACAGGCATGAGGCATATCATCTTAGTCCTCACAGTGACAACGCACCTGCCATTCTGCATTTTTGTTTTCAAACAGAAATATATGAATCGTAGTTGTTTTTGGGCGACAGTTACCATTTTCCATCAGGTGGCCTGTCTGCTTGCTTGTCACTGAGTAGTATAAAAAAAAAACATAATTTTTTACTTTAGGAAGTATCAACCCTATTTCATAGAAAATGAAAAAAAAAATCTTATTGCATTGCAAAGATATTAAGCTAATTTATTTTTTTATCATAGGTTTTATGTTATTTGACCATAATTATAATTTACAGACGGTTGTAGCTATTATTTTGGACATCAAAGAAATAAAACATAAATGCGGGTAGTGAGTGACGTCATACAAAATAAATCATATCTCGAAAATTCAACAAAATATTTAATCGGTAACTGAACTTATGGCTTTACTATGATATAAAGTATAAATACAAAATGTAAAACTAGGGCGTCCGCAACCCATTCAAAATCTCACACTGTGCGTAGGTAGGTCACTCTGTGTGTCACTTTTTCACACTATCCACTTATTTATTTATTAATCCAGGTATTTCACTCGATGGAAAAAGCGAAATACCTACCTATCTATTAAAAAAAAAGAAACAAATTACGTACTAGTAGGTGTATAAAAAAAAATATAGTCGTACCTTTGGGAGTTTTCAGGTAATTAAAAAAAAAATGTTATCTCTGGATGCGTTATTGACGAATTCATGCAACCAAAAACTGCACAATATAGTCTATAAACTGCTCTGCCATAATAAGTAAGTACTTATTTCAAAGAATATATTTTGTCACAAATCGCACGCTTACTGCTTACAAAACCATCACACCGTCCGTTCGTCACTGCGGTGCATTCGCGACTGTTTGGCTACCGAGTGTATACCGAACTCGAGGCGTGTAGGTACGACTTGCGTTCCCACCGTTTGTATGAATCGTTTGAAGATAGAATACTGGAGATAACATCGACTGCCAGGTCGGACATATTTGAAAGAGATGGAAACTTCCTACGCCCTTCCTTAGAACTATAAGAGAATGCTCATTTATAGTACAAGGGTTACCCAGGCAGTTGGGTAGACTACCCAGGATTCGTCAGACCCCATTTAGCATGGTACTCGTCAATGCAACTGCTCAAGCAACTCGGCCCTAACAAAAACTTTACCAACAGCAATTTATTCAAACAATACTTTCCTAGCATTGCCTTTGAACCGTAAAAAGCGACAATTGATCACAAGTGTTTGCGTGCATCCAAGGCTTGTAGGCCGTAGCTTACAAATAAATCATGGGCTGACTGTCGCACGACAAAATCGTACAGCCTAACACGAAAATTGCGCTTCACCGATACCGAATGCATTTGTTGCATGCGATCGCGTTCAGAAGGATAGAGACGTAGCTGTTATTTTTAGACGTTATATAATTTTTGAATTAGGAACGGAAGGATTTCTTTTTAATTTCCTTTTTTTTGGTCTTCGATTGTTTTTTTGGCTCTTTGTGGTCTTTCATGTCAAGTGTGATCTCTTTTTATTATTCCGTGAGTGTGATGGCACGTATATTTCTGCCAGTGCTAAAATCTGGACAGTGTATATCTGTAAGAATACTAAATGAAATCACAACATTCGAAATAGGCGATCCTTATTTTACGACACCTATCAGGCTTTGTTTATTTTTTACGATTCACATACAAATCACCCAAACTTATGCCAAAATATTCACGAACGATCCTACACCAAACGATCGGGCACGTCATAGTGATGCAGTTTTACACCGAAACTTGTACACACTCGAACTTTACCGTTACATCGAAATATTTAAATTTGAAATTCGAAGAGTTACATCATCGGAACTCTTCGGGCAAAATACTGGATTGGAGATTTCGACATCGAGTTCGAGGGGTTCCGGAGTTTAATTGTGTAATACGTAATTCTTACTTCGATTTATGTTGTTCTAGTACTCGGGGGGGGGGGGGGGGGGGGGGGAGTTGTTGTTCTGAACGTCTCCTTTATGCGAAATTTTGAGGGAAAAGTTTGTTTAAAAGAAATGAGGAAATATTACTTCGTGAACAGGGTAAAATTAGGAATAACTACGATTGAAAAGCGTTAGAGATTGTTGTATTGTAACTTTGCATCAAAGGTCATGCATGAGCTCTAATTGCTAACATTACCCACGGTTATCCTTTTTGGATTTGGTATAGGTACTCGTAATCAGCCTCAAACAAGTCCCTGGTCGCAAGGACTCCATCAACGTTTAACAAATGAATAAAAATGCAAACAAGATTTCATTACTTAACAGTTTAAAGACTAATTGCATAGCATTACAATATTTAATTAATACATGCTTACATTAATATAAAAGGTGGTACAAAACGGCCACATTTTTTCCCACAATTACATTTATATTCCCTTGAAAACTGCGGTGTGGGACCATTATCTATTTCTATGGGCAATTTAATTCTTATTCCATACTAGTATCAATTTATTGATGTTTCATACCTAATGGCTTATTAAGTGGGCTCGATAATTTCGCACTAGTCATGTCTACATGTTTTTTGTCTTTGCCAACAGAGATGTTATCTATGAAATGTGTTGCCATTATAATCGCTAATAAATTCAATAAGTCATAATGATCATTATAAGCCGACATTGTAGACCTATCTTAGTCCAAGCTGCGTTTTTTGGTATGGCAACTTTATCTCGAATTTTTTTTTTTGGTGTGGGTAATTAAGGAACGTAGAAATGGCAACTATTTATATGGCCTTTTTTCAAATGAGCTTTCCGATGAGGTGATGGGACATTTTGTTTTGAAATATCTGCCATTCCAATACTATAAAAGCCTGTAAATATACACAACACCTTGCCAACTGAACACGTAATCATTGAAATCAGGAGAATGGTGATTGCACTTGTGATGATATCAAACCAATAGTGTATTTAATTTAAATTCCGTTATCAACTCATAAATCCTGGCTGCCTGATAAAACAAATAACAATACGACGATTTATAAATTGTTCATTATCAAGAACATTCAATATAATGATACAAATTCACGTGCCTATGTAATTAACATAAATACCGTATCTATAAACTTATCTCTAGACATTGTATAGATAATGTTAAGCCGATGCAAAAATTCTATAAGTTTAACGAACAACCTGTAACCTGTAGCTTATCGTCCATCGACTCTATTACAAAAAATAAAATTGTGATTTAAAGTTCGAAAGAATTCGGTTGACATTTTAAAACGCCCCAGACGTTTGGTGAGAATCGTCGACCGCCAGGCATATGTTTTTGGCGGGCGTCAGACTCCACCAGCATTTTTGGTCACGAAAATTTCGCGCCCAATTTTCTTCGTGTCAGAGTTTTTGACGGCTCAATCGCGACTGCCTCAGTCTGGGCCCCGAACACGGAAGTCTGAGGAAAACTTTTGACAGCTCCATGAATTCGGCAACCGGCTGCATTATGACAACACAATGACTTATGCCATCATGCTTTGTTTTTTCTGTCTTATATTTTAATGGCTTTAGAGTTTGTTCGTCATCAATCACGCCGATGTTTGCGGTATCAACGAATTTGCAGTACATCCCTCCACCCCTATCGCATTCAGTCCACGACACCTAAAAAGCTATCTTAATCCAGAACGCATCAATTACCCGCGCGTCCCGAAACCGCGTGCGACGTGACACGCCGCCGCCCCTAGACATGTCTTTGAATTTCGTTTCTCCCTTCTCCGTACTCTCCCTTTACTTTTTCCCGCAGTTTTTTTCGTTCCGCGTAGCTGGCAACCCTTTTGCTAAATTGAATTAGAATTCTGAATCTACGACGCGTTCGCTCCGAACCGTTGTCACACGAACGAACTAAATCCAACTGGTTCGTAAAGATATGAAAAATATTATAGTTTGTGTTATAATAAGTATAACTCTGGAACTGGTACAATTTTCTCTAGGACTTTATTGTTGAATTGATTACAATGTCAGACGCTACAAATATTTATGTGAATATGAATACATTGTACAAACGCCAGCACATCAAGCTACTACAATCTGTCAAATTTCTTTAATAGATTTTCAACTTTATTGCTAAAGCATTAGGTTGAAGGTTGATTGGGAAAATTTGACAGTTTCGGGTACGCTTGACCTGCTGGCGTCTGTACACAACATTTTCTACTCTCAACGCAACCTTTTATAAACCGCCGGTGTTAACATAAACATACTCGTATATGACGTAATCAAAGCTTTATAGCAGCGAATATGTGATTACATCGAATAAAATCCAGTCGGAGCTATACGCTGGATGCTCAATATGGCAGGTATAATTTTGCTTAATCTCGATCTTAATGTGTGCTTGAGACGTCGGTAGAGCTCGCTCTATTCCGGCACACCTCTCCCGGTGCCGCCGCGTGCATAAATCGGCCTCCGTAGTTGCTTACTCTCAATCTTAATGTCAATTAGCCTAATTTGCATCGCCAGGGCCGCACAGGACCGGCGGGAAACCAGCCGTCGCGGCGAGGACACGACGTGGAATAAAAACGTTACAGCTTAACATATTTTGTTCATAATATTGTTACTGTATGAGTTTATGCGTAAGTTCGTAATGTGGGTGTATGGCGTGGTGGTGTGGGCGCGTGGGCCAGCCCTGCCGACGGGTTTATCAATCCAGCATCGGTTACCTCCCGCGTCGCGTTAATTCCCGGCAAGGGTTGCCGCCGATGTCGTCTCGTCGTAAACTTTATTTACGACGCCGCCGGCCGATTATTGCCGCGACGTCGCTCTTCGCCGGTTCATTTGCATAGAAATTTATTCGCGGTGGATGATTCCCTTCGTTCGTACGTTTCCGGGTGTTCGATAGTTGGGGTGTCGTAGGCCTTCATGATTGGTATATTGATCGATAGGTTTATTACAATGAATGGTAGCGAGTATCGAGTGCTAATTACGGCGTGCAGTGCCTAGTAACCTAGATCGAAAGCTTTGTTTTTGCTGTCTAGTACTTATTGTTACATGATAGATTGATCGAATGAAAACTCTGACTGTACTTGACACATTTCTGTAACCGATTTTCAGAAAAGCCAATATGATGCTACCTTTTCTCTTTCCTACTTTGTCTACGGTTGCGCTACCTATTGATTTTACCGGAAACCCATCTCTAACAGTTCTTCACACTTTCATTTTTTGGGTATTATGAAATGGAAATCATTGTGTTCAACTATCGAATAATTTCACAAAGAAGAAATGTTTAACGGCTATGCCTAGCTCTATTATCCATCATCTAGCTAAGTTCCAAACATTGTTTTGTTTTATAAAGCAAAGGCTGATTCGATTCTGCCGTTGTCTGATGTATCTACGTTTATTTTATAGCAAGTTAAAGCATCGGAAAATAGGGCTCCAAAAATTATCACCCATAACTGTCTGATCTTTATCAGTCTTGTAAAATAAATTAATAAATAAGTCTTTACTGATTGATTTATGGGTAGCTTTATCAGCGATTTTTTTTGAGCGTAATTAGTCGTAATCGTGAACGTGTAGTCATTACGTTCTAAGACTTTTGAAAGTCCACCCCGAGACAAACGAGTTGCGGTGTTAACCACAACTCCCTGAAATCACACTGTTTTGAATTCCTCAATAAAAATGGAAAAATATCATCAATGGGGGATTTATTTTATACGAGACCAGAAAAAGACTTAATTTCAACTAAAGGTGATCCCATGAAATTAAGAAAACCTGTAAACCAGCGATATATGTCGCTGTAAATCCTACTAATATTATAAATGTGAATCTATGTGAAGATGTTTGTTACTCAATCACGCCAGAACGGCTGAACGGATCTGGTTGAAATTTAGCACAGAGATCGATTATAGTCTGGAATAGCAAATAGGATACTTTTATCCCGGAAAAATGTACGGTTCCCGTGGGATAATTTCCAACATCCACCCGGGCGAAGCCGCTGGCGAAAGCTTGTAATAAAATAAGAGGAACAAATATATAACATATGTTGACCTCATCAGGAAAGGAAAATTTAAGATGTAAGAACACAACACTGAAACACATGAACTCAGTAACAAGCACGAACACATTCTAAAACCCTTTGTCCAGGACAGACAAAAAAGCCTAGTTTTCTCTCATAATGCTATGTAAACGTATGGGGCTGAAACATCCCATTACAGCGGAGTCGGTGTCGGACCGTATGCTAATGGTGGATGTCGAAACACAGCGTTTTTCCAACCCGAACCATATCATGTCCTAACGATAAATACGGCTTATGGGTGATGCGAGGAGTTGACGTGCGTCGATTGAAAGTAAACTGACATAAAATATTTTTGATTTAAGAATGTAAGCTCGTTTCATGTTGTGGACTAATTTGAAAGAAGCTCATTTCATGAAGGAAGCTGCAGCCGTAGCCTTGATCATTGATAGTTTATTGTAAGTGTTAAAAGAAACAGTAGTTATTTAATAATCTCCAACATTCAGACTCATCGATTTGATATCAATAAGACTATCTAAATATACTTTTTTCTTTTTATTAATATTGAAATAGTTTGTTAGTTAAGGATCTAGCGCGGTCACTGTCAGACTGCATAGAAAAGAAAGAGAAGCGCGATGACACAACCCTAGTAATTTATTGCAAAATATGAAGCAATTAGGAATCTATTTACAAACAAAAAAAAAAAAAAACTATTGATTGGATTAAAAAATTAGAACACTATTACGTTAAAATGTTGCTTGTAAAATAATCTGACAAAAAATTAGAATGATTGCATGTATATTAGTATGGTTTTTAATCGTTAAAAGAAATTTTTAGAGGTACCTTCATGATTTTTTCTATCGTATCAAATTAGTTTTATTAAACACACTATCTAAGTAGCATATATATCCTGAAGAATATCATATATTTTTCTGATTTTGTTTACTGCATTGGATCATACAGGTACTTTTAGGCCTTATAAAACTTGCTTTTAGGTGCTGTAGTTGCCTTAAGTTGATTATTAAATCATTATCTTATTAAAGAAATGAACGAAGGGAAGGGAGTTGACTCGTATAACACATAAAGATATCGTATGATATCTTCATGTTTCGTAATTAGCAGATTACATCAACTTTCAGTCGTTCAACAGGTTCTCGATTAATATTAACGCTCTTTGAGTAAGTACTAGGAGTTACCGTAGTAACTAAGCGGAAAGTGATCCTTGAATTGAAGTATATCTCTTGAACGTACTTTACTTTGTAGTTTGGCACTTGAAAACTAATACAATTTTACTTAGAATGTAGCAAGAGATACTTTGGAGACTGCTTAGCGTATTGAACTGAAACATTCATTATTGGATAACTTATAGTCTGTACTGCTTTGACCAAACGAATTTCAAGTAAATACATGCGTCTAGTTTATACAAAATTGGTTTCAAATATTAATTAATACACTTAATCTTAATAATGAACATGAGCCAAGAATCTTAACAATATACAAAAATATCGTTAGATAATAAATTGCTCTGTATTGGATAAAGTTATTCCTGAGGCCGTAACAATGAATGCCATCATTTTTTCCGTGCCAGAGAGAGATGGAGCTATAGGTATACGACCTATAGCACCAAGTTTTCGCAACGGAATCATGATGGTGTGATGAGGACCCCTGCTCGAAAGAACACATAGCTAGAAAAAAAAAATTCGTACCTACTAGATACAATCGAGAATAGAAGGATTCCATAGCGTTATGTGGTAAACGCCAAACCCAAATCTAGCATCAGAAATAAGTATTCAAACCACTAATATTATAAACTAGCAGACTTAATTGTTCATTGTTCTGTCAAAATTCCAAAATGGTCTTGGTTTCGTGCATAAATGCCATAAAAAAGCACTTTCAGTTTTTCCCGAATTTTCCAATTATCCGGGCAATTTTTCCAATGTTTTCTATTTCTATTCTATAAAAACCTAATTCAGAATATTACAAAGATTTTAAAACAATAAATAGCCTAACAGGTCCAGCCCATGCTCGCATAACTCGTCAAAATGTAGGAAGCAGCTGATTTTTTTTCGCGATTTCCGATTTGGTCCTATTGTAAAAGTTGTTTGTTATCATGAGTACAATCATGTGCTTAAGTATCGGTCACTAATTACCAGTCACCCTATATAGATAGATATATGTATGTAGATACTAAGATTGTAGCAGGCGTAGTAAAAAAAGTCAAGTCTAGAACCCCGCACCATGATCAGTCGTATCGTCCTCCTTTAGTTTTATCGCGCTCGCAGGTTGCTCCGTGCCGTGACAATAAAAGGGGTAGGCAAATTTTGAATATTTAAACATGCATTTACTTTGTGAACCGTAGAATAAAAATAAAAATCCTTCGATTACAGACCGATGGTAACGTTCGATAGTATTTTACGTGGCTTCCGTTATAAATTTCCCTGCCTTCCCTTCGCCTTCTCCATTGAATTTATCGATAGCTGTAAACCTTATCGCTGCTGCTTGATCTTTATCTATGCTAGTGTATTTAAAAATATGTCTTCGAGGATGAAGCTTGCTTTGAGACGCTTTCGTTATCCTTTTTGTCGTTCTTTGAAGGTTTGCTTGAATGTAGATCTTCTATTTTTGTAAAAAATCTGACGGTAGGTATAATGCTTTGCACTAGAAAAGCTTTATTATTATTTTTTTTAATGAATTTGATCCTACACTACAAGAGATGCTTTTGGATAATCTTATCTGTTTTCGTGGGAAATTCCAAATCTGTAAGTAGCAATGATTCAATAACTTCATTGATGTCTGGGAATATGAATTGGTTGTCACCGAGTATGTCCAGAGCTCTTAAAACAATATTGAGATCCTAAAAGTTGGTGTAAAGAAATAGCTGCGTTGCACTAACTAAACACTAACGCGGAAACTCGGTTTCCATACTTTTCATTAAGATTGTAGTGGTCTGATGAAAAGCCAATACTTGCTAATATCAAGGGGGAAGAAATTGTTCTTTCACTTTTTAAGAAATACCGGCATTGCACTAACCAAATACAAACGCGGAAACTCGGTTTCCATACTTTTCATTAAGATGGTAGTGGTCAGATGAAAAACCAATACTTGCTAATATCAAGGGGGAAGAAATTGTTCTTTCACTTTTTAAGAAATACCTGCATTGCACTAACCAAATACAAACGCGGAAACTCGGTTTCCATACTTTTCATTAAGATGGTAGTGGTCAGATGAAAAACCAATACTTGCTAATATCAAGGGGGAAGAAATTGTTCTTTCACTTTTTAAGAAATACCTGCATTGCACTAACCAAATACAAACGCGGAAACTCGGTTTCCATACTTTTCATTAAGATGGTAGTGGTCAGATGAAAAACCAATACTTGCTAATATCAAGGGGGAAGAAATTGTTCTTTCACTTTTTAAGAAATACCTGCATTGCACTAACCAAATACAAACGCGGAAACTCGGTTTCCATACTTTTCATTAAGATGGTAGTGGTCAGATGAAAAACCAATACTTGCTAATATCAAGGGGGAAGAAATTGTTCTTTCACTTTTTAAGAAATACCTGCATTGCACTAACCAAATACAAACGCGGAAACTCGGTTTCCATACTTTTCATTAAGATGGTAGTGGTCAGATGAAAAACCAATACTTGCTAATAGATATCAAGGGGGAAGAAAATGTTCTTTCACATTTTAAGAAATAGCTGCATTGCACTAACCAAATACAAACGCGGAAACTCGGTTTCCATACTTTTCATTAAGATGGTAGTGGTCAGATGAAAAACCAATACTTGCTAATAGATATCAAGGGGGAAGAAAATGTTCTTTCACATTTTAAGAAATAGCTGCATTGCACTAACCAAATACAAACGCGGAAACTCGGTTTCCATACTTTTCATTAAGATTGTAGTGGTCAGATGAAAAACCAATACTTGCTAATATCAAGGGGGAAGAAATTGTTCTTTCACTTTTTAAGAAATACCTGCATTGCACTAACCAAATACAAACGCGGAAACTCGGTTTCCATACTTTTCATTAAGATTGTAGTGGTCAGATGAAAAACCAATACTTGCTAATATCAAGGGGGAAGAAATTGTTCTTTCACTTTTTAAGAAATACCTGCATTGCACTAACCAAATACAAACGCGGAAACTCGGTTTCCATACTTTTCATTAAGATGGTAGTGGTCAGATGAAAAACCAATACTTGCTAATATCAAGGGGGAAGAAATTGTTCTTTCACTTTTTAAGAAATACCTGCATTGCACTAACCAAATACAAACGCGGAAACTCGGTTTCCATACTTTTCATTAAGATGGTAGTGGTCAGATGAAAAACCAATACTTGCTAATATCAAGGGGGAAGAAATTGTTCTTTCACTTTTTAAGAAATACCTGCATTGCACTAACCAAATACAAACGCGGAAACTCGGTTTCCATACTTTTCATTAAGATGGTAGTGGTCAGATGAAAAACCAATACTTGCTAATATCAAGGGGGAAGAAATTGTTCTTTCACTTTTTAAGAAATACCTGCATTGCACTAACCAAATACAAACGCGGAAACTCGGTTTCCATACTTTTCATTAAGATGGTAGTGGTCAGATGAAAAACCAATACTTGCTAATATCAAGGGGGAAGAAATTGTTCTTTCACTTTTTAAGAAATACCTGCATTGCACTAACCAAATACAAACGCGGAAACTCGGTTTCCATACTTTTCATTAAGATGGTAGTGGTCAGATGAAAAACCAATACTTGCTAATATCAAGGGGGAAGAAATTGTTCTTTCACTTTTTAAGAAATACCTGCATTGCACTAACCAAATACAAACGCGGAAACTCGGTTTCCATACTTTTCATTAAGATTGTAGTGGTCAGATGAAAAGCCAATACCTACTTGCTAATATCAAGGGGGAAGAAATTGTTCTTACACTGTTAAGAAATAGCTGCATTGCAGTAACCAAATACAAACGCGAAAACTCGGTTTCCATACTTATCATTAAGATTGTAGTGGTCAGATGAAAAGCCAATACTTGCTAATATCAAGGGGGAAGAAATTGTTCTTTTTCTTTTTACTTTTTTTAGTAGAGGGCAGACGGTATAAGTTTCATCTAACTCTTTAACAAAGAGCACAGAATGACTTTAGAATTACGAGTTTTATAAAAATGATTTAAAACTGTTTTTCACTAACAATTTGTTACGTTATCAGAATTTATGTGTATGTAATAAAATCTACATTAACATCGTCAAGATAATAGCGTGTCACCTTGATTACTCAAATACCGATTCTATAATGTGAAAGCGAACGTTAAATGTGTTTTAAATTCACCATTTTTTGGTATCGTAAACAGACAGTGTCGCGTGATTGGGGTTGAACGAATTTTTACAGTATTATACTGTTTATTTTATTGTTTTGAGACGGTAATCTTAATTTAGTTTTATGTTTGGCTTCAAACATCTATTCGATTTGGGGTGTGATCGAAAATTGCTTCCCTAGTTCAATAGTAAGATATCTTAGAAAAAAAAACTGAGTTCTACATGAGGTTATCTTACTATTAAAAGCCTTAAAATTATTATAAAAAAAAATATATATTTTATTCATATTGAAATATAAATAACTCCCAGAAGCATTAAACTTAGAATTAGAAATTAAATTAGAGAAAAAAACTAAATTATCATTTTAATAAATCCCATTCATCCCATTTTAAAAAATAACAAGTGAATTGAATTAGCTCAAAATATCTTACTATTGAACTAGGGCAGCGAAATGGAGATATTGAAGACTCAAGATGGCTATTTTGAGGCGACATTACGGGTTGCATCGACTGTTTATCACTATTTCCTAATCCTTTGCTTCTATACAATATACTCTTTGGTGCTATCGGATTCATCACTTCTATCAGTCTTTGTATCTAGAAAAATATTTTGCTCTATTTTTAGGGCTTAAGTATCTATGTTAGTTTCTATTTTACTTTTATTTATTTGACATCCTTCATCTCTTTCCTTTTCTCAAACAGCATCGTGTTTTCCAACAAATTCCCCATTTTTTTTATATTCAGCGTATATACAAAACACAAATGAAATCGGTATAAATTTGCGTGTTTGATGGCAATGACGACATTAAACTAGATATGAATGAGAGCGCTATAACTCGCTGTAATCGGGCAGCGTTCCATTATGTACTATGTGTTATGTTTGCATAAGTAATGCTTAGTGCCTCTTTACGGAGTCTGAGAGTAGGCTGTGTTCGGATTGACACTGTTTTATGGTTATGTATATATGTCTTTTTATTAGTGTTGAAGGCTTCAAGTAGACTCCAGATCATATCTAGTACAACATATTGTATATTCGGTGAGTAACTGTCAGCGACTTCGTACTCCTTTTTAATGTAATATTGATAGTACCTGGTTGACCGAGCTCTGCTCGGGTGAAAATAAAGAAAACGATTTTTTCTCCCAGATTGAGATGTAATAGCTAGATCGATTTTTCGCCCCCCGTAAACGCCTATATTGCAACTTACATCGAAATCGTTTGAGCCGTTTTCAACAACATGATTAGAAAAATATATATATACAAAAATAGGTATATGCGCTGGTTCACCGGATGTAACACTCTTAAGAGCGCTATTGGTGCTCAGATTTGCTATATCTAGGACTTAAAAAACTTAGCGTCCCGAGGGGCTGCAAAGTTTTGTGCCTATAGGGATGGGCTGCGGATGACTGAGACATGATGATGTTTACGGACTAATTACTAAAAGCGTAATAATGTTAATGACATGAAATTATATATATTTATAATAAAATTTGCAAATTAGTAATATGCAACGCGAGACACTAAGACACTTCATGGTACTTAGGCTCAAAACTTTTCAGCCGTCCTGGTAGTATAGGATTCGTATCCCTCTTATTTAAGACATCAGCAGATTAACAGATTTTTCTTACTTTGGACCATCATCTTCGCAAGGAATTTTAAGGATTTAAATGTTCAGGCATAAAATCAGTGATTTAAGTATATATAATTATGTCAATTATTATTTTAGTTATTATTTTTTCGTTGATACTAACTCGTTTTTTATATGAGATATACATTTTTAAATATTTCTTAATATATATATATATATATAACATTTAAAAATATATAAAATAGTAGTCTGCCGGTGACGGGAGCATGGTCCAAGCTACCGGTGTATAAGGGCCGCAGAGATAGGAACCTCCTCACGATCGAGGCGTATCGAGGAGTACTGCCTTCTGAATCTGGCTCTTGATCCAACCGCCTAACCAGAACTTCGAAAGATGTTGGTCGAGGCTTTCGGCTATCAGGCCATTGGCCGTTATTACAATCGGCACAATGACAGCCGAGCGCACATTCCACATGTCAACAACCTCGTGAGCTAAGTTGAGATATTTTATTTGTTTCTCTTTCTCAGCTTTCACGAGGTTCCCGTCATGTGGAACGGTAACATCGGCAATCATTGCGCGGCGCGCTAACCGATCTATCACCACTATATCAGGTTTATTGGTGACAACAGGCCTGTCAGTAATGATATACGGATCCCAGTACAACATGCCATGGTCATTTTCGAGAACTACACGTTTCGGGCACATACTTGTAATACCGTACCTCAGCGTCAACACGTGTGTATTTCAAAGCAAGTTGCTGGTGAATAATCCTAACCACTTGGTTATGTCTGTGCAAGAACTCGCCGTTAGCCTGACGAGAACAACCAGAGATAATATGTCTTCAATTATTTAAAACTTGCAATTAAACAAAACCACGGCACATTGCCCATTACTTTCGTAACTAGGTACAGCTACAATCACATCACCAACAACAAATGATAGAATATGGAATATATCTTTTGTTTCATAAAAAAAAAACTGCTGCTCATTATTTAGTTTACGTCTATTCGTTTACAAGTCATTATAATTACGTTACGTTCATACGCGATGGTTTCGTGAGTGCTGACGCTTACGCCGCTAATCGCTCATTTCAACGGAGCTATTTGTTATTTTTTTTAGGGACCAGGCTTGTGAAACCTTGATTCTTTTAGGTCTGTCGACTGTATTAATATAGGTAGTTATGTACGCGTGGTTCTACAGCAATGAATTTTAGGATAAAATGGTTATAACGTGTTTTGTACATGACATGTATGACACGCAGAAATTAATCTTCTTGTCTACTATTTCTTTTGAACGGCAATTATCTGTTTGTCTTACTACCTCATCCTGTGTGCTCTTTCAATTTTAACTTGTCTGAACTTTGACTTCATGCTTCTTTACTAATCTGAATAAATAGTGTTTTCTCTCACCAGTCTCTCAATTCATAAGCCTATACAATCATCCATTGTGTCTCTAGTTCCTAATGTTACAGTTGCCTATGCTCTGTCTACATCAGTCAGTTTTGAACTTTCCTACTAGTGCTTTGTACAAGACTGTAGTGTAGCTAAAAATATAAAGTAACCATGACTCATGCCGTCGAATACAGCTCACGGAACCCACAACCGTTAAAAGGACACCCGTTGTCATTTTTTAAAGGTTTTTCTTTCTCGAATAGCATTCGGAATGGTAATTTTACAGTTTTGAGCACGTCAATCTATTAATGTGATGGCCGCTTGGCATTATTTGTTTCGTGACTTTAGTTTAAACGTTTCGTTAGGAAATTAAGGTGGGTGTACACAAGGCGACAAAATGGGCAATACAGCGAGAAGCGCTAAACATACACTTTCCCTCAATGTCATCCTTACTTGCATGTGTAAGCCTGAGCCTGATCAACGATAGTGTGACGAACAAGGCTCGCTTATTACAGCTAATATATCCGTCTAGCTAGGTGGCTAGCTTCAGGAGGTTGACGAGCAGAAGCGTTCATTATAAGTGCATGAATGCACCGATTGGCTTGTACAGCGTCAATTTCAGTATTCCCTTTTTGTAATTACCTAATTAGCTTAGGTGCACTATGTAGGTACATCACATTCTCCAAAGATGTATACTTTGAATTCCGGAATCATATTAATCCTCTAGATTATAAAAAAAAAACAAACTGCAAACTTTTAGTTTATTTTTCAATAACACAGATGCTTGGAACATGGTTTATTTGATTGGGTTCACATTAGTCAAACCAACTTTAATTGGGGCACTGTTGGCAATTAACTGTCAGGAATTGGGTTATTAAAAAAAAATAGCAGTTAAAAATAAAAAAAAACCAACTTCGTCTAAGACATGCAAATGCTCTAAATATCACCCCTTTAAGGCTTTGCAACCACCTTCCAAACATCCTGTATTATAATGTCCCAAAAATATAACCAATCTACAGTGATGAGAGACAATTTGAACAACCAGTTTAGGTAATATACATATCTTGGCCCATTTTACACAAAAATTGTATAATTCAGATTGCCCAAATCGCAGGCAACGATTTACCCAAATTGCCGAGTGAGCACACAGCTTTAGTTGTATGCCCCTTTTTTTAAACAGTCCTCCCGCAGTTAGTTAATGTAAATTCAGGTTGTTCTGAGGTATCATTATTGATAGGTGATTTATTTCAGGGGTGACTTTTATAGTTTTTAGCGTTTGATAACATCGAAACTAACTGCTTTTGGTATTAAAATCGGTATTTCGTACCGCGATTTGACAGGGTTTGAAGTTATTTGAAGGGGGTTTTACATATTTTTACTGAGTCGTTGTGGTGATTAGGTTATTAATTATTATTGTCTTAGCGCTTTGACACTGTTTGTAAGCACTTGTTTATTTTATTTTGTTACCTATTAATGTACAAATCAGTTCACTGAACCTGACGGTTCAGTGAACTGATTTGTTGGCTTGTTGGCTTCCGTACGTCTTTTTCGGGTGACCACTGAAAATCAGCGCTGTTCTTGTGGGTCCCCATAGCACAGCATCATGCTGAGTGGAAGCCTTGCTGTCACAGTCATGACGTGCAGACACTGTTTCTGTTTTGTGCTCGTAATTATTTGTAGATTTAGTTTGTTTTATTTTTCTGATTATTCTTATCTTTTTGTATGCACGTGTTTCTATGACAAATAAAACTATTTCTCTTTCCTTTTTTTTTTCACTGTACTGAGTACATTATATATAGTACATTATCAAAGTAAATTATTCATTTACATAAAGCTCTTTTTATTAACCTTAAAAAGTATACCAGCTTATTTTAGTATATTTCATGTGAATTATTTTTGTAACCCCGCGTCTACCTTAACTTGATACTACCAACGCCATCTTGTGAGTAGTAGCGGAACTAAACAACACAACGCTTATGAAAGTTGCCGACGGGCTTGTTAGAGACCACAACAGACTTACTTTTTTGTTTAAAATAAACCTGCTGGTTATTTCTTGCTAACCTATAAACATGCTTCATTTTATTTAACATTGTGTCTAGAAAATTGACTGTTATCCTAAGTTATCCAAAGTTCTCAAGTGTAAGACCAATCTACAATAAAATTATTTTGATTTTGTGGTGTAGGTAGTGCAGATAACTGAGAAGCAGTTACCAACAGGTAATTAGTTGTTATAGGGAATTTTATCTAAGTATTAAGGTAAAAAATCGGCAATTCTCTAAAAGGTTTTTAGGTAAGTAGCGATATAGTCTAAATGATATTAGTTACAATAATTCGTGGGATCTTTATATTACAAAACCACGTTTTTCTTTGTGATGTTTATCAGGTAAATGTTTGTAAATGTGTGTTTGTAATAAATAATGAAAAAAAATAGCACATACTAAAAGGCACAAAACAAAAAAAAAGGTGTAAAGAGCGTTGTACTAAGTATTGCAGGTTATTTGTCGTTGGATTATAATGCTTCTGATAAATTTGCCAACATTTGACATTGTGCCAACTATAATGAAGTTAACCACCACTTCCTTCCTAACACTAATTGACCATCAATATCTGTAAAACGGCGTTAAGCTCTGACTTTGTTTCGACATTTCTTCTAAGAGCCTGTGGGTCTTCTACAGACATCGGAGAGTGTGCGCCGGAGCTCCGCGCCCTGATCTCACCATCGCCCTTTTACTATCAAGCTACCAGACGTAATGCAGCGTATCCGCACTTGGTTGATATCCCGACTACTTATTCGTACTCAGCGCTTCTCCTCCACATTTATTATGCGCACAGCCAAAAAGTGTAGGACTCTCTGCCAGCTTAAATGTTCCCTTTCTCATATAAGCCGTCTGCCTTCGATGCAAGAGTGAACAGGCATCTTCTGGGCACGCTAGTTCCAACATAGACCTCATCCATCGGTTTCCAACAGGTGAGATCGAGGCCAAGAGCAAGCCCAATCAGCAATAAAAAATAAATAAAAAGAGTCTGATAAATTGTAAAAAAAAGTGATTAAGGACCGGTTTTTTGATCCATAGTTAACTCAACCAGTGGTTAAACATAGTAACTAATGGTTGAATTTTGGCTAAATGTGAAAGGCTAAACGGGAATGTATTCATGTTAGCTCGTTCATATTAAAAAAAAATTGTAACTAATGGCATAACTCATTCTTGTTTAGCCTTTCACATTTAGCCAAAATTCAACCATTAGTTACTATGTTTCACCATTGGTTGAGTTAACTGGGATCAAATAACCGGCCCTTAAATATCTAAATTAAGTACTTCCAGACCTTATAATATAAATCTCACACATTCCAGTTCGAATTTCGTATTCTGTTCATTATTCCTTTGGCCATCATTTGTTATTCTCCTTCAATACGTGAAATACGTTGCATCGCCATTTTCCTGTAGAACATAATACCTGTCATCCAACAATGTCCACTCATGTTGTTTGTAAGCTGTGGTCACGAAGTTATATAGGTTGAAGATAAATCTATAAGTAATTAAATGGTAGGTTGGTATAAAAAAATAGTAATTTTAAATAATCAGCTGTTATGAACTGAATTATGTTACGTGAACATAAATGTATCAGGGTTCGTAAGAATCTGATCTATCTATTGTTGCCGTGCATTAGTCTCGCAAAAACTCGAAAATGGCTCGACCGATTGTGATGAAACTTTGGTAAGTGGTTGTGTGCGCGCCGGAGAAGGTTCCTAACAAAAAAAAATGGCCGGGCACAATAAATATCTAAATATCCGTTAGATATCGTGTTTAAAAAAATATCCGATTTTCATTCTGTAAGTGACCTATATGTGTTTTAGTTGTAGAACAAAAGTTTGTGTTTGATTATTTGACGTTTTTATAGCAGGTGGGTATAAACCCTATGTTATGGATCAAAGCTTTGAATTTAAATAAAAAGCTAACCGTACTTGCACGTTATTTGGTGAATCCCCGAAACTTATGATTAGATTGCCACATCGGGAAAGGTAATCCAAATTGTAGTTTTTTGTCAAGGTTTAACTTTGAATCTGCTAAAATATCAATTGATATATATCCACATAAGTATCATATTTATCAGAAAAGTTGAAAGGAAATCGTTTGGCTTGGTATGGGCATGTGATGAGAAGGGACGAAATGCATGTGACTCAAAGAGTGATGAATATACATGTTGATGGATGGAGAGGGAGAGGTAGGCCGAAGAAAAGATGGATGGAATGTGTAAAGAATGATATGAAAGAGAAGGGAGTGAATGATAGTGTGACGGTTGACAGGGGAGAATGGAAGAAGAAAACGTGTTGCGCCGACCCCAAGTAACATGGGATAAGGGCAGGAAGATGATGATGATATATCGTGATGTTTATCATGATAGGTATATATGATATCAGCAAACTCTGAAATGTATGTATTAGGTCAGGTCAAATATTTTTTTGCGATTTTAGATTTAGTCTAATAGAAAAAGTTGTTTATGATGATGAAATCAATGACCCCTTATATATGTATCTCCAACGGAGTTAAAGACGCCACCCGATCCGTAGGGATCTAAACAGATTTGCATTTAAAATGACGTTTGCAGGAGTCGATCGAAACTTAAGCTACGCTTGCCGCGGTTGGTTCGTGGATGAGTAGTCATCCATTACATATCGAGACCCCTTCGTGCCTGGGAAAGCACATTAAGTCGTTGGTCCCGCCTGTCATTCGTAGATCTGTGACAGTAGTTACGGGTAGTTAGAAGACAAAAGTCTGACAACAACATTTTGGGAAAAGGCTAGGCAGATTTGTTTGGTAACATCATGGAAAACAACAGCGGACCAAGAATACGACCTTATGGTACACCTGATCCACAGCATTGTCACACACAGTATTGCGATACAGCTTTTACTAAAATGCTTTTTGTCTTAAATCATACGCTAGTTATGTGGGTTGAAACTGAGGATTAAAATCTGATGTCTTCAAGCATTCTTTAAGAAATTAGTAGCTACGATTGACTTTGCTATTTACATGACAATTGACAATTCTACAAAACACATAGGTACTTACTGAAGAATATTGGAAGAATTTTATTTAATTTGCAAGTAGCATTGTAGAAAAATACTATAATGAGCGCATAAAATGTAAAAATCAACTTCCCTAATTTGCTTTGCCATATTCGCATCTCACACATGTATATACACGATCTTACAAAACGTCTCACTGCCATCTTTTGCCACCACCTTGAACTAACTCAAGTGAGCTCACACAATTATTGGTAGCAACGCCATCTATACAAACTTTGGTACACTATTTCGCCCTACCCTTAGCTACCAGTGAAATCCTACGGGATATCCTTAAATCCGTATCACGAGAAAGCAAACTTTAGGGATAGCTAAAATGGTGGCCCTTGAATATCGTTGGGAGAACGAGAATATCGCGGTAATTGAGTTGATGGTACCGATGCCGATTAATAACGGTTTCGAAAGAAACCATAAAGGTTTTTGGCAACGTTGACGTTATTTTTAATTATGCACATCTAGGGAAGAAGGATTCTAGGTATCTAGAATCCTTGTTTTGGATGAATGTTACACAAATTTATTGACTTCTTATCAAAAAGAACTTTGCTCTTTTTAACCGACTTAAAAAAGGAGGTTCTGTATTCGACCCGTATGTAAGAATGTTTGTACAAACATTCTCAAATTTCTACTAAATGCTCCAGGTGAGGCTTCGCAAGTGCATTGTATATCATGTTTCTGATTCTATTTGGGTTACAACTAGAAAGTCTGCGTAATGCCCCTGTGAGTGAAGAGATTTTGTTACGCATGTTTTCAATGTGGTTACACCAAGAAAGTCTTGGGTCCAGAGTTAAGCCTAAATACTTTTCGTTTGTTGACTTTTGTAGGGATTCATTATCTGTGGATAGTTTAATGTGGCTAGGTATTTTTTTATTTTTTGCTGCAAACGACGCTGCATACGACATACAACATACGACGAGCATACGACGTTTTTTTGTTCGGGTTGATTGTTAGCAATTTGTACTTGAACTATTCATTAAGTGATGATAGGTCAGCTTGCGCTTTCCTGACAGTCTCATTAACATCATTTCCAAAATAGAAGTGACAAGTGTCGTCAGCGTACAGAGTGATGTCCCAAGTAACATTGACGTTTTTTTATGTTATTTAGGTACACAAGGAAAAGTAGAGGTCCTAAAATTGATCCCTGTGGTATTCCACAAATTAATCTAGCTGGTGTACTCTCATAATTGTCGATTTTTCCATGACTTTGTATGCCGACCCCGTTATTCCCACGTTACTGAGTTTTTTAACCAAAAGAGAATGATAAACTGTATCGAATGCCTTCTTCAAATCGATGAAGATTCCCAGACCTATAAGTTTCTTGTCAATTGATGTTTTAATTTTAGTTATTAAATCTATTGTGGCTGATATGGGGTTCGATTTAGGACGGAACCCATATTGCTGGCTATAAAGGAAATCAATATTATTGATGTGGTTTATGAGGCGTCTGAAAATTATTTTTTCAAATTTTTTTGATAGTATAGGTAGCACAGATATAAGTCGGTAATTGCCGGGGTCAGATTTGCTTCCAGACTTGTATATTGGTGTTACTTTTGCAACTTTTAGACTATCAGGGAACCTTCCTATTTCAAAGCATTTATTAATACAACTAGTTAGGTGATCTAGAATCAACTTTTTTATACATTTGATATCCTTGGCCCCATCTATGCCTCAGCTGTGTTTGTGTTAAGATCGTCGATGATTTTATTTAAGTACGTCTTCTGCAGTACATGGCTCAAATACGTTTAATTCATTATTAGGTATGTCTGTAGTGTAATTAAGAGTAATGTTTAAATTGTTGTCGTATTTCAATGGTATGTTATTGGCTAAGTCAGGACCAATTGTCGAAAAAAAATTATTAAAGCTTTGAAAAATTTTTGTCCCCATTTGTAATTTCACATTGTGTTTAGTTTAGGGTGGAAACGGTTATTAGCTAAGTTATTTATTAGACTCCACATTTTTTTTTGCATTTTCTCGCATTTCTTAAAATTTTCTTAGTAATAGTTATTCCTAGTGTTTCTTATACTTTAATCTTATACTTTTAAATACAGCATATCTCTTTAATTTTAGTTATCTGATAAGTGTGAAAAAAGTAGAAAAAGTGCTAGAAAGTTATTATACCTGTTATGAAATGTTGAAAAATACCAGCAATGTTCATAGAACTCAGTGTGTTACGTTGTGAATTGTCTTTTTAACCGACTTCAAAAAAGGAGGAGGTTCTCAGTTCGTTGGAATCTTTTTTTTTTATGTATGTTCCCCGATTACTTGAATACGGCTGGACCGATTTGGAAAATTCTTTTTTTGTTTGAAAGGGGATACTTTCTAGTTGGTGCCATTGTCATCAGTTCAGGATATGATGATGGGATCCTGGAAAAATCGACGGAACTCTTCAAATATTATAGGCACACATATAGCGATTTGGGTATTTTTTTATAGTAACTCGTGCATTTGTTCTTGGAAAGCACCATTTGGTGATGTGGAACTGACGATGAAGATCACAGATGGCCACCGGAACTACTCAATAATAACTTTTCAAGGGTTGCGATTCGATTAGGTACCTACTTTAATAATGGTTTCTAAGTAATCTATGCTCGTCTCAATGCTTATGGTGATGTGGACTTCTCCTGGTACTTACCAGGAGAACTCCTCAATAATTCACGTCCTTGCATCGGAAAAAGAAATATTTTGTAAAATATTATGAGCAGTTGACATTAGGATATTGTAACTTAGATACTTAAATTACAAACTGACCCACTAAAAACTGAAAAATAAAAACTTTTTTCCAAAAAATTCAACCGACTTCCAAAAAAACCCCACAAAGTGAAAAATAACTTTAATTTCGGGAGTCGGTGGCAAAAAAGTAAAATGAATTCCGAAATTAAAGTTATTTTTCACTTTGTGGGGTTTTTTTGGAAGTCGGTTGAACTTTTTACCAGCAGGTACCTACTGTAAAGGGAAGATTTGGTCTCATGTTCATATTAGTACACCCGTGCGAAGCCGCGGCGGGCAGCTTGTTTCAAATAAATCTCAATCAATTTTAATACCTATGGAAATATACGACCACTTCGCTTCTCACAGAGAGGAGGCCTGTATCCCAGCTGTGGGAACGTTACACTTACAGGCTGATACATAATTGTCCATAGTTAAACGAAAAGGATCCAACCCACATTCGGTGCAATGTGGGTTGGATCCTTTTCGTTTAACTATGGACAATTATGACCACTTCAACTGCCTTCTGTGGATTAACCTTAGTTCTTTTTCAATAAGTAGTACCTACCTAAATCGTTTCGTGCGTCCCATTGTGTAACATTTTTAATCTATTTTTGTCATCTCCAACACAAACAAAAACTCAAACTATTACTTCTATTTCAGTTCAACATTGGTTTCAATAAACATGCACCCCTTTAGAGAAAAGAAATCCTTTGTTGGCACACAATTGGCAATTTGGCATATCAATGGCGCCATCCTATGTATTAATTACAAAGCGCACCGACAACCCTGCTTAGCGTCGCTTTCAAGTACACCCCTGGCAAATGAATAAATGTTACATTATAATATCAACTTTAAACTCTACCACCAAGGTCTATATTTGAATATCATTCATAAACGAATTAACAAGTAAAAGGCCCACATCATTTTTTCAATTTCTTATTCTATGGTCCTGTTGTTAGAATTCATTTTGGGTTGACCAAATTAAATCGCTAGGGGTGTGAATTAAGATATTATAAAAGGGACAAATAGGGGGAATGTGACACGAAAAGCGCTTAGTGTCAACCTCATATGTCTTTGAAGTTTCATGTAAAATAGAATGGGTAGCGTGTGGGCTATTTATTTAGTACAAACGGTGGGGCGTTGTCGCATGTAGTGACGTCACGTGTAAAATGACATTTTTGGTGTGGGATTTATACGTACGTATAAATGTTAGCCCCTTTGTAATGGTGGGAAAAGATGGGCGTACATGGATTTGATGTGCAATTTTCTCATGTTGTTATGGATTAACAATGGAGATATTGAAATGTTTTCAATTTATTACGGGCTCATACCCTGACACCCGAAAGACTCAACGATACAAATTATGTTTTGAACGACACTCGTGTCAGATTAAGTTATTAGAGAGAGACAGGAGAGAGAGAGAGAGAGCTTAGTACTTTTTACGAGCTCTAGTAAAGGAAACTAAATCTACTTAATAAAATTCTGAATTCATTCATTCACTGACAAACAACGTCACAACGCACAGCTAAAGCGGTGGATCTAGAAGAAAGAAATTTTGTACAAGAGTTTGTTATATATCGAAAGTGAGCATTAAGAGGATTGTGAAGTGCCGATACGCGGCGCGATTTTTAGAGGCAATTGCCTACATTTCGTATAATTATTTACATAAATATTGTTTCGGGCGATAACGTTTTTACTCCCCTAAACCTTTACGAAATGAGACAATTTTAATCTCATTACATTCAGTACACTTTAATCTAGGTCTGTACGTTTTTCATTTTTAGTAATTCAATTTAATTTAATTTAAAAAAAAAAAATGCTCGAGGATGTTTTTATATCAAAAATATAGATATTTAGATGCTAATAACTTATATTGTATACAATATTTCTTTATAATAAAAACGTACGGACCTAGTTTTTCATTATACCTACAACATTTCCAAAAATTATGAAAATTAAACTATGTTTACGGGGAGAAAAACGTTATCTCTTTTTGTATGAAAATTTACTGCTTCACAATCCTCTTAAGGACGGATTTTAGAAAATTAATCTCCTAACAAGGTGGCCCTGGAAAAGGATGCTAGGAAGGATTTGCGGGAGGCCTTTGCTTAGCAATGGGGCAATGTAGGCTGACATAAAAAAAATCTCCTATCGGGATGAAAGTTTGTATGGAAGGGCGTCATTTTAGCTGATGTGAAGTCCCATCGGACCTTATGTGTTCGATGAGACTTCACATCGACGCATGATTATGCTTACGTAAAGCATTATAGGCTGATTAGCCTATAATGGTCCCACTGCTGGGAAACAGGCCTCCTATGTGAGAGGGAGTGGGCTGTAATCCACCACGCGAGCCCAGCGCGGGTTGGTAGGACACGCCGGTTTCCTCACGATGTTTTTCTTCACCGTTTTTGAGAGCAGTGGTGATGAAATAATTTACACAAAGTAAAGCGCCTATCAGGGTTGGAACCAAATCCAACCACAAGTCTAGTGAAATATAACATCAATAAGTTAAAACGTAGGTACCTATGTTTTATTTTAAAGGCTATTATTTTAACCTGCAGCTTTTAGCTCGGCATCGAGCTTACCGTGCCTCGGAAAGCACGTTCATGGAACTTTGACAGTCGTTACGGGTCGTTAGAAGCCCAAAAAATCATATTACCCAGTAACTGGGTTGTGGAGGTCAGACTGAGACAGAGAATACTAGTATTCAGCTGCATCCGGTTAGACTGGAAGCCGACCCCAACATGTTGAGAAAAGGCTAGGTAGATGATGATCGAGCTTACCTAGCGAGTTTGCCCATAGGCGTGTCAATAGGATTACAGGCAGGATCCGTAGTCGGTTCTAAGCCTGTTGTAAACCTTGCAATCCTTCAGCACTTTGATCAAACCGACGGATAGGTATGTTTTATGCAATTGGAATATGCATATTTTTCTTTTCATCCATCTCAGAATAACTTTTGGTGAAAAATATTGGTGAATCGCCTTTGTGGCACCGTGTTTGTAGCAGCTTTATTGTAACTTGTAAGATTAGGATACCAGATAAAAATATTTAACCAACCTCATGGGTGAATTACACCAATGAAACTAAACGCGACCAACACGTCTAATCCGCGTTCAAGGACTGTCAGTGTCAATATTTAACAAGAATGATGACACTGACAGTTGAACGCGACTTTAGATGTGCTAATCCCGTTCAGTTTCATTGGTGAAATATGCTCTGCATTATTCGCTATTTGATGCTAACTATATAAAAGATCTGTTATGTAACGTAGCGTATCGAATGTCTTTGAATGTTCCGATTTGAACTTGATTTCTTAGCCATAACCAGTTAGAAAATTGTAGAATAAAACTAATCCAAGATTATTAAATTAAAAAAGGCTGAATAAAAGGCAAGAATAACTAGGATACATGTAAAACTATGTAGGATTTACTACTAATGATAAACAATAAATTACCATCGACCATGAAAAAATTCGAAAAGAAAAGTCTTCCTTTATTTTTCTATATACCTTTGTAAAGTACAAACACTACTTACCTAAGCTTGTCTACTCTGAAATGACGCGCCCCACTACAGCATTTACCGTAGTGTATGTATATCACTATGTTTGACTCCTAACGCACGGGTGGGGGTGTACCGTTTATTCAAATATCCAAATACATTTAACGGCTATATATTTTGTGGCAATTTAACACTAACCTTGCACCTAGGAGTCGAAAATTGCCTAAAAACGTAATAAATACATACAAACTTCTAACTCTTATATCTCATTTCGGACTGAGTTTAGAGATATTCATCCTAACTATAATATTATAAATGCGAAAGTAAGTTTGTTTGTTTGTTACTTTTTCACGCTTAAACCACTAAACCGATTATCCTGAAATTTTTTCCTGAAGTTGTCACGTGTACAGAAACGGACATAGGGTACCATTCATCCCGAAAAAAAGTACAGTTCCCGAGTAAAACAACAATAACGTTCTTATGATAATAGATGGCGCCACCTGTCTTTCGAATCATGATT
Source organism: Dicycla oo (assembly GCA_948252095.1). Lineage (NCBI taxonomy): Eukaryota > Metazoa > Arthropoda > Insecta > Lepidoptera > Noctuidae > Dicycla > Dicycla oo. The sequence continues at coordinate 7,498,572 of OX411729.1, forward strand.
GAAATATATTATCTAAAACGTCAATTAGAATTAATACGTGGTGATATAACAACCGGTAATTTTTTTAGATAAATTCAATTTTAACTCAGGTTTTATCTACACACTACTAAAGGTTCGTGTGTTTAGTAGGTAGTGTGAATTGATTGTCAAATTCTAAATTAACGCGAGCGAAGCCGTGGGCAAAAGCTTGTGTCAAATAAATTTCGTTTGTTACACTATTCTGTACTAGAAAAACCAGATTGGGTTGATGGCCGCGAGAAAAAATAAAAAGGCACGTCCATCTTCTATACTAAAATGGGCATAGTCCTTTAACTAGTGGGGCGCGTCATTTCAGAGTGAACAAGCTCTACCTACTACAAACCCAACTCCTTATATTCAAACCCCCTCAAGTGATGCTGAAGTGTTCGTTGTAAGGCCACAGGAAATTGATTCGCTCTACACGTCACTCTCAGGGGGGACAGAGGACCTGCAATGACGTTGAGTGATGCATGGGACTTGAAGGAGGTTATGTGTTTTGTTATATAAGGGAGAAGTATTATGGTGGTGGGACGAATAAGTGGTTTCGGAGATTGGGTGTTCTTTGTTAACTCGTAATGTGCACTCCGCCGATTCTATCGGTAAATAGGGCTGAATTTCAGTATGCAATATAGACCAAATGAACATCTGGTTAAGCAACCAGGAGTTTTTAATATAGTACCTTAGGTCACTTTGAATAATCAGCTGTGATAGATAAATACCAGCCGATCTATTCTGTAAAATTCTCACCGTGAAAACTTAGGTGAAGTGAGTTTGAAGAGAGCTGTTATTCCACCTGATGTTAGGGATTGACACTATTGACAGCTCCACGCTCACTTTACCTAAGTTTTCACGGTGAAATTTGCACAGAATAGCACTGCAGCAGTACTAATGAAGTGAATATTGAAATATCTTTTAACACATTAACTGCTGAATTATTTGCGAATTTGTTCCAAATGCTGCTTTATGATACAAACTTGTCCCAAGTGCGGCGAGACGCTTATGTGTGTTTGAAAATTTTCGAGTTTTATGAGTCATAAAACAATTACGCCAAGAACAATAGAGATGCACAAAAAACCCACAGGTGCGGCGCGCCGCACTCGAAGGAAATTGTATGGACGCGCATAAGCGCCGCCAGCACAAGGTGAACGTTCGAAAATCGCGCATGCGCGTTGGCCGCACATAACGTGTTAAGCCTAGTATAAGTCCTACCTATACTATATAGGCCTACAATTATCACTTAAAAACGAAAACCTCATAATTATGAACTTTCTACCATAGGTAGGTATGATAGAAAGTGCATATGAGAATTGCGTTTTTAACAGAATTTACGATGCCAAAGTTATTGTAGTATTGGATTTCGCAGAATTTAAAGTTTGAAACTGCTTGAAGTTCCTAGAAATATCCAGTATTCAGACCGCCTTTCTTTTTGCTACTCCATCATCAGACGCTGATTGTCATGTATGAGCACAAACACATTATCTCTGCTGTAAGTTGGTGAGTGAGTTGTGTATCCTGCAATTTCCAGGTAATACTGCAGCATCAGTTCAAGGTTACTATGTTATTCTAATATCATTGAAGTGACAGAATACCAAATTTCGAATCGATCAGACCTGCGGAAGATGCTCATATCCATTCATCAACTAGAAAAGAACTGATAATCTTCAAACGGCAGAATAGATTTTTTTGAATCATAGCTAAGAACACTCGATCAAATCGCCTTTCGAACAAAAAAAAAAAATCTAAATCGGTTCTGTCGTTTGGGAGCTACGATGCCACAGACAGATACACACGTTAAACTTATAACACCCCTCTGTTTCCGTCGCGAGTTAAAAACATACATTTCACAGCTCTATCACCATCATTTCATTGAAAGTCAGTATCTAAAGAGTAATGACTGTTTTAATCCCAATTAACGATCAATCAAAAAGCCTGGGGCTAATTGCGAAACACACTTACAGTAGCAATGGATTTCATTTTGACAGTTCAACAACATTCTAATCTACGACAGCTCTAATTTACCTACGTCCGTCTCTTTCTTGCTTATTTAAAGAGAAAAAGTTAGCAATAGCTTAAATTAAATTTAGTTTGTGTACAACAGAATCGGCACCAATGACGCTATTTTGTAAGGCGAAGCATTTAACCATGCCTCCCATATACCATGCATACCTATTAAACTACTAGAAAGCATCACTCGAACCCAAATCACAAAAATAACGAAACAAATGACACAAAGCTTCACTAAACCAACGTAAGCTACACAACATACGCGCATGCCTCTCACATTAGAAGGATTGCCCTCGTACAAATAGTGAATTGTCAGTATTGTCACAAAAGCCGTCGCCAACAATAGCTCTTCGACATGTAGTTTTTTTTTTTCAGATGTAATAAAGTTTAATCCGAAAATCCCCGCAGGCAAGTGGATGTTGTAGGCCAATTATTTGCGGGTAAGACGCTCGCTCTTTCAACGGTGCCGTTGTGTTGGGAGGGATGGAGAGGCTGTTGTGGTTAAAACTTTTTGGTAATAGAAGTCTGTTCTTGAAAGTGAATTTTTGAAAGTTCTAATTTGATGTGGTGAGTTGGGGACATTATATATATCTGACCTACTGGCGCAAATAATTTCTAGTTTTAGTCTTCATTAGTTATATGAGTTAGTCAGTGCATGATTAGGAGATAAAATGCATAATCAGGATATCAAATTTTTCACTGCTCATGGAGCCCAAGCTTAAACCAATGACAATACACAATATGTAACAAAACCCCGTTGTTCCTTTTAGGGACGTATACATTTATTTACCTGCAAGCATAACATTGATGAAATTATAATTAAAAAAAAAATCATTGGCTAGTCGAGAGCTCAAAGTCAAATAACTATTAAAATCGAAAAAAATGTTTAGGGTATCTCATTTTACAAGTACATCGAGGCGCACGGGCCCCGGGTTGGTACTACGTGCCTACCTACCCCTTTACCCCGCCACCCGCTGCCCTACGAATCAGTTAGGGCGCGTTTCCAGTATGTCGTGACGATTAATTTATCGTCGGACGACTATCGTCTTCAGCTGTTCCCATTATAACGACTGTTTGTCGTCAAAATTTTTTATCGTTTAGCGACTATCGTATCTAGCTGTTCCCATTGAATCGCGACGACATTTTATCATTTCACGGCAGTCACTTTGTCGTTTGCACATCAGTAGCAAGCTACAACTCCACGATAGATAGTCGCAACAACGACACATGATTTGCCGTCATGATTTAGTCGTGACGATATTTATTGTTTTACGACTGTCGTCGCTAACCGTTCTCACTGTCATGACAATCTGTCTTCACCGCAAAAAACAGTTGTGGACGACAGTTAATCGTGTCGTTCTATATGTGAACACCTCCATTTTAATACACAAGCCACGACGCTTTAAACGACACGATTATCTGTCGTAATGGCATGGTAGCGCGCCCTTGGTCTCCCGCGCAGCTTACTTCCGAACGGATTTCGCGTCATCTCTTCATGCAGAATTGCAGAGGTAAGAAATCAGTTAAACATTACAAATATTAATAATTAAATAAGTTTTTTTTTATTTGTTTTTGTAGAACAGTTTTTTTTTTTATAAATGACTTGCATACTTGCATGTATGTTTACTGATTCTTAAAACGTAGGTAGAAGGAACAATAGGGTTTTTGTTACATGTTGTATAATCTGTTAATTATATACCATGATTAATATAAACAATACAAACTCCAAACACAGCTTAAACATTAATCTCAGTCTCACAAAGGAACGAATCTTCATAATTCGAGTTAGATCAAAACGAAACAAACTGCCAGAGTGCCTCTATTCTCCAGATCAACTTTTAAAGATGTCGACTCTACTCATCTCGGTAGTTCAACTCGCAAAACAACAAAAATGTCTTTCTCAACAATTCCTTCGTTCAATAGCTTGTTATCGCGACTGCACGATTTAACGCGGTGCGACAAAAAAATCGCAAATGATATCCGCACAAGTTCTAGTGTTACTTGAGATAAATCTTATTGTGGCAATCATAGTTGCATTACAAGACAAATATTCTTCTGCTGACTATTCCACCTCTATTTGTACGTGTTAAAGTTTATTTTTGTTTGATTTGAGTGTAGTTTACTATTGTGTTGCGTTTGTGATCGTCGTCACAGATAGTATTTTGACATTTTCATCCCATTTTGCTGCATTGTCACCGCTGCAGGCTAATCGTCTGGAATGATGCGACAATGCGTTTCATTGTCGATTCAATGTTTTTGTTGTGTAATGCGTTTAGAACGTATCAATTCCTTAAATGAGGTGTTTTTTTTTTACTGATACTCAATTTTTGTAAGTTTATTCTGAGGTTTTACATTTTTTAATTTCAAAACGAATTCACGAATTTGTGAAAATTAACTAGTTTAACTTATGTCTGGATAAACAGATACTGTCGTCACTTTACAATTATCATAATATCAGCAATTTACAAGCAACTAAAGCTTAATTGGTTGGTTATCCTCGTAATAGCACACCAACTTTACTAACCGCGCTAACGCATCAGCTAAAAGCATATTTCATGACTGATGTGTATATTTAAATATTACTGATCAAATTCACCATCTAAATCCATCCAGGTGCAGCTTCAGTAAATACAAAACGCTTGTACAACAAATAATTATAGCAATAACCCAATGAAAAGGCGCCAAAGACAACAATGGACTACGTTGAAAATATCCTTGAAATAAGATTTAATAACGTTTTGTTGGAACCCAATGCTCTTTTAACAAACCTCTTTGTCGAACCTATTTGTGCCAGCATCCATTTTATCCTGATCTCCTTCGATCCTCGTCTGTGCTTATGAACTGTGTTCGAAAGAGGTGTAGTGGTATTGTTTAGGAGTTCAAGTTTCACTGGTATTATTTCAACAGCATCTTCCGTTTGATAAGTTGTTTTTTGTTATTAAAAATCTTTGAACACAATTGCTCTGGATTCGGGTGCTGCTGATTGTATTGTTGTGTTGGCACAACTGATCTGTATGGATTGTTATTGCTCATGGGGGCACAAAAACTTATAATCTAAATCTGACGGGTTGAGCGTTACCGATGTTTCTTTAGTATTCGATTTTGCATAGGATGATAAAGGTTAGGTTAGGCTACTTTGGTAAAATGTTTAGAGTATTTTGGCGTTATATCTTCTTTCAAATCTATATATTTAATCGATTAAAGTAGACGTTTTGATTGAAAGGCTAATTTGTCAATTTGAATAAGACAGAACTGTTATTAAAAAAAATGTATTAATGGGTACTATCTTATCAAAGTCAGTCATCATTAATAACATAAAATATTGGCGGAAAAAATTGATTCTGCTTGCTTACGAGTAATTCAGTAGGAAATATTTGTCAGTAGTAATTTCTTTGTCTAATATTTGCATTTAATTTAGTTTTACAGACGCCAGCACATCAAGCCACTACAATCTATCAAATGTCTTTAATAGATTTTCAATTTTATCACTAAAGTATTAGGTTTAAGGTTGATTGGGAATATTTGAGAGTTTCGGGTAGCTTGACCTGCTGGCGTCTGTACATAAAAAGGATCTCTATATCTTCGTCACATGAAATTCAAATACTACTCAAATGCCGAATCCCTGTATGTCTTATTAAACATCAATAGGCATATAACTAGTTTTGCCATTACTGGTATTTATTCAGGGTGGCCGGGGGTTGCGGTCGGGTCCGATGGCCCAAGGCATCAATATTGTCCCTGTATTCGAACGTGCCACCCTTGTATGCGGAGCGACTATAGCGACCCTCATGGAGCATGTGAATGTAGAAATTGTAGGATTGAATGTAGGAATCGTTTTATCTAGTGACTTTCAACATTGCCTACTATGTTTTTAAAATAGGAATTTCAGTGTGAAAGAAGAAATTAATAATTAATTTCTATTTGAGTAGAAAGAGAGAAAATGAATTATTTTTAACAAAGCCAAGCAGGCATGTTAGGTTGACACACTCATTTCGCCATTTCGCAAAGATCTTTGTCATACAAAAAAGAATCACAGTAATAAGTACTTATACATTTTTTATTACTTTATCCATTGAGAGTGGGAATATCGCATATTTTGTTCAGCTAAGAAAGCTATTTTTAGCGATTACCTTCGTTATATTTCAACAGAAGATTAACACGTTGACCGCCAACCTACGAGTACACTCGTAGTGCAAGATCTGGGCTTCACTACCAACCACGAGTTTTTTTTTTTATAAATGGCATCTCGTAGTTGACCTAGAGAGGTCGTGACTACTTAACCGGACTATCCTGTGGCTGCCTTAAGGTGACTCAAAGCCTCCAGCCAGGGGCATAGAACTTACAGACTAAGCGACTACACGCTAAGGGCTCCCCCTGTGGGGAACGGGCCTCGGCTTAGGGCGTCGCTGGGGGGAGGACAGCAAGCTGGGACAGGCTGGATCAGATTAGAATTATTATTGTCAGGGGAGTTTAAAGCTACTGGCTCAGCTACGCCACCAGCTGGCACATCATACCCGAGCAAGGGACGGGGGGTACCAACCACGAGTATTGTCGTCGATGATTTATGCGAGTTGTAACGAATTCTAGAAGAGTGGTAAGGAGGGCGGGGTTAAGTTCTTTGACATTTGAAGTAAACGGGCCAGTTGGCGTGGTTGGTTAAGATACCACCTATCATGCCGCAGGTCGTGGGTTCGATTCCCATCCAGGACAAACATTTGTGTGCATGAACATATCTGTTTGTCCTGAGTCTGGGTGTTATTATCTATGTACTCACAAAAAATGAAAGTAGAGTATGTAGTATATCAGTTATCTGGTTTCCATAGTACAAGCTCTGCTTAGTTTGGGATCAGATGACCGTGTGTGAAAAATGTCCCAGGATATTATTATTATTATTATTTAATCAGAAAAATAAGTTTAATAGATTTTTTTGGGTACTTGTATACGCGTACCTACTATTTTGTATGGTAGCAATGGGCATATAAAAAAGTTACTACGAGTACCTATACTCGTATCACAACGTGTTAATACAGATACTGTATCTAATACATTATCTGTTACGTAAATACAAAATCAACGTTTTCACAGTAACTTCGCTTGTCTGACCAAAACCCGGAAGTTTACTTGGGATCACCGGAAGAATCAAATAGCTCTTCCCCTTTAGAATTCCATGCTTTGCACTTCCGCTGCAATGTGGTTAGGCAGACCAAGTTATCTGAACCTATATTGGTCCTTTACTATAAGTAATATTATGTTATCTGACTCTCCGATTATTAGGGCATGTGCATATGTCCCGGAATTGCATGAATTTTTGAGTGGTTACTCGTTGTTCTTTACACTATCGATGAAGATTGCTAGATATAGGCGAAACCTATATGATTGCTTAAATAAAAGCGCGCTGTTAGATTTTCAACGCTGAATGTTGAAAATACAACAACGCGTAAAAACGTACATAAAACCCTTCGAAGATTAATAGGCTAAGCCTGTCCGCACACGACCGATAATCGGTGGCCGATTTTCTTGGATGCCCCTTTCTATTTATATGAGTGCGAAAGGGAGATAAGACAAAAATCAGTCTCCGATTAACAGGTTTAAACACGTTCCCTGATTGATTAACTCCAAAAATACCACTAGTCGATTAGATAGAACTATTGTGTTAGCCTGAAGTTGTGGTTCCAATAATAAAGGCAAGATTACTCGGAACTTAGAAGGCTTCGAAGTTTGACGCGAAGTCCTGATAAGTAAGTACTCAATAGGTAGGTATATACTATTTATGTTAATGCCAGGTTAAGGCGAAAGCGTCAGGGTAGCCCGCGAAATTCAAATTTTCTTACGTTTTTTGGAATTTACAAGTCAGTATTAGGTTGTATGTTGACCAAAATGTAATTCGCGCTCGTTACAAAGTATGTATTTACATAATTGGATCTAGTTATGCAAAAAGCAGCCATGTGGCACTGTTTCCAAAAACGAGTTATAATAACACAGTCATACTGATTTTGATATACAAGATTTTTTGCAAAAACAGACATGCTGATATCTCTATTTATCACGGAGATATGAGCCGTCAAATGCAGCCTTGTCCATACATCCATGATGCAACTATCGACAGAAAATTATAATCATCAAAGTGATCAATACAACTCTTTAAGACCTGGTAATCCTAATGAATGACTATTTCATGAAATCTTGACATTTGAGGATTATACTAACTTATGGAGTTGTATTACTGATTCTAATGATTATAATTCTGTAAATACATATTTGTTACGGCCGCGAATCATACTTTATTTAACATACAACTTAATACTGACTTGCAAATTGCAAAAAAACCTAAGAAAATTTGAATTTCGCGGGCTATCCTGACGCTTCCCCCTTAATGTTAAGATGATGAATTAAAATAGGTAACTCTCGAAATAGTGGTTAATATTATTATTTGTTATGATGAGGCAAGCGAATGCCAGATCTTTCTATACTTAGTTTCTGTAAATAAAGTTCGTAGAAGGTTGGTACGAGTACGTATGTAAAAGAATATCTTCCAAAGCCTTTATATAAAATATGAAGTTACCAACGCCATCACACACCACATATGTATACAGTCATTATTTACTATTTTACGATGCTGCAAGCCCTACCCTATAAAGTGACAAACAGTCAACAACAAACAAACCCGAAACCACGTAAACCGAAACGATTCGATCGAGTCTCGTCATCGCCATACATCTCCATAAAACCTAAATAAAGTACATCCGAGTACAACGTCCAAATTAGGCGCGAAATCGCTCACGAGGGCTCGCAAAAACCTCGTTAGAGCCGCCATGTTTGTTCGGCGACAGTAAGGGGCGCACCCTCTATGTACACAATCACCACACAACACTGTCCTGTAGAACGGACTTTTGACACCAAACGAACCTCTATCACTACTAGCTAAAGCTCATAATCCTATGTGCCGTTTCATCTAAACGCAAGTTGCTGTGGCTAAGGGTGTATGTGCCGGGCCAGGGTGTGGGTAACACCCTAGTCGCGTTGTGCGACGGAATAGCTCGTATGTGAAATGGATATGCAATGCGATACTGAAAGTGATATTCATGGAGGTGATATGAGAGGACGAAATTATGTTTCTACTCTATATTAATAAAAAAATATCATGCGTTGAAAATTGCCTCGTAATTGGCCTGGTTTTGATGTCCAATAATAAATCAGTTAACTGACTATTCGTGGCATAATCTTGTTAATTCCTGTGGAAAAATCCTAAAGACAATTATTATTCTAATAATTTCTTCAAAGCAAATGAGTCTACTATGAAGACTATATTTTCTTATCAGACTATGTTTTAAACAGTACCTAATGATCGGTAACATGTAGGAATATAATAAGTTTTGCCCTCATGCTCTTTGTTAGTACTAGCTGACCCGATAGACGTTGTCCTGTCAAAATTTCAATAATTCATACAAAATTCCCATAGAAAATGCACTTTCAGTTTCTCGAAATTTCCAATTTTCCCGGCATCTTTTCAAACATTTTCTTATATAATAGGTTGGGGAAAAAGTTTCTTCGCATTTTTTAAGAAAATTCAAAACATTTTTTAATATAGTTTATTTACATTTATCTAAAGTATGTACCATTTTGTTCGATAACTTTTTGCCATCTTGTAGGTAGGGACATGATCCCATTGCTATAGAAATTTTGGGACTTCTGGTCAAAATACCGCGACAAGTGGTTTTGGCAGTCCTCTCGTGATGTTAACCTGACACTGCCTAAAGAATTCTGAAGAGACCGAAACAGGTGGAAATCTGAAGGTGCAAGGTCAGGACTATACGGCGGATGCATTAACACCTCCCAGCCAAACTCTCTTAATTTTTGCTGAGTGGCTAAAGGTGGTGTGAGGTCTAGCGTTATCATGATGAAAAACCACACCCCTTCTGTTGATTAATTCCGGCCGCTTTCTCTCAACTTCTTGCTTTAATCTCATCAGTTGTTCGCAGTAGAGTTCAGAATCGATGGTCCTGCCTGGTGGTAACAGCTCATAATGAATAATGCCCTTCCAATCCCACCACACACACAGCATCACCTTGTTGCGAGTTAATCCGGGTTTCGCCACAGTCTGTGAAGCCTGACCGGCCTTTGACCACGACCTTTTTCGCACGTTCTTGTCATACGTGATCCACTTTTCATCACCAGTTATCAGCTTCTTCAAAAACGGTTCGGTTTCATTACGTCGTAATAAAGAATCACAAATGAGTACACGGTTCATTAGGTTTCTTTCAGTGAGCTCGTGAGGTACCCAAATGTCGAGCTTTTTTTGTGTACCCAGTTTTTTTCAAATGCGCCAAAACTGTTTTGTGGTCAATTTCCAGTTCTTCAGATACGTCGTAACTACTGATATGCCGATCTTGCTCCACTTTTTCAAAAATGGCATCCATTTTATCCGTAATAGGGCGACCAGAGCGACGTGCATCTTTGACATCAAAATTTCCGGATTGAAAACGCTTAAACCAAATTTGTGCTACTCTCACAGACACTACACTAGGTCCATAAACATCGCAAATTTTTCTCGCGGCTTGCGTTGCATTTTTACCTTTTTTGTAGTAAAATTTTAAAATGTATCGAATTTCTTCATTAGATTCACTCTGAATCTTGACGGTACGAAAAACAAATGAAAATCACACATTTTCCTAATTTGAATTTGGAATTATGTTCTTTAAAATTTAAACTTTCAATGATACAAAACCAGCCAGATACAAATAGTATAGCCAAAGAGATTTTATTACAAGTTCATACATGCTATAATGCGAAAAGACTCTCGTATATCTCATACAAACCTTGTCCTGAGAATTACAAACACGACAAAAAAAAAAAAAATAATTATCCAATTTAGTGCAGTCGTTCGGAAGTTATGCGCGTACATACATTTCGGCGATTCATTTTTATATACATATATATAGGATGCTTGGAAATTCGACCTATTCCTTGAAAGGGATTATACTAGACGGCATTTCCAAAAAAATAAAGCCATACCATTTTAAATTATTTTTTCTACATTGCTTTCAAGCAAAATACGTCTAAATTTCAAAAAATTGTAAAATAAACAAGGTTTTCTTTCCACTCTTGACCTTTTATTTCTGAAATTAGGTATGGGAATTTAGGGCATGTATTTTTTTTTTATAAAGTATCACTCATTTATCATCAATCAGAAAAATAACAAATACGTGACGAGAGAGAAGTAGTTATTTTTTAATTATTTGTTTTTGGTGACCAGTCTGAAAATTTAAACAATAGTCTAAAACTCGGAAACCATTAATTTTCGACCCGTAGTTGGCTAGCTTAATTTGTTGGAAATGACCTCTAATATTAACCCCTTTCAAGGAATAGGTCGAATTTAGAGCAGTCTGTATATAGCTCAATCAATCTGCCTAGCCTTTTCCCAACTATGTTGGGGTCGGCTTCCAGTCTAACCGAATGCAGCTGAATATCAGTATTTTACATGGAGCGACTGCCTATCTGACCTCCACAACCTAGTTACGAGGTAATACGATACCCCTTGGTAAGACTGGTTGTCAGACTTTCGGGCTTCTGACGACCCGTAACGACTGTCAAAGATCCACGAATGACAGCCGGGACCAACGGCTTAACATGCTTTCCGAGGCACGGACGAGTCTCGGTATGAAAAGATGGTCACCCATCCACAGACCAACCCCGGCAAGCGTAGCTTAACCTGATGGATCGTCCCGTGCGGCAGTTATTACTTAGCCACGAGCTCCTATTGATTGATTGATTGATTCTACAATTCATGATCTTACCATAACTGACTCAATTTGCATAAGGTGGATGCGCACGTGTCTAACCTACCTATGCACGGAACACTTCTCCGGCAGTGTCCTTCATCTCTGTTCTTCTGAGTGAAGATCGCAGTTTTAAGCTGAACTTTTTGACCTCGACGATTAAGGAACTTGTACTTACCGATCCCTTATTTTACTACTATCACTGTCTTTGATCTAATATGATAGTTGGGTCAGGACCAAATTTTTGACATAATTAAGGCAACGGAAAGCACAACGGAATGTATTACACTTCTATACATTTTCGTGTCACAACTGCGTGTCACTAATCGCACAATGGAACAAAATTCAGACAGTAAATTTAAAAGGGATGTATTTATATAATAAAATAAAAGAAAAAAGAAAGAAAAAATGTTTATTCTGCACAAACAAAACCTTAATAAGTAATTACAAACATACAAGGCATTTAAAAAACCTTAAAATAATAGATAAGACAAAAAGACTCGTATTCAAGCAGTATAGAAATAATTGTCCATTATTGCTTGATCAAATGATGAAAATCATAGATAATCGTCCTTTATGATCTTATCAATACACAAAATTTTAACGAAACGTGCCGGATATCCTTTAACCGACAAAAATTTGGTTCTGGCCCTGTTTCCAATCTTAGATGAGCGTGGCTACACTTTCTAAGAATGGATACGAAATATTTTAGACGAATATATGTATGTGCCGATTCTCTTATTCAATAACTAAAGTAAAATTAGTTATTGAACAAGAGAATCGGCACCAATATTCGTTAGAGAATCGCTATCTTTTACTAAAAGGCAGCGCGAGAAAAGGACGGCTATAGCTATGAACTAAGAGATGTCAAACTAGTTTACGCCTTGCGCTTCACTATGTTTTTACGTGTCTTCTAAATTTGTATGGAAATATTAGTTGTAACTTTTGACATCTCTTAATTTACGTCCGTCTCTTTCTTGTTTTATTAGAGAGAAAAAGGTAGCAATAGTCTAAGCACAACAGAATCGGCACCATTTTTTCAGATTGGCACCAAAAGACTCATCTGTTTGTCAAACCAAAACCTAGATTTAACATCACGCCTGAATTCCCCGAAGGGTTAGGCTGAGGTGTACCTGCTGCACACCCACATTTCGCCAGTTATATTTAAGTCCCATAACCCAAAGATAACGTGAAAATGTGTATAACCAAGATTTCGCAACGTGAATTCTAATCCAATACCATAAAACTTAGCGATCTAGTGACGATAAAAGCAAGGTATTCCAATATCTAATAGTCCAAAAAGCCGACGTGCAAGCTTGCAATAACGCAAAATTCCCCAAAAGAATGAAATATTTGTGCTGGGTGGTTGTAGTCATCATCAGGGCACGACGTATCGATTGCGATTAGTCCCTCTGCCACCCTCGTAGAGTAAGGCTGGCGCACACTGCCACGGAATAACGCTTTTAGCTTGGAAGGAAGGGAAGGACTAGAGAGTTTAGAACAAGTAATTTTGATCTTTATTTGAAGAGCAAATACAGTGAAGATGAATTGAAAAAGGTAGAGGCAATTAGGCATAATTTCGTACCTATATTGACGAGGTCTCCAGCTTCGTCGTGTTTCAAAGTGAGGCAAATAATATTTATTCCTCTTGCACAAGCAAACATATTTTGTCTTTATTTTTATTTCAAAATACAATCATATTATTTAATAAAGTATGTATGTATTCTTTGTTTTGTTTGAATTCAAATTGCTTCATCATAAAACACTTTGTAGCGTTTTGTATGCCACTCCTATAATGCAGCGTCTATAATCGTATAAAAAGTTGACTCTCCGAACAATTCTAAAGCTTAGCCAACGGTTACCACAACTGTTTAAGGCGACAGCTCACGTATCCCGCGAAATTCAAATTTTCTTACGTTTTTTTGCAATTTGCAGACATATTATCAGGAAGGAAACTTGGAACCAATAAGGTTGGACCTATCAGGTTGTATGTTGTTCTGAATATGATTCGCAACCGTAACAAATCTGTATTTATAGAATTATAATCATTACAATTATCAACACAACTCTCTAAGTTCATACGTATAATATAATCCTAATGAATGACTCATGAAATCTTGATATTAAGGATTGTATTAACTTAAGGAGTTTTATTACTAATGATTTCTAATGATTATAATTTTATAAATAGGTACATATATAATAGGTTGGGGAAAAAGTTTCTTCGCATTTTTTAAGAAAATTCAAAACATTTTTTAATATAGTTTATTTACATTTAACTAAAGTATGTAGGTACCATTTTGTTCGATAACTTTTTGCCATCTTGTAGGTAGGGACATGATCCCATTGCTATAGAAATTTTGGGACTTCTGGTCAAAATACCGCGACAAGTGCAATGCAATTTGTATGTTACGCTGGCTACCACTGAGCATTCCATACCTTAAGCGTTTCCCCATCTAAATACCAGTCCACCCTTACTTTGAGAGGACGAATTAATTCCAGCAATTAATAGAGGGCTTAGGGTCGAAGTGATCCTCCCCTGTTCGCAAAATTCAATTATTGATGCCTCCGTCTTTGCGGGGGTGCCTGAATAAGCCAGGTTTAAATTGTAGCTGATCGGACGACATCGTGTAGTTTAAGGGGCAAAGTAAATGGTGCCGGGGGAATTACTTTATATTCTTAATTAATTTTATTTATTGGAGTTATTTATTTAGAGTTATTTATTGGAGTTAGTTATTTAACGATATTTATTCGAAGTACCATATGTTGCTACGAAGGATTTAATTGATAAATATTTACGAAAGAACAATTTGCGTTAGATATGTATAAATTACCTTCTGCCCGCGACTTCGTTCGCGTGAAATTTCTTGCTGCCCCGACTCACCTCGTCGCATCGCTTTGCTTTTGCATAGCGTTTTTTCGGACTTTTTCTTTTTGCCCGGCTCCTAAAGGTCTTAGCGTGATGTTAAATAGCCTATAATCTTCAAGAATTTTTCAACTCCGACTAGAGAGAGAGAGAGATTAGCGCCTTCAAACTAGAGGTGGTCGTTGAATCAATAAACTGTTTTTTTAACGACTTTTCATTCGTCAACGAAGTAACTGGAAAATCATCATTGAAAAAACAGGTTGAAAATATTAGCTTTTAATTTACGTCAACGCACAAGACACGTTTGTTCAATAGTCATTATTTTACTCAGTTCCAAAAAAAATAGTTGAAAATATAAACTGTTAATTTACGTCAACGGCTAACGAATTATTTCACTATAATTTTACTCATTTCTGAGAATCAACTAGTATACGAAACGAATACTCCCGAACGATACCGATTGAACACTCAAAACCTGTTAATAATTAACAGCTTTTTTAAACTGTTAACCATTGATGATTAACAGTTAAATTACATTAACCAAAAAACCGTCAATGACCCATCCCTAGTTCAAACAAACAAACATACAAAAAAACAAACGAAGAAACGAGAAAAAAAAAGATATAGATACAGTCATGAACAACATTATATTGTGTCTATGGTTAGACCATTGTGTAACGTTATATCTATAGGTCCTATGAAACTGTCATAACTATAGGCATTACTGGCACGGGAAAACCTACACTATTTCAACACTGATTTTAGCCACCCGATTCTAAACATACATTTTTAAGCGCATTTTTTTCCGTACCCAAGGACCACACAAAGAAAATAAAAGAGGTTCTGCTGCATCTACACATAATATAGATCTTTGCGTAGGACGGCTACCCCTTTCCCACTTTTTCTACTCTTGGTGTTCATTATTTGCTGAGCTACGGCTGAGATGGCGCGAGCCTAATTAATTCCGCAACACATACCTACGCGGATCAGAAAAATAAAATGACGTTTTCAATAAAAGTAGTATAATATGTAGTATATCAGTTATCTGGGTTCCATAGTTCCATAGTATTAGCTCTGCAGTGCTGTTCCGTACAAATCTCACCGTGAAAACTTAGGTGAGGTGAGCGTGGAGTGAGCTGTCAATAGTGTCAATCCCTAGCATCAGGTGGAATGACAGCTCTCTTCAAGCTCACTTCAACTACGTTTTCACGATGAGATTTTTACAGAATAGACCAGCTGCTTAGTTTGGGATGACCGTGTGTGAATAATGTCTCAGGTTATTATTATTATTAATGAGTGTAACGCTGTTTCATTAATTTCTAGGTGATGTAAATATACTGCTCAAACGTATTGTACGTAATCGTTTGAGATCTTAAAAATATTCATAAACATTTTTTAAATCTGCATGTTTCAAAGATCGTAATAACCTCTAACCTAATCTTCGCTAGTTTATCAGTTTTAATAATGTATTGTCAAAGATATTATAATTCCTAACCTAGCATGAAATGTTAAATGTTTTAAACAAATGATACCTAAGTGCAAAAAAACCGGCCAAGAGCGAGTCGGACTCGCGCACCGAGGGTTCCGTACCATCAAAAAAAGTGTACTACATATTTAGAGATATCCTTTTATTTTTCCTGTAATCTTTACATAAAATTCTATCACATAGAATAATTTCAGATTTTTCTATATGCAAACTTCGAAGATAAGGGGGAGAACGGTATTTTTTTTTTACGTTTTTCATGAAATGTCGAAACTACGCAGCCTAAAAAAAAAGAAAAATGTTTGATAACGTGCAAACAGCGCTCTTTCATAATAATATGATACCTCACATGCCCTAGTAGCCCCACTTCGAATTTTTAAGACCCTCTTTCAGTCCCTGTTGCAATATGAAATATATATATGTTTATTTCTTTCTTATTTGCAAAATAATAGTTGGGCAAATGTCATCTAAAACTGTTCCAAAATTCAAGTTGATAGCATTAGTAGTTCTTGAGATATCCAGCTGAGCAGACGGAGAGCTGTTAAGTTATTTACTTATCATCGAGGAAACTTACATTCCATATCCCATCCGTGGGTGACTTCAGGACAATATTTAGTAAAAGAATATGAAACAATCACAAGAACGCCTACACAATATCGTAAGTAATGTCTGCCTACCCACCTTCAACAAAATCCAAGACTTGTAATAAGGCAGCGCTATTTATATCAGCTTCGGCAATGTATTCTATTTTGCGAGATGTTAGGGGGCGCTCAATCCGTCAACTGTTTGTTATATACAGTCTGTTTGACAAGAGCGTGTACGGCAAAACTTTTTTTTAGGTACCGCTAGAAGCTTGGTTGAGAATTGGGCAAGTAGCTAGCCCCCTCCCCTCAGATGCTTTGTGTATAGAGTCTCAGTTGTCGTTCGATCTTTGTCAGAGAAGGACGTATTTCGTCATGAGCGCTACGTACGCATCACGTTATGAAGCAGTGTTCTTATGTTTGCATCCAAAAGGACCCAAAATGTCATACGCAGCCGCTGCAAAATACATGAAAAAGTCAAAGACATTTGTTAGTAAGTGGGTGAAACGCTATTCTGAAGTAAAAAATGTCGACGATCTGCCTAATCGTGGCTCTACGCAAAAAACAACGAAAAAGGAGGACAAAATGATTTTGCGGGTATTCGAGAAAAATTCTCGCCTATCGTTACGTGGTGGCCAAGCGGTTTTGCTTAAAAAAGGCCTTAATGTGTCATGTGATACTATAAGAAGACGTTTACTGGCTCATGATGTAAAATTTCGTAGCATAATAAAGAAACCGCTACTGTCGGAAAATCATGTTAAAAAGAGACTGACTTGGGCGCAGGAAAATTTGGACCGGGATTGGGACAATGTAATTTTTTCGGACGAAGCTTCTTTTTGGGCACGTTCTTCTGTCACTCATACCTGGTGTACCCACGCCAATAAATTCATCCAGCGGACCGTCAAACATCCGGTGAAGGTGCACGTTTGGGGTTGTTTTTCAAAACAGGGATTTGGTACCTTGCACATATTTACAGGTAATTTAAATGCAGCTAAAATGGTCAAAATATATCAAATGGCTTTATTACCATCTGCTCAAAAGTGGTTTAGAAGGAAAAACATATATTGGCTACTGCAAGAAGACAATGACCCGAAACATCGGAGTCATCTTTGTACAGCGTGGAAACAAGAAAATGACGTTCAAGTACTAGATTGGCCATCACAGTCGCCGGATGCAAATCCAATAGAAAATATTTGGGCACTCATGAAGTTGAAGCTTCGAGGAAAGCAGATCTGTACTTTAAAACGATTAGTTCGTGAAATTAGACTTATTTGGAGGTCTTTGCCCCTGGATTATGCAATAAAACTAGTAGAAAGTATGCCTCGAAGACTTCAGTCAATTATTGATAATGGAGGCGACTGGACAAGTTATTAATAATAAAGCATTATTGTCTACATCATGTATAATGAGTGTATTCTTTTTTCCTATTTTTTATCCCAATTCATTCCCGAGCTTTGCCGTACACGCTCTTGTCAAACAGACTGTACATAAAAAAAACCGCATAGGTCACGTCAATGTGTGACCGTACCACATAGGTTCACAACTACTGTAAGTCCGCGGTTGCCATTGGTGATGTTTTTTTTTACGTTTATATACAGGGTTATTTGTAAAACACCAACAACCTCTTAAGGAGTCATTATACTCATCATTATGAACAACTTTTATTATGGGACCAAACCTGAAATCGCGAATAAAAAATCAGCTGTTCAGTACATTTATGTTCGCATAATCCGACAAAATGTACTGAACAGCTGATTTTTTTTCGCGATTTCAGGTTTGGTCCCATAGTAAAAGTTGTTCATAATGATGAGTACAATGACCCCTTAAGAGGTTGATGGTATTTTACAAATAACCCTGTATAATAATATATGATATACGTTTATATACCTATTATATAAAGATTTTTCTTACGTGCACCGTATGCACGTACACCACTTGAGGGGTTAATTACGTGAGGTGATTTTATCGATGTTTCGACTCTCGTGATCCCCTCCCCCTTATGTCGTAAGATTTGGCTTGACCCCCTCCCACTTAATCTCACGTGAGAAAGTTTTCAAGATAGGTATTTTTAATGGTTTACACGTTAATCTGTGCTTGATTGCATTGGATTAATTTAAATAAACATAATTTGCTTAATTAGGTATTTTTAGGGTTCCGTACCTCAAAAGGAAAAAAAACGGAACCCATATAGGATCACTCGTTTGTCTGTTTGTCTGTCCGTCTGTCACAGCCAATTTGCTCCGAATCTAATAGACCGATGAAGTTGAAATTTGGTACACGTATATATTTTTGTGACCCGAACACGGACGTGTAACGTAAATAAATGAATTTTGAATATAGGGGTCAATTTTGGGGGGCAAATAAAAAAATTAAATGTTTTGTAAACTATACCGTGTGACATATCAAATGAAAGGGCTTACTGTACTCAGTACATTTTTGAAAATCTTTTATATGCCCATAAAAACATTAAATTGTTTAAAAAATACAGTGATATCCACAATATAAATACTAGGAACAAACACAAATTTGTTGTACCTCCAACAAGGCTCAAGAAAATAGGTGGGTCATTCAGGTGTCAATGTATACGCTTTTATAATAAACTTCCAAGCCACGTTCAAGATCTGAGTCTTAATAAATTCAAATCATTCATTAAACGCAAGTTGTGTCAGAAAGCTTTTTATACCGTTAAAGATTATATTGAGGACAAAAAGGCTTGGGATTGAACTGCTCCAATTTTATTTTATATTATTTTTATTTTTGCATACTGAATGTTGACATTAATATTTACTTTGTAAGTATTATATTATTTTACTTTATTGTGAATGTGAAGACTATGTAGGTCATTGCTTTTTTTTTTTTTTTTGTTTGTTTTATTTTTTCTCTCAGTTATTTTTAATCATGGTCTGGCAGTTTGAGTAATCTATGCGGCCTACCCCATGTCCTTTCTTTGGTATTGTTCGTCGAATCGTTGAGCTAGTTGAGCTGCGCGATTACTGACAAATGCGTGCACTGACTGGACAGGTCCTCTCAATCTGTGTGGTTCTTTCCTCAAAATACCACTTCAGACACCAATCTACATGGTCTTCACATGAAGTGACCAAGATTATGTCTGGACTTTATAAGAGACTGTGACCTCTGAGTTTGTTTCGGCCTTTCTTCTCAGAGTAGTCAGATAGGAAACGCCGACCTCATCTAGTTTAAAAAAAAATATTGACTTGTAAAAGTGTTTGTACAAACCTACTTACAGAAATAAAAATCATTTATCATTTATCATTTACTGTGAGGGTCTCAAATATATATATTTATAATTTTAGAATAAATAATTTTAAAGTTATTTAAGAAAATAGATGAAAATTGACCATCCCCCTTATCTCCGAAAGTACTGAGCCTAAAATTTTGAAAAAAAAAAAAATACAAAAATATAACTTACAAGTCTATGGTCTTAAAAGAACATGGTAAATCTCTCAATACTGTGCATACAAACTTAAATTTGCAGTTGGAATGTATGGGACAACATATTTTTCAACTACAATGTTAAATTTGGTCTTGGGATTCATCCCAACTACGGAACCCTTCATTGTGCGTAGTCCGACACGCACTTGGCCGGTTTCTTTTTTTATTGTAATTACCTAGTTTCCTTGCAATTTTACACTGATTCGTGCGAAAAAAAATTAAGTGATATTCGCCAAAATCTCCCCTCTCCCCCACGTGAGATTGGATGAGATTCGGCTCGGTCCTTTCTCCCCGCTAAACGCCTCACGTAATTAATGAACGCCCCCTTAGGAAATGTGAAAATGCATATAATTTGGATTTTTCCTTGTTTGGTTTAGTGATAATTTTTTTACGTGATAATTTTTTTACATATGAAGGTAAAAAAATAATATCAAAGGGTCCGGAAGTATATTATTTTTGTGGCGGCATTGTTGCACTATTTTATTTATGTGACACTTCTTAGAACACAGGCTTTTTCACTGGTTCTTGACACTTTTGAAACATGCTTGGAAAACTTATTTCGTCTCCTTTATTACGCAAGCTTTTCACAAAATGAGTCGTAATTGCTTAATTGGTATCTTTCGATGTAGAAGGAAGCTGCAATAAAGATAAAATAGCTTGGAAAACAAAATATGTATCTTCGAAATAATTGCGCGAATCACGAAAAAAACTATTTATTAGCAAATCCAAAATCTACGCGCTAATTAAACGGATAACAAAATTGTGTAAAATCGGACACTCGTCGAGTACCTAGGTAGAACCTCCCCAGTTATATTTGAAACACTAGTTCGCAAATAACAAGAGAAGTAAGGCAGGGTACAGAACGGCGAGCGACAGAGTCGAGCACGCTAATTGCCACTTGAGCGCCAATTACGGGACGATACGCCGACGATGCGGTGAGGTCTTGGGTTTTGAGTTGCCTGTAGAAAATAATGAAGGCAAATGTGAGGTGAGGTAGGAAATATTGTTTATTGTAGGCTGGGTTTTGTTTATTGATTCTTTGTTTTATAAGCAAGTTCTTGTTCTATGTGAATTAAAATCATAAAACCTGTGATTTTTGTGGTCACTAGTCGTATTGTAATGTTCAAGTGTTTTGACGTCGTTATAGTTCCATTTCTCAAAATCCAACACACACCTATACACTAGCAGTAGGTAGTGAGTACTTTTTACATTTTGTCAATTCTCAAGTGATTTTGAATTGACAAAATACCTAAATCGACCAAAAACATAACAAAAATCACATAAGCGACCCCAGTAAATAAGGCACGCGTAATTCTTGCACTAAGTCCTGCAGCTAAGTTGAAGGGTCCTGAATGAAGAGCGAGCAATGTGAAACACTCACCCTGGCGCGGATTACCGAGCGTGGAGCGAGCCACTTTTCACCGTACCTACGACTCGACAAAAGATGTCGTTATGTCGAACGTTCCTACCGTGTGCACGCAGCGTTACCACTCGAGTTTCCTCTTTTAAAAAAACTTGGCGTGTATGCGTCTAATACTGCATTTTATATGTGGAGTTTTCTTTTATGTTTTATTTTGTAGACTTATGTGCAGTTGCTTGGAGTGTCGTCGAGTTTTCTGATGTAATGTTTACTCGTTTAAATTGTTGATACCTACGGGTTGAGACAAAAAATAATGTAGCAATCACCGAAATTTTCTTTTCTTGTGCCCGTACTGGGATAATATTACTAATATTTTTATATTGTTCTCAAGTAAGTGAGGATTGTCTTAATGGGTATAAAACTCTTTAAACCGAAATTCAAAAGAAATTCTACAGAAATTGCAGTGCTAATCTTCAATCCAACCAAACACACATTTATTACTTAAATACATATTTAATAAGAATCCGTTTACACATTGATTAGTTCACAAGAAAAGATGTTATGAAAGTTACCTACTTTCATAACATATTTTCTTGGCAGTAATCAGTCGGTAATATAAATATTGCTTGAACCTCGAGGCGTGCCTCTCCGACACCATGGTAATTATAACTTGATACTCCTTTGGGAAACCAGCTATTAGCCTCTTCCTATTTGTAACAAGAAGGCTTGTGAAAAAACTAGGGATGGGCCGCTCGTGGTTTGAACCGAATACGAACTTCGAATACGATTCGGTGAAAATAAAAGGTTCGGCCGAACTTCGGTTATTTTCACTAAGAAATGTATACGAACAAAAACGTTACAGACTCCTGCCAGATAACGCATAATCCTTGGTGTTTTTGCACCGTAACCTGCCCTTGGTAAATTTGAAATAGAGTAGTTAAGGTAATAAGATTTTATTTAACACTTTTATAAAAATTATCTCCAATAATCGCCAGAAACAGTGATTTCTGGTGATCTGTGATGCAACTTTGACGCGATGCGGTGCCAATTTAATTTACGCGAGTATTTTCAGGAGTATGGGGTTATATGCCGCTCATCGCATAGCGAAATAAAACTCGCACGAATGGGCGCTCACCACTCAGTAGGTAGTACACCGCTATACCTACATAGGAGAATGTCGCCCTCTTCGTCTCCCGCTCGGGAGCGGCAGTGCCCGAAAATGATAATTAGGTATAGGTACCTACACATAGAACACTTAATAACGCTCGTGTACCTATAGGAGACCTCCCTGTGGTACAAGTTTGATGCGAAATACCACCATAGACATTATTAAGGTAAGATTGTGGGAGGAAATTTATAAATAAAGAATTATATTTTATTAGTTCTGTTGTCCATTGTAGACATGCGTCTCAGCACTCTCAGCTGAGGTCTGTATAGAACTGAGAAAAATCGCGAGGATGCTTTTTGATTTTACTGGTTTAGTTTTATTATTTTAGTCAAAACAGTTATTCATATATTTTCTTGTTTCAAGTGTTCGGCATTTGCACCGAATTTCGGCCGAATGCCGAAGTTCGGTTAAACCGAACGAATGTGAAACAAATTTCGGCCCATCACTAGAAAAAAAACCGGTCAAGAGCGAGTCGGACTCGCGCACTGAGGGTTACGTACCATCCTACTTCCTATCCTACTTCCTACTATAATATTAAAAATTCGAAAGTTTGTGAGGATAGATGGATGTTTGTTACTCTTTCACGCAAAAACTTCTATTTTATTTTTATTTTATTTTTTATTTTATTTATTTGGGACAAAAACAGTTATACAGTACTTACAGCATTTACAAAAAGTAGTTATAATACAGTAGATAAAAAGTATAACCCACACTGTTGTCCACGAGGTGACATCGGAGTATGATAACGAACGCGTGTTAAATGAGAAAAAAAAAAAAAAATAATGTACATTTTTAGAAGAGAAAAAAAAAATTACGTAAATGCTCCTATTACCGCCAGTTTTAGCTGTCTTAGGATTCACTCTAAAAAAATAGATATAAGCTGATATGTTAGGAAAGATGTTATACTTTATAATTAATCTCAACGAAGTATTTTTTGCAATTCAGTACTTAAATTCAATATTCAATAACACAATAGTTACTAAATAATTATTTAATCCAAAAGAGTAGTTGATTCTATTACCGACCCATAGAATGTGGCAAGATTCTATTACCGATTTTTCTACTTCTTTTACCGACCGCTACAAAGATGTCACTTCTTCTATACTATTAAATAAAATAAAAAATAGTTTTTAAGGTATTTATTATATAATAACAATAGTTATGAGATCAACATTATTACAATATGAACATAATTATTTATTGCAACGCTTAGAGCAATTATTTTGTTATTTTAATTAATAAAAAATATAATCAGTCTCAGAAAACAGTCTTCAAATAATTAAATGCTTACTTTTTAATTACCTACATACTAATTAAATTTTATAAATCAGTAACAAAAATATTTTTATTTGCAATACAATCACAAAATGCCTTTATAATAGGTACACACATTTATAATTCGCTCAACACAGAAGCCGACCCCAAGATGCTTGGGATTAATAAGGCTAGGAGAAGAGAGAAGAGAGAGAGAGACAGTAATCAACGTTTGTATGTTCAAATAAAGTAGTTTTAAAAAATATTATCAGAATCGAAACCATCCTTTTCCGGGAACACCATCTTTAAAAGGATTAGAGCGATTTAAGTATTCCACCAATTTTGCTACTGTTTCCAACAATTGGTCCTTAGTTACAGGAAAACCTGACTTCCCGAGATAGAAAATCCAGTCTACCAGTCTTTTTTCTTCCTCCTTCGTTAAAACAGCTTGTTTTCCACAATGTTCATTTATATATTTATTATTTCTCTTGTCACGCAGAGTTGTCCTCGGTATGCCATAAGTTTTTGAAGCTTCGTATATGCTGGTCCCTTCATTTATAGCTAGAAACGCAGCTTCTAGTTGAGCAGAGGCGTACTGCTTGCGCTTCTGCGGCTCCATGATTCTATAAAAGAACACAATCTTTAAAGAGATATAGAATTTAATTCTTCGAAAGAAGCTTTAAAAAGTTACATGGCCCCAGTGGCGTGCACAGAGTTTTTAGACAGGCTAGGCAGAAAATTTTAAAAGCCAAAATACTTACTGCATATTGGTTTTGGTTCGTCGTCTTGTCGATTAAATAATGACGTAGGTAATAGCCACCTCAAATATCCATACATTGACTGATTTTATAGACATATCAATCCTTTAGTTTGTACTAATTGCAAATCCGGTGTACAACGACCTTTTACAATCACTTGTTTTTTATCACCGAATGATAGTTTTGAAAACGCATCATTTTTTATTTTCTCTATACACACACCACCTGAACAACTTTCACAGTGAATATTATCCATTTTTCACACTATTATCAACGTTAAACTCTTTAAATACCAATTAATATGGCTCACTCAAATCAAAACAAAATGGCCACACAAGTCACAAACTCGGAGATAGTGCAAAAATAATACGACAAAAAAGAAATAGTGTAAGCTAGGATGCAATATAAATGAAACAATGCCACTTTTTAAAATAGTTGTATAGCTAATTTCGGTTCGGAAAACATCGGATAATTTCGTAATTTGTCGTGTTGTGAAAAAGACACTGCCTATTCTGTACGGTTGTGTGCGTTATTGTGACATTGTGTGCTACGTATTTATAGGAACGCACACCCATTCAATCCGCATGACCACGAGAGCACACATATAAACATTTAGATTCGAATAGTTTGTGTCTTTCCCGAGGCACTCCTGGTACTCAGATCGTCGCGGCGCTAGTGCCGCGCGCAATGCCACAATACAATACTGAACGAGCTTGCTTGGAGCGACTGTTTTTAATTTTTTTGTTTATTGTTAGTAAGTAGATACTCGTCGGACTCGTAGATAAAATACGAGTAATAATAGATATCAGAACAAGATTATACTGAATTAGGTAGGGTAGGCAGTGTCTTTCTGTCTTTATGAAACGCACGCCACTGCATGGCCCCCATTCCGTCCCGCCATTTTTATTTGATTTGAAAACATATGAAATATAGCCAATGCCATGAAGCCATGAATGAAACTGGATAGCAAATATTATTTTACATTGATAATACGTCCTGTGACAAAATCTCTCAAAACGTATGCAAGAAATAAGCCAATTTGTTCAAAAATATACATTTTATTTTTGTGTACTGTAATATTACCAAAAATATCGTCACAGCTGTGAGTTGGTAATAGAATCAAGTATGAAGGTAACAATATTCTATTAGCGACCAATAAAATTAATAATAAACAGATAAAATATCCGCTTTATGGAATACTGTTAAATTCGATCGCTTTGCTATATTATTTCTTTTAATGTCAGTTAGTCTTTAATTCAGATAATAAAGGTTATTTACAGTATAATATCATTATAATAATAGGGCTATTGTCTAACGTTGAATCGAGTTTTACACAAAAACTTTAAGCAAACAGATAGTTTATAACCTGGATTAACACATAGAATACATTTTATTTCGATATTCCTACGGGTTCGAGACTTACGCGGGTGAAACCGCGGGGCGCTGCTAGGTTATATATAAAAAAGTGTGCTATTTACAAACATCTTTTTATTTTTCTGTAATCTTTACATAGGTACTACATAACTTCTATCACACAGAATAACTTCAGATTTTTCTCTATGCAAACTTCGGAGATAAGGGGGATGGAACGGTATTTTTTATTTACATTTTTCATCAAAAGTCGAAAACTATGCGGCCTATAAAAAAAAAGAAAAAATGTTTGAGAATGTGCAAACAGCGCTCCTTCATAATGATACCCCACATGCCCTAGTAGCCCCACTTCGAACTTTTAAGACGGCTTCAGTCCTTGTTGCAAAAAAAAAATGTCTTTCTTATTTGCAAAATACGAGTAGTTGGGCAAACGTCATCTAAAACTATTCCAAAATTCGTAGTTCTTGAGATATCTAGCTGTGACAGAGAGACAGACAGACTGAGTCGCAACATAAAGGTTCCTTTTTACCATTCTGGTACGGAACACTAAAAACAGCACAGCCACAACTTGACAGAACAGTTTAGAATTAAGATTAAAGAAAGAAAGAAAAATAACATTTATTTGGCAACAGATCATAAAACACAAAATACAAATAAAAAAAGTGATGTTTAAAGCTGAGGCCAAACGAACGTAATTTTTTGAGTTGTGAGTCGCGTAAAATGAGTCGCGGTATTTATGCTAAATGCTAAATAAAATGAGTTCATACTTTTTGCGTCGCCGTGTGGCACAAAAAGGACTTTAGTATGAAACCGAATGCAGCGAAAATTCCGCGGCTCATTTTACGCGACAAAGAAATTACGTTCAGTGTGTCTGCGCCAAACATTTTCAATTTCAGCATTATTATTTTGTTTACTTGTCCCAGACAGATGCTGTTTGACGCTGGTTTTCTATTGAGCCTTTAGGGATAGACAAGTGACGGATAAAGATTATGTATTATGTTGAAACTGTTTGTTATAACAAACAGTTTCAACATAATACATAATTTTTGTACTTAACTTACTTATTTTGATTTATTTTACCATTATTTTTGGCAAACTGTAAAACGTCGTTATCGTCCTTTGACTCTTTCACTCCCTTTAATAGATACCATCCAGCACATTCTCACTGGATTATGTTGAAATACCTATCTACAGGTATGCAATATTTTGTCATAAATCGTTTTTGCTTTCCATATAGCTGTCTTTAGGCACAATACGCAACTGTCAAGTACCCGCGGGCCGCAATCATTAAAAAAAAAAAACCATGTAAGAGATACTATAGGTACAGACGCCAGCACATTAAGCTACTACAAGCTGTCAAATTTCTTTAATAGATTTTCAACTTTATCGCTAAAGCATTAGGTTCAAGGTTGATTGGGAAAATTTGACAGTTTCGGGTAGCTTGACCTGCTGGCGTCTGTACAAAGTACGCACTAAGCTCCGATTACTGGTACACATGCTTAGGTAAATAACAATGTAGGGATTATACTAAGGCATACTTTTATGTAGGCACTACTATCTACTACTGAATTGTTCTGTTTGCCTGGTACCTATTTTGTGTTTCCATGAAAATAAGGCAGTTGTTTTTAATTATTCTGCGGCGTTTTGACGTGAAAACTTCTTTTCGCTCGGGATACTGGTGTTACCACCAGTTCAATATTTCTGACCGACAAAAACATGTAAGATTTCAACCGCTAATAACTACGAGACTTTTAATGTTAGAGTAATGGTTGAGCATTCAAAAGATAGGTCATATTTATAACAATTTTAAGGTCGGATATAATTTGCATATGCCGTCACACTGCGAGTGCACACACATGCGCGCGACCCTCTACTTTTCACTATGTGTCGAAATATCAATTCTTATAGCGCAAAAACATGTTTAGCTATATCAGTTATTCTGGTGTCTTTGTCAAGAGATGACAAAGCACTACCAGGACATAAAGAGAAACAATAGAAATATTGGCCAAAATAGGGTTAAAAATTAATATGAAATTGACAATAGCAAAATAAGGTCAGATGTCGTCTCATATCGGCCGTAAATCTGCTCAGAAATGCAAAATATTATAATCGGTGAAAGCTTACTTTATAAGGAATGCAATGAGCCTACTAAGTATAGTGTCGACTAAATACAATGGCTACGGCAGTATCGGAAACCGAAGTAAAATTTCAAAAATAATATGTTTTCACGAAAACAAACGACGAGGACTCGAGCTGCGCCTACTAAACTCTTTTTTTTATTTCAGGAGCTTTCTGTCCTTAATATTTACTTTCCTTTCTATCTATAATCTATGGCCAGTTGCGTTGACCACGGTCGTTTATGTAGGTATTTGGTTCGACTTTTTCAGGAAGCTTTCCTAAGCAATCATCTCACCATAATCTGTTTTGTCGTGTTCAAATAAATCGTAATAAAAGAAAAACATACCATAGATCAGAGACAAATCAATATACCTTGTTTTAGATCTAACGCTCTATCGCTTAACTAGGCGGATCATAGGTCCACAGTTAAATCAAAAGGATCCAACCCACATTACATCTAATGTGGATTGGATCCTTTTTGTTTAACTGTGGACATTTGTAATATAATGATATAATCAGCCTATAATGTTCTCACTGCTGGGACACAGGTCTCCTCTCTGTGAGAGGGAGTGGGCTGTAATCCACCACGCGGGCCCAGTGCGGGTTGGTAGATGTTATTATTTGTAAGCGACTAGATACTATAAATTAAACTTTCACTCATACATACATACATACATATATAGGTACATAAACTCACGCCATCTTCCCAATTGGGTAGGCAGAACGCCACCGGCTACGATTCTTACATACTTAGGTACCTACTCCATACATTCAAAAGATCAAATAAGTAAATCAGCCTGAATTTGCGTAAAAATTACAACAACAATCGATATTTCGATAACCTATATCGTAGGATCGATTTCATTTTAATTTATTGCAATTTTACATCACGACGCCTCACGCGATAGCTAAAGAGCGATCAGCGCCCATGCCACGGTTCTCATTATTGTTACTGATACTGATGAACTACCCTTTATGTGTTAAAAGCACGCTAAAGGTCAGCGTTAAATAAAAAAGGACATGGCGGATAAGTTAACAATAGAAAACAGAGCGTTTTGAATTTTGATATTCATCATAACATCCGTCATTCGATAGGAGTTGTTTCGCCCAATCTCCGACTTTTCCGGGTGCATCTGTTCCTGTAACTGATCGGCTTGAGCTCCTAGGCATGGAGTTGACATCTGTTCTCAACTTCGGTGCCACCATCGAGTACAAAGCCCAAACTGTGGCCAAGAAACTGGGCATCCTTAATAGGGTGAAGCGATACTTTACGCCTGGGTCGATTTTAACCCTTTACAAAGCGCAAGTCCGATCCTGCATGGAGTATTGCAGCCACGTTTGGGATGGGTCAGCTAAATACCAACTAGCCGCGCTTGACTCGGTGGAACGCAGAGCTAAGAGGTTCATTGGCGACGTTAAACCGGTGGATGCCAAGCTTCATGGCTTGGCTCATCGCCGCAAGGTTGCCTGCTTGTCGGTCTTCTACAGATTGTACTTCGGTGAGTGTGCCCAAGAACTCCACGACCTGATTCCACCGGCCCCCTTCTACCATCGGACATTTAGACGCACTGCCAGTTACCATCCCTACCCAGTTGCTATGAAATCCAGACACCAATCCGCCCTAAGCGTGACCAAATGTCTTTTATAATGCGCACAGCAAAAGAGTGGAACTCACTACCTGCGTCTGTGTTTCCGAACGCATACAACCCTAATCTCTTCAAAGTGAGAGTGAACAGGCTTCTTCTGGGTAAGCTCACTCGTCGACATTGTCGCTGTCACCTCCTACCTAGACTAGAGTCAAGAGCAAACCCATCTCAAAAAAAAAAAACATCTAAAAAAGAAGATACAGTACTGCTAAAAAAAATAAGTAGAAATCCAAAATTAGATATAGTTAGAGTACTCTTTATTATGCACACCATAAAAATTACAGATATAAATGTAGATATTCTACACAAAGGGCGGTAAAATATGTATGACATTTCATCCAAATAAAAAATATCCTGAATAGGTACGCTGGAAACCATAACTACAAGTTATGGCAAGCTTCCGCTCAATGACTGGAAAGTGGAAACACAGGTCGATTAACCCTCGCTCAATGACCAGAAAATCCTGATACACAACACATCTGGCAAAACAGTCGAAATTCATAACACAACACCGCTCCAACAAATTTAAACAGCACATAACATAACAAATCAAAATCATAAACAAAATTATACAGATCGTTCATGAATAATAGATGAAGCGACGTCCCCCACGTAGGTATCATTACTAGCCTCTTGTGCGTAATTAATCGCGAGCCTGGTCATGACGAGGCAGCTTTATTAAATTTTAGCGCTTTCACCCCCTCAGCCACCCCTGCACCCCCTCGGAGTGAATATCCCCATCACTTTTACTATTCACAGCGGACGGTGGATTAGCGAGATGAATTTCCTGATTCTCGTGGGGGTAGGCACGAATTGTGCGTAGTATCTATCTACCCTCCTTTGCTATTGCTGTGGATTTGCTCCTATTGCGTCGTGATTTAGCGATTATTCGGCTTGAGACTTTTTTTTTTGTTAAGCTTTAAAGATGTGTCGTAATTAAATATTATTTCGTGTTGGATATTTTGTTCCAACAAGTCAATAATTCTGTTTGTATGTACGAGTAAAGTATGTCATGCTAGTAAGTACTTTGGCCAGCGACAAAATGTCGAGTTTTAAGCTCACAGCGCGCGTCATAATAAATTGAATCAAGCGTTACTTTGCTGCGTAGCGTCGGAATTAATTTGCATTTTAACGTCAATGACGTGAATTTATTTTGTTGACTACGATGAACTTACTACAGTGCTGAAATAATGACTAGGCAGCTTATTTATGTAAGTGTAAAATCCATTCTCTTATCGTGATTTCGTTGCTACACTTTGCAAAGTATAGACTTAAGTTGAGCTGCAAATCTCCTTAAAGTGAGCTATAAAGTCTTCACGTCAGAGTATTTTCTTAACCCAGTACAAATCTGTAACTATTTTCTATCTAGCTGCAAGTAATTTAACAGAAAAATTGGTACCTAAATTAAATAAACTCTTAACACAAAAGCAAACAATCTGCCAACATCCCGTGTTCCTTTGAACATTGGCATCTCAATTTGCGATGCTAATCAAATGCAAATACTAATGGGAAATTCAGGTTCCCATTAGGGTTGACAACCCGCCCTTTATATACAGCGTGGTATATAAACGCGCCCGCCCGACACATACACGCCCGAGGGTGTAATATTTTTCACCCCAACAAAAACATACCACGGTTTTAGCTGCGAGCGAAAGTTTCGCCCCTTTGTCCGATCACAATGTGCGTACGTTATATTTTTTTTTTTTTAATAAACCGGCTCTATAAAGCACCGAATCGATGGCCTCGGGCAAATACCACGGATCACACAGTTAATTATTGACACATCCGTTTTTTATTCGGCTCCCCGGCATCAAAGCGCCATTGTGGTCGTCTAATATTATTCCTTTTGTGTAACACGCCACTGAAACTGGCTATTTCCTTACCTTTGTACTGTGTTACGTTTTGGGCGAGACGTGGCCTTTTGTTCGTACTGAATTATTGTTCTAAAATTACTGGTTATCAATTTTCTTGGGGATTGATGTTGAACTGTATTGGACGTTGGAGGGCTTCAAATATGGCGTTGTTTGAGGTTTATTTGAGATTGGTTAATATTTGGCTTGGTATTTGTTTTGTGATCAAAGATGAGTTGCGGAAATTATAAATGTCAGGATATGTAATGAATGGTTGATGCTTTTGATGCGACAAGCTCTACTTTGTCTCTGGAAATGGTCAATTGAGGATATTATGTGAATTCTAAAGGCGGAGATTGACTTATGACGTTTGTTTGTAATGTACCAAGCCTTTGTAACACGTTACACTAGTCAGTGCAGCGAGCCGAGATGCTCGATGCGAGCGCCGGATCCCCCACTCGACTGTCGGCTGTTTCTTGAAATCCTTTGAAACGTGTTACAAAAAAAAGGTTACAAGTAAGTCTAGTCAGTGCAAATATCTGGAAATGTATAGCGCGCTTGAGCCGTGTGCTCGAAGCGAGCATTCGCCGCGTGTTGTGTATCGCCGTTTTGTAACCAAGCTCGCCTCGAATGTTACATTACAAAAAAACGATTCAAGTCAGTCTCCGGCTCAAGGAAAACTAACAAAAAATCGAAAGATCGTTTTAGACCGCCTGCCGTGTTTTGCCAAAAATACTTCCCAATAAGGTCATATTTGTTAGTACCACGCATATTATTTGTTCATATAGACGAAATAAAATTACTGTTTGCACAAACAAAGCTATTCAACTGCCTCATACAGGAATCTCGTTCGTAAAGAATTACTATTTGAAGAAAAGACAAGTTATGCTACTATAAATGTTGTTTTAATATCAGACCCAATCACTTCTCATAACAAACCTAGAGTTCTTCTTGTTAACGCAAAAGGCAATGGAATA
Source organism: Dicycla oo (assembly GCA_948252095.1). Classification (NCBI taxonomy): domain Eukaryota; kingdom Metazoa; phylum Arthropoda; class Insecta; order Lepidoptera; family Noctuidae; genus Dicycla; species Dicycla oo. The sequence continues at coordinate 7,531,255 of OX411729.1, forward strand.
AATGGGATTGACTTGGTCAAATCTCGTGGCTTTTGACAAATGACATTTTATCTGCGTGGTTTGTTAAATATAAAGTGGCCATTTAAGATGATTACGCTAAGGTAGCCCGCGAAATTCTAATGTTCTTGCTTTTTTGCAATGTGCAGGTAAGTGTAAGGTTGTATCTTGAAAAAATATCTCTCTAAGTTAAATTTGCTCCAGATTCGTCTGATTTCCGAAATCAGATGAATCCGGTGCAAATCTAACTTAGAGAGATGTATTGATGATTTTTATGGTTAAAATTATGTAAATACATATTTCTTATTGTCGTGAATCATATTTTAATCAAGATACAAATTTAATTGACTTGCAAATTACAAAAAAAAAAAGCGCTACCTACCACAGCAGATCAACCTTAAAGGGTTTGGTATAAGCTGATATAAATAGGTCTTTACCTATGAAATTGCCGATTTTTGATACCGGCTAGTGTGAAGATCAATATTTTTCATTCTATTTAGAATTCCAAATTCAAATTAATTTTATAAATAAAATAGCATGACATTTAAAAAAGAATCAGTTGTTAATTTGTTTTCCGCCGTTCGGCTTTTCTTTGATACCGATGTTTCTGTAACCATGAAAATATCGAAATTATGCGCTACTTTCGAATACGAGTTCCGTCGTGGCACCAACGCAAACGCAACACAGACAGCACGCAATATTAACGTCGTGTATGGAGAAGGTACCGCAAGTGAGCGCACGGTGCGTTTTTGGTATGATCGCTTCTGTTCTGGAAATTTTGATCTCAACAATAAGCCCCGGGGAAAATTTTCAAATCCAACGAGTCAGTAAAATCGCCTTTAAAGAATTTATCGATTCCCGTTCCCAGGATATCTATAGCAAAGGCATCAATGAACTTTCATTGAAATGGCAAAAGTGCATCGACAGTGTTTCTCTAACAAAAATTGTTTGATTATTTTCTATGTAAATCGGTAATTTCATAGGTAAAGACCTAATATTAAGCGTGCTATATTTACTACAGATAAGACAACGGCTTTATTTCATGAAAACTTGCACAGCAGTTATGACGTAACTGTTGTGCGAGTAGTAGCATAATCAGCCTATAATGTTCCCACTGCTGGGCCACAGGCTTCCTCTATGTCTGTGAGAGGGAGTGGGTCACAATACACCACGCCGGCTCAGTGCGGGTTGGCAGATGTCACATGTCTTCGAATTGTTGGTTCTAGGACATGCCGGGTTCCCCTGTTTTCCTTCACCGTATTGAGAGCAGTGGTGATGAACTTATTTTACTCAAAGTAAAGTACCTGTCAGGGTTCGAACCTACAATTCGTAAGTCGCGGCCGTTGCCACTGGGCTACCACTGCTCTCCTGAGGACCTAAGGAACAAATTACCTAAGCTGAAATATTTTCCGATCATGTGAAGCATTTTATGTAATCGTCAGTGTTGCACTCGTAGATCTAGAACTACGTATACTTTCGTAAAGCTTCTCTACAGACTGACTGATACAAATAAAAGCAAGAAAACAATCTAACCCAGAGTTCTCGCCTCGGCACAAAGAACCAAACACCAAACAAGCTCCAACAACTTTTAATCAGCTATCCTTCTACCGGGCGATGAATAATTGAATATTGAATAATTTTTGTGGTAATGAAATACAGAGCGGCGCTTACCGGCGACGTCACTACCTACCCCGATCTAGATAAAGGATTGAATCACGCTCGACACGAAAGTAACGGATACGATCGGTTCTCGATAACGTGTAGTAAGCACGGAACCCTGCCTCTTAAAAAAATGCCACCACCAAATAAAAATCGGTTCAAATATTTTATGTGGTTTTAAAGAGTTCTCGTACAAATCGATAGGCTGTACACGCATTTTTAAAGCCTGTAAAGTCGTAAGCGTGACGTGCTTTATTTTTATGATGAGTTCTATCGATTTTGAATGTTGTATTTAAATTTTAACGGTGATCGAATGAAGGTTTGGGGTAATTTAAAATGTGGTTTCTTTTGAATCAAAGAAAGCGGCGGCGTTTGGTTTTTAAGTGACTTTCGATACTACATTAACTTTTAAGAATTGAGATATATTTTCTTGACTCTCATTAAGTTAAGTAGTATAAAATACAAAAGAGGGGCTCGTGGCTAAGTAATAACAGCCGCACGGGTCGATCCATCAGGTTAAGCTACCCTTGCCGGGGTTGTCTGTGGATGGGTGACCGTCTTTACATACCGAGACTCCTCCTTGCCTTGGAAAGCACGTTAAGCCGTTGGTCCCGGCTGTCATTCGTGGATCTTTGACAGTCGTTACGGGTCGTCAGAAGCCCGAAAGTCTGACAACCAGTCTTACCAAGGGGTATCGTATTACCCAGTAACTGGGTTGTGGAGGTCAGATAGGCAGTCGCTCCATGTAAAATACTGGTATTAAGCTGCATCCGGTTAGACTGGATGCCGACCCCAACATAGTTGGGAAAAGGCTAGGCAGATTGATCTCATTAAGTACTTTCTTTATTAATTAAAAGTGGTGGAAATTTGAAATGATCAATGCAGTCACAATCACAATAATCTCAATAGGTTTCATCTAGTTCAATAATCTATTTCGAAAACACAAATTCTAAAACCACTAAAAGTTTAATGTATTTCCGATAAGTTTTATGTTGCACCTTTGAAATAGAGCAGTTAGATTTATTAGTACTTAGGATAGGAACTCACTAAAATCAAATATTACCGATGTTGTCAATAAAATCAGAACCATCACTATAATAGAATAGAATGTACTTATATTATTGCACATCGAAATTTTAACACCGCATAATAATATGAGCGGTATGGATATTCTTCTATGTATATTTTGAGCTGAAATAAAGCTGTATATGAATAACTATCACGGATTTAAAGTTTTTTGAGACCAAATAACAGCCAATTTCGAAATAGGCCTACATGGCTGGCTATATGTTACTTTAGATTGCTACAGCCGAGTGCCAAGCGAAGTTTCTAAATATTGCCAATGTAGCATTCTAGGTACTTAATAAAAATCTTAACAGCTAGGTCTAGAATCATGAAATGCACAAAAAATCCTTATGCAGGTAACGAAAGTGAGCACTAAGGAAAGATTTTTGGAAATTCATTCTCTAAAGGTGTTAAATCGGCGATGAAAATTTGTGTGGAAGCTCGTCATTTTTGTCGATATAAAATCCCATCGGGGCTATGGCATTATTAGCTACTAGCTGCGCCCTGCGGCTTCATCGGGATAAAAAGTATCCTATGTCCTAACTCAGGTCATGGTCTACCTATGTGTCAAATTTTATCCAAATCCGTTCAGTCATTTTAGCGTGAAAATGTAACAAACAAACAAACTCATTTTCGCATTTATAATATTAGTTAGGATAAAACAGAACATTTCACAGTCCACCTACACATTCTTAACTAACAAAACAAGCGTAAAGATAAGCTTAAATCCTCAGCGGCGAACTCAAAGACAGGAACTCAGAGGTAGGGTTTTAAGGTCTTTTCACAGACATGAAAGCGTGCGAGGTAGTAGCGGCGTAACGCGATCCTCATACAAGTCGGCACAGCCGTAAAGCTTTGTCTTAGCCGCACTTCGCCGCCAATCATATCACTACTTATTGAAAGAAAGAAATAAAAAAAAAAATAACTGAACAGTTGAATCTTCCATTTTAGTCTTTTGAGGAGCAGGCGGCGAAATTTTAGAATTGGACAAAGGATAAGAGCGTGATGATGGCATTGGAGATTATTGTTATACTCGTAGTTAGTTAGGGAAGCGGAGAATGATAGAGCTTTTTAATTAAAGTTTAAAAAATTGCAGTGCTTTCAGTTATTTTAATACATTTAAAATCACAGTGATTTTTATCGTCGTTGCAATAAGGTTGATGTTGGGCTGCTTTTAGAGGCAAACACGAGCGGCACATTTCCAGCGGCAAAGGTAACTGCAGTCGTCGATATTGGACAGCGGCAGCCGTAGACGCGTTGATGGCAGTCGTCGACGCGTCTAACTGCAGCCGTCGACGCGTTGGCGGCTGCCGTCGACAGCGTGCCGCTCGTCTATATGAGCACTAACTGTGACTATCAAAATGATGGAAATGCAAATAATATCCTGTGACTGGCACAATGCAAGCGGGCAAAGGGATATTGTCATGTAAAGTAGAATTAAGTATGGGTACCCAAGACTGTTCACTGTATGTTGGAGATTTTAGACCACGAAATCCAGATTCAGTGGTATCTTAAATAAAGTGAAACAGGGTCGAAGATACAGATAGATAAAATTTAAAAACTTATTTATGTTAATAATATCGTGCTGGTAGTGGCCCTTTCCAAAGAGTAGTAGATTCCTATATATGGAAAAGAACGGGCATGAAACTCTATGGACACTCTTTTAAATCAAAAATAAATGAATCGATAAACTTAGAAAGTGTGTGTCTCTCTTTAAAAATGATACACTAGCAAATGGCATCTTTTCAACCTGCATCTGGCGACATCAACATACACTATAGATATTCCCAAAAATACTATTCTAGTAATAGTTTCAAAGTTTAAACAGTGTCGGGCTTCATTTAAAGTTTACTTTTTTACGCTCTCCATGTTTTCGCTTTGAAAATATTCCGAGAACATTCACTCGTTTGTAAATATTCAGCGTGTTTCGCCTTCAGATTAATTCTAAATACTTATATTTTGTACTTTTTTTTATATTTGAGATGGGTTTGTCTTGATTATAGGTAGTCTAGGTCAGAGGTGACACAGACAAAGTCAACGATGGAGTGAGCTTACCCAGAAGAAGCTTGTTGTTCACTCTAACTTTCATAAACCATTTATGAAATGTTAGCATTTAAGTGCATGGAGCCAAGTCTACTAATCTGATAGTTGTCATATTGAGGAAAGGTATAATAAGTAAGGATACAGCTTTTTGAGTTTTAACTTACATGGTGGAAATTCTTTAAAATTCTATCTATTTCGATTGGTCTAGAAATTGGTGATGTCTAAAAGAGACATCCTGCAGTGTTATTCTGTACAAATCTCACCGTGAAAACTTAGGTGAGGTGAGCGTGGAGTGATCTGTCAATAGTGTCAATCCCTAGCATCAGGTGGAATGACAGTACACTTCAAGCTTACTTCACCTACGTTTTCACGGTGAGATTAGTACAGAATAGACCGGCTGATAGGAACGTTTTTGCCAAGTTACTTATGAATCTCGAAAGTTTTATTTCCTCTACAGAAATCCAAGCGTGGCATTGCATAATTTTCAGTGATTTATGGAATTCCTATATTCGGCAGAGGTATACAGCCTCATTTGTACGTCCTTGTGTATGATTATTGTTCGTCATTCCATTTGACTTATCGTACAACCGTTTTACGATCAATGGTTTCCGTGTTGGTCTAAAAACGAACGAAAAACAAAATAAATCTGGCTGTCCTCGTGGAATTGAATGGGCTATGAAATTATAATATGTTGTACGTACACATGGAAGTTTATTGCAGATTTTTTGTATTTGGACCGTGTTATGCAAAAAGCATCCATGTCGGGAAAAGTACAAACAGAATTATAAGTATTTTTCGGTCGATGGTTGCATCATGGATGTATGGACAAGGCTGCATTTGACGGCTCATATCTCCGTGATAAATAGAGATATCGACATGACTGTTTTAGCAAAAAATCTTGTATGTCTAAATTAGTGTGACTGTGTTTATAACTACATTTTTGGAAAAGTGCCATATGGCTGCTTTCTGCTTAATTAGGTCCATTTAAGGAGAACACTTCTGGTGCCGTTCCAGCCCAGTAGCATTTGCTGCTAACTATGGGCCTTCTGGTGCATAGGTATTTCCTTTACCCTTGTCATTTAGGGTAAAAATCACCATCACCCCTGGCAGATAGATTGAGCAACCCTGATTAAGAGCGATAGACTCCTCTTTCCTCGAAGTAGATGATTTAGCTCAGCTTATAAAACTATAGTTTTTGTCAGTTGATGTTTACACGAGCATATTTAGACTGCCATCATTAGATAGCTTTTTATTAGCAACAACGATAATAAACACAAGGTACGAGTATGTTACGATCATAATAACCGACGTTTATAATCCGGTCGTGACACGTGAATACACAGTGTTTATATTTGATGCGGGGACTAAAGACAAAACGTCCCAATTAGGAAGTTTTCGAGACCTCACGACGCGCTCGCTAGACACATTATCTTCCTCTTTTTGTATAGGTATAATATCATTGATTAGCAAGGAGCTTATCGTTTTCATCTTCCAACTCTTTTGTTACCAGAAGTGCACACAATAGCATTGTGTGCACTTCTGGTAACTTAAGTTCTGATCATTCTTTGATTTGACCATGGCAAACTTTCTTTAACCCTCGTGCCCTAAACTGGGTTACCGCAAGGCACTATTCTAGGCACGAGGCCTGCAATAGTTTAATAAAAGTTGAGTTGCTTTCGTAAATAATATTTTACTGTCGTTTCCTTTACCTACTAGAATTGTGCTTCTAATTTATGTGCAGGCGTATTTTACTAGCGCTTTTGGTAACATTTCTAAGCATTTCATTAGCATAAAACGGTAAGGCGATACTTACATAAAAAGATTGCTTGTATAAAATAGCTGTATTTCCAAATGTTTCGTTAAAACGTCTTTGTAATGGCAGCAAAAAAGGATCGCAATGTACTTTCTGAAATTGAAACGACGTAGCCGTCCGTTGTGTTCGGCAACTTTTCATGCCTAGTCAGACCCTAATGGAAATGACAAGTCTAATGTAACAAGTAACAACTGAAAACATGCCGTTGGACGGATGTAACAAAGCATTCATTTTCTGATGGCGGTAATCTCGCCGAAGGGCGGCATTGTTCGTCATTTTCTCTACGGGCCTATATTTTTTTCGTATTTTCTTTTCGAAAAGAATAAAAATTGTGAACAGTATTGTCGCGGCGGAGGCTCGCGCCATGATCGCGCAAAAAGGAGTCCTGGATGACAACGAAATGACGGGAGCGTCCGCGGGTGGCCCCCTCCCCCTCTTGTAAAAATGTCGCCGAGGGAGGGGCGGCGTGCCTACGACAAGACGGCATTTTTACACACTGCCACCGAACAGGCAGATCGTATACACCGATTTGGGATCAACAGAAATTGAACCGTGTCACGTGGAGCGAAACCTTAAAACTGCTTGGAGGCGTGCTACTTGACTTTTTAAAACACGAGCCGTGTTTGCGATAAATCGATAAGTATATACTCTACACGCCAGCGGCAGAGGGTACAAATTGCACGGATTTTACAGTTCTTTGTGTTGACACGCCACGGGTGGGGTGTTTAGTGGTTTCCGTCCGATGTTTTTAGGAAATGTGAAATTTTCGGCTTTAATTCTCATACCTACGACGTTTTCGTTTTGATGGCTATTGAGGACCCTTATCCCTTTTTGCTTTACAATTTTTGGATACCTACCTACATTTTCGTGGACGGAATTCGGCTATGCTCCATTCTGTATTTGATTTTAGAACTAGACGACGACATAGACGAGAACATAAAAATAACTAAGAAAGAGTGTCCTGCAAGCAATCTCAATCACTTCGAGATTAAAGGTGCGTTTCTACTGGCGCGGATCTGAGCGGAGCGGAGAAGAGCAGTGTTAAATGGCAAGTGTTTCCACTGGCGGAACAGAGTGGAGAATTCGAGCACTGTGATTTTTCGGATCGCCCTGCTAAACTCCGTTCTGTCCGGCTCGGGACCGCGTGTTCATATAATTAATGTATTTGAAAGTCCGTTCCGCTCCACTTACACTGTTTCCACCGACGCGGAGTGGAGATTTCGAGCACTATGATTGGTCAATTCACGGTCCACTCCTCGCCACTCCACCCAGCTCCGCGACAGTCGAAACGCACCCTTGTCGAGACCGGCTCGTAAAACAAATAGAGCAGCTTGGTAAATTTATCGAACAAGCGCTTTAATTGCGCTCGCTAGGGGTACTGTTCGCAGTACTACTAGTAATAATAACAGGGGGATATTGTTTATTGTTATCTTGACACCATGATACGTTCGTGCAAAGCAATGCCATGATCATCATAGCAACCAAAAGACGTCTACTGCTGTAAATATACTTTTCCCAACAATCGCCAAAAGGCTATAATTTACACTCATAACGCCACGCCTTTCTTTTTTGCAGATCGTATAAGCCAAGTCCAAGTTCAGCAATACTTCACCCAATTCCCAGAGCTGAAGCAGGAAGGAGTCGCTGAGTACATCGGCAGTCCAGTCCATCAGAAGACTGATGTAACTCCTGAGAAACTCTTCAGCAAGAATAACTTCGGTAAGTTCATCACCTGATGGTGGAAAGACGTGCACTGGTGGACGTAGACCTCACCCAAGCAACGTCGCAACGGTAGTTTAAGTATATTTAGAGGATCTAATTTAAGGACAAGGTACCTACGTGAACAGAACAGCTCAGTTAAGATTGGAAATGTTGACATAGGTATGTAGGTATATAGGGTGACTGGTAATTAGTGACCGATACTTTTAAACACATGATTGTAGGTACTCATAATAACAAACAACTTTTTCTATGGGACCAAATCTGAAATCGCGAAAAAAGATCAGCTGCTCGCTACATTTATGTTCGAATAACTCGTCAAAATGTAAGGAACAGCTGATTTTTTTCGCGATTTCGGGTTTTTTTTTGTTTTATTTGAGATGGGTTTGCTCTTGACTCTAGTCTAGGTCGGAGTTGACAAGACAAAGTCGACCATGGAGTGAGCTTACCCAGAAGAAGCCTGTTCACTCTCACTTTGAAGAGTACAATCATGTGTTTAAGTATCAGTCACTAATTACCAGTCACACTATATAGGTATGATGAGACTTTAACTTTGATAAGTGTCTGTAGTGCCATTCTGTAAAAATCTCACCGTGAAAACTTAGGTGAAGTGAGCTGTCAATAAGTGTCAATCGGTAGCGTCAGGTGGAATGGCTCACGTCAAACTCACTTCACCCACGTCACTTCACGGTGATATTTTTATAGAATAGATCGGCTGTTGTCGAAAACGCAACGGTTTTTACCGTTCATCCCTTGATGAATGGTAAAAATGATGCAAATAAAACTGTCGATGGCACATTTGGTCAGGTCTTTTAGATAGGTATCTGTCGGTTGTTGCCGCAGCTATGGCAGTTAGGCGGTTAAGAGACGAATACCTATACAGGAAAAGTTTTTAAGCAGTGCGCAAATTTTCACAGGGTGTTCTACCCATGAATATGAACAAATTTCACTATGGGACAAACTCTGAAATCACGAAAGAAAATCAGCTGTTTCATACATACATTTATGAAACAGCTCTGTTGTTCATATTCATGGGTAGAACACCCTGTGAAAATTTGCGCAATGCTTAAAACTTTTCCTGTATATTCGAATTTAATTCAGCATTTTCACCAGAAGGATCAAAACTCTTCTATTCATTTATTTTGTTAATAATATTTCATATATCTGGTTTATTAGCCAATATAATTTAACGCCGCTCTGCCGCTCTCAAAAGAAACGGCAAAAACCAATGATGGTTCACTCATTAAAAATCCAAAGATCCCGTATCAAAAGATCAATATCGCACCCGATGACGATTAAATTCATTGAAGAATTACTTCTCGTATCGCACTCGTGCACGTACGAACGCATCCGAAGCACGAAGCGCGCGCGCAGGCATGCACAAAGGCATAGTCTCACGCATAAAGTACTACTTATGACTCAAGATAATACTGCTAATGAAAACGGAGATCGGTAAAGCACTAATGGGTATTTAATGTAGGGTCATATCGAAATAAAAAGGTAAAATAAAACTGGGTTTGGTAAATGTAGTGCCTGTAAGGAAAATTAAAGATTGTTGGCGACTTAACAAGAAAAATCGATCTGCGTAGCCTTTTCCCAACTATATTGGGGTCGGCTTCCAGTCTAACCGGATGCACCTGAAATACTGGTAGTATTTTACATGGAGCGACTGCCTATCTGGCCACCACAACCCACTTACTGGGTAACACGATACCCTTTGGTAAGACTGGGTGTCAGAATTTTCGGGATCTGATTGCCCGCAACGACTGTCAAAGGTCTACGAATCTTTTCGAGGCACGGAGGAGTCTCGGTATGTACCTAAAGATGGTCACCCATTCACGGACCAACCCCAGCAAGCGTAGCTTAGCCTGATGGATCGACCCGAGTGGCTGTTATTACTTAGCCATGAGCTCCTCGAAGATCTTTCGAATCTTTTGTAAAGATTCGAGATTCGATAAAGATACTTATTGCTTTTGAGGGTCCATTTTAAAAGAAAACTCAATAGATTAACTCAACTATAGATGTTATTGAATCCAGGCTGGTCTTACACATCCGGAATTTGTCTGAATTCATAATCTCAATTCCTGTACCTTCTGTCTTAAACATAATCTGTAAAAATTGTATGCGATTCCTCGTTTTCTAAAGTCCGGCTGGATGAGGCCAGCCTCAAAAGTAAATCCTGACCTGACACATTTATACTTTAGGTACCTACTTCATATTTCCGCATAAAAATCGCAACTTTATACCTTACACATTTTATACGCATGGCCAGTCATTAATTCCCGCATACACGTGTACAAAAAAAAACTACGCAATCGTATGCGCAAGAGCATCGATCGTCATTCCGCCCGAATGCCTTTCCATATTCAAATTATCAGATCTGTCGATCAAGGCGCGAACAAAACGCCTTTATGCTTGTAAAATTAAACGTATTAATACTTATTACAAATGCTCGGCTTTTGTTAAGAGTGTGCATCTGTCTGTCTGTCTGTCCGTTGCTCGATTGTGTAGAAGAGGGGTTATGTTTCGTAGAGATGATCTTTTGTGAGATGTTATCCACGGATCTACCACAGAATAACGGTAGCTTGTTTGTTTGGAAATTAATTGTTGTAGTCTGTGATTGTAAATGGAAAGATGATGGGAGAAATTTTATTTCACTCAAGGCATGAAAAATTCGTTTTGATCCATATTGATTGAACGTATTTTTCTGTATGTAAATTAACACATATTTTTCCACCCTTTATTTCATACTGATTTCTGATTGAGCCTGTTTTTAGTGTTATAAGCCCGTGACAGTTAATAAAACTCGGAGGTAATGTAATCTTGTATGCTTATCGGTAATGAGACCGTATGAGCAATCTTGCAGGTGGAAGATCATCTTCCATAACCAACACTACGTCACCCAAGTTCGGATCTACGGTTTGATGCGCCCATTTATTTCTTTGGTCCACCTCCGTCAGAAGTCTTGAACCATGCGTTGAGTCTACTGCCATCTTCTCAATGTATTAATATTACAGTTCTCAACATTAGTTTCGGGTACGAGAAGCAAAGGCTCGCCTACCAGAAATTGACCCGGTGTTAATGGGCATGAATCTTCTGGGTAAGTGCTGATGGTGGAAATAAATCTGGAGTTCGGACTGGCTTCTATTTGGGCAATCACTGTCGTCAGTTCTTCAAAAGTAACACGAGTAAACTTCGGTTACAGTAGGGGTTTTGTTAAAGTTTACAATTCTGTTGTCTTTGAAGCGCGTTATTTTATTTTACCTGTATTCTGTGAATAAGACTGTGTATTCTCTTTTATGTAGTGTAGGGGCTTAGTAGCTAAGTAATAACAGCCGCACGGGTCGATCGATCAGGTTAAGCTATGATCTGTGGATGGGTGACCATCTTCCGTGCTTCGAAAAGCACGTTAAACCGTTGGCCCCGGCTGTCATTCGTGGATCTTTGACAGTCGTTATACGGGTCGTCAGAAGACCGAAAGTCTGACAACCAGTCTTACCAAGGGGTATCATATTACCCAGTAACTGGGTTGTGGAGGTCAGATAGGCAGTCGCTCCATGTAAAGTACTGGTATTCAGCTGCATCCGGTTAAACTGGAAGCTGACCCCAACATAGTTGGGAATAGGCTAGGTAGACGATTCTCTAATTGTGTAGTTATTTCAAATAAACTAAAATAAAATAAAAAATAAGTTCGGATTTGTACACTCATTGTGAAATTTTAAACTTTAATACAGTCTGTAGGTACTTACCTGTCCTGCAGTTTTACCTTAACCAGTTAAAAACTTCTAAAAACAGACATAAAATTCCTTTGCCTACTTATAATAAGTCTATTTTTCATTCTGTTAAACTTCAGCACAGTTTATTAATCCTAACCACATAACTCAGTGTATTTGAAGTCGACAATTTGTAAAATCTTTGAAGCTTTCAGAAGACTAATACAATTTGTAGCTCAAAACTTGAACACTAATTTGAATACTTTCGTGATCCTAGGCCATAGCTGAGCAATATCGATTAGTTAGGAAAGGCGGAAATAAAATTGTAATATTTCAAGAAATCGCAGCATATGGTACTTTATGGGCTTTAGACAGGAACGGTCTGCGCCTGATGACGGTAACCATCACGGGACACTGCTCACTAGCATTTCCACACGATAGGCATAACGGACAGCCCTCTGTGCAGAGCGTGCATGGAGGCTGAGGAAACCGTTGCGCATGTGCTCTTTAAAAGCAGAAACCCAGGCGTCACCCAGATTAGAGCAGAAACCCTCGGGTCACCCAGATCTTTTGCAGATGTTCTCAACAAACCAGGAGACGTAATCGGCTTCTGGAGGGAGGTGGGCTGGTTGGAATGACTTACCGCCGCTATGGCTCACGCACAATGGTCCACTTGAAGGACTAAGTATGGAAACCAAACCCCTCATAACATAACATAAACCGTTCCACTACTCAAATAGCGGAACTTCTTGCGAGTCAGTAGAATTGAACTACCTACTGCGGTTTCGCTGCTATGGTTCCGCGGCGGAGTGCTAAGGGCCTATGAGTACGTACCTACTTTTAGATACTAAGTAACTGACTAAGCATAAGACTTTTGAAAGGAAATAATGACAAATGCATGTTAAGCAATAGTTATGTATGCTACAAGTGCGGAAAGTAGGTGATTTCAGACGAGTGTATAAGTCGACACGAGGCGGAAATCATCTTACGCATGTGTATCATAGGAACGCAGGCGTCCTTCTTTTATTGCGTCGTCACAGCAGTGTGTAACTTCGTGGTCGTCCTAATACACAATGTACTGAAAACAGAATATCGCATTACCGCATCCGATATTATCGACCGATAATAACGCGCCTGTGGGAGAGAGTCTTAAAGTAGAAATACGTTTTCTTAGTTTTTTTTCTACCCTTGATAAGATGGAGTTTTTTAGAAACTTCTACCGACGTATTTTAAAACTGTTCACTCTATTCCTATGACCCCAAAACAACAATGCCTTATCGTTTTTAGGCAAAGAATTATTTTTTTATAAAACCCCAAGCGTCGTCGTCGCAAAAGCTTATAATAATTCGACTAAAAACTTAAAACCCTAATTGCGTAACCCACTATCAATCGGAATCTGAAAGATTTTGAAGGATACTGCTGATCCATTGCTTCATATGTTCAAAAAATGTGTCTGCTCAACAACGTAAATAACGCAATGAATGTTGTTGAACTGTCAAAATGGAACCCATTCCTACTGTGTGTTACGCAATTACCCCGCAGATCCTGTTAACAGACTCGGCAAGTTCTACAAAAAGTTGGCTATAATTTACAGTTAGACACTCGTTACATCCCCAAATTACTGCATAAGCATCTGCCATACAAACCAAAATGAATAATTAATTGATGTTCGCATTAATTTTAAATCACTTCATATCTGTGTGTTCATTAAAACGACTAGCGTTTGTGTGTGTGTGTGCAAAGCGTCGTCCAATCGTCACCTCGCGCGTGAATTGTAGGCGTGGCTTCACACCCCGGCTCGAGGTTCCATGCGATCGATTTTATTTGAGACACGGCTGTGAAAAAAGTTGTGTTTGTGTGTGTATTCTTCGCAGTTGGTAGGATAAATTGAATAACGTGTTTTACTGAAGTTTGATTATTTAGGAAAGTTGTGATTGATTCGGTTGTTTTATAAGATCTAAGATCAGTGGTCCACTTTGTAAGTAATGAACTGTTAAACTATTTCTTTTCCAATTTAGAGTGATGTGAAGAAAATGTAAATCAAATAGTATAGAAATTGAAGGAAACCGTAGTGCTGAAGCCAATAGTTCAGTCACTCGCATCAATTATTAACCGTGCCATCTTTGGTAAACAACTAACTTGACAGCGAAATGTTGAGAAGTTTTAATGCTAAGCGATTCCTAGTTTCGATCCTCATTTCGGGTAGTATCAAAGGGTTTTACGGTAAAATATATATAACTGGTGAAATGGTGGTGTGCTTTACACCGGTGCCTGTCAATCTGTCTAGCCTTTTCCCAACTATGTTGGGGTCGGCTTCCAGTCTAACCGGATGCAGCTGAATACCAGTATTTCACATAGAGCGACTGCCTATCTGACCTCTACAACCCAATTACTGGGTAATACGATAACGACTTGGTAAGACTGGTTGTTAGACTTTCGGGCTTCTGACAACCCGTAACGACAGTCACAGATCCACGAATGACAGCCGGGACCAACGGCTTAACGTGCTTTCCGAGGCACGGAGGAGTCTCGGTATGAAAAGATGATCACCCATCCACAGACCAACCCCGGCAAGCGTAGCTTAACCTGATGGATTACTTAGCCACGGGCTCCTCACCGGTGCCTATATCTAGTTGTAATTTTATTTACGAAAGTTTTTTTTTTTATTGTGTATTACAGCAGGCTTAGCATTACGCTTTCTATTTCTATTCTACTGTAGAATAGAAATCACTTGTCTACCATTCTCGAAATCCTCTTCTTCCCGAGCACGAGGTCACACTTAGGCTCTGGTTTCTTCGTAGACAGTGAATTTTCCATAGCAACGGTCATTGATATAGAAAAATCACTGTCTACTGAGAACCCCGAGTCTACTAGTGATATGTATTACTACCTTTTACCGTATTTTTGCGATTCGTTCTCAGACAAAGATAATATGCAGTAAAGTGTTTTTTTCTTCATTATTGAAAATGCAAATGGTCTGATTGTGATGTCTGTTGATTCAGGATACCTACCACGAGCTCTTAACGCGATCCATTTTAGGACCTAAACTGAACTGTTCTTCTAATTCGTACCATGACGCCAGTTTAACGATTCAATTTAGGCCATGCCATCTGACAGCGATTGTCCCAAACTGAGTCGCAAGTTTTGGTTTCATTCATTTAATTTTGACCTTGTTTGGTACCATAACGTCCATAGAGCAGCTCAACTAAAACGCTCAACTGTCAAAATAAGCGATTCAATATAAGTCACTATTTCTCTAACATAAGCCGAAACGTTTGGTAAATTATTGACTAAAATAAAGTTTTTTGTGCTATTTTAGTGGAATTTTAGAAAAACCAATGGAAGTGTACTTTAATATTTCCTTTAAAGTCCTATTTTACATACCTTTTTTAACCTAATTTGTTTTTCTCTATCAGATGTCTGATGATCCAACTTCTATTTGAGTTTTTTTTAAGGAAGATTTTGCCTCTCACTATACCCAAAAACGTAAGAGGCTCCAGTTACGCGGCCAGTTGGACCCCTTCAATAATTTTGAGGATGCCGAATTAATTAGGCGCGTTGTCTCTTTTTCACCAAAAACGGTTCAAACATGGTTCAGCCGTAAATTGCGATCTTTCATTCGCTTTTAACGATCCAAATGCCGCTGAACGTATTAGACGTCATGGTACGAATTTGATGCGATGCAGTTTGGGAACTTAAATGGAAATGTCTTGCTTTTGAATCGTTTTTAATTAGGTTATAGTAGGCCTACAGATCTCCACTGACATACCTACTGCATAGATTTTTTTTGCACTCAATATGTTAAATTCAGCCCATTATATGATAAAAGCAACAAAGCACCGCCTATAATTATTCGCCTTAACTTAAAAACAACTACAAAATCTTTGTCTAGGTCCTTTTTTATGTAGACTATTTAGGAAGAAAGTTTTCTATCCCAAACTTCATAATCGGAGAAAAATTGTATGCCATGCTTGACGTTGTGTAAAGACACTTCTCATCACATTTGATTTTGTAATCGCTATGCTAAAGGCTAAAGACAATAGAAAACTTTCTACTGTCTACATGGAAACGTCATTTTTGACTACTTTTCCGTCGACTAATCGCTTGTCTGCGGTTCTCGTGCTAAACCTGCTGATCTTTTAGCTAAATTGCTTCAAACCAGCAACCGTACCTACCTATGGATATTTATGATCTTAAGTGTCTGTGGTCATCCTATAACTTTAGCCTCTCAACCAACAAACTAGAGTAGAGAACGAACACACCAGTAAGTAAATTGCTAAGTTTTGAACTTCACACCCAGGCTCTGCTTTTTTATAGGTATCAGCAATTTCAGCTTCCAGCACACTCGCTTTACTTTTTTTTCTACTCTTATTTACATTATCGGCGTAGCAAGCTTGATAGAGCGTCTACCTATTAAAAGGGGCTCGTGGCTAAATAATAACAGCCGCACGGGTCGATCTTCAAGGTTAAGCAACGCTTGCCGAGGTCGGTCCGTGGATGGGTGACCATCTATAACATACCGAGATTTCGCCGGTGTCTCGGAAAGCACATTAAGCCGTTGTTCCCGGCTGTCATTCGTAAATCTTTGACAATCGTTACCTACGGGTAGTCTTCTGATTTCGGGCGGCAATCAGTCTTGGCAAGTAGTATCGTGTTACTTAGTAACTGGGTCGTGGAGCTCAGATAGGCAGTCGTTCGATGTAAAATTCAGCTGTAATCGGTTAGACGAAGCCGACAACGACATAGTTGGAAAAAGGCTAGGCAGTTTGATTGACCTATTGATTGGATTGGAATCCAAAAATATTACTCTATTCACAGAGTACCTAATGTTTAAAAAAATCCCAGAAACAGGCTGTGATATAGAACTATCACATCGTGTTTAACAAAAAGTTCGGTTTCATATTTGTATGACCGTCGTAAGTATTATAGAGTAGGTACCTACCTATCACACATGACTGAACCTACATATGTAACGAGTCTGTTTCTTAAGCTTACGGTGATATTTTTGCATAGGATTGTATGTTACCCGGTATTATAATTTGTATAGAATATAGGCAAAACTTTCAGCCCCGTGAATTTCTATTCCCGCAAAGAAAATTCTACAGTGCCCATCAAAAGCAACCCAATATCTCTTACTCAACTTACGCAGAAATCTGTCGATACTAAGTAGATATATGTAGGTACCTACACACGGACCACCAGCTGCCCAACTCTTCAGATATCTTGTTTCTTTTTAACCATATTTGGGTCTAGAGTATTACTAAGTCTGTTGCATTGGCAGTTACCAAATAACAAGGTAAACGAAGCCCTATTTCCAAAGCTACAAGGCTTCTTTTCTACCCAGCCTACCCAGCAGTGTAGTAGGTATCTCCATTCATTTTTTTTTTACATACTTTCCTGTACGAAATGATACGAGTAAACAACCATTGTAAAAATATTGGAACAGTTATCAATTATTTGCGTTGGTATTTAAAATTTTAAAGAGCCTGCATGAAAAAGAAATACGCCTGCGCACTATCTGTAGTTCTTCAAAAGTATTTTAATGTATCAGGACCGGAGTTTTGAGAAGTACCTACTAAGTCACTGGAAGTGTTTTTCTGTCCTACAAAATAAAAAAAAAGCTTAGACATCTTTTGGGGCAATCAAAATCTGCTCGATACCCATTCGATTCTAATAATGATAATATCAGCCCTTAGTCTTCCAATGCAAGACCGAATACTCTACAGAAAAGGAAGGACCGAGCCCCAATAACAAGCCGCATATTACCAAAAAAATCGAACCAACTCAGCAGCCACTTGCACCATCAATAAAACCCCGAAACTCCATATCCACAGTCAGCAAATATCACCCCTCACGGTTAGCAAACAAAAAAGTGAAATCGTGACATTTCCCTTCTACATTTAGGCACCTAAACCGTTTGCAAACAGCATTGAGACCAGGACGCGAGTAAATGAACTAGGGGGGCCGGAGGGGGGTCCTAAACAAAAGGTGCGAGCCCCCTGCCCACCGCCTCATCGACCCGGGCCGAAGGGTGGTGTGTACGGTGACCATGGTTAAGGAGAATTTGTGGAAGGATACCGGGACATTGCGTTTTGCGAAATGAACATTTTTGGTGTAGCTACTTTTTATTTTGTGTATCACGAACTGTGTGTGTATCACGAACTGTGAATAAACGTTATTCTTTCTTTCTTTTATTTGTAAGTTTTCAATATGTTATTTTCACGTTGCCATTCAGTTCGTGTCATCGGCATCGCCTCGTCAGGAGCGTATGCACAAAAAATCCCTACAATTTTCGTTATCGATAACTTACTTGGACGAGCTTTGATCGGTCTCAAAACAACCTACTAAGGGGCCATCTCCACGAGCGAGAGAATTATCGTCGAACGAGTGATTCCGCCAGCGTATCTTCGCGACTCGTAGCGGAATCGGGAGTGTATAGAAATACGTGGCAACGATAATATCGCTGCGATTCTCTCGCTCGTGGAGACGGCCCCCTAAGCCTTGGTTTTGCTTGCATATGTTTTCTTTTCTTCATAGCTTTTACGAATTCGAGTACTTACTAAACTTTGCAACAAGTAGGTACCGACCTACCATTGGGAGTTTTACAATTCCATTCATACTTTAGGTAGACATTTCGGGAAAAATGTGTCTGAAATAGCACTATGAAAAAGGCTGGTTCTATATTTTGAAACGAAAATGTCTTTGCCCTCGATAGCCTGCACCTACTTTTTTTTTTTTTTTGGATGGGATATTATCAAATAACTTCTCCCGCTCTGAGCGGAGCGGGAGGGCGTGTCAGACTTTTGCTGAATAAAACCCACCCCTGTTCCTTCAGTTGCCTGTGCCAGGGCCACGGTAACTCTTTCGAAAAACCCGCTACACTGGCGGGCATTGGCGTAGCGGACCCCTTCAGCTAGTGCTGACATATCTTAGGCGCGCGTGGAACACAACGCGCCGTCGACCCGGGCCTGGTCCTTACCGGACGGCGAGCTACTCATTGCTCGCCATCCGCAAGCCCGCGCCTACGGTGGCCGGGAATCGGCTATCGATTCCCGACGCCCAGGGCGTCTCCTGCGGTGACTAGGGGCGTGAGGGCGCAAAGATTGCCTCTCCCTCACGCGTTCAGCCTCCTCCTTTGCGAGCATTACTGCTTCGCAGAAGGAGGTGATGGCTTCCCATTCACTCTCGCCATGTACTTCGCCTGTACCAAGGCTGGACGCGAGAGATCGCCGCCTCCGCGAGGACGCGGCTGTGCTCTGCCCAAGCTGGGCAGACCTCCACCGTATGCTCCACCGTGACCTCCGGGCGATCCACACAATGGTAACACCCGGGCGTTTCCTGAACAGGAACCTGAACAGGCCTTATCCGGAACAGGAACCTCCCGAAGCAACCGTGTCCGGTGAGGACCTGCGTCAGGCGGAAGGTAAGGATATCGTGACGCCTCTCCAGCCACTCCTCAAACAGGGGACATATCGCCGCAATTGTGGCGTACCCAGCACTGGGTTGCGATAGTAGCACTCTCCATGTCGCCATGAGATCCCGCCGGAGCTCTGGCCGCTGTGCCGTGATTTCTCGCGGCAGCGGAGTTACGTTTTGCCTCCTCGCGCCACTCCCATGTGTATGCGAGGACTTTTGCTTCCAGATCCCACGGCGGTTGGACTGTGAAAATGAAACCGATTCCGATTGATAGTGTATTACGCAATTAGGGTGCTGGTAAGTTAGTCTAATATCCACTAGTAGCTCTAGTCCACTAGGTACCTACTAGTACCTAGCAATTTTTATGCAAAAAATTAAGCTTTAATATTATGCTTTTATACATTCTCCTATAAACATGCACTCTGATAGCATCATGGATTTCAAATATCATAGCTACATTTTTTTTTATTTCTATTTCGTTGTAATCAGATCGTATCTTTTCAAATTCTTCTTTCCCCACGCAATCAATATTTCTTTAGAGTACGAATCCGCTCTTCTAAAGTTTTGAGACCACCTGAACGGACAAAGCAAGACTATCCAGCCATAATGTAAAAATTTCAATTTACAATCTGGACTACGAAAGGAACACAAACCATTGTAGCTGGGCGCTATGAGTTACATCCTCAAAGATACGGTGCAGTCCATCACCTATTCCACAATCTTGATTCATAGTAGTTACCTGTCCATACTATGGAACTATAAATCAAATAAGTACAAACAAAAAATATCTCCAAAATCCGAACGCATATGGCCCCTACGTCCGGGGTGGTTGTGCTTTTTCGCGGCGCGTGTCACTTCGGAGGGTCGGGCGCGGCCGCCGACACTGCGGGCGTCGGGATCCCGCGTCCGGGCGCCGTCGCCATGGCAACGACACCGCGACACCACACCCACCCTCGCCCACCCCCGGCCAAGCCAAAATAACCTCTAACACAACAACATACGAACCATTGCTCACTTATATACCACAGACATATAAAGCGGGTGGAATAGGTACATAAGAAGGCACGGTCAGGCGATGTAAATAACGCGAGATAACTTCGAGAGGGTCTAATGGAATAGGGAATCGTGTTTTGGAAAGTGCCCCGGAGAGAATGTTCTGGGTTGTTAACTCACGATAAGGGCCGCCATCCATGTTAAGTGAAAGTCGATATGGGATTAACTTGGCCAAATTTGATTACACAGACGTTTCGGTTTGCAGCTGATGAATTGACGGGGTCGCGCTTTAAATATTTAGTTTTGGATCTATTTCATGGAAGGATTAATAGATCGTATTGTGTTATTTATCTACTCGTATCGAAGTCTCTTGCTACATCTGGTACATAGGTATAAATTACCTACTTACGTGATCATTCTTTTCAGATCAAGTTTATATTAGAGTGCTCTAGAAAGAAGAAACCACATGTGTCACAAAGGAGTATCAACTTTTAACACTCTAATCTGAGGGAGTTGCATTTAAAATGCAAAAGAATTAAGAGTAATGTTAACTTCGTTTTATAACTCCTTGTTTGTGTTGATCTTTCACTCTTCTTGCTGGAACGTTACTTGTATTATATATTGTGCGCGCAAGTACTTGTCACCGCCTGAGGTATGTGAGCGGTGAGACGGAGGACGGTGCGATTGACAAGATTGTCAGACTGAGTTAGCTTGACATTTCTCTACCTCCCCCGTCTCACCGCTCTCATACCTCAGGCGGTGACTAGCACTTGAGTAGGATATTATTGGGCATTCTACCCCACCTTCCGTTCCATCGGCTCACTCCGTTCGCCTCGTCACTCTCGGTGGAGTAGAATGCCCAATAATATAAATGAAATCCACTGGTTCGGCGCCTATTCCACCCGATGGAATGATCATCTCCGTCACTCTCGGTGCAGTAAAATGTCTAATACTGGTTCGGCGCCTATTCCACCCGATGAAACGGAAGGTGGAGTATGAATTCCTACATAATGCAGTAAAATACTGGTTCGGCGCCTATTCCACACCAAAAGTGCGCACCGTGACTTACAGCTTAGTACGGTCGTTATTCTAAGTGCGTACGATGTGGCTATGTAGCCCCCTAGTTATCCTAACGCCCTAGCCTACCATACAAACCACACCAAACGTAGGTTACGTTGGTTTTACGTGAGGGAAGTCTGTTACCAGGAGACCTACGGGAACAGACGGAACTTGGGTAGGAATAGGGGTTTGTGTACGTCGTGCAATGTACACAGGAAATGGTTTTCTCACCGCCGATCCCACAGACTCATAGGATCGATGACGGCTAAAGGTGTCTTGGCCACAGTGAGAGGAACACTTTATTTCTAAAACTCAATATTAACTTACCGCGTTACCGTTATTTTAATTAAGTCATTCAGTCGACACTAGTTTACTTATTAACAAATAAGGGTGCTCGCTACTTGAACTGGTAGCCTAAAATTCAGGACAGATTGTCACATGTCTCTCCACAAAATTAGAGGTAGCTCATAACCTTAATAGGCTACACACTTACTCCGCTTAAGTGACCGGATTGGCTCGAGGATCATCTGAACTTTAAGTTACCCTACATTAAACTAAAATCCAGGACAGATTGTCTTATGTCTCTCCACAAAAGTAAGAAATAGTGCATACCCGGAGGCACCCACACATTCTATTTTCTGTGACCAGATTGGCTCGAGGACATCCAAATTTTAATTTAATTAATTCAAACAGAGAGCACTACCTTGCTCCACTTCCCTACTAACTGTTACTAACTAACAATATATCGCTTTGTAATCGACACCAGCAGTTAGCAAGGTACCTTTACACTCGACGACACCCGCGCCGTTCTCAGTTGCGAACCGCCTGACGGCAGCGTCGGAAACCGTGATCAGTTAGTCAGCCTAATAAAAACAAGTAATACTGTGTATGCTGCGTATGCATCACGTTTTCACAGTCGTTCTCAAAACAGTACACACGTATTGTCCGGCGTCACCGCACCGTTCTTTATCCTGAACGCTTTCATCAGACAGTTGTAACCACGTAGTGTAAATGGTATTTTATATGTGCAAGGCTGCAATCTTGCAACATGCAGTCTAAGCAGTTTTGAACTTCATTGCATCTTGAGTAGGTATGTGTGTGTGTTAAAAGAATTATAATGTTGAATGTAACATGATCGTCGTTCACGTTGTAGTATTTAATTAAATTTAGGGTTATACAGAATTGTCTAGGTACTTCACATACCTACTATGTCTTACCTAGATTTGTTGTAATCTAGTTTATATAAACTATAATAAAATAATACTTATACCTTCTTATTCTTAATAAATCTTCACTGAATTCGTCTTTTATAGAACTTCCTAAATATTGTTTTCGTATTTATATTTGAAGTTTGTAATCGCTTCTAATTTATTGTGTTTCATTCTTCTAGGTAATAAGATTATATAATCTTATTTATATGAATATTTATATGATATATTTTTTATCAAGTACAACATGTATTATTGGTTGAACCATTACCCACTTCGATCGGGCGCGATTTTAACTTAGATAAAAGAGAACCCTGTGCACAAGATTATTTGGGAGCATTATAATAGTACCTATGCTAAAGTTAAACTAAAGTTATTATCGATAAATTAGACAACTATAAAACCATAACTCAGACATGTGTGTTCGATTCCCACACGATACAGTTTCTTGGATTCTTTAATTGTGGGTTTAAGTGATTATTTAATAATACGAATTAAAATTTTATTTGTGAGTATTTTTAAATGAACTTATTCCACAGTAGTATTTTTATGTGATTATAATATTAGTCCCGAGTTTAACTGCAACTTAACATTAACAACCACACGGATTGGTTTGTGCGTATTACAAAATGGTTTATTATCAAAATAGTTACGATTATTTTCAACTACCTACTTACTTCTTGAGTCAACTATGCTCACAAAATTTACTTTCAACGACGCGATCTACCTACGAGTTTCACCTCTCGCATAAACGTAATTGTGATGATAAAAATTCTCAACAAACATACATCAATTATTCAATTAATTATACATATTAATTCAGTATTGAGTCATAAAGAATAACAGGGATCGGGTTCACTTTGTCGGCTTTATTTTGCGGTTCTCATGAACAAATTGCAATTTAGCGAAATTGGTATGCGATCAATATGGTTCAATATGACATAAACGACATATTTTTTTATACAACTGTAAGACATGTACTTAGAGTTTAAAATTGAAACGATCTATTTTATGCTTAAATTGTATTTTTTGTGAATATAAACGAATTAATTTCAATCAATAAATTACATTCGCTCCAGAATCTTCAAAGTGACAAGTAGTACTAGCAGTACTTTAAAATCAACTTTAAAACATGTAAGTGAGTACTTCTTAATTTTAAATTTGTAGTCATAATGCACAGCTACGGACCTGGTTTTTGCCTGCCGGCTGTTGTAATTAACATGTTATATCTATCCATCGTGATTGCTACTCAGCTACGGACCTGGTTTTTGCCTGCCGGCTGTTGTAATTATCATGTTCTATCTATCCATAGTGACTGTTACTTAGCTACGGACCTGGTTTCTGCCTGCCGGCTGATGTAACTGTTCTCATCCTGTCATAAATTGATTATTGTATCTCAAAAAAAGACCTTAAACGGTTATTTGTTTTGTTATATAAAATATTAAGTACTTTTTATCTTGTGTAATAGGTCTGACTCCGACGTTTCCCGTGTGTCCGACTACATAAAGAGCCCGCCGACTGCTACAAAGGTCGTGCCGAGCAAGAGCCAGCCTACGAAAAAAACAACAAAGCGCAAAGCTTCCTCGGTCGTGGAATTAGGATCAAGGTAGTTTATGACTATTTTTATTTTCTAAGTTATTACTTTCACATATTCTAATATAAAGTAGATTTCAATAGAGAACTTTGATTTGCAAAAATAATTTTAAGTACATACTTATTTTTCTCTCATCATAAGTTTGTATCTAGAAAAGTGTTTCTTCTAGATTATTAAAATAAAATTTAATTTGTTTACAGTAACAAGAAACCAGGGAGCACCGATCTTTTCGGTTTGGAAGACTTAGATGGCCTTCCTCCGCAGTCGGAGTTAGGTTCATCCTTGCTGTCCCGCGTCGCCAACGGGAAGGTACGACGGACAGCGGATCTAAGGGGTGCCTTCTTTGTGGAACTGAAGGTGTACCATAAAGAAGACATCATCTCCACTGCTCCTGAGGAGCGTTGGAAGAAGTCCCAAGTTGCATTAAAACTGCAATTGGATAAAGGTAGCTCGCAGTGGAACTCACTACAAAAATTCATGCATAAGGCTCACGAGTTGTTCAATGACTCAGAGCCGGTATATTATAGCGATAAGATACATTTTAAATAAGTTACACTATTAATTTAAAATTTTAATTTGAGGCATCCAAAATAAAGATTAAAACTGCAACTGGATAAAGGTAACTCGCAGTGGAACTCACTACAAAAATTCATGCATAAGGCTCACGAGTTGTTCGATGACTCAGAGCCCGTATTTATAGTGATAAGATACATTTTAAATAAGTTACATTATTCATTTAAAATTTGAATTTGGGGCATCCAAAATAAATCTTTATTTTTAAACTTAGCAAGTAATTAATTACGATAGAATGCCTTTCTGCACTGTTTGTAACATATCTGTTGAGCGCAGTCATTGGACAGGTCATCTACGCAGTACCGATCATAAAAATAAAAATATTTCATACGTTTGCGAAGGTGTTGAATTAATTCATTCTGCATTTCTAAATCGTATAGCTTCTTATAGAATTATTGATACTAATGAAAATTATTCTTTAGATTCGTTTTTTAATAACAGTCAAGAAAAAATCAAGACATTAATAAACAAATCTCTTAAGGATCATATCTGTCTAAAAATTAATTTTGAATATTTTGCTTTGTTTTTGATGGTTAAAAATGATAGTCAGGAGATGAAATCATTTGCTACAAAGAATTATGTAGTACATCAGAATTATGATTATGATTCATTAGCATCTCAGGTTAGAAACACGTTGAAAAAAAAGATAGAAGAATTTCAAGATCGTGACAGTGGGTGGACATTTTTAAACAGTTCGTATTTGGAAGTTAATGTTAACAAATACCAACCTTTGCGCGGCTCAAGCTTTATCGAGTTGCCGACATCAATTAAATCAAAAAAAGCATGTATTAATATTCATAATAAAGATAATTATTGCTTTTTATGGTCAGTTGTTGCTGCTTTATATCCAGCTAAAACTCATCCTGAAAGAGTATCATCTTACCCCCATTTTCAAAGCGTGTTAAATATAAAAGACATTCAATTTCCATTGAGTTTCTCAGATATTGCTCGATTCGAATTAAATAACCCTGAAATTTGTATATATATATATGGCTTTAAAAATAATTCCGTGATTGGACCGTTTTATAAACCAAAATCTTTGAAGAGAAAAGTGATTCATTTACTTTACTTAGAAAAAGATGATTTATCACATTACTGTCTCATTAAGGATTTACCTCGTCTTGTTAAAAATCAAATAACAAGACACCACAGTAAATTATACTTTTGTGATGTTTGTTTAATGTTCTTTGATTCATGTGATGATCTGAATTCACACAGTTGTGGAGGAGTTGCTACTGAACTACCTCCAAAGGGTTCTTTCATTCAGTTTGAAAATTATGGTAGAAAGCAATTTGTGCCATTCGTTATATATGCCGATTTTGAAACAATGCTAGAGCGGTACGACTCCTGCGAACCTGACCCAACTCAGGCGAGCACCGTTACGAGACAGCGACATGTGCCCATCGCTTTCGCATATCATATTACATGCACTCTAGATGAAACCTATAATCGTTACGTTTCGTATCGTGGTTTGGATTGCGTTTCGAAATTTGTGAAGTCTATCTATAAAGACGCTAAAAAGCTTTATAGAATTTTAAATAATACCATTCCTATGATTTACACGAATGAGAATGCTCTCGACTTTGAAAACTCTGATACATGTCATATTTGCGAGAATTTCTTGTTTGGTGATAGGGTTCGCGATCATTGTCATTTGACTGGTAAATATCGTGGCGCAGCTCACAGTTACTGTAACCTACAATATAAAATGCCTAAGTTTCTGCCTGTATTTTTTCATAACTTATCGGGTTATGATTGCCACCTTTTCATAAAAGAATTAGGTAAAGCTCCAGGATCTATTAAAGTCATACCTAAAACAAAAGAAAATTATATTTCTTTCACGAAGTATATTCCGATTTCCGATAATGAAAGCATACAGGTACGATTTGTAGATTCTTTCAAGTTTTTAGGAACAAGCTTAGAAAAGTTGGTTAGTACAATGAAAAAACAAGAATTTAAACAATTAAAATTTTATTTTCCCGAAAAAACACAATTCGATCTACTTACCCGTAAAGGAGTTTATCCGTACGACTATATGTCTCAATGGAAACTTTACGAAGATACGTGTTTACCCTCCAAAAAATTTTTTTTTAACTCTTTAACTAATGAGTCAATTACTGATGAAGACTATGAACACGCTCAGTCC
Organism: Dicycla oo; assembly: GCA_948252095.1. Classification (NCBI taxonomy): domain Eukaryota; kingdom Metazoa; phylum Arthropoda; class Insecta; order Lepidoptera; family Noctuidae; genus Dicycla; species Dicycla oo. Next base: position 7,558,253 of record OX411729.1, read on the forward strand.
GTTTGGTCAGTATTTAATATTCGTAACATGGGTATGTATACAGATTTATACCTTAAAACCGACGTTCTTTTGCTTACAGACGTGTTTGAAAGTTTTAGAAAAACATGTAAACGACATTACAATCTGGATCCCGCGTTCTATCTTACAGCACCAAGTCTATCATTCGATGCAATGCTTTTGAAAACTAGAATTAAATTAGAATTGATAAGTGATGTTCAAATTTATAGGATGATACAAACAGGTATTAGAGGAGGTATTTGTATGTGTTCCAGAAGACATGCCCAAGCCAATCATAAATACTTGGATTCTTACGACCCATCCCTTCCGAATTCATTTATTATTTATTTAGATTGTAACAATTTATATGGCTATAGCATGTGTCAATATTTGCCTCATTCGGATTTTAGATTCATGAGTAGACAGGAAATAGATGATTTGCAGTTGAACTTAATAGATATAAGCGATACTGCGGAAAACGGTTATATTCTTGAAGTTGATTTATTATATCCTACAACATTGCACATTGAACATAATGACTTTCCATTTTGCTCAGAAAAATTCGTCCCACCCGGTGGTAAGAATAAAAAATTAATACCGAATTTGTATGACAAATACCACTATATTATTCATTACATACATTTAAAAAAATGCTTGCAACACGGATTGGTATTACGAAGGATTCATCGTGCAATTGTTTTCAAGCAAAGCTGTTTTTTAAAACAATATATTGATATTAACACCCAGTTACGTCAAAAAGCAGAGTCAACGTTTGAACAAGATTTTTTCAAATTATTGAACAATAGTATTTTTGGAAAGACTCTGGAAAATAATGAGCATCGAATAGATGTTAAGTTAGCAAACAAGTGGTGTGACTTGAACAATAAAACAAAAAAGACTACTTGTGCTGAGAAATTGATCGGCAGTCCATATTTTCATAGCGCCTCAGTATTTTCTGATGATCTAGTGGCAATCCAAATGAAGCCTTCTCGCGTTATTCTTAATAAACCAATATATATAGGATTTACTGTATTGGAATTATCTAAGAGTCACATGTATGACTTCCATTATTCAATCATAAAGCCTTTTTATGGTAACCGAATTGAATTGTGTTATACTGATACGGATAGTTTGGTTTATGATGTAAATACTGATGACATTTATCAAGATATCAATGAACATTTTCTAAAATATTTTGATACCAGCAACTACGACTTAAACAACGAATTTAACTTACCAATTATTAATAAGAAGGTTCCAGGGTTATTTAAAGATGAAATGGGTGGTAAAATTATCAAAGAATTCGTAGGACTGCGCTCAAAGCTTTATTGTATTAAAACTTTAGACAAAACAATAAAGAAAGCAAAAGGTATAAAAAAATGTGTTACGAAAAATTTAAATATGTTAGATTATAAAAACGTTTTGTACAATTGTAACGTCATTCGCAAAAAAAATGTTTTGTTTAAGTCGATAAAACATGAAATTTTCACTCAGGATGTAAATAAAGTAGCACTTTCAAGCAATGATGATAAGCGGTTGTTATCGATTGATAAGGTATCTACTTTAGCTTGGGGTAATGCAACTATATTTAAGTAATGAATTGCCATTATTTTTAATGTAAGTAATTACAGTAGATACATTTTTTACAATGTATTTAGATAACGTTCAAATGTAATGATAATTACCTAAAGTAAGGTCAAATAATGTGTAATGTAATTGTAAAAATTTAAATTTTCTTGGTGCCTCAAATAGATATTATTATTTTAACTGTTACTTATAACAAAATATGTATAAACTTTAGAACTTAGTAAGTACTTAATTAGTTTTAAGAGCATTTACGCGACACAGCATTTCGTAAAATTCCTAAAATATAATCTACTAACTTTTTGTGACGTATCCTGCTTAGACGTATCAAGTTTTATTAAATCATATTATTCATTTCCAAAACTTCGGACTTAAGTTTGTATGAAATGCCATGTCGCTATGTGATAAGTTTTCTTATATTGGTAGTAAATAAATAAATAGTATTTAATGGTTATAATTATATCTGTTTTATTTCCATTCCTGATTGATTACAAAGCACACTTCCAACTTGATAAACATATAATGTTCATTTTTGATGACAAAGGACTCGTGCCTCGAAGTTCGCACGCGCATTGTAGAATTTGACACCGAACAGGTGCTCGGACATGTTGAAACATGAAATTGATTCACAGCGTATGGTTTTATGGAGTCTAATTACATATTAGTTACGTTCCACAGTAATATTATTGTGTAGAACGTCATTCTATCATTACACAGTCGGCCGGAGCGGTCATATCACGTTGAATAAAAACAAAACAAATTGTAAGTATTGCACAAGCTTATACGTATTTATAAAATTATTTCATAAGCTGTTAAACATAATTGTTATCAATAATTATAACTTTGTTTGTTTCAGATCATCAATAATGTGCGATTCTCCTGATTTTATCTTCTCACAATATGGTCAAGGTTGGCCAACTCCAAGTTTAAGCTGGCATGTTCCAGAGCAACAAAGACCTGAACCAACCAACAAAAAGCCTAGACCAAGACGGGAGGGTTTAAAACGGAAGGCACCTGAACATTCTATAAGTCAATCGTTCGTTATAAACAACGAAAAGAAAAAAGGTTTACGACTGATCCAGATACAAGTATTAGACATCAGTGAGCGACAAGAAGCAAGTGTTGCAAGTTCAAGTGACAATGAGAACGTGGTATTGTTAAGTGCACAATATGTAGTTAGTGAACCGGTGGACAATGTTATGGAAGAGACACAATCATTGATAAATAAAATTTCAAAGAAACTTTGTGGTGATGATTATTATTAGTAAGTAAGTAATGTATCTACCTAGTTTGTATATTCAGTAGAAATAAATAATTAGTTTAATATTGATATTATAAATTCATTTGTTAATCTGTTAGTATAATAAAATGATTCCACATAGATCATCACAATTTGTAAATAAAAAATAAAATATTAAGAAAACTTTAAGCCCTTAGTTAGGTTCTTAGTTAAGGTTTTTAGTTAATATGTAAGTTTAATGTATAAATAAATGAAATATCTAAGGTGTAAGTTTTATTGTAATTAGAGAGAATAAGTTAGAAGAAATAAAATAATTTATTTGTTAATGTAGTAGTGTATTAAAATTCTCAAAATACATCATAGTTCATAGTAGATAAGTTTCATGTACATACATAAAATATTAAATAACAAGGACAAGTGTATTTAGTTTGTAATTGTAAATAATGTGAAAACTAAATAAATAATATATTTATAATTTAAATTATCTTTTATTGACGTTATAATCATACTCCCACTTTAAATTAGCTCTAAAGAAATGTTCTCATTATAGGTTTTAATTATGTTTTCAATATTTTAAAATTAATAGAATACTTACTCAATTAAATTCATTTTATTAGAGCTAATTTTAAGTTTGTTATGTAGGTTACCCAGATTATATTATTAAATAAAACAACCTTATGTACATAATCATTTTTATTAACTGAACATTACAAAATAATTTAAAATAGATTAAATATAGACATATTATTATCAAGATACCATTTTCTAATACACACCGCATTATTTAATGCACAATTCACTTTATGGTTCACACAATTAAAATCAGTTTTATTTTTACAGAACTTTTTTTTTAATGTCGCAAAATTAGGACACCCTTTCTCACCTATATCAATCACTTCACAGTTTGCACATAACTCTTTAATCCACTTAATCTTTTCCAAACCCTTTGTAATAATTTTTTTATTTTCTAAATACGGTACGATGACATGTTGAAACTCTCTGTAGTCTATAAAGCCCTCACTCCAGAAAATTCCACGATTTCTTTCCAACCACCGCACCTGCTTCTTTTCTTCTTGAGTTAAGTAATAAAACGTATGCGGTGGTTTAACCAAGAACGTCTGTGTGTGCTCATTACTTACGATAGCCACTTCTTTGACAATAAAATTATTGTCTAAATATTTAAATCCTTGGAGTTCGACAATGATAATATCCGCGTTCATGATAACTTCTTCACTGTGTTGCTTAGTGGCTTGTATTCAACAATGCAATCGTTAAGAATGAGACAGTATGCTGAAGTTTGATCTGGTATTTCTGAATCACTCTCAATTTCTACCCTTACATCCACAACTGGTCCAGTCTTCAGATTATCGATCTGTATTAGCAATCGATAACAAACAACGGTGCTAATTCTTTAAATTGTTTCTCGCTTAATAAAGACTCCGAACAACGGTCGTAATACGACTGCTGAAATCTGATGTATTGCTCGTATAATAAAGCAATTCTGTTATTAGCGAAGTTCACATTGAGGCTTTCATACGGGAAATATGTTGAATTAAGGTACACTCGAACATCACGAACATAGCAGTGATCAAACTGCGACATGTCAGAACTTGCATTATTTTTTCTACTTGTTTGTAGTCCGATTATTACATATCGCGGTTTTTCTATTTGAGATGATGTTTTGATAGACCAGGTGTGCTTTGTAGTTCTAGGTAAAGTGGGATATTCGTATAGATCCCAGTTTCTAAATATCATCTGGAGCGGTCGATCTTTTTCCAACAGTTTTAATAAACTTATTTTTTCTTTGTCCGATACTTTCACATGGGGTACGCGCCATATGATTTTATTGATTTGAATGTCTTCCACTATTTCTCCGGTATTCAATTTTACAGCGTTCAAATTAGTGTTGCTTCGTAACAATATTAGTTCATGTCTACTATTTATTACAACTTTTTTAAAATCTTCTGCGAAACCGATGATATTCCGAAGTGGTATAGACGCAGAAAAACTTCCCCCATTAATATTTTTTATACCATCGATACTCCAACCCCAAGCTCTAGCTACTTTTGATTCATTCTCATTCATTGATATTAACGATTTCATGGTTGTAGTTATACCAGCATTTTTTATTTTATCAATCTCCACTCCGTTTAGTTCGTACCTAATATCTTGGAACAAGAAGAGTAGTCCATTGTTCGTAAAATTAACACTAGTAGCTTTCTCTTTTGATTCTTTTTTGCTAACGATAACGGTTCCTTCCAAATACAGAGTGCTGGCTGATGGTAATATGTAAAGATCCTGTTGGTTGATAGGTATGCGTATTTCATCGTTCCTGTTGAAACTTGTTACATAAGGTTTGTACGAATGAAATTCGATTCCTTCTATACTGTTGTCGTAAGTCGGAGTGGATAAAACGTCTAAGATATTCATTTTAACAATCCGATCGCTTTGAGAAATATCTTATTGTCTTTAGTTAATTTTATTTTGCTCTTAGAACGACGTCTTATTTGGTAGGTAGCTTGAGTAGAACTGGTATTTTTAATTTGTTGAGACATATATTTATTGTAGTCAATCATTTTTTCTTCTAAGATGTAAATACAGCTGTACTTCTTCACCACGCAAGTTAATTAAGCGATTGTTTATATCTAGTAGTCGGATATGTATGCAGCTTATGTTGTTTTGATTGATTGGAAAATATATTGCGTTCTTCGGGATTTCTATGATTCTGTAACCAGGTGGTACGTTGAGTGCGAATTCATGAATTATGTGACTTGGTTCACCGTTTATGTAAGAGCCGCTCACAATGTCACATTCGATCCTTACCACAGTCGTCGGTAAAATGTTGACTGGATGCTGTGACACATGCCATTTATTTGCTTTTAAGACCTGCTTATCAAACCCTAACAGTCTACTGAAAGAGTATTCTTTCTTTAAATTAACGTCTTTTGAACAATATATGGCAGTTTTTAAAGTATTGTTATTGCATTGTAATTTAATTGAGGCATCTTTTATTTCGGATTTTAAATAATCATAAATATCTTGCAATTCATAGGTGCCTTCCGGTATTTCAATAACTTCGTTTGAACCATAATAGAACTTGTTATTACTTTTATCAATATTTGGTATAGAATTAAATGTTGAAAAATGCAATAAAGCACACTCATATTCTCCATTTAGTTGCAACGTATTAGGATAGTACGTAGATAAAATTGATGAGTTTCCAGTTATCGACAAAGTGAGTGACATCTTGCAAATGATTGAAATAAAATAAAATCATTTATTTTATACATTTTTATTCCAAAAAGTCCTCAAATATTTTAAACATAAATGACCACAGTTCACAGTGTTAAATTTTTGATATCTTGTGTAGTTATATGAAACTTTACAATTCTTAAAATATCGTAACAGTTCTAATGGAGGTTTTAAATTTCCATAGCTATCAAAATAATCACAATAGTCATATACTTTTACATAAGCTACCCAATGCGTTCCTTCGTTTTTAGAATCGTCTAAGTTAACAATACCACATTCCATACGTTTCGGCTTCCTTGGCAATTGATCTTTCATATATACTCCTCGGAAATATGGGATGTCTCTTGCGTAGTATTGGATGTCTACATTAGTTAGTGCGCGATTTGGTAGCTTCTTGTTCAGTTTTTTGTTGATTTTATAAACAATCCTTTACCGTTTTTATAAGGTTTTATGTATAAACCCTTACCCACTGCTAAACCCTCCATAGTTCTATTATGTCGTTCCGTCTCTCGCAAGTTTTGTTGAGCAGATTTATAATCATTCACCGTTTTTGCAATTCCAGCTGCACCACCAGCTAAAGCTCCTAAAGCTGATAAGCCAGCAAAAATTGGAATTAAAGGTAGAACTCCACCAGTCTTCGGTATGGGGATCACTCTCGGTACTCTGATTTGGTGTAATTTGGGGCATAACTTTTTTGCAGCTAAGTAAGCCAAGTTTATTAAAGACTTACTATCCTTGGGTTTTAGCTTTTTTATTTTAGATTTTATTTTTGATACTAAACTTTTAAATGTTTTGGCACCAGAACCAGATTTCAATTTGGCTTTCATGACTTTGCTTACTAACCATGAGCTTAATTTTTCACCTTTTCCTGCATCTTTTGATTTTAGTCTCTGTTTAGCCATGTTCAAAAGCTGTAAGTCGGCTTTGTGACGATTAGGTAAATCTGTATGATTTTCATATGCTATATCGTGGTGCATACAAGCTTCGTCTAGTTTATTCACACCTCGATCGCCTCGCAACAAACGTTTATGAAGTTTAGTTCCTGGTCCGCAATAATTGTATCCAGGCAAATGAGCTTCGAACGGTAGATTATTAATTATACTGTTAACTAGTCCACCACCTTGCATTACTTAAATAATAATGATACAAATTTCACAAAGTATTTCTTTTATATCTTAATTTATTAATGAGGATTTATCAATCCAACTGTTTTCATCATTATTGAGACCTAACCATTTAACGAATAGTTTCTTTCCTTTCTTTTTAAGTATTTTTTCTACTAAATAAACACCAGGATAGTTAGATTTTTGAAGTTCTTGCTCGTAAAAAGTTCCTAATATATCTTGCTTTCGTTGATCTTCTATGTGGTATGTTACTGGTATAGTTTTATTAATCTTTTTTATCGTAAAGAGTTCAGTTGACCAATTAGGAGTATAACCTTTCTCGAAATTGTGTTTGTATTTACTGATACGAACACAGTCACCTTTTTTGAACTTAGGCTTCCGCTGGATGGATACATGATTACATTTGTTTTTAATATTCTCTTTTACGATGGGTTCATTCGATTTATTAACATCATTCGGTTTAATTTTAATAGTACGATGTTTTGTGTTATTATATGTATTAAATAAATCTTCTAAAGGTGTTCCTAACCACTTATAATTTCCAACGAGATTAAAATATTTGTACAAATTATTTTTAACAGTTTTAATTAGTCGCTCTACAATTGAAGCTTTTTTAGTAGAGAAAGATGAGTAATGGTTTATGCGGTACTTCTTCATTAGCGTTTGGAATGTGTTGTTATAAAACTCTGTGCCCATATCAGTTTGTAAATTAACAGGATTTTTATTGCTGCTTAGTAGTATTCGTTCAAAAGCTCGAGTTACTTCAGATTTATTTTTAGATTTTAACGGTTCTGCCCAGGCATACTTTGAGAAGCAGTCAATCACCACTAAAATGAAATTGTAACCTTTGTTATACTTTCTTAGGTTTTGCATGTCCATTAGATCTGCTTGCCACAAATCATCGATCCCTTTGAGAATAACAGAACGTCGAAGGAAGTTTCTTCGTGCCGCTTTGTGTATTTCATTTACTATTTGTTGTTTTGCCATTACTGAGATTTTCAAGTAATTTGTCTATATCTGCTTTGGAGTAAAACTTCTCTTCCAAATGAATCAAAACCTCAGGTTCCTTTACTTTTAAAGTAGTCTGAATAGACTTTTGTGCATCTAATATGATTTGAGCACGCAATGATGCAATCAGCTTATTAAATTGTTTTATCGTATCAGCACACATTCGATCTACATAATCCTTGTTCACAGCATCGTCTGATTCTAATGGATGTCTAATTCCTCTCAATCTAGAAGACTTTAAATCAAAATCTCCACTTTCTGATTTTAACAACGCGTTATCATTGAAATTAATCAGTTCTGACAAACGCATTCTTTTATGAATAAAATGTCCAAATTTATCTATATTCATGTTTAAGGTGTACTTTATGTAAAGGCTGATGATGAACTAAACAATAGTTAATTTTACACCTATTTATTTATAAGTTTACTTTCACGTAATTCTTCAATAATGGATATTATTTCATTATCTAATCCTGTGTTGCCGGCATCTCGAGATGCTATTAATAACTTTAACCTTTCCACCAATTCATTAGGATCATCCCAATACACAAAATCTACGTTATTTTTCCAGATTTTTGTTAATGGTAGTCCTTTACCTTTCGAATGATGACCCTGAAGCGTACTTTGCAGATTAAAAAGAGGTTTAATAACTTGTAAATATTTTTGTCCCTTATTACTTTTTATTGGTTTACTTGGGTCATTATCACGACGATGTGCATTTGTATCAAGTAACATTTTCTTATAATATTGCAAGTCATTTTCAGTAACCAAACTTAAATCAATATCTTTCTTAAGCAGTAGTTGTTTTAAACCAGGCGTATGTTTGTATTTATGACCAGCCACGATGATATAACTATCGTCGATTGTTATATGAGCAGAACCTAACATCAATTTTCCGCGTTCTACTCTGACACCAAATGGAATGTCTGTTAACGCTTCTGAAGACACTGACCAGGATGATGTATCACGACCTTCACTTTTTTCAACTGATTTATACGAAGATTCACTGTTGGTGTCAGACTCCTCTACATCACTACCAATTGCGACTTTTTGCAACGTTTCGTCTCTTATCAGATCTTTAGATTCTTCATCTTCATTACTATACAGCAAAGGAGTTTGCATACTGGCTGTAGCAATTTGGTTGAGAGGCTCTGTTACAGGTTTAAAAACTGTTTCCAAGGCTTGCTTACTCTCATTCTCAACATCTCGCATTTTTCGCACCTTCTTCTTTACAGCTGCTGCAGCATCAACAATTTGTCTCTTTAAAGATTTTTCCATAATTGTTAAATGTATTGTAACCGGTTAAGCTCTGTTTGTAGAGTAATGTAAATTCAACGGTGACGTCTTAATATATACTCGTGCTCTTAATCAAAAATTACAAACGTGTCAAATTTATTTCTATAACATCCTTTATTTTTTGCACAATCTTTATTAATTACAACATAACTGAAGGGCTCACTCCATATTTTTGAACACATTTCACGAAATTCAAGCCATGTCATGTCAGTGTTGACGTGTTCTTCATAAACATGTCTCATATTTCTTTCATCTTGTTTAAAAAGTATGATTAGGTTTGCGTTGTCTCTTACTAACTGCTTAGGGATTTTACTATACGTCTGATTTAGATAAAAACAATCGATGAACTTGTGTCTCCCCATAGCAAAATAATCACGCATACCACTTTGATTTTCACAAGCAACATCGTCAAATATAATTACAGAATTCGGTTTTGCGGTCTGAACACTCAGTACTTGCTCATTTTCATGATATTTCTGAAATGAAATGCCTGGTACCCGTTGCAAGACTTTTTCTAAAAAAACGTACTTGGGCTGTTGCAAGGTTTTCGAATAAACATAAACATTTTGAAATCTTAAACCATTCTCGTGTATAAGAAGACCGATTAATAAATTAGTTTTTCCACAATTTGACGGTCCGCAAATGATGCATCGTACCGATTTAGGTAATAATTCTCCATGGCGAAAACCAGTCTCCTGAGACTGAATACAAAGTTTGTTTACATGTAACGATTGCGGTTGTTTTACAAATTTCATGACGACTCCTTGAAACGGTTATATTAATAATGAGTCAATTAATGTATTACATCGACATTTATAACTCATTGTCGCTAACTCAATCAAATGTTTCAACCTAGTGGAATAGGCGCCGAACCAGTATTTTACTGCACTATGTAGGAATTCATACTCCACCTTCCGTTTCATCGGGTGGAATAGGCGCCGAACCAGTATTAGACATTTTACTGCACCGAGAGTGACGGAGATGATCATTCCATCAGGTGGAATAGGCGCCGAACCAGTGGATTTAATTTATATTATTGGGCATTCTACTCCACCGAGAGTGACGAGGCGAACGGAGTGAGCCGATGGAACGGAAGGTGGGGTAGAATGCCCAATAATATCCTACTCACTTGCGCGCACACTATAGCACGTGCTGGACTAAGTACGACAAAAATAGAATTACCAGCAATTACTGTCCCACTAGAGGGCAAAAGCCTCTTCTCATACAGAGAAGGCATGAGCATTGATCACTAAGCCACTTCCAGGTTTCCTTACCGATGCATTAGGTAAACTTAGAAAGTAGGTAGGTACTGTAAAGGTTCCATACAATGGACCTTAACCTTATATTGTACTGGCTGACATTTTAACACTCATTATAGAACTCCTTTTTTTAAATAAATAAAAATAGGTAGTTCGTATGTTTTTCCAGGCCACACTTCGGCTTTAGCTAGGGTGTTAGGCGGTGTAGTTTTAATAAGTGTGCGATTTTAACCGAAGTTTATATTGATTTCCTTTCGATTATAGTCAAACTGCTATTATGCCTTTAACCTATTTTGAGAGTAGTCTAGATCCCGAAGTACAGGTGACGATCCCTTCGGAGATCGTCACAGTACTACATATGAATTGACACATACACACACACACACACACACACACACAATTGGTCCTCAACATAGCATGAGAGATCACGGAGCCAACATACAGGGTGGCCTGTGAAACGATGTCCAAAAGAAATTTTTTAGATAAGAAGTTCCTACGACCACCAATATACTCGTACCTACACTGATTTAATTATATTGTGCAGTGTGATTTTCATAGACGTTTCTCCACAGAGCAAAAAGCAACTGATAATGTTTTTAATTTCTCTGAGGCATTTTCTCTTTGTTGATAAAAAGGGTTGCTTAGATATAATTAATTGAATTATAAAATGGCTGCCTCGAGCCCGGCCTGCAAGGTATGCATTGTTTGGTTGAGCACTACCGTAAACAGCTAATTTTCACACCAAAAATAAAAGTTGTTTTCCAGCAATTAATTATTTTTGCAGAAAGTTACTTATTAGTTTGATGTACAGAATGCGTAGATGATGATTTTTTACATCCTGTATACAAAAACTAAAACCTTTCACTATGGGACAAAGTCCGTGTATGCCTTTTACTCTATCAAATTATAAAGGTATGAGGAACAGGGTGTAAAGTTCACGCATCCTCTACAGAAAAGGGAGGATTCTCCGACCAGACGGGTTTTATGTCTGGTAGGCAACTGCCCGACGGTTGATGTCAGGATACATCCCAGTCGCGCGGTAATCTCTGCTTGTGCGATGCAGGATTTTGTGTGACGTCAGTGTGATGCGTTTCGTATGTGGCGATGTAGGTGCCTCCACAAAATAAACACAATTTCGTTCTTTCTATTTTAACTTTAATTACAATGAATGCCTACTTACTATTATAATATTATAACTTTTGCTCTTGTTACGAGCTTTATGAGAATACTTATTTCAAACCGTGGGTTAAATATTAAGTGGCCAGTCATCAAGCGAGGCTGACTACCCAGAGTGCACCGGATGTATCTACATATAAGGTCAAATAATATTAGCTAGCGAAACGTCGCAGACGTAATGGGTATAGATATCTCAACTACCGCTGGTGGTGTTAACTGTAGAAGTACATACAAACGAAGTATGGTGAATACTCGTCTGTTTGACGGTGTACTTTCAAAACTAAAAATTATATCAATTTGTCTCGGCATTACGAGTATCTAGCATTGTATGGAAGCAGAATCGGAAAAAAGATATTGGTTTGGATGTTATTAGCGTCGAAACTTCCACATTTTAACACTAATTTTAACGCATCTTTGGGTGTAAATAAATAGCTCCCGTAGTATGAAAATGGCAAATTTGTTACTGTACAAAATCAAAAGTCATTTATCCAAAGTACGCTGAGAATCAGCACTTTTCGAACGTCAAAATTACATAAGACAGTCCCTCAAAACGCCCGCCCTTCACCACTTCCTAGTGCTTTAGCTGAGGAGAAGAAGTGGCGCAACAAACTCCCCAACAGCACAGCTGTCGGTTCAGTTAAAAAAATTATTCTATACAGACCTGCCCATAATAAGTACATTACGCAACACAAAACATTAAATTAAATTATTAAATTTAATTTGCTTTAGCTCAGCTAGCATACGCCAATATACCAAAAAAATAAAAAAAATCGAAAACTATACACAAGCATAAATAAAAATACAAAACTAAAAACATAAGCAGAACTTTATAGGTACTTTCATATAGCCGTATATGTAGCCGTAACTCGAAGTCACAAATAATAAACTAGGACCATCGAAGTAAAATAAACAAAGAGTTAATTACTAATAACAAAACAAAACCAAGGTCAGCAAGACGATCAGTCACCACAAGCAGCACCCGTTCACGAGCATAACTCAAAGATCAGCTATTACCTCCCTCGCCATATTTAAGGGAATGAGGCAACCCGACCTCCGACGCTACTGCAAGCAGTGACATCTATGGGAGTATGACGAACTTGCTGCCGGTTGCTCAGGCAATAGTACTATGATCGATTGTCGAGGTCACTACTGCCCCCATGTCATAATTACAGTAAGTCTTATACTCCAGTAACACGACTTACTGTAATTATGACATTGGGGGCAGACTAGATAACGACATAGTGCAATACCACTCATAACAAAACATTGAAATGAGTAGATTATGTCAATGATAAATAAGAATAAAATTAAAATGAATTGACCTTTACAGTCGAAAATAAATATATGAACTCATATCACCTGTCAGAAGGTAAGCTAATTCTGGAGAAAGAACATAAACATTATCTTAAGTTAAACACAGCGACCAACTATTCTTATCGTTTAAGTAGTCGTTGATAGCCTTTGAACAAAGGTTAACTAAAAAAGTTTTACTTTAGCTTTAAACGCATTGAAGGGTAAATCTAGCAAAGAGGAGGGTAGCTGGTTATAAAAGGATATACCAAGCCCAACAAATGAGTTATGTACCTTATGAAGCCGGTGTTAACATTGTGATGCCACTGTGAGAATACCAATATGTTTAAAAACACACAGGGATAGATAATAATTTAATTTAATTAAAATTTCAAATAACTTTATTTTTTTAAATACATCCAGTAGTTTTTTTTTATAATATTTATACGCTCAAAGGTCTTGAAGTCATCGTCTATTTCACTAAATAAATAAAAATTATATAAATAAATTAAATATTACGCATATTAGCCACGTTTATTTGATATCGATACTCGTCACGCCTCCCACAGGTTCCTGAATGGGATTGTCCGCTCCATCATTTCGTAGTTTTTTCTACAACGTAATGTCTTTTCAGTATTTTGTCCAATCCTTCAGCAGAAGTAGTCTGAAACATAATAGAAAAGTTGATTATTTTCCTCCGAGCCAATAATGAAAGTATTTCTACTGTGTCATTTGAATAAAGCAATATTGTTTGGGCAAATCTGTAATAATTTTAATGATTATGTGAGCAGTCAAGGTATCGTATTACCCAGCAACTGGGTTGTGAAGGTCAGATAGGCAGTCGTTCCATGTAAAATACTGGTATTCAGCTGCTTCCGATTAGACTGGAAGCCGAAGCCGACCCCAACATAAATGATAAATGATTTTTATTTCTGTAAGTAGGTTTGTACAAACACTTTTACAAGTCAACCCTTTTATTTTCCCAACATAGTTGGGAAAATAAAAAGATTGATTTTTTTTTATAAATTCATACTTTTCAATCAGGCATATGAAGTAGTTTCCCTAGGTAGCAAGTTAAAGCACGGGTATAAATTAGTAAGGAAATAAGGTATATTGTTGCGTACCGCTGTCATCTTGTCAGCGTAAAATTCTCGGATGTGTTGTGATTTCTTCCCGTTTTCTTCCGTCTGTACATGTGTCATTACGTTATCCACTATTGTTATTACCGCCTTCACCTGTAAGACAAATATTCTTTTTTAACCGACTTTAAAAAAGGAGGAAGTTGTAATTATGTATATGTATGTTCATCGATATTTTCGTCAATTGTGGACCGATATTGAAAATTATTTTTCATTCGGTAGAGGAAGCTTGTTCGATGGTCCCATATAAATTTAATTAACGAGTAATCAATCTATTTATTTATTTTTATTTAAGTATCAATTTATTTTATTAACTTTGCTTGGTGGTTTTGGAGTTAGCTTCTATAAATACGTATTTATTAAATGGTGCTGTTTTGATGCAATTCGTCGATCCTTATAATGGACGCGTAGGGTCTACTTTGATACATGAATAAACTTGGTCTATCGGGGTCCACTGTTCATTAAGATTGCTGACAAAAGGATCCAGTTGTCAATCTTCTTGTCGCCAATCCCGCAGTGTTTGAAGACTAAGATCATCAACCAGTGCGCTTATATCTATGGTCCTGACCGAAACGTGGACACTGACAGTCGGGCTGGTCCACAAATTCAAGGTCACTCAGCGCGCTGTGGAGCGGGCTATGCTCGGAGTTTCTTAGAAGGATAAGATCACAAATGAAGTTATCCGGAAAAGAACCGGAGTTACCGACATAGCTTGCAGAGTAAGCAAACTGAAGTGGCAGTGGATTGGCCATGTTTGTCTTAGGACCGTTGGCCGGCGGAGCAGACGAGTCCTGGAGTGGAGACCGCGTTTCGGCAAACGTAGTGTGGGACGCCCCCCAACTAGATGGACCGACGACCTAAAAAGTTGGCTTTGACAGACTGGATGCAGAAGGCGGAGGACAGTGTGTTGTGGCGCAGCCTGGGAGAGACCAATGTCCAGCTGTGGACTGCGATAGGCTGAGTTGATTGATTGATTGATGTGTACTTACCCACCATATTACAATACTTACACCTTATATAGAGCCTATACTCGGGCCATTACAAACGCAAAGTTAGAGTCTTAAAACATTTTTACAGGACCTCTCGACGACCCCTACGGAGCTAACACTAGTGCTGTGCGTAACTGTGTTATTACTACTGACATAACAATTTATGACTCACGTTTGTAAGCCTTAGTATAGTCGTAAAGGAGACAACAGGTTAGTACGAGTACCATTATTTATTTTGTGCTACAGGCCCTAAACGCAAGTTTTATAATGCCTAAAAGTATGTGATTCACTGCCGTAAACAAAATCAGAAAAAGTATATGATATTCTTCAGGATATATGCTAGTTAGGTAGTGTTGAAAACATAATAGGTACCTACAACTAATTTGATACGATAAAAAAATCATGAAGATACATTATCAATAGATTATTTATATATAGATAATTGCTTAATACTTATATTTTGCAATAAATTAGCAGCGTTGCGTCATCACCCTTCTCTTTCTTTTCTATGCAATAAAATTCGTATTCGTCGTTCGAATTTTAAAAAGCAAAGTACTTAATTACCTTCGTTCCGTCAGGCTTCACTTCTTCAAACTCCTGTCCCGGTGTAAAAGTGATGGTCGAGTTGGCCATTGGTGATAAAAACTGGAACTTATACGTCCCATCATTGTTGCGGGTTAAGATCTGCGTTTGACTCAACTTCAGGGCCACTTTACGAGGGAAATACCCCAATCCTGGAACGGCAAAATATTTATGTTTACAATAAGTTTGAAAATGGAAAGAGTTTGAATCTTTTGGCTTTATAGCTGGGAACAATCTCTTGGTAGTAGAAACTGCAGCAAACGTGCAGATAGTTCTTGCTGAGTTGTTGAGAGAGTGCACAACCTCCATCCTTTCTAAAGAAAAGAGTAGTGCACGAACTTCTTCAAGTAGTAAGAACTGGGTTGGGCACTTTAACCTAAGCTTAAGAGGAAAGAGAGGGAAGCTTAAGAGGCTATGTCGGCGACGGGACCCTATCTAGGCACCTGAGCGCAAGTAGCGCGGGGTCCGCTAAGATGCAACATACCGAGTCGTAGTTAGACAAAGTAATTAATTAGAATTTTAAAAGAGATTTGTTTATGTTTATGTTTTTTCTTACTCTAATTAGTTTTACATAGCTTATAATTGTTACTAGTATTTGTATTTGATCTAATAAGAATGTTTAAAGTTAGTTTGTAAGAGAATTCTTTGCACAAAATAACGATACGTGTATAATTATAATAAACATAAACAAAAAAGTATGTTTTCAAGTTACGTAACTTGAAAACATACTTTTTTGTTTATGTGTATATTTTGATTATTTTAGTTTTAAACGATAGGATTAGTCATAAAACTAATATTTCAGTTTGAATTATGTTAATCGGACAACCCGTTTAGAAATTATAAGGAAAAATGTATTATACTGAAAATTCACCGACCTACAATTTTTTTTAGGATTTTTGTTCTAAGGGGTAAGGGGCCGTCCGCGAGTATAAAAAAGAGCGCTATCGCCCAGCGAATCGGATAAGTTCTATGCCCTAGCTGTTAATTTCTATGCACTGGCTGGAGGCTTTGAGTTCGCTTAAGGCAGCCATAGGATTGACCGGTTAAGTAATCACGGCCTCTAGGCCAACTAAGAGATGCAATATACAAAAAAAAAAAAAAAACAGCGAATCATCAGTCCGACCACAGCCACCGAAGAGGCAACAACAAGAAACAAGCCGAAATCTGCGGACAAGAATCAAGAAAATTCCTGCCTTTCATTTCTCGCCGCTTCGCTCCAGTCTCCCCGAGGTCCTAGTAGGTTGTACCTAGCTACGTTCTTACGCATTCAGGGGTGCGTGACATATGTGTCGCCAGCAGAGTCACACGACTCAGATTAAGGAACAGACGTCAAAAAACGTTGGGAGATCATCCCAGGACGACTGTGGGTACTGGACGTACCGCAGCTGTCCGCAACAGGCTAAGAGGAAAGAGTAGTGCACGAACTTCTTCAAGTAGTATAAGATCTGGGTTGGGTACTTTAACCTAAGCTGTGGAAAACGAGTTAGTATCCTTAATTTAAGAAGGAAAGCGTGAGACCAAGCTACTGCCCCATACCACTCACAAACTAACTGCCGAGAATTCGTAAGTCCTCAGATAAAAATTGCCTCAAACAGGCTGCTGAAAATATGGAAAGCACAGAATATTGCTATCATGAGACTGACAGACAGATCACAATATTAAAATATGCTGCCTCATTTGATTAAATTCCTAATGCTCTAATGCAATTTATAATGTGAAAGAACAATAGGATATGGTAGTTGTATCAAGGACATACAAAGCTAATCTTCTTTCATAGGTTACTAGCATAATGAGATAGATATCAATAAACATTTCCATTGTTTTAATCAAAGGATTTATTTTTAGATAACGGGTTGAGTTTTTATCACTTTTTACAATATTTCTACTTGAAAAAGACTTTTGTTATTTTCTCCATATTTGTCTGATGTCTGAAGTAGATTTTTTTTTGTTTCAATTACATGTAATTGAAACAAAAAAAAATCTACTTCAGAAAGACATTATAACTCAAAATTATGAAATAACTTTAATTTCGGAAGTAGGTGTCGTGGGATTTGTATTTTACAATAGTTTTTTGCCACCGACTTCCGAAATTAAAGTTATTTCATAATTTTGAGTTAATGTCTTTTTGAAATCGATAAATTTTTTTTTAGTCATTTTTTTATTTCAAAATTTTTAGTTTTTAGTCAAAACTGGAATATTTGTTTGTAGTAAGTAGTTAACAGTTTTGTTATAAATATTGTATTCATTCACCACACCCGTAGCTCATATCATTATTGATATGAGCTACGGGTGTGGTGTCACACTTACACGTATTTTTCCATTATCTTGAAAACTACTGAACCGATTTTGATGAAACTTACACTGTTCCCTTGTTGTTGTTGTTTTAAATGTAAGCCAATAAAATAAATGGGTCACGATCCGATTATGCGTCGTCATGCTGCCAAAGTTAGCTAAATGCACAATAATGCAATTTGAGATAAATCAATTTGAAATTTTACTGTAGATTGTTTTGTTAAATACTTTCATTAATATTTTTAGTTCTTTTCCGACGCATTATTTATCCTTCTGTAGAAAGCAAGACTAGTCGATTCGATTATCCGTATAAACGGATAAAAACAAAAAAAAAACTCCGAGAGGAGTGCTTTTAATCACTTTTGGCTGCCAATTATCAAAAATAGTTTTTTGTTAAATATGAACCTTTGAGTCTTAAAATTTTAATAATGCATAGAATATTCATTTCACCATTATACATATGTAGAAAATGTTGAGTCTATTAAATGTTATCAGAAGAACAGAAAAAAAGAGTTAGACATAATTTTAGCTAGTTTTACCTCACGCAAAAATTAAGAACTTTTCGTTTATTCATTTTATACTCATCTATACATTTTGTCTGTACACATTAATATCCGTAACTACTGAACGGATTTGAATGAAATTCGGTAAGTAGATAGATAAAGCAAAGGATTAACACATAGGCAACTTGTGTATCTCACTGCTGGACACAGGTCTCTTTCAAAATTAATCTCTGAAACTACTGGAACGGATTTAGATGAAAGTTGGTAGATAGACAGATAAGGCTCAGGATTAACACACAGGCTACTTTATAACCCACTACTGGACATTGCTATTGAGCTTGATTTTAAAAGATTAATGTAAATAATTACTTAGTAATCGATTTTAACGTACCCACTCAGTAGAATGATAATTGCTACATCATTTAATCGCTTTTGGCTGCAGAGACGTTTATCTAATAGAACCCGTATAGTAACTTTATCCGAAATCATTTAAATGCGTATAATTATTTTTTTTACAAAAACATTATTTCATCTTACATTTCTTAAGGGCGCGAGCCAAAATGAGTTAAAGTTAATGATTTAATTTTTGCTGACGTATGTTATTAAAGTTTTCAATAAGTAAATATTTTTCCTAAACCGGCTAACGGCATTTGAAATATTATGGCAGAATAAATCATCTGTGGACCTGCTCCAGTGCGTAAATGAGAAAATCAACTAAACGAGTTTAATATTATTTAGCAAGCGTAATATCGAAAAACGTATCGTTTAACAAATTTAATCGTTTTTGTCTGGCGACTTTTTACAGAAATTGGTAAATACCCTTTATTATGCACAGAGTATCTCTGCAACTAATGGGTTTCTGCGTGTAACCTATATTGGCAGATGACAGAACTGGAAAACTGAATCGATTGGTATTTTTAACACATAATTGACTAAAATTGCAGATAATCGGTTTTGGCAGCATGACGGCGAATGAGTTTCGGAGAGATGCGTGGACAAACATACATACATCTATAAAATTTTGTATATTTGTTTTGAAGTCCTAATAGATTATCATATGTGAATTTAGTGCAGTTCCAATATTACATATATACGTGTCGAATTGATAATCTCTTTTCTTTTTTAAGTCGATTAAAAAGGACATGCATCACTTGTAGTTTAGAACCAATAGCGAATCGTAAAGTTGAAAACAACCTCATTTCAATAGGATTATTCCGATCTGTCACCCTGCTTTGTCCCCTTAGGGGGACAGATCGGAAAAAGAGTTTGATCTGTCCCTCTGTTAGCAACTTTATTCGAAATTTATTCACTTCTACACGGACAGATAGGAGTGAATAAATTTCGAACTATCCCCTCGTTGCTAACAGGGGAACAGATTTTTTTTTTCTGATCTGTCGTCCCTCTAAGGCGACAAAGCGGGGTGACAAATCGGAATAATTCTTTCAATATTTTTTTTTGCATGGTATTTAATGTTGCTTAAAATTTTGAAATGCTCAGATTGAAGTATACATATCAAAGTTTCATAAATATTTTTTCTGGAAGTTTCTGTTGGCTCATTTAAAAGCATTAGGCTCAAATGTCTTTGCTTTTTTGTGTCACCGCAGGGCAAAGGCCTTTCTCTCCCTTTTCCACACAATTCTGTCTTTTGCTAGAGTCCTTTCGGCAGGAGTCAAGCTCACTATAAGTACTTTGATAAAAAACTAAATATCCAAGGTTGATGGCCAACCTTCAGTAATTGGAGAGACACCAGAAGAAATAAAGGAAGATAGTTACTTTCATATGCCCAAAAGTATGGAAGTAGCCATAACATCTGATTGGTATTCACAAACACAATGAAATGCAAGCTAAGTACTTGCATACTTCTACAATGTACTGGTATAATATATGTTTTAAGGACTTTAGCACTTACCAATAAAAGTCAAATATTCTTCGAAGTTTTCGGAGTCAACCAAAACATATTTTTTACCCAAAAACTCGTCCATTTTGGTCGCGATACAAACACGTATGATACAGAACAACGTTATCACTCGCTGATAACTTATCGTTTTCCGTTAACATCATATCTACTACGTGAGAGTAGATACTAAATAAATCATTTTGCTCGAAATGTTAAGTAGGTACAGTAAAGGTGGTTTTACACCGGCAAGGCGACGCGTGGTTTGGATGGGCGAGAATTAAAATCACGCTTACCCTTTTACACCGAAAGATGTCCATCGCTATACCGCGCCGTCTCGAGATGGCCAGCACTGCCTCACGCCGGCTCGCGATGTCACGCGCCGGCCATCGCTACCTCGTGTTGGCCATCGCTACCTCGTGCCGGCCATCGCTACCTCGTGCCGACTCGCGCTATCACGCGCCGCCTGGCCAACCGTGTCTCGCGCGCCGGCCAACCGTATCTCACGCGAATTAAGTAAACTATTGATCTTATACGTATACCTACGTACTAAATCAAAAGTCATTTATTCAAACTAGGCTGAGAATCAGCACTTTTTGAACGTCGAAATTACATAAGACAAAGTAAAGCAGAACTTTATACCTAAATAAAGGCCTCCAGTAATAAAGGATGTGCCCACTTACATATATCCGTATATGAAGCCGAAACTCGAACTCATAAATGATAAACTAGGACCATCGAAGTAAAATAAACAAAATAAGAGTTAATTACTAATAACAATAACAAAACCAATGTCAGCAAGACGACCAGTCACCACAATTAGCACCCGTTCACGAGCATAACGCAAAGATCAGCCATTACTCCCCTCGCCATATTTGAGGGAAGGTGGCAACCCGACCCCCAACGCTACCGCAAGCAGTGACATCTAAGGGAGCATGACGAACTTGCTGCCAGTTGCTCAGGCAAGAATAATATGATCAATTGTCGATGTCACTAGCTAATCACATATTGCAATACCACTCATAAAAACATTGTAATGAGTAGATTATGTCAATGATAAATAAAAATAAAATTAAAATAAATTGACTTTTACAGTCAAAGAAAATACTTTTGTCAGAAGATAAGCTAATTCTGGAGAAAGAACATAAACATTGTCTTGAGTTAATCACAGCGACCAACTATTCTTATCGTTTAAATAGTGAACAAAGGTTAGATTTTACTTTAGCTTTAAACGCATCGAAGGGCAAATCTAGCAAAGAAGAGGGTAACTTGTTACAAAAGGATATACCAAGCCTAACAAATGAGTTATTAACCTTATGAAGCGCTTGAAACGGAGCACGTAACTTGGTCTTATTTCTAGTGTTAACATTGTGGATATCACTGTTTTTAGTGCATAAATGTATATTTTGTCTATATTAGACAAAATATATATATATATATATATAAATATATATATATCCATATATATTCGCCAACATCTTATATATTATAAGATGTTGGCGAAGATGAATTGTGATGCCACCGTGAGAATACCAATATGTTTAAAAAATCTCTCAGATAATCTCTGGCATCTAGCTGGTAAATTGCTCGAACAGCTCGTTTTTGAAGTACAAATATATTTTGAATGTCAGCGGCTTTGCCTCAGAGCAGAATACCGTATGACATAACGCTATGAAAATAACTAAAATTACCGAGCTGTATCAACGTCAATGTATTGTCTTACTTTTCTGACGGCGTAAGCGGCTGAACTGAGCCTTCCCACTAGGCTTGATATATGTGGGCCCCACTGAAGTTTGGCATCTACTGTTATGCCCAGAAAAACTGCCGAGTCTACAGTTTTAAGCACCTATTTATCTAAGACGATGTTGGGTTCTAGATTTCTAACATTCGGTAAGGCAAACTTTATACATTTCGTATTCTTGGCATTAAGAACTAAGTTATTTGTCGTAAACCAATCCGTAACCATTGAGAGTGCACGGTGTACGTCGTCAAAATCTTGTCTGTTCCTGTCTACTTTAAAAATAAGAAAGGTGTCATCTGCAAACAGTACAACGTCACAGATACCCTTTAAATAGAATGGTATGTCATTGATTTAAACTAAGAATAAGAATGGGCCCAGTATTGAGCCTTGAGGTACACCTAACTGAACTGGTAACCCGGAAGATTTCACACCATTAACATCTACACATTGAAACCTATTATGTCAATATGAATTTATTACTTTAAGAGCTTCGTTTTGGACACCGTAATGATGTAGTTTACGCATGGTGCACCCAATCAAAGGCTTTGGAGAGATCACAGAAAACTCCAATAGCATTTCGCGAGTTCTCCCATACGTTAAATATGTGTTTCAGCAGAGCAACACCCGCATCTGTAGTCGAACGACCTTTTGTGAAGCCATATTGTTCATCATGAAGGAGGAGGCCATTTAAATTAAAATGTCTTAGCAACTGCTTGAGTATTAACTTTTCAAATATTTTACTAAATGCAGGTAAGATAGAAATAGGTCTAAAATTGCCAACGTCATTTTTGTTACCTGATTTAAATAATGGTATGACTTTACTACTTTTCATGAGGTCAGGAAAAGTTTCTAAATCAACACATTTATTAAAGTAACAGCTAGATAGGGGGCTACGATGTCTATTATATTACTTCATAGTTTAATGGAGATGCCTCTGTACGCACCGGGACTTACAGCTTAGTACGGCCGTTATTCCAAATGCGTACAGTGCGGCTACGTTAGAAACAATTGAGTCTGGTACCTATGAAATACCTAAGACCCTACTGACTCTAAACCTAGCCCTATAGCAATTACCTAGCACCCTAGTTACCCTAACGCCCTAGCCTATCATACAAACCACACCAAACGTAAGTTACGTTGGTTTTACGTGCGGGAAGTCTGTCACAAGGAGACCTACGGTGACAGACGGAATTTGGGTAGGAATAGGGGTTTGTGTACGTCGTGCAATGTACACAGGAAATGGTTTTCTCACTGCCGATCCCACAGACTCATAGGACCGATGATGGCTAAAGGTGTCTTGGCCACAGTGAGAGGAGTTACGGGAGATGAATCAAACTCGACTCCAGCTTGATGACTGCTTTATTACAGTAGTTAACTTAATTATATATAAATTTTGTGGTCAATACACATTGATACCTATTTACATGTGTGTTGTGTGTGTATCGAGCCGATGAAGCGAAGATCTCAGCAGGTCACTTCTTAGTGCTGACGGTGTGCCGGTGTTGCCGGCGGAACGAATGTATGTCGATCTTAACGCTGACGCTGTAATGATGTAGCTGGCTCGTGTAACTACTGTTCATGGTTGAACAGCCTCAATGATCACCAGTGTTTTTAGACTTCAGTGTGTTAAAAACGTTAACTACATCACGAGGTGTTACATGTTCGAAGCTAAATAAGCGACTACATTTGGGCATACTACTATGGAAAAGGTTTTCAGCTTTAGACGGGGATGAATTTAAGGAGCGAGTCGTAGTTATAGGTATGTTGGCAAAAAACTTATTAAATGCCTGAGCTACGTCAGCTGCGTTATTAAATATCGTAATTTATTGTCGACCATAACTTCAAGCTGTTTTTCTTGTTTAACCGACTTACCCGTCTCATTGTTAATAATTTTCCAAGTGGTTTTGACTTTATTATTGTAATTTTTAATTGTATCGCTTTAAAATTTTGTTTTAGCAAAAACACAATTATTTATGCCAAAGCATTCGACAGCATAGACCATCAGTCAGTTATAAACGCCTTGGAGTCCCAAAACGTTACACACACCTACATTGACCTCAATGACACCATCTATCGAAATAGTTCTGCGAACATCAGATTACATATTTCTGGTCCAAACTTCAGTATAGAAAAAGTTGTCAAACATGGCGATCCACACTCACCTAAGCTGTTCACAAGCGCACTGCAGGAGGTTTTCAACAACTTGCCTGCTTCGTGGCAGTCACGAGGCGTAAACGTTAGCGGCCACCAGCTAACAAACCTCCGCTTTGCGGATGATATTGTGTTGTTCTCCATATCACCTTCTGAACTTGAAGAAATGCTCCAAGATCTGAGCACAGTAAGTCTTGAGATTGGACTTTCAATGAACAGATCCAAGACCCAGGTCATGACCAACAGCACAAAACGTAGGGTCGAGGTAGACGGGAATGATTGCAATATGTCGATGAGTATATATACTTGGGCCAGATAGATTCTTTAAAAAATAGACAAGACAAGGAAGTCAAAAGCCGAGTCGGAAATGCTTGGCAAACCTATTGGGCCCTTAAAGAGCACATGAAAGGTAGTTCCAATAACACTGAAGAGAAAACTCATCGACATGTGCATCTTATCCGTTCTAACATACGGTGCACAAAGTTGGTCCCTCACTGAACAACAAAAGTCCAAACTCAAGATTTGCCAACGGGCAATGGAGCGCAGCATAATAGGTGTAAAGCGTACAGATCGCGTTAGAAACACCACCCTGCGCTCCTTAACTCAAGTAGCGGATGTTGGAGAAAACAACCAGGCTGAAGTGGGAGTGGGCTGGCCACGTCGCACGAATGCACTCGGAGAGATGGCCAAAGATCGTCACCCACTGGACGCCTCAGGGAGGACATCGCCTTCGAGGTAGACCGCGACGAAGGTGGTGTGACGATCTGAACATGTTTGCAGGGCCAACATGGCCAGAGATCGCACAAGACAGAAAGGTATGGAAGGGAAAAGGAAAGGCCTTTGCCCAGCAGTGGGACACAAACTAGGCTAACAAAAAAAATAACAAATATTATTAAATAATTTTTGACATACTCTAGGAAAGGAGTATCAAACCTGTACTTTTTCAATCCATATAACTCGTATAGCCTCGCTCTACTTTTATAAATACCTGGAGTAGTCCATTGGTTAAAGCTAACGGAGGTGCTATTAATGTTAATAGTTTTGGTCTTGAAAGTAGATTGGTAATCTTTTTGCACAACATCAAAAATTGCATCATAGATTTCATTAGGGTTATCGTATTCTACTATAGATGGTCTAATTATATGGGCTATATTATTTTTAAACTTGTTGCAACGGCTACCTGTATAGGGCCTGCGTTCTATTTTATGCGGCTTTTTATGTAATGGTATAGAGAAGCTAGCATATAAACCAGTGATCAAAAGTTAAGTCACTAGCACTAATTTATTTATGGCAGCACAATCACTAAATAGGTTGGGGAAAAAGTCGTTTCGTAGTATGTATGAACTTGTAATAAAATCTCTTTGGCTATACTATTTGTATCTGGCTGGTTTTGGTATCATTGAAAGTTTAAATTTTAAAGAACATAATTCCAAATTCAAATTAGGAAAATGTGTGATTTTCATTTGTTTTTCGTACCGTCAAGATGAGTGAATCTAATGAAGAATTTCGATACATTTTAAAATTTTACTACAAAAAAGGTAAAAATGCAACGCAAGCTGCGAAAAAAATTTGCGATGTTTATGGACCTAGTGTAGTGTCTGTGAGAGTAGCACAAATTTGGTTTAAGCGTTTTCAATCCGGAAATTTTGATGTCAAAGATGCACGTCGCTCTGGTCGCCCTATTACGGATAAAATGGATGCCATTTTTGAAAAAGTGGAGCGAGATCGGCATATCAGTAGTTACGACGTAGCTGAAGAACTGGAAATTGACCACAAAACAGTTTTGGCGCATTTGAAAAAAACTGAGTACACAAAAAAGCTCGACATTTGGGTACCTCACGAGCTCACTGAAAGAAACCTAATGAACCGTGTACTCATTTGTGATTCTTTATTACGACGTAATGAAACCGAACCATTTTTGAAAAAGCTGATAACTGGTGACGAAAAGTGGATCACGTATGAAAAGAACGTGCGAAAAAGGTCGTGGTCAAAGGCCGGTCAGGCTTCACAGACTGTGGCGAAACCCGGGTTAACTCGCAACAAGGTGATGCTGTGTGTGTGGTGGAATTGGAAGGGCATTATTCATTATGAGCTGTTACCACCAGGCAGGACCATCGATTCTGAACTCTACTGCGAACAACTGATGAGATTAAAGCAAGAAGTTGAGAGAAAGCGGCCGGAATTAATCAACAGAAGGGGTATGGTTTTTCATCATGATAACGCTAGACCTCACACATCTTTAGCCACTCAACAAAACTTAAGAGAGTTTGGCTGGGAAGTGTTAATGCATCCGCCGTATAATCCTGACCTAGCACCTTCAGATCTCCACCTGTTTCGGTCTCTTCAGAATTCTTTAGGCAGTGTCAGGTTAACATCACGAGAGGACTGCCAAAACCACTTGTCGCGGTATTTTGACCAGAAGTCCCAAAATTTCTATAGCAATGGGATCATGTCCCTACCTACAAGATGGCAAAAAGTTATCGAACAAAATGGTACCTACATACTTTAGTTAAATATAAATAAACTATATTAAAAAATGTTTTTAATTTTCTTAAAAAATGCGAAGAAAGTTTTTCCCCAACCTATTATATCAATTTCGTTAAAATTATTATTGTACGTTTGAACCACTCTCCGGAGCGGCGCTCTCTCTCCTGCATTTGTGCGACAGGGTGTTGTAGCAAACATTGGATAAATGCGCGCCTCTTGTCTCATTACTGTTCTAGGTACAATATAGTATATTTTACTTATCAATTCAGAACAATATAAGCTAGTAACACGTGGAAACGTAGTGGATTGTATATATTTACTTATAGCATACTGTGTAACTAGATTTAATATACAATGTACGATTGTTTGTTTTCCCAAATAAAATAAAATAAAAATAAAATATTGTATGCTAAAAGATTAGCAACAAGTCTCATAGAACTAATTGGCAAATACATTGTATTATTTCCGTACAAGGCGTGAATAAGTTGATAAGTCGACTTGCAAGTAATTTTTAATTCTATAAAAATGGCATGGAATGCCTAATTTATATGGTGAATAAAAATGAGTAAGTCGATAAGTTAATAATTCTCGGCAAACTGCACTAGTGTATGTTAATATGATTTAGATTCCAAGTGCCATTTTAATACAATTCAAAATTTCGTGCAAGTCGACTTATCAACTTATTCACGCCTTGTACGGATTTGTCAGTTTGTAATCACTAATAAATTGATTACAGTCGAAATATAAAATAGAATCACTGTGATGACAAGTCCTATTATAAATTAACATATTTAAATTATAAATGCTATATACATATATACTAATCTTATTGCTAACCAATCATCTATACTAGTCACGTATGTGATATGTCCTAGATAACATCTGCTGATTTGTACATACTATGCTAAAATAATATAATTACTCATATTAGCTGATGAGGCTTTCGTTAGGCAGCTGGATCAAGGGCTTGATCCAGAAAGCGGTACTTCTGGACACGGCACGTATTGTTAGGAGGTTCCTCTCTCAGGAGCCCTGACCACCGGTAGCTTGGACCCTGTTCCCGATACCGGTGGGCTACTATTTTTTATATTTTTAAATGTTTTTATTTATTTTAAGTTTTTATAAAAATATTTAAAAATGTAAATCATATGTATATAATAAAAAATAATAATAATAAATAATATCAAAAAATAATAATAATAAATCATTCATTTAAACGATTATTTCTCCTATTTGCGTCTCGCATTGTTGACCCGGTTTTACGATATAGGTCCCAATGAAGTTGTATTTGCGGATTTCCTCGTTGCAGTTTTCAGTAATGATCAGGTTCTCATCAGTGTAGACCAACCATTGACTGTCAGTTATTTTCTGTACCTTGGTTTTTTCTATCTTGATACGATTCTTTATGCAGCTATTGTAGTTGTTTTACATCCGCATGATTTGTTCGATACAGGTCTCTGAACTGGGTACTGTGCTAAATTACTTTCAGCGCAAATAAATCTGCCATCTTCAATTTCAGCCATTAGGTAGGGATACTTGGGATTAATGGTAAAAGTATCTGGATAATGTAAAATAGGAATGGGAATAACCTTGTAATATTTATATGTTTCATTGTCTATTAGAGGGACTTCTAACGCAAAGACTAACCTATTATTATTTAAATATGATTTAACTATGATATTACGTTCTAGTTTTATTGAATTATTTTTACTAACTGTACAAATTGTCCTAGCATGTTTACTAATTATTTCTAAAGTATTGTATATATTACTTCAGTGCTATATATAATGAACTGGTGCAATACATTTAGCTTGCTAAAGGCGATTTTCTTGTATGTTCTCATAACAAGTTCGAAAGTTGCTTAGAATTTGATACATAGTATTTACTATTCGTAGTAACTTGTTAAATTTGAATTCATTTTCAAGTAGACTTTCTATATCGTTAGTGTGTGAGCCTAAGTTTTTAATATTTGTATTTATGATTTCTGAGTCATTTACTAATTTATCCAAAGCTCTTTGCATTGATGACACTTTACGTTCGACTGCATGTTCTTTATTTTGGAGTAATAGGATTTCTGTACATTCTGTTAACTTAATTGAATCCTTTTTAAACAACTTAATAACCATGTATGAAAAAGATTTTGTAAAGGTGATAATAAATATGATATTTATTTTTAGGTCTATATATTCCTTTAAAAAGTCTTTAATTAGTTTGTCGTTATTTGTTGGTAAGTGAACTTCTAAAATGTTCTGTTTATAATTAGAAATATATTTTACCGTTAACTTATCTTTAACCCGTGCGTGAACTAAAATTTGTCTAGCTTTAGTATCGACAGCTTCATTTAAAATAGGAATACCTTCATGTTCCCTATTCGTAACTTAATTAGCTGTGACGTCATCATCAGAATCAGAAAGTTCTATCGTTTCTATGGGTGTTTCGTCAAACTGAAGCTCCTTATCTATTATATTTTGTTTTCGCTCTTTTTTATCGCCTACGTTAACAAATATCGAATCTAAATCATCGTCCATCGCATTAATTTTAATCCTAGATAAGGCATTTGTATTTTGAAGCCCTTTCTTGTACTTTACTTCGTAATCCTATTCTTCTAAACGTAACCGCCAACGCGTGAGCTTACTGTTGGGTTCTTTTAATGAATACAGCCATGCCAATGGTGTATCGTCTGTAAAGATGGTAAATTTATTACCATATAGATATGGCCTAAAATGTTGCCCATATTATGGCTAAAAGCCATTGAGAATGACTCAATAGTACTATACTTTACTTCTGTGTGGCTCAGAGTCCTGCTAGCATATGCTACTAGTTTGTCTGACCCTATTGCTCCTTGTGACAATAAAGCCCCGATCGCAAAGTTTGATGCGTCAGTAGTTAAAATAAAACTTTTACTAAAATCAGGATACAACCTAACACTCTGTATAAGTATGTATTTACAAAAATAAAAAAAATAAAAATGTTTATTTCAATTACAATGGGCATTTAGATACATATTTTTGGAGATCTCCTTTTAAGCAAGGAATTGCTTGTATTAGGAGTCTCCGCACTTCCACTTATCATTAATTACTATGCAATTGAAATGTAGACAAAGTAAACATGCAAGACTAGAAATAAAAATAAAAGCGATAAATTAACATTATACAAACGGCACTACGAAAGATTAAGAGTTGTACAGGAAAAAGCCAAAATCCAAAACGCGCGAGTACGTATGATGGGTGTGTTACGAGTGAGTATGTTAGTGTGGAGTGAGTGAGTGTGGGTGTGGGTGTAAGTGAGATTAGTGAGGTTGTATGGTGTGTGAATTTATAATAAGCGATGTTTAGTTCATTTATCGTGAATCCTGACTAGCACTAAATACAAAAGTGCGCCCATTTCGCGTTATGCGGGTGAGACCGGGATGCTAGTATAGGTAGTTACAAGCGTACGCTAAATTGTAGGTCGTTAAAAAAAAGTAGTATATATTTGTAGTGTATCAGTTATCTGGTTTCCATAGTACCTACAGTCACGAACCGGGATTGTTGAGCCACTAGCTTATCATCTTAACTTGGTTGTGTTACACGAAAGCCGCCCGTGAAATTTGACATGTGACATTTCAATAACGAAAAACGGGCAGCATTCGTGTAACACAACCAACTTAAGATGATAAGCTAGTGGCTCAACAATCCCAGTTCGTGACTGTAGGTACTATGGAAACCAGATAACTGATACACTACAAATATATACTACTTTTTTTTGTAAATACATACTTATACAGAGTGTTAGGTTAAACGAGGGTTTTACTTAAAGGGGTCACTGTAGGTAGGTACTTATCAGAATTATGCGAACATAAATGTACTGAACAGCTGATTTTTTTCGCGATTTCAGGTTTGATCCCATAATAAAAGTTGTTCATAAAGATGGGTACAATGACCCCTTAAAGTAAATCCTTCGGTTAACCTAATACTCTGTATAGGCAAATTCAGGACAAACAGACATGTTCATGCACACAAAAATGTTTGTCCAGGTTGGGAATCGAACCCACGACCTGAGGCGTGATAGATGGTATCTTAAGGGGACTACAGGACCTAAATGCAACAAAACGTATGTGATCTACTGCAGTAAACAACGTTAGAAAGATATATGATATTCTTCAGGATATATGCTAGTTAGATACTGTGTTGAAAACGTAATACAACTAATTTGATACGATAGAACAAAATCACGAAGATACCTCTAAAAATTTATTTTAACGATTAAAAACTTTACTAATATACATGCAATCATTCTGATCTTTGGTCAGAATAATCTACAAGCGACGTATTAACGTAATTGTGTTTTAATTTTTAAAGATTTCTGTAAATAGATAATTGCTTCATATTTAGCAATAAATTACCAGCGTTGTGGCATCGCGATTCTCTTTCTTTTCTATGCAGTTCGACAGTGATCATGCTTTAGGTCCTGTAGTTCCCTTAACCAACCACGCCATCTGGCATGTCTGCCACACATCATTATTGAGTTCCTTCGCGAAAAACAGCTATGTTGTTATGACATGTGTTATTTTCCGAGTATAGACGTTGTCATCAACGACATTTGTATGTGTAATGTTGATCATGTTGACACATCTCAATACTAAATCGTTATGTTTATTTTACAGGCGAGAAGAGCATCTATCATAAACCCGAACAGAATGTTGAATGTACTTCAACAAGCAGCCGACAGGAGAAGACTCCGTATAGAGAAAACTCTGGAGAAGGTGGGTACCTTACGTATCCTAAGTTTAAACAGTTAATCATTCAACACTGATCCGTAACACAACATACAAAAGCTCAGACGATATTTACCTTGACAGGCCCGTTGGCGTGGTTGGTTTAAGATACCACCTATCACGCCGCAGGTCGTGGGTTCGATTCCCATCCAGGACAAACATTTGTGTGCATGAACATGTCTGTTTGTTCTGAGTCTGGGTGTAATTATCTATATGAGTATGTATTTACAAAAAAAAAGTAGTATATGTGTGTGTGTAGTATATGTGTGTAGTATCAGTTATCTGGTTTCCATAGTTCAAGCTCTGCTTAGTTTGGCCAAATGACCGTGAGTGAATAATGTCCCAGGTTATTATTATTATTATCTTAGTTCTTCAGCCTGATTCAATTCAGAACCGCTGACGACTCCAGCAACCTAATTGCGTAACACACAATTCGATCGGAATCTGAATCATTTTGAAACAAATTGCTGATCCATTGCTTTAAAATGATTCCGATTCCGATCGATAGTGTGTTACACAATTACGGTGCTGGATATTGTAAAGTAAGAATCAAATCGAGTTTGACTCGAATAAGACCGCTGCATAGTAGGTAAGAAGGATTCTAGTTTGAATCAAAGCTAATTTGTTTGAGACTTACTCGAATCAAATCGAATTCCACGACCTCATTCCACCGGCCCCCTTCTCCCGTCGGACATCTAGACGCACTGCCAGTTACCATCCCTACCTAGTTGCTATTCGACCAATTCGCACTAAGCGCTACCAAATGACTTTTATATTGCGCACAGCAAAAGAGTGGAACTCGCTACCTGCGTCTGTGTTTGCGAGCGCATACAATCCTAATCTCTTCAATGTGAGCGTGAACAGGCTCCTTCTGGGTAAGCTCACTCCATCGTCGACTCTGTGTCTGTCCGACCTAGAGTCAAGAGCAAATCCATCGTAAATAAAAAAAAAATAAAAAAAATTGTCAGTTTGACAATCAAAATCATCAATCAAAAAATCAAAATTCCAACAAGAATCGATTCTATTTAGAGCTCCGAAGACGCCGGAAGAAAATATGCAGATCCACGATATACCACGTAATAAAAAGTAATTCTGTTGCAACTTATCCAGGGCTCCAGGGGATAGTTAATTAATGACAAACCATTCTGAATAAATACCTTTTAATTCACCCTTTAATTTCCCTATTACATCCACCTTTCCCATACCCGCGTTGAAAAGTAATCCCTTCGTATAACAATTACTCAGCAAATCGTAACAGATGTAACTTTTATACAAGCTTTTATCACCCCTTCATATTGGAGTGGTCTCCTGACGTCGTCGCGCGTCGCTAGGGGTCTCGAATCTCGATATTTTTATCTATCACTCCGTGGACGTAATAACGGTAATGGCGTCGAGACGCCATGATGGACGCCGCCATCTTGGAATGAAATAGATTTGAAATTAAACGTTATGTTTTGTAGATATATTTTTTTTCTTTGTTAGTTTATTGGGCGCTTGTTAAGAGAACTTTAAAATATTAATTTATTTTAGATACAAACGGCTTTAAAAATGTTATCATGTGTGTGGACATATTTTCAGGTGATTTTCTTCATCATGCCATCTAGCCTATATTGTTCTATTAAAAGGCGAGAGCCTGCTTCTTTTCTAACTTCTGGGAATTAATGGATGCCTAATCCTATCAATTGGCAATTCAATGAAAACTTTTGCCTATTTGTGACTGTCCACGAGAAAAGGTACCTTATGGTCGTTGGCACTTACGACATTGTGCTTATTACAAGCTAAGTAAACTGTACGATTTGTATTTCTGAACGGCTTAAGCGCCGATGACCATAAGGTACTTTTTCTTGCGGAGTGTCACATTTATTCATCTTTGTACCTAAATCGGCAATCATAAACCTATATCTAACCAAGTCTACAATCCATCCTATTACAAGTTGATTATCCAGAGTATTAGCTATTAACTAAACACAGTGCACCCGGTCTCGGCATCTGTAATATCATTCCGGAAATGTCGTAGCTATGACATAGCTCCACGATCCGCCTGCCTTTGTATTGTATAGTGCATTACAAATGTACATACAGATGGAGATTACGCTACGCTATGTGACGTTAATGGGAATGTCAGGGCTTAGGATTTGTACAGAGATTACATTCTGCGAGGTCTGAGCCAGTTATTAGTGAGGGTTAGTTTATAAAGAGGTGGCCAATGAATTAAACACATGGAAAATATGTTCCCATACTTGGTTCAAAAAAGTAATAATAATAACCTGGGACATTTTCACACACGGTCATCTGGTCCCAAACTAAGCAGAGCTTGTACTATGGAAACCAGATAACTGATATACTACATATACTACTTTTTTTTTTGTAAATACATACTTATATAGATAATTACACCCACACTCAGGACAAACATACATGTTCATGCACACAAATGTTTGTCCTGGATGGGAATCGAACCCACGACCAGAAATATAAATAAAGACAGAACCAAATACATTTAATACTGCAAAACTAAAAACTGCCTACCACAGATAAATCTCACGAAACAGGTTTAAAAAATACCCTCAGATCTTAATGTTGTACTCGTACTTACCATAAACGCCATCATATTGCCACGTTAGTATTTCTCACTAGCAAAGGTGAATTTTCAGGCGCAATTTTCATAGTAGGCACTCCAGACCGAGAACCACTGGGCCCGATGATGCTTAAATCTGTCTTGCGGCACCGCAGAGAGCAGACAATCTATCGTATTTTTATCCTAATTTCAACTTCTAAACCACATAACAATTTATACTATATTTCCCATCATTACCTAGCTTTCTCATTCCTTACTTCCCGTCTTTCCCGTGACGTAGTGTACGCTAAGCATGTCCTAGACTTAATTCCGTAGATAGATACATTAACCATAGTCTAGCTAGGTGATGACTAATGAACACTGACTACGAACTCGTACATACGTTCCTTCACGTAGAGCTGCCATGAGAAACACCTTATCTTATCTTTATAATATGGTAAATGCAATAAAACCGGTCAAGAGCGAGTCGGACTCGCGCACCAAGGGTTCCGTACCATCCTACTTCCTACTTCCTATCCTACTATCTTACTAATATTATAAATGCGAACGTTTGTGGGGATGAATGGAAGTTTGTTACTCTTTCACGCAAAAACTGCTGAACGGATATGGACAGATAGTTTATAACCTTTGATTATATTCGAAAAGAGAACACCTATGGTATTTGTTTTACTGTCGACGTCATGGCGTGTACAGAAATAGTTTCGAAAAGGTCACAACTCGTAAGAGATGTGCCCTTTTCGAATTTATTGTAACATAAGACCGTTAACTTCCATAATTCTTCTGCAAAGTAAATACAGAAGATATTTTTGATTTCAAGAAATGGGCTCAACTAAATTTTAAATCTAAACCTTTATCAGTAAGAAGTTACGGAAAAGGTGTACATAAAAAGTTAATTTTCAAGTATTGGCATATTATGAGTTTGTTTTTGATCCTAAAAAAGCTGAAGTAATCGCATAAAATTATATAGATAGTATCTCTCAGGAAATTTTCGTTCTTTCTAGAGTAAAAGGCACTTGCAGTAACTTACCAAGCCAAGAATATCGAGCATGTAATGACAATGTACCTATAATAAATTAAAAATTGCAGATATTGCAAAAGTGAAACAATATAATTACCAGGAGAATTTACAGAATTTTATGACGAAATACTGCAATGGCGAATTACAAACGAAATAGTCTCCAGGAGTTAAAAAAAAAGTATAAATTATCTGTAATTTAAATATCGAAATTTTTATTTTATGGACCGTATCTAAAATTGAACATAATTTTGGATACCTAAAATAAAAATTTCGTCAAATTTATAGGGTTTTTTTTTTTCTTTAAATTATGTGAATTCAATAATTATCATACATTTCGAAAAGGGCACATCTCACAAATTTTAAATATGTAAAATATATTATCTTATACTATATAATAACGTGATTTCTGTAACTTCGATTGCAAATTGGCTCCAGAATGTAACTAAAAATATTTATTCAATTCATTATACTTTTTTTTTAAATATTTTATTTTCTGGGAAACGAAGTTCTATGAAATTTCTGTCTGCGAAAAAGGGGCTCCCGATTTTTAGGTCCTCAATAGTGCAATTGTATGATACTTTGGACACTCGAACAGACGGAGTTGCATGTTTGGTCAAGAGCACCGTACTCGCAGTGGGTATCAGAGGGATCTCTAATCCTCATTTAAAGTTGCACTAGTCGTAGACGAGTAATCGCCTTACTACGTTTGTATGGAAGAATGACTGACTAGCGTAACCTTAATTAATATCCAATTTTATTGGTGTGTTCTTACAGGATCTCCATGTAAGAATCAGGTGACGATCCACAAGCGACCTCGGCTGGGTTCCGCAGAGTATGAAGACAACGGTAAAATGTCACTCCCTCACACTCCTGAAAAGACTGTCAAGGTTGAAAACCCTGAAACACCGGAAAACGTGAGGTATGGAAGCATTTTCTATCCTATTTTATTTTTAACTTATGACAAAGATTTAAATCGTTAGATTCGCCCGACCGCTTCAAAAGAAGGTCAGATTGGTCCCATTTTTGTTTCGTTGTTGTATGAATAATATTGTCTCGCTCAATCATCCTACTGAAAATGGTATCCATCGCTCCATGCGGGATGTGTGAGCTCACTTTGAGGGCAAATCTTACGATTTAGTCTTTAACTTATATGATGAATGATGAAGTTTTTTTTAAGAGGAATTTTATGCTCAGCTATTGACTAACTCTGCAATCATCCTAGGCTCGTTTTGAGAAAGTTTTGCTAAGCGATGACGATATAATACAATAGTGTGTACTAATGTTTTTTTTTATGCATGGGGCTCATGGAAACTTCGTGGAAAATCACCGTTGTGGTGCTGGGTTGCATGACTGTTTTTCAGCTGGTACGATTGTGTGTTTATTTTAATTGTTAATTAGTTGCGGTAGTTCTGGTTTATTTTAAAATGTAAACGTCCGTATTAAGTAGAAGGTTAGTTGAGCTTGTAGTTGTAGAAAAGAAAATGATGCTTATTGTGAAAGACTCTTCTGTTTAATATTTTCAAGTAATTATAATTGCCTACCTTAGTATTTATTTCGTGCAGTAGTTAGTGTACATTTGTAAAGCCATATAGATTTGTAGGGGTGCAGACCATAATTAAACTTGTAAAATAATAGGTTGGGGAAAAAGTTTCTTCGCATTTTTTAAGAAAATTCAAAACATTTTTTAATATAGTTTATTTACAT
This sequence comes from Dicycla oo, assembly GCA_948252095.1. Classification (NCBI taxonomy): domain Eukaryota; kingdom Metazoa; phylum Arthropoda; class Insecta; order Lepidoptera; family Noctuidae; genus Dicycla; species Dicycla oo. Next base: position 7,595,313 of record OX411729.1, read on the forward strand.
TTAACTAAAGTATGTAGGTACCATTTTGTTCGATAACTTTTTGCCATCTTGTAGGTAGGGACATGAGCCCATTGCTATAGAAATTTTGGGACTTCTGGTCACAATACCGCGACAAGTGGTTTTGGCAGTCCTCTCATGATGTTAACCTGACACTGCCTAAAGAATTCTGAAGAGACCGAAACAGGTGGAAATCTGAAGGTGCAAGGTCAGGACTATACGGCGGATGCATTAACTCCTCCCAGCCCAACTCTCTTAATTTTTGCTGAGTGGCTAAAGATGTGTGAGGTCTAGCGTTATCATGATGAAAAACCACACCCCTTCTGTTGATTAATTCCGGCCGCTTTCTCTCAACTTTTTGTTTTAATCTCATCAGTTGTTCGCAGTAGAGTTCAGAATCGATGGTCCTGCCTGGTGGTAACAGCTCATAATGAATAATGCCCTTCCAATCCCACCACACACACAGCATCACCTTGTTGCGAGTTAACCCGGGTTTCGCCACAGTCTGTGAAGCCTGACCGGCCTTTGACCACGACCTTTTTCGCACGTTCTTGTCATACGTGATCCACTTTTCATCACCAGTTATCAGCTTCTTCAAAAATGGTTCGGTTTCATTACGTCGTAATAAAGAATCACAAATGAGTACACGGTTCATTAGGTTTCTTTCAGTGAGCTCGTGAGGTACCCAAATGTCGAGCTTTTTTGTGTACCCAGTTTTTTTCAAATGCGCCAAAACTGTTTTGTGGTCAATTTCCAGTTCTTCAGCTACGTCGTAACTACTGATATGCCGATCTTGCTCCACTTTTTCAAAAATGGCATCCATTTTATCCGTAATAGGGCGACCAGAGCGACGTGCATCTTTGACATCAAAATTTCCGGATTGAAAACGCTTAAACCAAATTTGTGCTACTCTCACAGACACTACACTAGGTTCATAAACATCGCAAATTTTTTTCGCGGCTTGCGTTGTATTTTTACTTTTTTTGTAGTAAAATTTTAAAATGTATCGAAATTCTTCATTAGATTCACTCATCTTGACGGTACGAAAAACAAATGAAAATCACACATTTTCCTAATTTGAATTTGGAATTATGTTCATTAAAATTTAAACTTTCAATGATACCAAAACCAGCCAGATACAAATAGTATAGCCAAAGAGATTTTATTACAAGTTCATACATACTATAATGCGAAAAGACTTTTTCCCCAACCTAATACGTTTAACTACTTTTAATTATAAATATAAAATACACTTCATGGCTCTTTCATCTTGCTAGTCTTATTATCCGTCATCATCCTTTCAAAATTCGAGCTTTATGTTTTTTTACAATAAAAACCATACAAATAATGACAATAGATAAAGCTGCATTCAGACAACATGCTAATTAAAATTCCCACAACTCGGCCGTTCTGCTTTCAGTTTGACTGTAATTCTAGATCCACAAAATTTATTTTGATCCATGAAATCATCTAAATCATCAAGACTGAATACAATGCAAGATCTCATCTAGAACCTCGAGGCATACTTTCATTCACACAGGATATAATCCTTCTAATAGTTAGCAATCGATTTTTGTCCCTACAACGAAGTGAGAGATCAAAACGACATAGGAAGATACTCTGACACCATTTTATTTAGAGCTCGTCTATGCTGAAATGGCGCGACCACTACCGCGTTTACCGTAGGGTACGTATACTAATTTATCGAACCATCAGGTTAAGCTACGCTTGCCGAGGTTGGTCTCGTGAATGGGTGACCATATTTACATATCGAGACTCCTCCGTGCCTCGGAAAGCACGCTAAGCCGTTGGTCCCGGCTGTCATTCGTGGATCTTTGACTGTCGTTACGGGTCGTCAGAAGCCCGTCTTACCAAGGGGTATCGTATTATCAAGTAATTGGGTTGTGGAGGTTAGATAGACAGTCGATCCATGTAAAATACTGGTATTCAACTGCATCCGGTAAGACTGGAAGCCGACCCCAATATAGTTGGGAAAAAGCTAGTCAGATGATGATTGCTTCTTGAATGATTTATCATCAGCCAATCGCAGCAGTTTACGCGCGCATTCGTTTTGCGATAATTTTCGTTCAAAAAAATGGCCCAAATATTCCTAGTTTTTGATAACACTAAAAATGCACACATGACTAATTTTATCTATTTAGCATTTCGAAAACTTCTGCTTTTAGTTTTTTAACATTTAGTTTTGTTCTGTTGTTTTCTTTTAGTTGTTCATGTTTTGTTTCTGGTTTTCATTGAATAAGTAGAAAATCGTTTGACCGCATGACGGTGGGGGTGATTGGTGGTTCCAGAAACTTATACAGCCTGGTGGAAAACCTTCGAGTCTGCACATCAATGCTTGTTGATTGCAGTCTCGCCACCATATACTACGGTGCGCGCACCCATACGCAGCTGAAGCAGGTCATCAAGGAGTTCAAGAGGACCTCGTACTGTGGGATGGTGAAGATGACCCTTCTCTCTAGCAGGGATAAGAGTTGTATCAAGGAATTTGATAAAAATCTCTGGAGTTCCAAGAATGATATGTGTAGGGCTTGTGTTAAGGTGAGTTTTATTGTTGCTTTAGTTTTGTTTATGTTTAGATATCAATACCCATCACGTCTGCGGAGTTTCGCTAGCTAATTTAATTTGACTGTATTAAGGGCTGTTAGATCTTACTAACCTTACTATGTAGCCTAGCTATACAGTGCTAGGTTAAACGAGGGATTTACTTTAACGGGTCATTGTACTCATCATTATGAACAACTTTTACTATGGCCAACCAAACCTGAAATCGCGAAAAAAAAATCAGCTGCTTCGTACATTTTGACGAACTGATTTCATGTTTGCTCCCATAGTAAAAGTAGTTCATAATGATGAGTAACCTAACATTGTATTTTTTTTGTAACATATCACTATATTTGAATTAAATTATTCCGTAAAATGAACTATAATTAATAATAGCCACCGCCCGCAGCTTCGCCCGCGTGGGTGTCAATACTTCCCTCTATTTTTCCCCTTCCTATATTTTTTTGAGCGGAACCCTAATTTTTCTCTAAAATAAAAGTTACCTCTTATAACATCAGCTATCTGCCAGTGAAAGTCCCGTCAATATCAGTCCAGAGGTTTTGAAGATTAGCCGGAACAAACAACCAGATAGACAAACAGGCAACATTTTTAAAATTTTAAGTACCGTATATACTCGTATACTTTCATATGCATTTAGTAAAAAGCTGTGATTTTGACATTACAAATAGACACTTCAATTATATTTATTTGTACATTATTGTTCTTATCTTACAGCCTATAAAAACAAGTGAGAATAAGGAAAACTCGAACTGCAAGTACTATGACAACCGCGCGGCTCTGGACCACGACTGCATGCCGGCCGCCTTCGACCTTGAAGACCTGGTGGAGATAGGCCTGGAGATGGAGGCCTGTCCGTACTACGGTGCCCGGGCAATGGCCAAGGTGGCACACATTGTGTTCTGCCCTTATAATTATCTGATTGATCCGAATATTAGGAGTAATGTGAGTAGCAACCTTTTATCATTTTTTTTTTTTAAAGTGAAAGCGGCCAAGTACCATCGACTAACGCTAGGCCTTTCCAATTTTGAAACAATTTTGCCTGCAAGCTGCAATTGTACTTTGACAAAGTAAAACAAAGGACCTTAGGGGAAGGGTTTTTTCATGAATTAGTGTATACAAAAAGCAACTTTAAGGTGTAAAGGCGTCCGTTTTGTCGATAGTACAGCCCGCGGCACGTAAGTTGGCAAGAGTCGTTAGATGCGCAGACGTCATTTTTTAGATCTCTTTGGTCGCGAGCGGGACGCGGGGAACGAGGTAGCTTCGTTCCGAGCGCGCGATTGGTTGGTCAGTCGACCCTTGTCTCTCGCGTCGCGTCCACGTTCCATTCGCTCCCGAGTACACTTGCGTGCACTAAAATTGTAACATTTGTTTTTGTTGAGCTTTTGTTACAAGTTCTTGTTATTGTTTTCTTTGAATTTTTAAATTTAGATAATGCCACAAACAAATACCATTTTACGTAGACATGCCAGAAAATGGTTTTATGATGTGTACTGTTACATATTTTGACGAATTATGCGAACATAAATGTACTGAACTGCTGATTTTTTTTTTCGCGATTTCAGGTTTGGTCCCATAGTAAAAGTTGTTCATAATGATGAGTACAATGACCTCTTAAGACGTTGTTGGTGTTTTACAAATAACCCTGTATATTTTATTTATTACTCCTAATATACTTCACGAATTCTTCTCCTTTCTTTAACTTTCTTCTAAATAGTTATGTTTAAAAATAAATTATGGTAATAACCACAGAATAATGACAAGCAATAAAAGTGACCATTTTTTTGTTGCAATAAGTGTAGCATGCGCGAACTTACCCCCACTACGCCAAAACCTTGCCAACTTACGTGCCGCGGGCTGTACCTACCAATGAGACTTTTTCAAATCATAATTATGTAACGGGTGTCCAGTGGCAGTCAAAGTTTCAACAAACGTAATTTCTGAACGCGACACGTTAGAGGGGCGCGGGGGGCGTCGTTGAAAGCCTAAGCGCTGCGCAGTGTCTCCAACCACGCCGTAATTACGGTAGACCTACCGTCATTTTCCTAGATCTACCACCTACCGTAGACATGTTATTACGGTGCCACATTCTACCGTAATTTCGACCGTGTCCTTATTTCTATAATGGCAACACTTAATTTATTTTATTACGGCAACACTGCAATGAAAAAAGAAGACACGCCGCCATTCTTTTTTTATTACTTTATGTTTGGAATGCTATCCATGCCCTGGCACGTGCAAACGCCGACTGTGAACGCATTTTTAACCATATTGATATTACTGACTTGAACACGAAGAAAAGGAATCAGTTGTCCACAAAATGTATTGCTGGGAACCTGTTCGTGCAACAGGTTATTAAGAGACATAGCAAAAACTATGTTGATTTCCATCCCACCTATGAGATGATTAAAAAAATAAATGCGTCGATGTATAGGTTAAAAAAAAAACTATTAAATATTTGCTCCCAAAAATTGACCCCCATATTCAAAATTCATTTTATTAACCCTTGTTTGGGTTACAGAAATTCATACGTTTACCAAATTTCAACTTAATGGGTCGATTAGATTCGGAGCAAATCGGCTGTGACAGACGGACAGACAGACACACGAGTGATCCTATACGGGTTCCGCTTTTGCCTTTTGAGGTACGGAACCCTAAAAAAAAACAAATAAAATGTGTAAAATGCGATGCAGGAATGTGTGCCTCACGGCTGAGCCAAAAAAGGCCCAGTTCAGCAAAAATGCCTGACCACTAGTGCCTGACGCTGGTTTTCAACTGGACTTGAGGTCTGAGGTGACGGATGTAAGCCAGTTTTATACTGCAACGTATGTATGTATCCCTACTTAAATAAAAAAATAAGTTTTTTGTCAGATAAAAGTAATATCGAGTATGTAGGTACATAAGTACATAAGTAGTGTGATTTTGAGTAAAATTGCACAACAAACAAAAAATAAACTTTTTTGCAAAAAATAAAACCGACTTCCAAAACAAAACTACAAAGTGAAAAGTAACTGTAATTTCGGTAGTCGATGTCTTTTGTTTTGTATTTTCCTTTTTTGCCACCGACTTCCGAAATTAAAGTTATTTTTCACTTTGTAGTGTTTTGTCTTGGAAGTTGGTTTAATTTTTTGCTAAAAAGTTTTTATTTTTCACTTTTTAGTTGTGGTACCTACCCCACACAAATTCGAATACCACTACCTGCTATGTAAATAACAGTGATAGGAAGTTATTAAAACATCATTCGCATAGATTAAAACATCACCCACATAAACTAAGAGTGAAAAAAACGCATTATTGATGCTAACTCAAAAAACTACCCAAGCAAAGTTCATAAAATTTATATGGGACCACCAAGTCGGTTAAAAAAACAGATAAATACGTAAATGTACATTGTAAAAGTATACGATTTTGATCCAAGTGTTTCCACCCACAGTTATCAATTGAACTGAAAGGCGCCGTCGTGATAGTAGACGAAGCCCACAACATTGAAGGTATCTGTCGAGACGTCGCTTCCGTCAATATCACTAGGCATCAGATTCAAAATTCTATTAAGGTGAGCTTTCTTCGCTTTTTATATTCGTAATAATATCTAAGAGCTGACTACCTCGTTGGTCTAGTCACAAGCGCTACTGCTGAGCGTGAGGTCCTGGGTCCAATTCCCAGGTAATCAATCAATCAATCAATCAATCTTTATTTGTGAACATAGGTATACATAAAAGGACTTAAATATACACATAATTGTAGTCGAGCTCTATGTTCTACCATTAAATTGGTGTACAAATAGTAATTTTAGTATTTATTTTATTGAGTACATCAAGTAAATTCGAGTTTAAACAATATTTAAAAAGTCAAAGTCCAAATGGGCACTCGTTTAAAGAAAAGAAATAAAATAGTTAAATAAATGTCAATTGAATGAAGAAAAGTCAATTAAATTAATTTTACATGTATGTCAATGGAAGATAATATTATAGGAATTGTGTCATAATATATCATTTAAAAAATCTTCAACAGAGTAATATGTCTTACCTATTAGAAACAAAAACAAATTCCTTTTAAATTTGTGGACATTTTCTTCACTCCTTATACATTTCGGTAATTTATTATATATCTTTGGAGCCATTGCAAAAACACTGTTCTTATATAATGCAGTTTTAGAGCCAACTGTTTGTAACCGGTCACAGCGGCGCTGGCTGAATATTTAGGTAGGGCAAAGTGTTATCAGGTTTTACCATCTGGCATTTCTCAGTAGCCCGGAATCTGGATTTGTGGCCGGTTGATGGCAATAGACTCGCCCTCTATTACATGGAACTTAAACATAACTGGCGAAATGTGGGGGTACTATAGATACACCTCAGCCTAACCCTTCGGGAAAACAAAACGTGATGTTATGTTATATAATAGTAGCTGCTGCCTGAGGCTTCGCCCGCGTGGACCCTTCTAAAATAAAAGTAGCCTAATTTACTCCTATATAATATCTACCAGTGAAAGCCCGTCAAAATCGGGCTAACCGTTTCGGAGATTAGCCGGAACAAACAGACAATTTTTTTTTTTTTTTTTTTGGTAAAAAGCTGTTATTTTGTCATTACAGACACTTCAATTTTATTTATTTGTACTTATACAGGGCATTTTTGTATCAGTAGCCAAATTTTCAAAGGGTGTTCTACCCATGAATATGAACAACTTTCACTATGGGACCAACTCTGAAATAACGAAAAAAAAAATCAACGTTCAATCACAAAAAAAAAGTTTCATACATTTTCGTCAAGTAGGTAGAGCTTTTGTATGAAACAGCCGATTTTTTTTTTTTAGTGATTTCAGAGTTGGTCCCATAGTGAAAGTTGTTCATATTCATGGGTAGAACACCCTGTGAAAATTTGGCTACTGATTAAAAATTTCCCTGTATAGATACAGTAAAGTTCAGCTAATCAGTCATCGGCTACATCCAGCGTAACAAATCTCGGTTTAATCGATGGTAAGCGTTTAGCGTTAAATGCATTTAGTGATTTGCGGTGCAAGTAGGCCTTTTTTGGATTAGAAATTTAAAAAAACCCACCCCTGTTCCTTCAGTTGCCTGTGCCAGGGCCACGGTAACTCTTTCGAACCACCCGCAACCCTGGCGGGCATCGGCCCTAGCGGTGCAAGTAGGCCTAAAGAATTACTTTCAGAATTCACGATCATTTCTCTTTCTACGACTAATGAGCCAAGTATTCTAATTAATAGTAACTTATTATCTGTGTATGGACTTGTCAACAGGAGCTGGAGATTGTGTCGAACTACCGCGTGGCCAATCAAGACGTGGAATTTTACATCGACGCCTTACTGAAGACGCTCAAGAATTGGGATTATTGGTAATATTATCATACGTTTTAAGGGTTCCGTACCTCAAAAGGAAAAAAACGGAACCCTTATTGTGTATCTGTCTGTCTGTCCGTCTGTCACACACAGCCAATTTGCTCCGAATCTATTGGACCGTTGAAGTTGAAATTTGGTACACGTATGAATTTCTGTGACCCAAACACGGACGTGTAATGTAAATAAATTAATTTTGAATATGGGAGACAATTTTAGGGGGCAAATAAGAAAAAAAAAAAGGGTTACAAACTCTACCGTGTGACATGTTAAATGAAAAGGCTTACTGTGAGGGTCTCAAATAGATTTTGTTTTTATAATTTGAAAATATATTTGTTTAAAGTTATTTATGAAAATAGACGAAAATTGACCATTCCCCCACCTTATCTCCGAAACTAATGAGCCTAAAATTTTGCAAAAAAAACAGATATAGTTCTGTAGGTATAGATTACAGTAAAATCTATAAGAAGTCTATGGTTTTAAAATAACATGGTAAATCTCTCAATATTGTGCGTACAAACTTACATTTGCAGTTGGAATGTATGGGAGAACATGTTTTTCAACTACAATGTTAAGTATGTTCTTGGGATAAATTCATCCCAACTACGGAACCCTTCATTGTGCGTGGTCACGCACTTTGCTGGTTTTTACAATTATAGTGATGATGTTCTTCTGAAAGATCTGGTGCGTAGGGACTCTGGATTACCTAACCCCACTTCCAAAAAAGAAGAGGTGAAGAGGGGTTGGGTTAGGTTAGATTAGTCAGGTCACTGACTGTACTCGCAACCGGCGTGCGTGTATGACCAGATGTATGAACGTAAACGAAGCAAAAGGAGTATGTATGGATCGTAGCAGGTAGCGTTCTGTAGTTTCTGCCAACCCCCATGGGACGAAGGCGTGAGTTGTATGTATGTCTTTTATTATGCCATAGCGTTTACGATACTAACCGGGTGTTAGTTCTGGAACTAAAATCAACTACGTCTCAAAATTAAACTCAAGTCAACTCTTCTGTAGACTGTTGATAATCACCAAGTCACAATCACAGTTGACATGCGTTCGACGATTTGTTAGCTAATTTTTGTGTTCATTTTCGTTTCGGAAACCGGGCGTAAGTACAGGCGTGACCGTGGGGCCTACTCCCTAAGCACGAAGTCCGTAGTTTCAGCCTTCGTAACGGGCGTTTCCTACTCCCTATCACCGACGGACGGATGATTCGTCCGGGGCCCGAACGAAGAATGAATGACGACACGATTTGACAGTTGTTTCTACTCCCGATGTGTTTTTGCCCGTCCGAAAAATTAGGTTTGACACTTGTTTGGACGGCTCGTTATGTTAATTGATACGACATCAAAATAGTTATCGTGCTGACGACGAAAGTAACAATTTTAAGAAGAATTCGAAACTATGGCTGCTTTTTAATGCTCGAAGGTCTACAGGAAGAGCGGATGTGACGCCGACGACATTTACGCCAAAACTTTCGGTTGGCGAGTATTCTCAATAATTTTAATCTCTTTGATTCTCAACATTGAGTTCATAGGGAACTATCATAGGGGACTTACACGGGAATTGTTCGAGGACTTGTGTAATGATATAATACCTCTTTTGCCATCGGGCTGACATAAACACCTTCCCTCAACGAGGAAGACCTACAACTAGAGCGCTGTAAACAGAGAGATGAGACTACATCCGCTCATCAAGCCGCAAAGAACGAGAGACAGATTAGTGTAATTGCTGGAAGAAATAGGTATAGAAATATAAATGGATATAGGCACAATAAAAGTGTTATTTTATTAACAAAATGGTTGTTTTTTTATTTAGCACCAAATAAAACTGAATCATTGTAACAATCAACAAACACACTACAACAATCAAAACATAGATTTAATTTTATTTATCTATTGTAGTCTTAAATTATTGCTACTTCTTGCTCAGTCGGCAGTGCCGTGTCGCCGAACACGTGGACGTGCACGACGTGGGTTTAATGCTGTAAACAAAAGAAATAAATAATTTTAGACAGTGTAAATTTGTGAAACATGATTAAATACGTAATAGCTTTATCTTTTCTACTGAACAACAATAATACTTACTTCACTTACTTTGATTTTTCGTTAGTAACTTCAGCTCCAGTGCTTCAGTGGACGTTGAGGGCTGTTCTGGGTGGGTATAGGATGGCTGCTGGGTCTTTGTAACTACAGGTGGACCCTGTATAACAAAAACTGAATATAATTGACGGATACAACAAATATCATCGATAGAAATGTTTGACAAATGTAGAATTGTGTAGGTATCTGTGATTTATTATTATTTAATAAAAAAAGTCTCGGCAAAGGCTCCATGTAACATAATTATTATCAGTGTACTCGTAAGACCTACAGATAAGTATTTGGAGGATGACTGATTATTATCATTGTATGCACTTTACTGATGACAAGACTTTAAAATCTTATTAATATTGACGAGTAATATTGTATTAAACTCACCCTTTGCCACTGCTCCACGGACTTTGTGCAACTTGCCATTGAATTGCACAGGCTTTCGAAACCACAGCCGTTTTGATCGTATTCCCCCGTCGTCGGTACGCCTCAATAGACCGCGAGCCAACTCTTAATCTAGCTCTAATTGCGGAGGGCCTCTATTTGTGCGTAAGTTGTTGTTGGAGCGGATGGGGCCATTTAACAAAATTAATCTAATTAATTTTACAAAAAAATCCGGTTACTATGTAAACAAAAAGCTCTGTCATATCCACAGAACATAATGTACCCTGACGGGTCATATCCACCCACAGAACATATTACACTATTGCACTTGAAAATTGCCGTCAAAGGCAGAGGTATCAAATGGATAGAGCCTCTATCCGCAAAAAAATGGCAAAATAATTAAATTCTATATTTAGAGACATGATAAAACTTATATTGTTAAAAATGTGCTCATTTTCTAACAACAAAAATATGGATTTTTGTTTATTATGCTTGAAAATCACAAAATAACAAAACCGGTAACCGACCGGTAAAATAGCGCAACTCTATCGTCATGAGTCTGTCGTTCACGAAAATAATCTATGATTCCGTTCCGTTCTGATGAATCCGAAATCATTAGGGAGTAGGGTTCACTACGACGTATCGGACTACTATCGGACGGGCCCGTTGCTTCGTTGACGGAGTTAGGGAGTAGACCCCCGTGTCTAGAGCAGGCCCATTCAGCAATAAATAATAATAATAATATCCTGGGACATTTCACACACGGTCATCTGATCCCAAACTAAGCAGAGCTTGTACTATGGAAGCCAGATAACTGATATACTACATACACTACTTTTTTTTTGTAAATACATACTTATATAGATAATTACACCCAGTCTCAGGACAAACAGACATGTTCATGCACACAAATGTTTCGTCGCTTTGGAGGGCAGTAGAGCTAAGCCACAATTTTAGCGAGTTAGTAAGTAGTAAGTATGTTATTCATAAATTCTCTTAACTCCATTTTCCATAATTCAATAACATGTTGAGAAATAGCCATAGTTTATAGTAGTCAATAAATCTAACAGATATCATGACTTTAAGCAAGTTTTTTTTTTCAAATTTGCCTATAAACTTTATTGTCGATTCAATAAGAGTCAAATATTCTAAGATAATTAAACGTCTGTAACTCATAAGTGTAGTTCTGTGGCTTGGCTCTATTGCCCTCCAAGGCGACGGTTTGTCCTGGATGGGCATCGAACCCACGACCTGCGACATGATAGGCGGTATATAATAAGTAACTAACTAATAATAAAGTGCTGTATATTATTTTAGGTTATAATTTCCTCGTTTTGGCATAAAAACGATGATTTTTTTCGCCTAGTGGTCACAAGCGCTACTGCTGAGCATGTGCTCCAGGGTTCGATCCCCAGGCTGGGTAAAGTGTTATTGGGATTTTCCATCTGTAATTTCTCAGTAGCAGCCCGGAGTCTGGATTTGTGGCCGGTTGTGCCATCGCAATAGACTGGACCCCTATTACATGGGACTTGAACATAAGTGGCGAAATGTGGGTGTAGGTACTAGAGGTACAGCTCTAACCCTTCGGCGTTACAGGCGTGATGTTATGTATAATTATTTTATCTTAGGCAGTTGTCCCACCGCCGGCGAGGAAGCGACTAACTATCGGCTATATTTTCTCGCTCAAGAAACGTACAATAGATATACATTCCGTGTAAACAAAAGAGATGCATATATTAATAGTTGATCGCTGACTGTTCACACCGCGCGCGAGTACTCGTTTGACGTTCGCTTGGCGGGCTCTCGCTGAGAGACTCACGCTTGGTACATACGCATACCAGCGAGTAATTGCTTGTCGCCGTCGTTCACTCGCTGCTCGTTGCTCGCCAACTCATTTCTAGTTTCTAGCTTTAATCACTTCTCGCTCATCGCTGGCGGTGGGACAAGTGCCGAAGGCTTTAAAAAGTTGACATTATAATGTAATCCATTGCGTATTTCGTTCAGGTTCGAGAATCAAACTCCTCTAATCAACAATCAGCCGGTGATCTACAACGAAGCGGTGTACAAGTGGCCAACTGAAGAGTTTGTGAACACGCTCAACAATCACAACATTGGATACCAGCAGTATGGCGGTTAGTATTCACATTTACTTACTTAATTAAAAAAAGGAGAGAAAAAGTTTTTCTTACGTATGATTTTTAATAAAAAATTTTGCAGCCGCTATCTTGAATTTTCATTTTCACCAAATTCACACTCTCTCTCTCTTTCTATTATATATAATAAAAAAGTCGCCCCCGATCGCACACGTTTTTCTTACGAATGATTTTTAATAAAAAATTTCGCAGCTGCCATCTTGAATTTTTATTTTCACCAAATTCACTCTCTCTCTCTCTCTCTCTCTCTCTCTCTCTTTTTCTAATATATATAATAAAAAAGTCGCCCCCGATCGCACACGTTTTTCTTACGTATGATTTTAAATAAAAAAATTTGCAGCCGCCATCTTGAATTTTCATTTTCACCTAATTCTCTCTCTCTCTTTCTATTATTTATAACAAAAAAGTCGCATGTAGGAGGCATAACACGTATGATCGTGTGCGTCGGGCTGCACACGATCATACGAAAACCAAAGGCGCTGAAGATCACTTTATTTTTTATCCATTTTCGAAATTTGAAAGTTTTCAGTTACGAGCGCCGTGGTCAGGAGTCCTCTTGACCACGGCGCTCGTAACTGAAACTTTTCAAATATACGATTCGGTGTCCGCTACTAATGCCGCACCTACTCAGCTATCAACTTTTCGCCCTGCATATGCTTGCTCAAAAACCTCTAGGCTCTCCTACCATTTATTTATAGAGTGGGTTTTTTATTGTGGGAAACGAGTGTGAGAGAGAAAACAAGCAAACTCCGTGTCAACTGATTTTGTAACCAGAAAAACAACAAGTCATTTTGACATTCCTAACAAGTTTTCTACTACTTGACCAAAATTAGGCGCATGACAGGAATTCAGTTTCGGCGCCCGCACCCCGCACCTATCCCCGCGCTTCCCGTAGTGACGTGCAGTCGTATACTCGCCTTTGGCAGTGATGATAATACGTACAATATCAATCACCGTTCCGGTTTTCCTTCCCTAGTTCCAATACCTTCATAGCTGTCATGCGCCTAATTGTTTTGGTCACGTAGTAACAATTAAATGAACAAATCACAACTGTAATTCTTTGTCAAATTGGCCGAGTGTGTCAATCTGCTAATCAATTAATTTCGCTGAAGCTGAAGCCGTTTTCACTCGCATAATGTACACCATTATGCGAGTGAAAACGGCTCCTCTGATGCGCGGGATCGGGGGAGCGCCAACGAAATCCTAAGGATGGTCTCTAAGAGGCCAGAGTGTAGTGCAGGGGAGTTACATCCAGCTCCATGTGACGAGATGACATTATGATATTTTGACACGAGTGATTTTATTATTTAGTTTTTTTAACGATGCACTACTAACATAGTTTTAAGACCTTTGTAACTAAGAATTTATTTTTATTTATATTTTTACTAACCAACGCTGTCCCTGTCCTGGGCAAAGACCTCCCTCCACTCCTTCCATATATCGCGAGCCCGCGCGTCCTCCTTCCAGTTCTGACGGAACGGATCCAGCTCGTCGCGCCACCTCCTATGTGGCCTGCCGCGACTTCGCCTCACTGTCTCAGGGCACCAATTCTGTGCTATCTGGGCCCACAGCGGCAAACATGTCCTGCCCACTCCAATTTAAGATGGGCAGCCTTTTGACCCACGTCAGCTATCTTTGTTTTAGAGCGCAGTATTGTGTTTCAAACACGATCCGTTAATTTAACGCCTTCTATACTGTGCTCCATTGCTTGTGGGCAGATCTTGAATTTGGACTTCTGGATGTTAGTCAAAGACCAAGTCTGTGCACCATACGTTAAGACGGGAAAAACACATGTTCACGAGCCTGCATTTCACTGCCATAGGCTCACCCTAGATTAGTTCCTTCATGGACCAGTAGCTCTTCCAGGCGTTTTCTGTTCGTCTTGTGATTTCTTTATCTTGTCTCGCCTGGAAAGATACTACTTGGCCCAAGTTAAGGTATACCTGGATTCGTGTCACCTCGTCTACTTTTATGCTTCCTGGTGCTAACTAACAATTATGGACAAACGTAGCTGACCCAACAAACGTTGTCCTGTCAAAATTTTAATAATTTATACAAAATTCTAGAAAATGCACTTTTAGTCTTCCAGAATTTTCCAATTTTCCCGGCAACTTTTCAAACATTTTCTTTCATACAAACCTTGTCCTGACAATTTCATTACAAACACAACAAAAAAAGAATTAGCCAAATAGGTGCAACCGTTCAGAAGTGATGCACGTACTTCAATCAATTGCCGAATGTATGGATTTTTATATATAGGTACAGGGTTATTGGTAAAACACCAACAACCTCTTAAGGGGTCATTGTACTCATCATTAGGTACGAACAACTTTTACTATGGGACCAAACCTGAAATCGCGAAAAAAAATCAGCTGTTCAGTACATTTTGACGAATTATGCTAACATAAATGTACTGAACAGCTGATTCTTTTTTCGCGATTTCAGGTTTGGTCCCATAGTAAAAGTTGTTCATAATGATGAGTACAATGACCCCTTAAGAGGTTGTTGGGGTTTTACCAATAACCCTGTATACGTATACCTAGTCTTGCCATAAACACTTGACAGTCTCACTTGTGCCGCGTTCTAATGCGCACGCGTTTGCATATTCGATATATCGAGTAGCGCGGCGCAAGCTGTCGCTCGTAATTTACTCGCCATGAGTAGTGAACTTGTGGTGAATGAGCTGCTGGCGTTCCTGCAGCAGAAGCTGGATGTGATGGATGAGGTGTCTGCTGTCCAGATCTGCGCAACGAACTTCAGCGAGGATGACATAGCTGCTGCCAAGCTGTTGTTGTTTCGTGTGCTGAACAAGCGCGATCAGATGGTGTCCCGCCGGCGTGACGGGACTAAGAAGAGCCTGCAGGATATCATCACGCTGTTCAAGGAGACCGACCCTGACGACGTGCCGACGTTTGTGGTGAAGGAGCTACACAAGCTTCCTCCCGTCACCTTCGACCACGTCGATGTAACGAGCCTGCTGAAGGACATTGTTTTTCTGAAGGCCCGCCTCGCGGATGTGCTAACGAAATTAGATGCATCCCAGAAAACCGTCACTGATTTGCGCAAAGAAGTTAGCGAGTTGCGCAACAGTGTGGCGGTAATTAGGTCACCTGTCGATGCGTCAAACGTAAACACATGTCGCGGAGCCGGCGTCGATATATCGTCGTCGAATTCCGCGTCAGCAGTTTTGTCGCCAGCGCATCCGTCGTTTGTTGAGCTTGCAGAGCGCCCCGCCCGCGCGCCCCGCAGCCCCACGCTCGTCACCGCGGCTCCTCCACGCAGCGCCGCCCGAGCCCCTCGCCCCATCCCGCAGCCAGTACTTGAAGCCCTGCCGAAACCTCTGCAAAGGGATTTCGCTAGCGTCACTGCGAGTGCTCCTGGCGCTCCTAGTATCAAGCCCATGCCAGAAAAGGCGCTGAATAGGGCTGATAAAGATGATGGTTTTGTGACGGTGCAAAGGAGGAAGCGCCGATCGCGACCAAACAAGAACCGCTGCGGCAGAGCTCCTACAGTGCCTGAAATGAGCCTGCGTGACGCAAAGCCGAATACACCGGTGTACATCTCCCGCCTGCACTACACCACTAAGGCGGACGACATCGTAGAGTACGTGCGACAAAAGACGAGGTACACGCCGAGGGTGCAGTTACTGGAATCACGCCGGAACGTCAACTTCAAGGCGTTCGTCGTGCGTGTACCGAACGGTTATCTGCCCCTCGTCTTGGAAGAAGACTTTTGGCCGCAGGACGTGGTGTTCCGTCGCTTCCGCGGACAAGTTCCACAGGACAGCACAAAGTCAATCTAGTGCAAAGTGAAGTGCTACTAACATAGTCTTAAGCCTTATTTATTACAAGATTTTGTTTATAAAAATATGTATGTTTAGGTTAAGGTATTTTTCTATGGGCCTATGTCGGTAAAATGAATGTGAAATAAATGGTATTATTATTATTATTATTATAAATATTATCACGAAGAAAAAAAAATTATTGCAAATAATATTTATTACTTTTACAGTGTGTTAGTTTAATACATAAATATAAAACAATTTAAAATATAAAAAGCTTATTCGAAGTGGTCTCCATTGGCTGCAATACAGTACTCTAAACGTTGAGGCCAGTTATCAATAGAAGCACGCACTCTTTCCATGGGAAAATTCTTCACTGCCAATCGTATAGATTGTTTTAGGGACTCCAAATTATCATGGCGTTTAGAACAAGCCGTACTCTCTAAAACTGACCATAAATCATAATCCAGCGGATTAAGATCGGGACTAGACGACGGCCAGTCTTCAACTCTGATGAAGTCCGAAACGTTCACTTCCAACCAAGACTGCGTGAACCGAGCTTTATGACCCGGCGCCGAGTCTTGTTGGAAGGACCATACTTGGTTATTGAACATGGTGTTGTTAAGGGGCCTAACTACCTTCTCAAGAATGGTATCTTGATACACTTGTGCCGATGTTTTGATACCTTTTTCACAAAAATATGGCTCAGTCACTTCTTCATAGCCCACCAAACCATCACTGAAGTCGGATAATGCCCACGTCGCACTCTGTCGACTAATTGGGAAGCTTCCTTAGAGCTTTGAGCATAAATACGATCATTTTGTTTGTTAAAATGTTGCTCAATTGTAAAGATTTTCTCATCCGTAAACAAAATTTTTCTGTGACCTCCCTTTGCGTACCGCTTCAGTAGTTGTTTAGATTTTACCACCCTATTCTTTTTAAATTATCAGTTAAAAAATGACCAGTGCATCTCTTATAGGCTGCAAGTCCTAAGTCATCTTTTAAAATACGCGACATGGTTCTGGGTGCTATCTTCATCTCCCGAGATAAAATCTTTTGCTTTCGGACAGGATTTCTTCGAATTCTTTCCCTTACTGCTTTGACCACCATTTTCGTACGAACACTACGTGGACGGCCAGATCTTTTTCTGTCACAAACAGAGGAGGTCTCATTGTACCTATTAATAGCCCGGTACACAAACATTTGACTAATACCAAGCGTATGGGGAGTTTTAAAAATTGCATTTGGCTCCATACCAACTTTGTGTAATGCAATCACAGCGATTCGGTTCTCTTTATCACCCCACTCCATTTTAATATCGCAAAATATTGTACAATGTATTGGCGCCAAAATTAGAAAACTCAATGAACAATCGTATAAAAATGACAGATTATAAAATTCAAATGTAATATCTTTCTTATTTTTAATTGTAACAGTATTTATGGCCAGACTGTGTATTTATCTGTTTTTTTTTTAACCGACTAGGTGGTCCTATATAAATTTTATTAACACATTATCTGCTTAATTCTTTATGCAAACGCTTCTTTATGCTACACCCTTACCGACCCTTATTTTACGATGTTTTCGAAACAATAGAGATGCACAACGAACGCACAGGTGCGGCGCGCCGCACTCGAAGAAAGTTATGTAAATTGTATGGACGCGCATACGCGCCGTCAAGCACCTGGTGAACGTCCGAAAACGCGCATGTGCGTCTGCCGCGCCTAATGTATTAACTTTGCTTGGGTATTTTTTGAGTTAGCTTCAATAATGCGTATTTTTCCCACTTAGTTTATGTGGATGATGTTTTAATCTACGCGAATGATGTTTTAATAACTTCCTATCACTGTTATTTACAGTAGTCGGGTTACGTAGATTAATTAGTCTGAAACTATGTAGGGGTCGGCTTCCAGTCTAACTGGATTCAGCTGAATACCAGTATTTTACATGGATTGACTGCCTATCTGACCTCCACAACCCATTTACTGGGTAATATGATACCCCTTGGTAAGACTGGTTGTAATACTTTCGGGCTTCTGACGTCCCGTAACGACTGTCAAAGATCCACGAATGACAGCCGAGACCAACGGCTTAACGTGCTTTCCGAGGCACGAAAATAGTCTGAAATAAATGAAATTATCTGTGCAGACTTCAAGCGAAACGCCGAGAACTTCTGCCGTCGCCTGCGAGAAGACTCGCGCACGTTGTACGGAGTCACTCAATCTACCGGCACACTGCTAGAGGAAATGGAAATGGTTTTCGGTAAGTTATTTAGTATTTACTAGCTATTGCCTGCGGCTTCGCCCGCGTGGATGTCAATAATTCCCTATTTGAATCGGATTTTGTTCACGATTTTTTTTTTGCGGAACCCTAATTCTTTTTCTAAAGTAAAAGTAGCCAAAGTTTTTCCTTATAACATCAGCTATCTGCCAGTAAGTCTCGTACAAATCGGTCCAGCCATTTCGGAGATTAGCTGGAACAAACACAAACATTTTAAAAATATATTTTTTGTTTTGTTTTGACTATCGCAAAAAGGCTCGTGCAAAATATAAGTTCAGCCAAACATATTACAATATTTAAAATGTATTTATTTATCAAAATATGTATAAATCTAAGAGTCATTAATAACGTGTTTAATGAAGTATTAGTTTTATTGTACCTTGTACATATACAAGCAGAGATATCTGCTTAATTCTTAGCGAAATGTATGCAAACGCTTCTTTATGCTACACTAATCCTGTGTGGCAAAATCTCGGGTGCGTGCAAAAAATATCTTGAGTGTAGACACCCTTGCCGACCCTTATTTTACGATGTTTTCGAAACAATAGAGATGCACAACGAACGCACAGGTACGGCGCGCCGCACTCGAAGAAAGTTATGTAAATTGTATGGACGCGCATACGCGCCGTCAAGCACCTGGTGAGCGTCCGAAAACGCGCATGTGCGTCTGCCGCGCCTAATGTATTAAAGTTCACTTCGGAGTGACCAAGGAGTTTTCAATTCGATTTTTATCATTATATACGTGGATCGCGCTAGGTCGCATGCGCGGTTGATCGATGATAGCTCTGTAACCATAGTAACGTAATCCACGCTACTATGGTTTCGGAGGCATTATTGTGTTTGTTTACTTTTTTGCTAACTTTGGTTTTTTTATTTAAATAGGTAACTAAACTACCTAGCATGAGTGTAGATAAAGTGTATGAAGCTTCACATAACTAGGTATTAATATAATACCCCTCATTATGCAACACTAAACAACTATTATTACTCCACAGGTTTTCTTTTCCGCTGCGACTGCAAATACATGGATGACTTTAAACCAGCTTTAATACGACACATTACGGGCAAAACTAATTCGCTGTCAAACAACGCAGGCTGGAGGAATTCGCAGTTTAATGAGGTAAATTAAAATGTATCAAATACAACAGTTTATATAAAATTATTCGTAATATTAATTGAATATCTTACTATTTGTTTTTGCTGCTTAGGATAAATATGGCGTAAGTAATTTCTTATTAGATAACTTTTCTACACAACATATAAGTAATGTTCGCAGGAATTCGGGAAAGAAAGAATTCGGAAATTAGAATGTGGTAAAAGTAAATGATAAATGATTTTATTTCTGTAAGTAGGTTTGTACAAATACTTTTACTCGTCAATCATATTTTTGAAAACTACATAAGGTCCTATCTGACTACTCTGAGAAAAAAGGCCGAAGCAAACTCAGAGGTCACACGGTTAGATCATGTGAAGATCATGTAGATTGGTGTCTGAAATGGTCTTTTGAGGAAAGAACCGCACAGATTGAGTGGACCTGTCCAGTCAGTGCACGCATTTGTCAGTAATCGCGCAGCTCAACTGAGAACTAAAGGAGCTCAACGATTTAAAAACAAATCTCGGAATGACTACTATTGTTAGTATCAGTCGTTCTCGACTCACACGATATTTTCTTTACAATTTAATTTTGTACGGACGCACTGCTTAGCGCCGAGAGTGGAAAATCCAACAGTGTGTTTAATGAGGCGCTCTGTTGGAGTCTCAATGCTCGGTTCAATACCGAGAGTTGAAAATCCAGTGTGCTATCAGCACACAGCAGTTTCAGCAGTTTTAAAAGTCGTGGCTTTTAAAAATTGCCTGTCCAAACCCGGGGTAATAGTTTCTGAACTTCTCATTTCAATTTGATGCATGTTTTTAATTTCATCTTGTATGTAAATGATATTTTTTCACACGTCAATGTTAGCTTCAAGGATTCCTCAGGTAGGTTCTCAGGTACATACATTCAGTTTGCAGGTTTCCTCACATCGAACCGACCTTCATAGGAAAACTCTTGAGTTTTGATGGGAGTGAGGAAGGCTGAGTCAAGGTGGAGTCGACTGGAGAAAATTTCGAGGAGTTGTCTTAGAATATCGGCGTTCTGTTAAGCCATCACATGTGAAAACCAATCACATTTCTAATTCCAGTGGATAGCAAAGGACACTTTAACCCTCTCCCTGATGTGTATGAACCCGGCCATCGTGATGGAAGGCCTACACCCCGCTCGATGCATCGCGCTGGCGTCCGGTACCCTCACTCCGCTGGTCAGCCTGCACTCCGAGCTTGCCACTAGCTTCCCGCACCGCGTGTCGCCCAACCACGTCATACCCGAGGACAGAGTGAGTTATCACCGTGTAGTATCCTTCATCACCTTATAGTATCCCTCATCATCGTGTAGTATCCCTCATCACCGTGTAGTTTCCCTCATCATCGTGTAGTACCCCTCATCATCCTGTAGTATCTCTCATCACCGTGTAGTATCGTGTGTATCTTATCACTGTGGTCCTGATACGTGAGTAAATAATAATCACCATATTTATCCCAGGTATGGATCGGAACTCTCCTCGGCGACTCGTCGGGCCGGCTGCGCTACACGGCAGCGGGCGTGGACTCCCCGCGCGCGCGCCAGGCTCTCGGCGCCGCCATCCTGCGAGTGTGCACCCTTACGCCGCATGGCGTGCTGGTCTTCTTGCCTTCCTACTCGCTGAGGGACAGACTGGTTCAAGAGTGAGTTTTAATTCGTTGAATAATTAAAAACACAAAAAATGCACCATGGTTTACTAGAAAACTGGGCTTAACGGTACAGAGTACGGCTACAGAGTCATCCAAATCCTTCGGCGAAAGCGCTTACAAAGCCGGATCATAATACGCGGCTGAAAAAGTTAGCCGTAATGGACCTTGCCAATGCCAGCGAGCACATGCTGTCATAAAATATAAAGAGGGATATCTCACTGGAGAAACAGACACTATAAAATTAAATAACAAATCTGAACAGTGAATTGCAAAAAACGTAAGAAAATTTTAATTTCATGGGCTACCTGGAGCTTTTGTCTTAAGGCTCAGCGCAAGTGCGGTCCATTCTCCCACCTACAGCTCGCTCTTCGTCCCACTGTCGACTATAATTAGGCACAGAACTTCTATAACTGAAATAATGAATTTAAAAATGATTTGACTGATTTTTAACAGGTTCACGCGCGGTAAGCGAGACGTAAAGGTTTTATTGTTACGACGGCTATAGCCGTATAGAGCGCCGGAACATGTTAAAAATGTTATGAGACTTCGCTTGTACAGCAAGCGAAGTCTCATAACATTTTTAACATCTAAAACTTATAAACGGGGCAAATGAAACTTTTCGTTTTTAATGCACTCTTGAGTTCTTGATACAATGTCAAAGTTAAATGTCCTTAAAAAGAAACTTATGCTTAAAAGAAGCCATGTCCTCCGAACACAGAATACCTCTACCCTCATCGTCATTTCAGCCGAAAGTCGTCCACTGCTGGACATCCCGTTCTGTGCTTCTCGCATCCAGCGGATTCCTGTGGCCGTCACCAGGTCATCGGTGCACCTTGTGGGAGGCCCGATATACCCTCATATGTTACGTTTGATGTTTCAGTTGGCAAGAGACAGGCGTGTGGGATGAGATGAACCGACTGAAAAACGTGTTCTGTGAGAAGAGGCACGGAGGTGACCACGAGGAGACCATGGATGTGAGTAGTTATACATAGTTCATTTAAATTGTGCCCCTGAGACACCTGCCCGATGACGAGGAAGCAACTAGCTATTGAATGACGAAGAAGCGAGCGAAGGCCTGCTCCTTTTTAGGGTTCCGTACCAAAATGGTAAAAAGGAACCCTTATGGTGCGACTCAGTTTGTCCGTCTGTCACAGTTATCTATCTATCAACATGAATTATGGAATAGTTTTAGATTACGTTTGCCCAACTATTTTTCAAACAAGAAAGATTTTCTTTTGCAACAGGGACTGAAAGGGGGCCTTAAAAATTCGAAGTGGGTTTACTAGGGCATATGGGGTATCACATTCTCAAACATTATTTCTCTTTTTTCCCCCTTATCTCTGAAGTTTTGCATATAGAAAAATCTGAAATTATTCTATGTGATAGAAGGTTCAGTAAAGATTACAGTAAAAATAAAACGATGCCTCTAAATAGCACACTTTTTTTTAATATATGATGGTACGGAACCCTCGGTGCGCGAATCCGACTCGCTCTTGACCGGTTTTTTTTTTTAAACTAAGTTCTTTAACGTGGATTGCGGTAGGAGTTAACTGGTACAAATCGTCACGTAACGTAAAAGCGCGTTCATACTTCAGGGGAATCTTGATAACTCGAACCTCGTTACCAGCGTCCTCAGTAAGAGGCAAAAATTTGTATCTCGAATTATTTTGACTTGGTAAGTCGAAAAATCTATGACTCGAATTTCAAAAAACTCTTTTCTCGCTTAAGAAACGTACAAAAGATTGTAGGTCAGTAAAAGAGATACATATATTAAAGGTAAGCCGTAGTTCTCGCAACCGGCGTGCGTGTATGACCAGATGTATGAATGTAAACGAGGCAAAACGAGTATGTAAGGATCCTAGCAGATGGCGTTCTGTAGTTTCTGACTACCGCCTGGGGAAGAAGGCGTGAGTTTATTTATGTATGTATATTAAGGTTACCCTAGTCAGAATGTCATCCATGTTGTATAATGGTTCTTATTGCTTCTTCCAGGATTTCTACCAGACCGTGGGTAGTGAGAAAGGCGCATTATTATTCGCGATCTACCGCGGTAAGGTGTCTGAGGGTATGGACTTCAAAGACCACCAGGCGAGAGCTGTTATATGTGTGAGTAAATATTATAATAATTATAAAGCTATCTTTCGTCCATATATATTTTTTATACTAGCAACGCCCCGTGGTTTCACACGCGTAAGTCTCGAACCCGTAGGAATATGGGGGTATAAAGTATCCTATGTGTTAATCCAGGCTATAAACTATCTGTGTGCCAAATTGCATCAATATCCGTTCAGTAGTTTTTGCGTGAAAGAGTAACAAACATCCATCCATCCTCACAAACTTTCGCATTTATAATATTAGTAGGATAGTAAGCTTTTCCTAGGCCTCAAGTCTCTCTCTTTAAAACCTTCTTCTGTTCTCGTGTCCAGGTGGGTGTACCATACCCGAACACATTCGACACGGCAGTTAATGCGAAGATGGAGTACAACAACAAATATATGAAGGAGAGGGGCTTGCTCAACGGGAGGGAATGGCTACGAGTGCAAGCTTATAGGTTAGTACAGTCCGACACAAACTTTATGGCGGCTCGGAACATGAGGCGAGTCGCTGCGCAGTCACACATTCACGTGTCACCGGGGGGAGGGGTGCATACTGCGCAGCGAGCAGCGCACTTCAGGGGCCCCGTAAAGTTTGGCGCTTATTATTTCAGTTCAGTTTCGGCCAAAAAATCAGGTTTCGGCCGCTGTTTCGGTTTCGCTTCTGCTCGACCGAAATAGCGTTCGGGAGATTATCAGCCGGTTTTCATAAAATACGAATAAGGCTCGACCGAGATCTTGGTCTTGGTATCGGTCTCGACATTTTCGGCTACAAATCCAACCGATAACTCGGTCTCGGTTCTCGACTAAAAATCAGCGAGATTCTCGGCCACCACCAAGACTGTTATACGGTAATTTAAATTTAACGCGCGCGTCCACGTTCGTCGTTCGGTGTCAGTGCGTGAGCTGTCGCTTGTGATTAATCAAACATAGTCTCGGCTGGCGGACCGCAACAGATGAATCTAACTTATGGCCAGCTCTTGATTCCATACAGTTAAAACAGTTCAAATGCTGTGATCGAAATAGCGCTTGATAGTTTTCTTAGATATCCAAGACTGCAAAGAAATGCAAATATTTTTGAGTACTGGTGTTCGTCACTTTATACCTTAATTGCGTAACAGATTATCAATTGGAATCGGTTTCATTTTGACAGTTCAACAACATTCATTGCGTTATTTACGTTGCTGAGCAGAAAAAATTTTCGAACATATGAAGCAATGGATTAACAATTTGCTTCAAAATGATTCAGATTCCGATCGATAGTTTGTTACGCAATTAGGGTGCTGGTCTGTTATACGATGAGAGGTGACACTCACTGAAAGGTGAAAACGCCGCAAAATTGTTTTTTTTTTGTGCTACAACATCACCTTGTTATTGTTTAGTTTTGAATATTAAAACTATTGCACTCTTAAATATAATACGCCAGCCATATTGGGCCCAAAATCCAAAATAAAGGCCAACGAAAAAGTATCTCAGCTTTTTCTTTAAGTCTATGATTTTACGTAAGCCAAGGTCCGTCCGGCACCCCCTGTAGGATACAGGGGGTGCCATTATAGTGTAGTCGCATAGTTTAAGCTAAGCCTAAGCAGTCTAGTCTAAGCAGCCGACAACCTTCTTGTTTGACAAAAAAAAATGCTTTTGCTTCGCCGTAGTCGACCCTTAAATACGAACGACTAACGGATAGACAGACAGCGTAGACTTAGTAATGGGGTCCCGTTTTCACTCTTTTTATCCAAAACCCAAAAAAAAGTGTTCACAAAAATAGAAGAAATAATTCAAATAGAAGTAATTTAGGTTCTTAGCAGACATGCTGCTTTTAATGTCAGCGAGTAGTAATTTACTCGCTTTCTGGAAGATTGATATAAGCTCTGAGGGCAATAGCAGATGCATCTTACTTAGCGACTGTGGCTTTGGTCACAATAGCAAAATCACGTTTTGGAGACTCATTCACGAGTGTACCTACGGTTTAAATATTGCGTTTTCTCACGATGCTGAATTGTTTGGTGGAGAGATAAAGCACTGTCGCTAGGTATATCGATAGGTTCCGAAAAGTGATTAAACTCGCTGATTACTATTTCTAAAATTATGCGATGTGAAGTTTTGAATCGAGCATCTGAAAAATTACTAAATCGCAAAAGCTAACAGGAGCATATCTGCTAAGGCCCTTATGTCAGTTAGGGCTCATTTTTCAAACGTCATTTTGAAATTTTGAGCTTTACACACAAAATCTGGCGTAAGTAGTCTTTTCTTTGTATTAAAGAAATCTGATAATTGCAAAACAGCCCTTAATCAAATGATTTGTAACAAATCTACGAAAAACGACGCGTCTCAGAAAATAATGTTATTCTAATTGGACACTTATTTATTTTTATTTTTTTTGGACACTTATTTATTTATTTTTTTGATAGTACGGTACCCTCGGTGCGCGAGTTCGACTTGCTCTCGGCCGGTTTTATTTGTATATCTTGTAGTGAGACTTGCATATCAACTAACGAAGGGAGTGATAGAATATTAACGAATTATAGATACAATACACCAATTCAATCAATATGATGATTTGCAATGTTCAATACAATGGTTTTTATGTACTGAATAATAATAATAATAATATTTGAAACTGTTTGCCACCAACAAATTGCAACTGCTGGAGTCACTAAAAGTAACTAAAACTTTTAGTGATTCCATCAGGATGGAATTTGGTGTAGATAAATGTGCAGTCATGCATGTAAAGCGGGGCGGGATTGTGGAATCTGAGGGACTACAACTCTCAGATTTTATAAACCTGAGATCACTCTCCGCAACTGATACCTACAAATACCTGGGTATGTCAGAGGGGTTAGGCATTAACGGACCTGACATGAAACAATCGTTGCAGGAGCGCTTCTTCGGTCGCCTGAAAAAGGTACTTAATAGTTCTTTGTCAGGCGGCAACAAGGTGCGCGCCTTTAACGGTTGGGTCATGCCGGTCCTGATGTACTCCTTTGGCATACTAAAGTGGACCCAGACGGAACTAGACGCCCTGGATAGGAGAGTCCGGTCACTGCTGACTGCAAACCGGATGCATCACCCACGTTCGTCTGTCATGAGGCTGTACATTCCGCGGAAGTGCGGGGGTCGAGGTTTTTTAAATGCTAAGACCCTCCACAACCGCGAGGTGTGCAGTCTCAGAGAATATTTTCTCAAGGCTGACGTGGGTATGCACCGAGATGTGGTTGCAGTGGACAAGGGACTCACCCCGTTGTCCTTGGCTAAAGAGAACTGGCGCAAACCTGTGGTGCTTAGTACCAACGACCGCAAGGAAGTATGGCAAAGCAAGGAGCTTCACGGACGCTTCTTCCGGGCCCTTCATGGGCCCGACGTAGATTTCTTAGCGTCCGTGGCCTGGCTACGCTTCGGTGACCTCTTTGGGGAAACCGAAGGTTCAGTTTGTGCGATTATGGATGAAGTTATGCTAACAAATAACTACCGGAAGTATATAATGAAAGACGGGACGATCGACATATGTCGGGCATGCCATTGTCCCGGTGAGTCTATCAGACATATTACTTCTGGATGTTCTCGTTTAGCTAACGGCGAGTATTTGCACAGGCATAATCAAGTAGCCAGGATTATCCATCAGCAACTTGCTCTGAAATACGGCCTTGTGGACTCTGAGGTACCGTTTTACAGGTATGTGCCCGACCCAGTTCTCGAGAATGACCATGTCACGTTATACTGGGATCGATCTATTATCACTGACAGGACTATTGTAGCCAATAAGCCTGATATAGTGGTAATAGATCGATCAGTGCGCCGCACAATGATAATCGATGTCACTATCCCGCATGACGAGAACCTCGTGAAGGCTGAGAAGGAGAAACAATTGAAGTATCTCGACTTAGCCCACGAGGTTGTCGCTATGTGGGATGTGGACTCGGCAATCATTGTGCCGATAGTCGTTACGGTCAATGGCCTTATCGCTAAGAGCCTTGACCAACATCTCAAGAGGCTCTCGTTGGGTGGCTGGGTGAAGGGCCTGATTCAGAAGGCAGTACTCCTTGATACGGCGCGTATTGTGAGGAGGTTCCTGTCTCTGGGACCCTAACCACCGGTAGCTTGGACCCTGTTCCCCATGCCGGTGGATTTCTATTTTTTATATTTTTAAATGTTTTTTTTTTAATTCTAATATTTAAAAATATAATTTATATGTAAAAAAAATGAATAAAGGAGATAATAATAATAAAGCTTTATTTGCCATTACAAACATACCGGAGAAGACACATACTGAGCACTTATAAAACATTCAATTAGATACCTTTTTCTTCGAGCCACCCATCACACTTTATTTATTGTAAACACAATAAATAAAGTGTGATGGGTAGCTCCTGCCGATTGGCATCTACCCTCGCCGAATATGTTCGGGTCGGCTCGGCACAATACGCGCTACGCCGAGCGGCTTTTTCCCGAAAATATATTTACATTCAAAGTGGCGATTAGTGGGATTCAGTAGTACATGATTCTGGACAAAAAATCTGCTGTTTCCTACAAAAGTGCCTACCTATGCAGTCAAAATGTAGGGAACAGCAGAATTCCGTTTAGTTTCGTTTAATTTAGGAGTTGACTGGTAAAAATTGTCACGCGCGTTCATACTTTAAAAGCGTTCATACTTCAGAGTAATCTAAATCGAAAAAATTGCCAAATACGCGGTTTATCGAATTATTTAGACTTTGTAACTCGCAGAAATCTATAACTCGAATTTTAACAAAGATTTGACTCTGTAAGTCGAATTTATTTACATTATAATGAAGTCTTACTTGGAAATCCCCGAACTTATATTTAATACAGAGCTATCTAGTATAGATACTACTGTGTACTACATAGTTCTGTATAAAAAACAAAAAATTTGACACTTGAAACTTGAGACCATAGTATATATATAGCGAAAGAAAATTCGTTCCAATCGGGTGTCTCACGATACCTACACTTTTTTTTAAAAAAAAGTTGATCGTCATCTCCCGAAGTCCATACTTTCACAATGATTTCGTTGCAGAGCGCTGAACCAGGCGGCAGGGCGCTGTGTGCGTCACCGCGGCGACTGGGGCGCCGTGCTGCTGGTGGACGAGCGGTACCAGCAGGAGTACTACACCGAACACCTGTCCAAGTGGGTCAAGAGATTTGTGAGTATACACTTATATGTACTACGTATAATGTATTGTGCAGTGAAGAAGATGCATGCCCATTCTATATATCTACTAGCTTTTGCCCGCGGCTTCGCTCGCGTTTTTTGTAATTTGACAATCAATTCTACTTTAGTAGTGTGAATTGATTGTGTTTTAGATAATATAATTAAATGATGATTCGAAAGACATGTGGCGCCATCTATTATCATAAGAACGTTATTATTGTTTTCCTCGGTAATATAAACGATGGATGGACTGGGTGAAAGATGATATGGCTAGAAAGGGATAGGGGTGATTACCAAGATGACGTCTGTACTCTTTCCATTCATTTATTTTACTTTTGACATAAGCACGCCTACGAAGTTCCTTATTTATTGACAGGCAACCATAGACGACAAACTGCAATATTTCATGGGCGCTATGAAGTTTCTTATTTATTGACAGGCAACCATAGACGGAAAAATGCAATACTTCATGGACACTGTTTTTTCTTTACATTTTTCTTAATAAAATTTCGTTTGTTAAATCGATTAAAATGTCTTTATAAATAAATTCGATTGTTATAAGAAATCGAATCGGTAACGCATTAGGACATCACTAATTGATTATTGCCTACTTGAGCTGTCAAAAGTAAAATAAATGGTTGGAAAGATTAGTATGGAAGAATAAAAACTTTTTAGCAAAAAATAAAACCGACTTCTAAAACAAAACACTACAAAGTGAAAAATAACTTTAATTTCGGAAGTCGGTGTCTTTGCTTTTGTATTTTCGTTTTTTGCCACCGACTTCCGAAATTAAAGTTATTTTTCACTTTGTAGTGTTTTGTTTTAGAAGTCGGTTTTATTTTTTGCTAAAAAGTTTTTATTTTTCACTTTTTAGTTGTGGAACCTACCCCACACAAATTCGAATACATAATTGAGCACAATAATTGTAGATATAGCCATGTAAATAACAGTGATAGGAAGTTATTAAAACACCATCACAACATCCATATAAAATAAGTGGGAAATATACGCATTATTGAAGCTAACTCAAAAACTCCTCGAGCAAAGTTAATAAAATTTATATGGGACCACCTCGGAAGTATACCCTTTCAAACAAAAAAAGAATTTTCCAAATCGGTCCATCCGTCTTTGAGTAATCGCGTAACAAACATACAAAAAAAACATACAGACGAATTGATAACCTCCTCCTTTTGGAAGTCGGTTAAAAAGACATGTTGCGCCGACTGAACCCCAAATAAATTGGGATAAGGGCAACAGATTGATTAATTATATTTATGTACATATCCACAATTTCTGCTCTTACCTTTTTCTTACCATATGAATTTCCTCGTTGGTCTAGTGGAAGTAAGCCCTGCTGCTGAGCGTGAGGTCCTGGGTTCGATACCTAAATCGGGAAAGTTGTTATTGGGTTTTTCCTTCTGGAATTTCTCAGTAGCAGCTCGGAGTCTGGATTTGTGCCCGGTTGATAGCAATAAGCTCGCTTCTTGGGACTTAAACATGACTGGTGAAATGTGGATACACTATAGGTACACCTCATCCTAACGCCTCGGAGCATGATGTTATGTTACAAGCAGCTCCCCCCTGTTCCACCCGCGTAAGTCTGGGACCCGTAGGAATATCGGGACAAAAGTATTATATATATGTTAATCCAGGTTATAAACTATGTGTGCCAAATTTCATCAAAATCCGTTCAGTAGTTTTTGCGTGAAAGAGTAACAAACATACAAACTTTCGCCTTTATAATATTAAGTGTGATATGAATTTCTCTCGCGCAGCTGGGCAACAACCACCATACTTACGAGAGTCTCGTGGACAACCCCAACGGGCTCGCAGCGTTCATGCAGAGAATGAAGATTGTGGAAGAAGAGGAAGGCTTGAAGAATGCCTAGCTTTACGTTAATTTAAGACTGATGTAAAATACTTCTAATAAATCAAGATTTAATCATTGATGTATAGATAAGGGAAACAACACCTTAACGCAGAGTTGAAAATCCAACAGTGTATTATTATGACGTGGTGGGATGCACTCTGTTGCATTCTCAATGCTTGGCTCTACACAAAATCCAGTGCACGATAAAAAATCGCCCTTGATCACAAGGATTTAAGGTGATCCTGCGAAATTCAAAATTACGTTTTTTGTAATTTGCCGTTGATTTCCGTAATCATGAAATTTTGGAACAAATCTAACTTAGAGATGTATTGATGATTCTTATGGTTGTAAATACATACTTGTTACAGTCGCGAATCATATTTTGATCAAGATACAACCTGACACTGACTTGTAAATTGCAAAAAACGCAAGAAATTTTGAATTTCGCGGGGTCTCATTATGCATTCACCTTAACCTTTTCGCCGCCAACGTACACAAAACGCAATGCCTCGCCGAGCGCCAAGCTATAAATGTATAACTAAATATACAGTAAACAGTAGTGATGGGGATATCGTCATATCGATGAATAAGATTTGTACGCGTAAAGTTAAGATTTAAAGTTGATTTTACGAATATAAATAAAAACTGATTAAATATTTCCAGATTTGTTTTATTTCACAGTATCCTTAATAAGAAAAAACAGTATAATTTATGAGTATCAAAGAAACTAATACATAACTCAATTAGAACTAAAGGAATGGGGTACATCTCTATTTGTTTCATGATCTCATTCTTTAACTTCATATCAAGTTATTGGCACTGAGGGCACGTTGAATTCGATTCTGATCAGGGATGGGGTCTATGGTCTTTCTTTCTTCTATTTTAGTTTATTCCTGTGTTTTTTTAATAACTTCAGTCAACGTTTTTACCGTAGGTATCTAAGTGGCAGAATTTTGAATTGTTTTTTTTTTAATTATCTTATCTTCTGGTTCAATATTCTCCACAAAATACTCCGAGTCCGATTCCACACCTTGCAAAATTTTCAGAAGTTCGTCCGAATCAAGTTCTTCACTCATTTTTCTATTTGCAAGTGAAAGAAAGAAAGATGCGTGCGCGCGAATCCGATTTTGTGCTGCACTATGCCAAAGTGACCTTGACAGCCGCACGCCTATGACGTCACTGACCAACTTCTATAGAAGTTCGTGGCACTCGGTGGCGCACAGGGGCAAAGACGACCAATTGTTTTGTAGAGATGGGAAAATAACTATCGACAAGAATTAGTAACAACTTTATAATTACGTATCGGCATCTACCTGAAGGTCGAAATTCATCTACTATCCTTTGTAATGAAGTAGATAACTAAGTTCATATTTTATTGACCTCAAAATGTTTTCGATATTCGTAACTTTCTGTATTTATAAATATTTCAATGGTGAAATCAACCTTTCACGGCACATCACTGGCCAACTTGATATGAAGTGATTGGCGTTCTGAGGAAAGTAACAAAATTCGGAGTTTCTGTTTTTGCCGATTTTAGGACAAACTAGGGCTTATTTTGTGTAGAAAAATAAAAAACAGGGTAGTAGACAGTGCTATCTTAAATAATAAAATGAAACAAAGCTTTTAATCACAGTAAATTTATTTTAATAAGATAATTAAAATTAACAACTTCTATAGAAGTTGTGGCGCTGGTGGCACGAAAATCCCGAACTTCTATAGAAGTGCTTGGCGGTGAAAAGGTTAAATAATGTTAAAGTAGAACTTTGACAAGTTCTTAACAGCAAATTATCAATTTAGGAAACAGGTGTTAATTGTTGAATTAAAACATTGAACGAGATTGTGATTACGAGTTTGTACGCAATTAGGATGAGGTTTTTATGGTTCTTTTGTAAATTGAAAACCTTTACATAATTTTGTTAAGACCAATGCTGAAGTGTAACCAATAAAGAAATAAATGAATTGATTTTATTTTTCTTGTATTCTAATTAGTTAGGTTTTGTTTTCAAGCAAAATAACAATTTCGGGTTTCGGGTAGTATTGACCCAGAACGGATCTATGGAAATGTGTTGCATTTACATCGGAAACCCTGGTTTCAGTGTAAACTTAACGCAAACTGTAAAGGCAACAATTTTTGACAAAGGTCACGGTCGATGTCAAAGTCATCCATTAACCCTCCCAGCTGTCATTGGAGCTTGGATCCCCTTTTTTAAAAAAAAATCAGCTGTTGTCCCATACATTAAGTAGGTATTTAAGTTTTGTATGGTTATTAGGGTTCCGTACCAAATTGGTAAAAAGGAACCCTTATGGTCTGTCTATCACAGCTAGATATCTCAATAACTACTAATGCTATCAACTTGAATTTTGGAATAGTTTAAGATGACGTTTGCCCAACTATTTTGCAAATAAGAATGAAATAAAAATGTATATATTTTTTGCATCAAGGACTGACAGGGGGTCTTAAAAATTCGAAGTTGGGCTACTAGGGCCTGTGGGGTATCATATGAAACAGCGCTGTTTGCACATTCTCAAACATTTTCTTTTTAAGCGCGCATAATTTTCGACTTTTGATGAAAAATGTAAATAAAATTAACCCCCCCCCCCCCCCCCTTATCTCCAAGGTTTGCATAGAGAAAAATCTGAAATTAAAAAAAATTCTGTGTGATAGAAGTTTATGTAAAGATTACAGGGAAAATAAAACATGTCTGTAAATAGCACACTTTTTTATATATGACTAGCAGCGCCCCGCGGTTTCACCCGCGTAAGTCTCGAACCCGTAGGAATATCGGGATAAAAAGTATCCTATGTGTTAATCCAGGTTATAAACTATCTGTGTGCCAAATTTCATGAATATCCGGTCAGTAGTTTTTGCGTGAAAGAGTAACAAACATCCATCCATACTTACAAACTTTCGCATTTATAATATTATAGTAGGATAAGTATGAAGTATGATGCTACTGAACCCTTGGTGCGCGAGTCCTACTCGCTCTTGACCTGTTTTATTTTTTCACGATTACGATGTTGGTCCCCGGAAGAAGTTGTTCAGTGTGATGGTCTGTACCACAGCCTTTATCAGACACCCTGTATAATCGTATGTTTGTTATAAATAAATAAAAACGTATTTTCTGTAACTAGACTTTTATTTTAGATTTAATTTTAATATCACAGTTTGTGCTCTTCGTCGGAAGCTCCTTTTGCTTTTGAGGTAGCGATGAACCCGCCTCCGTTGTGCGTAAACTGAAACAATATTAGAAAGTACTCACTTGGGCGTCATTACCAAGCCAAGCAAAAGTCTGTAAAGGGACTGTTTATTCGTGTCTGGTCATTAGATTAATTCAACAAATTTGTTTTGTATGTTTTCACATTGGTAACACTTGTCGAATGTATATGGTGTTGATGTTCTTTAATAAATAAATAAATAAAGATGAAGATAGAACGGTATTATGAATTCGATTCGATTTTTTTATAAGACTGCTTTTACAATATAAAAAGTTCGGAAATTTTCTGAATTTATCTCCAATACAAATTACTATGGCGAAAATTCAGATAGTTTTCGAACTTTTTACGCAAAACAGAAGTAATGTTATGGAAAACAGAAAAAAATCCGTGGGTTCGCCCCCTCCCCCGCCTTAATGTACTTACAACTTGGTGCAGTCGACTGCCCGCTCGTGGCGCCTGAGATGACTCGCGTGCAGGAACGCTCTCTTGCAGATATCGCAAGAATACCGACGCTCTCCAGTGTGGTACCTGACAACGACCAAAAATATTAACCACTACTACATGAGCACCAGCCTTCCAGGCTTCCGAGGTGGTGTGCGTGCGTGTGTGCGTGTGCGTGTGGGTGTGGGTAACAAGCCAATGCTTGGATAAGTTAAGCCAAAAATTGTGTAGGTATTTCCGTGTCAGCCGGCGGGTGAACTAATTCCCTACAGTTATGGTAGATAGCTAGCTTAGCTACCTTTAAACCTAGCTATTAAAATTAAACAAAATGTAAACTTTAAGTTACTCATACTTCAGTAATAATCGAATAAAAGCTTCAATGAGACCTTTGAAGAGGTTTTGTGATAATAATTTATCAATATTTAGCGACAAATCTGACGTCGATGGTGAAATAATCTGAAAAATGTTTTGCAGTGAGTGAAGTACGGTATTTATTTTTCACAGAGCTGAGAGTTAAAAACACGTTTTCACAATTAATACATTGAGCTAAATCTGCAAAGCAAGATCACACATTGTAGGAAAGTAGTAAGGTCTTCTTTGGGTACCAAATTTCAAAATTTAATTAAAGCAGAAAACTGCTGTAGTTGTGAAGAAACTTTCAGTAAAAATCTGTTTCAATTAAGTGTGGTTTTGGGTTTCTGTAATTTATAGCTGGATATTGGCACATTGAGAATGGATTCAATAAATATTTTTTATTAAGGGGGAAGCGCCAGGGTGACCCACGAAATTCAAATTTTCTTACGTTTTTTGCAATTTTCAAGTCATTATTATGTTGTATGTTGATTAAAGTGTGATTCGCGACCGTAACAAATATGTATTGTAATCATTAGATTCGGTAATAGAACTCCTTCGGCTTTATTACAAAACAAGGTTTATCTTTAGACTCAGGTTTAAAACATTTTTTGGAGGAGGAGAAGGAGGAGGACGATGATGTCGATGACTTTGTTTTTGATTTTCTTTCTAATTAATCGTGTTTTTATTTTTAACCAACTTCAAAAAAAGGAGGAGGTTCTCAGTTCGTCGGAATTTTTTTTATGTACATGTATATGTTCCTCGATCACTGGAAGACGGCTAGACCGATTTGGAAAATTCTTTTTTTGTTTAAAAGGGATTTCTTTTAGTTTATTTTTATTTTGTCCCATTGTCATCAGGTCAGGATCTGATGAAGAAATCCTGGAGAAATCGACTGAACTCTTAAAAGACTATAGGCATACCTATAGCGATTTGGGTATTTTTTTATGGTAACTCGTGCATTTGTTCTCGGAAAGCACCAATTGGTGAAGTGGTGATGAAGATTACAGATGGCCACCGCAACTACTCAATAATAAGTATTTCACGAGTTGCGATTCGATTAGGTACTTTAATAATGGTTGCTAAGTATTTTATGCTCGTCACAAGTAGGTAGGTAGGTTTATGGTAAAGTGTAGTTCTCCTGGTACTTACTGGAGAACTCCTCAACAATTAACGTCCCTGAAAAGTCGGGAAAAGCTATATTTTGTAAAAGGTGATGAGCAGTTCATTTCGGCTATTGTAACTTAGATAAATTACAAACTGACACATTAAAAAGTGAAAAATAAAAATGTTTTTCCAAAAAAAAAACCGACAAAGACATCGACTTCCGAAATTAAAGCTATTTTTCACTTTGTAGTGTTTTTTTGGAAGTCGTTCTTTTTTCTTGAATTTTTTTTTTTCTTTTTGTGTTTTAACATGTAGTCTGTATTCTTCCTGTGCAAGCCCTATAAATACATCTTCTTTCTTTATTTCTTTAATTTACCTCTTATGTACGGCCAGGTCTGATTTCTTGAAGAAGCTCTTGTGACAGTCCTTATAGTCGCACGCATGTGGCGTGAGCCCATCGTGGTCGCGCTCGATATGGTCTTTCACCTGAAATAACAATATTATTATTTGGCATTAATTATAATACTTCTTGATTTCATCCATACATGTGACAAAGTCTTGGGTGATGCGAGATTTTATTTATTGACCGAGCGAGCGAATCGTCTCTGCTTCAAGTCTGGCAAAATTTGCTTTCGTCTGTCAATTTGGTGCTACTTCTTTACAGGTCGTATTTTACAACCGATCTGGACCAAACTTAGTATACAGGTTTTACATAATTATAGAATTTTTGATTCGAGGGGTAATTTCACCAAAAAGTTAAATGTTATTATTATTAAAAAGGGGCTACTGGATATCTCCGCCTTATGATATCTGATTTCAATGGTTCTTTTTTTTTTGAAAGGTTTAAGTTGGTCAAGATCTGACGAAAAAAAAAACTGTAAATATCCCGTTATTAATAATTTTAGTGATATATTAGTTATTGCAAAAAAGTTTGTGCTCGCAAGGTCTACTGTTCGCAGAACTACTAGTTCACTTAGGTTCTCCAACAAAAGTTATACACAACACAATAAATGGCATAAATATTGGACAACATTACGTATTGAGGAGTGGGGCTTGTGGCTAAGTAATAACAGCACGGGTCGATCGATCAGGTTACTACGCTTGCCGCACTTGGTTACATACCAAGACCTCCGTGCCTCGGAAAGCACGTTAAGCCGTTGGTCCTGGCTGTGTCATTCGTGGATCTTTGACAGTCGTTACAGGTCATCAGAAGCCCGAAAGTCTGACAACCAGTCTTATCAAGGGGTATCATATTACCCAGTAACTGGGTTGAGGAGATCAGATAATTTGACAGTTTCGGGTAGCTTGATGTGCTGGCGTCTGTACTTCGAAAAAACTTATAAACGTACGTGTCATTATGTCAAGACTAGGCACTAAATTGTGACCATTTAATAAGAGTTTGGAAAAAAACAACCTTTTTTTAAACCTGGCTAAATTTTATTCTAAGTTACTAACGCGACTTTTTACGAAAGAGACATTCTGCGAAAGCGACATTATGAGAAAGAAACGTTTTGCGACTAAGCCGTATTTAGAATGCACAAGCGATGCATAAAGCCAATGTGTGGTCTTAACACAGCAGAGAGCTCTCTTTCTTATTTCAAATCTTTAAAAATTCATATTATTATTTCCGTCTTTATACACTGATGGTCCCGCAATGTTTGAAGACTAAGGTCTTCAACCAGTGTGTCCTGCCCGTTATGACATACGGTGCCAAAACGTGGATGCTGACAGTCGGTCTGGTCCACAAATTCAAGGACGCTCAGCGCGCTATGGAGCAGGCTATGCTCGGTGTTTCTTTGATGGATAAAATCAGAAATGAAATTATCCGGAAAAGAACCGGAGTTACCGACATAGTTTGCAGAGTAAGCAAACTGAAGTTGCAATGGGCTGGCCATATTTGTCGAAGGGCCGATGGCCGGTTGAGCGGACGAGTCCTGGAGTGGAGACCGCGTATCGGCACCCGTAGCGTGGGACGCCCTCCAGCTAGATGGACCGACGACCTTAAGAAGGTGGCTGGGACAGACTGGATGCAGAAGGCGGAGGACAGGGTGTTGTGGCGCACCCTGAGAGAAACTTATGTCCAGCAGTGGACTGCGATAGGCCGAGTTGATTGATTGATGTGTACTTACGCACCCACCATTATATTACAATACATACACCTTATTTAGAGCCTATACTCGGGCCATTACAAACGCAAAGTTAAGAGTCAAAACATTTTTACAGGACCTCTAGACGACCTCTACGGAGCAGTGCTAGTGTTGTGCGTAAATATGTTATTATTGTTATCTTAACCAACCACGCCAACTGGCCTGTCAAAGTTTGGTCATATAGTAAAAGTTGTTTGTTATCATGAGTACAATCATATGTTTAAGTATCTGCCACTAATTACCAGTCATCCTATACATAATAAATAGTGTACAAAACACCGGCCACGTGCGTGTCGGACCACGCACAATGAAGGGTTACGTAGTTTGGATGAATTTATCCTAAAAACAAACTTAACATTGTAGTTGAAAAACATGTTCTTCCGTACATCGATGTACGTCAATTCTCCAACTGCAAATTAGTTTGTAACCGCACAAACAAAAAAAAGTTTTATGTATTAGGTTGGGGAAAAATTCTTTTCGCATTATAGTATGTATGAACTTGTAATAAAATCTCTTTGGCTATACTATTTGTATCTGGCTGGTTTTGGTATCATTGAAAGTTTAAATTTTAGAGAACATAATTCCAAATTCAAATTAGGAAAATGTGTGATTTTCATTTGTTTTTCGTACCGTCAAGATGAGTGAATCTAATGAAGAAATTCAATACATTTTAAAATTTTACTACAAAAAAGGTAAAAATGCAACGCAAGCCGCGAAAAAAATTTGCGATGTTTATGGACCTAGTGTAGTGTCTGTGAGAGTAGCACAAATTTGGTTTAAGCGTTTACAATCCGGAAATTTTGATGTCAAAGATGCACGTCGCTCTGGTCGCCCTATTACGGATAAAATGGATGCCTTTTTTGAAAAAGTGGAGCAAGATCGGCATATCAGTAGTTACGTCGTAGCTGAAGAACTGGAAATTGACCACAAAACAGTTTCGGCGCATTTGAAAAAAACTGGGTACACAAAAAAGCTCGACATTTGGGTACCTCACGAGCTCACTGAAAGAAACCTAATGAACCGTGTTCTCATTTGAGATTCTTTATTACGACGTAATGAAACCGAACCATTTTTGAAGAAGCTGATAACTGGTGATGAAAAGTGGATCACGTATGACAAGAACGTGCGAAAAAGGTCGTGGTCAAAGGCCCCGGCCCGGTTAACCCGGGTTAACTCGCAACAAGGTGATGCTGTGTGTGTGGTGGGATTGGAAGGGCATTATTCATTATGAGCTGTTACCACCAGGCAGGACCATCGATTCTGAACTCTACTGCGAACAACTGATGAGATTAAAGCAAGAAGTTGAGAGAAAGCGGCCGGAATTAATCAACAGAAGGGGTGTGGTTTTTCATCATGATAACGCTAGACCTCACACATCTTTAGCCACTCAGCAAAAATTAAGAGAGTTTGGCTGGGAGGTGTTAATGCATCCGCCGTATAGTCCTGACCTTGCACCTTCAGATTTCCACCTGTTTCGGTCTCTTCAGAATTCTTTAGGCAGTGTCAGGTTAACCTCACGAGAGGACTGCCAAAACCACTTGCCGCGGTATTTTGACCAGAAGTCCCAAAATTTCTATAGCAATGGGATCATGTCCCTACCTACAAGATGGCAAAAAGTTATCGAACAAAATGGTACCTACATACTTTAGTTAAATGTAAATAAACTACTATATTAAAAAATGTTTTGAATTTTCTTAAAAAATGCGAAGAAACTTTTTCCTCAACCTATTAATAAAACTACAAATTAACGGTTTTCGTACTTTTTCTTTTAGTTGTGCTGTGAGACCTTGCTTCTTGCCAAATGTCATGATTTTAAGTCAACGGGAAGTACCCGATCTTTCTAGAGCTCTAAGGGACCGTAGACCTACGTATTTGATATTAATTTCAACTTGATACCTCACGTGTTCCTGAGAAAAACGGTCTTGAAAGACTGATAGACAGACAGAGGGACGGACGGACCACGAAGTAATCCTATAAGGGTTCTATTTTTATTTTTTCTTTGAGGTCCATACCTCGTAGGATTCCATAACCCAAAACCGCTCACATATCTGACAGCAATGCTCCGACTGCACGTAGGGCGTGTGTTGACTGTGCGTGTGCTTGTTGAGAGTCGAGCAGTAACTGAAGCGCTCGCCGCAGATCCTACACTTGTGTCTAGTCTGTGATACTCACCATCCACGCGAACGCGAACTTCCGCTCACATATCTGACAGCAATGCTCCGACTGCACGTAGGGCGTGTGTTGACTGCGCGTGTGCTTGTTGAGCGTCGAGCGGTAACTGAAGCGCTCGCCGCAGATCTTACACTTGTGGCGGCGGAGGGACGGTTCGTGGGTCGCTGTGAAAGGTACAAAATCAAGTCATTTATTCAAATTAGGCTGAGAATCAGTACTTTTTGAACGCCAAATTTACACGAGACAGTCCTCCAAAACGCACGCCCTTCACAACTTCCGGCTGGGAACAAGTGGCGCAACAAACTCCCCATCAGCTTATTATTATACACACAAGGGAATTGTTTAATTGGTGTGATTGAATAAAGCCCTTTCAAATTAAGGTGTCGAATCTCATGTTTGTATGTTTATTTATGAGAACACTAGCTCTTTCCCGAGACTTAGCCCGCGTGGACGTCGGAAATTATCCCACGGGAACGTACTATTACGGGAACGTACTAAAGTATCCTATATTTTAGCCAGGTCAGGCCAGTTAATCTATCCGTGCCAAATTTCATACAAATCCGTTCAGCCGTTAAGGCGTGAAAAGGTACAAAGCAGACAGACAGTTACTTAGGCATTTATAATATTAAGTATAGATTGGTTTATACAAAGTCAAATTAAATTAGGGAAACTTTTCAGACGCGATGGATACTGATATCTAATGACGATGATAAAACTAAAATAATGATTGTTTAACTCATATTTTCAAGTAACTACTAAAAG
Organism: Dicycla oo; assembly: GCA_948252095.1. NCBI lineage: Eukaryota > Metazoa > Arthropoda > Insecta > Lepidoptera > Noctuidae > Dicycla > Dicycla oo. Next base: position 7,636,019 of record OX411729.1, read on the forward strand.
AGTCGAGAAAGTAGTTTAACCCCGCCAAAAGATAGAAGCTGGAACTGAGCCAACCTGGCGGCGACATCGTTAAAAGATGCCCATCCATTGATATGTCACCCGTATCTCCACAATTCCATTGCTTGCTATAGGGTGCATACTCGGTAGGCTCTTTATCCCCTCCATATCCTAAGGGCACGACTTCCCTACCATTATCGCGCCTTCCGGTCTACTCCTTGATATGGAATGGTCTCTCTTGCACCGTGTAACATGAGGCAACAGGGGCTAGTGTGAACCTTTGGGTTCATTCGAGTAATCGAGTCTGGTCAAACCACGCTGAGATTAGTGCATTTCATTCATTCATTCATAATTTAAGTAACTACCGCTGACTATAAAGTCAATGGGCACTGGTTGTGCAGTTACATGAAAATATTATATCTTATAATATTATAGTTTAGGAAATCTTTAATTTTTTATTTATTTTTATTAAAGACCCATCACGTCTGTGAAGTTTTGCCATTTAATTGAACCTTCAATGCAAGGTCACAATGGACAATGGATAGATGTGAGATTTCCCATCTATTAATAACTGGGCCACCACAGCAAGTATGTAAGATAAAACAATGCATTCCTTACCTATATGAGACCTATAATTATCATGCTTATTGAACACCTTATTGCATGTGCTACAAACATACAACACTCTCTTTTTCGGCTTCCTCTTTATTACTTTCTTTTCTTCTGTAGGCATCGAACTCATTGGAGGGACACTCATAGCCTCCTCAATTTTAACCACCATAGGCCAGTGTAAGCGATTTTCGGGTTGCTCATTTTGGGGCTCTTTTACTGACAAAGGCTTTTCAATCTTCACATAAAGCTCAATATTTGCTAAACTTACTGGCTCTTGCTTAATTTCAGGTATACTTGGCTCCTTAGCCTTATCATTAACTAACTCAACCCCTATATTTAACATGTCAGTCAATTGTTCAGCATCAATTTCGCTATTTAAACTTATTATAAATGTATCATCGTCTTCTGTCGAAATGTATTGGACATTATTTTCGCCGATGAGCTGGTTCAAATTTGCAGCTAGATTAGTACTAGCTTCTAAATCAACGTCACTCTCAAATATAGTGGCACATTCATTTACCGATACATGATTACGATTGTCTACTTCGCTAGTTTTTTCAGGAGGATTCAAAATTTCCGGAGGGTTCAGTAGCTCATCAGGTAAGTACTCAGCTTTGACATGGAATAAGGTGTTCATGATATCCTGATCCATACTTTTGCTTCCTTCAGTGAAATCGAATAAAATTTCAGCATTTTTATCCGTACCGTGTCCGTAATCCATGTCGTTTGTGTTAGTATTAAACATGTGACTAGGTTGAATGCTATCAAAATCTACGTCATTATAGAATAGTTCACCGTCTAAAATGTCTAGTTGATTCATTTCTTTTAATAGTTCTATTTGCATTAAGTTTTCTGGGTTATTGTCGATATCGGTTGGGTTGTAAACGTTGAGTATTTCGTTTTGTGTCGACATTGTCATGTAGTCGTCTTCAGCTGATAGAATATCGTCCACTATGTTGTCCACGATGCGGTTTGTATCGTTCAGATGAGTTTTGTCTTCTTTATCGGGTTCAGGTGGTTTTGCGTTTGGCACAACAACCCCCGGGTTGGTGTGTTGCCTGGTGGACAATGGAAACGTTGATATGATAAATGAAAATTTATTTCTGTAAATTAGTGTTAACAAACACTTTAACCCCGCGTCCTATTCAAAAGCTATCGCCGCGCGAATACACGATCAGTCGCCGTCAAATGTCACTTTTGTTGGGAAAACACCCTCTGTCGGCGCGTCCACGCGTTCAAGTTCACCGAACAAATAAAACAAGAACAAATAAAATGACATATAAGCGAGACGACCGCATAATCGCGCGACGTCACGAAAAATTATATGATATGTATTTAAAACTAGATAAAGTCGGTCGGAAGATCATCTAAGATGTTATTTATTTTATATCGGGTGTAAAAAGACACTTTCCGGAGCCAAAAGCCACGTATTCTACCCATTATTTAGATCATTTTTTCCACTAGACCATACCTGGGAATCCACTGATTTTGAAGATATTGAAGGTCAAAGTCGCAATTTTTTTTTACTTTTTTACGAATACGATTTCCAAGTGTTACTAAAGTTTTTTCCAAACAAACATAACCTAAATTTTCGATTTTTGTTAACAAATTACGCAATCGAAGTTACAAAAAGTAACACAAATACCTACGCGTATAAGTACGCGAGGCCGTTTGCCTGGGTTCGCGTTACATTGCGCGCAATAAAAAATAGCTGTTTTTTATACCTAAAAATAAAAGTCGTTTCCCAGCAATAATTTTTGCGCAAAGCTACTTAGATGTACAGTATGCATACACATAGTTGACGGCTTTGTGATGTCTTTTTACACGCTGTATAAAGGCTTACCATCTAAATACAAACACGGCGTTAACCAACAATCTTCGTCGTCATTATAGATCACGTATCTAATTTAAAGGGAAGCACGGCACTACTTGTGTTTTATCAGGAGCAGTGATGGACCAGTGGTAACGGTCCTGACTTGCGGTCATGGGTTCAAACCCAGGCAGGCGCTTACTTTGTGTAAATAATTTCATCACCACTGCTCTCAAAACGGTGAAGGAAAGCATCGTGAGGACAGAACCAAAAAAGAAATCGAAGACATGTGACCTGCACTGGCCCGCGTGGTATGTTATAGTCCACTCCCTCTCGAAGAAAGGAGGCACAACCAGTGGGAAAAACTCACGCCTTCTTCCCATGGGAGTACGCCGAAACTACTGTACGCCACCTGCTACGATCCTTATTGCTTTCGCTTGTGTTACGTTCATACATCTGTGACCTTAGTTGTGTTTCCCATTATAGCCACCAAAATCTGCCTAGCCTTTTCCCAACTATGTTGGGGTCGGCTTCCAGTCTTACCGGATGCAGCTGAATACCAGTATTTTACATGGAGCGACTGCCTATCTGACCTCCACAGCCCAGTTACTGGGTAATACGATACCCCTTGGTAAGACTGGTTGTCAGACTTTCGGGCTTCTGACGACCCGTAACGACTGTCAAAGATCCACGAATGACAGCCGGGACCAACGGCTTAACGTGCTTTCCGAGGCACGGAGGAGTCTCGGTATGTAAAGATGGTCACCCATCCACAGACCAACCCCGGCAAGCGTAGCTTAACCTGATGGATCGACCCGTGCGGCTGTTATTACTTAGCCACGAGCTCCACTCATTATAGCCACCAGACGGCGCTTATTCAGTTTCAGCAGTGCCATTGCACTGGTACATACTGCTCGAGATAAGTGCCTACAGCTCGCGTCAACACAGTGTTGACTATGGTCTTTACGCGCTCAGCGTGACACGAACGCGTCGTTTTTATTTTATTTTTGATTTTGTGCACCCTTCGCAGCCCGGCAGCAACCCTAACTGCCCTAACATGGTCAGAAGGAATAAGAGTTACGCGATAGAAAGAGAGGCAACTTGTTGGTGAATATAACTTGTAGGTAATAAGCGTTGTGCGACCTGAATTGCACTTTATTGTGTCGTAGCAAGAATCGCTTTTAATTTAAATGATTTTACGGCTTGAGTGCGGGATCTGTACTAATCTGTGGTTTGAGTACAAATTGAAGTTTACGTTTACGTGATCGTGTATGTATAAAAACTCGCACTAAAGCCTCTGGTCTCACACAAACACTTACAAAAACTTTAAATGGAAGTAAACATGCGCCTCAAAGTTGTACAATGTGGCCCCTTACCTGACACAATGCTCCAACAAAGCGCTCTTGTACTGGAAACTCATGCCACACACGCGGCAGTGGTTCTTACGAGTGCTTTTGTCCACAGACTCGCTCGGCTCCTTGTTGTGGGCGCATTTTTGCGCGTGACGCTTCATTGAAGCCAGCTGGGAGAAGGGAAGGAAAATGGTTATACATAGTCTGGTCATAAGTTTTGTCACATATGGAAAGTAACTGACACAATGAGTTACGCACTACAACCATTTATACCCTCATGTGAAATTTGGTACACGTATGAATTTCTGTGACTCAAATATAACGTAACGTGTGTGTGTAATGTAAATAAATGAATTTTGAATATTAGGGGGCAAATAAGAAAATTAAAAAAAAAGTTTTGCAAACTGTACCGTGTGTCAAATTAAATGAAAGGCCTTATACGTATATTTATATAAAGGGGAAACGCTCATTGGGCATCAAAAATATTCGTCCGCATCGCTGTCAATGGGAAAAGTGGCCAAAGGGCTGGCAGCATTGCCACGTTGGATAGCAATGCTAAAAATAGGCCAGCCCTCTGGTCCCGCGAAGAGTCGACCGTCGTCTTGACGATGTCCCGAAATACTCGATGAGCGCTCGGACCCCAAGGAATGTATTCATGTTAACTTATTTGTTTTAGTACCTATATTCGTGTATGTAATTGTATTAAAATTATTAAACGTCCCATACATTTGGGTCGAATAGGTATTGAAGTTTTGTATGGAACGAGGTTTTTTTTTTTCATGATTACGATGTTTGTCCCATGGAGAAAGTTGTTCAGTTTGATACTCTGCACCGCACGCTTCATTTTCGCCACACCTTTCTGAGACACATTGTATATACATACACTTGCGTGCAAAAAAATTGGCCCACCCCATGCTATCTATTCAATCAATCTGCCTAGCCTTTTCCCAGCTATGTTGGGATCGGCTTCCATTCTAACCGGATGCAGCTGAATACCAGTATTTTACGTGGAGCCGCTGCCTATCTAACCTCCACAACCCAGTTACTGGGTAATACGATACCCCTTGGTAAGACTGGTTGTCAGACTTTCGGGCTTCTGACGACCCATAACGACTGTCAAAGATCCACGAATGAGAGCCGGGACCAACGGAGGAGTCTCGGTATAAAAAGATAGTCACCTATCCACGGACCAACCCCGGCAAGCGTAGCTTAATCTGATGGATCGACCCGTGCGGCTTTTATTTTTATTAGTCACGAGCTCCTCTGTCTCCTCCATGCTCTTTATTCGTGTGACGATATCTCAAAAATTTTAATGTATATTTTAATAATTATTATATGTTGTGTGAATGTAGGTAAGATAAAGTTTATTTACACATATCCTATACTTTTATAAAAGCAATATTCTTTACGAAATCGACTCGATTTTTAGATGTCCTCATCATTCACTTTTGTTTGGAAAAACTGGGTGATTTTTTGTCAGTAAAGTAGACAGAAGCATTATTTTGTTTATTAGTGCTCGTTTATTGATTATTAATTAATCAAGTATATAACTGACTAAAAAAGAGGGTCTTTTCGTTCAGGTTGTTCGTAAATTCGCGATTTTGTCAAAAACTAATGAAACAGGTTTGATATTTATTTCACTAACGTAATCTACATACATTCAAGAAGGTTTTGATACAAATATATTAGGTTATTTTTAATTAAACTAGATGAATTATCTTGTTTCAATTGGATGGGTCGATTTTTTTGCACGCAAGTGTAGTTGAAAAGGGTATGCAGATTTTTGTGTCTGTAAATAAATCCATTTTTCTTGCTTCCTTTTTAAAATCGTTTGGTTTTCTACCTGCTTAAAACTGTTCCCGCACCCCGCACAGCAGTAAGGCTTGTCCCCGCTGTGTCGCAGCATGTGGCGCTTCAGATTCGACTTGTCCTTGAAACGCATGTCGCATTCAGGACAGGCATGCTGCTTTACATCTGGAGGAATTTATTGATAAAAATATTAAATAATTTATTAATCGTATAGTCAGTACTCTGCATTACCCCTTAACCCCTCTTACAAAGAAAAAGAAGGGAAGAGGGGTCGGGTACTGACAATACGATGATACTATCATCTAAAACGCGTGCCTCATACTTATCCGGGTCGGCACATTCGATTCAGCGGAGCAGTAATTGTTGAAAAATTAATTAATTATTTTTTTAGCTCTATTTATTAATAAACCATGTCACGACTATTATGTGTTTTTAAGATAAATAACTTCCAAGATGGTTTTTATGTTTAGTTTTTATTTTATGTCTTTTTTATGGTTCCGTGCCTCAAACGGAACCCTTTTATAGGATCACTCGTGTGTCTGCCTGACAGTCTGTCACAGCCAATTTGCTCCGAATCTAATGGACTGATTAAATTATAATCACCCTTCCTACTAACTTTCATTCCCTCTTAACTAACTTTTCCCCTAAACTAATCCAAGTCCTAGCAAAATTTTTAAATGGCAATGATATCAAAATGTAGTCTGGTGTGTAATAATAATCATAAATCTGTAAATATCTATTTTTTTTAGTAAAGAAATCTTTTATGTATTTATTTAACAAAAAAAATAAAAATAAAAAAAAAAACTAACAAAACTTGTCAAAAAAAAAAGTTGAAATTTGGTACACATATGAATTTCTGTGACTCAAACATAAAGTAACGTATGTGTGTAACGTAAATAAATGAATTTTGAATATTGGGGGGCAAATAACAAAATTTCAAACAAAAGTTTTGCAAACTGTACCGTGTCACAAATTAAATGAAAGGGGCTTACTGTGAGGCTCTCAAATTTATTTTTTATAATTTTAAAATCAATTTTAAAGTTATTTAAGAAAATAGGCGAAAATTTACTATTCCCCGCCCCCTTTACCCACTTATCTCCGAAACTATTGAGCCTAAAATTTTGAAAAAATACGGAAAATAGATCTAAGTATACCTATAGATTACAGGAAAAATTATAAAAAGTATGGTCTTAAAATAACATAGTAATTTCTCAATAGTGTGCGTACAAACTTACATTTGCAGTTGGAATATATGGGAGAACATGTTTTTCAACTACAATGTTAAGTTTTTTCTTGGGTAAATTCATTACAACTACGAAACCGTCAATGTGCGTGGTCCAACACGCACTTGGCCGGTTTTTAAGTTTAGGCTCATAGATTTCAATTTTATTTGTGAAGGCAATTTGCACGCGCTAATTGTTTTTTATTTACCAATATACATAGATATGAGACTTTTGAGAATAAATAAACAACAAAGCCGACCCGAAGCAATTACTACGTATATTCGGCTTGCGATCGGCAAAACTCCGTTTGGCATTACCGCCTTGCTGCATGCAACGTACGTACCGCAAAGCCGAGCAGTCTTTTTCCAGATCATATCATATTTATATCAATACATTTTTCATTTATCCTAATACTAGCAGCTCCCCGTGGTTTCAGCCGCGTAAGTCTCGAACCCGTAGAAATACAGGGACAAAAAGTATCCTATGAGTTAATCCAGGTTATAAATGCCAAATTTCGTCAAAATCCGTTCAGTAGCTTTTGCGTAAAGAAGTAACAAACATACAAACACACACACTCACAAACTTTCGATTCGATAAGTCGATTGTATCGCCCGACAGTGCCGTTTAGCTAAGCTAAGAAGTGTTTAGCACGACAAAAGTGAGGTTTGCCCTACTCAACAAATCAGCATGTCCTAAAGGGGCAACTGTACGTACACTACACGGAATTTTACTGTCGTGAAATCTCCATACATCTGCTGCATGACCACTAGAAATTTGCTTGAAAATGGAACCGTAATATTCCGTGTGTTCCGTAATTGTCCTCTAAGGGACTGACTACACTTATTCAGCTCAATTCAGCTTTTATTCATAGAAAAAACAGTTTCGTATGGAATCTCTGAAATTTGGTGTATTGATAGACTGGATAGTTAAAATGAAAAATTGTCAAACACATGCTTCATTTTCACTGACATCATCATGCTCCTCGTCATATGATATTGTGTTATCCACAGGCCTTATTATATTAGTTTTGACTGCCATAATTTTGTGGAATGGTGTGATTTTGAGATAATTTGATAAAACCTAAGCGAATATTTCCATATAATAATCTCCATAGAAACTTTTCTTCTAGGAAAAAGGGTTGGAAGAAACTCCTCTCTCAAGCAAATATTTTAATGTATTACATGTTAACTTACCACTATGTATGCTTTTATGTTTGTCCAAGTCTGAAGCCTTAGTGAAAGACTTCTCACATTGATCACACTTGTGAGGCCTGCAAATTAAGTCTTTGAAGTAGGTATGTATGTAAGTGAATATTGAAAGTAGAAAATACAAATTTATTTAGAAATCACTGTGCCTGCTGAGACCTTATGGCAAAAAATCAACAATTTATTTGACTAGGGCTATAATAATATAGATTTTTCCTTTGGCCATTCATAGCCATGGTGAGGAGGGCCCATGCTCAAAGAGCAATGATGCTTTTCTAATTCCTGAATTTAAATAAAAGTTGGTCATGTCTGTTGTATAACACAAAACACATACACTACAAACGCTTGACACACTTGTATAAGTTCTGAGCAGTCTCTATTTTAATTTTGTACTTATTTTGTGGAAACCTGGGCTGACAAACAGGTTACTATGTAGCCTAGCTAGGACTCCAGACTCACTATTGTAATTGATACTTGTAGTACATAGTTTTTACAATTGTAATTGTAAATTATTGCAAATGCACTATACTTTTGAAATAAATAAAATACAGTAGAGCCTCGATAATCTGTAACCAGGCTAATCCGAATGCCGCTATAATCCAAACTACCATATGGCCCCAGCCACACATACCCACCTGCACTGATGCAGCAATGCTACTTTGTAAATTGCCAAACTAAAATAAATCACTATGACAGTGTTTTTTTTTTTTTTGTTTTGAGGTTTAATAAATTAAATTTTCTGAAATTTCTTAGTTATTATTTTAAGTTTTCTTTTAAACATACTATAATCCGAACGCTCCGTGTGTCCGAACAGGAGTATGTTTTTGTCAATTCGGATTATCGAAGCTCTACTGTATAGTTTCTAACGAAATAATATTGAATATCTCATACTTGTAGTTCAAATGCTTGGCAAACAAATGCTGTTGTAGTTTCCACAGAGCCTCAAAGGCCATAGTGCACTGCAGACACTTCCACTCTCTCTCCAGGGGCTTGTGAGTCAGGCCGTGTTTCATCAGCTGCTGCTTGGTCGAGAACTTCTGGTCAGGACATTGCTCTGAAGCATAATGTAGTTGTAGGTTCATATACAGAATTAATAAATAGAGGCCTAGATAGATTGATCTGCATGTGTAGCAATGGTAATTTATCTTTAACAAACAAACTGATAGGAATAACAATAACCACTTGAGAAGATAAACTAGATATAAACATACTTGGTATAATTTAACATTTGTGTGCATGAACATGTATGTTTGTCCTGAGTCTGGGTGTAATTATCTATATAAGTATGTATTTACAAAAAAAAAAAGTAGTATATGTAGTATATCAGTTATCTGGTTTCCATAGTACAAGCTCTGCTTAGTTTGGGACCAGATGATCGTGTGTGAAAATGTCCCAGGATATTATTATTATCTCCTTTATTCATTTTTTTTACATATAAATTATATTTTTAAATATTAGAATTTAAAAAAAAAAAAACATTTAAAAATATAAAAAATAGAAATCCACCGGCATGGGGAACAGGGTCCAAGCTACCGGTGGTTAGGGTCCCAGAGACAGGAACCTCCTCACAATACGCGCCGTATCAAGGAGTACTGCCTTCTGAATCAGGCCCTTCACCCAGCCACCCAACGAGAGCCTCTTGAGATGTTGGTCGAGGCTCTTAGCGATAAGGCCATTGACCGTAACAACTATCGGCACAATGATTGCCGAGTCCACATCCCACATAGCGACAACCTCGTGGGCTAAGTCGAGATACTTCAATTGTTTCTCCTTCTCAGCCTTCACGAGGTTCTTGTCATGCGGGATAGTGACATCGATCATCATTATTATTATTATTTTTTTTTTTTTACATTTCTCGGGACCCTGGGGTCCCGGACCTTTGGAAGGCGTACAAGGAGCCGAAGCCAACTCGCAGAGGCCTCTTAAATAATTTTAAATGATAAGGAGGCACCAACCGACGATTATCCCTGTATGCACTATGCAAGTGCACCCAAGGACAACCCCCGGTTTGTGCAGGACTATTGTTGTGTGTGGAAACAAAATATATTGGGCTATGGGTCTGGGTAGCTAAAGTGGATCGGGTAACTTGAACTATGGAAGAACTATGTCCCCTGCCTGACCAATGTTATATATTATACACGGATAAAATGGCAGGGGGTGACTTGCACACTCAATAATGGGCCCCCGGAAACGGCCGCTAGCACATAGCGACAAGGGGGCAACACTTCCTGAGATGCTTGAGGAGTGGAGAGGTATTCCACGGCTATCAGGACAATCCCGGAAGTACGGTCAAGATCCCTACCAGCACCTTACTGGAATACTTCCTTCCTCCGAGCACGTTTGCTCTTGCGAATCTCCACTCAATCCAGCCAATAAAGGCAAGAAAGAGGTGGGAGCTCTGTTCCTCGTCAGTGTTCACTCCAGCCGGCCAATAAAGGCAAGCTAGAGATGAGGACAAGATTTCTCTCGGGAGATAGGGGGTCCGTGGGGTCGCTACTGCCCAACAGCTCGCCACATGCTGCCCTGCGGGTTTCTGTATCTCTCTTGGTCTGGCTCCTCATCCTAGACCCGTTCCGGCAAAGTAAACTCTGCCGGCACAGACCTAAAGTTTGAAGCGCGCAAGCCCCACCACGACGTCAACGTAGAGATACAGCGGTGGGGTTATTATTATTATTATTATTAATTATATCTCTGACTTGAGCAAAATAAAGGATTGAGAAATAAAGGATATTAAGGACCCTGAAAAGCCCCATACAAAACAAAAGTAGCAAAACAAATGACAGTGTTTTCATAATGAAAAAAAAATGAACACACAGCATATACTTGAGCCTTAAAAAATAAGCATAACTGACTAGGTACCTAACATAAACATTGTGAATACTCACCACAAACCCAAAGGTTATCTTTGGAATGGACCCTCAAATGTCCATAATACTTCTTAGCATTATCAAACCGCTTCTTGCAGATCTCACAGTGTAACGTAGTAGGCCCATTCAAGTCGGGCTCCTCCAACGGTTCGTCTCCAGAAAGAAACTGGGCCAAGACATCGTCAGGGCCCAACAAAGCACCATGGGATGGTAAAGTCGCGTGCAACTCATCGTACGCACACTCCTGCGGCTTGATCCTCGAAAAAAAGTCTGAAGTCTCCGAATCCACGAACTAAAGGTAATAAAATACATCACGAATTTTGTAATCTCGAACTTTTAACAGCTGTTGTCATGTCAAAATATAAATAAATTAAACTTACTGGGAGACTAAAAAATGGTAAATTCGAATCCATTTTCGATATGCATGAGATAGATGTAGTAAAGCAGGTAATATTATGACGGAGTTACTAATAAATACACGGTTAAACAGTTAAACACTCGTTCCATTTGCCATGAATGCCAGGATTTCCTGACTACTTTTTATATTTTATTGACGTCTTTAGTTTTGATCATAAACTAACGTAGTTTGTGGTTTTGATTTTGACGTCCTTTTTGTCTGTGACGTAACCACAAACTACATACTACGTTGTAACCTAAGGGCGTTTGTGCACTACAAGAAAACTATCCGGCAGTCCGATTTTTTACGGTCCGATGTGGCATGAAAAAAACGGATGATTGGCTTGTGCATTTGTCCGTCTTTACTCGGATAGGTGCGGCGTAGTTCAGGTGCTCTTTGAAATTACACGCCACGCACGCGTAATTACGTTTGGAAAGACGAGTATGGTCCGGAATGGGGAAACGTAAAATGTCGGACGGTAAAATTACGTATAGTGCACAAACTAGTATATACATTTATGGCGTGCCATATCGGACCGTAAAAAATCGGACTGCCGGAAAGTAAAATTCCTTGTAGTGCCATTTTTTTTTTTTTTTTTTTTCTATTTTATTTATAGAGAGTTTAATCACAAATTGATTATGCCACCCTCATCGGTAAAAACAATTGTTACTTATGATCTAAATGCTATTTTTGCTACCCTATATAGGAGTCTTGCATCCTTTGATAATGGGGACGCAAGAATGCTATTACCTTCCAACATCCAGTGACTTGGATAACAATATGCCTCTTTCAGCCTCGTTCCGAACGCACTCCATTAGTATATGGTAAGTGTCTTCAACTATATTACACTCAGGACAATTAGGTGACGCAACTTTACCCATGAGAAATGCAAAACTGTTCATTGGAATGTGTCCCGATCGAAGCCGAAGAGCCATTACAATTTCCGGCCGACTCATGTTGGCCTGTTCGAACCATGAACAACGAGATAGTGCTGGTTGGATCGTCCGATACCAGATTCCCTTACTCAGCGACCTCTGATCGAAGTGTTCGTGCCACATTTTAGTGCATTTTTCTTTAACTACACACAGAAAATCACTGTGCACGGGCACCAGTGGACAAACCAACCCATCATCACAAGCATCCTTCGCCAATCGATCCACTACTTCATTATCTTCTAAGCCAACATGAGCCGGTATCCATTGCAATATAACATTCTTGTTCTTAGAAATAAGTTTACAAATAGATTTGATCACGCTGTAAGCAATCGGAGTACCCCGAAAACTCGAGGTACACCGAGCCAAATGTTGAAGAGCGCTTCTCGAATCACTCAAAATAACATAATTGCCGGTTTCAAGTGAGTCTATGTATGATAATGCTTCATCTATTGCCACAAGTTCAGTACACATTATATTGCAGTTTGAGTTTACCTTTAATTGTACTGCAATTTTAGTTTGTGGATCGAAAAACGCTGCTCCCGAACCTATTTTGTCTTTGGATCCATCTGTGTATATTCTGTAGAATTCCGAGTACTTGTTATTTAAAAACATGGTACATAACTCACTGACTTTAGCATTTTGATAGTACTTTTTAGCCGGAACCAAACCTAATCTAGGAAATATGACTTGAGACAGATCAATCCTGTGAACCCAAGTGTCCAATGAAAACATTTCAAGCGTTGGGCTCGTGTAGACAGGTAGCAAATCAAGCGATTCATGAACTCCGGCTAACAACGGTATCTTTCGTCTCCACTGTGGTTGTTGACAATGTGCTTTTAGTTCTTCTAACACAGCAATAATATCATTATCAGCGTATGATTTTATTTTGAGCCAAAATTTTCCCGCTAGATAGTATCTGCGAAACTTCAACGGTTGCAGGTTCAGTTCATTTTCCATAACATGAATCGCTGTGGTTCTAATAAAGCCACCGATAACCCTCATGCAAACGTTTTGGACCCTGTCTAATTTACTTAGATGTGTCTCACAGCTACCATCATAAAGGAAACAAGCGTAATCGATTCTACTTCGAATTGTTGAGATGTATAACCGCCTCAGATGTTTGGGATGTACTCCCCATCCAGATCCAGAAAGAATTTTAAATATATTAACTAATTTTAATACACGTTCCCTAGTCTCATTAATATGCTTAGCCCACCTAAGTGATCGATCAAGCCAAACACCCAAATATTTTACATTGTTAACCACGGGCAGCGATATCTCATTAATTTTTAAAGTAACTGTCTCTCTTGTCACCCCGTTCTTAAAAATACAGACGCTGCTTTTCATAGGGGATATCTCAAGACCTAATTCCAAAAAAAGTTTAGTCATCTTATTTAAAGCGGGTTGTAAACGTTGTTGGGCCGATGAGATATCACTGCAAGTGGCATACAACACAAAGTCATCCGCATACTGCGACAGAAACACGTCTCCACTTCTATGACATACGTCCATGGTTGCTATATTAAAAAGCAAGGGTGACAATGGGTCGCCTTGTGCCAATCCCCGACCGGACGTACGACTAACGACGTTATTACCTATTGTAATTTTAAGATTTCTCAGCTTAAGAAAGTTCCAGATGTAACCACAAATCCTGGATCCCACACCAATTCGTTGCATGATTTTCAATAGACCTTTGACGTCCACGTAGTTATATGCGTTGTTAATATCTATGAAAACAGCCACCGTAATAAGCTTTTTAGAAAAGCCAATTTGAATACGAGATACTAAAACGGATAAATTATCTATAGTTGAGCGACATTTTCTAAAACCAGTAGTGTTATTTGATAAAAACATATGTTTTTCGATGAACCACTCTAATCTGTTCATTAAAATGTTATGAAAAACTTTACAGACGCATGAGATCATTGAAATAGGACGAAGAGATGATAAACTTTGAGAGTCTCGTCCTGGTTTAGGGATGGGCACAATTACAATATCGCGCCATTGCTTAGGCACAAAACCCGAAATCAAAATCTTATTATACAGTTGAATCAATATCTTTTTACCATTTAGTGGTAACCTCTTGATCATGGAGTAAGAAATATTGTCGCCTCCAGGTGCAGTATCTTTAGATCGGACACTTTTATGAAATTCTGAGGGTGTAAGAACAACATTAAGTTCAGAGTTATCCATATCTAAAGCGAGGTCGCACGGGGATACAAAGTCCGGCGTCAAACTAAGAAGCAGCTCAGTAGCTTTGTGTTTATCTACATAATGCGTTGAATATTTGTGACCCTTCATCCACTTCATTTTCCGCCATACGGTAGATTGAGATGTAGAATAATCCAATGAAGAACAAAAGTCGCAAAACCCTTTAACTTTAGCTATGCGAATCATTCTCTGGGATTCGCAGATCTTATTATGCAATATTTCATAATTTTGAGGGTTTGGATTACGTCTGAATTTAGATAACGCTAATCGACGCTCAGCCACACATTTAGACAACTTAGGCTTCCAATAAGGTTTAGGTAAAAATTTACTGTCCGGATTTAGGTTTATCTTGACTGAAGGGATACAAACATCGGCGGCCAAGTTTAAACAATCAATGAATCTGTCGTAATCACCCTGTAAGTCCTCCGAGAGTGTAAATTCTAAAAAAAGGGTATCGAGTAGCTCACTGTATGAAGTCCAATCAGCATTTTTGAAGTTCTTACGGACTATTGGTGAAGTACTAGACAGAATATTTGAGGTAATTTTAATAGCTCTATGATCACTGCCTAATGTCTCGTTCATGACGGACCAGTCGAACATCAAGGCTATATCAGATGATATCAAAGAAATATCAGGAGCGGTCTTTTGACATTCCGAGTTGACCATTTTTATTCGGGTTGGGCTACCATCATTTAGAGAAATAAAATTATTGTCCATTAATGCTTCGAAAATTTGAACGCCCCTGCCATCCGTTTTATATGACCAATTAGTATGATGTCCATTAAAATCTCCGACAATTACTGTATTTTTAGTAAAAATAGAAAATAAAGAATCCCAGTCGTTCTGAGAAGTTCTGATCGACGGGGGGCAGTAAACAGAAGTAATATTTTTAATGGCGCCACAATTAAATACTTTTACGCAAACTAACTCTATACCTTGATTACTGAGTTGGACTTCATACATTTGAGATTTTATGGATTTGTGGGTAAGAATTGCAACCCCTCCGTAACCATCAAACCTGTCTTTACGATAAATCGTGTAGTTGCTCAGCCTCATGGAGCTTTCTGTATCCAGCCATGTCTCACTTATCGCCGCAATATGTATATGTTCTTGATTCAACAGTTGTTCCAATAAAATCATTTTAGGTTTCACGCTTTGAGCATTCCATTGTAGAATGTTTAATTTAATACTAGTTTTTTTGTTATCCATTAAATAATTCAAATACTTTCTTCATCATACGCCAATCTGACACGTTATCAACAACCACTAAAATCAACCATTTTACACAACATTGAACCGCCATTTTAATTCTTTCCGCTACAGTACGTCTCTTCAGGAATACGATCTCCTTAAGTCTAGCCAAAAGCTCATCAAAATGCACCTCTCTCTTTTGAGACACCTCGGGGTCATCGCGATTGCTTGATTCCTTCAAATCCTCCATTTCCTCCTCCGTTGGTAACCAGTGGGTCCAATCATCTTCTTTAGCGACCCGAGTCTTTTCGTGTGTTTTAGCACGTTTTTGCTTTTTTGTTGTGGGTGGACTATGAACAATCGCCTTGGTTTTGACGGCCTCTGCATATACAGGTGAGCTTAATCTCTCTGTGGGCTCGATGTTATTATGCAGTGGAGGGTATAAATTAGTGTTTGTAACGTTAATAGGTTCCGTGTATTCTCTGTGTGGAGAAGGTACTACATATAACGATAAGGCTTTTCTATAAGTACAATTAAACTCTGCCATAAGCTCTTTGAGTTTCTTTTCTTTTAAATATGCAGGACAAGTTTTAGACAACGCCATGTGTTGTCCGCTACAGTTTAAGCATTTAAACCTTTGTACGTCGCAGTTAGGGTGATTACTACCACATTTTGGGCACAATGTTTTCTTAGATGGGCACACCCTTGCTGTATGCCCGAACTTCCAGCAACGTGAGCATTGCGACACGGGGAAAACAAATGGCTCCACCTTAATCCTTAAACCATCTGCGTAAACATATGCTGGTAACATATCTCCTTTGAAACACAACCGAACTGCTTCACTCGTAATCCATAAATCTCCTGGTGACTCATTCATATTACGCCTCTTCAGTCGTTGCAATGAAACCAACTCAAATATCTCAGGGCAAGTTATACAACTCATAAGGTCATCTTCATCTATGTCGAGATCCACATCTTTGATGACGCCGTATGAATAGGTTTTGACATCTGGTCTACTAAATCTCCAGCCCATATCAATAAGATCTTTACACGTTTCTAGCTTAATTGCGCTCAACTCGTTTGTACAATCAATACGAACCCTGTAATTATTGATGTATTTTACCTTCGTTATATCTTTCATACCTTTATCTTTAAATAATCTTGCAAGGGCAAATTGTCTTGGTAGCTTTTCTTTAGAGGAAATGTAAACCTCAACACTGCTTTCTTTGACTTTCTTCTCCTTATTTTGTACCAATGTCCATTCTGTCTCGTCCGTCCCTCTAGTTCGCCGTTTTATCGATCTCGTTGGATTTTCATTTGTTGCCACATCCATATTACATTCTTCCATCACGTCTTGTTCCGCTATAGAATTGTTGCTGCTAGTCAAAATACTCCTTGAATCAACATTTTCGCCAAAAAGCTCACTTTCATCTTCCATTGTAAACAATTATTCTAATAGACATATTCTATTAGTTAACGATGCGCTAGTCCGCTTCAAGGTCAACGACGAGAACCGAGAATAACAAGCTCATTAACTAATGAGGTGCGAATATCGATTACTGCACTCGTCCGTTCGAAACGAATGCCGCTGCGAAACTGGTAGTGCCATACACCCATACACAGTAAGAATGTCTAGTAGACTAAACCATCATTGGTAATATCAACGTGTCCATACACCACTTCAGACGAGTAAATACCTAAAAAAAGTAAAAAGGAGATGTTTCAAAATGGGCTAGGTACTTCAAAAAAAGAGAAAAATCCGTAGAATTCGAGAAAAATATAGATAATTCATTTAAATGTATACTGTTGTGGTTAGGAAAATGATGTTTATCAATTATTTTTATCGACTTACAACATGGCGTTTCATCGATTTAGTTAGCTACTCTGTGCATAAAAAAATGACAGTTACCATAGATCGACCATTGATCAAAGAAAGAGGACTGTCAGTTGTCACAACAACCGTGTCACTTCAGTCCTCTTCTTGATTATTAAACATGTCAAACATCATTATTCAATCAAAATGACAGCTTACCCCCATGACGGGTTTTGTTGTGTTGAGGTGTAATTAATTGTGGTTTACCAGTAAACAATGCCATTTTAAAGTAATTGGACAGTTGAGAACTGTTTTAAATATATTTCCCTATTTTTATGTATAGTGTACACGTACCTGGCCCAAGGTCCATACATTTTGGAACATCTACTTTATTCGTTTTAGGTTTTTGAAGTCGGTTTTTACTGTTTTAAAGTAAATTTATTTTTACATTTTTAATTGAATATACAATTACATAAGCCTAAGACGAACGAAAAGAAGAATCATCAAAATCCGCTTAGAAATTTCGGAGATACAGTACATTTATAATAATAATAATATATTTATTTGCATAAAACATGGTATAAAAAGGTGTTAAATACTATATAGCACAAACATGTTTAGCTAAGTTACCTATGACAAAGCATGCAAATTTTCAAAGGTAGGTAAGCAGACAAGGAGACATCAACAACAAACAATTTGAAACATTAAAACTTTTTGTCTATGAATTCCTTTAAACTATAAAAACTATGTTCAAGCAACCATTTATAAAATTTAGTTTTAAATAAGTTAGAATTTAATGTTTTAAAATGCCTCGGTATTTTATTATAAATTCGCACACACATTGCTAGGCAGTTATTATTATATTTAGCTAATCGAGGCTAGTGATGGGCGACTCGGAAAGTTTCCATCATTCCACCCGGAATATTCCTGGGAATATTCCCAAAACGGGTATTTACCCGGGTGCGTTCCCAAATCGTGGGTAAATTAGTTTCTATGACGATTGAATTTGTAAGTACTGAATAAAAACAAAAACATCAACTCCTAAATCATTTAATCAACAACCGGATGGTTCAGATATGAAAATTATTGTTTAAATATCAGGTTATGGGCGACAAAAATGACTTCAAGTCTAATACTCTTATAATAGGTAGGTAAAATGTTATTGAGATTCATTTAATCACTGTCTAAATCACTGTCATCGGAGAATGTTTTTGTTATATCGCAAAACTCTATTTCTCTTGTACTAGAAGTTGATGGTTGAGGTTCAATATTGTTTATGGTCAATGGGCTAACCATAAAAGGACTTGAAGTGGGTTCCTCATCTTCTTCATCTACTTCTTCGTCTTTTTGATTGTGTAACAAATTCCAGTTATATGATATGTAGGCCAGCTTTGCAGCTCTTTCTGTTGTTAACCTATTCCGTTTAAGGCTGTGGATATTTCCATGAACGCTAAAGGTACGCTCTGTTGCAGCCGAGGTGCAGGGAGCAGTTAAAAGACAAGCTGCAACTTTGCTCAGAGGTTTGTTTTTGCAAATTCCTTTCCACCAAGTTAAGGGATTCATTTTCTGGAGGCTGGTCCAAACAAAAGATTTTCCCCATAAACCTTCTCTTGCTCTATAATTAGCTAAATCTGTCATTATTTCCAAGTGTAACTGCCTTCCTTTCTCATGAATAAAATCCATGGCAATGATTTCTTCATCGTCGTTGAGTTCGATGCCTTGAGATTTTGGATCTAGCATATAGGCTGCTAGATGAATAGGCTTTATGCAGTTCCCTCTGCGTTTATCAACTGCATTTAAAATCCTCTCCCTGACATTATTGTCAACCAAAGAAGAAAAACCAGGAAGCAGAAAGACCAGACGTGATTTTATATCTTTGAATGACATGTACACGTCATTTATGTACGCTTCGTTTCCTTCTAGTTTAAATATGTAATCTGTTATTGGCTCTAAAATTGCAGTAGTTTCGTCGATCATTTTCCAAAATTCTTCGTCTAGTTAATTTGCTTTAATATCAACTGGGATCATTGTTGCATCTTCATGTACTGCCAAACATTGCAGAGCCGCCTTGCTATTTTGCAAACTACGCACAGCATAAAGGTAACTGCCCCAACGCGTCTTGCTGGGCAATTTTAGTTGCTCGCCAGAACCTTTTTCTACAATTATCTGCCTGAATGACGCGCTCAGAATTTGACTTTTTCTAATACATTTGATTACGTCGACGGCAACTGAAATGAAGGCTTGTATAGCATCTTCTTTCATTATATCATGACAAAGTAAATTCAATGTGTGCGCCACGCAATTAAGTGTGATTACGTTCGGATGTTGCAGTTTTACTAAATCAAAAGCTTTTTGTAGGTTTTTTGCGTTATCTCCTATTAAAGTCACAAATTTATACGTTCCGTAGGTTCTCATTACTATTTGAATTTCTTCACTTAGGTATTCGGCAGTGTGACGATGGCCAGTTGTAGCTAAACTTTTCACAAAAACGGGTTCAGGTTTCGCAATAACAAAATTAATAATACCCTCGTTCCGTCGGTTACTCCATCCATCGCACTGAAGATGTAAATTGTCAGTCGACTTCAATTCTTCAGTTATTTCTCGTTCCATTTGACTGTAAATTGTTTCTAAGTGTGTTGTGGAAACAGCTTTCCGTGTTGGTAGTTCGAACAGAGGCTGTAGTTCTTTAAAAAACTCTCTCCACAGAGGATGTTCCACCATAGACAGAGGCGAGCCAGTGACATAAATTGCCTTTGAAAGCAATTTTGTAAGTCGTAGTTTTTTTTCCTCTGTAAATTCGAGAAAAGGAGTAGCGTCACTGATCGGTGTTGAGTTTTCAATTATTTCTCCTTCTGTAGTTGATGAGTTCGATGTATTTGATGCTAATAACGATGTTTCTTCACAGCATTCCGTTAACTCATTTCTTATAACCAGCGGACATTTGGGACACTTCATCAAGTGATTACCCATTTTGGTTACATTAGGTACTCGGTACATTTTTGAACAAAATGTGCATTTGACTGATTTGTCAGGTAAGCTGTGGTAATGTCTCCAAACTTTTAGTTTTTTCTGTTTCGGCATGATGATATCTATAACAATAAAGTTAATCAATATTAATATTTTTAAATGTTTTTAATAATATTTAGGAAATATTTAAAAAATTAATTTAAAAAACAAATTATTAAATTTTATTTATAATATTTTTTTTAAATTTATTTATTAATTAGCTACTAATATGGCATGTTTTTCTATCAGAGGAAAAGAGAATCATAATAATTATGAGATAGAAATACAATCAATAAAATATATTTAAAGGATAAATGTAAGTACTTACGTAAATTCGATACGATCGCCTCACTAAATTTTACAGCTATACCACAATAATAATATGTACACTCAAAATCCGTTATTCGTTGCTAAAATTGTCAGGTTAAATTTAAGAAATATCCAAATACACAGCATACAAGTTTCAACACAAAACACCAGAATTAACATATAAGCACGTCCGCAAGTTCCGATACTCAAGTGAATACTAAACGTGGCCACGGTATTGGAGTCTACTGTTTTACCAGGCAAATGAAATGCACCAATCAAAAAACACCACGCACCGCCGCCGGCGTGTACCTGCTTGGTCATTCAAACAAAGCTACCTGTTAAGCGCATCAGTTATTTATTAATGATTAGTTTAATTATTGAATTATGGTTATATTATATTAATAAATAACAACGTTTCTTGAATAAAACAGTGTAACACAATTTTATAGTTGTTATTTTTGTACAAAGAAATCGAAAACTCGAAAACCTTAAGTTTCATAAATAGATTTTTGCGAAATATGTATAAATTGATCATAAAAATATAAATACCCGAATAAATACCCATTGGGTGGATTCAATGGGAACATTCCCGGGAATATTCCCATTTTAGGAATTTACCCGGGTAGAATCCCATCACTCGAGGCAAATCATTCAGCACTAGTTTGTATGGATCTCGTCTGTTTCGAGGGTTAACATCATTTGCAGTCTTAAATAATTGTTTATTTTTTATTACAAACATACATATTTCATAAATATACAGCGTGAAATTTTAGTGGTTGTTTTCCCGAAGCGAAATGATTTTGTCTTGATAGTACAATCGATTTATAAAAAAATAAAAATAAAATATTAAAAAATGGCAGATTTATATTTGTGAAAAACAAAACTCGAACGCGATCTCGAACCAATAGTATAGCTACAGCGCAAACGGACGACTGCGCGTGACTTTGAGCCTTGAGCTACCTACAGCTGATATGATACTACGTACTCTTTTGCTATCGAAACACAATAGGTAGGTACTTATCTTAAAGTTATTCCAATTTTCCCTTCATACTTACTTTTTAAGGTTCCATACCCAAAGGGTAAAAACGGGACCCTAGCTATTACTAAGACTTCGCTGTCTGTCCGTCCGTCTATCAGGCTGTATCTCAAGAACCGCGATAGCTAGACAGTTAAAATTTTCACAAATTATGTATGTCTGTTGCCGATATAACAACAAATACTAAAAACAAAATAAAATAAACATTTAAGGGGGGCTCCCATACAACCAACGCGATTTTTTTGCCCTTTTTTGCTCGATATCAGTAATGGAAACAGGTGGAAACACTTGAAAAATTCACAAAATACTCAGTAGTATTTTTACTTTAATAATAAATAATAAAATTAAAATAAATATTTAAGGGGGGCTCTCATACAACAAACGTGTTTGTTTTGGCATTTTTGCCTTGTGGTACGGAATCCTTCGTGTGCGAGTCCGACTCGCACTTGGCCAGTTTTTTTTACTTACAACTTTCTGAACACGAAACTAAGAAACAAGTTTATGAATAACTTACAAAAAATAATTATCTGAATGACAATGAAGGACAATGAAGTAAGTATTTACGGCGTATTTAAAAAAATTGAATCAACTTATTTACAATGATTTGAACTAACTAACCTACTTTTGTTATTTACAAAGATACGAGTAGGTACTTACACTTCACGGTATCGGAGTAATTGTTCGAAGTGCAAGTCACTGCGTTCAACACACAATCGAGCACATTTTAATACATTGTCTTTTAATTTTAATAAGGTGACATTGACCGGTTCATAATCCCGCGAAAACGGAGCGACTCCAGGTGATGCGGCTCCGCGTAGTCTCCGGGCAGCGTGGGAGTTATAATTAGCCCTAGCGTACAGTTGCACCATAGCGACGTACTCCAAATTTGACAAACTGTAATGGCGATCCATTTTTATGAATTACGATAACGCACTGGCACTGCGCATGCGACGCGCGGCGTTCGCGGGGACGCGGAACAACTGAGCGAGAGAGTCGGCGCGTCGGCGGGGGGCGGGGGGTGTGTGGCGAAGCGCTCGCCGCGTGCTTGCGGGCTAGATTATGCCGTATCACTTCGGGCGACAGTTTATTTTGCTCTAAACATTTACGAATCACTCATCACTTTGTACCGCGCCACCGCGTGCTATCTTCAAAGATGGTAGGTAGTGAGCGGGCGCACGGAGTTACTATTGATTCTCACGCTTTCGAGTTGAGATCATTTTTTTATAATTATTTGAAAACAAAAACATTTTTATTTTATAAATTTAACTCCATGAATCGGTAGCTCTACTGAGTGCAAATTGTTCTGCCGCAGGAATACAACCATTAAAATTTCACGCTGTATAGTGACGGCAACGGTAACAAACCAAGTTTCCTAAATATGGGTTGGCATGAGTCATCAGGTTTGAGTCAACAAATTGATCTCATACACTTTTTTTGAGCGATAAATGGTCTCTGGAAGTTGGTGCTATTACCCCACATTACAAGCCCATAACATAGTAGTGATTCAACATATGCATGGTATGATATTACAGCAGTTTTTACGTTCGTTACATTTTTTACTTGTTTAAGTGCCTATATATACAAATTTATTGATTTTAGTACTAACATTGTCTATGTGTTCTTTCCAGCTAATATCTTTATCTATAACTACACCCAAAAATCTTGTATGCGTTACTTGTTTGATTTTATTAATATTGAGTTTGATGTCATTATTATGATTATTTGATTGATTAAATTGAATGTAACCTGATTTGTCTAAATTTATTCTTAAATGGTTAATGTCAAGCCAATGCAGCAATTTGTCAATTGTATTATTGCTCATGATCTAAAATTGTATTATATTTTTTATCAGAGGTCACTATAATAGAGATGTCATCGGCAAATAATATGCATTTGTGTCATAACTTTATTTACCTAATGTATATACTAAAACCTTCCTGAAAGTATGTAGATCACGCTAGAGATAGAATCATCAAAATTTGTTCATAACTTTTAGAAAAAATCGCGGACATACACACTTGCATACATACAAACATATACATATAAGTCGAATAGAAGACCTCCTTTTTTCGAGTCGGTTAAAAATGTCGCGACTGGCGTGGCCACTCACTGGGCCCAACCAACTCATATAATTTACCATCGACATGCTAAGAAGAAGTTCAGTCAGAAAGTGAGAACCACAGAACACTAATACTCTTAGCCGGGTGAGAACCAGAACTCATACAAACCTAAACAAGATTAGTCTATTCTTAACTTCTTTTCTAACCCACTGATCAACCGGGCATCACTTCAGTTCGTTATTTTCGATAGTGTCTGCTCCCATTTGTGGCATTCACCATGCTTTCATATTCTTTGATCTAGTAAACATAAACGTGACGGTAAACATGAGACATAATTCCATACTCTAGTCTCATGTTTACCATCACGTGTCACACCAGTGTCTCCATATACACGGTAATTACCGTAGATGCACCGTAATCTGGTCTCTATCTACCGTCAAGGTAATAGTGTATTACCGTGTCACATATCACCGTAATTACGTAGTTGTAAATATTTCATCATGTATTGCATAAAACGAATCTCCAGTCAGTCAATTTAATAAATTTTGTAGTGGCAACACCGCTCCTGGTTGCCAGGGGAATCCCCAATATCTAAAAGTTTGCCTGCACCACGCAATCCATTCTCGTCCTTATTTAAATAAAGGAAAGAAAGTAATTTGTATGTGTGATGGATGAATGACTTTAAATTGGCTGCCTAGACCCACCTACATTGTTTTACTTCTAATTAGTTCTAATTACAGCGAGTGACGAATACGTACGTAGTAAGCATTTAAATCTAAAAACTGTTTCAACTTCAATGTAATTTTAAAGTAATAGAGAGAGATTTTGTGGTTTTAAGTTCATTCAATAGTTGTTATAGTATTTTTATTTAGTGAGGTAGTAGGTAGTACTGTTAAGTTTCACAATGGAGAGTGATTCTGAAAGTTATGACAGCGACACAAGACCAACTTGTTCTACAAAAACATCCAGAGTTGGAATAAAAAGGAAGCATTACAAACAAAAGTTTAAAGTTGAATGGTGTAAACTGAAAGAATTTTCTACGTGGTTAAAAAAACATCCCAAAAATGAATATAAAGCAATTTGTTCAATTTGTGACTCAAGTATCAGCGCAGAAATGAGTGTTCTTAAAAGACATGGTTGTAGCACAAAACATGAACAAAAAGAGAAGTTATTATTGAGTTCTACTTCAAAATCCTCTATTCAACCTACCATAGAAAGTGCGTTCAAAAAGGCGCCGACGACGCTTGATGAAAAATGTAAAGTAGCTGAAATAAAATTTGCAGCTTTTATAGCTGAACACAAAATATCTCACCAAGTGGCAGACCATTTATGTGATCTTATATCGGTTACTTTTATTGATCCAGAAGTTGCAAAAAAATTTAAGCTGAAACATACGAAAGCTCAAGCAGTCATTAACAATGTAGTTGGAAGAAGCGAAAAGGATACATTGGCTCGTGATCTACAAAATTGTAAGTTTTCAGTGCTCATAGATGAAAGCACCGACATTGCAGTGGTGAAAACTATGTGCGTAGTAGTACGATATTACGATTGTAACCACGGTAAGATTTTAAGCCGCTTCTGGGACTTAATACAACTTTTTGAATACAGCCAAAATGATTATTCTGCTAACGCACATCATCTCTTTAACTTGGTAATTCAGTCATTTGAAAAGTATTCAATCCCTCTGGATAACATCGTAGGCTTCGGATCAGACGGATGCAATACGATGATGGGTTGTAGAAATTCTGTATCGAGTCTATTTCGTGAGAAGTGCCCCGGCATCACGGTACTTAAGTGCATTCCTTGCATTTATGCGCAAGCGATGCCTCGAAGAAATTGGTTGGACCATGTGTAGTCGAGGCGAAAATCGTAATGCAGAAATTGTGGGTAGCCAAATGTGACTGGGATGAGCAGGTGCCAGAGTCTATATGCAATTTTTGGTATAATTTTATTAACACTCTTCCATGTTTAAACAATCTAAGAATTCCAAGATGGGTGGTATGTGACAATGCTATATCGCATGAAATTCATGTGTTTACAGACGCATCTGAGAGAGCTTTCGGTTGTTGCGTGTATATCCGGTCGGTGAATAGGCAAGGTTCTATTAAGGTACAACTTCTTGCATCGAAAAATCGTGTAGCACCAATAAAGCCCACTACCATTCCACGTCTCGAGCTTTGTGGGGCGTTGCTAGGTGCAAGGCTGTGTGTTAAGGTACAGAGTTCTATTACCTACTTTACCTATAACTAGGTGCCGGTTTTGGTGCGATTCAACAATAGTGTTGAGTTGGCTAGCTATTACACCGAGTCTATTGAAACCTTTCGTGCGTAATCGAGTAAATGAAATACAGGAGAGCACTGCAGGTCATACGTGGAGTTACGTACCGTCTAGAGACAATCCGGCAGATCTTGTTTCTCGTGGGCTGAAGGCTGACCTTATGTTTCAAATACAAATGTCAAAATGTTCAACCAGTTATGGGACAGTTGCCTTCTAATAGAACTCATTTGGAGTTCCCATTTTTGAATTGCAGTGTCGACTATGCCGGGCCAATATTGATAGCTGATCGAAAGGGGCGAGGGTGTAAGCTTGTAAAGGCGTACCTATGCATTTTTGTTTGTCTTGCAGTTAAAGCTGTTCATATCGAGCTCGTTACAGACCTCACTAAGGAGGGCTATATGGCTGCTTTAAACCGTTTCGTTGCTCGTCGTGGTAAACCCAAGAGCATCTTATCCGATAACGGTACTAATTTTACCGGCACTTGTAATGAACTGCAACAATTCTTACAAGATTCAAATATTTCTTATGAAGTAGCACAAAAGGGCATTGAATTTAATTTTGCCCCTCCATACTCTCCACATTTCAACGGCATTGCTGAAGCGGCCGTTCGTTCTACTAAACATCACTTGAAAAGACTTCTACAGTTAACCCATTTCACATACGAGGAAATGGTCACTTGTTTAACTCAGATTGAAGCTGTACTTAATTCACGTCCTCTCACACCACTTTCCTCTGATCCACTAGATTTTACTGTCCTCACGCCTTCACATTTTCTTATTGGACGATCACTTATGGCTGTTCCGCATCCACAGGTGGCTGACATAAACATCGGCCGCTTGGAGCGCTACCACAGAGTGGAGCATATAAAGCAGCATTTTTGGAAGCGGTTCCATTTAGAATATATTTCTCTGCTCCAACAAAAGACGAAATGGACGTCATCTACAGGACAGCTGGCAGAGGGAACGTTAGTTCTCATCAAGGAGAGAGGACAACCGCCACTGCTGTGGCCACTGGGACGTGTCACGAAGGTCTTCCCGGGGAACGACGGGACAACGCGTGTGGTCGAGTTGAAGACGAAGAAGGGGACGTTTCTAAGATCCTTTAATAATATTTGCCCACTTCCTCTAGATTGAATGTTTCAACCCGGGGAGGATGTTCACGCAGACAAGGCGTGACTCATAGTCCGCGCCAGGAGACGCGCGGAGGGCGCGGCGCGGCGCGGGACGACTCCGCGGCAGCGTGCTGGCAGCCGCCCGCACCCCACTCCACTACTGAACACGAGCGACGAAGCGCGCATACTTGTTGTCCAAAGCTTCCAACATTATACTGTCTTTGAGAACCAGTTAATATAAGTGTTTAAAGTCTCACTTTACTTTTAATTCAAAACCTTTAGTTAGGTCCTGAACAACCAGACACTGAAAAGTTCGCTCGAGCAATATATAATTATTTTAAACTGAGTAGCTAACGCCAAGCAGAATTTAAAGACTTCCAGCTGTTTACGGAAACGGAAGTACATAAAATATTAAGGCCTGCGCAGACCCGATGGCTCTCTCTGGTTTCAGTTGTAAATAGAATCTTAGAGCAATGGGACGCGCTGCGGCTTTATTTTGATGGAAAATGGCTCGAGGATAGCGAATGTTTAGACATTCATAAAAGTTTGCAGGACCCTATCACGAAAGCTTATTATTATTTTTTGGCATGGATACTACCGAAATTTACAGACGTCAATAAATACTTTCAAAGTGAATCGACGGTAATAATTGACATGCACGATAAGATGGCGCAACTTTACAGAGAACTGCTCTCCTCGTTCATGCTGCGATCTTATGTGCAAGTAACAAAACTCGACGATATTGATCCAACAAATACCACTCATTACCTGGATTTGGAAGATATGTATCTGGGACTCGGAGTTAGTAGGCAGTTGGAGTTGCCAGAAATTTTAGACAAACAAGATATTTTGCAAGAGTTCAAAATCAACTGCAGAAAATTTATCGTCGTTGCCTGTGTGGGTATCAGAAAGAGGTACAGTCTCAACGACCCAGTGCTGACTGCTTTGGCTAAATTGCGCCCAGAATTGTGTATGTCGGCGTCGGCTGATGCAAGGCTATCTACATTATCGACGTTATTTAACATTTTGCCACGCGTTAGTCCTAGAACACTGGATAAACAACAAATATTAGATGACGAATGGAGAAATTTTCCATTAATTGCAACACAAATAAAAGATATACAGGCTGTAACTGAAAAAGCTGATGTATTCTCGAACAAGGTTGGTTATTTTAATTAAACTGTTCTATATTGATTTGGTGTGGACTATTACTACATCATACTATTTAAATATTTTTTTCAGATTTCAGAGTTAAAGGATACAGACGGAAATAGCAAATTCAAAGAACTTCCGAAATTCATGCTGGGTGTTCTTTCACTGCCGCATTTAAATGCTGAGTGCGAGCGCATTTTCAGTCAAGTCAATGATATTAAAACGAAAAAAAGAAACAAACTTCTAACTGAAACAATAAAAGGGAATATTTTCACCCAGCAATCGATTAAAAGAAATGGCAAAACCTGTGTGGATTTCAGGCCAACTAACGACATGTTGTCAAAAATGAACAAATCTATTTACGAAAAAGACACTGTCGTGCTAGGAGAGTCTGATTCAGAATAATATTATGTTCCATATGTTACCTCTTTTTTTTTTTAACATATCCAAACTGATACCATCAACACCTTGTGCATTCGATCCTAGGCTCCTGATTATCTTCAGAACTGTCTCCTGGTTGGTTGTAGTGAGCGAGAACTCAGCGGCACTGTGCCTACGAGATTTGAAGTAGAGCATTTGTGAGATGTTATCATTACAATTTCCCGGAACGTCCAAAAAAGCCGCATTGATACTGTCTGGGTTATCAAAATGACTTGGCAGTAGCCTTTCTTTGTGGTCTGGAAGTACATCAGATTTCAAATTACGCCACAATAGTTTCGGATCCTTACTGTGACTGCTAATGTTATTTGTAAAATATGCTGTCTTTTCCCTCAATAATGCAGCGGTGGCCTCATGTTTAAGATCCTTATAGTACTGCTTATGAGTTGGACTCCTTGTATTACGACATCTGTCTCTAGCTTCATCTCGCAACTTGAACATCAGACGCACATTGTCAGTGATCCAAGGTGTGGGACGCTTATAAAAGGTCTTTCTCCTTATAGGAGCATGGAGATCAAAAAGCTTTCAATTTTCTTTGTTAATAAAATATATTCAGACTTAATTTGGTTCTTAATGTTGTTTTTTTCCTTTCAAAAATTACACGGTAATTTACACGGTACACTTTTAGTAGATTCACCGTATTTTTTCTAGAAACACCGTATTTTTACCCTTGCAACACGGTACTTCTCAATTTACATCGTAGATAGAGAATGAACTATAGATTCGCTATCAGCGTGCACCGACATGAGATGGCTATAGTCTTATGACATTAAATGGAGGTTGCCAAATAAATAATTTTACCCATATTTATGGGTAGTCGACCTTTTACCCATGATCATATAAAACAAGATCTGTATGTAAAAAAAATTGCCTTTTATGCTTTGACGCAATTGGGTAAAAATAAAATAAGACAGTTAAAAGAAAAAACTTTTGTTCAAAATACATATTTACTGACCCTTAAATAAAAATAATTTGGTACAAAAATTTCGGACCTTGACATCCTCTTCACACATTTTGTTTGTTGCGAAATGCATTCTAACTTTCAAGTATTTCATGCAGATTGCTTTAATTAGAAGTGGAAAATGGCAATCCGGGAAAGATTGATTTTGGAAATGTTGGGCAATTTGACAAAATAATCTGACGGGCAAGCAATTATTCAGACATTTTTGCAAAATATTGTAAAAAATGTTATTCTCGCTAAAGCTTTTGTTTTGACGGAATATTTTTTCACATATTTCGCAAATTGTTACAACATCTTTGCTAGGATAGTGCAAGACCCCCTTATCTTTTTTTAATTGTAAGCTCGTGTACTTTTTACTTCTGAAATTAAGGCAGACAAACATTCTTGGCATTTTAAATCTTTTTCAAGTTTTTGGACCACAAAACTGCCAACATAGATCACGACTTGTTTAGAAAACTCAGTGAGTCTACTTGGATCTGCCATCCTTCATAATTTTTATTAAATCTATTTCTCCGCTGTGGTATTCCCCAAAGTTATCATCGGAATACAATTCCCTGTCGTAATATGTTTAAGCTCCCCATGTACTAGCATTCTTTTGAAGGCAGATCTAAACTGCCTCGCCGTGGGGTTGTTATTAAAACCGCCCTTAGCTCGTATAACACTGAAAAAATATTCCAGATGATCCTGACTGAATTTGTAAGTACAGAGAAAGGTAAGAGAGTTACTTCTAACATAGTTCTCATACAAATACAAAACACTTTTTATACATATTAGAAAACCCAAAAATCCAGTTTTCCTATTAGTATCTAGGATATTTTTCTTTCATTTATTTTTAGTTCCGTTAAATATTTAAACACGTTTAGATTAAAAAACACGTTTAGACACGTTTAGTTAAAAAACAATTATGTCTGGAAAAATTTCCATTAAATAAGGGTTTTTTGTAGGTATATTCATATTACGTGTATTCAAAATATCAAATAAATTATTTATTTTCTGAATGAAATCAATAGTTGCATCAGAATTTCGAAAGCTAACAAGATCTAATTCATTTTTACAAAATTCTATAGCATCAGCTACCGACCCACTAAAAACTTGGGCTGCCAATTTTACTTTCATTATTTGTTTATTAAAATTGACATGAGCTCTTTTTAATTTGTTGCCCAGGTGCAATCCTTCATTTTCCTGTAATTCTTGTAAGCGTTCAATGTACTCCCAAGATATTATTCTACCTTGCCCGTCAGTAATTTCACTTTTTTGTGCCAACGTATTTCTTACTAACTTTAACATGTGGGATGGGTCCGGAAATATAACAATTTTTTTATCCCCAAGGCTAAAATAAGGATTTATTTCGTTTATATTTAAATTGCACCCTAGCAATTTGGCCATTGCAAAATTAGCAGGACACCCGTCAAATGTTATGGATATGATATCCACTCCACATTCACGAGAAACCATTTCAATAGCAATATTTACTACGGCAGCTTTTTGTTCAGCGGAAATGCCATCAATTAAAAAATAGCCGAGTGGTATCTTCCATGATCCATTTACACACGTCATCATAAAAACTAAGGCTTCTTTCGCTAATTGGTCATTGTCTAAATTGTTGCCATAAATGACAAATCCAACTCAATCTTTTCCATCAAAATCTATAAACTTTCTGATAGCCATTTCGTCAAAGCTCAACGCACAAAGCAATTTAGTTGCTTTTTTCTCACTATGGCCTTTATTGAGAAGTTTGACAGCTTCTATAGACTCTCTGCTAAACCCCGGATTACCCTCTACACACTGATACCAGCGCGTTAGTGTCCGTGGATGAGGAAGACAAGTATTAAATTGTTCCCGAACATAATTATAGGCCCTAGGACTTATAAAATTTAAAGTTAAGGCGAACTTTCGTATCTCCGGAGAATATTTTCGTTCACAGATATCTTTGCAAAGAAACCTTTTTAAAAAGTCCTCATTTGCCGGTTCTATATAATTTAACATAGCAGCAGATTCTTCATTTATCAATGAACGAGCTTTTAATTGTGCTATTATGTGTGATAACCCAGCAGTCTTCTTTTTCAACCTCCTGTTTTTTGATTTTAAAGCAACCTATTGCTTTTCCTGCTTTCAGCTAGAAGAGTTCTTCGGCTCAATTGTTTTCTTAATTTACGTTTCCGAGGTGTTTCTAACAATGGCATAGGTGTAGGAACAGTAATTGATACATCCCCTTCAACGTGAAATCAAATATGTATACATTGAAATACATACGAGAAACAAAAGAAATATTTTAATGTGATTGCATGCATGGTAACAAGTAACAATAGACTGATTATTTTATTTTTAACATACAATAGAACTTCAAATTCCATAGGCACTGCGATATCTCCAGATGGTCTACAAGAATATGTGTATGGTTGATCTGTGTTTAAAATATCTTCACGCAGACCCTGTAAAACATGTGAAAAAACAAAATTGCCAAAGAAGTTCCCATAGCCACTTCCATCAGTACACTTATATATTTTGTACTTGATTGATTGCAAAGTATTTTTAGTTTATCCTAAAACAAAGTCTAGACAAAATTTGGAAGCGTGAAAAAAATCAGAACCTATAAGAACATCTGAAGAATTGAGTCGATCTTGTCAAAATATTGCTTTTATCAAATTATAAGATATGTGTTAATAAACTTTATCTTACCTACATTCACACAATATAAAACATTTAAAATATACATTAACATCTTTGAGCTATCGTCTTTCAAATTGACCCACCCTATGCGGAGTGCATAGGGTGGGTCAATTTTTTTGCACGCAAGTGTATTAATATTTTCTTTTAGCGAACTGGTGTTTTTTGCCACACTTTGAATTTATACCAATAAACTTACCGATAATTTAAAATTACTCATTTTACTAGTACTAGGTTGCTCAAGTATGATAGAGTTGTCATCTCTCTCTGGAGGCTAAAAAGGAAAAGACGGTAAAAACGATTGAATTAATTTCTTGTAAATCCCATAGCAGACAATGAAACGTGTTAAACCCATTGTTAAACGCTCCAGTTTTAAATGGTTCAGTAGGTTGATATCCTACGGGATTTCCATATGATATCAATCGAACCATTTAAAATTTAAAAAAGCCAATCCCAGTTTAGGCCCTTTTTGTGATGAGATGAAGGCGGGCAAGCACCATGTACATATTATTATAATTATGTATATGTTACTTACAGGAATAAAAAGTGTTGGAATTGAATCCGGGTTCAAGTAAGTCAAATTGTTTTTTGTCTTGCGAAAGCAAGAAGATTCAAAATGTTTGGAACATATCCGAGCACTTTGGTTTGGCTGCCAATTTTTTCGTCCAATAAGAGGAATCCACAGATTTCATATTCTTGGTTTTTTTGGGAAACTGGTAAAAAAGAAACAGCGTTATTATAATAAAAATATGATAGGAAT
This sequence comes from Dicycla oo, assembly GCA_948252095.1. Lineage (NCBI taxonomy): Eukaryota > Metazoa > Arthropoda > Insecta > Lepidoptera > Noctuidae > Dicycla > Dicycla oo. Next base: position 7,669,218 of record OX411729.1, read on the forward strand.
TTGGATTTATGGGTAAACTTGCCGAGCACTGGTATCCCTTAAACTGGTATCCCTCAAACAGTACAAGAATATTACTACAAAACCAATGAAATAAAACAGTTTAAAACACGTTTAATTTTTCATTACTTCTGATAATTACGTGTTAATATAATGAATGACAAATTCTATAAACGTTTTAACTCGTAAATACTACTATTTTATTAGAAAAACTAACTCACTTACCGATGAAAGGTTATGTCTGCATTTTTTTGTTCTGGTCGATTTGTACAACATAATACACTACAGCGCCCCATATTAAAAGTAATTTAAATTATGTTCTGCAATTACACATTCACACAAATAAAAAGAAAGCGTCGAAAACACAGTTTTCCAAAGAATTTTTATCACGATGGCACTGACAGTTGACAGCTGTTATTTGTTGGGACTCAAACTAAACTGGCTCCAAACAAAAAAGGTGAGTCGCAAAAAGGGATAGAAAAACCCTATATCTGTCTTGCTTACTCTTACTACTGGTTTAATAAATGTGTCCCGCTCTGACTTATTATTGTTATTTTAGTGACCAATCTATAGTTCATTCTCTATCTACGATTTACATATATTATGGAGATGTCACACTAATACCCTTAGCCGGTTGTGTCACTGTCGAAATGAGCAATGACAGGCTGTGTCAATCAGTGCAATTCTCCCTAGAGTATTGTATGTTCTGTGGTGCAATTCCATCAAACAAACCGTCAAACACAAACAGTAAACATCAGCTGATTCAGAAGAAATAGCAACCAAAAATATTTGGGTATGTTTTTATTTATCATAGTAGTTTATCTACTACCTTCTAAAAAAGAAAGATAATCTAATTCAATAATACAACCAAGCAACCCTATGGCTTAGGAATTTATTATTTGAATTATACAATAAATAGTTATTTAAAAGTACATAAACATTTTCACCCAAAAAGTGTTGTTGTACCTTGTACCTACGTAAAGATAGTTAAAATATGACGACGTACATCCAAGCATTACAAATACATACATATGTACTTCATCTTATAAGAAATTTTATCTGTGTACATACATAAATAAGCTCCTGTTTGGTGAAATATCATCCAACTTAGTTACAGTACCTACTCGATCAAATAATAATAATTATGTAAATAGCAAAGCATTCGTTTACACCCAACAGTATTGTAAACATTTTTTAGGGGATAAGATACTCATAATTGTGTAAAAAAGACAAATTATAATCATACTTAGATACCTACTAGCTAGCTGGCTAGAAAGAATGAATAGGTAAGTACAGGGTTTTTTAAAGGAAATAACGCCTTGATAATTTTGTTCTATCACAAGGAACACCTTTGATTAACTGTTTGACCATTTGACTACACTGTGAGTTTGAAATAATAACACGTCTTGCTTTTGCCTTTAGTTGAATTATAAAGTTGGTTGGCTTTCTTTGTTGTAGTAAAAAACAATATTTTCTTGTAACAAAACAGTTTTTTTTTCTTTGTTTTTACCTATGTATGCTTGAGCGAGCAATTGAGCATGATATATAACAACTATGCAATAGCTACGAGTAATTTGAGACTCCTGTTTCAAACTTGTTTTTAACATATCTAAAATCGTATTGTCTACAGGCATCAGAGGACCTGTCATCTTGTAGCACTACATTACTTATAAAATTCATAGTTTGGACTCGGCACGTGTTGGTGGGTAACTTGATAATCATTTACAATGGCCAACCATCCACAGACTAACCCTGAATCAAATCTGTGGATGGGTGACCATCTTTTCATACCGAGACTCCTCCGTGCCTTGGAAAGCACATTAAGCCGTTGGTCCCGACTGTGCCAATCATAGATCTTTGACAGTCGAAAGTCCGAAAGCCTGACAACCAGTCTTACCAAGGGGTATCGTATTATCCAGTAACTGGGGTGTGGAGGTCAGATAGGCAGTCGTTCCATGTAAAATACTGGTATTCAGCTGCATCCGGTTAGACTGGAAGCCGACCCCAACATAGTTGGGAAAATGCTAGGCAGATTGATTGACCATAATTACTTAGTACTAGATCTATGTCACTAGCTCATTTGGTTCACTGCATTCAGTGTTCTGTATAACCCGTTATTGGACGAATCCAAAATTGAATGTTTATGTGCGCTCGCCCATTCGACGCGCGAGTATTAGTACCGGACTGCACAACCTGTCACCATTGATGCATGGAACGAGAGCGCCCTCTACACTTTACAAAGGGCGCGCGCAGGACTACCGCAGTCTGCCGCCATTGCTCGTCATCGATCTAGTTTTTAACGTCGTGCGTGAAAATCGATAAACCAAGGACAAATTGTGCATCACCGTGTGTTGTTAATCGTGCCTGTCTCTGTGGTCATCCGTCTGGAACTACTTTGGAGCCAGTTGCAGCAGAGAAAAGGTGAGTCGTACTTAGATTTCTTTCTGTTGAAATTGATCCGTTATAGGGGTGAATGAACAGGGCTCCATTCGTACTGAACTACCTATTTTCAATTTAAAACCAATATTTTCTCACAGTGCACGCTTCACGCAGTGCAGATCTATAGACAGTTGGGTCACCACTTCTGGTATATGCATTGGCTGTTGCACCACTAACTATTGGTATATGCATTGGCTGTTGCACCACTAACTATTGGTATATGCATTGGCTGTTGACCCACCATAAGTTATAATATAAAACATTACTTACAAATTATTTTTTATTCCCAATGCACTTTTGATTCTTCTTTTTTTTTTGTAGGTACAAAAAATGTGCATCCTATTTATGTTCAATGGCACCCATGTTGCTAAGAGCGACTACAGTTTAGTTCTGGTTTCTAACAGGGATCAATACTATACCCGGGAAACACCGACAGAGGGCGCCTTCCGGTTTTCCGAACAAAAAGTAACAAATGGACGCGAAAATTGCGTATTCGCGCGACGATCGCTTTTAAATAGGACGCGGGGTTACAGTTAATCATAAAATCATCTTGGCCGCAAAAAAATCATCACGCCAATTTTATCTCAAAAGTAACAATTTATTTGGGGTCGGCGCACGCAGCATGTCCCTTTCTTCCATAGGTACTTCTCTATTAGTCGTCATCTCGGTGGTAGTCTCTGACTTATACAGGGTTACAGGGAAAGTCGTACTGAATATTAAAGGACGTTATTATTCAGATCATTTCTGATAGATTTGATTCTGTAATAAGGTGTCCGAAACTTAACCGTTATGGATATTGAATTTTAAAGATTTAAAATAAAATCCTTTATTTTTTGGCTTGAGCTCCTAGAGTCGGATTTTTTATGTATCTAATTGGAAGACATGCCCATTAATGAAAATGATCAACAAAAACTGAACCTACTAATAACAGCTTAAAAAAACTGCTCGAGAACAGTTAGAATTAAAGAATTTTCTAATAGTGTTCCTAACTTTGAAGAGCTTTAAAAAAAGTATTGTATGGAACAGATTCTGCAAATAATTTTAAAAACTTCTACGTCTCTTTAGCTATTCAAAAAGGTATATCATGTATTAGGTATGTTCATAAAATCATAAAATAATGTTATTAGATTAGGCCCAAGTGGTAGTATGTACAATGTAACGGAACTTCGATGCAAACTAATCTGGCTTACTCTACCTAGTACCTTTAAACAATGAAAAAAAAGTCGGCTAGTCATTTTCTGTGCTCGAGACGGTAAAGTAACGTAAAGTATGTATTATTAAGACCTTATAGAAAATTTTTCTTTGTATGCACACACATTACCCGGCCGTAAATATGGCTCTTCGAGTAGCAGAAAATATCGGCTTTGTATAGTCACAAACCGGGATTGTTGAGCCACTAGCTTATCATCTTAACTTGGTTGTGTTACACGAATGCCGCCGGTTTTTCAATATTGAAATGTCACACATGTCAAATTTCACGGGCGACATTCGTGTAACACAACCAAGTTGAGAAGCTAGGGGCTCAACAATCCCGGTTCGTGACTGTACAACGTCTTCTTTGTCACTCTTCCTGTGTGTCAGTCTGTTTCTAATGCGACAACTGCTAAACGGCTACATTGTAGCGATAATGCGAACTCGCTCTCTGTTTACAAGCGAGCCGTCGAGCGGTGTGCGAAAGAGAGCGCGCGAAGTGTAGTACCTACGCGTTATCACGACAATGTAGCCGTAGCATACGCCCCCAACATAGCCTTTATCTCATATTATCTTCCGTGGTTATATGTAGTCTTTACAGAATAGATATTTTCTATTCTCCTTATGCTGATCAACGATAATTGAGTGTTGCTCAGTACATGGAGAAGGGCACTTCTTATCTGCTCAATAGCACGGGTCATTATCATAATGCTTGAAAGGTGTTCCCACTAACATTTCATATTTTTGATATCACTAATATCACATACGTCATACATAGGTATTTTTATCATCAGAATTCTAAAATACCTAAACGTTTCTATTTTAAGGTCGTGACTTAGAATTCGTTGAAGGAGGTACTTGGTTGGCCGTGGCGCCCACTCGCAAGAAACTAGGAGTTCTGTTGACCTTGCCAGGAACCAACAATCCTGCAGCCAAGAGTAAGTAAGCATTCACTTTCAAAGTACCTAACTACAGATAAAGAAAAATAAAAAAAATAAATATGCGGTTCGGAAATACAAACAGACGATGATGAGATCTAATATAGAGCTGTTACAACCGTGGAAGTACTTGCCTATTTAGTATTACCATGCTTATAAAATTATAGATTAACAACTCAATGAATTCCACAAAACTTTTCAAAACTTTTGTGTGACAGGTGACGATTTGCTACCGGAGTAGGTAACTCGACAGAAACAAAGCTTCATACAAACGCGTAATGGTAGATGCATAGCGCGGTAGTACAGACGCCAGCACATCAAGCTACTACAATCTGTCAGATTTCTTTAATAGATTTTCGACTTTATTGCTAAAGCATTAGGTTCAATGTTGATTGGGAAAATCTGACAGTTTCGGGTAGGTTGACCTGCTGGCGTCTGTACAAACAATCTTGGAAGCTTTGCCGCTGTAGGGGGTAATCACGCGACGTTCGTGTTAATTTGGAAACACGGAGATTACCGAAGCGCATACGTTTTCTGGTTTAACTATACCAGCCTATTAAATTTTCTTCAGCCAGTTATTGCATACGACTAGCCTCTACGGGAAGACTCATGACGTGGTTAGTCAGTTCTGCTCCCACTTACTTGACTAATATATTTTTTCCGCGGTGAAATATGTTTTTAAATAGTGTGTACCAATACGAAACAAGTAGAATTGTTATCGACATGTCTACTCGAATATTTTAATCTAAGTTTAAAAAGTGTCGCTTCGGCCTGTGTTATTTGGCCAATGACGTCGATTCCCTTGTTCACATCTTTTTCTAAGGCAGAAGATAAATATTAGTTTAGTCCTGTCAAATTAGTCAGGGCCTGACGTAAATTGACGTATTTTTAGTACCTAGCCAATTTTTTAATCACGTCTAAACTTGTCTATGGGGTATCTTAAGTTGACCGGACTAAACTAATATATATCGTCTGCCCTTTTCTTAATGAAATAGAAAGAAAAAGATGCACTGAACTTAAATTTTGATAAGTTTGTGGATAAGGTAATCGGCGCCAATGACTAACATTAGCAAATTATGTGAGGAGTTCCAAGCCAGAGTTTGTGTTAGAAAAACTAATGGTATCAAATCTTTTTACAGGCAGGGCAAGCATATTAGCAGACTACGTAAAGAGCGAAAAACCCGTTAAAACGTATATTGAACGAAAAAGGAATTATGCAAAGGACTGCAATGATTTTATTTTCGTATCGGCAGAATTCAGGTACGTAGATATCTTTTTTATTGTGAGGACATTGGCGGTCTAAAAGTGAGTGGTGGCCCCCCCCGGGCCTCTGGTGTTGAGGCCTTTTAAGGCTGAAAATAGATTAAAATCAAACTTGAAGCGTTTATTACAATTAACTCATTTACAAAAGACTTATGAACTGTTAAGGAGATGGTCAGTCAGAAAGATGAAGCTAGTTTCCCATTCCAAAACGTAGTAGGTTCCTCTATGGAGAGGAACAGGCAAGAATCTCCACGGACACTCAAACACTTTACTACTAATTACGTACTTTACAACCGACGCCAACATATTTGGGAAAAGGGTATTGATGATGCACTATACAATACTTTATATTGGGGTCGGCTTCCAGTCTAATGAGATGCAGCTAAATACTTATAATATGTACTCTCTTGTAGTAGACGCATTATTTGTAAATACTTTATTGTTTTGTCAGCCTCTATAATAATATGATTAAAATTTTACAAAATTTATTCCACAAATACTTACATCAATTTCTGAGAAGACTGGGGCTCTTAGTTTTGCCGCCCCGCGGCCTCTGTAGGGCTTAGTCCGGCACTCTGCAGTGAGGATCCTTGTTAGCATTTTCACCTATCCCATACTGCTTTTTCTTTAGAACGGACATGACGGGTGGGATGAAAGTTGACAGCAACAGCCTGGCAAAAGAACCACCACCTAATCTATTTTTCCCAGAAATTGGATCCTTCATAGAAGCGTAAAATCGTGATCTAGTTAGATTAGAAGCTGAACCCAACATAGTACGGAAGTGACCTTGCTGATAACTACTCAAAAACATATAATGGTTGTTCTAGGAGCGCTGGCCCAACAATATCATCATACAACACCGTCAATGACGAGCTGACTTCTCACTATGAAGCCATTGTCGGGTTCGCAAACTGTCTGCCAGAGAAACCACTCAAGAAAGTGGACGCCGGCAAAAATAAACTGATACAAATCAGCATATTTAATAAAGTTTGCATGCAAGAGGAGCTTCTTGATAATTTGATTGAATTGCTGAAATCTGATGAGAAGTATGTTCGCTTCCCTACCTCGTAAAAGTTCCACCGATAATATTAATGACTCCATTCTGTATCACTGACCCGTATAGTTCGCGTCAAATAACTTTGCCGCGTTGAAGTTCGCGCAAATGACTGCGCAGTAGTCAATATCTATACTAAAACAGCAGCGCGCCATGCCATGCGCATTGGAAAGCCTGGTTTCAGAGCGGCAATTTTATTTGACGCGAACTATATTAATGAAAGTACCCTGTAAATTACTACATTTTTGTTTTCAGACACCTACCAGATCACCCATTGGAAACTAAGTCTCCGAATTTGTATAAGGAGTTGAGCTCTATATTTATGTACAGACGCCAGCAGGTCAACTTACCCGAAACTGTCAGATTTTCCCAATCAACCTTGAACCTAATGCTTTAGTAATAAAGTCGAAAATCTATTAAAGAAATCTGACAGATTGTACTAGCTTGATGTGCTGGCGTCTGTACATTCCGAAGGAAAACTACGGAACTAGGTATCTTATTCAGAAATATTCAGCATAACCGACGCTGAAAGATTTTATTGAGAGGAAGAACGTGTTTATTTTGTAATTTTTTGTCGCACGGTCGGTACACGCATGCACGCGTCGCATCGCACTTTATTGGCACGCGACGAGCTGTCGCCGATGCAACTGCAATGTGCGCTTTGCTTCATTTGGATCAATCTTTTTTCTTTTTTTATATGAAATGTTCTTAATTTATATTATATCCAGTAGCCGGCCGATAGTTGTCGGATATCCGTTTATTCTCCAGTTTTCAGGTTGGTTATAAAATGTCATATTCTACTATTTGGCCATGTGGATTGCTGTATTATACAGGGTGAATTTTTCAAGTGGGCGTGGATGGCCAAATCCAAAACAATGAGGAATAGCGAAAAGTACTCAAAGGAGTCTCGAGCTCGATTTTGATGAAAACTAAAACTGCCTCATTGGATTTTCGACATATTTTCCCCAAACTTATTATTTTTATTTTGTTGTTATATTTCTTTGCGTCATGTTTATCGCAAATAAACGTATTTTCTTTCTTTTTAAAAATCAATATCAAGGTTTAATAGGTAGGTAACTTATGAAAAATAAAAAAAGTATTTTGTTAAAAATAAGGTCTTTCCCGTAGTTTGCCGTATGTCATTACTTTCCAGAATTCGATCCTTATTAGCGACACCATCATATGGTATAATAATGGTCTTTTTTTTTTTCAAAATCAACGGGTTCGATTCCTAGCTAGAAATATTCATTTTTCAAAAATCCAATGGTGCTGTTTTAGTTTTCATCAAAATCAAGCCCGAGATTCATTTGAGTACTTTTCGCTATTCGTCATAGTTTCGAGTTTGGCCATCCACGTCCACTTGAAAAATTCAGCCTGTATAAAGTCAACGGATTTTTTTCATTTAAATATAATACTTACTTAATTATTCTTCCAGAACCCATACCATAGTGCTGGTAACCAAAACTGGGCATATGAAGATAATCGAGATCACACAGGAGGCCCCGATTGATCCTTTAATGCCTAAATGGACTAGAACTGAATTTGATTTTGATATGGAACTGTAGTGATAATATAGGAGATGTGTTTGAGAAGGATGGATTAATATAAAAATAAAATAACAGACTATGTTGTATAAAGTTGAAGTTTTTATTTATTTTTATTATATTGTTTTTTTTTATTTCACCTAAACTCCACAGTAAAGAAATGTACAACACAATGGTCCACTTGAAGAACTCAGTGCGGAAACCAAACCCAACAACATAGAACATAGAATGTAGGTACAACACAAACACTATCAAAGATGGTAAAACATTAAGTAGGTACAGACGCCAGCACATCAAGCTACTACAATCTGTGTTCCTTTAATAGATTTTCAACTTTATCGCTAAAGCATAAGGTTCAAGGTCGATTGGGAAAATTTGACAGTTTCGGGTAGCTTGAGGTGCTGGCGTCTGTACAAGCCAAAATAAGGATGGTTTCTCCCATTTTGATGGTATTCTTGGTGGTGTATCAGTACTTATACATTTTTTTTTTATTTTAATAGTCAGGCAAAGTAAACGGAGCATTTTGCTCTAAAGCACAGTCTAAAAACTACAATACATTTAACTTTGTACCCGAAAGTAGAATAGAGAATTTATACTCTTTATTTTTCGAAACCGTTGCTGCAGTGCTATTCTGTAGAAATCTCACCGTGAAAACTTAAGCGAGGTGAGCGTGGAGGGAGCTGTCTATTAATAGTGTCAATCCCTAGTATCAAATGGAATGACAGCTCACTACAAACTCACTTCACCTAAGTTTTCACGGTAAGATTTGTACAGAATAGACCGGCTGAACGAAATTTTCATTATAAAAAAGTAATTTTAAAAATGATTAAATTATATGACTGCACATTAAAAAGAAACCAATAATTTAACAAGTAATCTCAGAAATATCTCTTATGAGTAGTTATTTATCGAGTTCATCACTTCTCAAGAACTACTAATGCTATCAACTTAAATTTTGGAACAGTTTTAGATGACGTTTGCCCAACTGTATTACAAATAAGAAAGAAATAAAAATTTATATATATATATAAATATCGGCGCAACTACTCATCGTGTTCGTCTATTTAAATAATTAAAGTGATAATTTGATTGTTTGAAATTAATTCACAAAATAATGATTGATTATTACGATGTAAAATTAACATTACTACTTAAAACGTTAACACATTCACTGCTGAATTATTTGGCGAACTTGCCCCAAGTGCTGCTTTATGATACACTAAACCCTGTACGGCAAACACTCATACGCGCCCAAAAAATACTTCGTGTGGTGCTATGAGCGCGCAGGCGCGATTGAAGAAACTCTACCCAGTGCGGCTGGGCACATATGTGCGCCGTTACAAACTTATCCCAAGTGCGGCAGACGCGTAGGTGTGTTTGAAAATTTTCCCATTTTTTATGAGTCATAAAACAATTACGCCAAGAACAATAGAGATGCACAAAAAACCCACAGGTGCGGCGCGCCGCATTCGAAGGAAGTACATAAATTGTATGGACACGCATATGCGACGGTAGCACTTGGTGAACGTTCGAAAATCGCACATACGAGTCGGCCGCACAGAACGTGTTAACAGAATAATTGTAATTTACATAGTTCAATACTTAACCTAAAAATGTGCACGTGCGACGATCCCTATAAATGCGGCCGCACTGTAAGCGCTAAGATCACCCCCCCGTCCCTTGCACCCGCCCGCCCGTGAGCAAGTAGCTTTAAACGCCCCTAATAATAATTACATACCGATTGAACAAGTCTCCACTTGCTCAGTAGACAGTAGCGCCCTAAGCCTAGGTTCGAGTCCCACTATGGGACGCCCTTAGGTGTGCTACTTAAGTTTTAATTTTAATCTCTAACCCGGCGAGAGGCCCTTCTGGCCCCGCCAACGCTCGGTTAAGCAGCCAAAGCTCCCGGAGTCACCTGCGATAGGTCAGTATTAAAAAAAAAAAAAAGCGCTAAGATCATTCTTGTTGGAGCCGCCGGACAGTGCGGACCTCTCTGGGACGTCGTCACGCTGTCAGTTGAATAAACGAGGCCTTGAAACAAGTTGTGAAGTTTTGTTTTGGAAATCGAAGATGAGTGGTCACCACGAAGACGATATCAGTGACGTCAGCATAGCTGACGTCACACTTTTTGAAAATACTATGGAGGTTCTTCCTCCGTCATATATTTTGCAATACTAAAAGGGGGTCTTAAAAATTTGAAGTGGGGCTACTAGGGCATGTGGGGTATCATAAGAAAGAGCGCTGTTTGCACATTTTCAAACGTTTTAGCTTTTTTTTAGGCCGAATAGTTTTCTACTTTTGATGTTAATTGATTTTTTTTTTATTTTTCCTTGTCTCCGAAGTTTGCATAGAGAAAAATCTGAAATTATTCTATGTGATAGAAGTTTATGTAACGATTACAGGAAAAATAAAACGATGTCTCTAAATAGCACACTTTTTTATGGTACGGAACCCGGAACCCTCGGTGCGCGAGTCCGACTCGCTCTTGGCCGGTTTTTTTATTAAAAGGTAAATAATAATGCAAAAATCGTAAATTAATTCTACTGTATTTAGTTTTTTGTTTAGTAACGGTTTCGAAATGAAGGTGCGATATGTAAACATCAACCTTTTACTGATGAAGTCTTCCGCTCAAAGACACATTGGCCACTTCTACGTAATCTTGCAAGGATGTTGAATACATCTCAACAGAAAGCCTCTGTGACTCCCACTTATATAACATATCAGCAGAAAGTAAACTGAAACGGAAGTGGTATCCAAATTTACTGTATGCAAGTTTCAAGTCTTGGTCTACCTCAGTTTTGTGGTGGGTTTTTAACACCCAATAGATATATATGCACCACCAACCATTGGTATATACAGTGATTTTAAATTCAGTGTTAACCTTTCAAGCCGTTAAAGTACTCATGATTATGAACAACTTTTACTATGAGAAATATCGAAAAAATATCAGCTGTTTCATATTAAAATGCAATAATTACCCGATGAAAATGTTTTTTTTTCTTTTGCTATTTCGTAGTTGGTCCCTCAGTGAAAGTAGTTTATAATCAGGAGTACTTTCACCCCCTGTATGGTTAACAGGGGATTAAAAATCATCGTGTCTATGCAATGGCTGTTGCACCACTAACTACTGATTTACGCATTGCCAGTTGGATCACTAAGGGCCGGTTTTTTGGTCCATAGTTAACTCAACCAATGGTTAAACATACGGCCCTAACTGATGGTATATGCATTGTCAGTTGGACCACTAACTATTGGTTGCATTAGCAGTTGAATTACCAACTGCGATAAACCATACCAAATTCTTTTACATTCCTCATGATATGTCATTTTGATTTTTTCTCTTTTTTTAGGTACAAAAAATGTGCATCCTATTTATGTTCAATGGCACCCATGATACTAAGAGCGACTACAGTTTAGTTCTGGTATCTAACAGGGATGAATACTATACCCGGGAAACACAAAACATGGGCCCATGGCAGGAAGATCCTAACCTTTACGGAGGTGTTACGCATTTAATAATACAATCCTATGATCATCTTCGCCACTAAAATAATCATCTCGTCCATTTCATCACATAAGCATCATGTAGGTATATATTGCTGATTATTATCTATGCCCACTTATCGAACTGTTTCTGTCATAAACACACGATGACGGTGTTCGATGATTCGATCGTACATAAGCATACACTATCAGGCCGAAAATGTGGCTCATTTAGTGATCTAAACTAGATGAGCCATTTTCGGTCGAAAAAATCGGCTGTGTATAACGTCTGTTTTGTCACTATTCACCCTCGTTCAAACGGGCCAGAGTTCCATGTTTTAATATCACATAGTCACGAGCATAAATACCTCTTATGCCGCGTTCCCACGGCCCGCCGAGGCCCTTCGCGGCCCGTGTTTGTCGAGGCCTGTCGCGGCCTTCTATCGGACGGGCGACGACAGGCCACCGCAAGCTCTTACGGTCAGTCGGCCTGGCTTGGCGCGGACTGACCTGTGAGAAATTGGGCCGCGGCATTACACTCACGCAAGATTCAAAAGCAAATTTCTCCTAAAGTATTAAATATTTTATGGTGTTACGAACATAGTTATTATTATTTATGCTCAGGAATGTTATATTCTAAAAGAAACGTTTCTGTTTGAAGGTCGTGACTTAGAAGTCACTGAACGAGGTACTTGGTTGGCCGTGGCGCCCACTCGTAATAAAATAGGAGTTCTGTTGAACTTAACAGGAACAAATAATCCTGCAGCCAAGAGTAAGTAAGCATTCACTTTCAAAGTACCTGACTACAGATATCCCAAGAAAAGTATGATTAATTGATTAAAATATTATAGATTAACAAATCAATGCATTCCAAAAAAAAAAACTGGCCAAGAGCGAGTCGCGAATCCGACTCGCTCTTGGCCGGTTTTTTTTTTATAGCACCGAGGGTTCCGTGCTATAAAAAAAGTGTTCTATTTAGAGACATCGTTTTATTTCCTGTAATCTTTACATAAGCTTCTATAACACAGAATATTTTCAGTTTTTTTCTATGTAAACTTCGGAGTTAAGATGGGGGGGGACGGTACTTTTTTTTACATTTTTCATCAAAACTCGAAAACTGTTCGACCTACTAGCCCCACTTCGAATTTTTAAGCCCCCGTTTCAGTCCCTGTTGTAATTGTTTTTTTTTTTTATTTATTTCTTATTTGCACAATAGTTGGGCAAACGTCATCTAAAACTATTCCAAAATTCAAGTTGATAGCATTTGTAGTTCTCGAGATATCCAGCTGTGACAGACAGACAGACAGACTGAGCCGCACCATAAGGGTTCCTTTTTATCATTTTGGTACGGAACCCTAAAAACTTTTCAAAACTTGAGTGACAGATGACGATCTGCGATTGAAGTAAGTAGGTAACTTCATACAAACGCGTATTGATAGGTGCATAGCGCGTGTTTTCTCTGTCTACGGCGCGGTAGTACAAAACTTAGAAGCTTTGCGTCGTCTGTGGGGCCTCTTGGGCGTTAGATCTGGCGCGACGTTCGGGCTAATTCGGAAACACAGAGATAACCGAAGCGCATACCAGGGTGAAACATACGGTCTGCTCGTGGTCATCTGTACCTACCTAACGAAATTTATGGAAACTGGTACCCGCTCAAATTGGAATAAATGATATATCATTAAAAAGGTATTAAGATTTAGGTAGTACAGGAATTCCAACGGCTTTTATCTTGCTTCCTTGTCCGATCGGGGTAATACAGGATGGAAGTTGAGACGAGGCAGTAAGGGAAACTACCTTAACCGTCGTAGCTACAGAAAAACGTTATTAGGAGGATGTCCTCAACTTCTTGAGTAATTACTAACTGCATTCACAGATTTTGGAAAAACGTACAGTTAGCTAGAAAAACGTTAATTCTTACATTTTATTTTTATGCCAATCGTAAAAAACTTTTCCCATACCTACATTTCATAGTGATCGATCATCTTATTCACGATCTTTTACGACGTCTGCTATTTATCATTAAAATAGAGCTAGGTACTTTATAAGTTTGATTTCGGAAATCATGACATTTTGGTACAAATGTAACTTAGAGAGATGTACCTATTGATGATTCTTATAGTTATAATTATGTAAATACATATTTGTTATAGTCGCGAATCATATTTTGATCAACATTCAACCTGACACTGACCTGCAAATTGCAAAAAAACGTAAGAAAATTTGAATTCCGCGGGATGCCTTTACGCAATCACCTCACTGGAGAACGACCTTGCCAGCTTCATTTATTATGTTCCCCAATAGATACCGTTTTTTTAAGTGTGATAGCTTGAAAAAAACATAACAAAATCCTAAAGATAGCCGGAGTCAACAAGAAAATCTGTAACCGGAGTACAGAGTGCGAATACCTAAACAGTCGCAGAATAGTAAGATACGGAGCGCAGTCACACACGATACAAACGATCGACTGTTTTTTTTTTCCGTCATTTTTTATTTATCATAATATCCATAACATTCGTGTGAATGAAGCATTTACAAGACTGCTGGAATTTTGCGACCTTTAAGGTCATCACATCACACACATTTCAGCCCAGCATCAGATAGCACCTCCTCACCTCATCGACACGCCGCCAACCAGGCAGTATAAATGAAGTTCAATGGTGATGACGATTCGGTGCCAAGCTGAAATGCTGCAAGCTTTATTTGGCGACACCGCTTACCGATAGAAACCCAAGATTTACCGTAAAGGGGGTGGGGGAGGAGTGAACCCATGATTTGTTACTGGGAGCGAGTGATGTCGACGCATTCCTAATGAATGATGCTTAACGCGGCTTGCGGTAGAAGTTGACTTGTAGAAATCGTCACGTAAGGAAAAAGTGTGTCCCTCCTCCATGCGACTTTATCTACTCTCTTTCTCTCTCTCTCGCTCTCCCTCCCTCCCCCTCTATCTCTCTATTATATACGGATATGCGTGCGGAACTTTGTTCCTGACGGGAGTCCCCCGACTGCACACGGTTTTTAGGGTTCCGTACCAAAATGGTATAAAAGGAACCCTTATGGTGCGACTTAGTCTGTCTGTCTGTCTGTCTGTCATAGCTGGATATCTCAAGAACCACTAATGCTATCAACTTGAAATTTGGAATAGTTTTAGATGGCGTTTGCCCAACTATTTTGCAAATAAGAAAGATTTTTTTATTTTTTTGCTACATGGATTGAAAGGGGGTCTTAAAAATTCGAAGTGGGGCTACTACAGCATGTGGGGTATCATATGAAAAAGCGCTGTTTGCACATTCTCAAACATTCTTTTTTAGTCCGCATAGTTTTCGACTTTTGATGAAAAATGTAAAAAAAATACCGCCCCCCCCTCCCCCGCCCCTTATCTCCGAAGTTTGCATAGACAAAAATCTGAAATTATTCTATGTGATAGAAGTTTATGTAAAGATTACAGGAAAAATAAAATGATGTCTGTAAATAGCACACTTTTTTAAAATTTATTTCATACAGTAACTAGACTATTATGTACAAGCAAACACTAAAAAATATATATATTTCCATTGAAAGCGATGCGGACAAATTTTTTGATGCCCTATGAGCTCTTCACCTATTTATTTTTATGACTTTTTTATATATGACTAGCAGCGCCCCGCGGTTTCACCTGCGTAAGTCTTGAAACCGTAGGAATATCGGAATAAAAAGTATCCTACGTGTTAATTTAGGTTATAAACTATCAGTTTGCCAAATTTCATGAATATCCGTTCAGTAGTTTTCGCGTGAAAGTGTAACAAACATTCATCCATCCTCACAAACTTTCGCATTTATAATATTAGAAGGAAGTACGGGTACGGAACCCTCGGTGCGCGAGTCCGACTCACTCTTGACCGGATTTATTTACTTTGAGTTTTGTGTCAATGTGTCCTTTGGTCAATTCTCCTGTGTGTGAAAAAGTTACTCGAATATATTAATCTCAGTTTAGAATGTCACTTCAACCTGTGTTATTTGGCCAACGACCAACATTAGCAAATTATGTGAGGAGTTCCAGGCTAGGGTTTGCGTTATATAAACTAATGGTATCCAATCTTTTTACAGGCAGAGGAAGCATAGTAGCAGACTACGTTAAGAGCGAAAGACCCGTTGAAGCGTATATTGAAGAAAAAAGGAATTATGCAATGGCCTGCAATGCTTTTGTTTTCGTATCGGCAGAATTCGGGTACGTCAGACTTCCTTTGTTTGTGACGACAGTGGTGGACTAAAGGTGAGACGCGGCCCGCCCTGGGCCTCTGGTCTTGGAGCCTCCAAATCTCGAGCAGTCCTTTGTATTGAAACCCCAAACAAGGCCAAACTATATTATGTTCAGTAAGTAAGAAGCAGTTTGGAGTTGGAGGCCCCATAGGTAAGTATGTAAACTAAATGTAGAGGCTGTCTAGAATAAAATTGCGCTTCCATCACAAAATTAATGTTCTGTTTTAGGAGGACTTTTAACGTGAGGTGTGATGACTCCTGTGTTTGGCGCCAACACATCAAGCTACCCGAAACTGTCAAATTTTCCCAATCAACCTTGAACCTAATACATTAGCGATAAAGTTGAAAATTTATTAAAGAAATTTGACAGATTGTAATAGCTTGATGTGCTGGCGTCTGTACAAGCACTTTTCAACTGTCAAGGAGTTGTTCAGTCAGAAAGATGAAGCTAGCCCATTCCAAAGCGTAGGTTCCTATGGAGAATAACGGGCAAGAAACTCCACGGACACTCAAAATATTGTTACAAAATGTTAGTAATAAATAAATAAATAAATTCTTTATTTTAACCAAAAGCCATCACAATTACAGGAACTTAAAACTAAGAGCATACTAATATAAGGCTTATAACTAGGTCACAATAATTTAAATTCCCTGACTCCTAAACTAGGTGTATGTGCCCGTGTCTTAGGAAAGTCAAAAGCCATAGCAATAAAACGGGACGTTACAAACAATAGGCAAATGGCGTAAAAGAAAACAGGATAAAATCTAAAAATCTAGTTACCATCATGTGTACTTTAGTGCATCATCTAGCTTTTCCCCAACTATGTTGGGTTGGCTTCCAGTCTAACCAGATGCAGCTTACTTAATACCTGTATTTTGTACCTATTTAAAATATGTATTCTATTCTAGTACACACATTATGTTGTAGATACGTGATTGTTATTTATTTATTCATCTTTAATTCAGGCACTTTACCCGTAATTTGTTAGCATTACTTAAACTATATTAGTACAATTAATAAAGATACAAACATAAACGAAAACAAATTAGAAACAATAGTAATACAACACAACTTATGGAAAACCATATATAATAGGTTGGGGAAAAAGTTTCTTCGCATTTTTTAAGAAAATTCAAAACATTTTTTAATATAGTTTATTTACATTTAACTAAAGTATGTAGGTACCATTTTGTTCGATAACTTTTTGCCATCTTGTAGGTAGGGACATGATCCCATTGCTATAGAAATTTTGGGACTTCTGGTCAAAATACCGCGACAAGTGGTTTTGGCAGTCCTCTCGTGATGTTAACCTGACACTGCCTAAAGAATTCTGAAGAGACCGAAACAGGTGGAAATCTGAAGGTGCAAGGTCAGGACTATACGGCGGATGCATTAACACCTCCCAGCCAAACTCTCTTAATTTTTGCTGAGTGGCTAAAGATGTGTGAGGTCTAGCGTTATCATGATGAAAAACCACACCCCTTCTGCTGATTAATTCCGGCCGCTTTCTCTCAACTTCTTGCTTTAATCTCATCAGTTGTTCGCAGTAGAGTTCAGAATCGATGGCCCTGCCTGGTGGTAACAGCTCATAATGAATAATGCCCTTCCAATCCCACAACACACATAGCATCACCTTGTTGCGAGTTAACCCGGGTTTCGCCACAGTCTGTGAAGCCTGACCGGTCTTTGACCACGACCTTTTTCGCACGTTCTTGTCATACGTGATCCACTTTTCATCACCAGTTATCAGCTTCTTCAAAAATGGTTCGGTTTCATTACGTCGTAATAAAGAATCACAAATGAGTACACGGTTCATTAGGTTTCTTTCAGTGAGCTCGTGAGGTACCCAAATGTCGAGCTTTTTTGTGTACCCAGTTTTTTTCAAATGCGCCAAAACCGTTTTGTGTTCAATTTCCAGTTCTTCAGCTACGTCGTAACTACTGATATGCCGATCTTGCTCCACTTTTTCAAAAATGGCATCCATTTTATCCGTAATAGGGCGACCAGAGCGACGTGCATCTTTGACATCAAAATTTCCGGATTGAAAACGCTTAAACCAAATATGCGCTACTCTCACAGATACTACACTAGGTCCATAAACATCGCAAATTTTTTTCGCGGCTTGCGTTGCATTTTTACCTTTTTTGTAGTAAAATTTTAAAATGTATCGAATTTCTTCATTAGATTCACTCATCTTGACGGTACGAAAAACAAATGAAAATCACACATTTTCCTAATTTGAATTTGGAATTATGTTCTTTAACATTTAAACTTTCAATGATACCAAAACCAGCCAGATACAAATAGTATAGCCAAAGAGATTTTATTACAAGTTCATACATACTATAATGCGAAAAGACTTTTTCCCCAACATAATATTTTGCCAACTTCTGGAGACACCTGGCAACAATGCATGCACTGCATAATATAGCTGCCCTTCAGTCTTACTAGCAACAATGCTCAGGAAACTGTTGTCGTTGTCTCGCATCCGACGCAGTAGTGACGCAGATCTTTTGCTGCTGCGAACATCCCTGACGCGCTACAGAAACGTGTCAGCGATATCAGTATCCTAAAAGCATTGTTGTATTGCACACGCAGCTTTAAACGTTCTTTGCGTGTAACTGCTCCACAGACTGCAGGTATAAAAAGCCTGGCAATAATAATTATATCCTAAACAGACATCTTAATATTATTGTCGCAGTTTGCAAATCTGCCGTCCAGGTTGGTGCATCGTACGGCCAATGCCCCGCGCTCTCTCTCCATATCACAGTTATCAGTGCCATCCTCTGTAACCCAGTGACCAAGGTATTTAAACTACTTTACTCTGTTTAGAGTTGCACCGCATAGCTAGACTGGTGGTACCTACCACTTCATAGGTCTTGTTTTGGGCTATAAAAACTAACAGTTCGCCTTTCTTGGCATTACCTTTATTTCAATAATAACCGAGAAGGTTTTGGCTAATTCTCGCTAAAATTTCGTTTTCTTTATTTTGTGCTTCCAAAACCCTATTCCTATGCACACTCATCATGCTGAGGTCGACAAGCCGATTTTGGCCGCAACCAAGTTTTTACTCTGCGTAAAGTACTATCGACAAAACGGATGCCTTTACACCTTAAAGTTGATTTTTTTGTGCACTGATTCATTGAAAAAACCCTGCCCCTATGTCTTTTGTTTTACTTTGTCATAAGTACAGTTGCAGCTTGCAAGCAATATTGTTTCAAAATTGGAAAGGCGTAGCTTTTGTCGATCGTACCTATTGAATGATTTTTCGATAGTGCATGTTGTGCAGTGCTGTGCAAGTGAAATAGAAAACGCCTGTTTTATGGCGGATAGAACATGTGTGTTTCTTTAACTAGCGTAACTAAATCCACTTCCTTCAGTTCGCTCTGCTCTGCGCCACATTTTTTTACTCCCACGTGATAAAATAATAATATTGTTTATTCATCATAACAGCATTGTAGTACATGGCAATTTACAGGGTTGACAAATTAGTGTACTAAAACTACAACAGACATGGTGGTGAAGTGCTGCACTTCCAGCTAGGTTATAGAATAACCTGTATAAGGGAGTAGTTATGCCACAGTTCAGCCTCACCAAGAAAACCACTTAAATTGTAGTAATTACAAGGAGGTTCCATAAGTCGTGTACAAGCAAGTTCAGTTTGTGGCTAGAGCGGCGAAAGTACAGCGAAAAATATACAAAAGTATATTTTTCTTGTAACATTTTCTGAACACCACCATCCTTTCCTGACATGCGAATAGAACATCCATCCTATCCTTGTCCTACGTACTTTTCTGGATCTAGACTTATGTTTACTATAAAATTGTCGATGGCAGAGGCATCCATGGCAGTCAACTCCACAAAATCTAGAAACTCTTCAGGAACCACCATATTTTTTTCATCAAAAAATCTAAAGCCAATGGAAAGTTGTTCTTTTCCTGATATGTCAGCTCTGGTCTGCCAGGATACTATAGGCACTGGCGTTCTTTACGTCAACTGTGATATCGTCTCTAATGACATCCCCGCATTGACCGAATATTTCATTTTGAATTTTCGGTGAAGTGTATGTAGCATTTTTTGCACCGTTTTGTATTATGTTCTTTCATTATTTGGTCACCAGATCCAATTTTAGTCTTCAAGAACACCTTCATGTTGTTCTTTGCCCCTCAGGGTTGTTCTTTGCCCTTCTGTGAACATCCCAGTCGAATGATGCTACGTCTTTTTTGTTGGCTTATATTTAACTATGGTGGGCAGAAATCAGCTGGACATCGACAGGCATATTTTCGACTAAGCATTTCGCAGCTATAGCTGATGATTTGTGGCATTGAGATGACGCGTGTGTTTTCGCAAATTCGTGGATATCTTTAAAACGAGTTTAAGACCTCACCATGTGTAAATGAACCTTGCATGTTAGTTAATGTTGGTGGAAACAACACGCAGTGAATGCACAACGCGCCCTTTAATTTCTAAGAATACGCCAGCCAAGGATCATAATCCGTCAACCAGCTGTACTTAAATTTCAGCGTCTTTAGCAAAGTCATAACTTGGAGGTGGAACCTAACAACATTGTTAAAATTTTCACCGATCACAGGCTGCTCTTCCTTAGGACGGACATGATCCCAGGCTGTTACTTTCAACCTACCCCGGGTTGAAAGCAACAGCCTGGCCAAAAAAAACCTACCACCTAATCTTTTTTTCCCAGGAATTGGATCGTATCATGACCCAGTTAGATTGCAAGCTGTACCCAACATATTAGGGAGGAAACCTTGCTAATGACTACTCAAAAACTTATTGGTTGTTCCAGGAACGCTTACCCAATAATATCATCATACAGCAACGCGAATGATGTGCTGACTATCCACAAAGAAGCCGTTGTCGGGTTCGGAAACAGCCTGCCAGAGGAAGCGCTCAAGAAAGTTGACGCTGGCAAAAATAAACTGATGCAAATCCTTAGTACATTCAATAAAGTTTGCATGCAAGAGGAGCTTCTTGATAAATTGATTGAATTGCTGAAATCTGCTGAGAAGTATGTTCGCTTCCCTACCTCTAAAAGTTCCAGACTTTTCAACACTGACCCGTATTTATGGATCCACTCTGTATATTAAGTAAGGACGTTAATTTTCTTTTCAGACACCTACCGGATCCCCAGTTGGAAACTAAGCGTCCGAATTTGTATAACGAGTTGAGCTCTATATTTGTGTGTATTCCGAAAAGAAACTACGGAACCAGGTATGTTATTCAGAACAGCTTGGCAATACCTAATATCGGATTTCATTATTCGTCCATTAATATATGTCGTCAAGATGTTGGCAGATATATGTGATCATTTGTGGAAGGCATTTTAGGCACTTTACAAATGGCAGCATAAATATGTGACATCGAAGGAACAAAACTATCTCACGAGACAAAAAGACGCAAAAATATAGGATGCTGCATCGGCTTCAAAAAGATGTGTCACATACCTACCTACTCAGTTAAATTCAGAAGATGTAATGCCTCGTTGTGATCAAAAATATTTGACATCATAATACTGCCGTCGTAAGAAAAAAGGGCACAACTAACATTTAAAAAAAAAATCTACAAAAAATTGAGCAGATTAGCCTTTTTTTCTGATTCTAAATATGTATGGAACTCATTTTTTTTTTTAAATGTTAGTTGTGCCCTTTTAGCTTACGACGGCAGAATAGGTCTTTACCTATGAAGTTGACGTTTTACAATACTGGCCATTTGAAACGTAATTTATGTACCTATGACTGGCAATAAATTCTAAATTCATATGAATTTTATTTTAAAAATATAGAATTCTATTTTCAAATTCAGTCATTTGTTTATTTATTAGAGTTTTGTTTTCACTACATTTGTATCTTTTTCATCAATAAGGACACGATAAAAATACAAGTAATTACGGAATACGAGTCCCGTTGCGGTAGCAATGCTGCACAAACGGCTCGCAAATTTAATTACGTGTACGGAGTGAACACTACAAACAAACGCACGACTGGCTGGCTGTGGCGCGGCCGGGGAGTATCACACCTTTTTTATTGACATTTCTTTCCTTCTTTCCTTTTTTATTGCGCTGAGAGGTGCGACTGTAGTGCGCTTTGTTTTATTCATAGAAATCGTTTTTTATCCTTAATATATATTGTATCCTCAATACTCAAATATCTTTATTGCTTTACCATAATGTGTACTTAGGTTGTATTAATATTAATAGGGCACAAGCTACTCTTCCCATCCGTATGGGAGGCCTCGGCGTCCGCAAAATTTCTAGTATTAGTTTACCGGCTTTCATATCCTCGGTCCACGGCACTGAGAAATTAATCAGGAAAATCCTAGTCTCCACACTGGTTAATTTTGATGTGCCTTGTTTTACCGAGGCTATTGATGCCTGGAGACTCGCTTGCCCGAATTCTGACCTACCCGACAATCCATCTTCCCAGAGACGGTGGGATGAGCCGCTCTGCAGAGTAGTACAGAACAATTTACTTGACACGTCTGCTACTACTGCGGAGCGTGCGCGCCTACTGGCTGTGGGTAAGTGGGAATCGGGTCTGTGGCTCCATGCACTACCATCGTCGAACATAGGCACTTTGTTCGACGACACTACTTTCCGCCTCGCCGCTTCCCTGCGACTAGGAGCTCCCTGTTGTTCTCCTCATCGCTGTCACTGTGGTGAAGTTGTCAACAGCCTCGGACACCACGGCCTGTCTTGCAGCCGGAGTGCGGGTCGCTTAGCGCGGCACGCAAACATTAATGACATCATCCGACGTGCTCTTGTCACCGTCGGCGTTCCAGCTGTATTAGAACCCAATGGCTTGGCACGCGACAGTGGCAAGAGCCCGGACGGCATGTCTTTATTTCCATGGAAGGTGGGTAGGCCTTTAGTGTGGGACGCAACGTGTGTCGATACTCTTGCGCCTTCCCATCTTCCTGGCACAGCGTGCTGTGCTGGCGCTGCTGCTTCGGCTGCGAAAAACCTCAAGCGGCGGAAGTATAATAACCTTATCGGTAGCTATATTTTCGAGCCGGTTGGGGTTGAAACCCTCGGGCTGTGGGGTCCGTGTGCTCATGCTTTGTTCAAGGAAATCTCCCAACGGCTGGTTGACACTTCCCGTGACCCAAGGGCAGGCTTTTACCTTGGCCAGAGGCTAAGCATTGCCATACAACGTGGCAATGCCGCCAGTCTCTTGGGTACATTACCAGATGACAGCGATGCGGATGAATTTTTCGACGCCATATTTTAGTGTTTTTTTTTATAGTTTTAGTTGGTTAGGATATTATTTTTGTAACTTTATTTTAGTGTTAGATTGTTTATATTATAATACAGGTCGATTATTGGTATAATGAAGTAAAAAAAAAGTACTTAGGTGGCAACTATATAATTGAGATCATTATGGACCCTGTAGGGCACAGCAAAAGGGTAGGAGAGAGGAAGCCCTGTTTTAGGAGATCATGAATAAATATTATCGCCATATTATTTAATTTATTATTATTGTATTGTATATTTATTATATTATTTATTAATAATTACCATATCATTAATATAGTTTACACATACCTATAAATTGCGCGATTATCATTAATTATTGTTAACAATTATTATTCTTATATTATTAGTAATTTCCTTAACATTTATTATACTATATACATTTCTTCTATTATTTATGTTTATCATTTAAATATTCATCTAAGGAATAGGAAATAGCATTTGTTTATCAGTATTTTTTTAAGTTTTATTATAAATGTAGGTATTGAACTTTTCTTCTTTCTTTATTATGTCTGGTAGTTTGTTGTATATTTTTATAGACATTACGTAGGGACTTGTAGAATGCATTTAACCGGCCGGATAGTTGCCGGATATCCGTTTCATCTCGTTTTCAAAATGTCATATTCTACTACAGACACAATTATTTTCTTACAGCCTTACTTATAGTTATAACGGAGTTAGGTATAACACTTTCGGCCCTTTTAAAAAGCGTTACCTATAACTCCGGTATAAGTCGGGTGTAAATCTTTATTAGTAAGTAAGGCTGAATGTCCCTCGGCAATCACCGCATTTCCGAATACAAACGAATGCTAATTTCCATGTCCATCAATTATTAGATTTATCGTGTATAATGTACAGACGCCAGCAGGTCAACCTACCCGAAACTGTCAGATTTTCCCAATCAACATTGAACCTAATGCTTTAGCAATAAAGTCGAAAATCTATTAACACGTTATGTGCGGCCAACGCGCATGCGCGATTTTCGAACGTTCGCCATGTGCTGGCGGCGCTTATGCGCGTCCATACAATTTCCTTCGAGTGCGGCGCGCCGCACCTGTGGGTTTTTTGTGCATCTCTATTGTTCTTGGCGTAATTGTTTTATGACTCATAAAACTCGAAAATTTTCAAACACACATAAGCGTCTCGCCGCACTTGGGACAAGTTTGTATCATAAAGCAGCATTATGGAACAAATTCGCAAATAATTCAGCAGTTAATGTGTTAAAGAAATCTGACAGATTGTAGTAGCTTGATGTGCTGGCGTCTGTACCTAATAATTTTAATTCAGAATTAAGTAGGTACTTCATTGTTGTTTTGTTTTGATTTAAACAACTCGAAAACTACAAAAAATCGCGGAAAATACGTAAGGTATTTTCGAATACCTCTAGGTATGAGGACTTCAGATTTTTCTTTTGGAAAGAATATAGAGAGGTGGTCCAAATAGTGACCTATTTGGACCACCTCTCTATATTCTTTCTTTTTTCATTTGAATACTTAATTAGGGTTGAACGACATTGGGCAAGTCTGATATTCGTCAAATCGGCAATTCGTCAAATTTGATATTGGTCAAAGCTGTAGTTCGTCAAATCGTCTGTTTGTCCAATTATGAAACTTGCCAAATACGCTATTGGTCAAGTCCATGTACAGTCGATGAAAACGCGTTTTAAATTCACATAACTTACTTGTAGGAACTTACAAAAGGAATAGCCGCGTGCTGTAGGTTCCTATTTACAGTATTAAAATGTAGTAAATAGTAATTGAGTATTCTGAGGTTTAATTTGTTTCGATTGTTACCTCATTCGAATCTGTAAGAGTAGGTAGGATCTAGGCGGAAAAATACTGCACAAAAAATTGTAAATTATTAGAATTTTCCGGAATATTTAGTATTGATCTGGGATACATAAGAATATTGTAGAAGGTTCTCGAAGCTATCACATCAAGGGTATATAAAGGCGGGCTAGTGAGGATTTGGTTAGTTTGTGAAAATGATTAGTGAACATCAACTTCGAACGATCATCTTTTACGAGTGGTGTAAGGGACACAACGTAAGTGTGGCTACCGCAAAGCGTTCGCTGAAGGTGTTGTATCGAGATGGAAGATAAGCCGCTGATTTGCTCGCTTTGCATCGGGAGATATAACTCTTGAAGATCACGAGCGATCTGGGCGACCATCCACCTTCGACGATGAGGAATTACTCCGCTGTTTAAAGGCTAATCCAGAAATAAATACGCGTGATTTGGCAGAGACTCTTGGCTGTCAAATTCTTCATCTTTGCTACAGCTGAGAGTAGGTATAGAAATAGCATTAAATACGGATTTGATTTTTGTAGATGGCACTTTTAAAACCGTACCGCAACCTTTTTTTCAATTGTTATCAATACACGTAGACGTGGGCAGTACAAGAGCAAACACCAATATTATTCCCATATTTTTTTGCCTCTTGCCTAATAAAACTCAGCAAACCTATGAGAGAGTATTTTCGGTTTTGCGTTCGCGATTCAAGCTTGATCTGAATTTTCTAAAATGTGATTACGAAATGGCAATAATTAACGCTGAAAAAGCATATTCCCTGATGTTCTGGTCAATGACTGCTTTTTTCATTTTAATCAAGCAATTTATATAAAAGCACTTGGAATGATGACTGATGACAATTAGAAAAAAAATATTAGACTAACCACAAATCTAGCGTTACTGCCCTATCATTATATTCCTGAAGGATGGTTAGCAATACTTGAGATGATGCCAGAAAACAATAGGGCGGAAAAATTTCAAAAATATTTTACTGAGCAATGGCAAAAAATAATTTCTCAGGGCATGTGGTGTTGTGCAAATGAACGCCATCGTACCACCAACGCAGTCGAGGCTTGGCATCGGAGATTAGGGACAAGAAAAACATATATTTATATACCTACATAAGTACCTATTTAAAAAAAAAGAAGCGAAATATTATTTAAATAAAGTTAAAAAACAAGATGAGAAGCAGAGGAAAACATCCAACATCATAAAAGATGCCAAAATAGAAAGAAAAAATAATAGAAAAAACATTGAGTGGAAAATTAGATGCGTTAAACTGTTTAAAACAGTTGTGTTGGGTATAAATTCTATGTAAATAAATATGAATTGAATAAATGAGTTTGTTCAACCATGAACAGTAGTTACACGAGCCAGCTACATCATTACAGCGTCAGCGTTAAGATCGACATACATTCGTTCCGCCGGCAACACCGGCACACCGTCAGCACTAGAAGTGACCTGCTGAGATCTTCGCTTCATCGGCTCGATACACACACAACACACATGTAAATAGGTATCAATGTGTATTGACCACAAAATTTATATATAATTAAGTTAACTACTGTAATAAAGCAGTCATCAAGCTGGAGTCGAGTTTGATTCATCTCCCGTAACTCCTCTCACTGTGGCCAAGACACCTTTAGCCATCATCGGTCCTATGAGTCTGTGGGATCGGCAGTGAGAAAACCATTTCCTGTGTACATTGCACGACGTACACAAACCCCTATTCCTACCCAAATTCCGTCTGTCACCGTAGGTCTCCTTGTGACAGACTTCCCGTACGTAAAACCAACGTAACTTACGTTTGGTGTGGTTTGTATGATAGGCTAGGGCGTTAGGGTAATTAGGGTGCTAGGTAATTGCTATAGGGCTAGGTTTAGAGTC
Source organism: Dicycla oo (assembly GCA_948252095.1). Taxonomy (NCBI): domain Eukaryota; kingdom Metazoa; phylum Arthropoda; class Insecta; order Lepidoptera; family Noctuidae; genus Dicycla; species Dicycla oo. The sequence goes on from OX411729.1 coordinate 7,696,307, forward strand.
AGTAGGGTCTTAGGTATTTCATAGGTACCAGACTCAATTGTTGCTAACGTAGCCGCACTGTACGCATTTGGAATAACGGCCGTACTAAGCTGTAAGTCCCGGTGCGTACAGAGTTAATAAAAAAATATCATGAGGTACTTTCATTCTTACAGTTGATTGTACTTAAATTACTTGACTAATAGCGTATTTGGCAAGTTTCATAATTGGACAAACAGACGATTTGACGCACTACAGCTTTGACCAATATCAAATTTGACGAATTGCCGATTTGACGAATATCAGACTTGCCCAATGTCGTTCAACCCCTTAATTATTCTTCCAGAACCCATACCATAGTGCTGGTAACCAAAACTGGACATATGAAGATAATCGAGATCACACAGGAGGCTCCGATTGATCCTTTAATACCTAAATGGACTAGAACTGAATTTGATTTTGATATGGAACTGTAGTGAGACGTATTTGAGAAAGATTTCAACATAATACCAATGGATTTGAGATTAATAGAAAAATAAAATGACAATGTTGAATAAAGAAGTTTTTATTCATAATAATATTTCACCTGAAGCAATAATACACTTTACAAAAGACCACAGTAAAGAAATGTACAACACAAACTATCAAAGATGAAACTTTGTGTAGGTACAAGCCACAGAAGCATGGCTCAAAATAAGGATGGTTTCTCCCATTTTGATGGTATTCTTGGTGGTGTATCAGTATATAAATATCTTTCCAATTTAACAAAGTCAGGCACAGCAAATGGAGCATCTTGTTCCAATGCACACGCTAAAAATTTTGGTACATTCAACATTGTACCTGAAACAAGAAGTGGGAATTTATGCTCTTTATTTTCAACATATGTAAACATCAACCTTTTACTGATGAAGTCTCCACTCAAAGACACATTGGCCACTTCTACGTAATCTTGCAAGGATGTTGAATACATCTCAACAGAGAGCCTCAGTGACTCCCACTTACTTAACTTATCAGCAGACAGTAAACTCAAGCGAAAGTGGTATTCAAGCTTACTGTATGCCACTTTCAAGGTCTCGATTAGTTCATCAAGAAACATATCTTGATCTTCCTCAGTTTTAGTAGCTCCAAAGATTTCTACAACAGATGACTGGCTGGCATTGAATAGGCTGTGTTCTTCTGATGGTGCGGGTACATACTGTCTGCCCATTGTGAAGTACTTCAGAGGCAAAACTTTAGCATACAACACATTCTTAGCATGGTATGCAAGGAAGGAGCACAGAGAGCCTCCACCAGTGAGGTGCAAGCGGCTGTCAATATTTACTTTAGAATCGTCAGTATGGTGTAATATAAAGCTTGTATCAGGATTAGTGTGATCTTTTCCACTGCCTTCAATAATTAAACTTTTCACAAAATCTGGGTTTGAGAACTGTACAAACTTTTTATCTTTCAATATCTTACTGAAGTAAAATTTTGCCCCAAGTTCAAACGTTGCCCCTTTACCAATCAAGTAGTAATTTTCATTGCTTTTGAAGTCAATAATATTCATTTTTCTGCCTATGTAAAGATGGTTTTTATTTCTCTTAGGCTGTGAAAGATGTGTGTACAGAATTTTGTTCTTCCTATCTGGTGTGCGAGCATGTAAACTGTTTGGTAGTTTCAAGGCCTCCACCATAGCAGCTTCTTCTGCTGACCATAGAGGAACCTTTAATTTTTTTATATTTTCTTTGACAAGATCACTTTTCATTTTAAGTTGTTTTGTTGCATCACTCTCTGGTTCATTTTTAATTAGCTTTCCAAGTTCTCTTGATATTTCTTCTTTTTGCTTAGTATATTCTGTTTTTTTGCCATTGAGGTCCTCATACACTCTCCAGAGGTTTTCTACCTTGGCCAGGTCATTGTCAGCTTTCCTTCTTTGAAGTACTTTTTGTAAAACTTCTTTTTGTTTTATTTTTTCAGGGAAATCAATATGTGGTGTTATGTAAACAAAATTTTCAGTAGCTTTTGCACCATTTATGAATAGAGCAGAATGTCTTGTTGGCAGGATTTTACAGACCCTTACCTTAATTAGATTTGTAAAGCCTTTACAAATCATTTTCATTTACTTTCTTCTTTTTACTTGAACTTAGGTCTTCTATAATTGCATCACCATCTACATCAGTTTTTTCAGTGTTCTGTGAAACAATTTTTCTTTTACTGGCCTGTTTGAAATTGCCGTGGCCTGCCGCGCGTTCCGACTCCTCGATGGTGTATGGCTCTAGTTCCAGAGCCTTCAACCTTCGCTTGTGGACTTTTGTTTTAAAGTGTTCATTTAGTGATTGATCATTGATAAAATATCTAGCACAATGTAAACAGTAGTGCTGCGCTGCTCCAGGCAGGTCCAAATCCACACTTTGGTTTAATAACTTATCGGCGTTTTCTGAAAACAAATATTTTGGTTAGTATAAACACTGCCTCTCTACGACATTTAAACCACCGCTGTTTTCAATTTAATACATATTTTGAGAAGATTGTGGTATTATTATACGATATGAGAAGCCCTCAGGATAAAATCAATAGGTTTTGTAAGTTTGGCGACCTACCTCGACACAAAATGTTAACCTTAAAATCTGACACAAACCATGTGACGGATTCGCATTCGTAAACACAACGTACCTTCTTTTATATCTACATCAATTTGGTCAAGATCCTTCTTCCGATTCCTCACTCTCCACCTTTTCTTCAGATGGGTGTCACCGACGTGGTACTTTTTTCGCTTGTATGTCATTTTAGTGACAAAATATCGATGCGATCCAAATTGTATTTGTGTGAATCTGAATGAAAACTGCGTATGTATTGTATAGTACAATGCGAATGAAATGTCGGTGTGTGTAACGTTTGACACAATGTCATAATGACAATTGACAATGTTTGACGGTTTGACAACTCAATTTGACACTGGCTGATTCAACGTCGAAATGTGACGTTTCTAATTTTGTACTTTTTGGTTTTTGTGAATGCGATCAGTAATTATTATTTTATTCAGTTATATTATCTCTATAGTCCATTACAACATTACAGTAAATGTTGTAATGGACTATTTAGCTGGAGTGATGTCAGCCCCAGCTTCCTCATCCAGTAGGTACTAAAACGTGTTGAAACAACGAACGATCAAAAAACGTGCGTGTAAGCTGAACCCTGTGTGAGTCAACCCAGCCAGCTGCTCATGTCAAATCTTCCGAACGAAGATATGATTATGTATCAAAAAATAAGACATAGCTGCCATTGGTAGCAAAATTTTCAAACCTTTGGTCAAAATACTGAGTTATAAAACTGATAAATATGTATAAGCCGGAATGACGGCACCCCAGTGGGCTTAGCATGGCCACTTGTCTCACAGAGTACTTTTATACTTGTCTTTCTCTACGAAGAGTAGACAACCTTTTCCATACAAAGTGGCATTTCGTTTCTCCGTTTTTAATCCCCTAAAACCCATCTGGTAGGTAATAATTTTTCATATTTTCCATACAAAAAGTGAAAAATTCCATATAAAACACGTTGAGAATCGCATCTCCGGCGCTACGGCCGCGACTCCGCAGTTGTATAAAGGATGTCTCAGCAAGAGTGCACTTTTTCATTTTAAAATAAAAAAAAGTATTTTATGACAGAGTTGTGATATTTTTATTGTGTTGTAAAGGAGACATGTTCCGATTAAGTATGGAATAAAATATCCGGCAAATGACCCCCACGGCTCCGATGACAGGCCATTACTCTTTTCATGAAATTTTCCATGACTTTGAGATGTGGCTGTATCTCACCGATGACGCATTGGATTTCCGATTTGAGCTCAGGAATTGTTTCGGGTTTATTCGCATAAACCCGAGATTTTACAAAACCCCAAAGAAAAAAATCGCACGGCGTTAAATCGCACGATCTTGGTGGCCAGTTGACATCAGAATTTCGTGAGATAATGTGTTCTGGAAATCGTTGCTGCAATAAGTCGATTGTTTCATGCGCAGTGTGGCAGGTTGCGCCGTCCTGCTGAAACCACATGTTTTCCAGATTCATGCCGTCCAGTTGAGGCCACAAGAAGTCCGTTATCATATTCCTGTAACGAATGCCGTTCACAGTCACTGCAATTTCGGCCTTATTTTCAAAAAAGTAATGTCCAATCACGCCGCCTGACCAAAATCCGCACCAGAAAGTTACTGGTTGTGGGTGCATTTGTTTCTCATGGATTGCATGAGGATTTTCCGAGTCCTAAATTCGACAATTTTGTGTATTCACGAAGCCATTCATATTAAAATAAATGCGCTTCATCGGAGAAAATGACTTTTTTCGAAAAATTTGCATCGACTTCACTTTGCTCCATTACCCATTGAACGAATTGCCGGCGCTTTCCGTGGTCTGCTGGTTTGAGCTCCTGAGTTAGCTGAATCTTGTACGCATGAAGGTGAAGGTCTTTAGTCAAAATTCGCTGCGTAGTGCTTCGTGAAATTTGAAGTTGTTGAGAACGATGCCGAATTGATGTTTTCGGGTTTTCGGCGACACTCTCGTATACAGCAGCAATGTTTTCAAGAGACCGACCGGTCCGTTGACGCAAATGATTCTTATTATCCATAATCGACCCAGTTTCTTTAAAATTCTTGACCACTCTTCGAATGGTTGACACATTAGGTGCACTTTCTCGGCTGAAAATTTGGCGAAGTTTGCGAGCGGTTTCAGCGTAACTTTCCTCATTTTTGTAATGAGTTTTCACAATTATAACGCGTTGTTCTTTCGAAAAGCGCTCCATTTTTAATAATCGGAATAAACAGAGGTGACAGCTGTCAAATTTCACAGTTGCCACTTGCATGAAACTCTCCACTCCAATTTCAAAAAGTGCACTCTTACTGAGACACCCTTTACAACTCAATTTTTACAAATATTAAGTCATCCATATAAATGCGTGACTTAATATTTGTAAAAATTGAGAATTAAACAGAAAAAAATAAAAGATATTGAAATTACTATCACTTTTATTGTCATCAAACCAAAGAAATATACTTCTAACTCAGTCATATACTTATTCTATCAAAACACAACAAGCATTCGTGGGTAGTATCTACCATTTATTGCAATATAAAAAAAAAAATCAACAAAAAATATTTTCTTTAAAGTCTATTCATTTTAACAGATTAATTTCCCTAATCCTATCGACCTATTTGATATTAAACATTCACAGGGATTTTGGGAACTCGAATACTTTGGCCGCCCAAAACTGCTTGTACAGCAGACTCCCAAGTTTTCTGTATCTAGAGGTATTCTTTCGAGCACCTTCTCTGGTTTTATACTTCCTCGGCATAATTAAATCTGAAAGAAAAAGAATCACTTAAACTGAGGAACACTTGATGGTGATCAACTCTCCGATAAGAAACTCTATTACTCTGGCCCATCTTGTTGGTTGATTGTTGATGGCCTGCGCCCAGAATTCCGGAGGCTGTGCAGAAAAGAAATTGCCCACTGCCATTTTGAGGTCTTCGTAGTTTTGAAAATTTTTCTCACGCAAATAAAGCTTTAGTGGTCGGAACATGTGATAGTCAGATGGCGCGAGATCCGGTGAGTACGGTGGGTGGGCAACCGGGTGCCATCCAAGCTCTACGATTTTTTGTCGAGTCTCCGAAGCGACATGAGGTCGCGCATTATCATGGAGTAAGTGAACATTTACACGTCTCGGTCGTTTTTTTCTTATTGCGTCAGCCAGTTTCTGAAGTTGTTCAATTCGTAATCGTCCTTCTCGCAGGGAGAAGCTCGTAATATAGTGGGCCCTTCGCATCCCACCAAACGGAGAGAAGATGCTTGCGTGAGTGATGGTTCGGATTTGGCTGCGTTGTTGGCTCTGCATCGTAAGGAAGCCAGACGGCGTGCCGTGTGTTGTTATCATAGAGAATCCAGCTCTCATCGCCGGTTACCAGATCTTCAAGAGTCTTTCCGATGTCGCTGTAAAAGAAGCGATTCACAAATACTAACTCTGACTGTCAGTTAGTTGATGTGGAATCCATTGTGCCGATAGCCGAGTTTGTGTAAATGAGCCTCGACGGTCGAATGATGACAGCGAAGGTCTCTGCCAAATCACGCGTATTTAATTCTGGATTAGCCTTTAGCGGAGTAATTCCTCCTCGTCGAAGGTGGAGTTATATCTCCCGATGCAAAGCGAGCAAACCAGCGGCTTATCTTTCATCGCGATACAACATCTTCACCAAACGCTTTGTTGATGTTAGCAGTAGCCACACTCACGTTGTGTCCCTGACGCCACTCGTAAAAGATGATCGTTCGAAGTTGATGTTCACTAATCATTTTCACAAACTAACCAAGTCCTTTTTTTTATTTTTATAAATGGCATCTCGTAGTTGACCTAGAGAGGTCGAGACTACTTAACCGGACTATCCTGTGGCTGCCTTAAAGTGACTCAAAGCCTCCAGCCAGGGGCATAAAACTTACAGACTAAGCGACTACACGCTAAGGGCTCCCCCTGTGGGGAACGGGGAACGGGCCTCGGCTTAGGGCGTCGCTGGGGGGAGGACAGCAAGATGGGACAGGCTGGATCAGATTAGAATTATTATTGTCAGGGGAGTTTAAAGCTACTGGCTCAGCTACGCCACCAGCTGGCACATCATACCCGAGCAAGGGACGGGGGGGGAGGATGATTATTATGGGGTCGTCGCGAGGGACCTCGGCGGCGAGGTCGGAATGTCGATTTGTTTTTGTTCCTACGGTCCCTACTGCTCTCCTGGAGAAGAGTTATGAGGTCGTCGGGATCTGAGAGGACAAGTCTAGGGCGGCGGACCTTACTAATACGAGAGGGGACATAGCTAGCCGCCTCGACAACCAGAGGGTTGCGATGGTTGGTGGCTGAGTTTTTGGGTAACAAAAACAACAAGTGTTGCCAGTCGAAGGTTATCCTTTGCTTTTAGAAGTTCTGAAAATACCGTGTACCCTGTCTCCCGAAAGGATCAAGTATCCCCAGTCTCCCCTAACGTTTATGCCATTGTAAAAAAAAAGCGTGGGGTGCTCGATATAAATTGTTGTATTTTTATTTAGTGTAAGAATGTCGTACAAAGCACCCCACGCTTTTTTTACAATGACATTAGTTGTTATATTGAAATTTATTTTTTACTTTTAATTTTGTATTAAAGCGTGTTTTTTTTAACTATAATTTAGTTTTCATTCTTTAGTTCGATCTACTACAAAAGCGTGTTTTTTAGTTTTTAAACTACAATTTCACGAAAAAAAAAACAAATAGTGGTTTAATCCGTATTTTCGTGTTACATTGAAAAATTAACGAAATAATTCTTTGGAAAGAAACTGGTTTCTTTCAAATTTTTCGCTTGATGTTTCGAAAAGTTGAAAAAATCTTTTGTTTTTTTTTTTCACGAAATAACAAATTTCGACTCTTTTACTAAAAATAAAGTGAATCCCCCGCGCACGCACCCCATCCACGCCACGCACAACCGTCGTGTTTGATGTCTGAGTCAGGTAAATCATTATGATAAAGTATGTTTTCAAAATAAACCTTCATTTTGAGTTGAGGTGTGTGGGGCAGGTAGATAAAATTCAAATTCAGTTTCATTTATTCATATAATATAATCTTACAATAATAAAATTCAGGGAAACAGTATCATACATGAATAAATACAATGCTAATAATAAACAATGAACTTTCTTTTTGTATTTTAAGTTAATAAAATTTGTTTTATTACGAAAGAAAGTGTAAACGAACTATAACAATGTTATTACCGATACGTGACCACATCGATCGTAGATTGTTAATGATAGGAATGATTTGAATGAATCATTTAACATCAATGATTATATTATTTTGATATTTTATTTGCAACTCGCAACCTTAAAGTTACCACGGCGTAACAATATGTAGAGTCGGGCACCGCTCAATACATAAAAATATTCTCTACAAAAATGAAAAGTGAATGTGTCGCCGGCTAAATGGCTTTACTATCTAGTGAAGGCATCAATCATATCTCACCGACAACGGGAAGTGAAGCATCACGCGTGTATACTCGAAACTCGCACGTTCAAACATTACACAAAATAACTTCGTACCACTAATTCAGCCTAAACTATACCTAAACATATCATCTAGAAAATATTTCATTTACCATAGAGTAACTCGGAAACCGACCTCTTTAATATTTCAGTTATTTTCAACTGGCTCATATGAATCAAAGTCATTATATACATATAACAATATTATTATATATTGCAGTTAGAATATCTTGTATAACTATTGTAGAATTGTTTTAACCGAATTATTGCATGATATATAACTTGGCTGGGTAAAACAAAATCTGCACCCTAATTGCGGAACACACTATCGATCGCAATTTGAATCATTTTGAAGTAAATTTCTAATCGAAATAAATATGTTCGAAAAATTTGTCTTCTCAACACCGTAAATAACGCAATGAATGTTGTTGAACTGTCAAAATGAAACCGATTGCGATTGATAATGTGTTACGCAATTAGGGTGCTGTTCAGTCGACATGCATACATTCTCCAGGGTTATTGGTAAAATACCAACAACCTCTTAAGGGGTCATTGTACTCAACATTATAGACAACTTTTACTATGGGACCAAACCTGCAATTGCGAAAAAAAATCTGCTGTTTATGTTCGCATAAATCGTCAAAATGTACTGAACAGCCGATTTATTTTTTTGCGATTTCAGGTTTGGTCTCATAGTAAAAGTTGTTCATAATGATGAATACAATGACCCCTTAAGAGGTTGATGGTGTTTTACCAATAACCCTGTATATTCCACAATTTTTTGCGAACAAAAAGTATGTGATTCTCATTAACAACGTAATAAAAAAAAAAAATGATAAAGATTTTGCACTAACTGCTAATTTCAAATGTAATTTGTCGAATATTAATTTGAATAAATTTAACAATCTGGTGTCATCGTACTCCACTATGTACAGACGCCAGCACATCAAGCTGCTATAATCTGTCAAATATCATTAATCAATTTTCAACTTTATAGCTAAAGCATTAGGTTCAAGATTGATTGGGAAAGTTGACAGTTTCGGGTAGCTTGACCTGCTGGCGTCTGTACATATACGTATATTACATGTTGTATGCACCTAGTGGCTATATAGATACCTAAAGACGTCTTAATTTCACACCCAATATCGTTTCTTTACGAAAACTTGCAAGGCTGACGGGCTAGTGACTCCAATTACAGGGTTGGGCCAACCGTTTCCCCATCGGGTGTGATATTGACACGTTTGTAAGCACCTCACGACACACTACTTGTCACTCTAAATCAATGACAACAGCAACTATTCTCAAATACACCAAGTATTTTACAATATTACTTTATCTAATTTTAGATACACATAGGGATGTAACGAGTAAAGCGAATTTACAGAGTATTTGCATACAAAGACGACAAACGATTCTTTCATAACTACAATGAATATAAAAGGAAATGTCTTTATAAATAACTAGCTAATGGATGATAGAAATTCTTGCAGAAAAACATATATAAATGACATGTTGCCCACAACTCGTTACAGCCCTACACAATAGGTGATTGCTGAACATTTAATATTCGATTATTAATCGCGTTAACATATTAATGTTTAAGTGACCGCTTTAAACAAAGTTAATATTAACCGCAAGCGACAATTTCCATGATATATTCTATATAACTCTCATACATGATTAAAAAATAAAGCACTTTGTTGTAATGAGAGCTATTTAGCAATCAAATATATTAATATAATTTGTACAGGCTAACAATATTTTATTTGACGTATCGGCCCGACGGCTAAACTACGCGTAATTTTTTTTTATTAATTTTACTCTATGCACTTCCGACCGTATGTCGTAATACTTTTTTTTACAGGGGACGCAAAGGAAACACTATAACGTTAGGCCTAGGCGTATTGAAAAATAACCCGCACTTTGAGTAGAAAACTTAGGCTAGTTCATAAGTCCTACGCGAAGCCGGCAGGGGGCGGTCGCGAGCGCATAGAGGTGCGTCACAGACGAGAGGACGAGTGGGCCGCGCCTCCTGCGCCGACACACACGATTGTGACTACGACTTCTTGTGGACACACTTGTAAACAAATGAAGTGATAATATGCTCGTTTCTTCTTTTGATCACCCAATGAGAGATAGTATGAGGAACGAACCGTGTGTCATTGGACGATACAACGTCGCGTCAAACGATTCAATTCCAAATTTTAATAATAACTGTCACTATCTTATCGGTATATGCACATTTAGGTCATATTATCACTCCATTTGCTCATCATGCTGGCCACTTGCGTCGTATCTCAGTCCCGCGGCGTGCGGGTATGGCGTGCGGCCCCTCCGTAGTGCGTGGGCCCCAGGCGCATGCCTACATGCCGTAGCCGTGGTAGGGCGCCGGCGAGGGTGCCTGCGCCGCATACGCGTAAGGAGACGCCTGCGCGCCTACGCCCGCGTAGGGCATTGATGGACCTGTGGAACACGGGATGGTGTTAGCAAATGCTTTTTTGATCAATATTTTATATGGTAAGCAAAGTAAAGCTGATATCAGACGCTTCACTCGAGTGAACCATGAAGTCGTGTTTAAATCGATGTCGCAGAGGGATTGCTTATTATCTGTTATACATAACCGCTAGCTGTTTTTTTTTTCTTTTTTTACAAAACAGCTCTGTCATGTAAAATATTTGTATGACGGACGTTTAGCGGGTAATGCGGGTTGGCACCTTTCCGCGAAAGTAGTATGAGTAAATAACTATTCACGACACATCAAAGAAATAATTTTCGACATATACATTTGATAATTACCTCCTTGGTACTAAAAGCGGACATTATCACATTCTCTGCTGAATTCTTTGTGCAAACGCTTCTTTATGCTACACCCTTACCGACCCTTTTTTTTACGATGTTTTCGAAACAATAGTGATGCACAACGAACGCATATGTGCGCCGCGCCGCACTCGAAGAAAGTTATGAAAACGCGCATGTGCGTCTGCCGCACCTAATGTGTTAAACCGATTTTGGGAGCGTTATATTCTTCATTATGGTGCATAGTTGATCGAAGCTTGTGCATCATAATAAAAAATAGGAAGTTAGTTTACCGGGAGAGGACATACCAGCAGTGAGCATGAGCTGCGGTTCCATAATCATGGCGGGCTTGGCTTCGTGTTCAGCACTCTCCGTGCTACGCTTAGCGTCCGCCTCTTCTAGTTTTTCTACCTTTGTTGTTAGTTCGCGGACGGTCTGGAACGAAAAACAAATTGTATTTTAGGTGTAGTTTTTTTTAGGTCTTAACAATAATAATAATAATAATAATAATATTCCACAACTATCACACAACGCCGTCTAGCCTCAAGCTAAGCAGAGCTTGTGTTATGAGTACTAGACAACTGATAAACATACTTATATATTTCTAAATACATACATATATAGATACATTACACCCAGACACAGAACAAATGATCATGCTCATCACACAAACATTTGTCCTGGGTGGGAATCGAACCCACGACCTCCGGCATAGCAGTCAGGGCCACTAACCACTAGACCAACAGGCCAGTCGAACAATGTCTGGTAATATGCTGAAAGAACGACATAGTCTTAAAGGAAATCAAAGATGATAGTAATTTTCTACAAAAACAATTTTGTTTTTCTTATGTATATGCTGAAAACTAACTAATTAACAGCAGGAAGTTCTCTGTAAGTTATCTTTTTTCAGTTTGTGTATCTCACTAGAACAAAAACACTGTTGACTTGTAAATAATATTGGTGTATTCAGTAAGTATTTACCTGAATAAGGAAGGGCATGGCGAAATCCATGATATTATGTCTCCACGCGAGTTCGATGACAACGTCAGGTTTCAGCAGGTCGTAACACTAAAAGAAAAAATATTGTTAATGTTAAACGTTTTCTCAATTTGTACATAAACTCGGCAGTAAATTGATCGAATCCAGAGTCGTAGGCTAAAATAAATGTAAACGGTTTGTGCAAGGTGATTTCGTCGGTTGTCGTTACATTATTTCGAACCATCAATCTGAATAGCCAAGCTATCGTACACAATTCGCGCGGGAAGCACAATGCCCCGTGGAGAACTTGTTTTAATGTTTTGTTGATTTAGTTAGTACAAAAATGTCAAATTCACGCGCAAGCCTGTCCTGAGCGGTTATATGAACGACGCCTAACATGACATGTTACAATATTATTTCCAAACTTCCGTACACGTTACATCAATGAGGTCTCGACCCCTGAACTAGGACATATTGTATGGCAGGGGTCGAGGTTTCTCCAGTTACATCAGTAGACTAAATACAATTTAAACTTAATTACAAACAAAAAAACAATGTTGGATGTTGGTCTATTGATCTACATTTGAGCATATTTCCTTACCTGATAAAGGCAGGCGGAGAAGCACTCGTAGTTGTCTCGCTCGAGGAACCAGTTGAGCAACTCCTCGGCCACGTCGGAGGAGCGCGACTCAGACGCGTACTCCATGGCGTCCGCGTATAGAGCGTCCTTCTTGCATAGCTCCACGCTCTGCTTCCATCTGTTGTTGCCTGCGTGACACAAAATATCGCTTTATAAGACACTTAAAAATAATATTATCTGAACCATTCAAAATATATTTGTTATAAAGTAAAAAGGAATTATAAAAAAATAATATCTTAAAAATCGTTATAATTAAATTAAGTGTGCAATAAAATCAAAATCAAGTGGTTCAAATTAGGTTGAGAATCAGCCAAAATTCATAAGAAATTCCCCCAAAGCGCCCGCCCTTCACCACTACCTAGTGCTTTAGCTGCGAAGAAGTGGCGCAACAAAAAAGAAGGTCCTAAAGTAGAAAAAATCCTACAGTACACACGGACAAAACTCAGGCAAAAGCTACGTAGTAATTACTTTGGAATCAATTTTTCTTTGGTCACAAGGATTATTTGAAAACTGTCACTGAAAAGTGAAAAGACATTCAAAAGTACTTCTTACCTTTGTACAGGTAAGCGGCGATCCTTCTGAACTCGGTGAGTTCGTGTTTCTCTAGCTGCTGAGCGAGCGCTATCGTGTCGAAGTTGTCGAACGCGTCTATCGATGTTCGCAGACCCTGAAACACAAATGAATGCATTAGATATGTGTGAAAACAAGTAATGCATCGATTTGAAGATTTTTTTAAAAATGTTTTCACACTCTGTTGGCTGCACACAGCTGTGGCGAGTAATGGTCGTCAATTCTTACAGTAAAATCATAAAACTCATCATCGAATCACGTGATGTTTACAAAACTTTATTTAAAAACTTACTAAAAATCTTTTTGTATGCATAGGCATACAAAAAGATTTTTAGTAAGCTCCAAAAAAACAAACCAAATTATTCATACCAGGCTGTGTTGTTCTTTAAAATATTTTCAAATATTTTCCTATCACATACACACAAAATAAGGCATAACCATCACAACACCATACCTGATAATCCTCCTCATCAATAAGCAGAGAGTTGAGCGCCTCATTAACGGCCTTATTGTTCAAGCTCTGCACGGAACGCAGATAGGCTTTCACCAGCTGTAGATGACCAGCTTTTGTGAAGAATGTGACGGCACGCGTGTGATCCATTCGGGGCGCTAGCACGAGGAGCAGGTCGTTGAGGAGGAGTGGCTTGAAGTCAAGGTAGAACTGGATGGCTTTGTAGTACAGTTCCATATTTGCGACCTGTGGGAAGGCGGGTGTCATATTATTGGTCTGCGTAATAAGTTGATCTTCGTCAGAAGTCAGTCGATTTATGAGTGATCTGAAATTAAAAGAGTGTATAAAATTTATACTTGTCTTTGTGATATGAATTTTTCTAGAACACATTCCTGTCTAATTAGTAAAAAGATATTATTAGTAAACAGTTAGATGTCGCTATCTCTCGAACACTTAATAATAAAGTTCTTTCAGTTATTTTTCCTTGCACCACTGACAAGTTTGTCAAAATCAGTGACCTTTATTGTCGTTACAATAAGGTTGCTGTTGGATTGCTACTGTCGCAAGATATTAAATTATTCCATCATAGCCAAAAATAGATGACAGAAAACAAAAACAACTAGCTTCTCTTTTGATTATTTTTTATATTGTTTTTTATTATGTAATAACTAGCTGTTGCCTGCGACTTCGTCTGCAATCCAGGATGAAAAGCAACCTTTGTCCTTCTCCAGGTCATGGTCTACTCATGTGCCAAATTTCATCCTAATCCGTCCAGCCGTTTTAGCGTGAATGCGTAACAAACAAACAAACTCACTTTCGCATTTATAATATTAGTTAAGATTATGAATATGAATCATCAAATACCAATTTGTCAATATCTTCCAACGAGATATACATGCCCTAAACATTCTCCGATTAATTTCTCCGAATAATGAATGGAGCTGTTTAGCTACATATTTACCTTAGTGATGATATCCTTGAAGTGTCCTTCGCGCCATGCCTCGGTGGGGTGTTGCATCATAGTCAGGGCTGCATTATCATATTCCTCGTATTTGTCGTACAGGAATACCAGCTCAGACCATAGGTGGGCTTGTTCGGCAGCGCGTAGGACCTGCAACATACGACGATATTTAAATACACGGCCATACAATGTAGAAATTATATTTTTACAACCATTTTTATTGTCCCGTGCCATTTCAAGCAATGAGAAACTTCATGAACATTTTAACCATGCAGCGATAAAATTAGTTTCGCGCAGTTTCTGGAGCGAAAATTATCGCGACACGTCAAAATTGCAAGTCAAGTGATGCGATAGGCTGTTGATAAATTATTCAACCAATCACAGCCGTTTACATGCGCTTAACAATTTGTTTGCAAATTTTTCTGTGGTTTTTCGTTCCAGAAACTAGGCGTTAGTAGGGGTTTTTAATCGGACAGTAATTACCGACTTTTTTTTCAAGACATTACTTATTGCCGTCTAATATCAGCTATTTTGAATTTATAAAAACTAAACCTATCCTATAACCATCGCGTGATCCAAAGGAGTCGATAGACACCCCATATATAAATAAAAATAAAAATATACATCAAAATCTTCTATTACAGTAACAAACCCACATACACACATACGTACAGAAACGCCAACTCACACCCACACACACACGCACATTCACAAACACGAACGCGCGCTCACACACACATACACACACTCACACCCACACTAACCCACACAACCACACTCACTTGCCTTTCAGCAAATGTTTTTATTACTTATCTTTTTATTATTCCTCTTGTATTACCTTTAGTTACACTATGTCACCAATAATTATAAAATTGTAGTAGAAGACTAGTGTTAAGCCACATACTGTGTACAATTTAATTATAATACCCAATGGGGACCGGCACTGTACTCCCTTATACAGGTTATTCTATAACCTAGCTGGGAATGCAGCACCTCACCACCATTTCTGTTGTAGTTTTAGTACACTAATTTGTCACCCTGTAAATTGTCATGTACTACAATGCTGTTATGATGAATAAACAATATTATTATTATTATTATTATTATATATATTAAAATCCATCCAGCCGTTCGGATACTTCGAGGGTAATCTCACCTTAGGAATATTAACGCGCGACCAGAAGAGTTCAAGATGCTCCCTCATCTTGGCCGGCTTGTACTTGGAGTACAGGATGGCCAGCTCGGTGAACATGCCCATATGCGCGCGCTCAAGACCGAGAGCCGCTTCCAGTAGGCTGATGAGCTCGTCGAAGTGGCCGCGGTCCTGTGGAGTAAAGAGTATTACTTATTGTTGCTGAGAAAAATGGCAGAGAAATTATAAGTACTGCAATCTGACACTGAAGATAAATAAAATAATTAAAATATTCAAAAGCAGACATTATTTATTTCACAATGTACGTGCGAGTTATGTGTTTTGTGGGTGTGTACATATTATAGATCTTTAATATATTTTTAGTTTTTGGAAAAACATAAAAATAATCTATTTAGCACTGCAAAAGACATGCAGCATGCCTAATTTCAACTATTTCGTTACATGTAACATGTATTACCACTATTATGTACCTATACAAACACACACTTAGATATATGCACAATTATTGCATTCCAAAAGAGCTTGCGTGCATCTTTCATTTCTTTTATTTTACCATGTTTTTATTTTTGTTATTAATTTATTGCACAGCTTTGTTATAAAATGTACCACAAACGGGTGAAGACACTGGCTCCTGTAACACAGGTTGCTACCTAGCTCAGGAGCCAGGGCTTCAAATAAGTATGTTACACCTGTATTTTGTGTCAATAAACAATTTATTATTATTAGTATTATGTCCCGATTTTTATAAGGTATAGTGAAGAACAAAGCATATTCTAAGCCCGCGGGCACGAAACCAGCGGCGTGGAGCGGGGCAATGGCGACGGTACACAGTTGTTCCGCCGCCACCGCCCCGCTCGGCCATTACTGGTTTTGTGCCCACAGACTTTCTGTTAACCAACTTGGCTAGGGATGTACGACGATTCAGCGTCATTGTCATCATCATCATTCTCTGTCCTATCTCAATTTATTTTGCGTCAGTGCAACATGTCTTCGCTCACTATCGTGCCGAATAACGCGTCTGTAACTGTACAAATCTTTTGACGCGTATCCAAAATCGGGACTCACCCGCCATCTTGTTTTTGTAATCATCACCTGTGATGATTACAAAAACAAGATGGCGGGCTAGTTAGGTGTACCTCGCCTTCCCCCAACTATGTTGAGTCGGCTCCAAGTTTTACCAGATACACCAGAATACCAGTATTTTACATGGAGCGACCGCTTATCTGACCTCCACAACCCAGTTACTTGGTAATACGATGCCCCTTGGTAAGACTGGTTGTCAGACTATCGGGCTTCTGATGAACCGTAACAACTGTCAAAGATCCAATAATGACAGCCAGGACCAGCGGCTTAACGTGCCTTGCGAAGCACGGAGGGGTTTTGGTATATAAAGACGGTACCCGCCCACGGACCAACCGCGGCAAGCGTAACTTAACCTGATCGATCGACCCGTGCAGCACTTATTATTTAGCCCACGAGACATTTCACAAAACAAATGAATGCACAAATGTTTACCAGCAGCGCCCCCTGTGATCTTTCGAGTGCCAAAAGGACCTTGCAGCATTGTAATTGTTCATCAATGCCTTTCTACAAGAAACCCTTGTGTATAGGGTTAGTTTCCTCATAGTCAGCCTATAATGTTCCCACTGCTGGGACGCAGGCCTCCTCACTTCGAGAGGGAATGGGCTGTAAAGCTACCACGCGGACCCAATGCGGGTTGGTAGATGACACATGTCTTCGAATTTTTGGTTCTAGGAGATGCCAGTTTCCTCACAATGTTTTCCTCCACCATGAAATTATTTACGCAAAGTAAAGCGCCTGGCTGGGTCCGAACCCACGAGCTACGACTTGCAAGTTGGAGCCGTTACCACTGGGCCACCACTTCTTAGTTTCCTCACCTGGTAATAGTTAATTAGGTCCTCTAGCTCGTCGGCGTGCACTACGATGTGCAGGCCGCACATCTGCGCCAGGCGGAACTCGCCTGCGTCCACGCACGCGAAGCACACTTCCTTCCATGTGCGTGTAGAGTTGGCCTTGCGAGCGCTGTCCACGGCACCTAACGATGTAAAATAAAACAATGTATATTGAGCTTATTTAATGTTACGCTAGTCGCTCATGCTTCCATAAAAACGTAGTATGGTGATTACTCATCTGTTTGACCGTGTATGTTCAAAACTGAAAATTATATCAGCTTGTTTTGTCATTATCTAGCCCTGTATAGAACTACTTCTATACAGGGCTAGATAATGACGAAACAAGCAATCAGAAAAAATAAAATATTGGTTTGGAAGTTACGAGTGTCGAAACATCTATATTTCAACACTAATTTGAACGCACCTTTGGGCGTAAATAAATAGCTTCCGGAGTATATGAAAATGGCAAAATTGTTACCGCACAGGGATAAATTACAACTTTATTTTGAATAAATACATCCCAGTAGCTTTTTCATAATATTTATGTGCCCAAAGGCTTGTTCATGAAATTTTACGCACTCGTTTACGTTGTAAATCATCATCTATTTCATTAAAAAAATAAACTAAATAGCATGCAACCTTAAGAGGTAAACATTACTACGGTGATCCATGAATGTTTCTCTTAACAATAGGCGTTTTGTTGTGTTGCTTATATTTCAGTTGAAACAGTAAGAAGTGGTGAAAGGAGAAAGTTTTGGGTGGGTTGCCTTTTGTAATTTCTATCTATTCAAATTAGACTCAGTAATTTCAATCAGCACTACTTGAACGTCGGTTTCAACAGTCTATTTGAATAAATGGATTCTGATTTTAACTATAAAATTCTTGTTGATCGTAGCCTTTCTCAAACACATTGGGATCGAACTCTAGCCATAACACAACGTAAGACAGACTTATTCTGTTGTTCTCTGACAATGAATGCATTGTTTGGAATTTGTTATACATAGATGTTAGTATCAATTAAGATAGGCGCATTTATAGCATAGGGTTACGCTGTAATGGTAGATGAAAGAAGATAAATAAATAAATAGCTATCCGCCCCTCCTTCTACAACCGAAATAATATCATACTAAGGCTACACTAACTTTGAAATTGGTTTCAGATTTGGTAAAAAAAAAAAATAATCTCATTACTCACCCTGGAACTCCTTCAAATACACAAGTGTGATAGCCAAGCGAGCAAAGTTGCTGACATTATTATATAGCAGTTTAGCAGCGTTGTACATCTTGTCGTCGAAGCATCGGTCGCCGATCTTCTGAATGTCGGCGTGGTTGGGGCCCGATATGAACTCCTCTAAATCGGCTAGTCGGCCGGTGCGCGCGTATGCGTAGATCAGTTCCGATTCTATGTAGGACTCGCGTGCCTTCTTGCGTGCCATCTATTGGGAAATATGAGGGTTATAGCTTTGTTTTGAATTTATACTGTGGTCATAGATCTGCCCATATTGCGTGTACGTGATGAATGACATTAGGAATTCGGAATACATTTCAGTCCTAGATAACTAAAAACAGTATGAAATTGACCACCTTTTCTGTCCTTTTTTATGATAATTTAGTTAGATTGTGGATTCACAAAGGGTCGCATGCCTTGTCTGTAGAACTTGCCAATCAACAACAGTAACAGACAACAACATTATTTATTATGATGGTTTAGCACTTTAGTCATAGAACTACCCACAGTGTGGCAAGATATTAGGAATCCACAATATGCAGTATGGAAACCACATATATGCAATAAATGAAAGCACATACTTGTTATTAAAATGCGCGCATTGACGGGGAGTTGCGGATACCAGCCCGAATTACCTACCCATGGATGTGTAGCTGGCAGAGAATTGAACTCAAGTGCATATACAGGGTAATTGGTAAAACACCAACAACCTCTTAAGGGGTCATTATGAACAACATTTACTATGGACCAAACCTGAAATCGCGAAAAAAAATCAGTTGTTCAGTCGTGTTTGACGAATTATGCGAACATAAATGAACAGCTGATTTTTTTCGCGATTTCAGGTTTGGTCCCATAGTAAAAGTTGTTCATAATGATGAGTACAATGACCCCTTAAGAGGTTGTTGGTGTTTTACCAATAACCCTGTATAAATACATCTATGGCCAGCAGACCCGCTATATGGTTAGAGACAGATGACGTTGAAGTAATATTAAAAGGTACCTCCATACCTGCAAATACCGCACGAGGTCATCCCAAGACTCCCTAGTAGTGGCTGTGGCGACGACATCCATGTATGCCGAAGGATCATCAGCCTTGATGTAAGAGTCGATGGCTTCCTTGACCAGTCCCTGTTGGAGTTGAGCCTTGGCGAGTTGTGACCACACTCCTGGCTCGTTGCAGCGTTCGGCAAACTCGTAGGCGCGTTCCAGGTCTTTTACTTGTTCGATCAACACCTGGGGATAATAAATACAGTAATAAGTTAGGGGCCATTCATTGCAGAACATCATGTTTGTTGTCCCCGAAGGGTTCGACAGAGTATTACACCCATTTCACAACTTATTACAACTCTACCACGTATTTTGTGCTGGGCGTTGATAGCTGTGCGCCACAGTATTTTACTTTTGCAGCTATCTTCGTCTTTTTTTTTAAGTTATAAGTACCTAAATTATTCCTAATAAACTTTTATATTTTTTTATTTTATTGCAGAAGTTTTACAGATTTGGTACCCATTTCAGAGTAATTTCTTGCCTGCTTTGAGGCGAGAATTTAGGTAGACAAAACTCGTCAGGCGATTATCGCACGCAGGTAAGGTTACTTTTAAAAGCGTTTTTTGCCAACAGTATTAAAACGAGAGATTTGATGTACCAATCAATGGTATTTGCCTTTCAATACAGTGAAACTGACAAACACCGTTTATTTTTTACATCCCATAGTAAAAGAAGCTGTGTGTAATAATGCGCGCTTATGTTATAATTACTTTTGCCCGTGATTTCGCCCGCGTGGAGGTCCGATAACGGGATAAAAATCTAATATCCTGTGTTAATCCAAAACATCTGTGTCTCATGTTTCAAAAACAAGTGTAACAATCATCGTCACATTATTTGATTTATTTTATAATATTAGCAGGATTCTCACCTGAATAGCAGAGGTGTTGACATCAAACTTCTTGAAGATAGCGAAGGCCTCCTCATAGAGCTCATTGTTGATGGCAATGTTAGCGATGTCGGGAGCGTCATAGTTGTCCAGACGATTGATGTATTCCATCACGCGGCTGCGGTCCGCCTTTATTGCTGTTAGCATAAGGTTCAAATTTGAGTGGCAATGTTAAGATTCTTATCTCTCACAATAGGCATTGCTTTTTATTGTGGAGTGGGATGTAGATTATGTTTCGAGAATCAAGTGTAGTAATATTTGAGTTCAATGATCATCATGATATTATAGATTCTTCTGATCTTCGCCTAGCATTTTAAGTAGTATTTTCGTTAGTTGAGTATATTAGTAGTTTTGCAGTATTCATGATACTGCACCAGGGAAGCCACAGAACACGGAAATAGCTGGTAGCGACTAGCGCCATAAAGGAAAGCTAGCTGTCATAGGACATTGTTAGAATGGGGTTGTTTCCGGAAGCTTCGCCCCGAGAGAGCGCGGTGTGTTTGTCACAGTCATCTTGAAGACAAAGCGATCAATCAGCGCCAAGAAAAAAGACTTAGCACCATTTTGAGGCAAAGTTTTCAACAAGAAACTCTATTGGCAGAGCAGCTGAATGAAAGTGACAAACACTTAGCGCCATCTACGTGGAACTAATTTGGCAGTTTTCATCCCCATTGTCACGGGCCATCAGTTTCTATGAGTAAACATCACGGTGAAGGCGAGTGACGATCTCTGACTCTAGTTTGTATGAAAAGTATTGACAGTAGTCTCTAGCTGCGGTCGCCGAGGCGTCTCCACGCTCTGTGTGGGAAGTCGTTGCATATCTACGCTATAAACCTAAAATTGTCTTTACGACATCCAATTTCAGGAATATTGGATCACTTGTTGCTTACCAGTAAGTATAAGCAAGTTCTGCAGGTTTCTGTGGTCGGAGAACACCGAGTTGTCGAGCACTATCTTCTCTAGCAACTCAATCAGCTCGTTGGGCAGGTCGGCTGTCATGAACGCCTTCACTGTGACGGAGATGTCTTCAGGGTCTTGAGTTTCTGAGAGCGCCGTTTGGACCACCTGGAATTGATATTAGGTGAATTAGATAAAGGTTTAGAAGAAAGGGGTTATAGTGTTCAGCAATGGGGTAAAAGTAATGCTGCCTTTTTCAGGAAACGATGCTTGTGCATTGTGCTCTCGATGATCGTAGATTTCCTGAACACGCTCAATAGCGTGATAGGTATAGTTTGACCGAGACTGCTGTACCGCGCCTTAGCGGGGGCAGTGTTAACGAATGATCGGCGGGACGCCATGATCGGTGACGAATGAGCGGCAGGACTGATAGAACATCCACACATAAAGAAAAGCACAATCCGCCTACAATGTTCCTACTGCTGGGACACAGGCTTTGTCTCTGTGAGAGAGATTTTGGAGTCATAGACACTACAAAATTTCCTTTTTGTGCCAGATTAATGTCAAAAGGCCCGAACAGACTGTTCACCACTCACTGTTCTGACGGTTCTGTTTAGTTATTTACCTCTGACCATGCATCATTTTCAAAATCAAAGTGATAATTATTTACATTACTGTAAGAAATGGAATAGAACCCAACAGGTCCTATTCCATTTCTTATTGTGGCAAGCAAAGCCGATGTCGACCATTCTGCCAGTGTCAAAAGTGGAAATCAAGCGAGCAGTTATAAAAAAAAACTATGTTGGGTTGCCACTGACAATTCTATCAAAATCAAAGTGATCTTTATATTCGTTACAATAAGGTTGCAATTGAATTGCTGCGGTCAGAGGTAAAATAACTGAAGTCTGTAGTACTATTTCCGTTAGTCTCTCACCTGATCAATGAGCTGCCTCTTGAAGGGATTAGATTCGGCCAGCACTTCGAGCCACAGGTCGGCGTCGCGGCGCCTTACGAGGTAGCGCGCCTGCGTCTTGAATAGCGAGTTGTCGTTGCAGACGGCGATGAGCTCGCGGTCGCACTGGCCACGCTCGTACGCCACGCAGGCGAGGTGAGGGTCGCGCTTCTCGCAGTAGCGTCCTACTACGCGGGAGTCGTACCT
Organism: Dicycla oo; assembly: GCA_948252095.1. Taxonomy (NCBI): domain Eukaryota; kingdom Metazoa; phylum Arthropoda; class Insecta; order Lepidoptera; family Noctuidae; genus Dicycla; species Dicycla oo. Next base: position 7,718,980 of record OX411729.1, read on the forward strand.
GCACAACACGGTTGGAAAATAAATACAGGGTGTAAAATGCCCATCATCGAAGGCGTCATCAACGCAGTCTTTTATTTTTGGTGTGAAAATGCGCACGCACAACATTGTGCTTATTTGTGCATGCAACGGTACTAGGATCGTGGGAGATTTTAAAGTTATAACATTTGTACATTGACGTTCAATACCTTTGGAACAAGAAGGTTCCCAGGTTCCAGTACAAGAAAAAAATATAATAATAACGGGATGAACAAGTGACTTTCGGCTTCGTTCAGGGAATTTTTACACCCGTTATATTATTCCTAGTAGTAGTATAAGTATGTCGTAAAGCGAAAGCAAGACTCCCGGGATTTTTACAACAATATATTGATTAAATGTGTCTCATTGCTTGAAGCAGTAATTTATTGAAAGCAGAATTAAATTAAAACATCATGTTATGAAAAATTAGGTTACGTAAAAACTCAAGCAATTATATGGGTTTTCTGACCATGTGAAAAAATTATAAATATTAAAGGGCCGTCAGGAACAAAAAACAGAAGACGCTGATCAGCGTCTTATAGGCTATATGTTCAATACAGTGTCATCATCATTTGCCTAGCCTTTACCCAAAGTTGTTGGGGTCGACTTCCAGTCTAACCGGATGCAGCTGTATATCAGTATTTTACATAGAGTGACTGCCTATCTGACCTCCACAACCCAGTTACTAGGTAGTACAATATTTCTTGGTAAGACAGTAATCCAGTGTCTAAATATTTTATGATTTTTTATTCATAATTATTATCACTCTATTCAATTTCAAAGGGTTGTGAACAGTGGCTGATAAGAGTAAAACCAATAATACTAATTTGCTAGATGACTCACCATTGATTCTCCTTGAGGAACCTCTCGGGGTTATTGTTGGAGTCGATATAAATCTTAGCGAGCGCGTTGTGTGTGGCAGGCTCCGTGCTACCTTCGTGCACACGAGTCTCCAACCATGGCAGAAGTAGCTTCAACCTGGGGAAGGAAAAACTATTAGTATATGTCTTGAAACACTTGGAATAACTTGGAGGAGACCTATACCCCAATGAAGGCACCGTATAGGCTTCCTCCAACTTTTTAAAAACCAAATAGGTAATTGGAGTATATGCCTACCTACAAAGATGAAAATTTTAATGTAAAAATGAATGTTAAAGAAAATAAAGCTATTTAAGTATTTACTATTATTAATTTGTCTTGAATCAGCTCTGAAAAGAAGGTGGTTTGTTAAAGATTGATAAGTGGATAAAAGTTATTTAAGATATTCACGAAAAAGGAAAAACATTTTTTCTTTTTTTATAAAATATATCTGCTCTTACTTCCTAACAAACAATGGTGCCGATTCTGTTGTACACAAACTAAACTTAATTTAAGCTATTTCTAACTATTTCTCTCTAATAAAACAAGAAAGAGACGGACATAAAATAGAGTTGTCAAAATTAGTTGGAACTAATAATTCCATATAAATTCGGACGACACGTAAAAACATGTCGTCTAAAAACACTACGAAGCGCAAGGCGTCTAGTTTGACATCTCTAACTTAGTTCATAGCTATAGCCATCCTTTTCTCGCGCTGCCTGTTAGTAAAAGATAGCGATTCTCTAATTACAAGAGAATCGGCACCAGTATCAACTTTGTTGTTATTTTAGCAAAGCAGCCAGTTCTAATCTGAGCATGAATTTGGCAGATCTCTTCGATCAGTCTTTAAAAACATAGGGTTACTTTAAAACAATTTATTACAGGAATATAATCATAGTTTCAAATTAATTACCTATTCCTCTTCTCAACCTCAGCCACCAGCTCGTCGGTAGAGAACTGTCCTCGCACCACCAGGATGAGGTTCTTGATTATGTCTTCTGTACAGTCCACATCCAATAGACCTCCTACTACAACAGGCAGACGGGATGGGTTCACCTGTTACACGAAACAAAGTCTTTTTTAAACAGTCCACGAAACTCGTTTAGGTACTTTTTTTTCTGAATTTTATACATCAGCTAAACTCATCAGCTGCCTAGCCTTTTCTTAACTATGTTGGGATCGGCTTGCAGTCTAACCAGATAGTGTAATTTACATGGAGAGGCAGTGCTCCATGTAACCGATTGCAGCTGAATACCAGTATTTTACATGGAGCGACTGCCTATCTGACCTCCACAACCCAGTTACTGGATAATACAATACCCCTCGCTCCCTCGCGGTAAGACTATCGGGCTTCCGACGACTTGCAACGACTGTCAAAGGTCCACGAATGACAGCCAGGGTCAACAGCTTAACGTGCTTTCCGAGACATGTTAGGGGTCTCGGTATGTCGATGGCCATCCATCTACGAATCAATCTCGGCAAGCGTAGCTTAACCTGATCGATCGACCCGTGTGGCTGCTATTTCTTAGCCAAGAAACCTTCTAATCTAAGTCTCAATCGGACATAAATACCTCTAAGTTTTTATTAAATTTTGACAAGTTTTAGATTTTGCCGAGTTGATATGAGATTGTAAACTAGATTTTGAATGTTTTAAATTACGGAAATTGACCTTCAGTTAACTAAGCAAGTTACTCGAGTCATTATCATTGCGAAAATTCAAGTTTTGTCGTAACTAATCCAAAGGCTCTTCGTGTTGATTACAGACTAATTTATTTATTTTCTGAAGCCAATCTAAATTCTATATTGATCTGCAATATTCTGAACAAATGGGGTTGTTTCCCGGAAGCTTCGCCACGGGAGAGCGCCGTTTGACACTTGTCAATCTTGAAGATTAAGCTACCAATCGGCGACAAGAAAAAACACCTAGCATCATCTCGCAGCAAAGTTTTCATGAAGGAACTCAATGGACAGCTAAATGAAAGTAACAAACACTTAGCGCCATCTACGCGGAACTAATTTGACAGTTTTCTTCCCATTATCAATAAACTCACCTTTTGCACATAAATCTCGATGTACTTCTGCAGACTGTTCCTATAGAGGTACAGCACCAGGTCGTGCACGAAGTCGAACCGGTCGCACACGATGATGAGAGGCAGCTGGTCGGGCAGCTTGGCTTCCTTGAGGAAGTTCTTCACGCGTTCTGCGTTGTAGCAGTTTGACTCGCGGCAGATGCGTTCCACCTCCTTGATTTGACCGGTCTTGCAGGCCGCCTACGGAGAAAGAATGGTTTGAAAGTACGGTTACAAGTGAATCTTAATCTGTCTGAGGATTTTTAACCGACGAAAAAAGAAGTAGGTTCTCAAGTAGTCGACACGTATTATTATTTGTTTTATGTAAGTACAACCATGCATAACTTTTTACAATAGTCCAATTTGAAAGATTCTTGTTTTATTCGGGAGGGTATTACCTCGAAGTTGGTCCCATGTAAAATTTATTCTTTGCTTGGGTAGCTTTTGAGTTAGCTTCAATAATACGTATTTATCCCACGTAGTCTATGTGGATGATGCTCTAATTTCTTTTGCAGCTAGTGGTATTCGAATTTGTAGTGTAAAACTACAACTGTTTTTTTTTTTAGAAGTTGGTTGATTTTTTTCTTTTTTGGAGAAAAGTTTTTTGTTTAGTCATTTCTTGTTCCCACCTCAAATACTAGAAAGTTGTGAAGGGTGGGCGTTTTGAAACCTGTTCATTTTCCATTCTTACTCCCAGCATAGTTTCAATAAATGATAAAGAAGCAAATATTTTTTTTTTTTTTGTCTCACATTGAAAGCAACAAAACAGTGGTGTCCTTTTAACCAAGGTATTCCAATAGCTATTCGATTTTAACAATCAAAACAAAAAACATACAATGACCAACTAACCTGAATATACTTGAAATGCACTTCCGGATCCTGGCTAAAGTTGACAATAGATCCCAAGAAGTAGAACAATCCCTCGTAAGTCTTGAAGCTTTCTAACAGTTCTATCAAAGACTTGGTTGTCAGCTGTTCATGGTACTTGGTGGCTATTTGCACGCAAATCTGTAGGTTCTGACGAATGTTGGCTTGAAGCATTGCCTTCAGGCATTCGAGGGAATCTTCGACTGATAGGCTACCGAAATAGGTGACTAGCCAATCAGCGGGCAGAAGGTGTGTGTGAACCTGTGGGTGCAATGTGTTCGGTTAGTAATATAAACATAAATAGTTGTGAGATTATGCTTTATGGCGATTGCATAAAACTTTCGTCAATTTGGCCAGGATTTGGTTAAATTACAGTTTTGCTATGCAACAAACGAGGCTGTCATTAGAATTTGTTATAACATCTGTTGTTAGCCAGACAATACATTGTATGTGTAGACAGGTATACCTCTCGAATGTCGGAGACTAAATTGACTTGACTGAAATTGTCAAGCTTGTCAAGCTGTATTAGGATTACATTATCATAAAGGTCATTTTAATATTTTCACTTGTACAATTTAGTGTAACTGTCCGACTTAAGACACTTGGAGCATTTTTCTTATGTCGAACTGTGTAACATAAGACATTCGAGAGGTTAAAGGTATAAGGTAACTGCGAATGGCTATATGCAGGTCTCAAACTTGTCAGTCCAGGAAATAGCACACAAAGCACGTTGGGAGACTCGGTTAGAAAGTTCCTCCTTGTAATACAATCATACTAAAAATGTTGACCTATAAACTGATTGCAAAGAACCTGGTTCCAGTACCTAATTTTTCTGCTGATCCAATAATTTAGGTTCATTTTTGGTGGCTCGAAGTAAGCGTTAATCCCCGAATATTTTGGTACTAACCACAGCCCTCTTAATATCATACAGGTCGGTGTAATGCTCCAGCGCTCGCTGCAGCAGACCAGCCTTCTCGCAGAGCTGAGCGACGTGCGCCCGGTCGTAGTGGGTGAACATCGCGTTGCCGAGAATAGCGTCTGCGACTTGCGGAGCTGACATCAGGTTCATTTCCAATAACCTGCGGAGAAAAGTACAGTTGTAGTATAAACTTACGTAAAAAAAAAAAACAAAAAACTTGCACATAATGCACACCACACTGGGAATTACGTCCACATCGAGTTTGGATTCATAGATAAAATCACAGATCAACAACATGCTCAACCCAAAATAGTAGCCAGTGACTATTGAACCATCAGAAGTTCCCATAAATTGTTAAAAATTACCTTTTAGTTACCAAATGAGACCATGACCCCTAACTCTTGTTACGCACACACTTGTGTGCGATCGAAATCGTGTGTCTCTTTATATAATACGTATATAAACGTATATCATGTTTATATAAACGTAAAAAAACCATCATCCAATGGCGACCGCGGGCTTACAGTACTTGTGTACTTGGGTTTCATTGACATTCGAGCACATATGGACCATATGACCTATGTTTTTTTTTATTGTATGTAACTCACTAAACTAATTTTTTTATTGTATTGCACAGATTCTGTTCTGCACAGACCAAACTTAATTAAGCTATCGCTAACTTTTTTTTCTATCATAAAACAAGGAAGTGATGGATGTAAATTAGAGCTGTCAAATTTAGTTGAACTAATATTTGCATACAAATTTAGACGACACGTAAAAACATGTCGACTGAAAACACGGTGAAACGCAAGGCGTAAACCAATTTGACATCTCTAACTTAGTTCATAGCTATAGCCGTCCCTTTCTCGCGCTTCCTTTTAATAAAAGATAGCGATTCTCTAATTTTAGTTTAGTTATTGAACAAGAGAATCGGCGTCAAGATTTAGCATCAGATCAACCAGTAACTGTTCACTAAATACCCTGATTCTTTTCTTTGGCAGTTTCAACAATATCAGAAGGAGGTTAACCTAAACATGATTATGACATATCCTCACCTGGTCTGCAGCGGTCCTTCCTCCGGACGGTTGTTCTTGAGCGCGTCCAACAAGAAGGCAGTACACTGCTGCACCATGTTCTGTTCCATGAACACGTCCACTATCTGGTTGATGTCTGCCAGGGGAGGTTCTTCGGCAACCAACATGCCTGCAAAGCCGGCACCTTGTTCAGGGTTGGTGCGCATTACGGAGCGTAGGAGGAAGATGTAATCGGGGGTGTAACCGACCTGCGGGAGAGGGAAAAAGATGACATTAGTTGTAATAAAGTTAAATAAATATAAAGTTTACTTGTTTTTGGTTTATTATGTGCAATAGCAGTTCAACAGAGTAAAAAAAAAACGGTAATCAGTAAACTGAAAAATTTATTTGCGGTAAACATGACGCAAAGAAATGAATGATGTAAAATCAAACCTAGCAATCTCGACTGCCTCGAATTGTTGGGGAAATAGAAAAATGTAATAAAAAATAGCATGAAGGTATTATTAATGTAATTTCTAAATATTTACATGAACACCTATAATGTACTTAACTGTTATTGACCACTATTTGTAGACATTTTCTTGAAAGGCCTGTCAAAATTTTTATTACATTTTTCTATTTCCTCAACAGTTCCGACGCAGTGGAGTGCCAGGTTTGATTTTATTTGATTCAAATAAAATTTAAAAAAAAAAAGCAAGTTGAGGGAAAATATGCGTCACATCCACGCAAAACGGCCTATACTCAACATAATGCTTAATCCATTGAAAATACTCCAATCTAGTCTTGGCAATCTTGACATCATTTTCAATTTAATACGTAAGTACGTATTAAATTGAAAATGATGTTTACTCGTACTTTTCAATTAGCATTTTTTCTAAATATTCACATAATTTTTCCCAATATAAAATATACTTTTCTATTGAAATTAAATGTACAATGTACACAATGAACGATGAAAATGCCACGAATATCACACACAACACAAATACATAAGTAGTATGATGGTGATGGATACACCTTAGGGCGAGAGTACACATGCCTGTAACTTGCACAAAAGAATGCAAGTAGCTTGCATGCCGTGTGCCATAACTTCTGATTGGCGAATGTCACAATGGAATATGCCAGCTACTTGCATAGTTTTGTACAAGTTACAGCCATGTATATTCTCGCCCTTACATATACATCTAAGGGCCGGTTTTTGATCCATAGTTAACTCAATGGTTAAACATTACTATGTTTAACAATTGGTTGAGTTAACTATGGACCAAAAAACCGGCCTTAATTTACATTGCTCCGCTATGCATGACTTAGTTAGACCATAAAACTTACCTTCTTAGCATAAAGCACAATCTTCTGGAACTGTCCAGTCTCAGCGAAGCACTGTATGACCTTGCTGGCCACATTAGCACGCAGGTACACTGATAATGCGAGGGTCGGGTCCACCTGCTTTACCAAGTCTCCTAACTCTTCAGAGCATTCCAGTTTCTCTTCTTTAAGCCATTTTTCTAGGAGTTGCTTGCGACCTGTTGAAGACCAAACGGTTTTAAGTATTTTCTTTTATAGACTGATAACCTTTGCTTTATTTGTCAAAGTTTTAAGATGTAATGAAATATTTCACATTACCACCGTACATTATAAACAGGGCACTGCTTCACTATGACATTTTGTATGTAACTTAAGTGTGGCAATGAAAAAATTTCCGCCTCCTAATTTATATGGTTACTACAGCAGCAGCAACTTCTTGCACCTGCTGGAGGTGCTTGATTTCTGCTACGTGTCATACCTTGCAGCAATACAGGCCGGCACAGCTCCAGCGACTCGAACTTGTTGAGCTGCGCCTGGTCGAGCAGTATGCCGAAGTACTGCAGCAGCGGGGACGTCTGTCCGGGCTGGGTGGGCACTTGTTGGAAGCGCTGGATGGTCTGCGGAGTGCGGAGGATGCCGCGAGGTGCCATTGCTGCTACCTGGTGGAGGAATGAAGGTTGAGTTTTTCTCTGTAGAGTTTTAGACAGGAGTCTGTGAAAGTGACTCTAAAGCCCTTTTTAGTAAGCCTAGATCTGAGAGCAGCATTTCATGTGGAACAGAACGTCACGAAGAAGCAGGAACCCATAAACTAAGACATTAAATCTCCACATGAAAATATGTATATTTATTTAAAAATTGTTTTATTGCCAAAGTAAGCAAACTTATCTTTTTATATGCATGTGTTTCTGTGGCAATAAAACAATTTTTCTTTACTTATACTACAAGGAATTATCGCATACCCGGGGGGTTGAAAAGTATTGAGCCTAAGTGTCTTCAAGTGTCATTATTGTCTCGAGCTTATTGACTGATATACTTACGCTATATATTACTGATTTGCGAATACACTCTTTAGTATAAATACAGAGTTTCATGTATTAGCATCATTACGCTTTTAGTAATTAATCATTACTACCATCAAAACTTTTCAGCCCCCCGTTGCACCGGATGTAACACTCTTAAGAGCGCTATAGTTGTGCAGATTTACTACAGGGCTTAAAAAATTTAGCATACCAAGGGGCTGAAAAGTTTTGAGCCTTGGGATGAGCTGCGGATGACTGAGACATAATGATGTTTACGGATTAATTACCAAAAGTGTAATGATGCTAATGACATGAAACTTTGTATTTATACTAAAGATGGTATTCGCAAATTAGTAATATGCAGCGCGAGACAATAACGACACTTGAAGGTACTTAGGCTCAACTTTTCAGCCCCCTGGTAGTTGGAGGGTAACCGAGTATTGATCTAGAAATATAAAATAGTATAGATCGTATTCGATATTAATATTTGGTTTTGATATAAACAAAAGCTCCTAAGGGTCACGCATGGTGAAAACGGCATACCCTATGTTTATAGTACGGGTGTTCTTTGAAGCGGAACCGATGGCCGGTGTCACAATGGGCAGGTGGCGGTGACGTCATTGTATCGATCGGAAGGAACTGTCGCGTAACGATGGGGTATGTTTGTCATGTTGGGTTGTATGTACGTATGTATGGTAAGAATTTTATTATAGTATTAATAACCATTTAGTTAAGTTACAGTTATAAACGTTTAGTGTTTGTTTGATTACTATCAAAATTGTAACACAATTTAACTCGAAATTGTTTCAGAAATAGCATTTTGTGAATTTGTTGAAGAAAAAAGAAAGAAAAATTAGAATACTAGGATTTTTTTTCAGTTTTCGCATAATTTATCTAATTTTTAATTCTTCGTTGTCAATTTCAATCCTTTCCTGTATCATCAGGAGTCTCTGTACCCTGCGGTGATACAATAACAGGTATAAATTATTGTGGGGCTTAAAACCGCCTTCTTCACAATTGACAAGTGCTGTGACGTCACAATATCGATCACGCCGCCCACAACCGTAGGTGTACTATTTATTATATTACCTAGTCATCTAACTTAAAGAATGTATTCTAATAGCATGAATGAATAAGTTTTAGTTTGGTGTTATTTTAACTATCATTGGCTGATGGTAGGTATTGTTTTTTTTTTCTGTTCTTAAATTGAACTTACTATAAAATGTCATCTTCATCATTTGTAGCCTTTCCCCAACTATATGGGGGTCAGCTTCCAGGCTTATAGACTAATATATTATTCAATATGTAACAAAAAACCTTTTTTTACTTCTATCACATGATTGTACTCATGATAACAAACAAGCCACTTTTAGTATGGAACCAAACCGGAATTCACGAAAAAAAATCAGCTGTCCCATACATTCATGTTTGCATAACTTGTCACAATGTAGGGAGCAGCTGATTTTTTTCGCGATTTCAGGTTTGGTCCCATAGTAAAAGTGGTTTGTTATCATGAGTACAATCATGTGTTAAAAGGAACAACAGGGTTTTTTTGTATAATGAGTTCCAGTCTCACTGGATGCATGCATGCGTACTATAAAACGTCAGACATACGGAAAAATGTGTTATGAACTTGCAGCGACTCTTAAAGTAATTATGTATATGGTTCCACAAGTTCTACTATGTACTTAAAATTGTGTGTGCGTGTTGGAGCATCATAATTCATTCATAACTCATGCTGCTCGACAGGCAGAAAAAGTTAGGAAGCTAGTACTTCTCGGGAAAATTAATGTAACCTAACCCTGTGAACAGAACGCGACTGTCGCGCGAATACGACACACAAACACAAACAAATATCAACATTGCGTTCCTTAAAATAAAGTCGAGAATAAATAACATGAGACGCGCGCTTCTTTCTCCTTTCTTCTTAGATGCGCTCTCGCTAATGAAAGTTTATTTATTCTCAACTTTATTTTAACCAGTGCAAGGTTGATTTTGTTAGGCAGTGAAAACCGCGCTGCGCTGCGCCTCGTGTGTGCCGGCCCTTAGTGTAGTATATGTATTTATAAGGTCTGTACGCAGCCATAATTTAATTGGTTAATAATGTGTCACATGTGTCAGGAGTCCGCCTTGTTGTCAAGTTAAAAATTTAAATAAACCTAAAAACCTAACACTAGTACATACCTTAGCCGCCTCGCCATACTGTCCATTAGTGAAGAGCATGTTAAACTTCCTGACGAACAGTTCTTCAGCGCCAGCGAGGTTGTTCCTCACAGCCAATCGGAGCGCCAGTTCAGGGTTCTGTAGTACCGTGTTGATGTAGGGAACTATCGAGTCTTCTTCTACGGTCACTGACAGGACTTGGCCTTTGCGGTTTACGCCTGGAAGAAAAAGGTTTATAATGTATTGTTGCATAGTGTGCCGTTTGGCGGAAATTGTTTATAAAACATTACGCCTGTAATCCTCGAGGGGTTAGGCAGAGGTATATCTATAGAACACCCACATTTCGCCGGTTATGTTTAATTCTCATGTAATAGGGAGCGAACTTATTGCCATCAACCGGGCACTAATCCAGACTCCGAGAGCTGGTACCGAAAAATTTATTATGGAAAACCCAATAACACTTTGCCTGACCTGAGAATCAAACCCAGAACCTCATGCTCAGTAGTAGCGCTTGCGAGCACTAGGCCAACGAGCCAACAACCAATTGTTTATCAAAGACATTATTTGCATCATGCAATAACTAATATCATTAGGTACTCAGGCGGCATTATCAGATATTATTAGCTACTACTATGCTTGCTACTGTAAAATCGTATCCCAAACCTATACGCGAGCACCCTTGTAATGTGCTGTGGCTAATGTGTGTATAACTTGTGAGCAAGTTTAGTTTTAAATTTTTTCACGAATCCTCATTTCATCCTACTCAACGAGATCTATAAACTCAGATTCGACAAGTTTATTTTTAACCAACTTCAAAAAAAGAGGTTCTCTATTCGATCCGTATGTACATACATACGGATCGAATAGAGAACCTCTTTTTTTTTGAGTTTTTGAGAAAATCGTGGACTTACAAACATACATAGATACATATCTATGTATGTTTGTAAGTCCACGATTTTCTCAAAAACTCATGAACCAATTTTGATGATTCTTTCACTAACGTGATCTACATACTTTCAGGAGTTTTTAGTATATAATACATTAGGTAATTATTCTTATGTACGAAGTTATATGCATAAATGTACTGCATCTCCGGCATTTCTAAGCAGATTTTGATGATTCTTCTTTTCGTCCGTCTTTGATTTTTTTTTTTCAATTTACTTTAAATTTACTTAAAAAAAAAGTAAAAACCGACTTCAAAAACCTAAAAGGAATAAAATAACTTTTATAAAAAACTTCTGAAGTCGGGTGTCTTCAATTCTTCAATGCACATTAGCTTGCACCGACTTCAGAAGCTGTTAAGTTTTTTTATGAAAGTAATTTTATTCCTTTTAGGTTTTTGAAGTCGGTTTTTACTTTTTTATTTGTTGTTTTAACGGTCAAAAACTGCGTTCCTTTTTACCAACATAATCTTAGTGGCATACATTCTAAAACTAACACTTGAGTTCAATCTATCATAGGGCACGCCTCCGCCTCACCTGTGTCATTAACGCTATGCATGTTTAGTTGCATATAATATGCAGTTTAATATATTATGTTTGTATGCCTATTAGCCGTACAAATGAATGCAGCATGACACGTCTCGCCCGCCTTTTATATAAAGGCTTGATATTTTATTTAGCGAGTCTGTGTTTGTTCATGAGTCAAATGTTAAGCATGTGTTCTTCAGATTGCAGTTTTTTTTTTTGTTTGAGATCGAAGATAATCTAGTAATAAAGCTTCCAGCTGGCCACCTGGAAATCTCGTTAAACGACTAACAAGCCAGGTTGGGCCACTGCAGATGCAACTTAGGTGGGGTACTCCGATGTAAGTACAACAGTGCGACTATGGAGCCACATCGCAAAGGTATGCCTCACCTCTAGTCGTGCTCTCTGTGTACTATACACCTGCACTATGGAAGAACTTTGCGCGGCCAACGGCGGTCGAAGTGGCTGAATTCTGGTCGAGTAGATATGGAATCATCGATACGATGAAGAAGAAAAAAGATTATACATTAGAAACGCCACATGACACAAAATCCAAAGAAAAAATCAATGTGGCTTTATAGTTTCTTCGGCATAAGTGAACGGTAGACATTTTCCATCGATAATGACTTACTATCGGAAAGTATGCGGCAATGATAAATCATCGAGCATACATCTATACAAATAAATAAAATTGAAGGTCGGTTTGTTATGTCAAAATAACAGTTTTTTACTTAATGTATAATGGTATGAATATGGTACTTATGTAACAAAAAAAACAAATTTTAAAATCTCTGTGTATCTGTTTGTTCCGGCTAATCTCCGAAACGGCTAACCGATTTTGACGGGACTTTCACTGGTAGATAGCAGATGTTATAAGGAGTAACTTAGGCGTGACTCGGACGCGATCGAAGTAACGGGGCACAGCTAGTGTGTATATAAATAAACATTATTATTATTATTACAACATCACTGACATATAGTTTCTCGTTGTGTTTTGATTGACACTATCCTAGACGCCAGACGTTGGAACATGTTTTGATAACCTAGTGGCATTCGGCCTTAATCTAAATGCTTCCTTTTGTGTCTGGGTTTATAATTATAACAACAACGAAATATTACGCAAAATTACAAATTAGACGGAGAATTAAAATTGATATGTTTTGTATTCGTAACAAATTTATTTATTTATCTGAAATCTGTAGGTATGCTATTAAAGCATAAATCATAAAAACTATTTTAAACTAAATTACAATGAATAAGTGTTAAAATAATTTTCACATAACAAATTAACTGTAATCGACGCGACGTCTGCAAACTTAACAAATTACATGCTACTACGCCAGTCAGTTGCGATTAGAATATTGGTGATAGCAACAACAGTCCAAAGTAATATGAGTATATTATCAGAATCAAACTAATGACATTATCGTGTCATCCCGGTTTCCCTTAAGAGCAATAAAGGTCATACAATCGCTCTGTGAATTGGTAGAAATTTTCCCAATTTTATCGAAAATAATTGTGTCTATGGTCTGGTTACAAACTTCCTAGGTCAATCGATAGTAAGGGCGGTTCTAGTTACTTAAATTTGCTCATGCATGCAAGTCCGTATGCGCGGCGCTTACATTTCACATGCTATACAATATTATAGTGTGTGATAAAATCAAGCAGAGCGCCGAGTTTCTTTGGCTCAAAACTCGTAAGAATACGGACAAAAGCCGCGGACTGAAAATCGCCCTAAGTACTGAACGGTCGAAGCTTACTAAGGCTAGGTCAGTAAAGAAAGAGAAGGAAAGCCTGACAATAGCTGTTGATTTATTCTTGTCAATCTTCATTTTATCTCACTTCTGGGCAAAGGTCTGTTCTTTCTCCTTCCAAACATATTTATGTTGTGCTAACTCTGGCCATGTTGGCCTCGCAAACATGATCAGATCGTTACACCACCTTCACCGCGATCTATACCTCGACGGCAAGTTGTCATAGAAAAAAAAAAAAACTGACTCACCAATAATTCCTCCAGTAGTCTCATGAGGTGCCGTAACGAAGATCGTATCTGACGAGATCCGGTTCATATAGATACAGGTACCGGTCTCAATGTCATACATGTGTATGTACCCGTATTTAGTGATCAGGTAAATGACGTCATATTTTGGGGAGACTTGCATGGCGACCGGGAAGTCGTTCTGTGCTTCAGCAGGGAAGAATACGTCAACTGCTTTCTTGAGGAAGGGCTGGTTGCCTGCTGGTGTTTGGCCGACCTCTGTGAGGATGAAAAAACGAAAATTGGGTTAATAGACAGTCACGTCTCTTGAACTCCATTTAGAATAGTTGGCTTATGCTAACCATGGGAAGAATCTAAAAATTCTGTTCTTTTCGGTATGTGAAAGTAATTAGAAAATTAAACACTAAAAAACTGTTATACTTATTATTATTTTATTTTTACTTATTTTTATTATTAATGTAAATCGCATGGCCGAAATAAGTATATTAATGAATGTTTGATAAAGTTGACAAATAATTGACTTGTTAAACCAATTTTTTATTTTATCTTATTCTAATATTTTTTAACTCATTAAAACGTAAATTGTGTGTCCCTAATAATTGTGTAGTAATAATAATATTGACATACATACATATAAATATTGTACACCCCATGGGTATGTTACAGTGGTACAATAACGCTAATTATAAGATCTGTATTTTCACCTGTAGCAAACAATAAATAAATGAATTATGAATTAAATAATGAAGAATATTTTGTTTTCTCATTAAATCTAATGAAAATAAGTGTGTGTGTGGTTTCTAGGTTAAGAACGATCGCCAGTATTTATTTATTCATGAAGTTATATGAGATTTTGTAAGGTCTAGTATATCGAGAATTACGTCATAACTTGATGTCATCGTTTACTGACTTACATTTAATAACGAAGGAATATCAAACATTAAGAAAATATTCTGTAGCTAGACTTGTCTGGTCGAATCGAAGAATGAATCTAACCTCATTCAACATTTCACGGGAAGTTTTCAAATCTGGAATCAGTATAATCCCTGTAAACTACGTAACGCACTACATGCCGTGTATTCTTTAAAAATATATACGAATCGGCTTTAAAACATCTTCCTTTTTTTCGTCGATAAAAAATAACATTCATGGTTTTGATTACAGTTAACGTTCATCCACAGGTACTATCCTGTTTGCTGGTTGGAGACGATTTTACCTAGCTCGAGTTATACTTCGTGCAAACAACACGTGAGAACAGGTAACAAAAACTCACCAATAATATGCAGTTTCCCTCCCTGGGCAGTTCTGACAGCGAAACAGAAGAGGGTGGAAGGCTCCCCGTTGCCCTCGGCCTTGAAGGTCGCGAAGGAGGCTGCATGGCCCTCGATGGGCTGCGAGCACTTGCGCTCTACTGAGTAGAGCTGCATCGCACCTACGACGCGGTTCTGCTGCGCTGAGATACCTGAGAAGAAAGGAAGATTTGTTTAGAATAACGAGTGAGTGAAAAGGAAGTGTGGCTGTCATGTTTTACAAGACAGAGATGAAAGTAGTAGGAATACATACGCAAAGGGTTTGAAGAAGTTGCTGTGTGACTATCGAGGTTGTGAGTTGTTGACCTGGATCATCATATGCCTAGGCCTTTTCCCAACGATGTTGGGTTCGGCTTCCAGACTAGCCGGATGCAGCTGAATACCAGTATTTTACAAGGAGTGACTGCCTATCTGACGTCCACAACCAAGTAACTGGATAATACGATACCCCTTGGTACTGGTTGTTAGATTTTCCGGCTTCTGACGACCCGTAACAACTGTCAAAGATCCACGAATGACAGACCCGGACTAACGCCTTAAACGTGCTTTCCGAGGCACGGAGGAGTCTGGGTGTATAAAGATGGTCACCCATCCAAGGAGCAACCACGGCAAGCGTAGCTAAACCTCATGGGTCGACCCGTGCGGCTGTTATTACTTAGCCACGAGCTCCTCGTTGTGAGTTGACCTGGATACAGGCTCATATTAAAAAAGCTATGTCCTCATAGATGCATGTTATTTGATCAGAAAATATCGTCGCCTTGGAGGGCAATAGAGCCAAGCCACAGAACTACACTTATGAGTTACAGACGTTTAATTATCTTAGAATATTTGACTCTTATTGAAACGATAATAAAGTTTATAGACAAATTTGAAAAAAACTTGCTTACAGTCATGACTGTAAGCAAGTTTTTTTAAGCCAAGAGCCATAGTTTATAGTAGTCAATAAATCTAACAGATATCATGATATCTGTTAGATTTATTGACTACTATAAACTATGGCTCTTTCTCAACACGTTATTGAATTATGGAAAATTGTGGCTTAGCTCTATTGCCCTCCAAAGCGACAATATATCTTAACACATTCTCTGCTGAATTCTGTATGCAAACGCTTCTTTATGCTACACCCTTACCGACCCTTTTTTTTACGATGTTTTCGAAACAATAGAGATGCACAATGAACACACATGTGCGCCGCGCCGCACTCGAAGAAAGTTATGAAAACGCGCATGTGTGTCTGCCGCACCGAATGTGTTAAATGAGGTATACAGCAGCGTTCTACCATTAGCGTTTCTTCTATGGACCACTTTTACATGTTGTCAAAATATCGTTAAAGCGTCTTGCTGCTCTTAAGTATTCTTAACCTATCCGAAACCTTAAAACTAGCTATAACAAAATAAAAAATTCAACTTACCAACAAGCAACAACCACTGCTGCTTCGGATCGGTCCTATAGTTAATGATCTGACAATCAGCGAGTGACGAATGCCTGTCAAACATCTTGACTGGCGTCGAGTCTCCTTCCATGGACCAATGGTACACCGACATCTTGGTCACCAGCGCGAGGGTATTTAAAGATATCCACTTCCAGAATACAATGTCTTCAGTCATTGTGTGAGCTTTCATCTTTGACTTCATCTCGATATTGAAGATTTGCAGGGTCTTTTGAGCTGCTGGCAATGTGAAAGAGTTCTCTATAGTTTTAATCTTTCGGTGAAGGTGTTAAGGGTGAAAACATGTGTAATGAGTATGAATTTATGGTAAATATAACGACCCAACCAAAAGGATATGAAAAGGTGAAAAAATTGCCGATTTTGTCCCATAATATCAAAACAAAGAATTATGAACGAGACGCGACATATTTCATCATTTTGGCACGAAGTTCCTTACCGCACGTAGTGCACACTTGGCGATTGAGAGCTAGATCGAAAAAAGTGTAACGTTTTGACTGTCACGACACCTTTGTTATGGAACAAAGTGTCGTCACGTCACTTTTGTGCAAAAGCGAAAGGATCTTCGTTCCAATCGGGTCACCCACGACAACTCTCAATATATTTTGTTTAAAATAGTTTAAATTGTACAGTGCCTGGTTACTTTTTTGACCGAAAGATGACTCCTAGAGAGTAACACAATTTTTATCTGATTACAGCACCAAGAAGCCAAACATATGCATTATAATTTTGGACACAGTTGTATCTTTGGGCTAGTTATAACACCCTCTTAACTATACTTGACAGTTTTGATTGATGGTGTCCGTATATAGTTTTGGATTACGGGAAGGGTCACATTATGCTGAGGTAGGAGCCTTTTGACCTCGTACGGGAATGTTTTTATTATTTTTATTTTACTTTTTTTTTATTATTTTTAAGTGTGTTTAGCTTAATTTGTGAACTTCCTGTGCGAGTCTCAATAAAGACTTTTCTTTCTTTATTTTGTATTAGTAGGTACCAAATATCGCAGTGTAGAGTAGCCTTACCCAACCTTTTGGAATTGCGGACCCTGGAAAGATCGAAAGGTATGGACGGAGCAATTGAAGAATAAGTAATTAAAAACTACATAATGATGGACCTGGATGAGACTCGCACGGACCAGGGATGCGACATCGCAACTGAGGCGGGCAGCGATGTCGTATGGGAGGCATCGCGTCTGAGGGTTGGAGGCCGCGGCGGGAGAGGAGTGCCGGTATTGCGGTGCGCCGCTCTCCCTACCTTCCGCGGCCTTGACGGGGTCGCCACCGTCTGATGGCGGACGCGGTGGGGGCGCAGGGTAGGAGGAGTATAGGTATTTCGTTGGGCACTCTCCCTATCCTCTGTGGCCGAAAAGTGGTAGGCGGGCGGGCCACTTCACCTGAGCGGTCGCAGGGGGACCAAGGGTGCCTAGACACGGGGTCGTCTAGCACCCATGTGCTGGTTTGGTCCATGAGGTGGTCACGGCGCGCATATGATCTTATGCGCCGGTGATGGGGGGTGCTCCCCAGAGGAGGGTCCGGTGACGGACTGCCGCGGCGGGTTCGCGGTGAGTGCTAACGCATGCCCACACGGGCACAAGCGGCAGAGGAGGACACCGTGGAGTTTTAGTGGGTTGGAGTCCCACATAACTGCACTATCTCCCCGTGATAGTGCAGTATGCATGAGCATTTCTCCACGGAAAAAAAGGGTGGTTCTGGTGGTGGTGGTTTGGTGGTCTCTGCAGATTGATTTACGGAAAGAAAAGGTTACAATGTTTTACCTGTTTTTTTATGTGTGCGCGCATAAGTTAATACTATTTCACCCACACCGATCGGTCCCGACTTGTCTTTACCGAGAAAGAAGGGTGCTTCCCTCACTGTTTGTCCACCTTACCGGGAACCGGACGTCAATGAGAAAACAGATGTCGGCGACGAAGTAGCGAGAGTACATTTACTATGACCGAATAATCTCGTTTCTCGTTGACGTCACGTTCCCGGTGCGGTGAACAAACAGACTTAGGGTGTATTCACGTAGAAAGCTGGAAACCGGCCAGCGCTTATCGGCGCCGACAAGCGCTGCTGGTCGGCGCAGACAGTTTTCATACTTTCTGCCAAATCAGCGCGAACCGGCGCCAACTAATTCAGATAGGAACTTGTCGGCGCTTATCAGCAACGACAAGCACTAGCATATCGGCGCCGGTTACCAGCTTTCTACCTGAATACATACTCAATCCCGAATTTACTTTAATTGTGACGACTAAGATTAGCATTAGCCTCTAAGTAGCGCTTTTGGGAGCATTAGCTGAAGCACTGACCTACATTAATTAGTCCCATTACATAGTCTCAAGCTGCTCCAGGCTATAGGTACCTATATTGGCTGGAGTTTTTAGTCCGTGAGTAGGCGGTAACTAATAAGAAGTAACGATAATGCACGTGTAATGCAGACTTTCAGTTTATGACTTGGTAACTTTTCAAGAGCTTTTTGTATTCATTTAAGAAGACTGGAAACGGAGCGGCAATTTCAACAACAAGTAGGAAGACACTTGTGAAAATCAATAAAATAACAATTTCCAATCCAGCTATGATAAAATTCATTTAGAAGTAGTCATTTTTTATGTAATGAAAGGCCTGAGTTTTTGTAAGTCGGTATAGTATTTTAATATAGATGTGTTAATGTGTTTAGTTGTAACGAGAACGATTACGACAGGATTCCATTGAAACTAACACTCCACAAACTAGGAAACGATTCTTTCTAAAACCAATAATCTACACCTAAGGCTATTTCCTAAGGCTGGCCACATACAGTCGGAATTCCGTTTCGAAAGCAGCAAATTCATACAAAATCACGCACAGACTACCATGCGGAATTTCGAATCGGGGACTAGTCGGCCAAGCCGATCATTGCTTTCGGTTGTTATGTTAGATCGAAGTTTATTTTATTTTATTTTGATTTCTGGGCCTAAGTCTAATTAAGTAATTAAAGAAAGAGTTTCTTTCCTATTTATAAACTGTTTGCTAAATAATTCCTTTTTTTGTTAGATAGAAGTATTATTATTAATTAATTTTACTTTGTTTAATTTTTGAATCTAAGTCCAATTTCTTAATGGACCAAATGAAGGGTTCTCCTATTCCTATCATAATTTCCTATCGTATTCTAGACCGCACTGAAAGTAAACTGTAAAACTGATTATTATAAAATAATAACAGTAAAGGTTTCAATGTCATTTCAATCACCCTCTTCTAAATTATCAAGCATATTAATACGAGTAAAAATTGGGCCGACTAGTCGCCGACTACAAATATGGCCGACTAGTTGGCTTTCCCGACTAGTCGGTACATCACTAAAAACTAGATTTTGAATGGATTTGCTGCCTTCGAAACGGGATTCTGACTGTATGTGGCCGGCCTAAGTGTTTCACACCCGTACGTCAGAGTACCATCTATGTGTCAAGTGCGAGAGTGCTGACGTTATGTGGGCGTGCAATGTACGAACACCTTAGGAAGAGAGCTCTTAGCTCCCTTCAGGCGTTGGTAACGATCTGTCGGTTATTTTCGTACTTGCTTTAAAGGAATTTCGGAGAGCGAATTACTTAAATTCCATTTGGACTTATTTTTGTGTCGATTTGGATAATATTGTATTTTTAGGAATTTTATAGACTACAAAGATAAACATCAGTAAATAAATACCATTAAAGTTTAGTCAACATTTAAAATGGATATCAAAGTTCCTAGTGTATGTGCATGTAATGATGTACTTATCGTAGCTGAGTAATTATGTATTTGTAAGACTAATGGGGTTGTTTACGGGAAGCTTGCCGCGAAAGAGCGCTGTGAGTTTGTCACTTGTCAAAGTCATCTTGAAGACAAAGCGACCAATCGGGGACAAAAAAAAAACACTTAGCGCCATCTCGCGGCAAAGGTTTCAGCAAGGAACTCTATTGACAGCTGGATGAAAGTAACAAACACCTATCGCCATCTATGCGGAACCAATTTGATAGTTTTCTTCCCCATTATCGGCTAGTTGAAACTAAAACTGAAATTGTTAAATATATATAAAAAAAATACTTTTCAAATGTCTATTGTCTGTCACTAACATCAACATTTCAACCGAAAGAAGTTTTCTGCTGCACATAGGCCTCCCCCAAGGGTTGCCATATTAACCACTATACTCCTACCTTAAAATATCTCCATCGTTCTAAGCAATATTTAATTCGATAATTAATATTACTCTGTGGCTTCCAGTAACGCACACACCTAAACTTTACGATGCAAAAATCCTATGCAAACAAAATCGAGCTAGGCGTCAGATAAACATATTCATCGCTCACACATAATACGGGCGTTTATTACAAGTCGATTCGGTTACTTCATGAGTCACGGACGCCTCTACCAAGTTACACGGCGCGATATTATCTCACGATCCTTTCTCCACTGTGTGCCAGACGATCAAAGAGAAGATAAGTCGAGAAGCACCACTTTACTATAATGTGCGATAAACGCAAATGCAGTAGATCTGAACAAGTGCTTGATTGAATACGATCAGTCACAATGAATATATGAGCAAAACCTTCTCCCATGCTGAGCAAGCGGATTGGCTGTGGTTAAGCCAGCTCTAGTAGTGTCTGTTTCACAGTTTTGTCTATAAAGCGAGCCTCCTAAGCAGCTACCCTGCTAGCTAGTGTTTCGAATCCTGAGTTCATAACTAATTATTCGCAGTCGATCAGTAAAGCCGTTGTCAAATCTAAGGTTTTTATTGGCTTACCAAACTAGAACAAACAATCATTTAGCTATGTACTATACAGTACGGCCGATTTATCTTAGCAGGTTCGAACTTTGTGCAGAAGGCTGCGCAGTACGATTTTTAGGGTTCCGTACCTCAAAAGGACATAACGGAACCCTTATAGGATCACTCGTGTGTCTGTTTGTCCGTCTGTAAAAGCCGTTTTGTTATATATATATATATATATATATATATATATATATATATATATATATATATATATTTTATAATTTTAAAATAAATCATTTTAAAGTTATTTAAGAAAATAGTCGAAAATTGATCATTCTCCCGCCCCCCTTATCTCCGAAAGTACTGAGCCTAAAACTTTGAAAAAAAAAAATACAGAAAACAGTTCAATACCTACAGATTACAGGAAAACCTACAAGAAGTCTATGGTCTTAAAACAACATGGTAAATCTCTCAATATTGTGCGTACTAACTTACATTTGCAGTTGGAATGTATGGGAGAACATGTTTTTCAACTACAATGTTAAGTTTGTTCTTGGGCTTTGTCTCAACTACGGAACCCTTCATTGTGCGTAATCCGACACGCTCTTGGCCGGTTTTTTAAGAACCAAATGGTGACATGAGGCGTGTGAGTGAGAGAACATGCGCGAATCTTCTTAGTGCCTATGTTCGGACCTGCCATGATAAATCGGCCGTAGTGTAGACACGTTAAATCGAATAGCCGTTCAGATATCTAGGCGAATGAACTTGTTATCAAATAATTTATTGGCCTTCTGCACATATCCATTAGGCGCACGATAGTTGCAGTTTGACATTAAGCGCTCCAGATAATATCGTGTTACGGGGTCTGAGCCAGTAAATTGTGCACGCGAGTTCCGTATGGCGTTTACGTAATCCAAAGACAATGAGTTGTTGTAACGCTTTGTAGCGGAAATTAATCGAAAATACGAATGAGAAAAAAAAATGTTGATACGAAAGTTTTTGCGCGAGTTGTTAGTTGGTCGGAAGCCGGAAAGCGGGCTGGCATAACATAATTTTTTTTTTTTATTATTTTGTCGAAAATGGTAGTAGCGGTTGACACAATGAGGAAGGCAAACAGAAAACTGTGGAGCAATTTGAAAAGCCAAAGCAGAAGTAAGGGTCCAGCAGAAGGTAGACTTAAAAATTAGGTTGTTTTCAGAAGACTAATGTAGGTATTTGTTTTACATACACGTACATACATAAACCCACGCCTTTTTCCCATGGGGATAGGCAGAAACTACAGAACGCCACCCGCTCTGCTACGATCCTTACATACTCCTTTTGCTTCGTTTACGTTTATATGCTCAGACACGCTCGCCGCGCCGGTTGCGAGTTTTACGCATCTGACCTTCTTGAAGAACATCACCAATAAGGTCAGGAGTCTATATGTTCTTGGGCTATTTGTATTATTAGCTATTTGTTTTTAAGACAAGAATCAATGATTTAGGGACCCATCCGCTACTGGCAGTCTTCTGGTGAAGAAAACTCTTAATCTTCTATTCTTCATTAAATTTTTGGTACGTACGATGGTTATGCTTATAATGGTTGTGCTTATTGTAAGGTCATGTTAATACTTAACCCGTATCGCTATAAAGACGATAAGAAGTCGTTAAACTTAATTAATGTTTACATTTTTTTTTGCCCAGTTTTTACGTCGCGATAAAACTTCCAAATATTGTCCCTATTAATTCGTAAATATTTGTGCTTTTGACGAGGATAAGACCAGAAACGTATGACTCATTAAAATATGGGTTTCCGCGGCATGAATCGACCTAATATAATAAGTCAATTATCAACATAAATGACAGGGGAATCTGATGATTGCAGAATTAATATTGTCAATGAACAGGAAAGCTCTGGCGTCATGTTCGAGACAAGATGACATCTCCAGCATAATAACAATTTCAAAGTTATATTAAAAATAGTTGGGACATGCTTAATCCAGCAGTAAACAGCTTTAGCCTGACGTACTACCAAAATACTGGTTAGTTACTCGCAATAATTTATGAGAATAATATCTACGAACCAATATTAGTATACTCAAAACTATCATAACTTCCATATTGGTGTATCCTATTTGGCTACACCAATATGGAAGTTATGATAGTTTCTGCGTTAAATGTCAAAGTTCAATTTCAACACTCCAAACTATTGTTCAAATTCTAATCCACCCTCAGTAAGAGAGAGTTATGTTATAATCCTAGCCTTTCCCAACTATGTTGGGGTCGGTTTACAGTGTAACCAGATTCAGCTGAATACCAATATTTTACATGGAGCGATTGCCTATCTGACCTCTACAACCAAGTCAAGTTTTTGGGCTTCTGACTACCCGTAACGACTGTCAAAAATTTACGGCTTAACGTGTTTTCCGAGGCACGAAAGGGTCTCGATATTTAATGGATGGTCACCCATCCACGAGTCGACCACAGCAAGCGTAGCTTAACCTTCGATCGACCCGTGCGGCTGTTATTATTTAGCCACGAGCCCCTCTATCGAACTATTATTCTAATTCTAATCCTCCGTTAGTAAGAGAGAATTACGTATACCCAAAAATAAATCAAAACTAGTTCACTATAAAACAAATCTATAGCTGTCAAAAGGTCAACCACCTCCATTGATTGACTAAGGTCGTGGGAATATATTTATTATGCGTGCTGTACCTACCTATTGTTAGATTATATAGCTATGATATAAGGAGCGTTTTCTTTGATTTATGGCAGGACTTTCATGTTATTCGTAATTCTAATTTTGGACTAACAAAGTGTTAATTTTGAGAGTTATTGAAAGGAAGAATGATTGATTAGTTTGTTTAAAGGACAAATGAATGATCCTTCCAAAAGGGTATAAAACATTGTTGGCCGGTAGAGTACTAGGGCAGCATAATAATAGAAGAAAGCAGTATGACCGTACATCTATAGGCAACAAATTAAGGTCGCTCATGTACTGGTAAGGCGACGATGACACAAACAAAATCCGAACGCCGCATTAGCAATGAGGTCAAAACCATAAGTCAAAAGGGTTTAATGGTGCCTTGCCAATGCGAACACAGCCTAACAATCTAGCACAAATGCACTATTCTAAACTTTTACGACGTCATAGAATTGTGTCATACGGGGTTTTTTTATCGACGGGCCTATATTTTTTTATGAAGACCCCGCACCCTAATTGCATAACAAACTCGATCACAATCCGAGAGTTTCGAAGGATATTGCTCATCCATTGCTTCATATGTTTGAAAAATTCGTCTGCTCAACAACGTTAATAACGCAATGAACAACGATGAACTGTCAAAATGAAACCCGTTGCGATCAATTTGTCAATTTATATGTGTGTTACGCAATTACCCCGCAGTATCTGTTACTAAGCCCTGTTTACTCTGGTTTTATGACATGTTCTCTGGTTCAAGCAAGATGCTTCGCAGGATAACTATAACTTCTTACATCTCGTGGAGGTATAAAAGGATTAAAAGGGCATCACAACAACTTAAGAAATTGTGGTCTGCATAATAGAGACTGATGTGTTGGACACAATTTGACTTGTCTACAATTAGTGTCTTAAAGATGAGTGTAGCTATCTTTTTACGATATAAATAACAGAAATGAGTAAACCACGTAAAAAGTCGCCTTTGGATAAAAAAAAATTCACCTCTTTGACGAATAGCTGACAAGCGAAGCCATTTTGCACGTTATTTTAAGACTAACTAACGACTTATTGGAAACAAAATGTTATTTAATAGACACTTTCACTTTTGAATGCTACCTCATTCGAAGTATAGGCTGTATATCATTCGATTGTTTGCCAAACGTATAAGAGAACAATCGAACTTCGAACGGAGGTCAAGGCTGATGACGTAAAAACAATTATCACTTCAGAAAATCCGTTACATAAGAGCCCTTTAGATGGTTTAATTTGAAATTTGAGGAGTTTTATCGTCTTCTTGGCCTATTTCAAAAAATCGAACCACGACCGATTTTTAAATATACGAAATGTGGGTGTACTATAGGTACCCCGAAGGATTAGGCAGAAATAAAGCTTTAACATAACATCACGCCTATATAGGCGTGATGTTACATTAAAGCTTTATTTCGAATGATTATTTAACTTATCCATGAAAAATTAATTAGGTATATTCTATTGATTTCTAAAGAACACACCGCGTGTTTTCTGAGAAAAACCCTAAGTAGGTATATTTATCCTTAACCAGCACCCTAATTGCATAACACACTATCAATCGGAATCTGAATCATTTTGAAGCAAATTGCTAATCCATTGCTTCATATGTCGGAAAAATTTGTCTGCTCGACAACGTAAATAACGCAATGAATGTTGTTGAACTGTCAATATGAAACCGATTCGGCGATCGGCTCGAGGTCCTAGGCATGGAGTTGACATCAAGTCTCAACTTCGGCGCTACCATCGAGCACAAAGCCCAAACTGCGGCCAAAAAAAAAAACTGGGCATCCTAAACAGAGTGAAGCGATATTTTACGCCTGGACAGCTTTTGATCCTTTATAAAGCTTGCGTGGAGTAGTGCAGCCACCTTTGGGATGGCTCAGGTAAATACCAACTTGCTGCGCTTGACTCAGTGGAACACAGAGCTAAGAGACTCATTGGCGACGTAAAACTGGTGGATGCCAAGCTTCACAGCTTGGCTCATCGCCGCAAGGTTGCCTGCTTGTCGGTTTTCTACAGATTGTACTCAGGAACTCTACAACCTCATTCTACCATCGAACACCTAGACACACTGCAAGTTACCATCCATACCTAGTTGCCATCACACCAATTCGCACTAAGCGCTTCCAAACATCCTTCATAAAGGCGCAGACCCACAGCAGCGCACGGAGAGGCTACGCACGTGTGTTAAGCTTCGCTTTACAATAAATGTATGTGATTGTGTCCAGTGCAGCCTACGGACACGCTACGCATCAAATGACGTCATTAGTACATGCGTGGCTTGCTCAAATATGGCGCTCACATAGCTCAACGCTGTCAACGGAATGTACGCTGTGCATGCGGTACACACTATACACGAATATTAACCCACGACTATGTACAACTGTATCTCAGCAGTTTTGAACACGTGCGTAGCTTCTCCGTGCGCCGCGGTCGGCCACGCACGCGTGTGTACTGCAGTGGAAACGTAGATCTAAGCACATTGTCAAACAAATGAATCCACGCAGATAAAATGCGCCGCGTGCCCGTGCACAGAATACGCCGCGATGGGTTTGCGCCTTAATGCGCACGGGCAAAAGAGTGGAACTCACTACCTGCATCTGTGCCGTGATCCCGAACGCATATAAGACGAATCTCTTCAAAGTTACGAGTGAACAGGCTTCGTCTAGGTAAGCTCACTCCATCGTAGACTTTGTCTCTGTCACCTCTGGCCTAGACTATAATCAAGAGCAAACCCATCTCATAAAAAAAAAATGTGTTACGCAATTAGAGTGCAGGTTCCAAGAACTACCCTGCCATTAAAATGGGTTTGTAACTTCAGGGAAAACACACCAAACCAACAGAGAGGATCGCCTACGCTTTTCGCAATTATAATGGTTCTGAGAAATCTTGACAACTCTCTATCATCTTGTACCTACAGATGTAACGGGATTCAAAACGCATAAATTTTAACAAGGTACTTGTATCTTCATTCAACTTCAGTAGAACGATACAAGGCAATGCTTACGGCTCGGAACTGAAGCGTAACAACTGAGGCAGTGGAGCGGTGATGCGCGATAGTTAGTACCAACTTGCCTCTGCTCTGACCTTTAAACAAGAGATGCTGCTAGTACTGCTATGCTAGTACCATTGTTATGTACGTCACTACTTGCACACTGCGTATTGGCCAAGTACATGGTGGGTGTCATAGTCAAGATTGAAAAAGCTTGCATATTTTTTTTTATATAGTAGAAGGCATCTTAGTAAATTTAAGAATTACCTATGCTCATTCTTGGAATTGACCCGTTACAACTGAGGCAGTGGAGCAGTGATGCGTGATAGTTAGTGCCAACCTGCCTCCATTGTGACCTTTAAACTTTGTGCATTATTGGAAGACATGGTCACATCTCGTAATGACAAAGTAGGTAAGTACGTCGTGGTTTTTATCACACTTGACACAAAATGGTTGTTTCAAATTTCGACAGAGTCCAGCCGAAAATGGCTACTAACCTTTTCCATAACGAAGGGGGAAATTATACAACTTCTGGGTAGGTATGGAAGATATTTAGATTCGGGAGCGACACGACAGGAATAAGGTCAAAGCCAAGTAATAAGGGTTTTAGTACTTCAACTGCCGAAACATAAAAGTGATAACACATCATCATCTCATTCATTAATCATTATACAACTTCAGTTCAGAAGTGCATCGACTCCAACTTTACAGAATTACAATATATACGTATAATTTTATTGTCACTTCCGTTTGCCGTCGCGTTTAGTGCCAAGAATATAAAAGCCGTATACATACAAACACGTTAGTCATTGCCAGAATAAAACCGAGCGCAATGGTCGACTCTATGCATGATGCAATCAATAAATGAAAACAGCGCAGTCATATACATATCTGCGTGAAAGGGTCCATTTTAATAAAATTCTAAATTTGGGAGCAATTTGACGCCTATATAAGTACACGGCGGCGTGGTTTACGCTAATTTTTTTTAATAAAATACCAGCACCTCGTTTAAATCTAAGATTAAAAATAACTAAAATAAAACTTGCCTTTATTTCCTCTGACCTTCATACATAAACAAATAATAACATTACATTAACACTAATAACATTTTGTCTTATGGTTGTTAATTCTTCATTATACTAGCGGAGCAATTGCGTAACACACTATCAATCGGAATCGATTTCATTTTGACAGTTCTACCACATTCATTTATTTACATTGTTGAGCAGACAAATGTTTCGAACATATTAAGCAATGGATTAGCGATTTACTTCAAAATGATTCAAATTACGATTGATAGTGATACGCAATTAGGGTGCTGGTCAGGCTGTCTTGCGAAGTTGCGACAAAGGCCTCCTCTATTTAGTTTAGAAAGATTACTAAATATCAATAAATCCCGGTCTTAAAACAGATATTTCAGCAAAAAGTAAGCCATAAAAAACCAGTTACGTTGTTGAGTTTTTTATTTTTTTATTTTGTGGGAGACAAATTTGGCAAAATGCCCAAGGTTACTGGCATACTAAGTTAGTACTCTGGAATCGAAGCTGTGAGTCTTTACATGATCCAAATACATTTTACATTGATATACTCGACCAACGATACAATTGACCTACTTTGAAAGGAGGTAGGTAATACCAACTTTTCAATTCTGTCTACCTTGGTATTATCCAACAGACACCGTTGGCGACTTATTAATTAATTTCTTGAGTGCTACCCTTATTTTCAAAGGCAGACACATGAGTGTCGAGAGATAGGTGGCCTGGCGGCTGTTATAAAACATCCCATTGTGACCAAATTCCACCCCATTCAGGGGATATTATACCTTAAACAATATGATTATATGACAAAAACCCACTGTCAAAACAAAATTATTTTGCGTGAAATAATGTCTCACATTCGACAGTACAAAACATGAATTGATAATTTTAATATTTTATCATTTTTATCTTTACTGAATAAACACGTCCAATGCAGTGTTTATTATTGTACCAACGGTACTGATAAAAACAATAGATTTTTGTGTACGACCGAAATAGATCCCAAACAAATTCTGTTTTATTACGACTTTACGTTTATTTGAATATTTATTCGTGTGGTTAGACTTTTTACTTTTGCTGTAACTGATAGGATTGTCTGTAGCTACTAATGACGCGATCAGGTGACACCGAAAATGTTATCTTTAATTACTGGCTGAGCACAATGAGTGAGAACAGCGAAATAAAAGCCAGAAATCACACGCCAGCGCCTGTAACTTGCACAAAAGTACCTATGCGAGTAACTTGCTAGCCATGTTGCTATAGCAACTTCTGTTTGTTGAATGAACGTAAACGAAGCAAAAGGAATATGTAATTAGGATCGTAGACAAGTAGCGTTATGTAGTTTCTGCCTACATCCATGGGAAGAAGGCGTGAGTTTATGTACTTAAGTTATGTAACTTCTGATTGGTGAATGGTGATATCATGGTCACAATGGCATGCTATCTACTTGCATATTTCTGTGCAAGTTATCGCATGTCTAAGGGTCGCAGGGTCTAAGTTCACTCTTTGTGCTAACGTTTTCAAAAATACGGAAGACCGTGACGTACTTTCTTCATTCTTTGTTGTCACTATATGACGCAGCGTACAAAGAGACAGTATTTATAATTATAACTAGGTAATAATAAACTGCAAATTACTTGTTTAGAGTCTAGTCTAGACAGAGATCAATTACATTCATCCCATTTTATCGCATGCTATGGACCGCGTTATGTATTTTAATTCAGTCGTATATTAGCATTTCATATACCCATATCGAGTAGAACTTTCTTGACAGCGATCTCGATAATTTTCTCTTGGGACACTAAGTCTTCGACGAATATAATTATTAGGTTGGGGAAAAAGTCTTTTCGCATTATAGTATGTATGAACTTGTAATAAAATCTCTTTGGCTATACTATTTGTATCTGGCTGGTTTTGGTATCATTGAAAGTTTAAATTTTAAAGAACATAATTCCAAATTCAAATTAGGAAAATGTGTGATTTTCATTTGTTTTTCGTACCGTCAAGATGAGTGAATCTAATGAAGAAATTCGATACATTTTAAAATTTTACTACAAAAAAGGTAAAGATGCAACAAAAGCCGCGAAAAAAATTTGCGATGTTTATGGACCTAGTGTAGTGTCTGTGAGAGTAGCACAAATTTGGTTTAAGCGTTTTCAATCCGGAAATTTTGATGTCAAAGATGCACGTCGCTCTGGTCGCCCTATTACGGATAAAATGGATGCCATTTTTGAAAAAGTGGAGCAAGATCGGCATATCAGTAGTTACGACGTAGCTGAAGAACTGGAAATTGACCACAAAACAGTTTTGGCGCATTTGAAAAAAACTGGGTACACAAAAAAGCTCGACATTTGGGTAGGTACCTCACGAGCTCACTGAAAGAAACCTAATGAACCGTGTACTCATTTGTGATTCTTTATTACGACGTAATGAAACCGAACCATTTTTGAAGAAGCTGATAACTGGTGATGAAAAGTGGATCACGTATGACAAGAACGTTCGAAAAAGGTCGTGGTCAAAGGCCGGTCAGGATTCACAGACTGTGGCGAAACCCGGGTTAACTCGCAACAAGGTGATGCTGTGTGTGTGGTGGGATTGGAAGGGCATTATTCATTATGAGCTGTTACCACGAGGCAGGACCATCGATTCTGAACTCTACTGCGAACAACTGATGAGATTAAAGCAAGAAGTTGAGAGAAAGCGGCCGGAATTAATCAACAGAAGGGGTGTGGTTTTTCATCATGATAACGCTAGACCTCACACATCTTTAGCCACTCAGCAAAAATTAAGAGAGTTTGGCTGGGAGGTGTTAATGCATCCGCCGTATAGTCCTGACCTTGCACCTTCAGATTTCCACCTGTTTCGGTCTCTTCAGAATTCTTTAGGCAGTGTCAGGTTAACATCACGAGAGGACTGCCAAAACCACTTGTCGCGGTATTTTGACCAGAAGTCCCAAAATTTCTATAGCAATGGGATCATGTCCCTACCTACAAGATGGCAAAAAGTTATCGAACAAAATGGTACCTACATACTTTAGTTAAATGTAAATAAACTATATTAAAAAATGTTTTGAATTTTCTTAAAAAATGCGAAGAAACTTTTTCCCCAACCTATTATTATGGTGTGTCGATGAGTATGGCCATCAAAATATCTAAACATTTCTTGTGATCTACTGTCAAGATATCGTGGAAATTCGATGAATGGCGTGGGTCGCTAGGTATTAAATAACAATGGTTTTAACACAGATATTAGATTGTGGATTTTACAATAGCCACAGCGACCCACGGTGTGAACTACGAACTCACGATGCATTCGACTCCTCGTGACGCTGAATTTGCTCCCGTTAAACCGTAGATGAACTTTTTTTTTATTTTATTTTTTTCTAAAGCAAGTAGCTTTACGATTTTTACGATTTCAATTACTGAGACCTTTTTTAAATCCAGACTGTATGTGTCTCCGATTTCTGTTTTTCGGCGCATATGAATTTTCATGCCGCGAGCCGTCTATCGCAGCCTCTTTTTCTCCTTCCGTAACACCCATTAAAAGAGAGGGCCGTGGTCTATTTTCCACCCGCAAGGGCATACATTAAAAACAATTATAGCCAGTGCTATCACAGAATGTTAAAAGCTTTTATCCTGCTCTTCCCAAATTAAAATCGCTCATTAATATTCATGAGGAATAAATGGTCCCTCAAAGAGTCGGTTAAACGCCGCATAAATGACGTGTACTAGTAGGCGTCAATATAGTTTGTTATGATACTGGACGTACCGACGAGGGGGCGGTTCTCTTAACGTTATTGTTGTTGTTATGTTCAGTTCAAAGCACTATGGTGAAGATTACATACAAATATTATGTTGTTTATGATTTTTTTTTTTTTTTCAAAAAGCATTATTCACGTATTTCCTCATATGAACTACAAATCTAAAACCGATTCTCAATAACGTTGAGTAGACCACATTTTTAAAAGGGATATCATTATTTGATAGAAGATAAAATACAATCATAGCTAATGGGTGTATTGACCTAGAACAAGATGGTACTGAACTAGGACATCAAAAATGGTTAGTAGTTATGTTATATTACGGGAGTACTAAGGCTGCTAATAAATTGAATAGTGTCATAATGTCTGGTACCTGCGAAACTTTTTCAATTGATTTACTATGATGCTAAAATAATAATTTGTTTTGATATTAAACAATGTAGGTACTGTTTGG
This sequence comes from Dicycla oo, assembly GCA_948252095.1. Lineage (NCBI taxonomy): Eukaryota > Metazoa > Arthropoda > Insecta > Lepidoptera > Noctuidae > Dicycla > Dicycla oo. The sequence continues at coordinate 7,751,131 of OX411729.1, forward strand.
TTTAATAGAAAATTGTCCTATGGTTGTTAATTAATAGCTAAGACAGGTGTTATACAAAAAGATCCTATGTGAACCTAGTCATAGAACACTTTCTTGCATAACACAACTGTGAAATCTTACAAACTTGTAATGAATGAGTGACAATGCCGATCATGATCAATAAACTAAAACTGACATACCTTCAACCCCTGCTTTCCCCTTCAGTGCAATAACCTTGCTGGCCGGATTCATGATGGCAGAGTCCGCACTGATTGGCCGACGGATGGGGTTGGTGGGGTCAGCCATGTCGATGATCACCACTTCCGCAGTCTCACCAACCTTCTCCCGGACACAGATGAACTTATCCGACTCCATTGTGAGTGTGTTGAAGGATATGGAGGCTGGATTGATGCCCACATTTGTGAGCTGCAAAAAGAATTGAATTTCATTAGTGTTATGTAGAAAAGTATAGGTAGCAAAAGGAGTATGTAAGGATTGTAGCAGATGGCAATCTGTAGTTTCTGTCTACCCCAAAGAGAAAGAGGCATGAGTTTATGTTTATGTGTTGGTAGTTTATATGTATATGGGTCATATATAAATATTTCTGTTCAGGAAACCAAAGTAATTCTTCGAGCTAAGCAAGCGATCCGTAAACATAATCAAGAACGAAACTGCCTACTTGTCATGGCGTAATTCAGTTATAACTGTACGCACTACAAAACGGGCTCATATAGGTACCTTGAGCATAGAACTTCAAATTCTACCATAACCACAGATTAATACAGATGGGACACTCCGCAAAATCATATAAATAAAAAGCGAATATTGCTACGTCACAATAAAGTGCAATTCAGGTCGCACAACGCTTATTCCCTAGAGTATATTACGGTTATATTCACCTACAATTGCCTATCTTTCTATCGCGTAACCCATCTTCGTACCTTCTGACTCGCTAGGGTTGTCTACATTTACGACATTCTACATTTAGGATAACTGCTTTCCAATTTATAGTTGGGGCTGCTTATAATGCTTATAAAGCATGTATCAGCAAGGTGTAGTCAAAAAAGGTGTGGTACACACCATCAAACTCAACAACTGTCTCCATGGAACCCACATCGTAATCGCGATAGAATTATGAACTGTCCCATACCAAACTTCAATACCTACTTGACTGAATTGTATGGGACGGCTGATTATTTTTTCTTGATAATGATGTTGGTTCCATGGAGAAAGTTGTTGAGTTTGATGATCTATACTGTCATCATTAGTAGAAAGGACATTTCTACAGAAATATTGAAATGGACAAAAACACATTCTGTCCTTTTTAAAATACAAAATACAAAAGCAGATGCGTCATAATTTAATAGTAAGAATTATTAGAGTTTCGTTAAGTTTACGCCATATAAATGGTGATTCTGAATAAATAAGTAAATAACTCATTCTGACCATTGGGAACATTATAGGATGCTTATGCTTACTCCATATATTTTAATTAATGAATAATTAATACGTTTTGTTCACATATTAAGCATAATATTAATGTTACTGTTATAAATAATTCTTTTGATTAACATACTTAGTCATAGTATTTAGATTTAAGATTATGCTTATATAATCAGTAGCATAATAAAAGTCCTATGATTGCTCATATATTATATTGTCACAACTGGGGATTCCTCCTAAGTTGACATTCTTTATCTATAGATTTTGTAAATGGTTAGCATTTGAAAATGTCAAGTTCTTACTAGATTTTAATGTTATAATATTATAAATGTGAAAGTTTGGATGGATGGATGTTTGTTACTCAATCATGCCAGAACGGCTGAACGGAACTGGATGAAATTTGGCACAGATAGATTATAGTCTGGAATAGCACATAGGCTACTTTTTATCCTGGAAAAATGTATGGTTCCTGCAGGATAATTTCCAAAATCGATACAGGCGAAGCCACTGGCAAAACCTAGTATTATAAAGGCAAAAGTTTGGATGGATGTTTGTTACTCAATCACACCAGAACGGCTGAACAGATCTGGATGAAATTTGGCACAGATAGATTATAGTCTGGAATAGCACATAGGCTACTTTTTATCCTGGAAAAATGAATGGTGTCTGTGGGATAATTTCCGATTTTTTTTTTTTGTCAAAGCCACAAGCAACAACTAGTATAAGAATATAATTCCTTTATGCACAAATTTTATTTTCAAAGTGATTTGTGTTGTAAAAGCATAGGTTTATTGATATAAAATCTATTGTCAAATATTTTGAAAGACGTACAGACTCAAACTATAAATAGTGATAAAGATTTTCTTAGAAGTAAGTAAGATAACAGATGTTATGTCCAAAGGGGACTCCCACTATTAGTTTATAATATTAGTTTTCAGTAACATCTGTCAATCTGGAATCAGTTCAATCTGTGAAGTTCAATGTCTTTTGAATCACCTAGCTAAATGGTCTTGACTTGTATGATAATAAGAACAATGCCTATTTTTTCAAAGTCATTATTATGACTAACCAACTTATGCTTTCAAATATTACTTTAATTTTATTAATTGGGGTTTGTGTTAAATGGTTTTTATTATCAGTTGTATTATTGTACGTAGTACTCAGCTGTGGTGACTAAAACTGACAATGTTTGTATAATGATCCAGCAATATTCATAAAATTGAATGTTTGCATCCAAATGTCCAAGTCTTTAGGTTTCCTTTGATCAGATTTTAATTGAATTAACATTTTGTTATGATATTCGTGGCATGTATGTTCCCAAAAAGACAGGGTATAATAGAATTACCTTAATTCTCTATGTGAAAATGTAGGTAGGTGTATAAAGTGTTTTAGTAGGATGTGTAAATTACTAACTATGACCTGAATGAACGAAACTTTGGCATTGGCTCTCAGACCATATGATCCAAAGGGAATGTGGAACAAATCAATACCGGCCGCTCGTCCCGTGGGCTCGGCGCCTCGGCGGATAGGGGGTGGCAACTGTCACTGCGATAATTGCGCAATGCCATTATAACAGCCACATAACCACCGCAACATACAAAGAAATGCACCACATACACCCCAATACACCCCCCTGACGTAAACTGATAAATTCCTTCCTCAAAGGAAACGCTATCGGCAAATCCAAAAAACCGATGGGCGTACTCACCTGTAAATGCTCCTGAAAACGTATTGGTAATATTTGCGCCATCGTTACGTATCCCCACGCCCTAAATTAAACGAACCGGACAACAAGCGACTCTTTATATTCACCAACTCTGAAAAAATTTCACAAATCAATTCACTGCTGTCTCATCCGAAAACACTTTTGACAATCAACATGGCGTTCATGATCATAAAGAAAATGACAACGACCGAAACGCGATAAAAATAATTATTAAGAGGAAAGTGTGAACTCCGAATTTACTCACAATTTTTTAAATACTACATTAAGATAAAATGGGGGTTATTAGGTTTTTCTATTTCGGAGAAATATGACGAACAATCTACACCCGCGGCTGCCACATATACAAATGAATGAAATGGCAGATAATGTAAGAAAAAGAAAGCATGAACATTGCGTTTTTTGGCTGCGTTCCTAATTAGTGTTACATTTTAACCCTAAGCCTTTTAACCTTTACCTTTTTACCTTTTAACTTACTACCTACTATCACAGACTAAATAATAGTACTTATATACTAACATTACTATAAAATGAGCCGTGGTGGCCCAGTGGTAACGGCCGCGACTTACGAGTTCGTTCGTACTTACAGTCGTGGGTTCGATCCAGGGTATATATATACCTGCTCTAGCCTTTTCCCAACTATGTTGGGGTCGGCTTCCAGTCTAACCGGATGCAGCTGAATACCAGTATTTAACATGGAGAGATTGCCTATATGACCTCCACAACGCACAACCCCTGTCACTGGGTAAAACGATACCACTTGGTAAGACTGGTTGTCGAACTCTCGGGCTTCTATAATTCTTCTTCCAAGCAGGCACTATACTTTGTATTAATTATTTCATCACCACTGCTCTCAAAACGGTGAAGGAAAACATCGGGCAGCATATCTAAGAACCAATAATACGAAAACATGTAGTGACATCTGCTAACCCGCACTGATCCCGCGTGGTGGATTACGGCCCACTCCCTCTCAAAGAGAGGAGGCCTGTGTCCCGTCAGTATGAAGATTATAGGCTGATCATGTTATACCTTCTTTCAGATTTCATTCTTAACTTCGAGTAGAAAAAAATATAAAAGTTTATGTTAAGATTCTGAGTAATTAAAATTAGAAACAACTCGTTTCTTGAAGTCACACTTACTGACATTCCTTTATAACAAAAAGTTGGGAAAAAATCCTATTTTGTTGCCCCTATTTTTTAATCTATTGGCTGATTCAAAATTGATATTTTTTTATGTTTTTCATCAGAGAATGAAAAGTAAAATACGTTCGATACACGTTCTGGAACGTATATAAAGAAGAAGAAAAAAGCAATTCATACTATTACACTAGACAGTGTAATAGTATGAATTGCTTTTCAGAACGCACGTCGTCTGTTAACTTTTGTGTTCCCCATTGCAGCAAATGCGTGATTTTTTGTAATTTAGAGCGTTGTTTTTCTATTCTTTCTTTTACTCCTATATAGGCTATATCAGCCTGTCTCACTTATTTCACCAGCACAGATGAATAAAATTATAACTATACTGTCTTTCTAGGTTAGTTTTAGGTCCATGGTTTTTCTATTTGACAAAGGTGTCAAACAAGAACTATTGAATCATAACAAAGGTTGACTTGAATGGGGATGTATCGCGGAAGCTTCGCCGCAAGAGAGCGCTGTGTGTTTGTCACTTGTCAAAGTCATCTTAAAGACAAAGCGACCAATCAGTGACAAAAAAAAAACACTTAGCACTGTAGACGCTTACCACCATCTCGCGACGTTTTGACCAAACTCCATTGACAGTCAAATGAAAGTAACAATCACTTAGCGCCATCTACGCGAAACTAAGTTGACAGTTTTCTTCTCCATTGTTCACAGACCCACCCTAAATGCGTAACACACTATCAATCGGAATCTGTGTCATTTTGAAGCAAATTGCTAATCGATTGCTTCATATGTTCAAAAAATTTGGCTGATCGACCACGTAAATAACGCAATGAATGTTTTTGAACTGTCAAAACCAAACAGATTTATAATGTGTTACGCAATTGCCCCGCGGCACCCTAATTGCCTAACACACTATCAATCGGATTCGGTTTCATTTTGACAGTTCAACAACACTCATTGCGTTATTTACGTTGTTGAGCAGACAAGCCAACATCTATGAAACAATACAAATACAAAATAGTTTATTGTGACAAATAGGAACAAATTACATTCAGACGTGTTTGGAGTCTCCCTTTAAGCAAACAATGCCTGTATTAGAAGGCTCCGCTCTTTCTCATCATAGTCATACTAGCAGGAGTATTAACTGTACTATGACCTTAAAGGTAAACATGCAATGCAAGTACATTTTTCTGTATTTATTTACCTACTAGTATTCTCAAAAAACTAATAATACAAATCTTTAAGTATAGTTGCAATTTAAATTATTAGCTGTAATAATAAAACTTAAGATACTTAAAAAATAAAAATAAACTTATTCCCAGTGCATGTGACATAGGTATAGTGTGCTGTGGTAATGGATGGATTAGCAATTTGTCTCAAAATGTTTCAGGATCCGATTGATGGTGTGTAAGGCAATTAGGGTGCTGCAATCCTGTATCCTAATTGCGTAACACACTAACATTTGTCTACTCGACAGTGTAAATCACGCAATGGATGTTGTTTAACTGTCAAATTGAAACCGATTTCGATTGATAGGGTGTTATGCAATTAGACCCTAGAACTCATAATCCAACGTGATTATCTCCTTCAGCTTGCTACTAATAACTTATCTGTGACCTCCCTGTAAAAAAATTGCGTCGCATCTTGCTTGTAGCTTGTCACAATTTGAGGTTTGACCAGATAGAGACTGTATTTCACAGTGCAATCCCACAAACTTATCCCGGTGAGAAGAGAGTCACTGTTATCGTATTTGGTGTCGCCAGTAAAAATAAATTTTGCAATAAAGTGGGTAAGCAACTCGATGTTGTAACAAAAACATTTTGATCCAATTCTTCAATCCGATTAATAGTTTCGGAGAAATGCTTGGACAAACATACATACTTACATACCTAAATATACTTACATACCTATAAAAAAATGTATATTTGTTTGGAAGCCCTAATAATATCAAGATTTGTAACGAAACCAGTGACGCCATTGAAGTCACTGAAGGAACAGCCCAAGGTTCAGTACTTGGACTCTTACACTATCTGACATTATGCCACCGATATCGAACATGTAGTCAATAACTACATATAGGTCATCCTAACTATTTCCATTACTGAGGACCAATGAGCACTTACCTGGTCATCATCAGATCTTCAGAAAGTATCATGTAGTAGCATCCGTGCTCAGTTAGATAAATGTTGAAAGCTGGGTCATCCTAACCATTTCCATTATTGAAAACCGATAAACATTTACCTGGTCATCATCAGACCTTCAGAATGTGTCATGTAGTAGCACCCGTGCTCAATTAGATAAATGTTGGAAGCTAGGTCATCCTAACTATTTCCTTTTCTGAGAACCGATGAGCACTTACCTGGTCATTATCAGACCTTCAGAAAGTATCGTGTAGTAGCACCCATGCTCAATTAGATAAATGTTGAAAGCTAGGTCATCCTAACTATTTCCATTACTGAGAACCAATCAGCACTTACCTGGTCATCATCAGACCTTCAGAAAGTATCATGTAGTAGCAACCGTGCTCATTATCTTAAAAGCTGGGTCATCCTGTTTCCGTTACTGAGAACCTTGTTTTTTCGAGATGTTTTCCCTTTGATACCACACCCGTTGCTCGTATCAATAAGCCAGGCCGTCACACTTACACATATTAGTCCATTTGTCTTGAAAACTACTAAACCGATTTTGATGAAACTTTCACTGTGCCCAAGTTGGAAATGATAACCAATTGTAAATGTAAGCCAACAAAAAAGAATGGTCACGATCCGATTAATAGTTTCGGAGATATGCGTGGACAAACATACAAATATACAAACATACATACATCTATAAAATATTGAATATTTGTTTGGAAGTCCTAATATATTATCATATGTGAATATATTGCAGTTCCAATAATATTACATACATGCGTGTCGAATTGATTACTCCTTTTTTTGAAGTCGTTAAAAAGACACATCACAAAGCCGTTAACGCGACGTGACATGCGACGGGATGGGATGGGGGACAAGAAATTTTACGCAGACGAAGTCGCGGGCAGAAGCTTGTTTGCAATACTGGGAGTTCGTTGTTATTCGTCAGTAAAGACAGTAGGTACCTAGTGTTGCGCATGTTACGTTCCCGAGTTTCAATGGCGATGCAAGAGTTTCCACATTTCAATCGTTTAAATTGCGAGACATGACGTCTATTTTTTGTTAAATTAACTATACCTTACTTCTTATGAATTAATTTTAACTTTTGTACTAAGTACCTACACACAACGAAGATTTTGTGCACTAAACAACTTAGTAAGTTCAAGGTCAATCACCAAGAAGCAGCCTGCTGGCGTGGTTGGTTAAGACACCGCCTATCATGTCGCAGGTCGTGGGTTCGATTCCCATCCAGGACAAACATTTGTGTGCATGAACATGTCTGTTTGTCCTGAGTCTGGGTGTAATTATCTATATAAGTATGTATTTACAAAAGAAAAAGTAGTGTATGTAGTATATCAGTTATCTGGTTTCCATAGTACAAGCTCTGCTTAGTTTGGGATCAGATGACCGTGTGTGAAATGTCCCAGGATATTATTATTATTATTTTTATATTTCTCGGGACCCTGTGGTCCCGGACCTTTGGAAGGCGTACGAGGAGCCGAAGCCAACTCGCAGAGGCCCGTTAGATAATTTTAAATGATGAGGAGGCACCAACCGACGATTATCCCTGTATGCACTATGCAAGTGCACCCAAGGACAACCCCCGGTTGGTACAGGACTATTGTTGTACGTGGAAACAAAACATATTGGGCTATGGGTTTGGGTGGCTAAAGTGGATTGGGTTACTTGAACTATGGAAGAACTATGTCCCCTGCCTGACCAATGTTATATATTATACACGGATAAAATGGCAGGGGGTGACTTGCACGCTCAATAATGGGCCCGCGGAAACGGCCGCTAGCACATAGTGACGTAGCGACAAGGGGGCAACACTTCCTGAGGTGCTTGAGGAGTGGAGAGGTATTCCACGGCTATCAGGACAATCCCGGATGTACGGTCAAGATCCCTACCAGCACCTTACTGGAATACTTCCTTCCTCCGAGCACGTTTGCTCTTGCGAATCTCCACTCAAGCCAGCCAATAAAGGCAAGAAAGAGGTGGGAGCTCTGTTCCTCGTCAGAGTTCACTCCAGCCGGCCAATAAAGGCAAGCCAGAGATGAGGACAAGATTTCTCCCGGGAGATAGGGTCCATGGGGTCACTACTGCCCAACAGCTCGCCACATGCTGCCCTGCGGATTTCTGTATCTCTCTTGGTCTGGCTCCTCATCCTAGACCCATTCCGGCCAACTCTACCGGCACAGACCTAAAGTTTGGAGCACGCAAGCCCCATCACGACGTCAACGTAGAGATACAGCGGTGAGGTTATTATTATTATTATTTTACATTTCTCGGGACCCTGGGGTCCTGGACCTTTGGAAGGCGTACGAGGAGCCGAAGCCAACTCGCAGAGGCCCCTTAAATAATTTTAAATGATAAGGAGGCACCAACCGACGATTATCCCTGCATGCACTTGCAAGTGCACCCAAGGACAACCCCCGGTTGGTGCAGGACTATTGTTGTGCGTGGAGACGAAACATATTGGGCTATGGGTCTGGGTGGCTAATGTGGATTGGGTTACTTGAACTGTGGAAGAACTATGTCCCCTGCCTGACCAATGTTATATTATACACGGATAAAATGGCAGGGGGTGACTTGCACACTCAATAATGGGCCCCCGGAAACGGCCGCTAGCACATAATGACGTAGCGACAAGGGGGCAACACTTATTATTATTATTATTTTTTACTTTTTACATGCATTTCAATTAGGTTTATTTTTACATGATATAAATACACTGGAATATAATAGGTGATACTCGATAGCCATACGCTATGAGCGTACTTCGCCAAATATTTCAATACAGACTCAATAGGTCACGTCCCGTATGTATGCGATCCATTGAGCCCGAAATCGGAAAAATATTGAGCCAGGATAGTTTTTTCAAAGCCGGGTATTTTAATCACGAAAGTTTGATATTTGAGGGTTGACATTGTAAGGCGCTATTAACATCATAAATGGTACAAATGATAGTCACTATTCATAAAATTCTCGCTTTGATCAGAGTAGACAAGCTCTACACACGTCTTACCACAAGACACTTGCGTCCCGCTTTGCAAACACGGTCTTCCCGCGTCGCGGCCGCGTAGGTGTGCAAGGTGCGAAAACAACACCAACACGGACAGTGTTCACCGCGAGTCTGATGCTCCCGCTTACCAGTCGCTTTGGTTGCTCAGGTGTGGCCGAAGCTTATAATATATTTGGACATCCCTTCGAAGGCCAACAAACGTGCAGTAAGTGACGGTAACCAACGCCGAATCTCCTTCGATGGCATTCGTTGGGCCAGTGTGTAAACAAACAGCATGATAAAAATCTGCCCGGCTGGATGTTTGTTTCAGTCTTTCAGTCGCGGACAGTGTGAACGTGGTTCGGCACGCCTCCGTGGACGATTCGGGAGTTCTAAGCAAGACGAACGCGTGCTAGTGCACAAAATTAAATTTATTTACATTAATTCTTAACTATATTTAGTAACGTTTCTCGTCCTTCAATAAATCTGGGTCGTCTTAAATTAATTTCATGTAAAAAAGGAGGGTTATTTAACCAAACAGAACGCAACTATTCATCATCTGTTAACTTTTGTGTTCCATATCCATTGAAGCCGGATTGAAGCAAATGCGTGATTTGTAGTAATTTAAAGTATTGTTTTTCTTTTCTTTCTCTTACTCATACCTAGGCTATATCAGCCTGTCTCATTTATTTCAATTATTTCACCACCAGAGAAGAATAAAATTGAAACTGTCTTTCCATTTGACAAAGAAAGGTGTCAAATCACAACAAAGGTTGACTCAGAATTGTTTTGAGTGTGGATTGCATGAATTGCATTTATTTTTCAGTCAGTCAGTTGTTCAAAAATAAATTAAAATGGTAAATTTTGTCAGCAGTTATATTGGTGGATCGAATACTATTAGTTATTTGCTTAACGTACACTTCTATAGTTTCAGTTTGGGTTCAACATGTTTCACGAAATCAGCAGGCCCTTTAACATGACCTACAAATGTTATTCTGTCTCTATGTTGCCTGGAAATGAGAGACAAGATGTGGAAAGAGGAGGGAAAAGTAAGATGTTTCGTTGTAATTTTGTATACGTCTATTCTGTGACACTAGGCCATATGGCACAACTATAAACCTAATCATATTCCTCGAGACTTTTTTTCAATAATTGATCACTTTCCAATGTCTGAGTTAAGAGGGGACCCATCCCCAGACACTGCATTTTAAAAGAAATCATTTCTGGATGGGTATGGGTTAACAGTTAAAAAGTGCAAAAAATAGAAAACCGATTGGTTGATGACTACACAAAAATTTTGTTCCTACCTCAAATTAACATCTGCTTTTAACTTAGCTACATTTTGAATCAGCTCTGCCTTTAATTTTTAACCCTTGTCTCGAGGTTGCGATATCGGGTGTGACAATAAATAATAAATTGTGTCTCACTACTCGGGATTCAAAAGGTTGATACTGCATATTATCCATGTATCATGCAGTCGTCATCATTTTGGTAACATCAATAAAAAATAAAATCATTTTTTTTCTTTCAGTCATAATGCCACCTTCAGCACTGGAACAGCTGACAAGGCTGAATATTGAGTACCCCATGATATTCAAGTTGACAAATAAAAAAACAAAAAGAGTCACACATTGCGGTGTGTTGGAATTTGTTGCTGATGAAGGAAGAGTTTATTTGCCACATTGGGTAATGTATAAACAAATGAGACATTAGGCTTTTAAGTCAGATTGGTAAATCTGCTATTGTTTAGGTCAACAAATTGGTGGATAGTCTTCTTGAAGAACTAAGTGTGGAAACCAAACCTAATAACACAGAACATAGAACTGGTGGACAGTGAGATGATACTATGCTGGATATAAGACTAACAAAACATATTAGCCTTATCAAACCATGCTCAGTCAGACAGACTTAGATATTTCAAACAATTACCTTAATTTTAGAGCAGTGCTGGGCCAGTGGTAATGTCTGCAACTTACCGAGTTCTAGGTTGTAGGTTTGAACCCTGACAGACGCTTTACTTTGTGTACGTTATTTCATCACCACTGCTCTAAAAAATGGTAAAGGAAAACTTAGTGATGGAACCGGCATTCCTAGAACCGATAATTCGAAGATATGTGACACCCATCGACCCACTCTGGGCCTGCATGGTGGATTACGGTCCACTCCCTCTCACCTGATATATATATAGACTGATATATATACATAGGCTGATGTTGCTACTTAATTTCAGCATGAAAATGTACATATTTATTGAGCTCTGAGAGAATATCATAGATGTTATACAAGACAAGTTGTCATCTATGACAAATATTTCTCAAGTAAAACTAAACAATTTCAATTTTCAAGATACAACCCGACACTGACCTGCAAATTGCAAAAAACGCAAGAAAATTTGAATTTCACGGGTTACCACTGCGGATCCACCTTAAGTTTAAGAATCCCTTCTACTCTTTTCTTGGAGAGGGAGAGGGAGGCCAAAGATAAGATTGAATGGTAGCGTGATGGTTGACAGGGGAGAATGGAAGAAGAAAACGTGTTGCGCCGATCCCAAGTAGCCCAGCACGACCAGACCAGCACGAGTCGTGAGCACAGATGGGCAGTAGTGGGGGGAAGCTCGCGCATGTACACTTTTGGCCAAATTTATTCAGTGCCGTTTTTATGAAAATTGTTGATATGTACTTACACAACCTATAATTAAAATATTAGTGTTACTTGAAATTTTACTTTGTTGGAGGCCTTCGTGACTAAAATATAATTATGTCAATAAAACAATATAAATTGATTATAAGTGTTTTTTCTTTGTTTATTTATGTTTTTACAACGTTTTGAATAATTTACAGCATTCTTGGTCGTAGGCAAAAAATCGTCTCAATCCGGAGGACATTTAACAAATACGAAATAACAAAAATAAACTATTTTAAAATCCAAAACGAAAGTCACTAAAATTGCACGAAAGTGTACAGTAGCCGAATGACACGCGAAAGTCCAATAGACGATGAGCACCGATTGACGAACCAATCGCGTGCAGTTCGGCGCCCTCCGGCTTCTTCATTCCGCCAAAGAGACCCGAAAATTAACTACTGCGCAGGTGTCAGTCTGTGCTCACGACTCATGCCGGTTACTGTAACATGGGATAAGGGCAGGAAGATGATGGAGGTGATGATGATAACTCTTTTCTTTTTCTTAATAATCATGGTGATACTTCTAGATGATGACCAACTTGGTAGTAGAAGAAGGAGCCCTACTTCAAATAGAAAGTGTGTCTCTACCGGTTGCCACATTCTCCAAGTTCCAGCCTTTATCTGAAGACTTTCTAGATATATCTAATCCTAAAGCAGGTATGTATTGTTTGGACATACAGTAGAGTACATGAACCTACTTATTTATGAATGAATTTATTACCTAATTTTGGTGGCACATTTTGTATCTGAATTTTTTAATAATATTAAAAAAAAAAACCATAATAATAATAATATACAAAATGTTCCACCAAAATTAGGTAATAAATCATAGTTTTGAAATTCACTCTTATTTATACTAGTAAAAAAGCTGAAGAGTTGTTTGTTTGAACATGCTAATCTTTGGAGCCATCAGTCGGATTTGATTTTTTTTTTTGCATTTGATAGCCCAATTCTGAGGAAGGTAGGCTATTTAAAATCATTATTCAGATTCGACAGCGAATCAACACTTATTGAACGTCAAAACAAAAGTTACAAGAACCAGCCCCCAATTCACCCAAACTACACCATCACTACCGCCGAGTGTTTAGACTTGGAAGAATAAGTGGCACATGAACTCCCCAGCGATATTATTTATGATAAAAAACTTTTATTTGTTTATTTTTTGTATGATGATTATGATTATTACTTTGGGCCTGTGGCTAAGTAATAACAGCCGCACCGATCGATCAGTCAGGTTAAGCTACGCTTGCCGCGGTTGGTACGTGGATGGGTGACCATCTTTACTTACCAAGACACGGGTCTCGGAAAGCACGTTAAGCCGTTGGTTCCAGCTGTCATTCGTGGATCTGCGACAGTCATTGTGGGTCGTCAGAAGCCCGGAAGTCTGACAACCAGTCTTACCAAGGGGTATCGTATTACCCAGTTCTGTGTTGTGGAGGTCAGATAGGCAATCGCTCCATGTAAAATACTGGTATTCAGCTGCATCCGGTTAGACTGGACGCCGACCCCAACATAGTTGGGAAATGCTAGGCATCTGCAACTGATGATGATGATTATGATTTTATTTTCTTAAATGCTGTTGATTGACTTACGAACGGCCTGTAATTTTTACACAGTCGGTCCTTCAGTATTGTCACAAGTACAGTAGGTCATAAAATTAAAAATACACTGTTAAATTAAACCTAGTTTGGGTGCCAGGTGATAATACTCAATGCACTTTTATTTTGAAGCATATTACTGTACTTGTAACCTTTGTGAACATTTTACTGGAAATAAACATTATTATTATTATTATTATTATTATTACTGTACTTTCAAAAAATGTTTTTTTTTTTATTATTTGTAAGGTTAGTATTTTAGGATAATATTGAAATCAAATTTATTCAAAATGTCCACCACCATTGTCCAACCCCGGCCCCGGCGTTATGTCTCCTCGCGCCACTCCCATGTGTACTTGAGGACTTTTGTCCCTGATCGCACTGCGGCAATTCTGCAAGGAGGCTCGCCGCTTCACCGGAGACCGTGCGGTATCCCGGACTAGCCAGGTGGCCAATGACCCACTGGGAATGGGTAAACTATGATCTGGATTAAGACAAGATACTTTTTATCCGTGTAGTACGTTCCCATGGGATATTTCCCGGCCGCCTACCACTTTCCGGCCACAGAGGATAGGGAGAGCGGCCAATGAAATACCGACACTTCTCTCCTGTGGCTCCACCGCGTCCGCCATCAGACGGTGGCGACCCCGTCAAGGCCGCGGAAGGTAGGGAGAGCGGCGCACTGCAATACCGATACTCCTCTCCCGCCGCGGCCTCCAACCCTCAGCCGCGACGGCCATACGACAACGCGGCCCGCCTCAATTGTGATGTCGCCCAAACGGCATCGCAACCTACTTGTTGGCAGATACGTCGTCGGCTTCCTAGGAAAAGCCCTGACGAGCGGACCCTCCTCGGGTTCCTCTTCGCTTCACCGTGGGTGACCAAGCCAGGCCCGCCTCGACAATGCGGGAACCCACCGGGGGGAATGTATGTAGACTATTGTAGACCTGCAAATATGTATTTTTCTAACAATTCTTCTGTTTCAGTGTTAGAGAACTGTCTACGTAACTTCTCGTGCCTGACCAACGGCGACGTGATCGCCATCAAATACAATTCTAAAGTTTATGAGCTGTGTGTGCTGGAAACAAAGCCAGGGAATGCTGTCATTATTATTGAGTGTGATATGAATGTGAGTTCAATACAATACGTACAGTTACTAATTTCACTAATGACGGTTGTTACATCTGGGTGTGTCCACATCTGGCGTATGCGCCACGAATCACGAATGCGCCGCTAGCGACCCGCTCGTGAGCTGCGTGCGTGCATTTCAAGTTCGCACGCCGTTCCTGCGCCGCCCGTGCGCGCCGTTCGCTCGCCAGCTACGCACCGTCCGCGAACGGCGCAGAGGCCGCGCGCTGCATGTCTCCTTTCTCCCGCCCGCTCACCCGCTCAGTTCGTTTCTGATTGTTGGAGGCTGAATACAGTATGAAAACGAATGAAAATGCTTGCGCGGGAGCAGCGCGCCCACTGTGCAAGCCTTGTGTGAGTTGCGCTAAAGAGGCGCACCAAACAATTGCAGTAACTGCACGCGTTCAGCGCACGAGCAGCTTGTGAGCGGGTCGCGAGCGGCGCATTCGCCAGAAATGGACTCACCCTTATGTCAATAATGTAAAAGGCACATGCCGCACGCTCTTGGTCTGCAAAGTCGATAACTTTTTCAGGGAGCAACAAACATCTTTTATCTTTTTGTAATTTCATTCTTTTGAAATAATCTGAGAGCATAACTGCAGTGCCCATGCGTCATCGACGACCCCAAGTCTCAGATTCAAATAATTTAGTAAACAAGGAAACGTCAAGAAATGTTACTGTCAAATGTCAGGACAGTGGTGCAAAACATTTTATTGTAAAATTTTTATTACTAAGTAATCATCAGTGGTCGGAGTAGGTAGAGCTGTTTGTGGTGAATGACCGCAAACATTGATGTTAACATGGATATGCCTCTGAAATCCCGGGATTTTGAAATTGTCCATCGATTTAAGTGAGTTAATATGGGTAAGTGGGCAGTTATGAGCAGGTAGTAGGTGAGCATCCAAACAGTATATACTTATATACACACACAGGGATCCTGGAATGTTGTTAGAGGTAGCTTCGTGAAATAATAATAATAGGTTATTTATCACTCCTGAAATTACAAATTTCTCTTAATCTATGTACAAAATCATGGCAATGAATACATATCTATAAGAGATTACGTTGACGACTATACTAGTATAAACTGTGTCACAGTCGTCAGCGTCTTCCACACTTATTTATTAAAACCACAATTCATTGTTTTAAGCACAATATCTGTAATATTGATGAAATGGAACGGTTGTAAAATGAAACGAATAAAATAAAATAAAATTTACAGGGAAAACAAACTATTCAGAATAAGTACGTTACCACAATGATGACTGAAGAATGTGTGTGTAGTGGGAGTGAGGGTGTGAGGCTGTGTATGTAAAGTAGGTGTAAAGAAATTGGTGTCTTTCTTTCAACATGTTTAACTTTTAGTAATTTTTTCAGTTTCATTATAGTTTAATCGTAGGAGCCAGTTTCGTGTTACATCCTTAAAATATGAACTAATTAAGTAAAACTGTTAGAAACAATACTAAATATACTTTACTGCACAAGGAAATATTATATATTTCTATATTATTTTTTATAATATTTGGCATATCCATGTTATGTCCGCATGTCACAAGTAGCATAAACAGCTCTACCTACTCCGACCACTGGTAATCATCTATAAAATTAAAGTTGAATAATTATGATAATTACCTCATTACTAACATAGTGGTAAGATAATGTTATACTAACAAAATATGGACATTTAAATAGTCTGAAATAAACGGATTTTATTTATTTTATTATTATAAGAACTATGCAAACAAAATACCGTAGCCAAACAATGATTTGTGTGGTGTGGTGGAGACGCGGCTTATGATCGTCATAATCAGGCCTTTTAAGCCCACTGCCTATTTCATCCAACATGAGGCAACACATGCTACTTAAGAGTTGTATGTAATATGTGTGTTGTTAAAGATGTAAGTAGCTACATAAAATATACAAAGAGACATGCATTTGCATTTAAAACCACACATGCATCGGTCTTTTGAAATGAAATGAATCCGATTTCATGTCATGTATCTGAATCTGAATAATTATCGATTTTGGAGTCGGATTCATTCACATTTACGACAAACCTATCAGTAATGTCATCAATTAACTATGTGGTTGAGTTGGCACATTAATAAAATTCATCTTCTACTTTTTCAGTATTAAAATGAAAATTAAAATCAAAACATTTTCAACATTGTAATTTTCGTACATAACATATTTTGTAGCAGAAAATCTCCTTTTTTAATAACTTTTTAAAAATTTAAAATTCATAAAAATAATTACGGTAAGTATCATATTTTTTAATTATTATTTCTAAGATAGCTAATAGCCATTTTTTATGAATTACCATTAAGATTTTTTTGATCTGTTATCCCTTTGTTTACATAAATTATCTGAATTAGAGACTTGGGGTGGCACGGTCAAAAACAAAATGCACTAGAAACGTGCCTGGTACTGATTTTTAGCTAGACTCTATGAAAATTCTCCATGAAACAGAACTATCATCAATTAAACACGTAATAATTGAGTCTGTATTTGGTGAACAGAATAAAATATTAAATTAATCAGTACATAATACCACAGATAATACAAAAAAAAAATAAGTACAATATCTTAGCAAAATTTTTATTGCTCATTATCTCCTAAGTGCATTTTGGGTTAAGTTCACCACTCTTGCGATGATAGCCTTAATTATGAATCCAGCACAAGTAAAGGTAGAGTTTGCAAATTTTTCTCAATCTAATCTATCCCAACAGGTAGAATTCGCCCCGCCAGTAGGCTACAAAGAAGAAGAACGTATACCCCGCGACGACAGTGGCGCCACCACGGGCATGGACGAGGACCCGTCGAACATGATGCCGGAACCCAGCGGCTTCATTGCTTTCAGAGGCGAAGGGAATCGGCTGGATGGTAAGAAGAAGAAGCCGGTCAGTGAGAGCGATTCTGAGCCGTCGGCGTCGCAGTCTAAACAGGTGGGTCACAATTCTCTTGCCCTTGCAACGAAGTTCTTTAACGCGGCTTGCGGTAGGAGTTGACTGGTAGATATCATCACGTAACAAAAAAGCGTTATGCCCCCTCCATGCGACTTGCGAAGTGTCAATTTTTTAAATTTGGTTCTATGTTCCTTGGGGAACGATGCCCAGTTTTATGCTCCTGATTATCGCCTAAAATATCCACACTCCTTTGAAACTTATTCTGTATATAGGTATTATCGTGCCACGCCATTTTGTAAAATAATCAAGATGGCGATTGGCGAACCGGTACGAGGCTCAAAAGGTTCACACCCCTTTTTACAGCCGCCGAAGATAGCGGTGAGAAGGAACTTCGTTCCCAAGCGGGCCGCGGGGGTCCCCCAACCGCACACGATTTTTGTTTATGATACTCATGATCACTTATGGTAGACGAGCCCAGAGTGTTTTTGAGCAAGCGTATACAGGACGAAAATTTAAGATATTTGATGGATTTGGCCATCCATGCTGATTTGAAACATTCATCCTGTATACAGGGTGACTGGTAAAATGACCAACAACTTTTACTATTTTTATTTCGCGATTTTAGGTTTGTTCCCATAATAAAAGTTGTTTGTTATTATGAGTACAATCACGTGTTATGTATCGGTCTCTAATTACCAGTCACCCTTTATCGTGTACTCGGAATGTTCTAATTTTGCTTGTCCACTTAACTATTAATCATTACTCTCAAATATTTGCTATTTCCGAACTTCTAAATACTGACAAATATTTACAAAAGTGTCAGCTTCAAAGAAAAATAGAAACTAAAGCTAATGTGTTTGTTGATTTGGAAGTAAATGCAAAATTATGACCACTTTAGGGTACTTTCCTAAATCAATCCATCAGAATGATATTTATATAATTATTCACTATCAGGACATGTTACAATACTGCACAGAATAACTTTTATTCTAACAGCTCATAGACTCAGATCTGGACACATCCCATGTAATAAGTTCTTGTTCATGATGAAAAAAACTAATTCGCCTAATTGTGTGGAGTGTGGAGTTGTGGAAGACTTACATCACTTATTGATGGACTGTGCTAGATATGAGTCTAATAGAAATTACCTGATTGGAGTATTGAGGTTGAACCGGCTTGAAATAGGCACATTCCATAGAATTCTCTCTCAACCAAATGGTGATGATGCGAAGAGTCTGTTCAGGTTCATGGCCCAAATGTAAACTGTAGCAGTGTGTTTAGGGTACGATGGGACTGTCATACGCATTGCGATTATAAAAGTCCCTAATTAAATAAAGAAAAAAAAAAAAAAAAAAAAAAAACTTTTATTCGATTTTTTTTTTAAGTTCAGTTTATATTGTATTCCTAAATACCTTACTGGGTATCAGTCAGTATGTGCCCTCTTGTGTTGCACTTGGTATAAACTCGACCATAAAGAGGCTTCATAGCCTTCTGCCGCTCATACATCTGTATGTACACCTGATGTAGCACTCTTAAGAGCGCTATTGTTGCTCCGATTTGTTATAGGGCTTAAAAAACCATACCGGGGGGCTAAAAAGTTTTGAGCCTAGGGATGAGCCGTGGATGACTGAGACATGATGATGTTTACGGATTCATTACTAAAAGCGTAATGATGCTAATGACATGAAACTCTGTATTTATACTAAAGAGGGTATTCGTAAATTAATAATAAGCAGCGCGAGACAATAATGACACGTGAAGGTACTTAGGCTCAAAACTTTCAGCCGCCCTGGTAGATAGACCAAAAGCACTGGTATTCGTGATGGATACCTGCAGTAATTTTTCAATAACTTTACTACTATGTACTGTGGCTGACTCCGCCTATGTATGTGGAAGTTCTGATTCCACCGAGGGGTAGTTATTCTACAAAATAATAAAACTTTAGGCCAGAATAACTGTTTGACTATAATCAAAAGGAAATTAATCCAGTCCAGTAATCCAGGGAGGCAATCCAGTCCAGTGCTAGAATGGAGCATATTGTCTACAGTACATATTACAGTCGTTCAGTCAGCCAGACAAAAAACAGCAATGTGTGTAACTGTTCAACATTGACACTAGATTGGCCGTCTACACTGTTCCAGTAGCGCAGGAATGGATGAGCTGGAATGACAAATTAGATAGTCAATCCAGTCACTGGACTGATTTTTTCATCGGAATGGGGGTACATTCCAGTGCTGTAAATGCTCGAATAATGTGAACCGGGCATTACACCAAGTTTGATGCAATTTTTCCGTAATCCGATAAAATTCTTTGAACATTGCATTATTTTGATAGACACGAATATAATAGTAATTAGCGTCAGTCCATTTAATGCGCAGTTACGAAAGAAAAAGTGAGGCGCTGACATGTTTGCCAATATTAGCATAGAATGCGCACGCGCTTGCGCTTAGCAATGTATTGTAAATCGTACAGTTTATTAGCTTTCTGACTAAACTCGTCATGCTAGTAATTCTAGAACTGTTGTCGAAAGTGGTATGGCTAAAATTGTGTTTTTTTTTATATACCGTAACTCTGGGGTATTAATGAGACCATGCTTTTGAACAACTTTTACCATGGGACCAAACCTGAAATCGCGAAAAAAGAAATCTGCTGTTCCCTACATTTTGACGAGTTTTTCGATCATAAATGTATGGGACAGCTGATTTTTTGCCGTTAGGACCCGTTTCTGTTCGAACCCAGTTAGGCGTGTATTTCGCTTTATGCAATTTGTTTTATCACCTGCCCTTAACTTTTAATTTTATAAGTTTGCGATTTTATTTTATTTTTATTTTATCTTATACTATGACGTAAAATTTCTTGAATTACTTAGGTAGATTACTTATCTGAAATAATTGATTTGATTTAACTACATTCTTCATTGTTGTGGCCTATAACTACATCCTTTAATTCTTTCTTTCTAGCCCTACGTCCGAGGCATCCCAGACTACGACTACGTGGTAGGAACCCTGAAGTTCATCAGGAACTCCCGGCCACCCAGCGCCAAGGAGGAGACACCTTCCGAGCCCTTCACCGCCTTCAAGGGCGAGGGGTTCACGCTAAGAACTACCAAGTCCAAGAACTGAGTACCTATAGTAGATAATTGTTAGATTTTTTACTCGTAATGTTGTCTGTAGATGGAGCAGTTTTATTTTTGTGATGTTGCAACTTTTATCTTTTGATTAATATTTTTTGTGTGTGGTTGAATTAAGAGAGATTTACCCTCAGTTTTTAAAAGCAGTAAATCTCATAACTATGTGAAAGGTTGACATAAATAATAACAGCGAATCAAATTACTTGACACCAAACCTCGGGGGTAAGACGATTGTTAAATCATCAGCACGATAATTTATCGGCACTTCTGTACTAGTGCGAACGAAGGTTTATAGTCGAGACCATACCTGGAGTAGCATTTTGTGTCAAAATATCGGACTAGGGATGCGGGAATTCTGGCTATGGTCTTGATTGAAGGCCTTCGTGAAATGTACTCTCTCCTTAATTTGAGCACACAAATAGTCCAAGCTGCCTTATCAGTTATCAAATATTATTTGTTTCATATAGATGAGTCATTTCTTAGGGATTGACTTCAACTATCATTGTTATCAAACAAGATACGATATCACTGTTTCATCTACAGATCAACGGAAAAAAAGATACCTAGAACGTTTTATAAAGTTGTGTGATTGTCAAATTAATGAGCAATAGTGAGCATTGAAGCTTGACGTTCGAATATATAGTTCTCGCTTGTAAATATGGCACATCGAGGTTAAGAAGAGAGGGTGTTTCAGCAAAACAAAGCACTTTTTTCAATTAAACTATTTACAGGCAATTTTGCAATGTGAAAAAGTCTGTCAGTTAGTCAGAAAGTTGAGTCGCCCGTTCTAAAACGTAGATCTCTATGTAGAAGAACAGGCAAGAGAATCCAAAGACACTCTTTTAAATCAAGATATAAAAAAACCTGGGTACATACATTATTCTTGTTGCTTCAAGCTACATTATATTTGATGTGAGAACAATATAAATAAATAATAATAAAGAAACAATTCAGAATACAGAGGAGCGATTATGTATTCAGTAGATGATTCTGGACCCCCTGGTTCAAAAATTTTTCGTCAGTTATTAAAAAAAAATCAGCTGTTTCCTACAAGAGTGCAATACTTAACGCAGTCAAAATGTATGGAACAGCTGATTTTTTTTTTTTAATAAACGAAGAAAAATTTCAACGCAGGGTGGTCCAGAATTATGTACTGAATACGTGGTTTCAATTAATTTGATAACCTAATCGCCCTCTGTATAATATTAAAAATAAGCCAGTTAAGAGATCACCGGTCTTATCCGGCGACGGCGCACACGCTAGAAGTGAAAACTTATGGACTGGAGCCAAGTATACGCGATTCAGCGTCACCGACCGACTGGAGTCGAGTACACCCGATTCCGTGTCTTGCGCGACTACCCGAGCGTGACGGTTCAGTTTCGTTCACTGTTCAGAAAGAGCGCAAGTTTGTCTTTATAGAGCGTCGTCTCTGTCACTCAAACCTGTGCTGTGACAGTCTCTTTTTAATGCTAGATGTGTCGTGCTTTTGATCCGTAGTTAACTCAACCAATGGTTAAACATAGTAAGTAATGGTTGAATTTTGGCTAAATGTAGAAGGCTAATCATATTTTTTAACATGAATGTATTCATGTTAACATGACTATGTTAAAAATTAGTAATAATGGCATTTTGGCAAATATATTTAGCCAAAATTCAATCATTAGTTACTATGTTTAACCATTGGTTGTGTTAATTACGGATCAAAAAACCGGCCCTAAGAGCGTTTATTCAGCGCGAGCTATCAACGTCGCATTTCTAGAGATTTTTCGTGATTATTTTAATAAATTTAAATCAAAGTACTATTTTTTTCGGCCAAACGCGCGGAATAAACGCTCTTAACGCCCAGATGCTTTACCTTGTTTTTGAGATAGGTGTGCCTGATTGCATTATGTCATGTTTTGAAGCCATATGTGTACATTTCCGTTATGAATATAAATATTAGAAATATAAATGTTTATTAATAGCTGCGGAGATTACTTCTATGTAAACAAAACAACGCGTGCCTTGTCAAAAATACGTTTAAACGCTTCGCCCTCAATATGTAGGTACCTACTCATTTTACCTAATCTGCGAAGTTAAGCCCCATTTACACGATGCAAGTTTCTTACCTGTGGCATAAAAAAAAAATTGAAGCAACACATGTATTGCACCGTTATACACTGTTTAAACGAAGCAACTTTTTCTGTTGCTTCAAGTTGTGATGTCACATCACAGGCAATTAAATCGAACCGTGTAAATCAGGCTTTACTCTAGCTAGGGTATCAAACTTAAATATGCCCATGCTATACTACAAGCCAATGAGACGAGATAAATTTCATGCTTTGGTATTAAAAACTTTAACCTAATTGCGTTTCGTTCAGTTTCCATTGCAACTAAAATTATTTTATGACGTTTATCGATAGATTTTACATTCAAAAATCAACTTAGACAACTTGAGTTTTAAGTTGATATCTGTATAAGTTGCAATTTTGTGTATTTATCACGTCTCGTTGGCCTGAGTATAGAATAATCTCTTGAGTCTTTTGTGGACGAGGCGCTTTAGAGTCTATTCAAACCGCAAAATCAAGTATACATATGTGTTACAATAACAGTGGCGTAACTGCCCTGTAAATCGTAGCTAAAACACAACTTTGCATTGCGATGCAGTCAGGCCGAACGCATGCTAACTGAATTGAAACTAAAACTACCTGTGTTATACAGGTTGTTCAATTCAGTTATGGCCTACATACTATTGACGACAGTTGTTATGATGCCTCAAGGGTACCACAGAGTAGTAATTAAATGATGGTTCCAAAATCGTCTTATGAACTTATAAAAGTACCTCAACTTATTGCAATATGTACCCAAAAAATACGGTGTATTCCCGTTTGTCCCACTACCGTCGTAACTGGTTCCCACCAGTTACGACGGTAGTGGAACAAACGGGAACGAGAATTTAAAAAATAATAATATATTAAATTTATTCCCGTTCGTCCCACTGGCGAAATCAGTGGGACGAATGGGAAAAGTTATTGATTTTATCGTGTATTCCCGTTCGTCCCACTGAATAATATTATGCGGGTAATTTTAATCGTTAATTGCACTGATTACTTTTCAAATAGTAGCTGGGTAAAATAATTATTATCCCAAATAAACTGTTCTTAGTTTTTTTTTTTTTTTATAAATACGAAATATACTAAACACAACTCTGAAATCAAATGTTTCATAAAACAAAAAAAATCTGCTGTTTCATACAAACTTCAATATCTACCTACTCGACCAAAATGTATGAAACAGCGTGTTTTTCGTGATTTCAGTCGCTCCCATAATAATAATAATCAATAATCAATAATCATTTATTATTTGTATAGCATAGGTAGTAAATACAGTTCTTATAACAGAGTTCATAGGTCGCTATGTTATGCCAAGAGGCGTACAAATATGGTTGCATGCGAAATAAAATTTGGTCATGCGGGAGGTAAATTATTTGGTAGGTATGTCAAAATTAAGAAAATGAACTATAATGAAATAAACTATATAAACGTACATACATTCCGGGTAAACAAAAGAAATGCATCCTTGAAACTTCCTTGAACTTAATATTATAAATGCTAAAGTAAGTTTGTTTGTTACCTTTTTACGCCTAAACCATCCTGAAATTTTGCATATACGTTGCCAGCCTGTCAGCTGTACAGAAACGGACATATCTTTCATCCCGAAAAAAAGTGCTGTTCCCAAGGAAAACGACAATAACGTTCTTATGATAATAGATGGCGCCACGTGTCTTTCGAATCATGATTATTATAGAAACTTTAGTAGTGTGTTTTTTTATTTTTCTAATACATTTTGTGAGTCATAGTGTCGATAAATCGGTTTTTATCCTCCTAACTATAATATTATAGATGCGAAAGTGAGTTTGTATGCTTGATACCTTTTCACGCCCTAAACCACTATTATAAAATAACGCGAGCGAAGCCGTGGGCAGAAGCTAGTATATTAATAGTTGATCACTGACTGTTCACACCGCGCGCGCGAGTCATCGTTTGTCACAGTGATAAGAGCTACCAAAGAGAGTACTCGCTCAGCGACGCTCGCTTGGCGTTCAGAGCACTCGCTGAGACTCGCACTTGGTACACTCGCTGCTCGTTGCTCGCGAACTCGTTTCTAGTTTCTAGCTCTACTCGCTTCTCGCTCATCGTTGGCAGTGGGACAAGTGCCTAATAGAGGGAGCGAATGTCAGGTAAACCAATAGGATTCACGCAAATAAAAACAGCGAATGTCGGGTAAACCAAGAGGATTCACGCAAATAAAAACAATATTATCGGCACCCTTTTGTCAGGTAGCGACATCGCTGGCGCATCCCGCCCGAGCTATGTAATATAGCTATTGTTACATTTTAAATGAAACAATAATCACTAAACAATATGTTTTATATATATTACCTATATAAGAAAAAAATCTAACAGAACAATTTATTTGGTATAATAATTATTTTATCGAACCAAGTAATTTGAAAAGTAATTGTGCAATATAACATACACAATGTTATTCAGTGGGACAAACAGGAATACACAATATATTTAATATTATTTTTTAAATACCCGGATAACACCAAAAATACATCTTTTTTATGTAAAATGACCTGAAAATGTATGATTAAAATTAGAATTCAAATATTCCAACTTTGAATGTCAAGCTGTAGTATTCATGAAATTATAGCTTTGTTTGTTTGTGTTCCTACAATACATAATAATTAATTTATACTTTGGGGCGTAAGTAATATTGACGATGTTCTTTACGCCCTTTGAGGCTCTAGCTACATAATAGCGTCATCCCTAAACCATGGGGGTACAGAACATTCGATACTTGGTTTATGGGCGACACTTTTTCCAGTGACCAAGTGTTTTACCAGTATAAAGTCCTTTAAATAAAAAATCTTTTCAATAAGGTGATTGACAAAACTGGTAAGCCACTTGTGGGCCATTGTGTACAGACGCCTTCATTGATTGTGTGGCCCTCATGCATAGAAATGGGGCATAATCAATGATTGGTGTCTGTACAAGGCTTTAACTATGTTGGAGTCCGCATCCAATTCAGGGACCTTAAAATATGAGTTTGTTTTACTGTTTACATGCTATCATCCTGTATAGTTGATAGCTTCTGATTTGTAATAAAGCCATGGATGGAACATTAATTATAGTTGGCTCAACCTTTGTCATGCATGAGCTATATTTCTGCTCCTATGGTCCTGCTTTATACTTTAATTCATTGTTATTGTTGAGCTTTTTTTTTCTTCTAAAGTTGGATGAAATAGCTGACAGTTAAATTAATATGTATTATTGTTTCATGTAAAATTATTTGTTTTAGCAAGAAATATAAGTAATTGATATTATTTGAATAAACATCCTATTAAAATCCACTGGTTTTGTTTCATTTAAGTATGTGGACATTTTATTTTAAAAAGACAATATTATTAAAAATAGTTTATTAAAATGTATAATACAATCAATCATTTACAAGTCAAAAAGAAATGTTTTAAATGCCTTTAAGTTTTTGGAATTCTTTTTTATATTATACTCTATAACTTATTATTAAAAATTAATGTTTACGATATTAAGCTATCATAATTCTGATATCTTTACATACTTAACACAATACTGCTTATAAATTAAAAAACATATTCCCTTTTAGACACAGTAGTAAAAGCATCAAGCAGTTATATAAAATATTGAGTGAATTTGTTCATGATTATACAGGTTTGCTTTTTCAAACCTAACTAATCGTCGCCTTGGATGGCAATAGAGCCAAGCCACAGCACTACACTTATGAGTTACAGACATTTAATTATCTTAGAATCTTATTGAAACAACAATAAAGTTTATAGGCAAATTTGAAAAAAACTTGCTTACAGTCACGATATCTGTTAGATTTATTGACTACTATAAACTATGGCTCTTTCTCAACACATTATTGAATTATGCGAAAATTGTGGCTTAGCTCTATTGCCCTCCAAAGCGACGTAATATGCAGGCAATATCCTTAATTTACAGGTTTAAGTTATAGTACAAGTAAGTTAGGACACTTTCAATTGGGACTTGATTAATTTATATCTACAAACGTACATATAACAGTCATAAGGAAAATTACACTAATTCACCATTATTATAGCACTAAATAATATTACTTTATGCTTCTATTAGTCATACTCATGTGGGAAGATTTTAAATTTAGAATCTCTTCAAGAACTCTTCTGAGCAAATCCTGGCGCGCGCGTTCACAGCCAGTTTCATTTCGCTAATTTCCTTATCAATTTCCTCCATGAAATATATCACGAAATCGACTAGTTTATGTTTAAACATTTGCTCGGTGTGGAAATTTGTTATTAAGAAACTGATATGATATCCGTCTACCGGTTTCCGCCTCAATACGATAAAGTTTTCCGCTCTCATCATCATGAACCGCATAAACTTTTTGCACAGGATCTTTTCGATCTCGTCCGCCTGCTTGATCATAATGCTCACTCTAATAGAGTTTATTGAAGACTCGATCAACACTTTCTCGTTCGCATTACGAGAAATTACCACTGGATTCAGTAGAAGCTCTTTGCTTGTTCTAACCTCGACCTCCGGTTTGTTGTATCGCTCCACTACTTGCGACGAAAAATGCTCTAAACACATCGCCGCAGTTAGCGTATGGCGCACCGCTGTTAAATATGGCTTTAACGTTGCCGACATTATATCGAAATCTAATAAAATTTGGATTATCCGTACCACACCTAGAGCGTTTGACACTTTATTTGACAATTTTGACAGATGAAATTGATGATTACTCATAGATATAAACGCGAATGCACACATCACAAAAAGGTGCGTCACATTTACATGAAATGTTGCCAGAATTCGAACTTACTAAGATCCAATGAACGGTTCCTATTCCTATTATAGTTGACTTTCTATTGCACTGCCAATAACAATAGATATAATAGATAAAGGACAAATTGTCTTTATTAAGGTTGCGCTGCTCACCAACAAATGGAAGGTGTTTTCCTGCAGTCTTCTAGGCCATTTCTGATACAAAAGCCTATGTCATGCATGACCCCACCGCTGTGTGGCATGTAAATACGATAGATAAGCCTCTTGACTAGTGAAGATGAACAAGTCGCAAACTATTGTGTTCGTTCACAAGACTCGTCTTCGTATAATCATAAGACACACATTGAATAGCTCCGATTGGTTTATTTATACAATTGATAATGGAAATTAGAAATAATATTGTAATCTTCTGTTTTTCCTGTGTGAATAAATTATAATTTTCCAAGGTTTTCACTTACCATAAACCCGTATAACAATATTTTCCTTTGTATTTTTTTTTTCAACTGGCAATTGAAAACAATGATGGCGACCGATTGTAAAGTGATGGAAGTCTAACGATAACGGCATGAGTTTTATTAACATTTCCGTAGTTAAAGTTGTACTAAATACATTTTTAACATTAATAGTGAACATATGACCAATTAGTGTAATAGTTTTAACTATCTGAAACCATGGCGCGAGAGTTTGACCACCTTTTCAAACTGCTGATTATCGGTGACAGTGGTGAGTGGGCGAGGCCTGTTATAACTTCACGAAATCACAACCGATAATCGGGCCTGTGCAGCTTAGCCAACGGTCTAATGTTGATATGTTTTAGGTGTGGGTAAAAGCTGTCTTCTCCTGCGATTCGCCGACAACACATTCTCCGGTAGTTACATTACTACGATAGGGGTCGATTTCAAAATAAGGACTTTAGAAATAAACGGTGAGCGAGTGAAGCTACAGATATGGGATACGGCGGGCCAGGAGAGGTTCAGGACGATTACCAGCACGTACTACAGAGGCACGCACGGCGTCATCGTGGTATACGATGTCACGAATGGGGAGTCCTTCGCCAATGTCAAGAGGTGGCTGCACGAGATCGAACAGAATTGTGATGTTGTTAATAAAGTCTTAGGTAAGTGGTATTTGCCCTGAGAACACATCTTGCAATCGGTACAGTCTATTAACTTCCTAATTACCTGTACCTACACCATCATTACGTCTTGGAAGTAAGATACACAAGTAATTACTGTCTAATGACGTTAATTTCAAGTAATGTTTTGTAGTAAATTGATGAAATGTCCACATTATTGCTATTTCTCAACTGTACCATACACTTGGGCTGTAATCACTGTCTAAACATTTAACAACAACAAAAATAATCCTCTGTCACAGTCTAATTAATGTGGCCAGACAAAGTTAATTTCTTATAAGTAAACATTATATAACTAACAGCTTTCTAAAGACAGTAAAGCTGACCATGCTACAAAAAACATGTTATTATATATATTTTTTTAAGCTTATATTGTGGTTCAATTTTTTGTTGGAATATTTTTTTAATCGGCTATCATGATTCATGTGGGTTATTTGATTTTTGTTATTTAATTTTATGACTACACAAAAATCAAATAACCCATTTGATTTTTGTGTAGTCATAAAATTAATAATGTTATGCCTACAATATTTTTTATTTCACTTCCTTATAATATGTTATTCTTTCTATAGCACAGCTTTATCTTCATAATTTTGAATTAAATCAAAAGCATTATTATTCCTTTATTTCAATATCAATAAGTACTATAATATTATTTACATTTATAAATATTTTTATAAAAAAAAATATATTTAAATATTAAAAAAATAATAAGTAGCCCATCGGCATCAGGAACAGGGTCTTAGCTGCCTACTAGTTTACTACCATCAGGGCTTTAAAGAGAGGAACCTCCACACTATGCGTGCCGTGTCCAAGAGAACTGTGTTCCGAGTTAAGCCCTTGACCCAGCCGCGTAATTAGAGCCTCCTGAGGTGTTGGTGGTTGTATTGTTAGTTGCTATTATATTTATTATAAAACTCCATTTGAAATCTTTAAATTTTCTACTACCTAGTTCAATGTAGGTATAAGGTCTTCTGTCATGCAGAGAAAGAGCAATGCTTTCTCTTTAAAGAAACTAAGTAGGTAAAACATTACATCCAAAATTCCAAATAATCATTACATTACACCCAAGAAACAAGTTCCTTCCATCCCTAACACTTTGCAATGCTATTTTAAGTTCACAGTCAGAGCTTGTCTCGGCATCAGTGACTAATCTATTATGATCACAGTGTGAATTTAACATTACTACAATACCTACAGCTACTGTGTAATAACAGGAGGAGTATTAAACAATTACTAAAGGAAGTTCTTTACTTCCTGTATGGATGTATTTGTTATCTCGAAAAATATGTATCAATTTTGTTGATTTTAACACTAATGTGTGGTTTTATACAGTTTCTAGTTGTGAGCTTTTTATATATATATATATATTTATGAAACCTGTGTCACCAGATAATTTTTAGCATGCAGAAAATTTCATATAAATTCTGTTCATTTTTTAAATTTACCGTTTGATGTCTTGACTAGTGGATAATGCATTCTGAACACTCAAACATGCCACATTTCACAATGCATCAGACAGTAAATGTCATTAACAAATAATTTTATTATATTTTCAGTTGGTAACAAGAATGATTGTCCATCAAGAAAAGTAGTAGTGACAGAAGACGCACAGAGATTTGCCAATCAGATGAACATACCGCTCTTTGAGACAAGCGCAAAGGAGAACATTAATGTAGAGGAGATGTTCCTCACTATCACTAAAATGGTAATTATAACATCACACTATTGTGTCTAAAATACTAGTTTTAATACTGAGAAACCTAGGCTGGCTCCCTATAAATGGGACTTAAACATATCTGGTGAAATGATGATGTGTGTTATATTATATTACTGAAATGTTCATTGTGAATTAATGAACCCGTACCAGTCGGAATCAATGCCTAATAAGTTTGAAAGAGGATAAAATTGTTGGAAGAATACTAGTAAAAATAGCAAGTTGTGGTAAAAAATTAAAGTGAAGTAATTTTACTTTTAAGTACTGTAAAAGTTTTCCTGGTGGGAATAGTTTACTTTACCCTGGGATCTAGCTAGTAAATGATTACCTCAACTCGCGTTGCACTCTATTGTGTAATTAGAATCAGAACTAAATTATTTCAAAGTGTCAATATCTATCCGCCCAGCCGCACGTCGGGCTGACGTTACTCGTCTCCTACTCTATTCTTTTTTTATTAATGAACCTCCAAATGTCATAGACATGGCACAAATTACACAGGCTAGTATGAAACCTCTACAGTACTTACACAATACACACTACTGACTACAGTTATAGTCCTACCATTTCAGTTCATATTATCAAATGCTAATTTGCTTAAGGCACTTGTCCCACCTCCAAGCATGAGCGAGAAGCGAGTAGAGCTAGAAACTAGGAACAAGTTGGTGAGCAACAAGCAGTGAGTGAACGACGACGACAAGCGATTACTTGCTGGTATGCGTATGTACCAAGCGTGAGTCTCTCAGTGAGTGTTCTGCCCGCCAAGTGAGAGTCGCTGAGCGAGTACTCTCTTCGGAAGCTCTTGTCGCTGCGACAAACAAGTACTCGCGCGCGGTGTGAACAGTCAGCGATCAATTATTAATATATGCATCTCTGTTGTTTACACGGAATGTGTATTTATTGTACGTTTCTTGAGCGAGAAAATAGCCGATCGTTAGTCCCATCCTCGCTGGTGGTGGGTCAACTGCCAATCTGCCATATAATATACTATTAAATGTATGTATAATATTCTGTTGAAAGTGTTCTATAGTTTCTGCCTACCCCTATGGGAAGAAGGCGTGAGTTTATGTACTTATGTTACTGATTGGTGACATGTATGTACGTTTGAAAGCCAGATGTAGGCACAATATTCTAGAAATACGTATTTATTGAATGATAACAAATACAATATTTCACTAAAAACCAGTTGGAAACCCATATGTTAACACCTCAGAAATTATGAGTCACATTTGAAAGGACTGTACTGCTTCCCTTACTGGTTAACCAATTTAGATAAAGGAATTGCCTAATTGTAGGTTATTTAGTCATGAATCTGCTTACTATTGGCATTAATTTCCTTTGTGGAATGCCTATCTTACTTGTTCCTGCATAAGCATACCTTAAATATATTATGTATAAACAAAGAAAAATCTGAATTTATGTCAATTTATTCTAGATTGTTTAACTAAATTCAGTATTTTATACAAACTTATTTTTATTTTACTTCCTTTGGGAAACTTTATACTGAACATACACTATTTTCAATGGACGCACAAAAGGTGTTGCCATAATCAATGCATGTAGTTTTTAACACAAAAATTCTAATAAAACCTTTCCCAAATTCCAGGTACTAAGATCAAAGCTTGAAATGAAGGAGAGGCAAAATGTAACAAAAGACACGGTACACCTAAAGAATAATATCAAGACCAAAAAGAAATGTTGCTAGTGGTATACGCACCGCCTTGTGCCACGGACAATGTTCTCAATGCTCAAATATGGAGAGATACGTTACCTAGCAGGTTATCAACACCCGTTACATAGGACATGCTTTTGATTTGTAACAAGGTGAAGAATTAATTTATACAATGTTTGATAATAATATGAAGGAATTTGGAAGGCTGCAGACAATAGATGCACCCCCTAAATCTCGCACCGTCACTGCAAAGTGGCAGCATGAGAACTGTGATTTAAAACTGAGTAGTTTTTGAGAATTCATAAATATTATTATTCAAATATTTCATATGATAGAGGAAAAAGTCTCAGTGGGACATTCAAAAAGGTTTCCGAAAAGTATCAATATCATCTTTAAGTCTGTTGTCTGTGGACCCATTTCCATTAAAACAATGCACTTTTTATGTTATTTCTTACTAATAGGTGGTGCTAATTTAATATTGATATTACTTCAGTTTTGGAAGGGAAATCAGTAATGAAAATACTTTTGAGAAACATGCATTTGGTTAGTCTAATGAGTACATCTTGTTATTGTGATCATTGTCAAACTGCTAAATAGGTGTACCAAAAGCAGTGCTAACCCGAGCAAAATGAAACAATTTGTATTTTTAACTCGAAACTGACCAAAATATGAATAGAGTATTGTGTAGTCTACCTAAATAATTAATAATTTGTAACTTGCTAGGTTGAACAATCTCAAGAGCATGTACATACTATGGATTTATTTACTCCAAAAATTATTAGTATATAACGAATGCTTAGTTAATGAATGAGTGTAATCTAATTATCAAAATTTATGTGATGGTTCGACGAATGTTAGCATAAGGAAGTATACCATTAATGTTATTTTTTATTAAATGATAATCACTGATTAGTTACGAACGTTTAGTGGGGCATTGAACGCTTTTAACGGCCGTGATTCACGCATATAACATTGAAGAAGCTGTAATATTAAAGTCGGAAACTTCTAGAAAAGACTACACACGGCAAATATTGCTTTTTTTTGTTGTAGTTTTGAAGCTAGATGAGCAGTGTCTATGGCATTGCGTGATTCCATTTCTGTGGCCCTGTTTGGCCAAATGTTTGGCGTGGATAATAATACTCACGCGTCAAAGTTACAAGAAGCAAATGTTGGTGCCAACATTTGTGAAGGCACATCCAACGATGTCGCAAGACACTAACCAATGTTGATAGATCAGGATTTCTTATAAGACCAATAGCAATTTGTGATTAATTTTGCAAAGGCTTTGATATCGAAGTTTTGGCAAACTTAGGCTTCAAAATGGCCAACAACACATTGTATTTTTGAAAACACAAAAGTATTATTTCTTATGAAAACCTTGCAAGCGCATATTCTGATAAAGTTGACCAATCTTTATCATATAGACGTTGAATCCAGTGTATTTTTCAGTGAGATATATATATATATATATATATATATTTTTTGGTATTAGCATTGTGTTTACAGTACTCTGTATTGAAATTCCAAATTTATTTATTTTGTTCTAAGAGATATTATTAAAACAAATAATTTCTGGGTATGTATTTAGATCAGTATAACATGTTTAAAATTAATTTGAATAGTCTTTTGTAAGTAACGCACCATAAGCTGCTGGAATCAGCCAAACAAGACTAAAAAATTGCTACTGCTTGAAACGATAATTAGTGGAGCTTAGCAATGCGTATCAAAAAGGCAATAAGACAGCCTGTTTCTTGCTAACGGCCAGACACAACAATGCATCAGCGGTCTAACCCAGCAATTTGTAACAGTGCGTCAGTTGTATTTTAATAATTCCTATTATAAGTTTTGCTTTGTACAATTTGTGTTGAATTATACGATTTGGCTAACAATACAGTTTATAACTAAACGCCAAGACCAGCAGTCGTTGTCATAAAACGTGAGAGAGGGTCGGATAAAATTTAGTACGGGATTTCTATTGCTGAGTGTTGCGTCATCTCGCTCCTACGGCTTATGACCGCGGCTGCCATGGTCGTGGCGTGTACAATAGTAAGTTATCCCTAAACTATCTATACATATCAGAATGTTAGAAGTAACAGCTAGGGAATGGACTGGTAATAAGTTACAATAATTACGTTTAAATTTTAGTACACATTGTGTAAGTGACAATAGTTAGAGCCTAAACACAGGAACAATATTGAAAGTCCAATATAAAATAGAAAAGAAAAAGAAATTCTATGTTCAAAAAAAGTCCGTTACAGCGTAAGGATGCGTTTTTTACAATAGGAACGCGCGCGTTCGGCGAGCATTCAAAAATATGTGAATACCCTTAAACGTCCATATTTCTGTTGTATTTCCAATGTAAAGGACATAGTACGATATATTTTTGCAATGGCGTTAAGTACCTAGTTTATGGATATCTTTCAGTTACAGTTCATATACAATTTACTGCTAAATAATGTTTGTCTGATATATTATTATAAATCAAATAATTCAAATGGCAGATAACAAATAATTGTGTTCTTGATATGTGCATGAAGATAGTTTACAAAAACTACTAGAATGTATCTTTCTCTCTTATTTATGTATCGAATATAACATAAATGTATCATAAAACCATTTATTTTTGAAGTCCGCTGAAAATGTACCGCTTATCAAAGGTGAGCGTCCACTGGTCCGCGTCGGCCGCAACGCACGCACGGCACGCAACGTATTGATCGGATTTCTGAATGTTTATGTTGTTTGTTAGTAGACGTCGTCTGTCATAGAGACAGAGAGATTGACGATGATATTATTATTATTATCAGGTGCTTGTTATCAGAAGAACATAAAACTAAAATTAGAATGTGGGTTTATGAAAATTATTTGTAACTGATTTACTTCATGATAAACAAACGTACCGCTCGTATTATTATGAGCACGAGTTTAAACACTACAATTTTTTTAGTACAACAATAATGCGGTCGGAAATCTAGACTGGCCCTTATACATATATGGACTAGTCTATATAAAAAACATAGTAAATGTTATGCTTGGTCAATCCCTATCATCAGTGGAATGACATTGACAGCTCACTCCACGCTCAATTCCAAAATAGTTGCGTGCCGTGACGTCACAAGTAATACCTTATGACGCCACCGGCACGCAACGCGCTCGGTTCTGGTGGTACCGATAGTGGACGCAGTGCTATATGAATTCATACAGAACAAACCTAAATCCGTTGTGTGCCGTGCGTACGTTGCACGCCAGTGGATGCTCAGCTTAAAAATGCGTCGGATTGTGTCTTATTTTTAAAATAAACAATAAGTAATGTCTTCCCCATATTTTATGTCAAGACCTGTGTTATAATCTCGTTTTTCCTTATGAACACTGTTTTCGACACATTTTTATAAGCTAATGTATCGCAAAACATAGTTTTAGCTTTGGACTGAACTTTATTTTACTGCAGTATAATATCTTATGGCATTTTTTACTTTAAGATTTTACAGTATGATACCCCTCTCGTTTGTGCGCTATTTTTTATATTCTATGTAATATTTGTGGCTACCAAGCAGAAGTAGCTTAATCCACAATCAAAAGAGACCCTTTTTCTAGTGCAGTTTCTGTCGGGAAACAAACGTATCAAATCGTATAAAGTTACACGAATATGAAATTAAATAAAATTATTAAGTATGTAGGATAAGCTACTTTTGTCAAGTCTTGCTCGATTTTATTGGTTTTCATTATTTTTAGTGACTAAATCAAACAAGTCTGTAGTGGCCTTTAGTCTGATCTGTCTGAACTCCAAAAACATTATTGGAAACCAAAAGAAAACTTTGCTGACAATCATTCCGTACACAAAGTTTGTACAATCATTTATGGCGGTTTTATTTAATTATGCGTGATTTGTAACACGCCATTACTCATTTATTATTTATGGAAAGTATTGTTCATGAGTCATCATTTTGGTTTTAATACATAGTTGTAAATATATCCCCTATTTTCATCATAATAACTAAGTGTTTTATTGTCCTCGATATAATTTTCATTTCGTATAGCATATGTTATGCTCGTAACGTGAAGGAAATTGACCAAAAGGAAGGGACAACTGTGGTGGGAAAAGCTATAAGCGTCAACCGTGGCAGGTCACTGTTAACCGTCTAGGCCGCGTCATCAACGTCGCACGGTAGGCTGAAAATCGCCTTTCAAAGACAGAGACTTGAATTTTGAAAGGTACTTTGTTGGCTAGAAATGGATTCTACTGATCATTACATTCATCATTACATCGCTCACCTAGCAGTATAATGGCACATTTACAAAAAAAGCGAAATTGAGTTTTTACGGCCTAAGTGTTTAAAAGTGTATAATTTATAAAGTGGTAAAACGGCACGGTGTTAGTTTTTCTATTTGTTGAGAGAGGGCGTTAAGTGTCAATGTAGTACTTGGTACGTTCCCCCCGCTTCCGCGCATAACAATGGCTTATTTGTCAGTTGTGCGGGGCGCTCCGTGAGGTGCAATCGCTTCTAAATCTGTGTTGGCGTAAGTGGCAAATGTGACATTTTATTAACTTAGTAACTCAGTAGAAAAACGGCACATTTGACAAATGTGACATCGCTATTTTACTTAATATAATTCACATGGTAAAACAACGACTTATTTGACAGATGTGCCGTTTCAATTAAATTACATAAATGTTATTAGTACTTATGTCGTGAGTTTGATAAGTGTTTTTATGTAAAGGTTAGAAGGCAAGTTGGCCTACTCTAAGACTCGGTCTAACTAATGATTATAAATGTTAAAAAGGCGTTAGAAGCCCTAAGTAGCAGTTTTAAAGTGGGCCGACCTGCTCCCTAATCTCTGTGCTTATCAAAATCATAAGTTTAAATTTCACTTTAAATTTTAGAAAAACAATTAAAACGTTTGATATACCTACTTATTGTAATAATGGCGAACCGAATGGAGCGATTGGTACAATTAGGAAAAAAAGGTTTGACTGCAGCACCTTTTTCTAAAACCAATCCTGACTTAAATAAAAGCGGTATGTACCTATCCTAAATATTTTTTTTTATTATCATTTCATTTTGAATATTAAAATTTAAAAAAGGTACAACCTTTTTTAAATCCCTTTATTACATCTTGTTATAATTAATACATCGTGCTATCTATACATCGCTTATAATAAAATATTTTTATAGGGGAAACAGCATCATCAATGACAGTCGATATAATTGAACCTATAGCTTCGACCAGTAAAGATTTGGCGGAAGTTTCAATATCTCCTTTGAACAGCAATTCTTCTGATAATATTATAAATGTTCAGGAAATAGATGCTATTTGCGAAGGTACTATGAATATGTTTTATAAATTATATTTATGTATTTAGTCTAATAACAATGCCTAAGTGTTTAGAAGTTAGCAGATGTTTGTTATTGAACTAAAATAATTATACTTAAGGTACCAAAGAAGATGATCAATCAGTAGTGCCACAAAAGCGGATCCTCATCGAGCAGTGACTCATCATCGAGTAGTAGTAGTTCTAGTAGCAGCTCAACGTCTTCATCGACTAATTCATCCAGTAGTTCTTCAACGTCTAGTAAATC
Organism: Dicycla oo; assembly: GCA_948252095.1. Classification (NCBI taxonomy): domain Eukaryota; kingdom Metazoa; phylum Arthropoda; class Insecta; order Lepidoptera; family Noctuidae; genus Dicycla; species Dicycla oo. The sequence continues at coordinate 7,788,945 of OX411729.1, forward strand.
CCGGAAAGGAGGTACGTATATTAATGAATACAATAATTATTTTTGGTTCAAAAGACAACAAAAAAAAAAACTGAAAATGGTTTTTTGTAATGTCTGACAATGTTTAATGTACGATTTCTAGCTGCGGTTCAATTTGAGGAAATTTTACTTTGCAGATTCTTTGCCGGATGATACCCATATAGAACAGTTAAGAAGAGCAAATAATTTTGATTATGAAGCCCTTGGTATGATTTTACCTAAAAAATTTATTCATATTCCTGATACTAACATGACTGATAAACAAATTACTGATGAAAATATAGTGCAGTTTGAAGAAATAACTGATGAGGGTAATTAGTTTATTCTTGTTTTAGCATTGCCATACAACGTGGCAATGCCGCCAGTCTTTTGGGCACATTACCAGTCGACAGCGATGTGGAAGAGTTTTTTGACGCCATATTTTAGATAGTGGTTGGTTAGCGTAGGGTTTTATTATTTATTTATTTTGTAATTTACTGTAATTATAGTTATTAAGTTGTTTATAAGTGTAGATAATTAATTAATTTATAATAGTGAAAATGTAAATAAACCCGTTTATTCTTTATATTGATTATTAAAATTCTTGGGACTGTTAGATACAATAAAATTATGTTCAACAGGTAAAGCTGAACGAACAATACGATCTCCCACGATACTTCAAACATATAACAATGAAAATGTGCTTAATCAACAAATGGATATGCAAATCTCTTCATATTTCCAAGAAAGTTCTGATGCGACAGGTACAAATACCAAAGACCATGATTCTGCTGAGTTTGGTAAGCATAATTTTCAAATTTTTCTTTAGTTCCAATCAATAGTAACCAACAGCTCTCAATATTATTTAATCTTAATTCTAGGTAAAGAAAATCAGAAGCCAAGTTCTCCTTTTGTTTGCTTGAACGAAGGTTCAGACTTTTCTGCAGATAGTGGCAGTGAATATCATCCACCGACATCACATCCAAGGCGTGACAGATCGTCATCCACGAGTTCATCTATAGTTTCCTTAACCAGTGCAACTTCTAAGAATAAAAGAGGAAAGAAAAGAGTGAGAAACCAAAACAAGTGGAAAGAAAATGTCAGGAAAACGTTAAAAAATTCAGGAAAAGATTATGTATCTAAGAAAGGGAACAAAATAGAAGCCAAAAAAATGAGACCTCCGTGCCACAATTGTAAGTTTTTATGTTGCGATAAATTTACAAGAGATGAACGTCAACAAATATTTAATGCCTATTGGTCCTTAGGATCTTTGCAACGTCAAAGAGACTTTCTTAGCTCTTGCATTAACATTCAAAACATAGTAAGTATGCCGTCGTGTAAAAAATGTAGCACAACCAAGAACGCCTAACAGTTGGTTTTCTTTTGTGAAAAATGGTCAGACCCGAAGAATATGTAAGACATTTTTACTAAATACCCTTGGGATAGCACAACGGACGCTCCGTACAGTTATTGAAGCAAAATCTTCAGATTGTGGAGTCGCGCCGACCGATCAAAGGGGTAAACACGGTAAACAACCGAAATCGGATCCAGAAGTACTACAATCAGTTCGTCAGCATATCAATTCAGTCCCACGAATTGAAAGCCACTATTTACGTGCTAATACCAGTCGCGAGTTTATTGATGGTGGACTTACCTTGGCTGCCTTACATCGCGACTATGAATGCCAACGCAGAAGTGCCGGTAAAGAAGCAGCTACATTGTTCATTTACAGTCAGATTTTTAACAGGGAATTCAATATATCGTTTTTTATACCTAAAAAAGACCAGTGCAATTTTTGTGAATCTTACAAAAATGCAGAAGGTGATAAGAAAACAGAACTAGAACACCAGTATATAAACCACCAAAGAGAAAAGGTGTTAAGTCGTACAGAAAAAGCAGCAGATATTGCACTTTCTCGAGAACCACAAAGCAAAGTCATAGTGGCCATATATGACTTACAAGCACAGTTACCTGTGCCAATCGGCAACTCATCAGCGTTTTACTACAAATCCAAATTGAATTGCTACAATTTTACTGTAAGACGACTATTAGTAACCTATTTAACTCTTGAATGTTTAATATTACCTACTCTAAATAATATTAACTTTATTTCAGATAACAAATATTAAAACGGATTCAACTACTTGTTACTTTTGGCATGAGGGCTTGGGTTCTAAAGGTTCTACAGAAATAGGAACTTGCGTCTACAAGTTTCTAGAGAAAGTTGCTGAAGAGCATTCAGATTCTGATGTTGTTTTCTATAGTGATAATTGTTGTGGCCAACAAAAAAATCGGTACGTTTCAAATTTATGACGGTGAATATTTTGATATAATTATTAACTTTATTATAATTTCTAATGGATATGTTTTTATTTTAGATATGTGTTCAGCATGTATTATTATGCTGTCGAAAATTTAGCTGTAAATTCTGTGTGCCATAAGTTTTTAATCAGCGGCCATAGTCAAAATGAAGGTGACAATGCCCATTCTCTGATTGAAAAATCAATAAAAAGGGCAAAAAAGTCTGGACCCATCTACGTACCAGATCAATATGTTAATTTGATACGAGATGCTAAAAAAAGAGGAAATCCTTTCATTGTTCATGAGATGCATTTCAGTAGCTTTTATGATTTGAAAGCACTGACTGAAGAGCAAGCCATTAATTACCAGAAAGACACTAATGGGGATATAATAAAACTGACTGAGTTATCAATGATTAAATTTACTAAAAATAGTGACTTCTATGAATTTAAAACATCTTATGAAGGAGAATGGATCCAGGCTAAGCTTAAATTGGTACGAAGAAAAAGAAAGCAACCATCACAAATAAATTTAAAAGCAGCTTATGATTCAAAAATGAATATTTCTGATTCAAAGAAAAACGATTTGTTACAATTACTTCGTTCTAACATAGTGCCCAGCTACTATGAAGGATTTTATAATAATCTTTAAATAAGTTTACGAAATACCTACCTTTTCTTATTATTTATTTTCATACTCTTATTTAATAACAACCATGTAGCGCCCACTCCTATCAAGGTCGGAGACTCTACACTCGAAGTTGTGGACGATTACGTCTACCTCGGACAGACAGTCCAGTTGGGTAGGTCTAACTTCGAGAAAGAGGTCAACCGTCGAATCCAACTCGGTTGGGTAGCGTTCGGGAAGATACGCGGTATCTTCTCGTCCAACATACCACAGTGTCTCAAAATGAAAGTCTTTAACCAGTGCGTGTTGCCAGTGATGACATATGGCTCCGAAACGTGGTCGCTCACAATGGGCCTCATCAGAAGGCTTAAAATCACCCAAAGAGCAATGGAAAGAGCTATGGTCGGGGTTTCCTTGCGTGACCGAATAAAAAATGAAGATATCCGCAGGAAAACTGAGGTTGCCGACATAACACAAAGAATTGCCCAACTTAAGTGGCAATGGGCAGGGCACGTGTCGAATAGTAAAAGTCAAAATCATGAACCTATTGTGCAAGTACCTAATATTGCCTAATATGCTTATAGTTTTGTTTACTACTTAGTCAATTAATAAAGATACTTAAAGGTAAAGTAAACTTCCTTAAAATTTCGGAGTGATAGGGTAAAACTTGATTTGAATCTGGATTTCATTATCGTACCTTAATCTAAACTTAAACTGCCAAGCTTTTAAGTGCTTTTGTTTTTAGAACGGAAAGTATGTAACTCTCTCGCCATAATTTTAAAAATGTATGATGATTATGTACCTACTTTAACAATTAAGAGAAGATACGTGATTAAACTTTATTTTATTTATTATAGTTTGATGATGACTATTTCTTAATGATTCACGAGCCAAATATAAGTAGGTTATTTCAATATTTTAGTTAAACTTTTTATGTATGTTGATTTCAAATAAAAACTTTTGTTTTCTATTAACCAATTGTCTTTATTTCTTGGTTTTCACATCCTGTATAATTATGCCTTTGGGGGCATATATGACATTTTTGGAAGTTGTTAAAAGTATAATGGCACAATTGCATGGCTCTTCTTCTTCTTTGACTGTTATGAAGCAATTCCTGAAAACCTGAAGTGGATTTTTTTATCCCTAAGTATCTATTAATGTCTATACTAGTTGCTAAAACCATAAAATCCATGATAAAATGTAAAATGAAGTCAAAACTTCGTTTCAAACATTTGTAAAATCTTTGACCCTCATTTCTGTAAAATAAGAAAAAAGTAGATGTGTCATTATACTGCTAGGTGAGCGACATCATTACATTCTACATATATTTCATAGGAGGCAATTGCGTGAAGAAATGAGTTATATTTTTTTGAAGAAAAATTGTATGGCGCCGACATGAAAAGTGAGATGTACAGACGCCAGCTACTACATCAAGCTACTACAATCTGACAGATTTCTTTAATAGATTTTCGACTTTATTGCTAAAGCATTATGTTCAAGGTTAATTGGGAAAATCTGACAGTTTCGGGTAGGTTGACCTGCTGGCGTCTGTACATACCTTATACCCATTTATTTAGGCTCTACCGGTTATTAGACTTCGAGTCACCACCCAATCATTTATTATGTTTGGAGTAAGTATTCCAAAGTAATTAATAACAAAACACCTCTGCCTATACTTTGAATAGTATTAAGTATGATGTTTGAATTTTCACAAACAAATGTAATAAAATAAGACACTACACACACATCGCACCTTTATTTCAAAACCGTTACTAAACAAAAAACTAAATGTTACAGAGTTAATTTACGATTTTTGCATTATTATTTACCTCGTCATAAAAAGTGATGAACACACGAGAGAAATTTTGGAGATTATTTGTTAAATTATTGGTTTCTTTTTAAGGTGTGTAGTCATATAATTTAATATTTTCTTTAAAAAAAAATACTAAAAGTAATTTTCTTGAGAATTTTGTTTAGTAACGGTTTCGAAATAAAGGTGCGACATGTCTGACTACGCTACGTGATCTATAACCTCACTTTATTTAATAAAGTCAATCAATCTGCCTAGCCTTTTCCCAACTATGTTGGGATCGGCTTCCAGTCTAACCGGATGCAGCTGAATACCAGCATTTTACATGGACCGACTGCCTATCTGACCTCCACAACCCAGTTATTGGGTAATACGATACCCCTTGGTAAGATTGATTGTCAGACTTCCGGACTTCTGACGACCCGTAACGACTGTCAAAGATCTACGAATGACAGTCGGGACCAACGGCTTAACGTACTTTCCGAGGCACGGAGGAGTCTCGGTATGTAAAGATGGTCACTCATCTACGGAACAACCCCGGCAAGCGTAGCTTAACCTGATGGATCGATCCGTGCGGCTGTTATTACTTAGCCACAAGCTCCTCCTTTAATTTTTAAAGTAATTTAAACCATTTAATAAAGTAAGTCGTAAAAGTACTCGAACTTATTTAGGTAATAGCACTAACAATTATCTACTAGTGAGGCAATTGAAAACCTTATTGGGTATTTTAGTATGTGAAATATTACCTAGGCATAAAACAGGATAATATTAGATACATTCTTTATTGTACGAGTGTACGTATGTACAGACGCCAGCAGGTCAAGCTACCCGAAACTGTCAAATTCTCCCAATTAACTTTGAACCTAATACACTAGCGATAAAATTGAAAATCTATTAAAGAAATTTGACAGATTGTAGTAGCTTGATGTGCTGGCGTCTGTACATAAAATGAGGCTGTCTCTGGAATCGCAAGATTTGCCGTTATTATCCTTACACAGATATTAATTTATAATTTTTTGACATACCACTTGCGATTTTTTTTTAATCCTCTAAATTAAAAAAAAAATGTTGATTCGTTTTAATGCTTGCGTTATGCGTTAAATAGGAGTACTTATGCCAAGTCTACTTTACAACATTTTTAGGGTTCCGTACCTAAAAAGGAACCCATATGTCGCGCCCGCCACAGGTCCTAGTCATCTCGCATTCACTGTGGACGCAGGGACGCAGTATTCGTTTCTAAAGGAATCGCTTAGGTTCCTGCTCACGCACTCTACAAATCCTATAGTCTGGACCTTACATAAATAGCTAGACCAACGAGGTAGTACCACAGGTGGTATTATTCCATGTATAAAATACTGGCCAATTGGAAAGTTTGACATCTGCCTCTTGACGTTTATGTAGGGTACTCTTTTGTTTAAATGTCGAATGTTCACGGTAGAGTGTGGCTGAGAAAAATAATTAAGTTTATGCTAATACCGCCAAGTATTTACATTCTGGAAGTTATGTGGTATGTCTTCAAGCAGCCGGTGGGTGTGAGCAGCACCAGGTGAGGGTGGTCTACATTTGAATTATACCAATAGGTCTATTTCTTCTTTACTTCTGGCCAGTTCTGGCCTCTGCTTCTTAGGCCTAATAACCACATAAAGCTGGAAAATCCACGAAATAAGATGCATTAATTAGCCAGTTGATCCTGTCATGTAGAAATATTGATTCCCTAAAGAATACTGCTGGGGTGGGTGTTTGTTTCCTGAGGTTTTCTTCCATATTGTTCATATACAGCATCGCAGACACTTATCATTATGGTTCGAAATATAATTTTGCGAGTTTGTTCTAATTAGAGTTCTTTATTGCAAGCGGGACGCGTCAGGACTATACCTAGATGCTGGCGGGAAAAATTCCGAATCATTCCCGTCGAATACTTCGGAAGTATTCCGAAATATTCCGAAACTTTGGGAATATTTCAACGTTTATTCCCATTGAATTACTCGGGCGAAATATTCGGCGGAAACATTCGATTGCGGGGTACGAAACTTTCCCAGAAGTATTCCGGAATTATTCAGAATTTTTCGGAAGTTTTGCAACTATATATTAGGTATATATAAGTAGTATATTTCGCGAGGTGTCCTGACTCAGGACACCCCGCGAAATTCAAATCTTAGTTTTTTTTGCAATTTGCAAGTCAGTATTAAGTTGTATGTTAAATAAAGTATGATTCGCGACTGTAACAAATATGTTTTTACAGAATTATAATAATTAGAATCAGTAATATTTCTACGTTACCTTTCTTTCTACGTTAGAAAGAAAGGTAACCATGACTTCTTCCTCTTTTCATTCATTTCCACGGTTTTACAGGTTTGTATTTGTATTCATTTGTCAGTATTGCTATTGCAAGCATGGACAATTTTAAGGTTGGTTCCGAAATTAAGGAGGAAGCGTCAGGGTAGCCCGCTAAATTGAAATTTTCTTACGTTTTTTTGCAATTTGCAAGTCAGGATTAAGTTGTATGTTAAATAAAGTACGATTCGCGACTGTAACAAATATGTATTTACAGAATTATAATAATTAAAATCAGTAATATCTACGTTAGTATAATCCTCAAATGTCAAGATTTCATAGTTCCTCATTTGGATTACCTGGTTTTAAAGTTATATTGCTCACTTTAATGATTATAATTATGTAAATACATACTTGTTACGGTCGTGAATCACATTTTGATCAACATAAATCCTAATACTGACTTGTGAATTGCAAAAAACGTAAGACAATTTGAATTTCGCGGGCTACCCTGACGCTTTCGCCAAGGTTTGTTCCATTGAAGATGAAATTAAATAAAAGTTATTTGCCAGAATATAGGTACTTACATAAAAATATGATAGAATAATTTGTTTCACTAAGTGTATTCGACTTATCAGTCGTGCAAATATGTCTAGTAGGTACATACATGCATAATAATGTCTTGGAAGTTACATCAAGTTATTAGAATATAAGTACCTATCTCATAGTCAAGACAGTTCATCATCATCTACGAATGACAGCCGGGACTAACGGCTTAACGTGATTTTCGAGGCACGGAGGGGTCTCGATATGTAATGGATGGCCACCACCCATCCTCGTACCGACTGCGGCAAGCGTCACCTTCGATCGACCCGTGCGGCTGTTATTATTTAGCCGCGATCCCCTCTTGCTTTAGGTACCAGGGCAAATGCCTTCCTCTCCCTTATCCACTTCCTTGGTTCTTATTCTTACTTCCTTCCTAATTAGTTTCCTAATATTTTCGCATTTACTTATTTCAATTTGTCTCTGGTTGAGCCATAGACAGGTCCATGGGTTGAGCCTAGCTAAAAAGCTAGTGTTCATGCATTAAAATATTTTGACAAGATGACAAGGTCAGCTTCAGCCAAATGAGCCAGCACCCAAAAGCAAAATCATTTGTCTGTGGTACGTTCCTAGACCAAGCTCGACGAGAAAAGTGATTTTCTTGAATTTGTATCCACAATGTCTGCGTGGGGTACGTTAAATCGTGTTGTGTTCAAGCGAACATCCACCTTTTTCCTGGCGGGAGCGTTGGGTACTTTCTTCTTCGAAAGAACCTTCGATGTCGCTTCAGTTGCCCTCTTCGAGAGCATAAACAAGGGAGTGAGTAATGTTATGTAATTTTCTTTTGCAGCTACGGATTTGACTATTTCTTTGTTTTTAATGATCTAAAGGGACGTATATTTCTACAATTAGTAATAAAAGAGCTAATTAATGTTAGAAGGAACTATGATGAATCATAAAAAAATAACCTCACAAATAAAATTGAAGATTTAGCTTTTCCTTCTACTAACTGGGGTGTATTACTGCTTTAATTTCGGGAAAGTCAGCCTATTATAAACTCTAAATTAAATAAATGACTGTCGTTATTTGGCCTATCAATAACAACAATCATAATTAACTGTTCTGTTGCATCCTACTTGTCAGGACTCACTCGAGGACTGGATTCAAGTCCTTTTTTATTTAAAAATCGATTCTAGCCTAGAGTAACTGGTTTGCCTCATTTTCACATAATAATAATAATTAAAAATCTAACTTTGCTAGCTTATTAAATTGTTACTTTGCTTAGATCTCTCTTTATTTGAGTTTCATGATAATATTATTAAATTTATTAGGTATATACTAGACTAGTAACTAAAGGTTCGTGCGTGCATGTAAAGCAGATTTTCTTATACAACATTTTTAAACATAGCCTATATTTTTTCTAATAAAACCTATTGCTCTCAGGGATAATATAGCTTCCTATTAGTGAAAGAATAATATCGGAATCGGATCAATAGTTCCGAAGCCCCATCATACAAATTTACCATTTTTTACTACCCATTCATTTCAAGATTGTTGTTACCTCCTGTCCCACTTCCCTACATCAGCCGCAAGCATGGCCCGCTCAGTACCAATAGCAACTATTATCAATGCTGCTGTGTACCTGAGTTACTGAAGTACTTTGCCCTATATGCGGTGACCACCAGGCAGTTTAGAAGCACATGGGCTACTGTCTTGTCGTCCTACATGTAGGCCCTGCACAGTGGACTGTCTGTGACTCCTAGGTGCAATCTTATTTATGATTGGTTGTTTTAATTTTTGTGAACCACATCAACCCTTAGCCTCATTCACTTTGGGTTAGTGCATAATGAATTTACTGCATACTTGTATCATATTCATTCAACCTCTTTCTAGTAGTCTTCTTTCACACAATCCACCCATTGTTTTTTGGTCTACTTTTTATAAGCATTAATTTATTGGGGCAATTACAATAGTGGGTATATTCAGTTTGATGATAATATAAACCAAAATCGGAATATACCCACTATCGTAATTGCCCAATAAACTTTATATTTATGTGAACCAGCTGCAAAATAATATTATTTGATAGAAGCAGGGTTATCAGTAATATTTCTAGTTACTAAATATCTTTTCTTTTCTTTCCAGAAATTATGGAAAGACATCAAGCACAAGTACGAGCAGTGAAACAGATCCATATTAAGATGATTAATTTATTAGATAATTTGTTAATTTTACTTTGATTAAATATTGTGTCAAGTTGAAAATATTTATTATTTATATCAATCATAAATGTCAAGTTAAAAATATGTATTATTTACATCAATCATAAACAAAGATAGTAATGACTAGATAACATTAAATATTTCAATAAAGTACATATACATTTATTTCAGACTTAATTTTGTCCATATAAACTGAGTTGCACGAAACCAGGTAGGTACAGATGGGACAAACCGTAGTTTAGGTATGAAGCTGTGCAGTGCAGGCTGCCGCGCACCGGCCGGCTCGCACAATCAGTTCGATACTCACTCACACGCCGCGTCGTAAAAGAAGACAACCTTAACGAGTCGAGGCGTAACTACGCGATAGAAAGAGAGGCCACTTGTAGGTGAATATAACTGTAGGTAATAAGCGTTGTGCGACCTGTACCCGTATTACGTATCTTGCAGAAGCCTAGCGATAGAAAAATTTGCGCAATAATTGCTTTTCAAATCGCAAATCGGTATTATGTATCAGCGATACGTCATACTGATTTGCGATTGAAAAGCAATTATTGCCCAAATTTTGCTATCGCTAGGCTTCTGCAAGATACGTAATAAGCCTGCCGAATTGCACTGGATTGTGTCGTAGCAAGAGTCGCTTTTTGTTTAAAATGATTTTGCAGAGTGTCCCATCTGTATTAATCTGTGACGAAAACAACATTATTTAATGACAATTTACCGCTAGGTCAATTATAATTAATTATTGGTAATAGGGATGCCTGGGTAAAAAAAAAAGAAATTCTATTTATTCCGTCAGTCAGATATTTTTATAAGATAACACTCATTAAAGTTCGTTTATTCCCACGGGAGTGGGGGCTCACTACGTCACTTCTACGTATAAAATCTACCAAGGCGTGACGTCATGCCACATTTTAACTCAATGTATCACCGTAATCTTTTGATTACGTAGAAAAAGAAAAAATACGTGTCCATTATATTTTAATAATCTACATGACGGACAAAAACAAAAATTGTCATCATCCCTATTGTCAATAATATAAGTTGCATATTATATCAATGCATGTGCAAAAGCTTGCTCGTTTGTTACCTTTGCCTGGTAAAAATTGTCGCTGATGAACCAAAAAATACATTTAGGCGTTGTCCCACCGCCGGCGATGAACGAGTAGCGAGTAGAACTAGCAACTGAAAACGAGTTGGCGTGCAGCGAGCAGCGAGTGAACAACGGCGAAGTGTGATTACTCGCTGGCATGCGTATGTACCAAGCGTGAGTCTCTCAGCGAGTGCTCTGCCCGCCTAGTGAGCGTCGCTGAGCGACCTACTCTCTTTGATAGCTCTTGTCGCTTCGTCTATGTTCCTCGAACTTTAGGTAAATTAGCACTACCTATTCCGATCACTGGTTATCACTTTTTTACATTCACATTTTCTAACCCCCATTAATTAACGTGAAGTAAAGTTATGCCAAACTTAATCCTCGAAAAATGTATGGTAGGTATATCTTAAGGTTGTACTTCGAGTTGATGCATACGATGGTTTGCGGCGCCGCACCGAAAAGGTTTTTCCGTACAAACACTGCTATTGGTGGTCACACACACGTGACCGCCAATGTACGGCGACATGCTTGTGGTGCGGCGCCGCAAAGCATCAAGTGCGCCCTTAAGAATTTTTGCAATGCGTTGCGTTACGGCGTGTGCAGCCCAAATATGCGCATTACACTGGAGGGAAAACAGTTCGAATTCGAAATTTGAATCTGTCTGAATTTTGAAATCTCTGCGCAGCGGTGCGGCCTGCCGCTCGCGGCTGTAATGTGCGCTTAGCTTTGCTCCGCATTTATTTTATTAAATGCGAAGTAAAATATATAAGCACCTAGGTCTGTTACAAAATCATTTCGCCGACAACTTCGGTTTACCCCGCTTTTTATCGGCTGTGATACAGCTTATAAAAACAGTTTCCTAAGCAGTTTCTATCACTACTTTTCTAGTCATATAATCTAAAATCAGTCTCCGCTTGCCTACTCACATTGGCACTTTCAACTTCAGTTCCCGAATCTAAAACTTTACGATTTTCCGCATCTATGTCGAGAATACTCTGGGTCATCTGTCAGTGTATCAGCTGATGATGACGAGGGCAATGACCTCGGTTGTACCGGGAGTGGCGAGTCGAAGTGAGGTTCCTCTGCTAACGCCCATATGATGTCAACTAAGAGTGGTTGGGCCAAGTTCTTGATGGCGTCCTGTCTCGCGACCTGTGAAATGTAACCCTGTGTAATTGTAGATGATTATTATTTGACAAGTGAATTTGAAGCACTTTGTTATGAAAAAAATTATTCCGTTTTCACATAGAGCGCTTCATACCTACCAACAGGACAACTTTAACGAGAAATATCTGACAGTTTTTGTGATAATAGTGCTACTTGAACAAAACAATTAGGCGCATGACAGGAATTCGGTTTCGGCGCCCGCACCCCTTACCTATCCCCGCGCAGTCCCTAGTGACGCGCAGTCGTATACTCGCTTTCGGCAGTAATTATAGTTAATATAATAATACGTACAATATCAATCACCGCTCCGGTGTTTCGTCCCTAGTTCTAATAATTTCATATCTGTCATGCGCCTAATTGTTTTGGTCACGTAGTAACTATAAATATTAACTAGCGATTCATTTTAATATGAACTTTACTTGTATAAGAATACTGTTCATATTAGTATAAAATGCTTACTTGGCAAAGAAAAGACCAAGTGGAGTTTCTGAATTTTGTCATATTCTCCAATATCAGTCGCCGCATGCAGTCAGTCGTTGTCGGCTAAAGTAAACGTAATATAAATTCCAACGATTTTAGAATCGAAAATACCACTATCCATTACGAAAGCTCCAGGTAGCCCGCGAAATTCAATCTTTCTGATGTTTTTGCAATTTGCAAATCACTATCACGTTGTATGTTGATCTGAATATGATTCGCGACCTTAAAAAAAAAAAAAAAACTGTATTTATAGAATTATAATCATTAATACAACTCTCTAAGTCCGTATAATCCTAGTGAATGACTATTTCATGAAATCTTGACATTTAAAGTATACTGAGAGTTGTATTATTGATTCTAATGATTATAATTCTATATGGTCGCGAAACAACATACAACATAATACTGGCTTGCATATTGCACAAAACGTAAGAAAATTTGAATTTCGCGGGTTACCTGGAGCTTCCCCACCCATAGATAATGAATAAAGTTCTAAAACTAAATAAACAATATGCGCAAAACGAGTATCTATTTACAAATTTCAAATCGTTTGAACTTACGTTACATTTACTGCCGTCATAAGGAAAAAAGTATCTGATATTTTTTTGAAATAGAGTTCCGCCGCAAGGTTGCCTGCTTGTCGGTCTTCTACAGATTGTACTTCGGTGAGCATGCCCGAGAACTCCACGACCTCATTCCACCGGCCCCCTTCTACTATCGGACATCTAGACGCACTGCCAGTTACCATTCCTACCTGGTTGATATTCCACCAATTCGCACTAAGCGTTCTTTTATAATGCGCACAGCAAAAGAGTGGAACTCACTACCTGCGTCTGTGTTTCCGAGCGCATACAACCCTAATCTCTTCAAAGTGAGAGTGAACAGGCTTCTTCTGGGTAAGCTCACTCCATCGTCGACTTTGTCTCTGTCACCTCTGGCCTAGACTAGAGTCAAGAGCAAACCCCTCTCAAATTAATTCTTCCTATTAAAAGACGCATCTGCCTTTGTATCTTGTGTTTTAAACGGGACAAAATATATTTTTTTCTCTATTTCAATATTTCTATAGATATACAGTATGTTAACCAACAGAGGGCGTTCCCGTTAACCCGCAATAGTATAGCATCCATACATGCTAAAAAAAATATTACCATTCGAAAACAAAATGGTTTTTATTTTTTTTAATATTAAAATATTCACTAAAAATGTTAAATTGATACGTAAAAGAAACACTCTGTACACGCGTACTTGAAGGACGGCAACATCGCAATTTACCTATTTATGAATGACGGGTCGCGCGTGCGGCGATCTGCCTAGTCCCGCCCCCTGCCCCCGGATGTCCACCTAATTTTAGTCGGAACTAATATCACGCGCTGACCGGACGTGCATTGTTTCCGCATTGCAAGTAATTGCAACATCTTGCGTCATTCTTGTGTGGAAAATGCCGCGTTATCAGTTCAGTGCTCAGGAGTATGCGAACATGGTGCTAATTTATGCTGAGTGTAATTATGATGGTGGACGTGCTCTGAGGATGTATGCTGAGAGGTACCCCAATGCACATCAACCGCGGAATTCTCGTGTTTAATGCGACGAGTGCACCAAAATAACCGTCGGCGATTGCAACAATGTGTAGACAGAGGAGGTCAGCATATTGAGCAGTTCAAAATCTAGGTAAGTTTTTAACATTATTTAAATGTATCATAATAGCTAAAACATTTCGAAAACATTAAAATAAAAAATAACACTAAACGACTGTGCTACAAACTTGATAAGTTCAGAAGGCCCACTCTTTCCTAAAACTGCTTTTATACTCGGGGAGTACCCCGTTCAACGAACGTGTTACTACTCTGACGTTACACGATTGCTATGAATAAACGCAAGTACTTAGGTATTACGAAGGCAACTGCATAAAGTAAAAAAATCACTTGCTAACGTTTAATGACGTCATTATCATTTAAATCCTAGCCTAACTGTCTAATACTATGTATTTTAATTTTAATGTTATTGAAACGTGGCTTAGATAGGTAGGTACATGAATTTATGTTTTTTTTATTTACCTACTATGTTTGCGAATAGGTTCTTCCAAGTCCAAGGTGCCTCAGTGACGCATTCCTTTGTCAGCCGCACATTTGAGACTTGTTGTTAAATGTTATTGTTAAAACTACACATACTTACACAAATGTTTAATTTTACTGATAACAACCAGACGACGACGCGCGCCGTTAACTCGCCGCTCGCCATACAGCGCGGCGCGTGGCGTATTGCGACGTTGCCGCTTTAGGCAATGCTAGTACTATTCCGCGCTACTGTACAGGAGGTTTCGAATTTATTGTCAATTAATTATTTTTTCTATTTCGGATTATTTTATGCTTATTTTTCTATGCTGATATTTTTATTTTAATCTATTAATGATATAGATTAACGAGTTTAAGGGAACGCCCTCTGTTATTTAACATACTGTATATTACTGTTTGTAAAACACCAGCAACCTCTTAAGGGGTCATTGTACTCATCATTATGAACAACTTTTACTATGGGACCAAACCTGAAATCGCAAAAGAAAAATCAGCTGTTCAGTACATTTTGACGAATTATGCGAACATAAATGTACTGAACAGCTAATTTTTTTTCGCGATTTTTGTTTGGTCCCATAGTAAAAGTTGTTCATAATGATGAGTACAATGACCCCTTAAGAGGTTGCTGGTGTTTTACAAATAACCCTGTATACGTCCTTTTTCCTTACGGCGGCAGTTTACTCCGCCTCCTCCCACAATATCACGTTACGGATGTAGTCGTACGTAAATAAATAAATAGTAAGTTGAACTTACAAGGCCAAAGTGATGCACGATCATTTTAAGCGCGTACTCCTTGATATCTGTCGCCCGCATGCGGTCTGCCGCTTGTAGTATCGCGAGAACATTCTCTGGTGACACGTTGCTCTGCAAGTTATGCTTGCAGAATACTTGCAGACGGTTGTTTGTGAAACCTAGGAGGATAAAAGTTGTAAATATTATTTTTTATTGTATGTAGTGTGAGTTTATACGTATTTTCTTTCTTTGACAGGTAAATAATTTAATGACATTGGCCTGTTTTCTATCTGCAAGTCTATAGACAATTACTGTTTCAGTTCAGTGCTGTTAGGAAAAGTCGTAAAGCACAAGCAAGCAATGTAATACCAAATAGAGCAAGCTCCCAGACCCGCCAGACCTTACTTGTTTTTTTATATTGGTTAAGATAATGTATGGGATAGAGTAGTGTTAGTATGTACTTTGAGCGTACGTCTGACAGCCAATTTGCAGGTACTAAAGTTACGGATACTAATGTTACGTAAAAATATTACCCACTTTTCTTAGTCTGCTGATTTTTATGTATGTTTTACAGAACATTGATAATAAATAATCAATACTGCCAGACACTTCCCGTCGGCAGTGGCGTGCACTCCATACATGCAAATAAGCACTGCATACCCTGTAGTTCCCGACATACATGCCCCTCTAATTTGAAATGATAAATAACTACAGTTCAAAAAAAATATTAAACTAACTTATTCACCATTCACACGAACACACATTCGCTTCCCGTATTTAAGCGAGCGTAGTGCGATTTAAGCGCCAGCTATGCCAGGCGCAGCGGGCAAAAGCATTACTACGCCGTGCTTATTTTTCATACAACGCAAGATTTCGCGACTCGTGTAGTACACAACAAAAGTGTGTCTGTGTGCGTGAAAACGTGTGCGTGTGTTGGAGTTTTAGAAGCACTGCTTATATTGCAAACCGTCCACATTGAGAAGCCGTAAAAGGACCGCCTAATTGTTGATTGCAGAGGGTCGACTTTTTTTAGTCGGATTGGCCAAATGACCGACTAATTCATTCGTTCGTATTAGTTCGGAACGTAATTGCAAAGTTCGTCGCCATATTGTTTGTTTATTTGTTATTCTCGGCGCAAGTGATTGATTGTCTAAGTAATTATTTAGTAAGTTTATTGTAAAAAATGGAAAATTATACCTGTGAGTCCTGTGCTGGCGAATAAATTAAAATCTGCCGCGTTTTCGACGTTATCTTTCGAGGAAAAATTTTAATTGATTGCAAAGGGAAGGTGTGTACCCGGATTGAATTAACTCAAAAAAAGGTAATTCGTTACTTTCATGAAAAGTTTTATGATAATTATAACAGGTTGTGTATGTACTCACAAACATAGTGTACTGTTTCCCTTGCATTTTGTTTACAAACCAAGATAAAAAGAATGTTTGAACCTATAACGGATATTCAGATCTAAATAATTTTCACAAAACGGTTGCTAAACACGATTCTTCAGAAAAAACGCCTGGAATCCTGCTTGAAGTTCCAAACTTTTGGTAAAGGTAGAATAGAGACTAGTTTGAAAAGCCAGTTTAAGTTAGATATTGAAAGGCAAACGCGAAAGTTGAGAGAAATAGAAATATTTTCAAACGGTTAATTGATGTAGTTTGTTTTCTTGGTAAACAAGTATTAGCATTCCGTGGGCATGACGAATCCAGCTTGTCTTTTAATAAAGGCAATTTTCTAGAAATTGTAGATTTGTTAGCTAAATATGATGGAAATTTGGAAACCCACTTACAATCAACATCGGGTAGCTCATTCACGGGGTTATCGAATAGGACCCAAAATGATTTAATTTCTAGTGTTGCGTCGGTAATTAAATCAAAATTCAGTAGCGCTTCGACCGAACGATCATTTTCTAGTCTAAAACGAATTCATACATATTTACGAAACACACGACCAGAACCACAGTCTAAAAATCATACAGTCGTCCAACGAAGACGTCTAGACAGGGCAATCGTGCGGGGTGTGAGGGGCGAGATGCGGGTAAGCCGATCCCGAACTGCGAACAAAACGATGTTAGTAGTTCGGGATACGTCATTCAGGGCCGACAAGTGTTTATTTTTTATTTAAAATGGTGCATGCAAAGTGTGCTGTGAGTGATTGCAAGTCTTCATCTTACATAAATAAAGATCTGCGGTTTCATCAGCTTCCACGCACAGAAGTAAGGTAAATAAATCTGTTTTGTTATTGTAGAGTACATAAATAATTTTATTTGTAATGTCGTGCCACGTTGATAACGCTAATAAAATGGTCGACCGGCGCACGGTAAAAAAAAAATGTTAATAGGTTATCGCACACGGCTTCCATCTGTTTGGAAATCCTACTAATATTATAAATGTGAAAGTGTTTGTTTGTATGTTCCGTGTCAAGATGGTGGACTTTTTTATTATTTACTAAGGGTGAATTTCGAGATGGTAGACCTAATTTTTTATAGTATGATATGGGTGTCAACTTTGAGTCTAATTGGGGTGCTTGTTACGAAAAAGCCATCCTTTTAGAAATCCAAGATGGCGGACGTCATTTTTTTTTATAATTTGATATGGGTGTCAATTTTGAGTATAATTGGGGTGCTTGTTACGAAAAAGTCATCCTTTTTGAAATCCAAGATTATTATAATACTACTATCAATATTGATCTGCAATAAATAAATAATTTTGTAAATATTGTTTATTTGTGACAACCCCGGCCGATGCGTTACTGTCTAGACGATGTCGGCATTTTACACAAGATCAAAGGCGTCGTCCTACTGTATGATATTTATATACTGTGGCCAGAACAGACTCACAGATTTGTCTATGATTGCAATTGGAAAAGAACTTTTATTAAAACGATGTAGCAGTTTTTACGACGACGTTTTGCAAAACTATCTAAAATTATAGAGATAGATTTATAAACATTAACTTGCAGAAAGTAATCAGTTAACATTAAAGTAGTAATTTATTTTGAATTTAAATTCATTTGCGCAAAGAAAACAAAATAAACATCCCACGGCCTTTTTAAATGCCACTTTGCATGTCATATAAGTGTCACTTATTTAAATATTCATAGTGGTCGCAAACAAACATCATGCGAAGCCAAAGGCTTCTGTGGTAAAACTCAGGTAGGGTAGGTAGTCCTAGTCGTTGGGCCACCGACAGCAACAAGCTGAAACTGGTAAGTTTTTGTTTAGCTGTGCATACCCTGTCTGAAATCTCTGTGCACGCCACTGCCCGTCGGCGGTTTTTTTCCGCCAGACGCTTCGCAACTCTCAAAAATTACGTCATCTTACTTAAAGTTAGTCTTAATTTGTATACATACTTGGAGAACTATTTCAATACTATTTATAAGAAGCCAATCGTCGGTCCCCCAGACACAAACCATCTAATTATCCCCCAGACACAAACCATCTAATTATCCCCCAGACACAAACCATCTAATTATCACACTCGCACTTATACTAACAGCGGCCTTTTAATTGTGTCTGGGGGATGTTTGCAGCTGATGAGATATTTGTACTTTTGGTACCTGATACCTGAAAATTAGCAGTACGCGTACGTTCAAAATATCAGGTTGGCACAAAAGTATTGAGATACTTGGTTTACGTTTTATATATTTTATTATTATTACAATAAAAAAAGCTTAGTCAACGATGTAATCACCATTAGCATCTAAGACTTCTTGCCAACGATCCGGCAGTTTGGATGCCTTTCGCCCAGAACTCTGATGGCTGTGCCTCGAAAAAGTTGTTCAACTCCAGCTCTACATCAGAGAAATCATTAAATTGTTTACCCCGCAAATGTTGTTTCAAGGCTTTAAACGAATGATAGTCTGATGGTGCGAGGTCTGGGGAATAAGGTGGGTGGCGCATCGTCTCCCAGCCCAAGTTCTCCAACTGTTGGCGAACGGCAGATGCGACATGAGGTCGAGCGTTATCGTGTAGTAAAACTACATTGACTCGTCTTCATCGTTTTTTCTTGATAGCAGCAGAGAGTTTGGTGAGCTAGGTTGAATATTTGTCAGCGTTTATAGTTTCATTGTGTAATAGTTCATAAAACAGCATGCCTTGCGCGTCCCAGAAACAGCAAAGCAGAACTTTTAAGCGGTTCTTTTGACTCAGCTTCGGTTGAGTTGGTGGCGTTTCTTCTGGAGGCAGCCATAAAGCACGACGTGTATCGTTCTCGTAATGAATCCATGATTCATCTCCAGTAACCAGATCAGACAAAAACTCTTTACGTCGGGGTCGCAGCAAAAGTAATTGACAGATAGCGACAAGGACTGCACGACTGGCGTCTGTAAGGATGTGCGGTACCCACCGAGCCAAAACTTTTCGATACCCAAGCTCATGCTTCAGGTTTTCCACGGCGTGGTGACTGCATTTAAGTGTTTCCGCTAATTCACGAGTGGTAGCATCCGGATTCGACTGCAGTTCGCGGCGTAATTCGTCATCATTCACTGCGGGTGGTAGTCGAAAGCGTGGCTGACTTTCAAGGCTCCTGTCTCCTGATTTAAAACGGTCAAACCATCCGGACACCGTCGCATGGCTTGTACTTCCAGCGCCCAATGCAGTGTTGATATTGTCAGCCGCAGCCCGCGCACTGTGGCCTAACAACTACTCGTATAAGCATTGTGTTTGAACTGGTCGCTCGTCCATTTTTCTTCAAACTGACTAAACCAATTTTTTTTTTAATGGCATCTCCTAGTTGGCCTAGAGAGGCCGTGACTACTTAACCGGTCAATCCTGTGGCTGCCTCAAGCGAACTCAAAGCCTCCAGCCAGGGGCATAAAACTTGCAGATTAAGAGACTACACGCTAAGGGCTCCCCCTGTGGGGAATGAACCTCGGTTTAGGGCGTCGCTGTAAACTAGAGTAATTATTATTATCAGGGGAGTTTAAAGCTACTGGCTCAGCTACGCCACCAGCTGGCACTGCATTACCGGGGGGGGGGGGGGGGCTGGGGGGGGAGGGGTAGGACGATTACTTCGGGGTCGTCGCGAGGGACCTCGGCGGCGACGTCAGAATGTCGATTTGTTTTTGTTACTACGGTCCCTACTGCTCTCCTTGGAGAAGTGTTATGGGGTCGTCGGGATCTGAGAGGACTAAACCGATCGCGAGGGCGGCTTTATATACCCCCACATCACAAGTACCTAGAATGTTCTACAACATTCTAGAATATTATCGAAAACAATTAACTTGAAAAAGGCAATGTATGGAGTTTTGTAGTGTCTCATTACTTTTGTGCCAACCCAATACATACTAACACTACTCTATGGCATACATTTTGTTGTTACATTTTGTTAATCAGAAAATACGTAAAGTCTAGCGGCTCTGGGACCTTGGACTAAAAGCGATTTCTCTTGAGAAGGCCGACCTAGTCAGCTTTTATCAGGTCTTGTTTCCTACATTAATTATTTTAATTAAAATAGATGAGAAGGTACTATGCAAGAACACTAACCGTAATATATCGGCGCTTGGAACAGATACAGGGAGTCTTCAGTCGGCATGTTGGTGTCGCCGTAGTAAATATACCGAAGTAGAGAGTCGAACGCTTCCTCAGATGGCACCGTGTCGCAGATTTGTATCTGTTGAATTAGCAATATGTCGGTTATAGGCTCGTGGCTAAGTAATAACAGCCGCACGGGTCGATCGATCAGGTTAAGCTACACTTGCCGCGGTCGGTCCGTGGATGGGTGACCATCTTTACATACCGGGACTTCTCCGTTCCTCGAAAAGCACGTTAAGCCGTTGGTCCCGGCCTGGGACCTGGATTAACACATAAGATACTTTTTATCCCAATATTCCTACAGGTTGGAGACTTACGCGGGCGAAACCACAGGGCGTTGCTAGTCATCAATAAAACACTGAAGTTAGAATAGTCCTCAAATCCAAGTCCAGTCTATCAGCCTCTATAAAATATTATCCAACATAATACTCACATTAACAATATTATCGTGCGGCGAGAAGGAGCGGAACATAGCTTCAAAGTAGGCCGCTCGTGCCGCCAGCACTGAGCGGTGCGCGGGCCGAGACGCCGCGCCCACGCGCAGGCGCACGTCCGCCAGCTCCGCGCCGCCGCCCAGCAACACGCACATGTCTTGTTCTAGCGTTGTGCCTGTAGGGGAACAACACGATAGACGACGATTTATTTTCATGGAACCAATGTAAAAACAAGTTAAATTGAAAATTTAAAAAACCCCGAAACAAATTTACCCTTATTTTTTTGCTACTCCATCATCAGACCCTGATTGCCATCTATCTATAACCTATTCGTTGAGACAATTCCAAAGAGCCCAAACACGATACCTCTGCTGTAAGTTGGTGAGGAAGTTGGGTATCCTGCAAATTCCAGGTAATGCTGCGCATCAGTTCAAGGTTACTATGTTATTCTAATATCATTGAAGTAACAGAATACCAAATTTAGACTCGATCAGACCAGCGGAACATGTTCACATCCATTCATCAACTAGAAATAAGTTGATAATCTTCAAACGGCAGAATAGATTTTCTTGAATCACCGCTAAGAACATGATCATGTCACGTTTCAAAAAAAGAACTAATTCGGTACAGTCGTTCGGGAGCTACGATGCCACAGACAGATACACACGTTAAACTAATAACACCTCTGTTTCCGTCGGGGGTTAACACATTCTCTGCTGAATTCTTTATGCAAACGCTTCTTTATGCTACACCCTTACCGACCCTTTTTTTTACGATGTTTTCGAAACAATAGAGATGCACAACGAACACACATGTGCGCCGCGCCGCACTCGAAGAAAGTTATGAAAACGCGCATGTGTGTCTGCCGCACCGAATGTGTTAAACAATACAAAGCTACTGGCCCAGTTTTGAGTTTTACAATATACTGAGAACTTCACAGTTCATCCACCACCGCGTACAATGCGGTACTGCTTCACGCGGTAAAGACAGTCCGCTCTTCATCATCGTACTCGCGATTTATTATTTATTTCACATTATGTTGTGTTCTTTGAATAAAACACAAACATTGAACACCAGCAGTAAACATTACTGAATAAAAGAACCCAAAATTGCACGTATGTTAATCAATGACAGGCCAGCTGGCGTGGTTGGTTAAGGTACCGCCTATCATGTCGCAGGTCGTGGGTTCGATTCCCATCCAGGACAAACATTTGTGTGCATGAACATGTCTGTTTGTCCTGAGTCTGGGTGTAATTATCTATATAAGTATGTATTTACAACAACAAAAAAGTAGTGTATGTAGTATATCAGTTATCTGGTTTCCATAGTACAAGCTCTGCTTAGTTTGGGATCAGATGACCGTGTGTGAAATGTCCCAGGATATCATTATTATTATAATGAGTTTTGATGCAGTCAAAAGTATTTTGTAATGATTGTGTGATGTACCTAACACAGGGTCGATGCGACACCCTTTTCGTTTCCGACGTTGGCGGCTTGACACACCACTGTGAGTCTAGATCACCACTCACCGATGATTTCCTCGTCATACTCCTGTTGTACCACCGCATTGGTTTGTTTGGGCGGCGGCTGCTGCCGTCTCCTGATCACTTCCACCATCAGACTCTGCTCCATCTCCTCGAACTCCTTCGACATCACTATCGGAGTGAAATTGTAGTCTTTTACCACGAACCTGAAACAATGGAAAATTTTGTCAATGTCCTCGAATGGGGTTGAGACATGCTATTGGTGCCTTTGCTATAGACATTTGTATTGGCTGTAACAATTCCTTCAGTAATGCCGTCAGCCTATTTTACTAACCTAGAAAAATATGCCTAGTTAATAATTCAGGATGCGGGCAGCGCAAGACCGGTCGTTGGTTAAAAATTCTTTGGGTAGGCAAGTCCAGGAGTACACTACGGCCGAAATATCTTGGCAAGTCTAAACATAGACACTACGAACTTTCGCGCATGTTCCTCCACTCACACTCACCTCATGTCACCATTTGGTTTCTAAAAAATTTACTGCGCAGCCTACTGCGCGAAATTCGGACTCACCAAGATATTTTGGCCGTAGGGTGCACATTAAAAAATATATATACGAGTATATATACATAGCTAGTTAAGCGATGATACGATCAACAAGTACGCTTACACCTTCAATCAAGACCGTAGCACCCAGCAAACGTCCTATGGCGTCGGAATATAACGTCTTATATCCCAACGTCATCCAATAGAAAGTTTCGGGCGAAATCTTCGAGATAAAGTAATTGTTGTTTTTGGAAATATTTATAAAGAGACCTCAAACAATACTCCTTGATGCACGTGAGGTTGGCGTGATGCGCGGAGTGCAACGCTTGCAACACGTTGCCGTAGCAGAGGTTCGCTCGTAGGAAGCGCGCGCACAGTCCGCGCAGGCGCGGGATGTTCAGGCGTAGCGCGAGGCGTAACACTGCCATGACGAGGAGCACTGTGGCTGGGGACGCGGGGTCTTCGTCTGTTGGGGAGAAGAGAGGGTGACAAAAACATTACAAAAAAAAAAACCAAGTCGATAGGGCTTAGGAAAAATCCGGCCAAGAGCGAGTCGGGCCCACACAAGTCTGTGGAACGGTAGTTGGCGTATCGTTATTAATAAAACGGCGCTAGCTCCTCCATCTAAATGACATAGTGTCAAGGAAAAATGATCTGCACTATATTATTCAGCTAACTAGCCATTTCTTTTTTACATATGTAAATATTAATACTACATAGGCAAAAACGCTTTTAAAAGTAAGCACCTAATTTCGGAATTATTTATATTTTTTGCAGCAATTATTACAGTGTCGCAAACCGAAATCAAAATTTTACTTTTGAAACAGTAATTAAACGGACGGTAATTTTTTGCAAATTTTGAGCTATATCTTCAAGGGCGCTAAACCAAACATAATGAGAAACTATACATGGTAGCAGAGACATCGACGCGCAAGCTGTTACCATGGATTCGATACATGGTTCTGGACCACTCAATTTTTTTTAATAACCGACGAAAAATTCAGTTTCCTCGGTTATTAAAAAAAAAAAAAAAAAAATATTAAGGGCCTAAACATAGTAAACATAATGTATACTATGTTTAGGCCCTTAATCATTTTTTTAACATTGAAATTCATGCGTTGCATAGATCTCGAGTAAAACTCTGTGACAGACGGATAAAAAAGGCTCCGTTTTTCTTTTAAGGCGAAAGCTTCAGAGTAGCCCGCGAAATTCAAATTTTCTTTGCGTTTTTTGCCATTTACACGTCAGTATTAGGTTGTACGTTGATCAAAATGTAATTTGCGGCCGTAACAATTATGTATTTACATAATTATAATCACTAGAGTGATCAATACAACTCTTTAAGACCAGGTAATCCTAATGAATGACTATTTCATGAAATCTTGACATTTGAGGATTATACTAACTTATAGAGTTGTATTACTGATTTTAATGATTATAATTCTGTAAATACATATTTGTTACGGCCGCGAATCATACTTTATTTAACATACATCTTAATCCTGACTTGCAAATTGCAAAAAACGTAAGAAAATTTCAATTTAGCGGGCAACCCAATATTGTCCATGCTTGCAATAGCAATACTGACAAGTGAATTCAAATACAAACCTGTAAAAACGTGGAAATGAATGAAAAGAGGAAGAATTTATGGTTACCTTTCTCTGTGAGATCTATTCTGTCGGTGTATATGGTAGCTAGTTGAGCACCAGGTTTAAAATGACTCGGGCGTGGCTCCGGGCAGTAACACGCAGCCACGGAGCCACGCCCGATTCATTTTAAACCGTTGTGGTTGTGACTTTTACGAACATACTTCTCTACAGTTGAGCACGTTACCTTTCTCTGTGGGGTCTATTCTGTCGGTGTAGATGTAGTTGAGCACCATGTTGAATGACTCAGGCGTGGCTTCGGGCAGTAACACGCACAGTTGTGGCGGTGTCTTGTATGAGCATACTTCGGAAGCTTCTTCCTCGCCGGCTGCTATCCGTTTTGTTAGTTCGTCTCGTGCTTCCCTGTGAGAAGAATGGAAGGTAGTTTTAGTTTGAAGAAGTCGTGGCTTCAGCGTGCTTTTACAATTCGCCGGAAGATGGACATCTTATAGACGGATATTTGAAAGTTGATCAAATGATCATGCCATTAGCTAACACACGTTTACAATACCTACTGAAAATAGGTCTTCATTGAATGGGAATAAAAATGCCACTTGCTCACTTCAGATGTCGCTACTATCACGTGTCCAGGAATTTGACAGCTAGCTGCCACTATCCATACATTTGTTTTGTAAACAAGCGATTTCTTTTACGCATAATTCGCACTAAGCGCTTCCAAACATCCTTCATAATGCGCCAGGCAAAAGAGTGGAACTCACTACCTGCGTCTGTGTTCCCAAACGCATACAACCCGAATCTCTTCAAAGTTAGAGTGAATAGGCTTCTTCTGGGTAAGCTCACTCCATCGTAGACTTTGTCTCTGTCACCTCTGACCTAGACTAAAGTCAAGAGCAAACCCATCTCAAATAAAAAAGAAAAATAATAATAATTAATTATTATGTGCAGCAGTTAATACGGGGACCCATGTATTTGCCAAAGATGCTAA
The DNA here is from genome assembly GCA_948252095.1 of Dicycla oo. Classification (NCBI taxonomy): domain Eukaryota; kingdom Metazoa; phylum Arthropoda; class Insecta; order Lepidoptera; family Noctuidae; genus Dicycla; species Dicycla oo. The sequence goes on from OX411729.1 coordinate 7,814,846, forward strand.
AAGACAAAAACAGTGGGCAAAAGCTCTTCGAAAAAAAAAAATGAATCCCGATATTTCGTCGAGACTATGTGCTATCTTTTTTAAACCTGAAGACTTTCATGGGAGAAATTCGTATGCAGGTGATCTAACCCTGTTCTCATTACCTACAGTACTTGTAGTGTGAGGTTATTTAAATTAAGTAATAGTAAAAGTGCGTGTGTTATCATATTAGATCAATGCTAGAATTAACATCTTTGAATTGTTTCAGTCAGAAAGACCACCCTCGAGTTGGTTTTCAACTCCGATCAGGTTATTCCTGTCGTACACCTCCAGAATTCAACAAGAAAATAACGTACAAGTCAACAAACACAAATTAACATATCCTAAATAATGCGAAAGTGAGTTTGTTTGATTGTTACGTTAAAACGGCTGAACGGATTTGGATGAAATTTGGCACATGGGTAGAGCATGACCTGGATCGCAGACGAAGTCGCGGGCAACAGCTAGTAAATTATAAAACTTTCATAATTTATTGACCTTTCCACTAAAGCTGCTTTTTAATCAGTGGTAGACGCTTCCCTTTTCCGTAACTGGACTACGAGTACACTTCAAGTCGCATACATTTTTATCTAGTTTTTGTTTAATTTGTGATCGTCACAACAGTGGACACATACACAACATTGGCAGTTTGTGAACGGACAACAGTGCTGCCACCTATGTCAAGATTTCAGTTTTTAACCCCATTGTTACAAGACTAACGATAGCCTTATTTTTTTTTCGCAACATTTGGTACTCTTTAGAGTTTTTATAGCAACCTTTAAACCAACTCGTGTAAAGTCTGGTTTGATTGCGTTGATTATATATTTAAGCCCTATTTTTTTACTCAAAAATAAGATCTATTTCTTTTTGTACTAATCGACCACATACTTGATTTTAGCTCGTAGGAACTGTGACCTGCCGGCTAATATGGTTTGGTTCGCCAAAATAGACATTTTCTCCTTTGTTTATAATCGAATACTTACTTGATCTTAGCTCGTAGGAACTGCGACCTGCCGGCTAATATGGCCTGGTTCGCCAAAATAGACATTTTCTCTTTTGTTTATAATCGAATACTTATTTGATCTTAGCTCGTAGGAACGGAGACTAGGCGGATAATATGGCATAGTGCGCCAAAATAAAGTTTTCTCTTTTGTTTATAATCGAATACTTACTTGATCTTAGCTCGTAGGAACTGCGACCTGGCGGCTAATATGGCCTGGTGCGCCAAAATAGACGTTTTCTCCGGGCCCACCAGTATCTGTACGTCGCAAAACTGATGAGACTTCAGTATGCGGCCGAAGTCGTCGTGTAGAGTGCAGCGAGGGTAGTTTGATAACTGTTGACAGATAAAAAGTAGTATTTTAGTTATTGAGTGCTCGACTCGACTCGACTTGACTGATTTTTTTTTAAACTCGACTCGATGTGACTTTTTTACAATTACAGGAACTTAAAACTAAGAGCATATAAGGCTTATAACTAGGTCACAATAATTTTAATTCCCTGACTCCTAAACTAGGTGTATGTGCCTGTGTCTTAGGAGACAGAATTATAATAAGCAAGCAAGGAATCGTGCGTTTTCCGGGATAAAGATAGCCTATGCTAGTCTCATTTGTTATTCCAAATTACATTTAAACATATAATTTGTATATATTTTTGTGATCACCTTTTAAAACCCTTCATTATGATTTTTTTTAAACATACATTTTGGCGCCAAATAACCGCCGTTTAGATTTTTTATAATTTTATTATAATCAGTGCCACTCGCGTAATAAATACGTATCTAACGACATATCGTTCATCAAAATAGGTCCAGCCGTTTAGTAGTTACCAGGGAACATAGGGACGGACATACATACAGGTCAAACACATAACCCTCATTTTTGGCTTCACCGCAGTCCGGTAGAAAACTACCGATACGTCGCTGCGTCTTCTGAGTGAAAGAAGGACAAACCAACAACCGGACTATCGCATTCGTAATATTAGTTTAGTATAATATTCACCTGAAACCGGAACAGCTCTCCGCTCCTGACGTTGTTATCGACGGTTCCTCCGAAGATGTAGAGCGCGTCGCCTACCACGGCGCCTGCGTGGAACAGCCGACCTGAAGGGATCTGCGAGTCTGTGGCCGGCTGCACGACTGACCTGACGTACAACAATATGTCCAGTCAACAGCTGTATAATATTCATACCCCTTCTCCCTTACACTAGACGACTTCTAAATTAATGCCTAACAAAAGCACAGTTGGAGTTGTAAAGAGGCAAAGGTTGAAAATCAACAGCGCGCTTTCATACAAGCATTAATTTAAGTATCACCACAGATTAATTCAGATGGAACAATCCGCAAAATCATTTAAATTAAAAGCGACTCTTGCTACCACACAATAAAGTGCAATTCAAGTCGCACAACGCTTATTACCTACAGTTATATTCACCTACAAGTTGTCTCTCTTTCTAACGCGTAACTCTTATACCTTCTGACCACGGCAGTCCTACTGAATTGGCCCAGTGAGATAGGCCCGCCGCGTACTTATAGCTTCATACCTAAAGTGCGGAGTGTCCCATCTGTATTAATCTGTGGTATCACCTAGTGTTATAGTTTGACCAAGACCGCTATACCGCGCCGTAGGTATGTGCGCGGCGAGACGGGGGGGTGTCAGTGCAGGCCGCTCATTCGTCAACGCTCACGGCGTCCCACCGCTCATTCGCCAGCGCTGCACCGCGCCTCGCCGCGCATTCCTATGTCGCGGTACAGCGGTCTTGGTCAAACTATAGTGAGACAAGTGGTAGCCCAGTGGTATCGGCCCCGAATTACGACGAGTCGTGAGTTTGAACCCAGGCAAGCACTTTACTTTGTATAAATAATTTCATCACCACTGCTCTCAAAACGGGGAAGGAAAACCTCGTGAGAAAACCGGCATGTCCTAGAACTTAAAATTCGAAGTCATGTGACATCTACCAACCCGCACTGGGCCCGCGTGGTGGATTACAGCCCACTCCCTCTCACAGAGAGGATGCCTGTGTCCCAGCTGTGGGAATATTATAGGCTGGTCATGTTACTGCAAACGGGCATACAGGGGCTGTATTATAAACTATTAACGCCATCATGATTCCGTGGCGAAAAAGGGATTGTGCTATAGATCATGTATAACTCCGTCTCTCTCTAGCACTGGAAAAATGATGGCGTTAATTGTTCATAATACGGCCCCAGGTAACCGTCCTAAAAAGGCAGCTGATTAGTTCTTACGTGTCATATTTTACGGGTTATTTACGCGATGAGAGTTTAGGCGCCTCGTGTAAGTTGACAGGGTTTATTTATAAAGAGACGTTTAAACGTCAAAAAAATTATGATTAAGCAGATGTAAATAATGGTGCCGATTCTCTTGTTCAATAACTAAACTAAAATTAGAGAATCGCCATCTTTTACTAACAGGTAGCGCAAGAAAAGGACGGCTGTCAAACTAGTATACGCCTTGCGCTTCACCGTGTTTTTAGTCGACATGTTTTTATACAGGGTTATTGGTAAACCACCAACCACCTCTTAAGGGGTCACTGTACTCATCATTATATATAGAAAAAAAAAAAAATCAGCTGTTCAGTACATTTATGTTCGCATAATTCGTCAAAATGTACTGAATAGCTGATTTTTTTTCGCGATTTCAGGTTTGGTCCCATAGTAAAAGTTGTTCATAATTATGAGTACAATGACCCCTTAAGAGGTTGTTGGTGTTTTACCAATAACCCTGTATACAAACTAGCTGACCCGTCAAAATTTCAATAATTCATACAAAATTCCCAAAGAAAATGCACTTTCAGGTTCCCCGAATTTTCCCGGCAATTTTCCAAAGATTTTCTTTCACACAAACCTTGTCCTGACAATTACAAACAGAACAAAAAAGAATTCATCCAATTTGGTGCAGCCGTTCGGAAGTTATGCGCGTACATACATTTCAGCGATTAATTTTTATATATACATATATAATATAAAGATTTAGACTATATTAGTTCAACTAAATTTGACAGCTCATATTTATGTCAGTCTTTTTCTTGTTTTATTAGAGAAAAAAAGTTAGCAATAGCCTAAATTAAGTTTAGTTTGTGTACAACAGAATCGGCACCATTGTTTAACTTTAAGCAATGTTTAAAAACAAACCCCGACATCTGTATATCGCTGCTTTGCATGAATACCCGCACAAAACAAAACACAGCCAAATGCAAAATAGTCCTTATTTCACGGTCAGTAAGACTCACATTCATAACGGCATAGTCGGCAGTTTGTGCGGGTATTCATGCAAAGCAGCGATATGTAGTTTGTCCGATACTTGCGTTTCAAAAGACGAGAAAGTCCTGACAGCGTCCGTGTAAACAGAAAAAAAAAACGTATTTCGAATTGTCATATATCAAAGTTCGAGAAAATCGGAAATAGAAATCGGCGAATTTCGTATAACTCTCTACAATCGAAGAAACTGCATTCGTGTAAACGGGGCTTTTTGTTCATACTAAAACTAAAAACAATTTTAATACACACTATTTAAACATAGAATAGCATAGACACAACATTTTTAGGGTTCCGTACCTTCAAGGAAAAAACGGAACCCTTATCTTATCACTTATCACTTCTTTGTCCTTGTCCGTCCGTCTGTCTGTCTGTATGCCAAGCAAGACCATTTTTCTCAGGAACGCGTGGAGCTATCAAGTTGAAATTAATATTAAATACGGTCTACGGTCCCTTGGAGCTCTAAAAAAATCAAGCTTCTAAGTCAACGCAATAAAAATATACCGCCATTAATGCAACATTTTGATACAAATAAATCAAAACCTATAGGGTACCTACTTCCCGTTGACCTAGAATCATGAAATTTGACCAAAAGCAAGGTCTCACAGCACAAGTAAAGGAAAAGTACTAAAATCGTAAAGTGGTTTTATCACACATAAAAAAAATATTTTCTCCGATAACAAACTTTCAATTACAAAGTTAAGTTTGTTTTTAGGATAAATTCATCCCAACTACGGAACCCTTCATTGTGCCGGTTTTTATATTTATCCTTTATGGTTTCGACTGCCTCGTTGGACTAGTGGCCGCAAGCGCTACTGCTGAGCATGAGGTCCTGGGTTCGATTCCCGGGTCGGGAAAAGTGTTATTTGGTTTTTCCATCTGGAATTTCTCAGTAGCAGCCTGGAGTCTGGATTTGTGGCCGGTTGATGGCAATAGACTCGCCCCCTATTACATAGGACTTAAACATAACTGGCGAAATGTGGGTGTACTATAGGTACAGCTCTGCCTAACCCTTCGGGAAATACATGCGTAATGATACGTAATGTTTATGCTTTTACACTATTGTATCCTACAGGTAGTTGCATCGGGAAATTGAATTGCTCTAAAAACTCATTAACACGAAAAAAAAATTAAGTTAAGCAAAACGTACAGGGTGTCGCCAACTTAAGCGTCCACACACCCTTTCGATATGATATTCACGATTACGGTGTTGGCCCCCGGGAAAACGTTCAGTTTGATGGTCTGAACCACACCCTTAAGTTAGCGACATCCTTTCTCAGACATCCGATATATTTATAATAATAGTAGGATATTCACTATACTGTTTGCAGTGCGGCATGGTAAGGGTGACAGCTGACAGAGAGGGTAAATTTATTTAATTTACTACAGTTACTACTGATTCCGTATTTTACGATTATCATAGGCACAGTCACGAACCGGGATGGTTGAGCCACTAGCATATCATCTTAACTTGGTTGTGTTACAAGAATGCCGGCCGTGACATTTGACATGTGACATTTCAATAAAGAAAAACGGGCGGCATTCGTGTAACACAATATAGGGGATAATGAAGTGTGTTATGTCACGGACGCTAGTTTGAATCCCGAGCAAAGGATTCTAGTGCTCCCAAGCGAAGCGAGGAAGTTAAGACTAAGAAGTCAAGCTCGCCCAAGATGAAGACACCTTTATTCCCGAGGAGAATACTCAATTTGTCACGCCTTCTGCTGCGAGGTAATAAAATATTATAATATTTTGTTTTTGTTAAAGTTTTCATTCAAATTTTAAGTTAAGGTTCCTAATTCAAACCACATTATTGACCAATGAAATTCAGTACAATATTATAGCCCGGCTCAGACACTAGAACTATAGTGAGTTAGTTTAGGTTAAGTTTGCATGACATGTAATTTGACATTGTCGAGCAGGTGGTGTCAAAAAACTTATATGTATTTTCTCACCATATCTGTGTGTCCAGATCGTAGCAGTGCAGGTCGTTGGGCAGCGTGTTGTCGGCGGCGCCGCCGAACACGTACAGGTGTGCGCGGTGTGCTACCATCACGTGCCCGTAGCGCCGCGCCGGCGCACCTCCCGCCGAACGCAGCAGGTGCTCCGTGCACACGCGGGACCAACTGGGGTGGGGGGCGGGGGGTTAAATATGCTTAATGGATGATTTTTCCAACTCTACAGGGTGTAATTTTAGTCACCGTTAACCTCTTAAGGGGTCATTGTACTCATCATTATAAACAACTTTTGTTATGGGACCAAACATGAAATCGCGAAAAAATGCAACTGTTCCCTACATTTTGATGAGATAAGCGAACATAAATGTAGGGAACAGCAGATATTTTCTTCTAATTTTACAGCGTGTAATTTTAGTCATCGTTAACCTCTTAAGGGGTCAATTTTACAGCGTGTAATTTTAGTCATCGTTAACCTCTTAAGGGGTCAATTTTACAGCGTGTAATTTTAGTCATCGTTAACCTCTTAAGGGGTCAACTCTACAGCGTGTAATTTTAGTCATCGTTAACCTCTTAAGGAGTCATTTTACTCATCATTATAAATAAACAACTTTTATTATGGGACCAAACATGAAATCGCGAAAAAATGCAACTGTTCCCTACATTTTGATGAGATAAGCGAACATAAATGTAGGGAACAGCGGATATTTTCTTCTAATTTTACAGCGTGTAATTTTAATCATCGTTAACCTCTTAAGGGGTCAATTTTGCAGCGTGTAATTTTAGTCATCGTTAACCTCTTAAGGGGTCAACTCTACAGCGTGTAATTTTAGTCATCGTTAACCTCTTAAGGGGTCATTGTTATAAACAACTTTTATTATGGGACCAAACATGAAATCGCGAAAAAATGCAACTGTTCCCTACATTTTGATGAGATAAGCGAACATAAATGTAGGGAACAACAGATATTTTCTTCTAATTTTGAATTTTCGACAGTTTTCCTAGACAACAACTAACAGACGTCAATTTTATTCCACGAATCAAAGTTATCTGACGCTGGCAAAATCAGCCTATGCATCTGGCGTTGGTTGACACGTTTGCACAGCGTAGACGTTCGACGAATGTCTACGCTATGAGAAGAATGCTACTTACGTACTACTCCTCTATTTTCGATCAACAATAAATCTTGCAATCGTAGTATGGATAGTCAAGGAGACAGAATACAGTGTTGTGCACATATTTTGTTATATCAAAAGTTTAGACTCAACTGACATTCATAGATAGGTCTTTGAAAAATTATCAAGATATGATAAATTTAAGAATTTAAACTATCTAACGAAAGTTTGTTGGAAACATGGGAGTGCTCTTAAGAAGCCTACCCACTAGTGCTGTGCAAGAAATTCTGGAAAAATCTACCAGTGACATTCATATTCTTCGCACATTATTGGTCAACAGCCGAACATAAACAATGCCTCATTTGTGTAAAAATCCTGTACTTACGTGTGAGTCTCAAAATCAAACTGGAACAGTGCATTAGTGATCTTGGCGCCGCTCTGTCCACTGAAGACGAACATCTTGCCCCTGGCGACGGCCACGGGGAAGTTGCAGCACGTGGGGGGGCATTGACCCTTCTGCTCTATGCGCTCCCATTGGTGGTTCTCTCCCTGAGTGTAGAAACGGAGCAAAGACTTACAAGGAGCAATTAAACTCCGCGAATTTGACTTGCGAAGTTATCAATGGAAACAGTGCGATTAGTAAAAAATACCAAACAAGTTTTTCGTATAATTATTTTACATACAGCATATCAAAGTCACATCACAATATCATTTCACAGTGCTAGTCATTTGCGCGATTAACCGTGCTAGTAGACCTCATTCTAAAGTGTTACTAGAAGTAAAAATTCGCAAGCATACTTTCAGAAGTCAATTTGTGCAATGATTTCAATGACTACAAACCTACTTACCAACAGATTAATAGTCCACATATCGTTGAGTCTCGCATTGCCGTCGTAGCCAGCGAATATCCATAGTTTGTCATCGTATACCGCGGCTCCATGTGCTGATCGAGGTACGGGCTCTCTGAAATATGCCAAAACATTAAACTTCAGCTAGACGGACATCAAGCGCGAAAGTGCACTCGTTGATATACGAAAAGTAGATTGGTGCCAATGTGCGTACAACTATACACTTTATGACACTGATTTCAAAGTTCATATTCAATGCTATCTAAAATTCCTGTGCTCTGCTCTCGGTCTTACTTTTGTGTCTACTATACAGAAAAAAAAAACCTAAGGTATCTCTGGTTTTTAAAGGCTCAAAGCATCCGCCGCGTTTGGCAAACGAATTGGCTGTAAAATCTATTATAAAAGACACTTCCTCTGTCTGTTTGTTAGCGCGTTTATACCATCGATCTCTAATAAACAATTAGATACACAATCAGCGGCAAAAAATGTCCTCACCGAAAGTCCACCAAATTTAACATTTGGTGTACTATTACTCTAGTAGCATTTGAACGCTCCGACAGTAAGTATGACTCAGTGCTCGTTTAAAAAGTGCGAAAATCTCACTTCCAGGACGCAAAAAAAAGATGGAGTTTCATATTTTCGGTAACTATTAATATTATCAATATATAATTGTTATCACTGTATTGTAAATACTGATATTTTCTCAGGAAATCGTCGTAAAAACATTTTTTTAATTAAGACGTAATAAACAGGAGGAGTTATAAAGCATCTCAATTGTAAAGACTCTCAGTAAACGTAGTAATCATACTATCGCATGCCCGCTTAAATTGTTCGGGTTATGTGCGCTGATTCTGTTCCATTTGTAGAGACGCTATTGTTTGTTTTTTTATTATTATTAAAGTTACTTATGATTTTTTTGTTTTTTTTTTTTTGTTTAATTAGACTTGTTTACTGTTTCTATAAATATTATAGTAACACAATCCCATGCAAAAGTTCTCGTCCCCAATTGTGTTTACGTAATTGTAGTTGAAATAAATATACGTTAATGTAATTCAAACGTACCTACCCGTCCAAGTGGGCATTCATTCGGTAAGGACCTTTTTTGCGCTGATTGTGTATCTAGTTCTTTATTAGTGATCGATCCATTCAGGTAAATTATAATATAATGATTACACATATACATCAAAGAAGAGAATAAAATGTGTTTTATTACGTACACTTTTTTTAATACATTAAGCTTAAAGCATTAAAAAAATACCTTTCTAATAATAAACAAAAAAATATTGGACAATTCGACTCTACTCATTCCTTTGTCCTAGCGGTGAGCCTCGGTCGTAAAACCTATTGTTTCTTTTTTTTTCGCACTGTAAATCTGATTTTAAAACATTGTAAGTAAGGTTGAATTTGTTTTGATATATGTTGACTAGCAAGCACCGGTCGTAACGGCTTTGTGAATACAACTTTAAACATTGCACTTATGGTTGAATTTACATTAACGTATATTTATTTCAACTAAAAGTAGGTAAAGACAATTGGCGACCGTTTTAAGAGAATTTTTGTATGGCATTGTGCATCTAGTTGTTTATTAGTGATCGATGGTTTATACCTACTAAAGCCGGATCACCGCGGCATGGCATGGCAAAGGATTTTGTATCTTATTTTTATATCCTTAGCTCACATTTCACTGATATCGTCACAAGGGGACTTGAGCATACAGCGAGATGCGGCAGCATTCCGGGCTATACAAAATGTTAATGCTTTGCTGTGCCATGCCACCAAGTGAGTCGTGCCTTCATCCGATTTACGTGATTCTTTTTTTAATTCATCATTTTTTTTTTAAGAAATATATTTTTTAAAGTGCTATTTAATGTAACACTCACTGCCCAGTAAACTTCCACTGCACCCACTGCGCGCTGGAGAACTTGTACTCAAACAGATCGTTCTTATTGGTCAGGTTGGAGTTCGCTAGGATGTCCCCTGTGTATCCGCCAAACACGAACATTGATGAACGATGTACCTACAGCGAGAAAATGTATTTAAAAAATGCTTTTAATAGACGCCTACTAGAATTTAAAACACCCTCTTTTTTAAGTTGTCGCCGTGTGATAAAGTCATAATTAAGACTTGGAAACTATAGTGTGCGCGCAATTGCTAGTCACCGCCTGAGGTATGTGAGCAGTGAGACATGCGAGGGCGCGATTGACAAGATTGGCAATCTGAGTTAGCTTGACGTTTGTCTACCTCTGCCGTCTCCCCGCTCACATACTTGAAGCGCTTGCACCCACACTATAGTCATACAATCCCGAAACATGCACGATAGTGTCGGAAAGTACTTATGCTTTATTTGTTGTTCATTTTTGTCTTGCACTCGGCCTCTTTCACTCGAGGTGAAACTTCTGAACACAACATGTATCAAAAGTGAAAAGTGAATTCATTGTTTCGGCACTCAGCATTTTTGGTTCACCTACCGAATGAATGACGTTTTTATTATAAACATCCAAGATTCGATGTACCGGATTCAATGTTGTTTTTACGATCTACTGTTAATATTTGGATCGATACGGAAATTATAGGCCATCATTTATTATTTTGTTCTAGTTACTATGCTCTGAAGAATTGTTTCGCTCTACTTCCATTATTTTATGACTGTAGTCCAACCCATTTGTTATTTTAGGTCCAATTTAATTTAATACATACAAAGTTGTACAAGTTAATTATTATTAAATTTTTGGATGTTACCCATAAGCATAAAATCAGTGTAAACAATTGTTGGTGAACCAATAACAAATGTAAGTTTATTTTTTATTTTTATACAAGCTTTTATCAGTCTGGATATCATCTACAACCAGAGTCCTTGTCAAAACGAAGCAAACGATCCCAAACTCGATAGAGATGCTTTGGGGTATTTCGGCTCCATCATCAGATCAGCTCGGTGGTACCAAAATATTGTATTGTCAAATTTCAGCAGGGAAGTGGGTAAAAATTTAACCTGCAAGTTTTGAAAAGGACCACTTACTTACATATAAACATTGCAAGTTAAATAAAAGCTTGTAAAATAAAATACAAACGGATAGCAGGCTCCCGTTTAAAAATTTCAATAAACAAAATACTGAACTCACTACAGCAGAATGATGATACCTCGGCGCGGGCGGCACTCCCATGCAGCCAGTCTTGGTCCACGACTTCTCTCTGATGTCAAATCTGATCAGATCATTTAGCATGGACTTGCCATTGTCACCCCCAAACACGTAAATTGCATCTTTGTATGCCACAGCTGTGTGTTTACTCCTCCTGAAAATAAGTCATATATTTATAAGTTATGCGGTTGCTGGTGTTTTACAAATAACCCTGTATAAGGTATTAAAAATTTACTTTGAGTGCTTTAGACCATCGAATTGAATAACTTTTACTATTAATAAAAACTTTTTTGCAAAAAATAAAAACCGAATGTCAAATCAAAACACTACAAAATGATAAATAACTTTAATTTCGGTAGTCGGTTTCTTTGGTTTTGTATTTTAATTTTTTGCCACCGACTTTCGAAATAAGTTATTTTTCACTTTTTAGTTTTGGTACCTACCCCACAAAAATTAGAATACCACTACCTGCTATGTAAATAACTGTGGTAGGAAGTTTTAATACATCATCCGCATAGATTAAAACATCATCGACATAAACTACCCAAGCAAAGTTAATAAAATTTATATGTGACCACCCTAGGGATATTTCCTTTCCAACAAAAAAGAATCATCAAAATCGGTTCATAAACGACGAAGTTATCCGCGAACACATACAAAAAAAATATATATTAGGTTGGGGAAAAAGTCTTTTCGCATTATAGTATGTATGAACTTGTAATAAAATCGCTTTGGCTATACTATTTGTATCTGGCTGGTTTTGGTATCATTGAAAGTTTAAATTTTAAAGAACATAATTCCAAATTCAAATTAGGAAAATGTGTGATTTTTCGTACCGTCGTACATTTGTACATTTGTTTTTCGTACCGTCAAGATGAGTGAATCTAATGAAGAAATTCGATATATTTTAAAATTTTACTACAAAAAAGGTAAAAATACAACGCAAGCCGCGAAAAAAATTTGCGATGTTTATGGACCTAGTGTAGTGTCTGTGAGAGTAGCACAAATTTGGTTTAAGCGTTTTCAATCCGGAAATTTTGATGTCAAAGATGCACGTCGCTCTGGTCGCCCTATTACGGATAAAATGGATGCCATTTTTGAAAAAGTGGAGCAAGATCGGCATATCAGTAGTTACGACGTAGCTGAAGAACTGGAAATTGACCACAAAACAGTTTTGGCGCATTTGAAAAAAACTGGGTACACTAAAAAGCTCGACATTTGGGTACCTCACGAGCTCACTGAAAGAAACCTAATGAACCGTGTACTCATTGTGATTCTTTATTACGACGTAATGAAACCGAACCATTTTTGAAGAAGCTGATAACTGGTGATGAAAAGTGGATCACGTATGACAAGAACGTGCGAAAAAGGTCGTGGTCAAAGGCTGGTCAGGCTTCACAGACTGTGGCGAAACCCGGGTTAACTCGCAACAAGGTGATGCTGTGTGTGTGGTGGGATTGGAAGGGCATTATTCATTATGAGCTGTTACCACCAGGCAGGACCATCGATTCTGAACTCTACTGCGAACAACTTATGAGATTAAAGCAAGAAGTTGAGAGAAAGCGGCGGAATTAATCAACAGAAGGGGTGTGGTTTTTCATCATGATAACGCTAGACCTCACACATCTTTAGCCACTCAGCAAAAATTAAGAGAGTTTGGCTGGGAGGTGTTATTGCATCCGCCGTATAGTCCTGACCTTGCACCTTCAGATTTCCACCTGTTTCGGTCTCTTCAGAATTCTTTAGGCAGTGTCAGGTTAACATCACGAGAGGACTGCCAAAACCACTTGTCGCGGTATTTTGACCAGAAGTCCCAAAATTTCTATATCAATGGGATCATGTCCCTACCTACAAGATGGCAAAAAGTTATCGAACAAAATGGTACCTACATACTTTAGTTAAATGTAAATACACTATATTAAGAAATGTTTTCAATTTTCTTAAAAAATGCGAAGAAACTTTTTCCGCAACCTATTATACAGACTTGATACGAAAAAGGCTTTCCTATAAGTTGCCTGTCCTAGATACCATTTTAAAGCTCTGTACCAAAAATCAATTAAATAGGAGCAGTAGTTTAGTCGCAAATAATTTTTAAAGTTTTTGTCCCGTTTGAACACGATGTATCTTTTCTAACAGCTGATTATGTCTTTAAGCATAGGTACCTTATAGCACCTTAAAACGATAAATCGATGCGTTGTTGCCGCTCTGACGCAAGTCACAAGTACAACCAATTTTCGCTAAAAAGCGAAACGCACAGCATAGCAAAACATCCCGCGCGTAAGGCTAAGCGCGCACCGCGATAAAAAATCGTTGCGATTTTTTTAATGCGAAATAAAATCGCAAACTAAGTACAATATTATTAATATAAACGATTTATTTTCGCAATGCGCGGATTGTAGTGTATTTCTGTGGTTCACAGATTTGCGATATTTTTTCGCAACGATTTTTTATCGTAGTGCGCGCTCGCCCTAAAAGAAATGGAAATAGGTCAGTGTGTTGCTATTGCATCCTAGATCCCTGCGATCGGTGGGCCTCTAAAAAACAGTTGTTCAGTGCACCAATGCTATCCTTTCGGAACGTATGTTCTGCGTCGCTCATGTTTAACTCGCGCGCTGACAATTGTGATTTTGTTTTGTTATTGTGTGTGATAGGACACTAAATCACTTTAAGACGGTATTTCTTTTTTTTATTGTGACAGGACACGTTACTTGGGATTATTATTATTTAGTGTTAGTGATTTCTTTGTGATTGACTGTTTTTTATTGTGATAGGACACGTAATTAAACTTTGGTTGTGTGTGTGTGTAATTGAAGTGTTCAACAATGCCTCGTGTAACTTACACGGCGTCAGAATACACTGAATACATTCTCCCGTCGGTATAATTTGTGCATTAATGTGATTGGAGAACACATCGACAATGTGAAAATTTTGTATTTTTGTTGTGATTGATGTTGTGCGCGTGAAGTACGCGCACCCTTACCTACTTACCTAACATAAAAGCCAGCGCGAGTGGAGGCCTAAAGGCCGCCATACACGGACTGCTCGAGCAGCTAGCCATTGATCAACATACACGCACCGCTCTTGCAGTCATAGGCAACAGCTTGAAGCTGCCATTGATAACTGCTGGCGCAGTTGATACCAACCGCTCGTCACTCAACAATCAACCAGTCAGTAGCAACATGGAAATTCCAAATAAGTTCTTGCGATTTATTTTCACTGATTAGCGCGTCACAATCTACGTCGTCCATTTTGCTCAAGAAACAACCGTGCGGGCGGGAAGCGCGCGCGATGTGGAATGAAGTGTGCGGGCGGAGGTAACTGCGCGAGAGCAGTCGACAGCTCAAATAGTCATTGTATGCCTGGCGACGTTGCCGCTTTGTTACCTAGGTATCTAAGGTCATTTAAATTTATTTATAAAGGGTGTTTTACTCTGATTTGTAAGCTATTTAGTTTGTTTGAAAAAAAAAATTCTCATTTTGGTGCTTTTTATTTTTGTACAGTATCAAATGAATACTAAACACGTATGTGTAGAGTAATTGAATGCCTTTCTGTCATAACAACTCTGTATAAACATCCAAATTGAGAAACTCCTCCTTTTGGAAGTTGGATTAATATAAAATACATGACAACAATCTCTCGACTAAGATTCTGGTTCTTATCTTTTGGGGGGGTTTGAACCTACACCCCTGCTGAGCATCTGAAGTAAATACCTTGATTACTTTGACATACCTGGCACCAACAAACTCATAGCACTCTGACATGCGTTTCCACTTGTGTACTGTCTCAAATGGACCAAACTCCATCCTGAGGCTGATGTCCAGCTCGTTTGGATTGCGGAGCTGCTCCGTTATCATCTTCCCTAGGTTCTGATTCATTTGGAAAGGATGCTGAAAAAATAATTATTTGTGGAATAAAATAAAGCTCTGCCATCAAGTTCAAATACAAACTGAAATCATGTATTCTTTATTATACTTGTTTTTGTATTCTATTTCTACAGTTGAATTTTAGTTATTGAAAATTCAGACAAAAATAAAAGACTAAATATAGTCCGCGCGCTAGCTCCGAGGAATCGGTGGCTGAGGAAGCGGGCTGTTATCAAGCACATACTATTCTCATAGAATTATTTAATAATCAACACATCCTTCGCCTCCGCGCCCAACGCATCTAATTAATTATGAAATAATTATATGAGGAAAGTATGTGCTTGAAAACCACCCGCTTCCTCAGAGCTCCACGGACTATAGGACTATAATCCTTTTCCTCCCATTGTTTTTGTTAGGAATGGCTTCACCATCCATGGCATTACAAATCTGACTTTTTAATATTTTGTTTTAACTGTTGTCCCACAGCTGGGCAAATATCTCCCTGTATTTATTTTTTTGCCTTTACTTTGACTTTGGCTTTTTCAGCAAATCTAGCACACATCTTGTCTTAACTTGTGCAAGTACAAATACAGGGAAAAATGTTGGCTAAAATGCAGGAAATCCACCTGTTATCTTCACATTGAATTATTAAAAAGAAATAGATAACAAGTTCAGAGTGTTTATTTGGTCAGTGGGTAGCCTTAGGGGTTTATTTTTTTCATGTAGGTAGTCTTACCTGATGCACTTTTCTTGCAAAATTCTAGTAGAATTCTACCAGGCTCCACTTAAAAACAAACTGAAAAAAAGATATCCACTTTAAAAATAACGAAAATAGTAAACATTTAAGAACTGATTTAGTTAGATATGATTGTTATTATAATAAAATTCAGCTGCTAATTAGTTACAGTTGATAAATATGATAAATAGGAGAAAACGATTCAATAAACCTCCGGAAACCTAACAAAAGCTAGCAGCGATCCGGAACTGCGTTAAAATAGGAAGAATTCTCAAAATAAACTAGCCGAACTGCCGAAAATAGGTCGCCGAAATATATCATGAAGTCATTGACTTTTTACACACCATAAACAGCTACCTATTGTTGCTAGAGTTTCAATGTACGTACGGTGTTTTTTTTTTTGTAATAGTTATTATTCTTCTACCTTGGACTGTTTTAATTTTAACCCCGAGAATTAAATGCGGAAACCACCAAAATATTATCGCAAACTTCTGAATCTGATCAATAAACTTACTATGACAATTGACAGTTGACAGTGAGTTTGAATGAATTAGTTTGTTTGATGATTGAACAATGAACTTGAATGAAATGAAATTGCCAGTTATATTTAATGTTTTTTTTTTATATATGGCAATGTGCTGACGTGACAGTTAGGGGTGGCTTACACGACTTCGACTAAAATAATCAAGGAGATTAAAATAATTAATGAATATGTGATTATTTGAAGTTCGAGAGATTGAGATTGGATTGTTCGTTATGAATGAAATTTTTATCAAATAACAATAGGGAAAAAAATTCTATCACTTTTTCTACCTATAAGAACGGTTCGAATCGAAACACTGTCCATTTTGGGTCCGTAAAATAATCATCAATCATTCACTCGTAAAATTTAATTAAACTTCATTCAGTAACCGAACTTCACCGAGTTTGTTTATAATTTACTGATTTAATTTCTTTGGAATAGTAGAAAGTCATTAAAATTAAAATAGCAATAATGACGTCGCCGGTAAGTACTGGGTTGATACCGAGAAATTGAATGGTTATTCATTGTTTTCCCGTGATTAGAAACTGTATTTGATTGGTTTTGTTCTTGCATGGGCAGTTAGAAGAAAGCGTACGGCGTAACAGCGAAAGCGAAGGAGGTGAAGTGGAGACACCGGAGACGCCCGAGCATGACCCTCACTTTGATCCGATCGTGTCGCTGCCCCTTGTGGATATCCACACAAACGAGGAAGAAGAGGAGGAACTCGTTAAAATACGCGCCAGGCTCTATAGATATGATACAGGTGACCATGAGTGGAAGGTAAGACAATGGAAATCAGCAATTTCATGTTCATATTAGTTCATAACGAAGTATCAGTTGTTCAGCCTGAAGATACTATTTTGAGACAAAGCAAAGGAATATGATAAGATGTAAGCATTGTGCCTGTTGCAGGTTAGGCCTGAGTCATAGATATTTTCGGTCTATTGAATAGATAATGATAATGGCGTCAGATAATTTCCTTGGTAAACCTGAAAAAAATAAATAAATTGAAGTATTAGTCTGTGAAGAAATGAAAATAAAGAGATTATTTTCATTTCTTCACAGACTAATTAAATGATATTAGATAATTAATTTTCATGTTTTTTACTTTTATAATACTTTTTTTATAGGAGAGAGGTACTGGTGACATAAAACTGCTGCGCCACAAACTGAACAACACAGTCCGAGTGGTGATGAGACGTGATAAGACCCTTAAAGTATGTGCAAACCACTTCATCACACCGGATATCAGGATGAATGTTCACTGTGGTTCAGACAAAGCATTCAATTGGTCTGTATTTGCTGATTTTGCTGATGAACAAATGAAACAAGAGCTACTGGCTATTAAGTTTGGAAACCCTCAGAGTAAGTTGAAATCTAAATTGATAGGTGTCCTATTATTATATTACAAACTATATTCTGCCACGTCTTTGTCTGCTTGGAGGTCAACTGTACCATAAAAGTTTCTAATCACCATTGGGTCAGTTCTTCCAGAGATTACCTCTTACAAACAAACGGGGAAGTATTATGGAATTTTATTAGAACAAATTATTGATAAATACTAAAGTTTTTAGTACATACTTATAATGATTATGCGCAGTATACTATGGTCTGTTTATTAATCGCGTAGACTAAATTGACAAGTGCAATGTAATACTGGCTTACATTACATTATCCTAAAGGTCATTTTAAAATTTTTACTTGTCAATTTAGTCTCCAAGATTAAAAACCACACATTAGGTGTAAAATAACAGTTTGTGTTCAAAACAAAATACAGTGCTCCAAAACAAAGGTAGCTGACGTGGCTCAAAGGGCTTCCCAACTTAAATGTGACTGGGCAGTACATGTCTGCTGCATGCCAGACAAACTGTGGACCCAAATAGCACAAAACTGGTGCCCTGAGACAGCGAGGTGGGGTAGTGGCATGCCACATAGGAGATGGCAGGACGAATTGGATAGGTTCCATCATAACTGGAAGGAGGACGCCCGGGCTCACGAAAAATAGAAAGAGTGGAGGGAGGTCTTTGTCAAGAAGCGTAGGCTAGTAAAAAAAAACTACAAAAAAAAATTATATAATTAATTTTGCCTCAACAGATGCTGAACTATGGAAGACAAAGTTTGCAGAGGCTCAAGAAATAGTCAGAACAAAGTGCAGTATCTACACACAGGATCTATCGTCAGATGATGAGAGCAGCATCACTCGGAGCGAAGACACTGATTCTCCAGAACCCAAGCATAATGACAAAATCTCGGAGAAAGATGGCAAAAATATTGAAAAGGATGATAAGGGATCTGATGGAGTAGTCTTAAAATTGAAGGAACTGACAGTGGAAAGTGCAGAATAATCTCTTTTTAATTTTAAAGTAATAAGAGGCCGACATGTAACTTCACTGTGTTGTCAGACAACTATGTTTTAAATATAATGATGCATTTACAATAATTCTATATTGTTTCTTATAATGGCTAGTGATAATAATGGTATGTTACTGGCAACTTTTCATACTAACAGGGTTCAGGCTTGACTGCCTAGTTTAAAGATAAAATGGGGATATTTTTTTAAGAATGGCAGTCTCTTATTTTTAAATAAACGTGTTTAAATTTTTTTGCATAATAAAAGATTACTGTTGGCAATACTTTTAATAAAATAAATATTGTAAATTTAGGCCTGAGCAATGAATGTTCGTTTTAGGATTTGATATTCCATGAAAACTCGAATAAGTGTAGAATAATAATAATGAATGTAAGGTCATCATTTTGAGTGAAGCAATATTGCATTTGCCTACTTTTATTATTCATTCTAGCTTCACTGGAGTGTAATATTTTTTTTGCCACAGTTTACCACAGCTGCAACGCTGATCGTCCCATGAAATCTAATCGACA
Organism: Dicycla oo; assembly: GCA_948252095.1. Taxonomy (NCBI): domain Eukaryota; kingdom Metazoa; phylum Arthropoda; class Insecta; order Lepidoptera; family Noctuidae; genus Dicycla; species Dicycla oo. Next base: position 7,834,194 of record OX411729.1, read on the forward strand.
TTCTGTGTTGATGACGGTTTTTGTTAAAAGTTTTTTCTACTGGCTAGAGCAGGTAGAGCCCATAATACTAATTACATCCGTATCTGTAAGTACAGTAGGCCAAAAGTCAGAGGTAACAATTTTCAGCTGGCCTAGCAATAGCCTATGGAGATTCAATAGAACTAGTTCTACGAACAGTAGACCTCGCGCAAGCGCAATAGCCTATGGAGATTCAATAGAACTAGTTCTACGAACAGTAGACCTCGCGCAAGCGCAAACTGTTTTGCAACAATTGAGATACCAGTCGTCTAGCGGTGCACAGTAGCGCCATCTAGTGACCTTATTGTAAAACTAACTTTAATATTGCTTCCAAAAAGAGGAGGCTATCAATTTGGATGTTTATTTTTTCTTTTTTTGTATGTTCGGGCATAACTACGTCATATATAGACGGATTTTCAAACTTCTTTTTTTTTTGTTTGAAAGGGTATGCTCTCGAGGTGGTCCCATTGCCACCAAGTCATAATCTGATGAGAGCATCCCATAGAAATCGTGGGGCATCCTCAAATTTTATAGGGCAACCCTATAGTGATTTGGGTAATTTTATAGTAACTCGTGCATTTTTGCACTTTGCTCTCGGAAGGCACCATTTGGTGAAGTGGAACTGATGATGAAGACCACAGATGGCCATCGGAACTACTCAATTTTGCCTAAGTATTTCACAGGTTGCCATTCGATTACTTTAATATGGTTGCTAAGCAATTTATGCTCGTCACTATGCATGTGGTGGTGGTGACTTCAACATCAGCTCCAGTTCTCCTGGTTTTTACTAGGAGAACTCCTCAACAATTAACGTCCCAGCATCGGAATAAGCAATATTTTGTGTAAAGGCGATGAGCAGTTGACATTAGGCTATTGTAACTTAGATAAATTACACACTGACCCACTAAAAAGTGAAAAATAAAATCTTTTTTACAAAAAAAAAAAAAAAACTACAAAGCGAAAAATAACTAATTTCGGAAGTCGGTGGCAAAAAACTAAAGTACAGATCCAAATATATCGACTTCCGAAATTAAAGTTATTTTTCGCTTTGTAGTTTTTTTTTGGAAGATGGTTGTTTTTTTTTTTTTTTTGTAAAAAAGGTTTTCTATAGCCTCGGTTTAGAAAATTCCGATAATTATTTTCAGAACTCTCTAGTTTTGTGATGAGATGGTCCCAGGTGCTCCATCAATCCATACCTAGTAGTTAAAGGGCCGATTCCACTGGTAGAAATCTAAAAGTGCGCAATTTACTGCATTTTGAAGAGCTATTCTGCTCATCACGCCGAAGATCCCTTATCTGCCCTTCACCAAATTTTTATGAGATCAACTGACCAAAGTACCTTTCAAATAAAAATTAACCATCGAAATCGGATCTCATAAGGCGGAGATGTCCAGTAGGTTTTGCCCTTTTTTGGAGTGAGTACGAGGGGTACTCACTCCAAAAATCAAAAATCCCCGACGACAAAAAATTCTTTATATACAGGTTTATTGGTAAAACACCAACAACCTCTTAAGGGGTCATTGTACTCATCATTATGAACAACTTTTACTATGGGACCTAACCTGAAATCGCGAAAAAAAAATTCAGCTGTTCTGTACATTTTGGCGAATTATGCGAACATAAATGTACTGAACAGCCGATTTTTTTTAACCCTGTATTACAAAAATTCTATAGTCGTAAAACCTGTATAACAAGTTTCGTCCCGATCGGTTGTAAAATACGACCTGTAGAGGAAGTACCAACCAACTGACAGGAAAGCAAATTTTGCCAGACTTGAAGTAGAGACTGTTATTATATTATGCTTGTTCGTGAAATCCTATTTTAATTTCTGTTTTGTAAAAAAAAAAAAAATGTAGTGTTGCTTTACTCGAGATCTTGAACAATACCTGAGCAAACCAAATGCGCGCGCGTGCACACACCACTTGGTAATGTATGAATTTCTACGGAAGATATCACACAGGTGCGTGCACGCACACAGTATGCACACGCCACGCGCATGCATTTCGTCTGCTCAGGCCTTGACATGTTGTCATGATCGTAGGTATTACATATCAAAATTGTCAAATTATCGTTTATTTTTTTTTTTTTGTGTCGGGAGTAAAGTTGTCTTATTTACCGCCGTTGTGGTATATAAGGCTGAAAACAATTTTAAAAGTTTACATGCTATTGATATTCAAGCTAATAGTTTTGCTTTGTAGAACTAGATAGAGAAAGAGGCAGAGTTTATATACGCTGTTGTTAAGATCTGTACTTGTTATCTGGCTAATATTGTTGTATCATTTTACATGGTAGTCGTTGCAACCGTCAATCTTGAAAGGCCATTGATAATGTTGGACTCCGGAGGTTTTTAAATATAAGTCATATAAATCACTGCTAAGCGCACTTTAAGCGAGGTTTCAGTTCTTTTAGTGCCAAAAACTTGAGACGCGTGCTTAGCATGCAAACCATGAAGGCAATGCATTTTATTTAGGCAGGAGCAAAATTCAGCGTAATTTACGTCGAGTAAAATGAGTCACAAAAATAACGAATTGCAGTCTACATTAGAGTTATTTTCGCGACTCATTTTCTGCGTTGAGGTGCAAACTTTTTGCGAGAATGTTTCTGCGCGGCGTAAATTACGCCGGAATACAGTCGCGCTATGTCTACTGGCAACTGTTGCATTGATGTAGAATTAATAACTTTTATGTAATAAACACATAAATATGTATTTTGCAGAATAATTAAATATATGAATCAATTGAAATGTTGCAAGGAATTGATATGCTTTAAGTGTTTAAATAGATATTTAAAGATATAGAAGTTATTTGCATTGATGTTCACGTTATTGTAGAATGTTCTATACTCTCGACACATATTTTAAAATTGTCTTACTTCATGATTGTTTATTTCGTCATAGGTAATTACAGTACACGGCTGTTTATTATATATTGCACTTAGGGCCAGTTTATCGAACGAAAATTAATGTCACATTGTCAAGCGCACGTGAATTGCTACGATTGGTTGACTGACTTGTGAATAGTCAATCGCAGCAGTTTACGGGCGCTTAAATATTTTTCATATTCATTTTCGTTCGAGGAACTGGCCCATAGAGTTTCAGATAAAGCTTGGCTTTGTTGAATGTAGAACGTTGTCTGAAAGAAAGAAAAACTGTTATTAACTCAAACCGGCGTGACAGTCTCTTTCTAGAACTCTGTGGGCTATATCATCGCCCGAGTACTGTAATAATTATATTTTTACGTGTATGGAAGCCATTTTGTCACAGCAGTATACATGCATGTTACATTCCAATTTATATTGTTTTGTAATAAAATATGTATTGCGAAAACTTGATGTGGCGAAACTGGCAGTTTCAATTTATATTTTAATATTTTACATTTCAAAATCTGAATAGATGTATTTCATGAAAGGTTGGTTTTTATTGTTATCGAAAACTTGTTTCCTCAGTGGTTCAGTAGTAGCGAGTGCCATTGCCGATTTGGGGACCTTGGTTTGAGTTGAGTCCTATTTCGTGCAAATTCCCAGTGACCGGCCTTGCTTTCTTTGCAACCAAATGCAACTTTCAGACTACGCTCCTCCCAGTTATTACCACTGAAAAGCAGGATAGTATCATCTACAAAGGTTAAGCAAATTGACGCCCTACGTCAATTGCCCGTGTTATAGCGATTTCCTACAGGTGTCAAAGAATGACAGTTGTGATTTGATTATACGGACGATTTACAAGTTGGTAGTCCATGAATTTACCTGACTTTACACCAAGAAGAGAGTTGGACCTACAATACTACCTTGAAGTACGCTCTCACTGTGTTTGTACACTTACAACGTCACGGCTTACGGCAGTTTGGTGCAATACGTTATTGCACGTAAAATAAATAAATGGAGTGAAGGTCATTTTCAGGTCAGATCAAAACAATAAACATCTAATATTGTTCCGGGAAATAACTGCTAACATAACAGATAAGGTGGAATATATCCCGCCGGATGGTGTCACTCACTCTGGCAGGGCCACCATCAGGGATTTTAATTTTGAAAACGCAAAAAATTAGTCGCCAAATATCAGAATTAGTCGATCACTGGTTCAAAAGATATAAGGGTTTATAGGTGGCCCTGCTGGAGAGACCCCAGCAGGGCCAAATTTATATCTCAAAAACTAGGGCACCTAGCGAAGATCTGTTTTCTCCCATATTTAGTCGGAATTAGTCGCCAAATATCAGAATTAGTCGGTCACTGCTTCAAAAGATATAAGGGTTTATAGGTGGCCCTGCTGGAGAGTCTCCCCAGCAGGGCCACATTTATATCTCAAAAACTAGGACACCTAGCGAAGATCTGTTTTCTCCCATATTTAGTCGCCAATTAGTCGGAATCAGTCGCCAAGTTACAGATTTAGTCTGTGTGTAATTAAAAAGATATTAAAGAATTCAATTTCCCCATACAGTGGTACAAGCGAGTACAAAATACTTTATGTATTTTCTAGATAGTATCTATATTAAGATAAAATAAAAACTCAACCCGTCCACACCCACAACACAATACTCACAATCACCTCAAAATACACACAAACACAACACACATCAAACGAACTTTTTGAAAATTCATTTTTATAAAATAAAATTTGATTACAATTGACAATACGTTTTCAACGTTTTAGTATTTTAAACATTTTACTAAAGGTACGATATTTTTTTTATTATTCTAACGTTAATTAGAGGTTATCATTGTAAACTGGTAAAACAGTTGCATGCGACTGTACATCTTGACACCAAATAGACCAAGAGCAAGGTTTAATGTTTTCAAAGAAGTTTAAGCCACTCTAAACTAGTAATTAAAAACATAAAAACATGAATTTAATTGAGAATTTATCTCTCTCGGACATTTCTAAAGACTTTAGACCGCTAAAACTAAAAGTATATTACACATATTAATAGAAATATTTTTTCTTGGTAATTTTGCGTGAACTCTTCGATCTAGCTCTTGGACTATACCTTACTAATTGAGCTCATTATATCTCCTAAACTAAGACCCGACTAAATCTGTAACTTGGCGACTGACTCCGATTAAATATGGGAGAAAACAGATCTTCGTTAGGTGTCCTAGTTTTTGAGATATAAATGTGGCCCTGCTGGGGAGACTCTCCAGCAGGGCCACCTATAAACCCTTATATCTTTTGAACCAGGGACGGACTAATTCTGATATTTGGCGACTAAATATGGGAGAAAACAGATCTTCGCTAGGTGCCCTAGTTTTGGAGATATAAATTTGGCCCTGCTGGGGAGAGTCTCTCCAGCAGGGCCACCTATAAACCCTTATACAAATGCCGGCACGAATCTCGAGCGCTCGGAGGAGTGGTGGGGGTAGTTTGCGCATATGTATTGTCTCAGTAGTAAGGTCCAAAATCGCAATTAATTCAAGGTCAGCGCTAAAGTTTCGTGCCTCTACTTGTATATTTTGAACCAGTGACCGACTAATTCTGATATTTGGCGACTAGTTTCCACTAATTAGCGACAAATTTTTTGCGTTTTCAAAATTAAAATCTCTGATGGTGGCCCTGCCAGAGTCAGTGACACCGCCGGATGTAGTCAACCGCACATCAGTGGCAGTGGTAATAATTTGAAATTGACAGCGCGTTTGTCGTGCAGCAAAGGCTGAAATACACAATGCTTGTATGCTCATTACAGCATGCTGTGTGTGAAAAATGATAATTCTGTATACTTACTCTTTTCGTCTACACATGCTAATTCTGTACTATACCACTAGGTATACGAAAATTAATATGTGACATATTTTGAGCAGATGTACCTACACTAGTACATCTGCTCAAAATATATATATAATAAATCTGTAGGTGAGAGGTGAAGGACGTTAAGTCCATTTTTGGCCCTTTTTATGTTTTTTTTTATTCTGATTCGAAAAACACGAATTTATACAATGGTAAAAGACATTAAGTTCTAACGCCGAATCATTTTAAATGAGCAAATATAATTGGACATTAAGCCCCTGTTCCAGGTTTTATTCAACAATATTGGGGTCTACTGTAAACTTTATAGATTGGGACTTAAGGTCCTTCACCTTTCTCCTACAGAAATGCTCTAAGGCTACTACATAGCATGTGTATTCCAGGCGTTAGAGCGGATTTCGTAGTGATAGTGTTACCGCTGGTGTGTGTTCAACTGTGCGCACAGAGTACTTTTTACAATATAGACTGTGCGTACGCTACCAGGGCCTGCAGTCTCGACATAGATAGCGATTGCTAGAGGTCATATGACCGAATTCGTTCGCAAAGTCCTAGTGGGGTACCAAGACGGTCAAAATTGCTTGACAAGTATGTATGTGATTTTTCGTGTTTGTCAAGCAATTTTGACCGTCTAGGGCCCCACTAGGACTTTGCGAACGAATTCGGTCGTATAGCGATCGCTATCTATGTCGAGACTGCAGGCCCAGTATGGGCAGCGCCACGCACCAGTAAGTAAGTAATCTAAAAAGAAAACGCGTCAATATAATTAGTTTTAGAATTATTTATTGCGATCACACTCACAACTGTGCAACAATAACTTAAAAAAAAAACGACATAATTTTAAATATAATTATGCTAATATTAGCAAGGATAGGAAGTGATATATGAGCCACAGTAATAACTATAATTGCACAACAATATCATCATCTGTCCTTTCCCAACTATGTTGGAGTCGGCTTCCAGTCTAACCGGATGCAGCTGAATACCAGTATTTTACATGGAGTGACTGCCTATCTCACCTCCACAACCCAGTTACTGGGTAATACTCAACCCCATGGCAAGACTGGTTGTCAGGCTTTCGGGCTTCTGACGACGCGTAACGACTGTCAAAGATTCACGAATGACAGCCGGGACCAACAGCTTAACGTGCTTTCCGAGGCACGGGGGATCTCGGTATGTACAGATGGTTGCCCATCCACAGATCGACCGCGGCAAGCGTAGCTTAACCTGATCGATCAACCCGTGCGAACAATCTGAGTTAAATGATTGTGCAAGGAACCCAAGCTTTAGTAGAATCCCTTGGTATGGCTTGTATGTTAAATATGGCTTCTGATTGCTCAAAGGCACACCCACATATTCACAAATTAGGCGACCTGATAGCTTATGAAGTATGCGGTACGTCATAGCCAATACTAAAATAGTAAAGCTGAAGAGTTTTTTGATTTTTTGTTTGAAAACCCTAATCTCTAGAACTACCAGTCGGTGTTGATAAATTCTGCATTTGATAGCCCAACTCTTGAGGAAGGTTATAGGTCAACGTCACACTAAGACTCTTAGGAGCCGAGCAAGGCAGGTGATACCTCGCGGCACAGCTAGCCTATCTTTATACATATGCCTACATGTATCAAATCCATGCTAATATAAACATAGCCTTAAAAACAAAAAAAAGTATAAGTGTAGTTTAACAATACTTTCAAAATATATGTTTGGGAAATTATTCTATAATCCAATCGGAATAAATACACACTACCTTAGGAATATGTTTGATTTACATATTATTTCGGTATTTCGTTTGTATGAGCTACGTGCTTCGGGGGCCTCTTAACACCTACGTCACCCAACCGTGACATCAATTTAGGTAATGGTAACTATTTCGTAATAAAACTGGCTCAGTATTAATTACATATACATTTTACTGGAATGTTTGGAATTCAAATGCTTTGGTATTACTTAATGCAATAATGTTCAACACATTACCTTTTAATATTATGTTATATTTTTGTAGTGTGTTATCTCTTTATTACATAGAAAACATTTAAAAAAAGAGTACATATATAGTATCTAATAGTAGATGTTATTCTGTAATTACATTTGGATATGCATGGTTCACATAAATAATGCTCACATAAAAATAAGTGAAGCATTTTAAAGAGTTCATAAAATATGTAAAAATATAAATAGATAGATTTATAGGAAGGAATTGCCATAAACAGTTGTAGTAGTACAAGACTAACATAACATTTTATGAAATAAGCTCACTTTTGGGACAAATGCATTTTGTGTATTTATCCACAAAAAATACTAATACAATTTAGAGCCATTAAACATGATATAAACAAGAGATCAATCATGTACATATCTTGTCATCCTACAGATTTAGGAGGACCAAGAAAAATGAACTCCATAGTAGTAAACTATCCTACAACATGAATTAATGCCAAAAAGTTAGATCAACCAATCACAGGTCATCTTTAGAAACCTTTGCCTGTTTGTCTAAAAGTTGGAATGTCTGCAGAATATTGATTCGTGTTCCTAGCTGCTTTTTCTTCTCATCAGAGACTTTTCCGCTGAGTAACTTATTCACTCGGTCAAGTTCAGATTGAATGAAATCGTCGCCTTTTTCAAGAACCTTCTCCATAATTGTTTTGTAGACCTTTCCGGAAGTGGACTCCTGAAAAATGTTTTGTTTGGATTTATTAAAACTGAAAAAGCATGACCATTTGTGTTATAAAATAACTGTAAATTGTAATACAGCGCCACGTCGTCGAAACTATGATAAAATAATAAATGAAAATGAACCCTACCTTATCCATATTCTTCAGGAGTTCTTCAGTCTTCTTCAGTAATTTCTTTCTCTCATCTTTCTTGGCTTTCATGAACTGTATCGCAAGTTTATCGAATTCCTTTACGCAGCCCGGCAAACTCAAATATAAGCCACTATTGTCTCGTACAAAACGTCGCAGCTCATCACTTGTAAATCCTTTCGCGTCGTCGAATGGTATCGGCTCAGATTTACCTTTAAGAAACAGTTTTACCACAGGAAAGTTCTCCTTGGTTGCTCCATACTTAGTCGCGAGGGCCTCATTGTCTTTTTCACCGTAATCTTTCACACCGACTTCCGCAATCAAAAGATCTTCCACGTCTTTCGAATCCTTTGCGAGAGCCACGAATGCTTCATGCTTGTCACCGTACGGAAATGCCACATCGAATTTAATAAGGCTTGCTTCAAATTTGTTTGTTATTTTATCAAAACTGAACTCGTCTAATTCAACAGAGCCGGATGTGGTCGATGCTTGGTAAGCAAAAGATACAATTAAAATAGTGATAAATAGGAACGAATAACGCCGCATTGTTGGTTAATGAACAAGACTTCAGCTTGGAATGTTCCGTGTTTCACTACTGGACGTATTTTATGAAATAAAAGCCAATAATGAATGTTATACCGTGAACCACAACCGATCACAACGATATTTTTTCTGGTTTGTTTTCTTTTTCAATTTACACTATTTGGTTTGGTGACTCCGTTTTATGGTATTGTGCGTCCTATATATGAATTCTAAACTAAGTTCTTTTTACGGAACAAGATGTACTTGTTTCATATTTGCAATCATTTTATACTGTGTATGTTATATATTATCTTGCATTATATTTTGGTCAAAACTACAACTATAAAATTAGGTTTATTAGTAACGCAATTGGGTATTCTGCGCGAAATTGACTGTAACGATCCGATGTCACTTTGACAGCAAACCGTGTGCAGTTGTGATTGGTTCAAAACCCCATAACATCCCGGCACAAAGTCTGTTTTCAATTATATGACCATTATCGATTTTTCGAATATCGAAAAACCGGTCAAGTGCGTGTGTCGGACCACGCGCATAGTGGTTCCGTAATTACGTACTTAGTTGGGATGAACATTCACGGAAAACTACATAACACAATATCTGCGTTGAAAGGGCTTTTTTATATTTTTATTTAAGACGGGTGTGCTCTTGACTCTAGTCTAGGAAGGAACGGCGACAGAGACAGAGTCGACGATGGAGTGAGCTTACCCAGAAGAAGCCTGTTCAGTCTCACTTTGAAGAGATTTCGGTTGTATGCGCTCGGAAACACAGACGCAGGTAGTGAGTTCCACTCTTTTGCTGTCCGCATTATAAAATACATTTGGAAACGCTTAGTGCGAATTGGTGGAATAGCAACTAGGTAGGAATAGTAACTGGCAGTGCGTCTAGATGTCCGATGGTAGAAAGGGGCCGTTGGAATGAGGTCGTGGAGTTCTTGAGCACACTCACCGAAGTACAATCTGCAGAAGACCGACAAGCAGGCAACCTTGCGGCGATGAGCCAAGCTGAGATGAGGCATCCACCAGTTTTGCCACCAATGAGCCTCTAAGCTCTGCGTTCCACCGAGTCAAGCGCGGCTAGTTGGTATTTAGCTGATCCATCCCAAAGATGGTTGCAATACTCCATGCAGGATCCGACTTACGCTTTGTAAAGAGTTAAAACCTGTCCAGGCGTAAAGTAGGTATCGCTTCACCTATTTAAGATGCCCAGTTTCTTGGCCGCAGTTTGGGCTTTGTACTCCATGGTGGGGCCAAAGTTGAGGCCAGATATCAACTCTAGTTCTACTACTATTCAAAATTTTGCACCACCTTTGTAGTTTGTACGAGTTTAGCAGGGCTTATGTAATTATCTCACAAACTATTGACGTGTAGCTGGGGTGGATCAACTATTATGAAAACATATTATCATAAACAGGAAAACTATTGACAAACACTACAAGCAGACTCGAACGACGAACAGCAAGCATTGAGCTGAAACCCTAATACACAGAGGAATGGTCCGAAAGATAAACGTGTGAAGGTTCGGATCTACCTTCAGATCTGACTAAAATCATAAGTTTAGGTATACGCAAACATACTCTCAGACCTTATTAACATACATATAGGTAGGTGTATACCTAATACCTATTTTATTGGATCAATTTACGAGTTACAATAAAAAGAAAAACACAAGATTGAATTTCTAACCGTTAAATTAGTTTTTACAGATGTGGTATTTATTTTGTGAGGCACATTCTTATCCAGCATAAAAAATGGAGGTTATGAGTTTAACGTGTAGCCTTTGTTTAGTTATAATAATTGTATTGTGCCAATATGTGGCTTTGGAAACCCCTGAAATAGAAGAAGAAAGCGCTACGGAACATAGTTTGTATTTATTATTTTGTAACTACCTACTTAGTCTAATTAATGACACAGACACATCTGCTGAAATTACTCGACCGAAGTTCAACGTGACTGCTTTCGCCTGCAATGCTTTTTAAACGACTTTAGAGGAGTAGACTAGAAACTACTACAATCTGTAAAATTTCTTTAATAGATTTTCAACTTCATCGATAAAGGTTCAAGGTTGATGGAGAAAATTTGACAGTTTCGGGTAGCTTGACCTGCTGGCGTCTGTACAACATTTCTCCGTCAGTTGTGGACCGATTTTGAAAATTCTATTTTTGTTTGAAAGGGTTTGCTCTCGAGGTGGTCCCATTGTCACCAAGTCAGAATCTGATGAGGAGATCCCATGGAAATCGAGGGAAACCCTCAAATTTTATAGGCACACCTATAGAGATTTGGGTATTTTTTATAGTAACTCGTGCATTTGCTCTTGGAAAGTAGCATTTGGTGAAGTGGAACTGACGATGAAGACCACAGATGGCCATCGGAACTACTCAATAATAAGTATTTCACGGGTTGCGATTGGATAACTTTAATATGATTGCTAAACAATTTATGCTCGTCATAATGCTTAATTATGGTGAAGTGGAGCTGATGGTGACTTCACCACCAAGTCTAGTTCTTCTGGTTCTTACTAGGAGAATTCAACAATTAACGTCCCTGGTTCGGGAAAAGCAATATTTTGTAAAAGGTGATGAGCAGTTGACATTAGGCTAAAGTAACTTAGATAAATTACAAACTGACCCGCTAAAAAGTGAAAATAAAATCTTAAAAAGAAAACAACAACAACCGACTTCCAAAAAAAAAAACACTTCAAATTGCAAAATAACTTTAATTTCGGAAGTCGGTGGCAAAAAACTAAAATACAGACCCAAAAACACCGACTTCCGAAATAAAAGATATTTTTCAATTTGTAGTGTTTTTTTTGGAAGTCGGTTGTTTTTTTTTGTAAAAAAGTTTTTTTTTTTTTACCTGCCACACAGCAGCTGTAGTCGGGCTGAAATTACGACGCGATTTAAACACCTTGGTGGGTCCAAGGTGTTTGAAACGCGTCGTAATTTACCGGGTACCTATTGGTAACCCGATGTGATACGATGTTAGGAGAACAAAGTTAGGATAAAAAACTTATTTACTTACCTAAAATGTTTTCAGTCGTATCGTCGGAATCAGCAGAAATTACACCGGCCACTTTCAATTGGCCATCAGGATTGGTTCCATATGTCATTGAACCACACTATGGTAAGTGAATATATCTATAATGATGACGTATGTAGTTGTGGCAATAGCGGTCATTGCACTTACGCTATCTCTCCGTAGTAACCCAAACAAAATAAACTTAATATAGGTAAGGATTTTTTTTTGTTGGAACATGTGGAAGATCACGATAGATAATTATTACAGTTTTTGAAATAAATGCTAGAAAATGTAGGTGGGTCAATCATCGCTATTGCTCCGCTAAAACGCGACAACTATTGATAGGGAGCTATGCTACGATATCTACAGGGTGTTTGGCAGAACGTTGAACATACGAAAATGGTGGATAGGTGGGGTCATCTGCTATTTACTCAGCCCTGATTTATTTGGCCCTGGCACCCTGGATATTAAAAAAAAAAATTTTTGCTTTCTTCTAGTTTCACCACTTTCTTAACATTAAAGTGTAATTTTTATTAAAAATGGGTACAACAGGCAATATTTCGTTTATTTAAACTTTAATGTTGGCAAATTCTTATAAAACTAATGCTTTATTCAGATGTTAGCTAGAACAAAAGTTATCGAGTCCTCAAACTTACAGAAAGATGTAAAAAATACTTTAATCTTAATTTCAACTTGCATTAAAAAAAAAAAAAAACAAAAAATGATTGAGGAGTTCCAATTCAAGCAAAACATCCCTAGTGTGTGACCTTTCTAATGGTATGTAATTTGCTTTTATAAAAAAAAAAATCTTAAGAGTTATTTCATAATTTTATCAAGTAGGAAATTTTTGACGAAACTCTACCTTTACGGAAAGTGAAATGTTTTGCGAAATTTAATACTGCAAGGTTGGTAAAATTTAAATGATCGATTTAAACCCACACGTGAAGACACAAACGGGCTTCCAGAGGAGATTCAGTGTGAATGTCTGGGCAGGAGTGATTGGCGATAAGCTAAAAATAAAAATGTCAGAATATCCGCACACTTTTCTCACTGTTTTCATTTTACTGTACTTATTATAGTACAGACGCCAGCAGGTCAAGCCACCCGAAACTGTCAAATTTTCCCAATCAACCTTGAACCTAATGCTTTCGCAATAAAGTTGAAAATCTATTAAAGAAATTTGACAGATTATAGTAGCTTGATGTGCTGGCGTCTGTACCTATACACAAATAAATGTGCAATATTAATGTTTACATAATCAGCCTATAATTTTCCCACTGCTGTTTTGAGATCAGTGGGGATGAAATAATTTACACAAAGTACGAATTAAAGCGTAATTCGTGGCCGTTACCACTGCACCACTGCATTGTCTGCGTCGGTAATCTATAGCTGAAAACGCAATAGGTACTTAGGTAGAGTATTTACCTACTGCGATTCAGGTACAGTCAGCAAACAAAGTCGAAAATAAAAGCCTAAATAACCGCCTATTATTTTGTTACTAGACGACATAATAGTTGGTCGCATACGCGCAGCCATGTACACTATAGAGCGCTCCTCCTGCGTGGTCTTCAAGGAAATGGGAGAGAAGCCTCCACCGGGAGAAACCACCATCCACTGGCTTAGCATCCAGAACCCTGCAGGAGTCAGGGAATGCTCGCATTCGACGTTACGTGAAGAAGGTGCTGCTTCTACTAAAAAAAAAGCTGTAAGACTTTTATTTATATTGTCCACTGAGATACAGATACAGGGACTGGCCGGACAGGGATATGATTCGTTGAGATAGGTTACCTATGGTACCACAATGTATGATTGGATCTTATTGGTCTTATTATGTGAGGTAGCTTCGTAATAGATAATATTGTCCATATTGACAAGCTGATGTCGTGATGAAGGTATGAAGGTAGAACTGACGGTGTATGGCAACCCTAAGGTTGTCAACGCATCGAAAATACCATGGAAATACTCATTTTATAGTGTTGCCAGCCATTATTATTATTTAAAGTGTCTGACATATCTGGGGACTCTGGGGCCCCGGACCTTTGGAAGACGTACGAGGGGCCGAAGTCGACTCGCAGAGGCCCGTTAGACGTTTTTATGACATGAGCCACCAATCGAAGATTATCGCTGAACGCACAATGCAAGTGCACCCAAGGACAAACCCCGGTTGGTGTAGGACTATTTTAGGATATGGCAACAAGGATAGTGGAATATGTGTTTGGATGGTATTGTGGTAATAACTAAAATCAGATGGGACGGCAGTCGATACCGATGTATTCCAACTAAAACACGCTGGTTTTGATTGGTAGGAAATACATACCTACCAATACCACGATAAGTCCTGGATAAGACTCGCACATGGTACAAAAGAGAGAAGGCTAAGACTGCCAATGATACATAATTATATAAAATATACAGGGTTATTGGTAAAACACCAACAACCTCTTCAGGGGTCATTGTACTCATCATTATGAACAACTTTTACTATGGGACCAAATCTGAAATCGCGAAAAAAATCAGCTGTTCAGTACATTTATGTTCGCATAATTCGTCAAAATGTACTGAACAGCTGATTTTTTTTTCGCAATTTCAGGTACAATGACCCCTTAAGAGGTTGTTGGTGTTTTACCAATAACCCTGTATATAGAAACATACAAAAAATCGCGCCATTTTCCCGGGAGGGGACGCCCTAGTAGGACATCCTAACTTTTTTAATATTATAAATGCGAAAGTTGGTTTGTTTGTTTGTTACCTTTTCACACCTAAACCACTGAACCGATCATTCTGAAATTTTGCATATACGTTGTCACGTATACAGACAAGGACATAGGGTACCTTTCATGACGAAAAAAAGTACTGTTCCCGAGGAAAACAACAATAACGTTCTTATGATAATAGATGGCGCCACGTGTCTTTCGAATCATGATTGAATTATATTATTATAGAAAATCAAAATCAAAATCAAATCAAAAGTCATTTATTCAAACTAGGCTGAGAATCAGCACTTTTTGAACGTCAAAATTACATAAGACAGTCCCCCAAAACGCCCGCCCTTCACCACTTCCTAGTGCTTTAGCTGGGGAGAAGAAGTGGCGCAACAAACTCCCCAGCAGCACAGCTGTCTGTTCAGTTAAAAAAAATGATTCTATATAACACTGCGTATAATAATTTAGGTACATTACGCAACACAAAACATTAAATTAAATTATTTGCTATAAGTAAGCTAGCACACGCCAATATACAAAAAAAAAAAAAAAACGAAAACTATACTCAAGCAGAAACAAAATACAAAACTAAAAACGTAAGCAAAACTATATACCTAAATAAAAGCCTCCAGTAATAAAGGGCGTGCCCACTTACATATAGCCGTACATGTAGTCGTAACTCAGTCACAGATGATAAACTAGGACCATCGAAGTAAAATCAACAACGAGTTAAGTTACTAATAACAAAACAAAACCAAGGTCAGCAAGACGACCTGTCACCACAAGCAGCACCCGTTCACGAGTATAACGCAAAGATCAGCCATTACCCCCCTCGCCATATTTGAGGGAAGGAGACAACCCGACCCCCGAAGCTACCGCAAGCAGTGACATCTAAGTGAGCATGACGAACTTGCTGCCGGTTGCTCGGGCAAGAAAAACTATGATCAATTGTCGAGGTCACTAGATATTGTAATACCACTCATAAAAAAATAAACATTGAAATGAGTAGATTATGTCAATAATAAATAAAAATAAAATTAAAATAAATTGACCTTGAGAGTCAAAGAAAATAAATAATTATATGAACTCATATAACCTGTCAGTAGGTATACTAATTCTGGAGAAAGAACATAAACATTGTCTTAAGTTAAACACAGCGACCAAACTATTCTTATCGTTTAAGTAATCGTTGATAGAATAGTATGCCTTTGAACAAACTTAGATTTTACTTTAGCTTTGAACGCATTAAAGGGCAAATCTAGCAAAGAAGAGGGTAGCTTGTTATAAGAAGATATACCAAGCCCAACAAATGAGTTATGAACCTTATGAAGCCGGTGAAATGGAGCACGTAATTTGTCCTTATTTCTGGTGTTAACATTGTGAATATCACTGTTTTTAGTGTATAAATGTATATTTTGTCTAATATATAAGATGTTGGCGAAGATGAATTGTGATGCCACCGTGAGAATACCAATCTGTTTAAAAAAATCTCTCAAAGAAACTCTGGCACCGAGCTGGTAAATTGCTCGAACAGCTCGTTTCTGAAGAACAAATATATTTTGAATGTCAGCGGCTTTGCCCCAGAGCAGAATACCGTATGACATAACGCTATGAAAATAACTAAAATAGACTAACCGAGCTGTATCAACGTCAGTGTATTGTCTTACTTTCCTGACGGCGTAGGCGGCTGAACTGAGCCTTCCCGCTAGGCTTGATATATGTGGGCCCCACTGAAGTTTGGCATCTACTGTTATACCCAGAAAAACTGCTGAGTCTACAGTTTTAAGCATCTCTTTATCTAAAACGATATTGGGTCCTAGATTTCTAACATTCGGTAAGGCAAACTTTATACATTTCGTTTTCTTAGCATTGAGAACTAGGTTATTTGTCGTAAACCAATCTGTAACCATTGAGAGTGCACTGTTTACGTCGTCAAAATCTTGTCTATTCCTGTCTACTTTAAAAATAACAGAGGTGTCATCTGCAAACAGTACAACGTCACAGATACCCTTTAAATAGAATGGTAAGTCATTGATATACACTAAAAACAAGAATGGACCCAGTATTGAACCTTGAGGTACACCTAACTGAACTGGTAGCCCGGAAGATTTCACACCATTTACATCTACACATTGAAACCTATTATGTAAATATGAATTTATTACTTTAAGAGCTTCGTTTTGTACACCGTAATGATGTAGTTTACGCAAAAGCGTGTCATGGTGCACGCAATCAAAGGCTTTGGAAAGGTCACAGAAAATTCCAATAGCATTTTGCGAGTTCTCCCATGCGTTAAATATATGTTTCAGCAGAGCAACACCCGCATCTGTAGTCGAACGACCTTTAGTAAAGCCATATTGTTCATCATGAAGGAGGCCATTTAAATTAAAATATCTTAGCAACTGCTTGAGTATTAACTTTTCAAATATTTTGCTAAATGCAGGTAAGATAGAAATAGGCCTAAAATTGCCAACGTCATTTTTATTACCTGATTTAAATAAAGGTATGACTTTACTACTTTTCATGAGGTCAGGAAAAGTTCCTACATCAACACATTTATTAAAACTAACAGCTAGATAGGGGGCTACTATGTCTATTATATTACTTAACAGTTTAATGGAGATGCCCCAGTAGTCACCAGTGTTTTTAGCCTTAAGTGTGTTAAATACATTAACTACATCTCGAAGCTAAATAAGCGACCACATTTAGGCACACTACTATGCAAAAGGTTTTCAGCTTTAGACGGGGATGAATTTAAGGCTAAGCAATTGCAAGGAGGATTTTAAGAAACTTTAGTAGTGTGTTAAAAGTTTTTTTTTAAATTTTAGTACCTAATACCTTTTGTGAGGTGATACCTACATAATAGTTAATCATTGGCTTGTTACGAATACTTTCAATTTCTTTCACAATCCTTTGCAGATCCTGGTGCTGGGCTACGACTGCATGCAGCGTCGGGATATACTGCATGCATTGCTGCACGCGCTGGGGTTCCGCGACGAAGTGACGCATCCACAGCGGGACATGTACATCAGGATTAATTGGGCGAATATACAGCCTAGTGAGAAGTTTTACTCGTATATCATAACAAAACAAAATAATGTGCAATTTTTTTAAACACCATTGTTAAACACCCTAGAACCAAAAAATCTAAGACATATCGCTCATCCAATAGAACAATGACGTAATTACGTTTATATTATTACGTCATTGTTCTATTGGATGAGCGATATGTAAGTTTCATGAATCTGGGCCTGCGTGGTGGATTACGGCCAACCCCGTCTCGCAGAGAGGATGCCTGTGTCCTAGTAATGGGACCATTGAAAGCTGTTTATGTTATTAAAGTCCTGGGGTACTGTGAGAGCTAGAATCTCACAGGGGGTAGCTATACTATAAATTATAGAGTTTATAACCATGGGGTAATTATACTAAATGTTTTTTTTTACCGTCTTGAAAAAAATAGGGTACAATAAGGGTGAACGGAGTAGAAGCCTATGGCATACCTAGTTTTTTTTTGTTTTTTTCAATAGCTTAGACAGAATTTGCTCTATCAATAAACACTACACATTTGAAGTAAACTAGAACAATAAAAACAGAAATTTTGAAAAAACTTTATAGATCGTTAGAAAATATCGAAACTCAAATCATACGCACTATGCGCATTATTATTAAAAAAAAAAACAATAAACTAGGTAAGCCATAGGCTTCTACTCCGTTCACCTATTTTTTTTCAAGACGGTAAAAACAATCATCCAGTATTTTAAAGGATATCAGAATTCCTTTAAGACAAACACGCATTGAAGCCTTATCGTATCTTGAATTGACTTTTCCTTGATTTTGCTTAAGCGATACAATGTCAGCCTGTATCATATAAGGTTGCTCATTGCATGAAACCTTTACAGTAGCTACTTACAAAATTAACCCTTTAAAACTGTTCATAGAGTACCGGTCCTTATTCTGGATGCAAGCGGGTGATACGCTGCACAAAATGGTGGAGTACGACTCCATGAGTATCATGCACTTCCACGATCGAGCCTACAGCGTCAATGGCGGAGCTACTATAATGCCTTTGGTATGAATACAGTTACTTAAGTACCTACTTATAAGCCGACTAAAACAATTTGATTCAGCACACGGTCGATTTTATAAAAATCTCTGCGTAAAAACTTTTGAATTTTTTTTTATTATTTGTGATGGGTTTGCTCTTGACTTTAGTCTAGGTCAGAGGTGACAGAGACAAAGTCGACGATGGAGTGAGCTTACCCAGAAGAAGCCTGTTCACTCTCACTTTGAAAAGATTAGGGTTGTATGCGTTCGGAAATACAGACGCAGAAGGGGGCCGGTGGAATGAGGTGAGGTGGGTGCGGTGAATATCCTTAGATTAGTTAGATCAATTTTGTAAGAGGTAGTAGCTGTGTTGAATTCATCGAAAATAACGAGCTTAGTATGTACAGACGCCAGCAGGTCAACCTACCCGAAACTGTCAGATTTTCCCAATCAACCTTGAACCTAATGCCTTAGCAATAAAGTCGAAACTCTATTAAAGAAATCTGACAGATTGTAGTAGCTTGATGTGCTGGCGTCTGTACCTATTAGTAACGGTAAAGATATAAGTAAAATAAAGTTTAATGAGGTTGTAACAGCGATGGTGAAACATTTCACATTTTACTGGTTTCTAATTTATTGCGGATTTGTGAAATCAACGTCGAAAACTTCCTCAATACAGTTTAATTCATTTCAAAACTAAGATATACAGTTAAGATTACTGAACAGTGTTGCAAGTACGATTTTCTGTCGATTTCTCTGCTTTACTTCGGCTTTATTCGCCTGTCAAAATCACGACGATAAAACACAATGGTTTTTTTTTTAAATAATTATCGCAGTTCGATCTTGATAGTAGTTTATCAGCCAAAGCCCAAAACTCGTGACTCGTAACTCGTGTAATTTGAACTGAATCTTCTATGCAGTCGCAGGCCTATGGAAAGCCTAACTTATGGTTGGTTACATCTGAGAAATAGAGTCTGGCCAGAATTGTACTGTTATAACTAACTTAGCTAGTGGTCGAGAATCGTATGCAGGGCTTAGGTACAGACGCCAGCAGGTCAAGCTACCCGAAACTGTCAAATTTTCTCAATCTACCTTGAACCTAATGCTTTAGCGATAAAGTCAAAAATCTATTAAAGAAATTTGACATATTGTAGTAGCTTGATGTGCTGGCGTCTGTACATCATAGGTAATCGGTGGCGTCAAGTTTCTTTATTTATAATCTACTCAAAATACCTCAATTTTCAGATATCAGGCCTAATCATAGCTCCATCGGACAAGCTATCACAACTCGACGTCATGAAACTTCGCCTGGCTTTCGGCCACGACTGCAACAAGCAAAAAGTTGGCAGCCTGTTCCAAACGTGCCAGAATGTCCTTAAAGAGGATAATGATGATGAGCAGGCTGATTCATCAGGAGAATTTAGTGACATTCACGACGTCGTTAATCCCTAATGAGTATGACCTAATTAATGAATGATTTAAAAAAAAAAAAAACTATCAGTCTTGCTTGCCCTAATATTGGCCACAATTAGGCAAGCCAAACTGATAAGGATTTTGTAGATTATGTAATTAAAAAAAAAAAATAAGATAAGGGCACCTATTTCCGCAGTATTTTTACTAAAACTCGAAAGGAGGTCGAAAATTAAGCGTTTATTGTACCCTTTTGCAGGTTTGGCTATTTCTATCAGAAAAAATATTGTTTCTACACTTGAAATAGATAATAGGTTTGGCTATTCTTTCTTGATTTGTATTCTAAATTAAGTCCGAGGTACCTTATTCCGATGTAAAAATCCTTAAGTATTCCAATGTATTTGGTTCCTAATTCTGAGCATACAAAATGCAAAGAAAAACGGTAGGAAGAATAATAGGTACTACACAGTGTTCAAAATAATATAAACTCTATTCATCTAGGTTTTAACCGTTCGTAAATCTCAGTCTTCTTAGATGAGGTTTTAATGTTCTAATAAAATGATGTCACAATCAATTAAGATCATAAAATGCCTGTTATATTATTTATATAAATTATATTAAACTGTAACTTATCCCGACCTACTATACATTGGAATAGCGTTTTATACCAAAAAATCTCGTATACATAATTTATATCTAAATAATACTCAATTGCAAAATCTTTGTAAATATAATATATAATACTTGCTAAAAATTACATCGAATTGTTTTTGAATTTAAATTTTCCTTCTTGGCTTTTACATACAATGAATTAACAAAATACCTAAATAGATCACCTTAGACATGCTATAATTAGTGAATGCAACGCATAAGTATACCTCGCAAATAGATTTAAATATAATTAATATTAAGTATTTAATAACTTTTTAAGTTGTCGAACCAAAATCAGGAAAAGCCTAATAATAAAAACAACCCTGAAAATAAAAAAAAAGAAATCATGTATCTGAAATCGTTATTTAGCGGTATACATCCGAATAAGGAACTAGTTGAAATATTTGCCTTACTGCCGTAGTATGATCAAGATGTATGTTCACCTTGATATATTATTAAAAAAACATACGAAAGTTCCGTGTTTTCGATTGAAAATATAATCCTTGAAATAATTTAACTGAAGGAATTACACATATGGTAACTTTGCGTAGTTATATTATCAAAGGTCTGGCGTAATGTGTACGTACATACGTTTTGAAATAATAATAATAACCTGGGGCATTATTCACACACGGTTATCTGATCCCAAACTAAGCAGAGCTTGTACTATGGAAACCACTACTTTTTTTTTGTAAATACATACTTATATAGGTAATTACACCCAGACTCGGAACAAACAGACATGTTCGCAAACAAATGTTTGTCCTGGATGGGAATCGAACCCACGACCTGCGGCATGATAGGTGCTATCTAGTCCGAAAGCAAACTTAATACATTTTGGACCTTTTGCACGTGAGTACTATGATTTCTACATAGTGATTTTTGGTTATTTTTGTACCATATCAATTGACCGGCCAGTTGGCGTGGTTGGTTAAGATACCACCTATCATGCCGCAGGTCGTGGGTTCGATTCCCATCCAGGACAAACATTTGTGTGCATGAACATGTCTGTTTGTTCTGAGTCTGGGTGTAATTATCTATATGGGTGAATATTTGACCTTTTAACCGCCGTCATTACCTTCCGCCAAAAGTTGATGAAGGAGAATATCGTTAATAAAATATTTCATCAATTCCCAGAATCTGCTTAAGGACCAGAATCAGGAATTGCTGAAATATTTCATTAAATATATTCTCCTTCATCAACTTTTGGCGGAAGGTAATGACGGGCGGTTAAAAGGTCAAATATTCACCCATATAAGTACGTATTTACAAAAAAAAAAAGTAGTATATGTAGTATATCAGTTATCTGGTTTCCATAGTACAAGCTCTGCTTAGTTTGGGATCAGATGACCGTGTGTGAAAAATGTCCCAGGATATTATTATTATTATTGAATGAGATCTTGTAAATTGCTTGTAAACGCAGTTTTTCTAAATACCTCGGAATATGGTGTCTTTACTTTAAACACGTTTAATTAAATACTTACGTGTTGCTTTGATATAGATTATTTTATCCTATGTCCTACTTCCTTCCTACAAAGATTATAAACACCCGAATGTTTGTGGAATTGGATGTTTCTTAATCAAACACACCATAACGGCTGAACAGATTTAGATAAAAATTGGCACACAGGTTGATAGGATATAGGATTAGATTGGGACGCAGGATACTTCAAAAAGGAGGTTATAATGTTCGTCTGTATGTATTTTTGACAGTGACAGTGAAGTGACAAAAGTACCGACTTTCGTCACTTTGGATAGATTTTGAAAATTCTGTTTTCATTTGATATAGGAAGCTTGCGCGGTGGTCCTATATAAATTTTATTAACTTTGCTTGGGCAGTTTTTGAGTTAGCTTCGATAATACCTATTTAATTTAGTTTGTGAATCTTGTAATATTTCCTGTCACTGTTGTTTACATACAACTGACCTATTATTTTGTGGCGAGTTTAGTTGCTACTAAACTCGCCACAAGATAATAGGTCCGTTTTGACATGAGGGTGTCCCTCTTTGTCCCGCTATGTTTGTCTCTTTTTGGCATATGAAACGATATGCGCTGTCAAAACGGACCTATTATTCGGTAGCCAGTTTAGTGGTATACGTATAATGGTATACGTATGAATTGGTGTGGGGTAGGTACTATAACTAAAAAGTAAAAGCTATTTTCCAAAAAAAAAAGGACAACAAAGTGAAAAATAACTTTAATGTCGGAAGTCAGTGGCAAAAAACTAAAATACAGATCCAAAGACAAGAGTAGAGAAGTATTTTATTTCTAAACCCAGTGTACGTTACTCAGGTCATAAAAATAAAAAAAAACTTCTGTTCATCATCAGCGTCTGATAGCTCGTCATCTTCCGGGTCTTTTTCTGAGTTTTCGGGCTTTTGTCCGCCTTTATATAATTTTTTGTTAGAAATTGAAAACTAATTATTGTGATAATTAAAACCTGTGATTACTCCAGCAGACTATAATATTGTATTAAATATACGATTATTTTAACCAAGAACTTATCATTTATTCCTGATCCTTAATGTGTTATACCTAAAAAAATAGTTTGATGACTTTTCCTGCGGATGGTACAAAAGTACCATCCGCAAGCAAGCAAGATTGACTTTTAAGGACGTAATAACCACATGAAAGTCTGAGTTGTGGTCTGATTGCTCGTCATCTTTCAGGTCTTTTTCTTGGTTTTCGGGCTTTTATTATCCATGCGCCTCTGCAGCCTGTTGCTCCCTCAGTAAGCATTGTTTGAAGTACAGAAGACTAATCTTCTGGACGTCTGTAACACTCAGGCCCTGCCAATGGCCCATTGCCCAGCCATCATCCTATAACAAAATATTGTTAAAGAACTGATCTCACACCTAAGCAATTTTACCGAGAAGTTGAAATGCGTGCAAATGAACTCTGTGGGTATTTTTTCAATAATAATTATTAACGTCAGCGATTGCCGGTAGTGGAACCATTTGGCAAATATTGCCTAGAATTGAGCAAGTTAAGTCGCTCGTGTAAGCGGACCAAATGTTAAGTGACAAAGCTTTCAAAGATGATGATGAAAAAGCAGGCTACACTTACGTATAAAGGGTACATCATATTAGTCTTTCCATTCCTGATCTGCAGCCAGGGGTAATGCATTACGCTCTGGTAGTCGTATTGGAAGCCCAAGGATGCAGCCGGTGGCAGCTTTGTCTTCATTTCTTGTTTTACGTCTGTACCAATTAAGTAATATTAGGGTATATCATAACCTAAGGTTCTTTCGATAAAATTCGTCAAACACAATCACTTCCGAACTAGTGTGACTTGAGTATAAAAGTAAATAAAGACAGGAATTGGCAGAGTCCTTCTTCGATCCATCTATGGACAAAGTATATCAACACGCGTAGCATGACGATGTTTTGTCGACGGCAGAAAAGACAAAATGACACATTGCCATGCTTAAACGCGTAGAATGCGTAGAAATATTTCTACAATCTGTCATTTTGTCTATTCTTCCGTCGACAAAACCCGTTTCTATGGTGGTCATGCTACACGTGCAGATCAGCATCCAAGCGGCTCGAGGCGGCATAGCGATGCGTCGCAGCGTCGGTCGCGTCTCGTCACCCTCCCTCATGCTGATAGCGATGTATAGGTACGTTAGTAGTATATATACAGGGTTACCAACAACCTCTTAAGGGGTCATTGTACTCATCATCCACAAAATCAGCTGTTCAGTACATTTTGACGAATTATGCGAACATAAATGTACTGAACAGCTGATTTTTTTTCGCTATTTCACGTTTGGTCGCATAGTAAAAGTTGTTCATAATGATGAGTACAATGACCCCTTAAGAGGTTGTTGGTGTTTTACCAATAACCCTGTATATATACACTAAACACCTCACGTTTGATCAAGCGTCGGCAGACGCAAGCGCAAGCCAGTTACCCACTGTCGGCATGTCATTTGGCCGGTGTAACTCGCTGCAGTCACAGTATAATAAAGTAACAGTACTTTACGTGAAATATGGCACGAAGTTATCGACTGTATTGATCAGTGTATAGATGTTTGAATTCATCAATATCGAAACTAGAAATATCATTTTTAGGGTTAACTACCTCATAAGGAAAAACGGAACCCCTATAGGATCACTTCGTTGTCCATCTGTCTGTATATCTTTCAAGACCCTTTTTCTCAGGAACGCGAGGAGGTATCAAAATACGTGAGCCCTTGGAGCTCTAAGAAAATCAAGCTTCTAAGTCAACGCAGTCGATACCGGGGCGAATATTTCCGTTCTGTCCGTCACAGTTTGTGGATAAAAAGAACCGGACTCCGAGTAATTACTTGTATGCAGCTAATGGGACACCAATTCCAACATATGGCGGCCTAACTGTTGTGTTAAATGTCGGCATGAAGCGTCCGTACGAGTGGCGATTTGTGATTGCGACAGTCAATTTGCCGATATTAGGCGCTGATTTTCTGCATTATCACTCACTCATGGTGGATTTTTACGGGTGACGATTAGTGGAACAAAAGAAGAGGATTTACACAACCGGTTTCATCTCACCAGCGTACGAAGGAAGCATACGAACAATCGACAACCAACTACTATATCACGATTTACTAGCCAAATATACTGATATTACGTACAAGAACAAAATTGTTGAATCATTTAATAGCGAAATAGAACAATACATCGAGACTACTGGCCCACTACTGTACGCGAAAGCTCATCCCCTTCGGCCTCATAAATAGAACGTTGCGAAGGAAGAAATCTAACTTATGATGGAGCAAGGCATCTGTCGGCCATCAAACAGTCCATGGGTAAAACCACTCCACATAGTACTGAAAAAAGATGGCAAGTACCTATAGATTATGTGGAGACTACCGCAGACTCAACGCTGTAACAATACCGGACCGATATCCTATACCTCGATTGCATGACTTCACATTTGACCTACAAGGCAAAAAAATCTCAAAAATTGATCTACACAAAGCTTACTATCAAGTCAGAAACAGAGAAGATGATATAAAGAAGACAGCTGTCATCACTCCCTTTGGATTATTTGAGTTCACGAGAATGTGCTTCTGTTTGAGGAACGGTGGGCAGACTTTTCAACGTCATATCGACAATGTGCTGCGAGGTTTACCAGTCTTTTCATTAGTCGACGATATCCTCATAGCCTCAGAGAACGAGAAGTAACGTAGGAAAAGCCTTGAAGAAGTGTTTCAACGACTCAATGACAACGGATTGCAGATAAACGTCGCTAAATGTATATTCGGCCACTCAAAACTTGATTTCCTAGGCTATGCAATAAGCGCAGAAGGCATTAGTCCGACAGAAGACGATCAGATCACATCCGCTTGCGACCACTGTTCAAGACCTTCGTCGTTTCGTCGGGGTGTTAATTTTTTACCGATTGCATATTCCGCAAACTGCCACTCATCGAAAAGAACTAAGTAAATATTTTTACAATGCTAATAAGAACGACAAGACAAAGATCTAGTGGAGTAAAGAGGCAGAAATAGCTCGTAATAAGTGCAAGCAAGACATTAAAAATGCGGCCCTCCTCGCATACCCATCGCAGAGCGAACCATTCGCTATCATGACCGACTCGTCAAAATCCTGAGCTGGCGCAGTTATTCAACAGAAAATACAAGGGAAACGGAGAGCGCTGGGATTTTTTTCGAAGAAATCTACTGAAACGCAACAAAAAATAGTACGTATAATAACAGCTGCTTTCCGCATATATGGCGGTGCAACATTTTAGGCGCATATTTGAGGGATGCGAACTGGTATTTTATGCGGATCACAAACCATTGATCCATGCACTTGCAGCGGGTGGCAAGAACGAAACGCCTCGGCGTACACGGTACCTAGAATATATCGGACAGTTCAAATCTAACATTAAACATATCTCCGGAAAATACAACCAAGTCGCAGACGCTCTCTCATGAGTTGAGACGCTAACCAGCCCGACCATAATCGATAACGAAGAGTTAGCAAAGAAATAAATCGAAGATGAAGGGTTGATAATGTTGAAAAATGTCGGAAAATACGTTTTCAAAACTATCATTATATCCAAATCATCATCTGCCTAGCCTGTGACAAATAAACCTATTTTTCTTATTTTCCTTCTTTTAATTGCTTTTAGTCATATTGATCAAGCAGTTACTTTTTGAGAGCAGTGCATCAAAACGGCGAAGGAACACATCGTAAGGAAACCGGCATCTCCCAGAAACAAAAATTAATAGGCATGTGACATCCACCAATCCGGGCTGGGCGCGCCTGCTGAATTACGGCTCTCTCTCCCCTCTCACAAGGAGGATATTTGTGTCCTAGCAGTGAGAACATTAAAAGCTGACAATACTATGCTTATTTAAGGACTGGCCTGTTGGTCTAGTGGTTAGTGGCCCTGACTGCTATGCCGGAGGTCGTGGGTTCGATTCCCACCCAGGACAAATGTTTGTGTGATGAGCATGATCATTTGTTCTGTGTCTGGGTGTAATTTATCTATATATGTATGTATTTAGAAATATATAAGTATGTTTATCAGTTGTCTAGTACTCATAACACAAGCTCTGCTTAGCTTGAGGCTAGACGGCGTTGTGTGATAGTTGTGGAATATTATATTATATTATGCTAAAAATGGTGTATATTACCCTCCGTAAGTTGGTCCCAAACGATGTGTAGGTAGGAATCCCTGTCGTGCATATTGTGCTGATGGTCCAAGCCCAGCACGTGCACAAACAGGTGTAGCAGGTCGTTCACAGTGTTGAAGCAGTCCGTATTGATCTTTAATTCCTGGAAGTGTAAATATTTCCTGTGTGAAGATCTGGTTAAGTTTATTTAATTCATTTAATTAATAATACTTCTAGCACTCCATAGAGGTGGACATTTTCTGCCAGTTAATCTTTAGGTGGTGCAGCGACAAAATGTGGTAGAAGATGCAATTTGAAGAATATTGAAATAATAGGACACATTCGGCAGAATAGATGGAAGTTTCTAAGTTTAGAACAATTAATATATATGACGGCGGCGTCGTCGTGCGTCATTTCTCTAAGCTGTAAACAACACGTGCACCGAACACGCCATCGGCAAGTACGTCACTCGACCACTCCTACCACCCCACTACTCGACTTGTTTTGATACAAGTATAAAAGAGCGCGCAGCGGGGAAACAAATCACCTGCCCCTGGCTGGAGGCTTTGAGTTATCTTAAGGCAGCCACAGGATAGTCCGGTTAAGTAGTCACGGCCTCTCTAGGTCAACTACAAGATGCCATACAAAAAAAAAAAGAGACAAATCAGGCTTGGCTCTGGCGTTGGACGGTGCACAAGTTGTACTTAGCTGATCCTTGACTCTAGATAATTAATTTGAGGATTCGAATTAATTATCACTTCAATTACCAAATTGTCATCGTTATTACAAGATAGTGCAATTGGTAATTGCCACAATTAGTGACTTAGCTATAAAAATTGTAACTATTATAATAATAAAAGGAATAGTTCAATCTATCTTCACCCTATCATTAAATTGAATCTCGGGATCGGATCCACTCCCACCTCTTAATCAAACAAATGCCTTCATGACCCAGCAGATGTCTTTTTTATTCAAATGGCATGGGAGCCATTTTTCAAAGAATATTAGACACCCATGAACTCACACCAAGCATCCACAAAATTAATATCTTTTGACCCAGATGAACCCGAGTCTGATATCACCGAATGGTGTGCCATAGGTGAAGTGATAAAAAAAAAAAAACACTTAACGGGGTAAATAGTTCTGGTCCTTGTCTAAAGCGGCTGAAACGAATTTCTGTTCTCCCACCTTACCTCCAATGATGAAACCTGATGGGTCGCTGGCTCATTCTGCAATTGAGAAAGCAAATTTATTTGCGTCTCTCTTTGCAAGCAATTCACATCTGGTCGCTGGCTCCAAGCAACCACCTACTGTACCTCATTGTGTCTCCTCGATGCCGGAGATCGCAGTTTGAAGAGTATTGTGCAGTCTAGACGTGAACAAGGCCAGCGGGCCTGACGGCATTCCAGCGAGAGTGTTGAGGCAGTGTGCGCCAAACTGTCTCCTGTGTTGACGCGTTTGTTCCGCCTCTCTCTTGAAAAAAAAAAAAACGGTGCCAAAATCCCCCCAGGATTTATCATCCGATCGCCATTATCTCCATTCTGTGCAAGGTACTGAACAATAAGTTGCTGACCTACCTTGAAGACAATGATCTCCTCAGTGACCATCAATATGGCTTTCGCCGGGGATGGTCAACTGGCGATCTTCTTGTGTACGCACTGCTGTAGTGAAGCCATCGAGAAACACGGCGAAGCACTTGCTGTGTCGCTTGACATCTCGAAGGCCTTTGACAGGGTCTGGCACGCTGCTTTGCTCAGCAAGCTTCCTGCTTATGGCATCTTGGCTGATTTTTGTAGCTGGATATCAGATTTCCTTAGTGAACGGTCGATCAGAGTAGTCGTTAATGGCTGCTCCTCTGACCTTTTGGCTATTGATGCCAGAGTTCCTCAGGGATCTGTTCTCTCTGCAACTCTTCCTGCTGCACATCAATGACTTGCTTCAGCCTGGTATTGTTGGGTATGCGGATGACAGTACAGTATCAGAGAGATCCAGCGCAAGAACCAGCGGGGCCGAAGTTCGTTCATTAAGGGAGGCCATGGTAGAGCGGACAGATTTGACCTTAAGCCTTGTCTCCCAGTGGGGTGATGATAATCTGGTTTCTTTTAACGCCACCAAAATAGTCATGTCTATTTACTGCTAAAAGGAGTCGTTTCGCTCAAACTCCTACTTTTCGGGGTGCATCTGTTCCTGTAACTGATCGGCTTGAGCTCCTAAGCATGGAGTTGACATCTGGCCTCAACTTTGGCGCCACCATTGAGTATAAAGCCCAAACTGCGGCCAAGAAACTGGGCATCATAAATAGGGTGAAGCGATACTTTACCCCTGGACAGCTTTTAACTCTTTACAAATCGCAAGTCCAAACCTGCATGGAGTATTGCAGCTACCCTTGGGATGGATCAGCAAAGTACCAACTAGCCACACTTGACTCGGTGGAACGCAGAGCTAAGAGGCTCATTGGCGACGTAAAACTGGTGGATGCCAATCTTCATAGCTTGGCTCATCGCCGCAAGGTTGCCTGCTTGTCGGTCTTCTACAGATTGTACTACGGAGAGTGTGCTCAAGAACTCCACGACCTCATTCCACCGGCCCCCTTCTACCATCAGACATCTAGACGCAATGCCAGTTACCATCCCTACCTAGTTGCAATTCCACCAATTCGCACTAAGCGCTTCCAAATGTCTTTTATAATGCGCACAGCAAAAGTGTAGAACTCACTACCTGCGTCTGTGTTTCCGAGCACATACAACCCTAGTCTCTTCAAAGTGAGAGTCAAAAGGCTTCTTCTGGGTAAGGTCACTCCATCGTCGACTCTGTCTCTGTCGCCTCCGACCTAGACTAGAGTCAAGAGCAAAAGGGTTGACCTTATAATCGCGCTGACTCACGCACTTTGTGATGATAAAATTATTCGTGAATTAAATTCAGTTGTCATTAATTCAACTTCATTCATTCATTCTTTGTCATTGCTTCAACTGGTCCGAACACTGAGAGGTTTTACACTGAAACGATGCAATGGCGTTCCTATAATCTCATGTCACTCGTGTGGAAAAATTGGATAATATTATTTCCTCCTTACAAATAAAATGTTACATCTGTATCCAAAATTTACCTCTAGCAGTCATTTTCTACGTATTACCGATTATTTCTACAAATTAACATTAGATATTTCTACGTATTACGTAGGACGATGGTTTAAGCGAAGGAGTTCTAAGTTAGCGACTGCACAAGCCGTGACGGCGAGCTAAAAATAAAATTGATTGCTATAGATTATCTACATCAGAGTTACAAATAAGGAATTATTGGATGCCAAGATTAATTTGCAACTCCATTTTATTAGCAAAAAAAAAAGGTAAAGAAGAAAAAAAATAATTAAAGATTACGACGTTGAGTTATTAATTTTTTTTTAAAACCCCTTCTGGGTTGATGTGAACTGTCACATCAGCTGATGTTTGTTACGAGTATAGGAGGCTCGTCAATCCTTTTCACCAGGTTTTGGTTGACGAGGTTTAAACAGGACAACGTAGTATTTGTAGGTGCACTTTGCCACAATTTAATGGTTAATTTATCTGACACTTAGCGTGGTGTCAGGCTTGCGCGAATCGTATGTCCTGAGTTAAGCCTACTTTTGCAAAGGTATGACCTCATATTGTGAGATTTATTCTCGGCGTTAGGTAATTATTCTCATAGGCATTAGGTAGGTTTAGCCTGAGTACTCGAATGTCATGTTGTGAATAAAGGTCTTATTTAGAAATAGGACTCCGTCAAGACCTGTTATTCAAATGGGGCGTAGCTCATGTAAAGGTTCCATGTAATGGACTTTAACCTTATGTTGTACTGGCTGACATTCGATTGCTTGCGCCAGTGTAAAACTAAAAAAAAAAATAAAAAAAAGAAATGTAAAAAACAGCGTAATAAATGTAAAAATAAATGTAATAATTTAAAAAGAGATAGTTCGGATGTTTTTGCCTGACGGAAGAGGTTCCCCGTGGTCCGTCTGCATTTTTAGAAATGATTACAAACTGTGATAATGATGACGTGACGGCGGCGGATCAGGCTAATAATCAAAGAGATTAAAATTATAAGGTCTTTGCTAATAATATTGTTCATGAAATCTGTGCCCAGTCAGATGATACTTCCGAAACTTAAACTGCTGGTTCTAGTAATTTAACTGCTGAAGGTGAGGACCTAATGAGGATAGTTAAATTGCAAAAATCATTGTAGGGTTAAACCAGTCCAATAATAAATCAGCTATAGGGAATAATAATGTTCCGGACTAGCAAAAATAAGATAAAAGTTCTGAAGGGCTTATAGCCGGACACGAACTTGTTAATCTGAAGGGCTTGTGTAGCCGGACCAAAACTTGTTAATCTAAAGGGTTTGCGTAGCCGGACTAGAATTTGTTAATCTGAAGGGCTTGTGTAGCCGGACCAGAACTTGTTTATCTGAAGGGTTATTGAAGACCGATCCAGAACTAAATTTTACCAGCCTGTAGGGTTTTGATAAACTGGTCCAGATTGTAAAGTAAGACTTTTGGTCAGTATAATCGAACGATTTATGTTTATTACAGATATCTGAATTGTAAGCGCACGAGGACGTTCGGAAGTCAGTATGGCCGTCACGGCCGCGTCGTCGTGCGTCATTTCTCTAAGCTGTAAACAACACGTGCACCGAACACGCCATCGACAAGTACGTTACTCGACCACACCTACCACCCCCCTACTCAACTTGTTTTGATACAAGTATAAAAGAGCGCGCAGCGGGGAAACACATTGATCTGATCCAGCCTATCCCATCTTGCTGTCCTCCCCCCAGCGACGCCCTAAGCCGAGGCCCGTTCCCCACAGGGGGAGCCCTTAGCGTGTAGTCGCTTAGTCTGTAAGTTTTTGCCCCTGGCTGGAGGCTTTGAGTTTTTCTTAAGGCAGCCACAGGATAGTCCGGTTAAGTAGTCTCGACCTCTCTAGGTCAACTACGAGATGCCATTCATAAAAAAAAAAAAAAAAAAAAAGGAAACACATCACCCGACCGATCACCATGTTCGGCAAGCCGATCCCTTGGTAGACGCGAGCCAAATACCTCGGTGTGACCACCACCTCTCCTTCGCCGAGCACATAAAGCAGGTGCGTTCGCGCGCCGCTTTCGCTCTCGGTAGACTCCACTCCGTTCTGAATGCACGTAGCAAATTGTCACTTAGGTGCAAATTGCGCATTTATACAGCGTGCATTCGCCCCATCATGACCTATACGGGTTCAGTGTTTGCGCACGCAAAACCTCACCTCATTCAAAGGATGCAGGCCCTCCAAAACCGTTTCCTCCGAAAGGCAACGGGAGCCCCTTGGTTCGTTCGGAACGAAATCCTCCACGTAGATCTCGACATTCCCACCATCTCCCAGTTCTTGAAACGCAATTCCAAGCGTTTCTTCGACTCAGCCACCAACCATCGCAACCCTCTGGTTGTCGAGGCGGCTAGTTATGTCCCCTCTCGTATTAGTAAGGTCCACCGCCCTAGGCTTGTCCTCTCAGATCCCGACGACCCCATAACTCTTCTCCTGGAGAGCAGTAGGGACCGTAGGAACAAACACAAATCGACATTCCGACCTCGCCGCCGAGGTCCCTCGCGACGACCCCGTAATAATCGTCCTCCCCCCCGTCCCTTGCTCGGATGAAGTGCCAGCTGCTGGCGTAGCTGAGCCAGTAGCTTTAAACTCCCCTGACAACAATAATCATTCTAATCTGATTCAGCCTGTCCCATCTTGCTGTTCTCCCCCCAGCGACGCCCTAAGCCGAGGCCCGTTCCCCACAGGGGGAGCCCTTAGCGTGTAGTCGCTTAGTCTGTAAGTTTATGCCCCTGGCTGGAGGCTTTGAGTCATCTTAAGGAAGCCACAGGATAGTCCGGTTAAGTAGTCACGACCTCTCTAGGTCAACTACGAGATGCCATACAAAAAAAAAAAAGGAAACCAGTCTTGGTTCTGGCCGTCAGACCACCGTGGGACGGTGATGATGATTATGATTATTTGTAATTACAAAATAAGATAGTGCAATTGGTAATTGCCATTGTTTTAAAACGTTAATTTAAAATTTACTACAACATAAATGTATATTTAGATGAAAAATAAAAACCGTTGTCTCATTCTCAGATGTATTTGTTACCTATATACGAGTACTTTAGTTAATTGAGTAAGTTTAGCTAGCTATTAATTGTTACCTTAATTTGTATGGTTCTGTTTATGTTTATTTTATTGCTCAATATTTAACACGACTACTTAGCAGTATCTTTTATAATTTTATAGTTTATTACTGTGTAAACAAATTTGTACGCCTTGTAAGGCAGCGCATAGTGGTATGTACAATATTCTATTTTTATTTTATAACATCATGTACAACAACATTATACTTATGTGTCACAAATAAATAAATTTGAATTTGAACCAAACCGGTCCGAAAGCGTAGAAAAGGTAAGAGTTTAGTAGGGTGGAACAAGCATGTAATGGAGGCGCATAATGAAGCGAGGCAGGCTTATAGTAGGTATGCGTCGAGTGGCAAGCCAGACAATGGACCTTTATATGACGACATGTATACAACACGGAAAATATTCAAACTAGACTAAAGTTTTGTCAAAATCATAAGAACCAGCTTGAAATGGACATTTTAGCAGAGCATGTGTCCGGTAAAAAATTTCGGGCATTCTGGAAGGGTACTAAGAACAAGAAGGGCAAGGTAAGCGTGCCTGTATGTGTTGAGGGGTGCAGCGATGCTCAGCGAATAGCCAATTTATTTAAGGATTACTTTAAAGTTGTCTCACCGTTATCCACTGGAGCTGCGGTACCCACTGCTGGTGTCACCAACCCGGTTTTATTAGGTTTATCCAGCAAAGACGTGGAAAAGGTTATCAAGAATATGGTAAGAGGCAAGTCCCAAGGTAATGATGGGCTTAGTATTGAGCACTTGCAGTATGCAGGTAAGCATCTTTTAAGGGTCCTGTCTATGCCTTTTATATGCGACACTCTTACCTACCAACAAAGCTAACTGAAACTGTTGTTGTGCCGATAGCGAAAAATGTTACTGGTGACGTCACAGATAAAAACCACTACAGGTCTATTATCTCTCGCGATTGTGGTTCCGAAGGTCTTCCACAGTCTATTGGATGATCAACTTAGCATGTATATTCAGCTGCATGATGCGCAGTTTGACTTTCGTGAGAAAGATCTATCTTGACACTAAAACATACTGTCAACTACTATGTTAATAGAAAAACACCAATCTATGCTTGGTTCCTGGACTTGTCGGAGGTCTTTGACTTAGTGGACTACAAAATGCTCTGGGGTAAACTTGGAGAGGTAGGGGCTCCCACTGAACTCATTCATATCTTGTCCTTCTGGTACAACAATCAGAAAAACTATGTTAAGTCCGACTGTGTTTCCAGACGAGTATGCACTCGAATGTGGTGTCAGACAGGGAGGCCTGTCCTCTCCTAGACTATTTAACTTATATGTTAATCAGAGGATTGAGGGGCTCAGTAACAGTCATGTTGGTTGTCATATAGATGACGTACGTGTCAATAACGTCAATTACGCTGACGACATGGTGTTGCTGAGTCCGTCGCTCAGTGGTTTAAAAAACTGCTCGGTATCTGTGAGTCATACGCGGGAGTTCATGGTCTGAGGTACTACGAGAAGAAGAGTATTAGGTTATTAGAGGTAAGAATAAGCCACCGGAGCATGTACATCTATTTGAACGGAGTGCCTTTAGAACGTGTCTCTGAGTTTAAGTACCTAGGGCATGTAGTGACTGAAACCCTAAATGACGATACAGATATCGAGCGGGAGCGAAAGGCGTTGTCAGTGCGTGCTAATATTGTGCATACATTTACCAGGAGTACAGTAGACATAAAAGTGACACTGTTCAGGGCCTACTGCCAGAGTTTTTACACCTCTATGGACCAACTACACTCAAAGTGCTTACAACGCTCTTCGCATCCAATATAACAACGCCTTTAGGATTCTGTTGAGGCTCCTGGGATTCTTTAGCGCGTCAGGTACTCAATACTCAATACTCAAATCTTTATTAGCATTCCATATGTTACATAACAGGTGGTACAAATTACATAAAGTATAGACACAATATGGACCCGAAGGGCACAGCTTAAAGAGGTTCGGAGAGAAACTTAAGAACTATGTAGTCATTACAAAAATTTTAATAATTATATTTAACATTTGGCAACATTTTTGTGTGCGTGTGTGTACGTCTCAGTGTGTGTGTGGGTGAGTGCGCGCGTTTGGGTGTGTGTGTGTGTTTTTATGAGTGTATGTGTGTGCGTGTATGTATGTGTTGTATGTGTGTGCTTGTCATGCAATTTTTATTTCCTTAGCTATATTTTATTTCTTAAACGATTTCTCTTCCATGTATTCTCTTACTGTGTAATAACATTTAGTATAGAGGAATTGTTTTAATTTTTTAATAAATATTGTAGTTTTAGGTTCATCTTTTATGTTCTTTGGAAGATAAAATTGATTTGGATATAAACTTTGATGGAGCTTACTAAAGGACCGGAAGAATGTAGTTTAAGTGTTGATGTTGGTAAATTTAATCTATTTTTATGTCTTAAGTTATATTTATTTTGAATTTCTTCGCGGGTGTTATAAAAATCTGGGTATTTTCGGACAAATTTACAAATTTCTAGAATATATAAACAAGGAAGTGTTAGTATTTTGTGCTTTTGGAATTGTGGTTTGCAGCTGTCTAATTGATCTATATTTGTAAGTATTCTGATTAGTTTCTTTTGTAGGGTAAATATGGTATGTGAATCAGTACTGTTCCCCCAAAGTATGATCCCATAACTGAGCCACGCTTGGGCGTATGCATAATAGGTGGCGAGTGCCGTTTGGAAGTTGGTGGTTTTCTTTATTTCGCGTAAGGCGTAGGTAAATTTAGAAAGTTTTGCTCTAATCTTTTGAATGTGGGATTTCCAGTTTACGTGTTCATCTATTGACAATCCTAGGAGAGTGAAATTTTTAACCTGTTCTAGTTTGGTATTATTATAAGTGTAGTCAATTTTTATAGGGTCTCTTTGATGTGGGTGGAAGGTAATTAGTTTGGTTTTGGTGAAATTTATTTCTAGGTTGTGGTTATTCATCCAATTTATAGCTGTTGAAAGGAGGGTACTTAGTTTGTAGTTTAAATTTTCGTTTATTTGATAAGAGGTGAGTATAGATACGTCATCTGCAAACAATACGCACGGACCATTTATTGTTTTAGGAAGATCGTTTATGTAGATGAGGAATAAGAGACACCCTATGACACTCCCTTGAGGGATTGATGCATTTATGGCTTTTACATTGGATTTTATTTGTAATATTTCTTTGGTTTTATTGTTGAAATATTCTATCTCGACAACTTGCTCTCTATCTTTCAGATAAGATTCAAACCATTTATAGGCATTTCCACGGATTCCGATTCCATGTAACTTATTTAGGAGTATTCCGAATTGCACCTTATCATATGCCTTGGTCATATCTAATAGTAGACCTATAGCGTACTTTTTATTATTTATTATATTTAAGGCTTCTTGTATAAGTTTGTAGACTGCCAAAGTTGTGGATCTGTTTTTACGAAAACCATTTTGACAGTCGTCTAATATTTTATATTTTTCGCAGTATGAGTATACTCGTTTACACATTGCCTTTTCAAATATTTTAGATGCTGTGGGAAGTAGGGCAATAGGGCGATAATTGTTGGGGTCTGTTCTTTGGTTCTTTTTATGGATGGGTTTAATTAAAGCTGTTTTAAGTTCTTTTGGGAATTTTCCTTCTTCAAAAGATTGGTTAATTAGTAAGTAGAAAGGTAGTGTTAGTTCATCTGCGCAAATCTTAAGCAGGAATGGAGGCATTT
The DNA here is from genome assembly GCA_948252095.1 of Dicycla oo. NCBI lineage: Eukaryota > Metazoa > Arthropoda > Insecta > Lepidoptera > Noctuidae > Dicycla > Dicycla oo. The sequence continues at coordinate 7,871,597 of OX411729.1, forward strand.
CGTCTACACCGTAGCTTTTTTTATTTCGTAGGTTTTTAATTATTTGATTTATTTCATGCCCATCTACTGGGCTGAGGAACATGGAATTTTCTGTGGGACAAACGACCGGGGCTCCCTTCGGTTCGGTGCCGGAACTACAAGTGTTTTCGCCTATTGATGCAAAGAAGTCGTTAAAAATATTAGCTATTTGTTTTGGTTCGGTTATAGTGTTGTTATTTATTTGTAGTTTCAGATTGTTTTTATCTTGTTTTATTTTTTTATTCGTTCTTTCGTTTATTATACTCCACATCGTTTTTACTTTATTGGTTGATGTCCTCATTTTGTTTATATATTGTAGTTTTTTTGATGTTGTTACAGTTTTTTTTTAAGGTTTTTTCGTATTTTTTATAGTACCGTGTTAGTATAGGGTTATTTGTTTTGAGCGTAATAGTTTTAAGTAATCTCTTGTTTTTACAAGCTAGTTTGATACCTTTAGTCAGCCAGTATTTTTTAAATTTAGTTTTTAATTTAATTTTTATTTTAGGTATACATGAATTCAAGATGTTTTGTAATATATTTTTAAAATTTGTATAGTTTTCATTAATGTTTTTGTTAGTTGTTATTATATCCTGCCACTTTTGTTTACTAATTTCGGATTTGAATTTATTAATGTTTTCTTCATTATATAATTAATCTCTTTCTCGTGTACCAAGTTACTTTCTTATTATTTTTAGTGTTTTGTAGTTGCATGTGAAAAATAGTAGCATTGTGATCAGAGAAACCTAATTCTTCTACTGTAGTGTAGTTATTCTTTGTATTAAAATTTGTGAATATCAAATCTAGACATGTTGAGGTAGTTTGTGAAATACGTGTGTGTTCTTTTATATGTTGCATGAATTTGTATTCTAACATGAGATCTAAAAATAAGTTAGTTTTTAAGCTGCTATCTAAAATATTAATATTTAAGTCTCCACCTAATATTACATTATGTTTACTGTACTTACTATTTATGAAATACATAAGTTTTTTTTATTTGGCACATAAATACTTCTTCCTCTCTTCTATTCCAATAAATAGTTATAATAAGTATTTTTTCTTTTGGTAATTCTATTGCACAAATTTCTACACAATATTCAATAGACATATCTCTAATAACACAAATTTCTTTATATTCCAAATATTCCTGTAATAGAATGCAGACGCCGCCGCCTCCTCGAGTGCTTCGACAGTAGGATGCTGCAATTTTGTAGCCGTTGAAGTGAAGACATTCCATTTTTTCTTGTGACAGCCACGTCTCAGTAAAACATATCACGTTGTATTTTGGATTATCATCGGTGAAAGCTTCAATTAGATGTAGTTTGTTATTTATACTTTGTATGTTCTGGTAAAGTATTTTAAAGTGTTCTACGGTGGTTCCGAAATGTATTTATTTGAGTTTCTTCGTTATAGTAGTTGTTAGATGAATGAGTTTGTATATATCTTTCAATTGGTTGGTTTGCTAATGTGGTGTTCTGGTATGTGTCTGCGTATAAATCTGTCTCTTCATTCGTTGATACATATTTGCCATCGATGTATAATTTATTGTTTCGTATTATGGCGTATTGGCCATTTTTCCGTGCTTTCATCATGTCTTCACGTAATGTATTTCTATGTTTCCGTTCGTTTTCATTTAGGAATTCAGACACAAATATCCCAGTGCCTTGGAAGTAATTTCCGTTCTCTAAAACGTACTTGGTCATTTTCTTACTTAATAGCTCAATAACTATGGGTCGGTTTTTGTTATTGTATTTTCCCATTCTATAGGTTTCTTCTATGTATCCCGACAGATCTACATGCAGAATTTCGTAAAACATGTTAATCAATCTGTTGTGTACTTCATACTCAGGCTCTTGATAATACTCAGTGAAACCATAAATTACAATTTTTTTCGATTTATTTTCTGTGTATTTAGCTTCTGGAGCAATTTTTTTAGTTTTCAATTGCTTAATTTCATCCTTCAGGATTTCATTTTGTTTGTTTAGATCCTCAATCTTTTTGTTAATATTGTCTATTTCTCGTGCTTTTCCGTCGTTTTGCTTAAACAATATATTTGTTCTTCCTTCAAATTCTGCTTTTAGTTTAGAAATAGCTTTTTTTATTTCATCCTCAATTGTATTTTTAATTTCTGAGATTATATATTTGTTGTTTTCTAGTAAACGTTGCATAATAATTTCGCTTAAATTTTGAAGTGAAAGATTAGCTGTCGTATGGTTTTCCTTATCTTCTGAGCATATTGTATCGCCTAGGAAGCTCAAGTCTTCGGATAGTGTCGTATTATTAGAGTTGTTAACCGTCTTTTTCCGCGTGGTTATGTTGTTTTCAGGAGTTTTGTCTATGGTTGGGTTTATTGGTCGTATTGGTGTATTTACGTTGCCGGTTTTTGGTATTTTAATAAGTTCTTATGTTCCTGGGTCATGCTATTAAAAACACTGGCTGAGATATTTGCGCACTGTAGGTCATATTTGTATTTACAAAAGCAACAAGCAATGTTTTCGGTATTTGGCAGATCTTGTTTACATCCTGCACATAGAGATTCCATTTCTAGGATTTTAAAAAAATAGTGCCCTCTAGTGAGTAGTGACGTTACGAACTCGATAAATAGTGTGATGTCTTTTTTAAAGGTTGCGATGCTGTTATGGCTACTCGACGCTAGATGGCGTTGCTTGTATTTTGAGTATGTTCATTTGTTATTTAGGTTCCCTTTATTGTATCTACAATTTATTAATTTAATAGATAAATACCTTTCTGGTGTGATATAAGGCAATATCCTGCTTGTTGTTCCAATAACATTGAGTAATATGACACTGCACTCTTTTAGATTTTGAAATCGAGTTTGAAAAAGTTCGTTAGCGTAAACACAATTTGTTAGTTTATATCACTTTTTCTGGTAGGATTTCTTTGAACTATAGTTTTTATCACTATTAGCAACTGAGATTTACACTTTAATTTAGTTTTTACAGCGATATATGCACTTAAACTATTTATTAACATTTAAAATACACGGAGCTATTGTTTACGTGCGCACTTTTTTGTTTTTCTTCTCTTTTAGGTATGTTTGAGGAAGCAAGGGTGGATGATTTCTATCTGATGGGTCGGATTCGTGGGAGCGCCAACGGAATCTTGAAGATGATATCTGAAAGACCTGAGTCCGCAGTACTGGGGAGACTTATCCGGCTTCATGTGACGAGCTGACGCTAGGGTTTCTTTTGACATAATTAGTGTATTTTATTGAATTTTTTATTTTTATTGGAATTTGATTGTGAATGATGCTTAAAACTATGTTAGTAATAACATAGTTTTAAGACCTTTGTGACTAACACTATATGGACAAATTAAGTCTGATATAAATGTATTATTATTATTAGTATTTTTTGACATATCTCGGGACCCTGGGGTCTTGGACCTTTGGAAGGCGTCGGTGGGGCCGAAGCCAATTCGCACAGGCCCCTTGGACAATTTTAAATGATGAGGAGTTACCAACCGGCTATTATCCTTATATGCACTATGCAAGTGCTCCCAAGGACAACCCCCAGCTGGTGAAGGACTATTGCAGAACGTGGAAACAAAACATATTTTGCTATGGATTTTTGTGGGTGGCTAAAGTGGATTGGGTAACTTGAACTATGGAAGAACTATGTCCCCTGCCTGACCAATGTTATATAATTATACACGGATAAAATGGCAGGGGGTGACTTGCACACTTAATAGTGGGCCCCCGGAAACGGTCGCTAGCACATAGTGACGTAGCGACAAGGGGGCAGCACTTTCTGAGGTGCTTGAGGAGTAGAGAGGTATTTAACACAATTGACAATCCCGGAAGTACGGTCAAGATCCCTACCATCACCTTACTGGAATACTTCCTTCCTCCGAGCACGTTTGCTCTTGCGAATCTCCACTCAAGCCGGCCAATAAAGGCAAGAAAGAGGTGGGAGTTCTGTTCCTCGTCAGTGTTCACTCCAGCCGGCCAATAAGCACAAGCTAGAGGTGAAGAACGAGACTTCTCCCGGGTCCGTGGGGTCGCTACTGCCCAACAGCTCGCCACATGCTGCCCTGCGGAGTTATGTATCTCTCTTGGTCTGGCTCCCTACCTTAGACCTGTTTCGGCAAAGTAAACTCTACCGGGACAGACCCAGAGTTCGGGAGCGCGCAAGCCCCAACACGACGTCAACGTAGGGAACGTCGCCACCATGCGAGCCGTAGCGGCCAAGGCTGCGAAGGCGAGCCCGTTCCGTAGCACCGGAGAAAATGCGATTCTCAATTGTAATGCTCCCCGCGTTAAAGTATGTTACGCAACTGGAGTGCAGGTATTGTAATGCTCCTCGTGTTATAGTATGTTACGCAACTGCAGTGCAGGTATTGTAATGCTCCCCGCGCTAAAGTATTTTACGCAACTGGAGAGCAGGTATTGTAATGCTCCCCGCGTTAAAGTATGTTACGCAACTGGAGTGCAGGTATTGTAATGCTCCCCTTGTTATAGTATGTTACGCAACTGGAGTGCAGGTATTGTAATGCTCCCCGCGCTAAAGTATTTTACGCAACTGGAATGCAGGTATTGTAATGCTCCCCGTGTTATAGAATGTACGCAACTGGAGTGCAGGTACTGTAATGCTCCCCGTGTTATAGTATGTTACGCAACTGGAGTGCAGGTATTGTAATGCTCCCCGCGCTAAAGTATTTTACGCAAATGGAATGCAGGTATTGTAATGCTCCCCGTGTTATAGAATGTACGCAACTGGAGTGCAGGTACTGTAATGCTCCCCGTGTTATAGTATGTTACGCAACTGGAGTACAGGTACTGTAATGCTCCCCGCGCTAAAGTATGTTACGCAACTGGAGTGCAGGTATTGTAATGCTCCCCGCGCTAAAGTATTTTACGCAACTGGAGTGCAGGTATTGTAATGCTCCCCGCGCTAAAGTATTTTACGCAACTGGAGTGCAGGTATTGTAATGCTCCCCGCGCTAACGTATGTTACGAAACTGGAGTGCAGGTATTGTAATGCTCCCCGCGCTAAACTATTTTACGCAACTGGAGTGCAGGTATTGTAATGCTCCCCGTGTTATAGTATGTTACGCAACTGGAGTGCAGGTACTGTAATGCTCCCCGCGCTTAAGTATGTTACGCAAATGGAGTGCAGGTATTGTAATGCTACCCGCGCTAAAGTATGTTACGCAAATGGAGTGCAGGTAATGTAATGCTCCCCGCGCTTAAGTATGTTACGCAAATGGAGTGCAGGTATTGTAATGCTACCCGCGCTAAAGTACGTTACGCAAATGGAGTGCAGGTAATGTAATGCTCCCCGCGCTAAAGTATGTTACGCAAATGGAGTGCAGGTATTGTAATGCTACCCGCGCTAAAGTACGTTACGCAAATGGAGTGCAGGTATTGTAATGCTACCCGCGCTAAAGTACGTTACGCAACCGGAGTGCAGGTATTGTAATGCTACCCGCGCTAAAGTATGTTACGCAACTGGAGTGCAGGTAATGTAATGCTCCCCGCGTTAATTTTCTGCTATTTTGGTGTTGACCACCTAGTTGAAGTGAGAGGAGTTATAAAACTTACATAGCTTCCATCAGGTTTCCCAGGTGGCGGACAGTGGCAGCCTGGTAGTGGTGACCGGTACAGCACCAGGGTGTTGCTGGTATGTCTCCTCGATGGTGGAGGTGGAACCGCTCTCTTTCTCCTTTTCTGTAAGACGGACTCCTTTTCTGTAGAAATGCGAAACCTCATGTCAATAGACAAATAGTATCATTTTACTGACTGTTATGTGTCATGGTAGAATTTTTGATAACTACTTGAGAGGCGCTGTTATAGGTACGTGCTTTTTGAACGATAGAAATTGGAATAGTAATATTATAACAGCGCTTCTAGCTAGTGAATGAAAAGAGTGAACTTAATTATAAAGAATTAAAAAAAAATCATACTGTTAACTACAGAATTTGGAGAATAACGTTCATAATAGCACGCCCGGATTACCCGAAGGGTTAAGCAAAGGTGTACCTAAGGTACATCCACATTTCGCCAGTTATGTTTAAGTCCCATGTAATAGGGGGCGACCCTATTGCCATCAACCGGGAGAATATGAACAAATTATTGACCAATGGTGAAGCAGAGCAGCTGTAATGTAAGAGACAGGTCAGGATGTACTTATACTAATTATTATTAAGTAACGCACAAAATATACTTTATGTTTTTCACAACAAATGTTCATACAGGTCAGAATGTGGCGTCAGACAGGCTGGGTTGAGTTCACCTCTTCTGTTTAATCGGTACGTCAACCAGCTACTTGAGTGACTCGGCAGCACTCATGTCGGATGCTATATCGACGGTACCTGTGTCAACAATATTAGTTATACAGATGACATGGTGCTGCTGGGTCCCTCGATTAACGCATTGAGGAAACTACTTTTTATCTGCGAGCAATATGCAGAAGCACATGGACTAAAATACAATTCCAAAAAGAGTGAGCTGCTGATCTTCAAAGCAGGCAAACATCGACCTACCCATGTGCCTGCAGTATACCTCAATGGCGTTGCACTAAAGCTGGTTGACAAATTTAAATATCTGGGGCATATTGTGACGGATGGCCTCAAGGATGATGAGGATATAGAGCGGGAACGCAGGGCGTTGGCGGTGAGAAGTAATATGTTCGCTCGATGTACACCTCAAGTAAAGATAACGCTCTTTAAACCGTATTGTCAATCCTTTTACTCGAGTGGCCTGTGGGTGAGCTATACGCGACGATCTTATGACACCCTGCGGGTTCAATATAACAATGCTTTCAGAATGTTGTTAAGGCTACCGTGGCGCTGCAGTGCCTCCGGGATGTTTGCAGAAGCCCACACGAACGGCTTCAAGGCCATAACTCGCAAAAAATCGGCTTCTTTGCTGCAGCGTCTGCGGGGTGCTAAAAATGACATTCTGAAAGTCATTGCTGCTCGATTTGACTGCCCCATTCAAAAACACTGGCTGAGGGTAGTGAATGGTTTTTTATAGTAGTTCACATAAAGATAAGTACTAACAATACTAACATAATTGTAAGCTAATATTGTTGCTAATAAGTACATATATACTAAGAAGATATGGATTTTAATGATGTGAAATAAATTATTCTATTCTATTCTATTACAAGCTCAATACGCAAAAAGAACATACTGGGTGTCTTTTTTTACCGTCTTGAAAAAAATAGGGTATAATAGGTTTATTTTTTACAGGGTGCGTAGTGCGTATGATATGAATTTCGATATTTTTTAACGATCTATAAAGTTTTTTCAAGATTTCTGTTTTTATTGTCCTAGTTTACTTCAAATGTGTAGTGTTTATTGATAGAGCAATTTCTGTCTAAGCTATTGAAAAAAACAAATAAAAAAAAAAACTAGGTATACTATAGGCTTCTACTCCGTTCACCTATTGTACCCTATTTTTTTCAAGACGGTAGAAAAACTCATCAACTTAAAACGGAGCGTAAAGACATAGTATAGTAAAATAAAACGGTAACTTTCTTTAGATCGCGTGCAGCTCATAACACTAACGTTACATCAGATTGCACTTTGTTTCATAACTGTATTTCAGTCCAGCTACATTTCAAACGCTTTCTTAGCCGGACGGTGAATCATCGTAATGAATTTTAATTACTTATGTTATGAATGATTTTGTTTTTTTAACGGTTTCAAATGCTGGTTGTGGCGATTTCCAGGTCAGGTCCTGTGTTACGGGGTTTGGCAATTAGGAATTTCTTACTAAAAGCCCGGAGTTATAGGTTGGCGGTGTGATATCTCCGTGCCTCGGAAAGCACGTTTAGCCGTTGGTCCTGCGCCTGATTTCACTCCGGTCGTGTCGGATTGCCGTCCCATCGGACTATGAGAGTGAGGGAAGAGTGAATGCACCTGTGTCACGTGCACGTACAACGACAGTTGAAATAAGAAACAGATGTCATGCATGCATACGAAATGGAGGAGGTCAATTTGAACAAAATTTATAACTTTTTTTAACTAGCCTGTCTCACTGCTGGGCAAAGGTCTTCCCCATTTCTTTCCATCTCTCCCGGTGGCAAAAAAAAAGGAGGCAAAACCTCCTTTTTTATAACTTTACTTTAATAAAAACATAATAGGTAACCTTAATAAGTCTTTTCTTAACCCTGGCTCTCCTAACTAATGTTTTGACTACATAATGAATAATTTCTATGACATGTAGCATACTGTTAGAAAGGGTATCAACTAAAGAACTTTTTAAAATAAAGCTAAGTTCAAAATGGCTCTTAGTTTTTTTTAACGAATTTAGAAGTTGTAAAATTTCATACATTCAATAAAAAATTAAACTTTGGAAGCTTGTAAGGAATTTTCTTTAATCCAGTTGTATCAAACAAAGATGTATTTGGATTTAAATGACTTTGGAGAATACAAAATAAAATATTTTGTGCCACTGCACCCACAAACAAAAAGTTATTTCGAATTAAAGGAAACATTTTGGGTATTTTTTTCATTAAAAAAAAAAACATATTTAACCAACCGTGACATTTGGGACAAAGGGTGTATGGATAGAACCTAGCTAATGACCTCCCAAAGCCCTGGAAAAATTGTGTCGGTCCTCACTTCGTCCACCGTCGTCGGTCCACCTTGTATACAGGATGTTTGGCATAACGTTGAACATACGAAAATGGTGGATAGGTGGAGGAGTCATCTGCTACTTACTCAGCCCTAAATTAAATAACTTATTTAAAATTATTTAATTATTTCATTAACGCACCTAACTGGTACAGCTATTTTCTTTGTACTTAATTCAAGAACTTACATAATTTCAATCGATCATTTAATTTTTACCAACCTTGCAGTATTAAATTTCGCAAAACATTTCACTTTCCGTAGAGTTTCGTCAAAAATTTCCTACTTGATAAAACTATGAAATAACTCTTAAAGTTTTTTTTTTGCATAAAAGCAAATTACATACCATTAGAAAGGTCACACACTAGGGATGTTATGCTTGAATTGGAACTCCTCAATCATTTTTTTTTTTAATGCAAGTTGAAATTAAGATTTAAGTATTTTTTACATCTTTCTGTAAGTTTGTGGACTCATAACTTTTTTTTCTAGCTAACATCTGAATAAAGCAATAGTTTTATAAGATTCTGCCAACATTAAAGATTAAAAAAAAAATTGCCTGTTTTACCCATCTATAATATAAAAATGAATCGCTGAATGTGTTGCTAAGCGCAAATCTCGAGAGCAGCTGAACCGATTTTGCTAATTCTTTTTTTAGAATATTACTTGAAGTACGAGGATGGTTCTTACGGAGAGAAAAAAATAAAAAAATGCCTGAAAAGGTTTAAAAACAACACTTTTCTATACTCCCATACAATCGATTCGTAATAATACTTAAAAGTCAATTTGAACTTTAATACTATACCATAAAGTTTAAGTATTAGTGGATTCCGGGAAGGCAAAACAATTGAGTGACGTTAGTATTTCTGAATAGTAGTAGTCCTGAATATATCAGAATAAGTATTAAAAAAATAATAATTAAAGAATCTACTGTTAGGCGGTACGAAGTTCGCCGGGTCAGCTAGTTTTTAATAAAAATTACACTTTAAAGTTAAGAAAGTGGTGAAACGTGAAACTAGAAAAAAGCAAAAAAAAAAAAAGAAAATTGTCCAGGGGGCTAGGCCTAAATAAATTAGGGCTGAGTAAGTATCAGATGACCCCACCTATCCACCATTTTCGTATGTTCAACGTTCTGCCAAACACCCTGTATAATATACAGTGCAGTGGCACAGCTACAATCATTATTAGAGGGAAGCCGAAGAAAAAATTGTTCAGCTCGCATAAACTATTGTTCACATCTCAAAAACTTAGACAAAATATTGTAGGCATTTTTGTAATGTTTTTAATATTATGATTTAATACCAGTTTAATACAAACTGGTATTAATTAAATACCTGTAATGTGTTGTGATACACAGTTACATATTATTTGGTAATAATAGACACTAAGAAGAGTGGTTTTTCCGAAAGGAAGGCGACAAGAATCGGGTTGTATGAAGGCTGCGCCCCTGATGCGGTGAAAGGAACTTAAGTTACCTCTTAGATTTTAAGAATTCAATTAAAAATTTTGTGATTTAAGTAAATACATATTTCTTAAGCAATATGTGTGATCATGATTTGGTATTCGCTATTAGCCCGTATAGTACTTACACGAAATTCGGCCGTACCTACCTCGAATATTCAAAAAAGTAGCCGAATAGGCCGAATACCGAATACTTAGTAGTCGAATATTCGTGGCATCACATGCGTTTTCACGTGTCACACGTCTTTTTTTTTGCTTTTGTTGTTTTCGCTGGAGTACGCCCAAACTTGCTTATTTCCCAACCCCATTGCTCTGAACAAGAATTTTAATTTAATTTTAACAACATTATCGCACCAAGCCTAAACAGGTTTGAACTGTAAAATGTTGCCCTGAATACAGGCTTCTCTTTAAGGGGAAACCAGGAAGATTGAATTTGCTGTTCATCACGGATCTTGCGAAATCATAACCGCGGGAGACTAAATTAGTAAAACTGTAGCAATTTTGCGAGATGTAGCTGAGCTTGACTCCGCTGTTACTTGTGAACCTGTTCATTTGATTGAAAAATGTTTCTCACAAACGTTACAGGTAATTTCATCAATATCATTGAGATGACCTTTTATTTTAATATCATGATGACTATTTGTAATGGACTTGACTATCAATGTCTAATTTATATTTTTAAAAGATTATGATCTAATTGTCTATATATTATGACACTATATTATATGCTAACATAAGCCGAATATGGTGAAACGATGCGAATAAACTGATTGATTGATGACATAGTGAGAGGATAAACTAACTGTCACTGTTTAATTAGGGAAACATATCTTTCCTATGCGTCTCTAGTTTTCTTGACTTTAATATAGATAGTATCAGCGGGCTTATATCTCATGCACCGCGGGCTTATATTTCTGTTGCCGCTATAACAAAAAAATATAAAAATAAAATAAAGTTACAAATTAAAAGGCATATCGCTGCGTTTGGTAGAAATTATCATGTATCAGAATTACCCCATATTCGTAATTACCCCAATAAACGGACAGTTCGACCTAACGCGTGTTCTGGAGCTAGACCACCACCTCTTAAAGCAATATTTTAATCTTATTTGAGTGTGGGAAAGTGATGGAGCTAGACGTCCTCTATAGCTCTATTTCGTTCTCACACTGAAGTAATATTAAAATAATGCTGCTTCAAGAGGTGGTTGTTGGTCGCGAGGTTCAGAAAAATGTAATGGTGCATTCAATCGGTACCTGGTTACCTGGATGTGTGGTCAGCCAGAGATTAAGTAAAGAGGGCACGTGCTCCTCGACATCAAGCACTCTAATTAGTCCAGTAACAAGTTGTCATAGACCATAATTGTTAGTCTCTAAACCTGTAGGGATCTTCTCCAACTGTAGTAACACTGATGACCCACCTCGTACATAAATTATGAAGCTACCTCAGTAATAAACTTAGTTTAGCTAAATACAGTTCGACCAAAAAAGGTATGCGCTTCGGTAATCTTCCTGTTTCCAAATTAGCAAGAATGTCGCACCACAAGGTAACCTTGTAAGATTTGTACTGCCCCACTTTGTACAGTACGGCCGATTTATCTTGGCAGGTCCGAAATTCGAGCAGAAGGCTGAGCTGTAAGATTTTTTAGGAACCAAATGGTGACATGAGGCGAGTGTGAGTGAGAGAACATGCGCGAAACTTCTTAGTGCGTATGTTCGGACCTGCTAAGATAAATCGCCCATAATGTAGCAGTGCACTACACATTCCGCATTTGAATGAAGTTTTCTTTCTGTCGAGATACTCCGGTTGCAATCGTCATCCGTCACTCAAAAGTTTTGAAAAGTTTGTTAGAATTGCGAAGAGGTCATCATCAACCTACAGTGGTCCCCTGCTGGACATAGGCTTCTCCTATTGTGTCAACTCGATTTTGGCAACTCTCATCCAGCCTTGCGAAGATCGTTGCTCCAACTAGCCTGAGGGCGTCCTGCCTTACGTTTGCCGATTCGCGGTCTCCACTCAAGACCACGTCTACCCCGGCGGTCATCGGTTCTACGGCTAATATGGCCGGCTCATTGCCACTTCAGCTTGCTTATTCAGTGAGCTATGTCGACAGCTTTGGGAGGAGCTTCGTGGCTAAGTAATAACAGGCGCACAGGTCGATCCTTCAGGTTAAGCTACGCTTGCCGGGGTTGGACCGTGGATGGGTGACCATTTCTTTTATATCTTTTTTTTTTATACCGAGACTCCTCCGTGCCTCGGAAAGCACGTTAAGCAGTTAGTCCCGGCTGTCATTCGTGGATCTTTGACAGTCGTTACGGGTCATCAGAAGCCCGAAAGTCTTACAACCAGTCTTACCAGGGTATCGTATTACCCAGTATCTGGTTTGTGGAGGTCTGATAGGCAGGTAGTTACTCCATGTAAAATGCTGGTATTCAGCTGCATCTGGTTAGACTGGGAGCCGACCCCAACATAGTTGGGAAATGGCTAGGCAGATTGATTGATTGATGTCGACAGCTTTGGGACTCCGCCGGATCACTTCGTTCCGGATTCGATTCCTCAGAGAGATTCAAAGCATAGCCCGTTCCCTAGCTCGCTGAGCGACTCTGAATTCATGGACCTATGGCGTCAAGTCAACAGACCGATACCGCCGTACCGTGAGTGTCCGCGTTTTGGCTCCGTAACTCAAAACAGGCAGGACTAACTGATAAAAGACCTTAGTGTTCAGGCTCTGTGAAGACGTGCGTTACGGAACATCTTCGGGGAATTTACCCTTGTTTCACCCCTCGACGCAATGGGATATGTTTAGTACGCCCGGTCTTGAGTCTGGACGGTCATTGCCACGTTTTCATAAAGACGTCTCAGCACTTGGATGTATTGCCAGTCGACTTAACATCGCTGAAGAGACTCCAAAACAGACTAAAGTCAAAAGCTTTCACGTAATCCATAAACGTGAGACATACGGGCCGATTATTCTTTTCGAACTTCTGTATAATTTATGTGCGGATGTGGTCTATGGTGCTGTATCCTCCTCGAAAGCCGGCCTACTCCGGTGGCTGAAACTTGTTGAGTCTCCGCGCTATGAGATTCGTGATGACGCTTGAAAAACTTATTATGTGGCTTAGCAGTGAAAAAATTACAGACCCATGTTTGTAATGTTTTAGAAGGGCGTAGAGGTGTTCATTTCTAATTTTCTGACAATAGTAATACAAAATAGACAAGTTCTTCCATGATTCAATAGATCTAGATATATATACGTATTAGATCTGATCGTCGCGCGCTCGTATTTTCGAAGATAGGCGATGATTGCCGAAGTGTTTGGTTGGACATCTGTACGTACGCTACCAACATTAGTAAATTAGCTAAATTATTCCCCTTCGGGGAATACATGCGTGATGTTGTATGTAATGTATAAATAAATAAATTAATAATTAATAAATTATTAAACTGATTAGCTAAACTTTCAAAATAATTTAATTTAACGTTCAAGAAACGTCGATTTGAAATCGACTCACGACTCTTCTTCAAACCGACTTGTCGACTTTGAAATCGATTTACAATATTTCGTAAAAGGAGGATATTAGGTTTAATCATTTATTATCAAGTTTACGTCCATCAATACCGTAGTTCACCCTAACTGAAACAGTTTGTGGGTGCGAGAGTGATACACAACGCGGGGAAGAGGGGGCGAAATATGTATTTGAGTTGAGGTATTATAAGCACTTACTGGTAACATTGGCAGTCCTTCCTTTAGCGCCAATATTGGCATCTTTTTCCTTGGCGTTAATATTAGCATCCTTTCCCTGGACGTCAATATTGGTATCCTTTCGCTTGACGCCAATATCGGTATCCTTTCCCTTGACGTCAATATTAGCTGGTTTTTCTTCACCACTGATGTTCCGCTTCACACCCTTTCTGACAGTTTTAACAGGATCTATAATTAGGTTGTCCATCATCACATTTTGTTCTTCTCTCGACGTCAAGGTATCCGGAAGTATGGCTTTAGTTTCGTTTTCTCCAGAAACACCTATTATGACTAATCTATCGAATTCATCATCATCATCGTCACCTGATGATGAAACATCGTCTACCAATTCTTTATGAGAACTGGTAACATCTCGGAATTGCACACACGTCTCTTTTTCAATGTGACGTATGACCGCCTTTATGTTTTCTATTTCTTCGGAAGCTGGAATGTAGTGTTAAATTATTTGAAGTACATACAATCCCATCAAAAACATAACATGTACAAAAATGGACAAGTCTAGCAACACAGTTTTTCTGCCATAAAAATTTGTGAAATCGACCGTAAATCAAGTCTGTTAATTCGGTACCTACCTATCTATAGGAGCAGCTATTCAGTCACTGTCATAAATTGATACCTTGTTAGTTAGCTAACAACATTTTATAGTAACCATATCAAAATTACATTTCTTTAATAAATAGAGTGACTTGGCAATTGCACACAGCAATATAATCTACTAGGTATTTTAAATAGTCCTCCATATAGGTACTTTTAAACAAATAAAAGCAAAAAGCGGTAATTTTAGATACATTTTGTTTTGTGTAGATTATGTGGCCAAGTCACTCTATTTATATAAAAAAAAAAAATATGTAATATTGATCTGGTTACTATAAAATGTTGTAAGCTAACTAACAAGGTATCAATTTATGATAAAGTGGTTGGATAGCTGCTCCCATAGATAGGGAGGTACTGAATTAACAGAATTGGTTTCCATTCGATTTCACAACTTTTTACTACAGAAAAATTACGTTGCGAGACTTGTGCATTTTTGTACGTTTTGATAGGATCTCATTTCTTTTTCTAGTTAGTCTTCCTTTTCTTTCTTTTCGGGTATTATGTATTATGTCTTGTGCCTCAGCTGCTGGCTTTTTCAAAGCCCACTCTCTGTCTCTGTGGGCTTTTCTCAGTATTGATTTTTGATAAGTCTGGACGGTAAATGCATCTAAGTCTATTATATTCAGAAATTGCATACTCCTGCGCTTTAATACTTACAGCAAAGTTGACATTGATTAGATGTAAACCGCCTAGACTTGTCACTTTCGTAAGTGCCACATACGCTTGACCGCTTGTGAATACTGAATAACCAATGTCTATCAATGCACTATTAAGACTTGAAGCCCTTGACTTTTGTGTATCGTAATAGCATAGGCTATACATATTGGAAACTGTTCGCAATGAACATAAGCAATTTCAATGAAGTCTGATTGAGAACTGTAAATGTAACTTTGTAATTACAAACAATTTAATGCGATTTATATAGGATTACAAAGTTATTTATTCAGATTGTATATCTACAAAACGGGACTAAAAATTCGGAATGTCAGAGTTTTCCTCGCGTTAGCGTTATTATAGGCTTAACGATAACTATATTCAAAATTTATAGCTTGTGGGTCTGCTAGAAGTACCTTAGAATTTTGATGACCGGTGAGTCAGTGACAAAATTAAGGAACTTTGACTTGCAATAATTTTTCAAATTTAATGTAATTTGGAAATATATCTGAAGATGTCATGCCCTCTTGGTCACTGATAATTTAGGCTTCAAGTTTTTTTCCACAACGAAGGAAACGAAACGAACGAACGAAAATGGCCCGAATGGCTTCGAGAAAAGGATGGTACGGCCGTGCCTTTTTTGTTTTCCTCGACTTGGCGGGGGCACTTTCTGTACCTCCAGATAAGCTTTGTTTTGTTCAGGAATTTTATTAAACTCAGTAAAGGTTTATACCAGCTCCTCTAAAAACTCCCAATGATTTGTGTAATGTTAACCAACTTTGGCCAATATCGGTTGGTCTGTAATTGTGTTTTATGTTAAATGTTAACTCAATATAGATATTGAGTTGTGTTGTTGTGTAGTTAGGTTAGTACCTACGAACATTATATAAGCTCCTGTTTCAAATAAAATAACGAATACCTTATGTAGACAACTTACAGAACTCCACCAGATCTCTTATTTTATAATTAACCACTCCGTAGGGCCAGAGTCTATCTCCGAAGTAATCGTCGATATCCTCGTTTGTGACCACAGGTGTTGGTGCTGTGTCAGATTTGACCACAGTCGCACAGGTCTTCTGAAGGAACTCATTATCGCGTTTATCGCATTTATTTGAGTAGAACATGTCTATTTTTTCCTTGTCCATAGGGCTGAGACCTTCGCGTTGACCGATTTTGATGCCAGGCTGGGGACGGAAGAATTGGTGGTGTAGCCCGTAAGAAAAAGTCAAGAAAAATTTTTTTTCTGACAAGAAGTTTGAAGAAGACTAGAAAGAAAAACAAAAATTATACTTTGGTCAAAATGGTGACTTTGCCACTTTTGGAGAATGCTCGTGGTGGGTAGTGCATGACGCTGGCGTAGTCGTAAGGAAGACTTTCAACAAAAGTCGTATTGCGAACTTCGAAATACTTTCGGTATCCTGAAAACGATGATAGAAACATTGTTGTTATTTGTTATTAGTTGAAGTTGATGCAAATAGTATTTCATGGTCTCTACCTCTTCCATTTGCCGATTTCCTACCGAAATAATAGGTACTTAGGTTCTAGGTAATCGAAGGTCGGTTCCTCACCTGGTTT
The DNA here is from genome assembly GCA_948252095.1 of Dicycla oo. Lineage (NCBI taxonomy): Eukaryota > Metazoa > Arthropoda > Insecta > Lepidoptera > Noctuidae > Dicycla > Dicycla oo. The sequence goes on from OX411729.1 coordinate 7,888,254, forward strand.
GATGTTGTCCCATAAGATGGTGATGTGCTGGTCCCTGTCAGGACGCACGTGTTCGTGTGCAAAGCCAAGCACGTGCATAATCTCGTGGGTGATATCACCGCGGCTCATGCAATCGTAACCGAACACGATCATCTGTGGTAGACGCATTCAAAATTCAATCAATCAATCTGCCTAGCCTTTTCCCAACTATGTTGGGGTCGGCTTCCAGTCTAATCGGATGCAGCTGAATACCAGTATTTCATATGGACTATCTGACCTCCACAACTCAGTTATTGGGTAATACGATACCACTTGGTAAGACTGGTTGTCAGACTTTCGGGCTTCTGACGACCTGTAACGACTGCCAAAGATCCACGAATGACAGCCGGGACCAACGGCTTAACGTGCTTTCCTAGGCACGGAGGTGTCTCGGTATGTACAGATGGTCACCCATCTACGGACCAACCCCGGCAAGCGTAGCTTAACCTGATGAATCGACCCTTGCAGCTGTTATTTAGCCACGAGCTCTTCAAACTGCGTTGGAGATTAAGTTAAGTTTAATATAAATACCTATATAATGAGATAAGGCAATCCACGAATTAAAATTTTAGGTTTTTTTTTTTTAGTAAATTGCAGCTCTGTTTAATTATATTGATCCAGTTTTATAATCCAGCGCTGATATCAAATATGAAAGTGGATCGATTTGTTTTAAATAATGTTAACTGCCACTGGATTCAAACGCCTGGATTTAAATAATGGACAAAAAATGTAAATGTAGGTAAATGATGTAAATCAGCCTATAAAGTCTTGTTGATCAAAATGTATTAGCTATAGGTCATATTTTAATTTTAATAGAACATAGTTGTTATGGAAATTATAGTACCAATATAGTGGTACAGACGCCAGCACGTCAACCTACCCGAAACTGTCAGATTTTCCCAATCAACCTTGAACCTAATGCCTTAGTAATAAAGTCGAAAACCTATTAAAGAAATCTGACAGATTGTAGTAGCTTGATGTGCTGGCGTCTGTACATCATTTCTTTCTTTTGTTTCTCTGGCAGCAATACTCACCTGAACCCCTTTAATTTCAGCCATCTCGTTGCTGTGTACACACTGTCGGATGCCGGAAGGGTTGGTGATGTACAGCCAGGTGACATTCTGCAGTGACATTTGGTCTGTCGGCCTTTCTCGGAGGCGCTGCAGACGGATACAGCTCTGATCCTCAAAGTAGTCGAACGCTATCCTTATTGCGTCTGATAAATGCGTGTCTGGAAGGATTTTTGTTAGGAATGGGTTTATTCGTGTGTTGAGTACGCATCTTGTCGGAATATGCATTGTAAAATGCTGCTTAGGTTTAGTTGATTTTTATCCCAAGAGTTTCAAGGCAGGAATGTGTTTGATAAGCGTAACTATTTTATTTTAGGAGGTAAGCTAAGTCACTGGTAAGTTACCAGGGTTTGTAGCGGTACTGCCAACCTAGGATGTGCTGGACATAAACCTTGAGGATATTTTTCTAAATTTCTAAAATGAAAATAAAAATAAAGCGATTCATTACTGTACCATAAGTTTTAGAGTCAATGAAGTAAGGCACGATGGCTTGGTCGAATCGAACTCTTCGATCCCTACCAGTTATACCTATTTTAAGAGTTTCGCGCGGGTTTGTGCTTGTGTTGGCGTCGATCCTAAGTGGCGCGAAGGGGAACCTTCTGCCGCTCTTGTTTGCGGCCGACTAGAAATAAAAAGAGAATAAAAATCGGCACACGAAGGGTTTCGTACCACCGTACAATATACAGGGTTATTTGTAAAACACCAGCAACCTCTTAAGCGGTCATTGTACTTATCATTGTGAACAACTTTTACTATGGGACCAAACCTGAAATCGCAGAAAAAAAAATCAGCTGTTCACATTACTGGTACATTTTGACGAATTATGCTAACATAATATAATATGTACTGAACAGCTGATTTTTTTTCGCGATTTCAGGTTTGGTCCCATAATAAAAGTTGTTCATAATGCTGAGTAAAATGACCCCTTAAGAGGTTGCTGGTATTTTACAAATAACCCTGTATAAAACTACATATTTACTTATTATTAAAAAAAAAAAAAAAACTAAACGAAGAACGTTTTTCATAAATGATAAATGATTTTATTTCATTTTATTTCTGCATCCGGTTAGACTGGAAGCTAAAAGGCTCGGCAGATTGATTTTGATTTTATTTCTGTAAGTAGATATACACTTTTACACGTCAATCAAATTTTTTAAAACTAGATGAGGTCGGCGTGATAAATTGTTTTTAATCAATACTGTTAAAATTCATAAATTATTCTACTTCTTAGTCTTTGTTCAGAAAACCTTGAATATTTTGATGCACTAGCTTTAAAGTTTTGTTTGATTTATTTTTGCAATTCTGTACATTATTGCTAGAGGATGCCTCTATTGTCTTAATTTCTAATTTAAATTACTATTAATATCCATTTCTGATCTCAAATTATTGCCTGAAGGATTTAACATGCTCAATAGAAACAATTTGTTTAGCCAAACTCTTGGCTGTAGGTAATAGAAAAGTAATATGATAGCGACACAGCCATTTATCTTTTACAATACTTTGAAAGACTTTGTAGCTATCCATAAAAATCTATCTTTTGTTAAATATAAATGATTACCAACATAATTGTTAGTGTCAACTAAATTATTATCATCATCTTAAAGGAAACTGATCAAAAGTAGTCTATGAACCAATAGTGATACTGTTGTGGTATTTCTGAGGGGATACCTCTAATACCCTTGTGCAAAATGGCATCAAAATATGAGTTTTGAGAAATATAATATTTTAGAATACATATTTTATATGCTACATTTTTATTTTAAAAACATTTTATCGGGTATTTCTAACTTTATAATGCTTAATTGATGTGTTCAGTACTGAATTTCAGTATTTTGTCGTTTTTAACCGATTTCAGAAATAGGAGGAGGTTCTCAGTTCGTCGGAACCTTTTTTACATTTTTTAAAAAATATTTATGTTCACCGATTACTCGAAGACCGATTTAGAAACTTCTTTTTTTGTTTGAAACGGTATACTTCCCTAATGTTCCCATTGTCACCAGGTCAGGATCTGATGATGTTATCCTGGAGAAATCTAGGGAACTCTTCAAATATTATAGGAACACCTATAAGAAAAAATGTCATTCATTCTCCAGAAAAAATGTCTTAGAACAATATATAACATGCATAGTACTGAATCATTAAGAGATGTCTTCAGAACGGAGGGTTTCCTGACGCTGACTGGTATTTTTATACTTGAATTATGTTTATTTGTTAAAAACAATATGCAATATTTTAATTTCAAATCAAATTCTAAAAGAAACATTCGGAAACAATATAAATATGACATTAATTTACCAGTTATCAATAATATGATGTATTACAAAAGTACCTATGTTACTGCTATTCGTGTGTACAACCAGTTACCGCCAGCCATTAAACAATTAAATGGAAATATGTTTAAAAATAAATTGAAAAATTTTTTGATTGACAATGTATTTTATAATCTGCATGAGTTTTTTGACAAAAAATAATATTTATGTGAATGCCTAACTTCCATCAAAACTATTGCATATCCGACTTGGGTAGACTGTTGAAACTAAAAATGTAATGTTTATAAATACGATCTTAATGTACACAGTTACGCAATAAATATATCTTTATCTTTATCTTTATCTAAATTGGGTATTTTTATAGTAACTCGTGAATTTGCTCTCGGAAAGCACCATTTGGTAAGTGGAACTGACGATGAAGACCACAGATGGCCACCGGAACTACTCATTAATAAGTATTTCACGGGTTGCGATTTGATTACTTTAATATGGTTGCTAAGCAATTTATGCTTGTCACAATGCATGTGGTGAAGTGGAGCTGATGCTGAAGTACCAGGAGAACTCCTCAACAATTAACTACAGTATCGCTATTGGTTCATAGACCACTTTCTATACAAAAACAGTCTCCTTTATCAATCGTAAAGATAACTTTGTATTTCATAATGATACTGTGAATTACAAAGTTATTCTTTGCAGTTGCAGAAAATCGCCCATATTTAGACAAAATATCTTATGAATCGGCGTTTTTAGTATTGGTTGATTAAATAAAGTATGTGGTATGTGGTTCTAAAACTGACAACTATTGCGGCCCCCTATTTCTTCATTTTTAACCGACTTCCAAAAGGAGGAGGTTCTCAATTCGTCTGTATTTTTTTTGTGTTTGTTACGCGATTACTCAAAGACGGATGGACCGATTTGGAAAATTCTTTTTTGTTTGAAAGGGTATACTTCCAAGGTGGTCCCATATAAATTTTATTAACTTTGCCTGGGGAGTTTTTGAGTTAGCTTCAATAATGCGTATATTTCCCACTTATTTTATATGGATGATGTGATGATGTTTTAATAACTTCCTATCACTGTTATTTACATGGCTATATCAACAATTATTGTGCTCAATTATGTATTCGAATTTGTGTCGGGTAGGTTCCACAACTAAAAAGTGAAAAATAAAAACTTTTTAGCAAAAAATAAAACCGACTTCTAAAACAAAACACTACAAAGTGAAAAATAACTTTAATTTCGGAAGTCTGTGGCAAAAAACGAAAATACAAAACCAAAGATACCGACTTCCGAAATTAAAGTTATTTTTCACTTTGTAGTGTTTTGTTTTAGAAGTCGGTTTTATTTTTTGCTAAAAAATTTTTTTGAAGATAAAACGGAAATAAAAATCATATTTGTACTCTGCTCGATGAGTAGCCTCCACATAACATGCCAGGATAAGAAAAAAAATGTCAAAATCAAAGTTTATTGTATCGGGTCCCCCTTTAATTTATTTTTTATTATTTGTTGTTATAGCGGCCATAGAAATACACAGTCTGTGATTTCAACTAACTACCTATTACGGTTCATGAGATACAGCCCGCTTATGCATTGACTACATAGAGTCAGGGGCCATCCGATTCCGAATTTCACCCGGAAGCAAACGGAAGGTGCCTGGTTTTCTCAGGCCACCCGGTCCGTTATTTTTCGGTACAAGGGGTGGGGCCTTTCAATGTAGTATGTAGTTGTAGGATGACCGCACGATTCCGAAAAACGTTCGTTCCGGGCGTTTCCGGACGAATCAAACGCCAGTGCGACAACTGGTTTCTTTTATTTTTTAAGGTTTCAATCCGGTCTACCATGTCTACCAGGAGATATTTTTAGATCATGAAATGAATTCACTGACATTCTGTAGTATTTATCAGGAAAGAACCTTATTTTTGGATATGATTTGTAGAACACACCTTCCGTTATGCGGTACTTCGTGGAAAGGATGAACCCAGTATCTTTTGGCTTTCCTTTGTTTGGTGTTCCTCTTTTTTATAAAAGGCCACAGCTAAACACAAAACTTCAACTTAAAGTTTCCATTTGAAAAAAGTAGGTAGCGACTATTCAGCGCAAGTGCTACCGCCGACTGAGTCAATTTACTCAATTCCTCTCCGGATTCGAACTTCGAACGGGCCGCGTGTAGTCGTTAGCATGCCGAAATCAGATTTTTCTCAGACCGGGGAGATTCCGGATGCTTGTCGTCCGAGCCTTACAGACAGACGGACGCCTGCTTAGTAATAGGGTTCCGTTTGGCGCCCTTCAGGTATGGAACCCTATACTTTACCATACTATATCAACAAATACTAAAAACGCACTAATGTTTTTTTCTACTGCAAAAATAAATCTTGTAATTCACATTATCATTATGAAATACAAACTTATTAAAATATTTTTCGTTTAGTTAGCTGATGGTGGCGCGTGTACTGGATCATTCAGTTCCCTACACAATGGTTGAGCTGGATAGTGCTGATCCACGCGTCATGTTCGTGAATGGGACGTCATGGCGCCGTCAGTTGGGACTGGTCATCTCCTAACTGCCACGGCTTATTTTTAATCTTATATTAGGTCTTCACCTATGAAATTGCCGTTTAGTATGCAGAAAGTTTGAAAGTCATTCTTAGATAAATATTTTTTTATTTCTATCAATCAAAATATGCACCCATGCTATTGATGCATCTCTGCCAGCGCAGTGGTTATTTTTCAATGCCCTTCTTGAAGAATTCAGGTGTACGGGAGCCAACAAATTCTTCAAAGGCATTTTGTACTGCCTCTCGGGTATTGAATTTTTCCCAGCCAAGGAGTGTCCAAAACCAAACAGTGACTATGACTTTTTAGGGGTAAGTTTTCGTTTGGGGCATTGGCTAGGCGCTGAACCAGGGTCTAACCAACATGATGACCGCTTACGATTATCAAAAAGAATTCATTTTTCATCACAAGTGACAATGCGGTTCAAATTCCCTTCGTTTCTGTGTCTGTTAAGCAACGCAAGGCATACTCGTACCTCAACGCGTTCGTCGCGTTGGCGATTGTTCAGTTCGTGTAGCACCCACTTATCAAGTTTTTTTACCTTGCCAATTTGACGTAAATGGACCATATTGTTTTGATGCTAATGTTGAAAGCTGCTGCTAACTCAGCCGTAGATTGTGTATCGTCAGCTTCCACTAACGACTTTAATTCGTCGTTGCTTTAGTTTTCGGGTGACCACGGGGATCATTTTTTAGATCAAAATTTCTATGTCGGAAGCGTTCAAACCAATAACGAGTCGTGCGTTCGTTGGTAGTGTTCACTCCGTACACGTAATTAATGTTGCGAGCCATTTGTGCGGCATTGTTACCGCGACGGAACTCGTATTCCATAATTACATAGTTATTTTTATCGTGTCCATATTAATGAAAAAGATACAAATGTAGTGAAAACAAAACAGTAATCAATAAACAATTGACTGAATTTGAAAATAGAATTCCATAAATTTAAAATAAAATTAATTTGAATTTAGAATATGTTGTGAGTTATACATAAATTACGTTTCAAATGGCCAGTATTGTAAAACGGCAACTACATATGTAAAGACCTATTCTTTTAATTGTTTCATTTACATTATTCTCACTTAAAGGAGCAACAAGAATAATGTACCCAGAATTTTGTAATATCTTGATTTACAAGAGTGTCCGTGGAGTTTGTTGTACGTTCTTCTCCATAGAGATCTACGTTTTGGAATGTGCAACTAGCTTCAACTTCTAAGTGACCGACTCTTTTACAATTCAAAAATGTCTGTAATTTATTTAATAGAAATAAATGCTCTGAGTTTGAGTTTTTCATAAAAATAAAATAAAGTTTAAAATTAAAAAAAGTATTGCAAACTGTACCATGTGACATATCAAATGAAAGGGCTTACTGTGAGGGTCTCAATTTTTTTTGGGTAGTATTTAAACGCAAATCAAAATATTACTTTTTGTATCCAAAAATAATCCGAATTCCAATCAAAATTACTGATTGCACAGCAAAATACTCAACTCAAAATATAACTAAATAAGAAACAATTTATATTCGTGGCGCACCGCAATAAAGCTTTTTTATTAATGCGCTAATAATGACTAGCGCACATTAAAGCTTATTACCTTACCTTTTATCATTCTTGAGAAAACAAATTATTTTAACTTACCCTTCGTGCCCTTTGCTCGCTCTTGCATCCTAGAACGGAGCTCCTATTTATGTGTAAAGGGTAAAAGGGTATAAGGGTTTAAAGTAACCTAACCAAACCTAACCTCGGAGTTAATATTAGTCACCATGTCATTTTGCTATGAGTCTGAGTACCTATTATGTATGTACGCTCTGGTTAATTTGCTATGCAGTCAGTATTTTTTTTTGATGTAAAAAAGTATATAAATGATGGAAATAAATTGATAGGTCATTGTTTATTTGATGTGCAATTAATAATATCCCATTTTTTTTTTATAATTTTAAAATAAATTGTTTTAAAGAAATAGATGACAATTTTACAGCTCAGCTACAGCTTCAATTTACAGCTACAGGCTCAGTAGTTTCGGAGATAACGGAGAACCCCTTATTTCCGAAACTACCGAGCCTAAAATTTTGAAAAAGAAAATACAGAAAATAGATCTATACCTATAAGTTACAGGAAAATCTATAAGAAGTTGAAATAACACGGTAAAACTCTCAATATTGTGCGTATAAACTTACATTTGCAGTTGGAATTTATGAGAGAACATGTTTTTCAATTACAATGTGAAGTCTGTTCTTGGGATGGATTCATCCCAACTACGGCACCCTTCATTGTGCGTGGTACGACACGCACTTGGCCTGTTTTTATTTAGTTCGACACAGTAACCTTAGTATTAAAGGTCACTAGCTCCGGAGATAAATTAGATATAAGCAAGTGTTTAGGTACCTATAATTTAGTGGATTGGAATTTTACATTTAATTTTAATGAACTAGATTTTACTGAGATAATTTTAACGAACTACTCGTATCTATATTGGCTCATTTTTCTTTAAAATGAGTTGTTTTACAGTTTACACTAGAGTGAAATGATTATTTAGATTCCAAGGATCTTCCATAATGTATAATTATAGGAAATACATGCCAGTGTATGTACTTACTTAAGGGGACTACAGGACTTAAACCGCGGTCATTGTCGGACTGCATAGAAAAGAAAGAGAAGCGCGATGACACAACGCTGGTAATTTATTGCAAAATATGAATCAATTATCCACAGATCTTAAAACACAGGAGATATGGCAAGGAGGCGTGGCGCTTGCGAACGCATCTGGCCGCAAAGTGGCTTGATGCCAGTTTCAGTCATTAGCCGAATGTCAACTAGCGACGGCTGCGCTGCTTATGATTTTTGACTTGCTTGCTTGCTTAGTACAAATCGATCAATGAATCAGCTGATCTAATAGCGCAATGGATAAGTGTTTTACTGATACTCTCACTCACACGATAGTTTCGTGACGCGGCCGCTGCTGGCTTTTGTCAGTTAGAGATGTGATGTGAGGTTTGTGGTAGTCGATACTTTATACGATTCTTACTTAGTATGAATGATTATATGTATGATACAATTAATTATTGATAAATACAATTGGTTACTATTTCTTCATTACTCGACTTATCTTTTATTGAATCAATAGGTAATGGGAATATAGCTAACTAGGAATTTTAGAAATCTTTTATTGATGAATGACGTAATAACCATACGTAAACAGATGGAAGTAATAATAAAATTGTTTATTATTTCACCTGATAACACGAAAATTGCATTAAAAATATTAGACAGGAGCTCATGTCAAAATCCTTATCGCATTTTATAGGTATGAGTCATTTTGAAAACATAAATTTTCACGAATACAATCAATTGCCAATGAATAACCATTTATTAATACTTATAATAGCCGCAATGGAAAAATATATAACCGTAAGATTACACTATTTGACCTAGATCGCAACACCTAACCTGTCTAAACGGCATGTTTTAAATAAATATTTACATTTTACTGGCCAATAAAATCTATGTCAATAAAAATCATGAACTTTTGCTTGTGTTCTCCTAGTCTAGATTCGAGTTGTATTAAATTTCACTAACTTTAATTCATTAATATTCCAATTCTGATCAAACTTCACTTGTATAGAGTAGGTATATTGAGGGAAATTCCTGTATCATTTTATTTTCATAGTCAATAAAATATTTAGTAAAAGAGCAGATACTATAGGTAACTGAATTGCATCGACATTTTTCTATGATTACACCACTTAACATCACTAGTTGCGTAATTTGCGCATGTGTGTTTATTCTGAGTTCGTAGCTACAGGTACTCTTTTTGCATGTGTTTTGTTAGTGAGTTTATTAGTGTTGCTGTAAGTTTCTTTGTGTACGGGAGAAATATGAGCTCGTGTGCCGTTGTTATAGATTTTGCTTTTGTGTTAGTAAATTAAGCGGGGGCAACGTGGAGACATCTGTAAAGGAATAATTTTGTGTACAAAGCATACCTCCTGTATTTTTAAGATCTGTGCAATTATCTAATTTACAAAAATCTTTTGATTGGACTAAAAACGCTAATAGTTAGTTTGGTTTTTAATCGGTAAAAGATTTTTTTAGAGGTATCTTCGTGATTTTTTTCCATCGCATCAAATTGTATTATGTTTTCAACACTCTTATCTAGCAAACATATATATGAAGAATATCATATATTTTTCTGATTTTGTGTACTGCAGTACTTAGATCACATACTTTTAGGCATGACACAACGCTGGTAATTTATTGCAAAATATGAAGCGATTGTCTATTTATAAAAACTCTTTTTTTATTATTTGAGATGGGTTTGCTTTTGACTCTAGTCTAGGTCAGAGGTGACAGAGACAAAGTCTACGATGGAGTGAGCTTACCCAGAAGAAGCCTGTTCACTCTCACTTTGAAGAGATTAGGGTTGTATGCGCTCGGAACCACAGGCGCATGTCTATTGATTGGACTAAGAAATTAGAACACTATTACGTTAAAATGTTGCTTGTAGAATAATCTGACAAAAACAGCAGAATGATTGCATGTATATTATTATAAAATTTTTAGAGGTGTCTTTGTGATTTTTTTCTATCGTATCAAATTAGTTGTATTGTAACACACTATCTAACTAGCAGATATTCTGAAGAATATCATATATTTTCCGATTTGGTTAACAGCAGTAGATCATATACTTTTAGGCATTATAAAACTTGCGTTTAGTTGCGCTTAGGTCATGTAGTCCCCTTAAGTATTAAATTTATTTTCTTTGAAAAGTTGGCTGGACTCACAAGTAACGTCAAGACCCTATGTATGAGTCTGTTCAGGCTACATGAGCCAACACAGACTAGTTATCCTATTTATTCCTGCTTGCTGATCCTACCTAGATACTTGGTGCTACTTATTTATCTGTACTAAGAGCTCGGTCACCTGCGATCAGTGGCGGGCGTTTCATAAAGACAGAAAGACACTGCCTACCCTACCTAATTCAGTATAATCTTGTTCTGATATCTATTATTATATTATTTTATCTACGAGTCCGACGAGTACCTACTTACTAACAATAAACAAAAAAATTAAAAACAGTCGCTCCAAGCAAGCTCGTTCAGTATTGTATTGTGGCATTGCGCGCGGCACTAGCGCCGCGACGACCTAAGTACCAGGAGTGCCTCGGGAAAGACACAAACTATTCGGGTCTAAATGTTTATATGTGTGCTCTCGTGGTCATGCGGATTGAATGGGTGTGCGTTCCTATAAATACGTAGCACACAATGTCACAATAACGCACACAACCGTACAGAATAGGCAGTGTCTTTTTCACAACACGACAAATTACGAAATTATCCGATGTTTTCCGAACCGAAATTAGCTATACAACTATTTTAAAAAGTGGCATTGTTTCATTTATATTGCATCCTAGCTTACACTATTTCTTTTTTGTCGTATTATTTTTTGCACTATCCCCGAGTTTGTGACTTGTCTCGTGGCCATATTGTTTCTTTGATTCGTTTTGATTTTTGTTGTGAGCCATAATAATTGGTATTTAAAGAGTTTAACGTCGATAATAGTGTGAAAAATGGATAATATTCCCTGTGAAAGTTGTTCAGGTGGTGTGTGTATAGAGAAAATAAAAAATGATGCGTTTTCAAAACTATCATTCGGTGATAAAAAACAAGTGATTGTAAAAGGTCGTTGTACACCGGATTTGCAATTAGTACAAACTAAAGGATTGATATGTCTATAAAATCAGTCAATGTATGGATATTTGAGGTGGCTATTACCTACGTCATTATTTAATCGACAAGACGACGAACCAAAACCAATATGCAGTAAGTATTTTGGCTTTTAAAATTTTCTGCCTACCTTGTCTAAAAACTCTGTGCACGCCACTGCCTGCGATAGATACTCGTACCTACGGGATAGACACGGTCTCTTTTTATTTAATTTCTGCCATTTTGTAATCGTCGACTTACGCTATTGCTTTCCAATTCAGCCTTGGGCATTTCCTTGCGTCTATAAGCGATCTTCTGTCCCTTCTCTTGCAAGTCATCGTATATTTTATCGACAATTGTCTCAACCCTTTGCTCATCTGTGATGTTTAAAGCTGGGTTCACACTGTTCACCCCTCTTTTGAATCTACGCGTCTTTATATTTTGTAGCTCTTCTTTCTTTTCTTTTAGTATTAATTCCTTCTTTCTTTTGTCGTATTTATTGTAGGGAAGGGGTTCTGTTGTGCTTGCTCTTATTGCTTCTGAATTAAACCTCTTACACATGTCGCGGGTTTCTTGGCGTTGTCTCTCGATCAGTTTTTTGTCGACTGAAATTAAAATGTTTATGTTCATGCATTTTGGATTGCCTCGTTGATCGAGTGATCGCAAATGCGTCGCTGAACATGCGAGTGCCAAGTTTGATCATAATGTGGGGCAATAGAAGCCCGGAGTCTAGATTTTTGCCCAGCAGATAGCCATGGGGTCGCCATGGACCTGTGACCAAAATTAGTGTTGCCTGTCGCTTTCCTGACTATTTTTTTATAACGTTAGATTTAATAATTGCTTAATACTGGACTGGATACAAAAAAAGCGTGACGACACAATGCTGGTAATTTATTGCAAAATATGAAGCGATTATCTATTTATAAAAACTCTTTTTTTATTATTTGAGATGGGTTTGCTTTTGACTCTAGTCTAGGTCAGAGGTGACAGAGACAAAGTCGACGATGGAGGGAGCTTACCCAGAAGAATCCTGTTCACTCTCACTTTGAAGAGATTAGGGTTGTATGCGCTCGGAAACACAGACGCATGTCTATTGATTGGACTAAAAATTAAAATATGTTGCTTGTAGAATAATCTGACAAAAAAAGAATCAGAATGATTGCATGTATATTATTATACAATTTTTAGAGGTATCTTTGTAATTTTTAGGGTTCCGTACCTCAAAAGGAAAAAACGGAACCCTTATAGGATCACTCTTGTGTTTGCCTGTCTGTCCGTCTGTCACAGCCAATTTGCTCCGAATCTAATCGACCGATTAAGTTGAAATTTGGTACACATATGTATTTCTGTGACCCAAACACCGACGTGTAATGTAAATTAATGAATTTTGAATACGGGGGGTCAATTTTGGGGCATTAAGAAAATTAAAAAAAAAGTTTTGCAAACTGTACCGTGCTGTATATCAAATGAAAGGGCTTACTCTGAGGATCTCACATATATTTTTATTAATAATTTTAAAATAAATTGTTTTAAAATTGTTGTAAGAAAATAGACGAAAATTGACAATTCACCCCCTTTATCTCCGAAACTACTGAGCTTAAAACTTTGAAAAAAATAAAGGAAATACTTCTATACCTATAGATTACAGGAAAATCTATATTGAAGTCTATGGTCTTAAAATAACATGATAAATCTCTCTATCTTGTGCATACAAACTTACGTTTGCAGTTGGAATGTATGGGAAAACATGTTTTTCAACTACAATGTTAAGTTTGTTCTTGGGATAAATTCATCCCAACTACGGAATCCTTCATTGTGCGTGGTCCGACACGCACTTGACCGGTTTTTTTTTGTATCGTATCAAATTAGTTGTATTGTGTTTTCAACACACTATCTAACTAGCAGATATTCTGAAGAATATCACTATATAACAGCAGTAGATTATATACTTTTAGGCATTATAAAACATGCGTTTAATTGCGTTTATGTCCTGTATAATTACTTAATAACTTACGTTTTCGGACACTCAAGATATCACTGCTGTGGCTAGGATCACATTTTGTTAAAATGAAATGAAGATTAAACAAAAAACATATCTTTATCAATCCCAACATTCTTGTGAGAAAGTATTTGTTTTATTGTTATTTTTATTTAAAACTTCTTACTCGCAAAGTATAAAACTTTAACGGAAATTGAAACAATTTTATTTTTATGACTTAGAGTAGATATTAAAATTTTATTTTAGTACTCATGTCAAAAGTTTTATTGAAAAACGTAATAGGTACTTCGATTTCGTACGTAACAAAGTACCCAAGTACCTACTCAAGGTTATAAGTACTTGCAATCATTTAAAAGGTGCAGGGGACCTCTGAACTGCGACCTCCATTGTATGAAATAATGAAACTAACAATAAGCCCCCTTTCTCACTGGCTGTGTCAAACGTGCGATTGAATGACGTAGGAAGTTAGGAACTATTTACTCGATAGTTTTCGCCGGTGTAGCACTGGCCTCACCTGTCCGATGGATTCGCAAATTCGAATTTAGAAAGTTAACTTTTTATTCCGGCACAAGTTTAATGAGGTTGGAGGTGTGGAGTCGAGTGCCACTAGTGAGTGCCAGTCGCAGTTTGTGTGTCAGTGAGATAGCACGTGTACCGCGCCGTGCCCGCGAAGTGAACGAACTTGTTTGTTACCCCTTGTTATTGTTATTATTGCCAAAAAAGGATTTATTAAAGTAAGTTAGATTATTTTTCTGATACCAATTTGTGTCATTCGTGTTTATTTTAGCATTACGTCATTTGATAACGTGGAATCCGCGTGAATTTACACCGGCGTCGACTTTTTTAAGTTTGTTGACATGGCAGATTTCACGTTTTATGACAGTAAGCGATAGAAAAACGTGTTTAAATTATACCTGTGTACGGTTATGATATCTGTTGATGATTTAATTGAGAGGCAATGGCGAGGTCGATAATAATTGAGCCCGTGATCTGTGAACCACATCAGTATCTGTAATTACATAGGTACATACCTTTACATCTTGGAGTAGACTGTCATTCACTATCCCGCCAAAAATGTGCATACGAATATAGATCTTATCTTTGTAACAGCATGTTCCCCAAAATGGTTTTTCATACATTAATTCCCAATATCCCCAAAATATAAAATTCAATTATTTGTAAAGTTCTCACTTGACCAATCCTCGTACTGACGTGTTCAAAAGTTTTAGAATAAAATAAAAACTTCCCTCTAATTCGCACTCATTTACACCTCTATTGATGAGCGACTTTTAATAATTATGTAAAGAACAACGTCGTTTGTTATCTGACACTTATTAGTATTGCTTAGTGATAATAATATTTAATGAATTAAAAGCGTACATTGCAGTGAAAAGATTACGTTTTTTACCCAATTGGTTCTCTTAAGTAGGGGAGGCAGGCAAAGCAGATAAGCTAAGGGAAACTCAATTCAAAATACAGAATTAATCTAGATTAGAACTTTATTTATTATTTATTTATGGCACATGTAAGTATATTTGGGCGTACACAATCAAAATGAGAAAATACGAACATTTAAAACACTATTTAAAAGTATAAAAAAAATAAAAACAAGTCAATTATCCGCTTTATCCGACGCTGTTGGGCAAAGCGGATATGACACAAGAGCAAAGAGGATA
This sequence comes from Dicycla oo, assembly GCA_948252095.1. NCBI lineage: Eukaryota > Metazoa > Arthropoda > Insecta > Lepidoptera > Noctuidae > Dicycla > Dicycla oo. The sequence continues at coordinate 7,903,537 of OX411729.1, forward strand.
AGGAATAATAGAACCAACTAATATTCACACTCCTCGCAAAAATAACTGCCTCGTCCTCCATACAATGTGCAAACTTCGTGCGCCCGTTGGGAACACTGCGCGCACTGTATCTACTCTTCAATTGGTAGATCGATATATTTTTCTGAGCATATCAGTCAAGAAAGTCTGTATTATTACTCTTCTTCTTGTTTATTTGTTTTGTTTATTGTGTTTTGCTCTTCCTTTTTTTGATGTGCTGGGAGTACCTAAGTCCGATATCTTACCTTTTATTGCATTAATTTTCTGAAACTTTACAGCTTGTTATGCTAACAGGACTTGAGGTTAACACTTCAGATTATCAGAGAAACAACTATCAATACAAGTGCCCGGGCAAAGCAGATAACCTATCCCCTTTACCCTATCTGCTTTGCCCAACACATACCTTTTTCAAATTAACGAAGCTAACAAATATTTTCTCTATAAACCGGTGCAATTTTAAAATCGCAAATAATACTTTGAAACGTGTTCATTTGCTTGATCTAAAGTAATTTTCGGATAGGTTACATTAAATACAAAAGAAAACATCACAGTCATACCTGATCGAAAATCGTAAGAAAACCAACGACAACTTTTTTTTTACTTCACAATAAACGTTACAGCTGTATTGTTTTGGTTGAACTGTCATGGCGTAGCCGTATATGTTAAGTATCAACTGCATTAGTACAAATAGAGACAAACCAGCTATCCGCTTTACCTCACTTATTCGCCTTGCTTGTATTTACCTAAATAACAAAATAGCATTAAACAGTACGTACGTAAGCATTGATTCGGTGACTGTACCTACTATTCACGGTTTCGGTCAAGATAGTTAGACCTTTAGTTAATAATAAAAGCTTTGGGGAACTTGGGGAGATAGGGCATCACCCTACAACTACACCTGTGCATAGACGCAAGATTTTTGTGAATGCATTTACAGCGAGCTTCGATCTTGTTACTATGTCCTTCAATGTGATAGACTTTCACTGAACCTTGGAGCCTTCTTCACACCGTGTCTAGTCTTTAGTAGAGAGAGTACCAGTCTCTATTGCTATAATATGAAATTATCTTACTTACTTATGTATGTAATTACTAGTGACTTGAATATTGTAAACAACTTGATAAGTACAATAATTTAGTATTAAGTCGAGTGGTTTTTTACATGCTTCGAGTTCCCATTTTGTACCTAGAGGGGCTAAGTAATCAGCCGCATGGGTCGATCCATCAGGTTAGCTACGCACACCGCGGTTGGTCCGTAGATGGTTAACCATGTTTACATACCAAGGCCCCCGTGCCTCAGAAATCATGGTCCCAGCTGTCGTAGATCTTTGACAGTCGTTACGGGTCGTCAGAAGCCCGAAAGTCTGACAACCAGTCTTACCAAGGTAACGCGATACCCCTTGGTAAAATTGGATTGATTGGGTTGTGGAGGTCAGATAGGCAGTCCCTCCAGACTGGAAGCCGACCACAACATAGTTGGGAAAAGGCTAGGCAGATGATGATAAGTTCCTGTTTTATACCTAATACACTAGCTGCATGTATTATCGTTTGTTTACAGTAGAATGAACATTACTTACGCAATTATGTACGAATAATTATTTCTATTAGCTTCCAAATGTGTGTTATGTAATTCAATTATACGCTACTTTCAGTGATTAGCTGCAGGGCGAATTAATTATTTTTTATTAAGCTATGTAATCATAGGCACGCGGCGGAAGTTCAATGAACGCTTTCCATTTCAATTGTTTACTTAAATTATAATTATATTAAAAATATCCACAGAAAAAATATACTCTTACAGTCAACCGCAGACGTCGACGTAATATTCGATATTTCAAAATAAATATCGATTTCACTGCACCCCACTATTTTCCTTACTTTTGCTGTTCACTCTTTCCAACCTAAGGTTGTAGTAAAACTGGCGTAAGAAGCAACTACAGGGTTATATCATTAAGAGCGTAAGGAGAGCTTCCTTGAATCTATGTAATTATTACATACACACAAACAAGCAGGTACAGTCACAAACAAGCATAAACGCCTTTGGGACGCCATACACGGACTGCTTGTAGCAGTCAGGATGGCTGCGACTGCATAGTGAACTACAGTCTTCTACGTACACACATACACGAAACCGCTCTAGCAGTTGCAACTGCTTCGGGCGGCCGTGCGGTCAAGCATTCGCCAGGCATACACTGACTGCTCGAGCTGTCGACTGCTCTCGCGCAGTTACCTCCGCCCGCGCTCGCACACACGCTTCTTGCTTTATAAAATGGACGACGTAGATTGTGACGCGCTAATCAGTGCAATTAATTCGCAAGAACTTATTTGGAATTATCCACGTTGCTACTGATTTGAATGACGAGCAGTTGGTGGCAACTGCTCCAGCAGTTATCAATGGCAGCTTCAAGCCTATGACTGCAAGAGCGGTCCGTGTATGGCGGCCCTTACACTTACGTAAAGTTCAAAAGCTATTTTCTCGTGAAATATTTCTTCGTCAGTGGCTCCAAATTAATTGCACATAATTATGATTTTAGCACTAATGAGTGCCTTGGTATGAATAGAATCTTCGACATAACATTCAGCGACTGCATCAGATCGCCAATCGCCATGACACTTTAAGGTTAATATCGGCTCCCGAATCAGCCAGCAGTGCAGCTGAAGTTCTTCTAAAACTGTGCCCAGTGAAAGAATCAGCCTCAGGCAAATCTAAATACTTTGCAATTTCTCTTGGCATGGCTCCTTTGTTGATACCAATGGGTTGAGCTGCGCATTTACCTTTTTGAAGGTTTTGGAAAAAGTGATCATATTTTGTATTTGTTGAGCTTGATATTTTTTTAATCCTAACTAGTCCTAGCTATTATATGTCCTAATTATCCTAACTAATATTATAAATGCTAAAGTAAGTTTGTTTGTTTGTTTGTTATCTTTTCTCGCTTAAACCACTGAACCGGTCATCCTGAAATTTTGAACATACGTTGTCACATGTACAGAAACGGACATAGGGTACCTGTCATCCCGAAAAAAAGTACAGTTCCCGAGTAAAACAACAGTAACTTTCTGATGATAATAGATGGCGCCACGTGTCTTTCGAATCATGATTGAATTATATTAATAAAGAAACTTTAGTAGTGTGTTACTTTTTTGTTTTAATTTAAGTACTTACCTGATACATTTTGTGAGTCTATTATCATTTGTTATGTCTTTTTGTGTTTTGTTGTTTATTACGATAAACTATTCTATTCTTCCCAACTATCCTAACTTAATAATTATTATAAATGCGAAAGGGTTTGTTTGTTGATTACGCTTTCCGTTTGAGCGTGAAAGCGTTCACGCTCAAACGGCTTTGGATGAAATTTGGCTCTTGGGTAGACCATAACCTGGAAAAGGACATAGGCTACTATTCATTCTAGATCGCAGACGAAGTCGCGGGCAACGGCTAGTATTTCATAAAACCGGTCATGGATTGTAAAAGATCGTGGAATCATTTCACCGTGGGTTTCTACATCCTTTGTTGTGATATCATTATGCTCTTGACGTGTACACGCACCAGTAACAGTAACACCGCAACTGCAAAGAGATCAAATAGTTGTAAGATCTTATGCTACAATAACGTAATTATAGAGATGCTACATTTAGATTTATAACGCAAGTTGTGTCAGAAAGCTTTTTATACCGTTAAAGATTATATTGAGGACAAAAAGGCTTGGGATTGAACTGCTCCAATTTTATTTTATATTATTTTTATTTTTGCATACTGACATGAATGTTGACATGAATATTTACTTTGTAAGTATTATATTATTTTACTTTATTGTGAATGTGAACACTATGTAGGTCATTGCTTTTTTTGTTTGTTTTATTTTTTCTCTCAGTTATTTTTAATCATGGTCTGGCAGTTTGAGTAATCTATGCGGCCTACCCCAATGTCCTTTCTTTGGTATTGCTCGTCGAATCGTTGAGCTCCTTAAGTTCTGAGTTGAGGTGCGCGATTACTGACAAATGCGTGACTGGACAGGTCCTCTCAATCTGTGTGGTTCTTTCCTCAAAAGACTATTTCAGACACCAATCTACATGGTCTTCACATGAAGTGACCAAGATTATGTCTGGACTTTATAAGAGACTGTGACCTCTGAGTTTGTTTCGGCTTTTCTTCTCAGAGTAGTCAGATAGGAAACGCCGACCTCATCTAGTTTAAAAAAAAAAATATTGACTTGTAAAAGTGTTTGTACAAACCTACTTACAGAAATATAAATCATTTATCATTAAGTTCAACTGACCTTTGTTGCCAGGTATCCGGAGATTCTTTTTATAGGAAATCAGGTTACGGGCGTGAATTAAAAACAGAGACTTTGAATTTAAATAATGGGCTCGAATGGGCTTTATATTTTATTTAACGTTACACAGGGAAGGTTTTATGTCGGTCTCCTAGCACAGCGAACAGAGAAAAAGGAATGAACTGACAGCAGTTGTTGGTTTTATTAAATCATTTAGTGACAGTGTTGCTATTATTCAAAAGTAAGAATCGATTAATTTTTGCATAAATACCAACACTTTTAAAAACTTTTCAACGTCGTCAGTTGCTGACAATACGAGTACTTTAGATTTCCGACCAATATATTATCTGTCCGAGCATCTCTTTAGAAATCCCGTAAGGTTACGGTAGGTTTTGATATCAATATCATTTTTGGCCTTAACAGTGCTTTTAGGGTTCCGTACCAAAATGGAAAAAGGAACCCTTATGGTGCAACTCAGTCTGTCTCTCTGTCTGTCCATCTGTCACAGCTGGATATATCAAGAACTACTAATGCTATCAACTTGAATTCTGGTATAGTTTTAGATGACGTTTGCCCGATTATTTTGCAAATAAGAAAGACATAAAAATATATATATATTTTTTTGCAACAGGGTTTGAGTGTGGGTCTTAAAAATTCGAAGTGGGGCTACTAGGGAATGTGGGGTATCATAATTATGAAAGAGCGCTGTTTGCACATTTTCAAACATTTTTTTCTTTTTTTAGGCCGAATAGTTTTCGACTTTTGATGAAAAATGTAAAAAAATAGCGTTCCCCTCTTATCTCCGAAGTTTGCATAGAGAAAAATCTGAAATTATTTCGTAGGCCGATAGGTATTTCTCTCTAGATTTTGGTGGCAACAGTCTATCATAGACTAGTCAACAAGTTAAAAAAACGTGTTAATGATTGATAAAGTCCCTAAAAATATGAGCGATAGCACATTCGATTCGGAATGACGCCTAGAAAAATGTATCTCGAGGATGTTTAGCTCATGAAAATTGCAGTTGTTATTAACAAATAAAAAAATGGCAGTTCGTTTTTTGTTAATTACTCAAAAACTATCAATATTTAAGAAATTTTGAAAAAAGATCCCGAAAGAGGAGGAAACTTCCGATGAAAAAGTTTCGACATCCGAAACTATCTCCATTATTTATAATTTTGGTTTAACGCTGAAACTAGGGCTCCGCGAGGCCGTTACGCCATGCGCGGGTCGTTGCTAAAGAGAGTGCACCAGATAAAAAATTTCTTTTATAACATGTAATGTTATTTAAAAAAAATAAGTTAGGTGTCATCTGGGGACACCTGAAAGAATAAATCCTCGCTGGAAAAAAAATTAAGCCATTTTTTCAAAAAGTTATACGATTGATAATTAACCAATTTTTTTCCAATCTCCATTATTATAAATGACGACATAAAAGTTTAAATAATAAACCTAAAATTGTTTGGCTTAGTGGAGCCCTTCATATATCATGCTTAAAAAGATCACGCGATAAAAGTTTATTATTTTGTTTAAAGTTTTTTAAGTTAACAAAAAAGGAAAAGTCCAATAAATGTTGTTAATTTTTCTATATTAATTTAACAAAAGTTAATTTATTGCTGTTTTCGTATCTAAAAATGGCATTAAATAACATTGGAAAAATAAAAAATACCATTTTATTGCCTTGGCAAAATAATGATTCAAACAAAAAAAAAAAACAATTTTTTTCTTAAATATTTTTTTTATTGCTTATAATAGTTTTTCATATTTTGATTGTTTAAATAATTAGTTAAGAAATTATTTTCTCTTTAAAAATCAATCATTCCGAATCGAATGAGCTATCGCTCATATTTTTAGGAGCTTTATCAAGAAGCCTATTTAAAGAATATAATAAACATAAAATAATGTTTTGAACACGCAAAATATGGTAAAATGTGTAGTGAAAAATATCAAATAAAGGAGATTGAAAAAAAAATGTAAAGTAAAAAACACGAGTGTATAATAAGCTGATTTATGAACCTAAATGCGTTGCCATAAAAGTCACTTTACAAGCAGGTGTGTTGAAATTGAAAATATTACTATATCTAAAATCGTTATGTGATTGAAATCCAACCTCTTTTTCCTCAAACTTATGAACTGTATTGGTGATTTCAGTTTCTTACACGACACTAATAGCTTGAACAATTAAGTACATTAATACACGAACACTGCGACCCTGTCTTGTGGTTACAGGTATGAGAAAATGTTAACAAAGAGTCAAAGAATTTACAGTACTATGCTATTGTTTGCATAATTTAATTGTAAAAGTATTTACAACTCTAATGTATGAAAGGCAAAAGTGTAGCGGAGTTGATTTTAGTGGTTAGAGTAAGCGCTCGAAATGTCAACCGAACCTCATCATAGGTTCATAACTACTGTCAACCCTCGGTCGCCATTGGACGATGGTATTTTATTTTTATTTGCACTTATCACGATATCTGTTGACTTCCAGCGTCAAAGAATGGTGAGAGGCAATCGTATTTGAGATTGCAATCTTTTAACTTTTTCAATTACAACGATCTAATATATTTTTTAGTTACTTTGTAACTTCTTCATTTTTACTCTACATACCTTTTATAAAGAAGTGCTAGATTTGCTACCTTCTACTAGACAGTGGGAATCATAACACTGGCCTACACACATTTTCGTGCCCAGGATTTGAGACCTGTAGCCGTACTATGAAAGGCATTTTTCTCACTCTCAGCACACTCTTTTGAAAGATGAGAGAGATGAGATCATTAAGCTCATTTTCACATTTTTTATCTTTTATACTTCGTTTATTTTAATTGCATTGTCATTTTATTTTAATTTTAATTCTGTGATTTTTTTAGTTTGTATCATTTTTTTTTATTTTCAATGGTTAGATTATTCACCGGTAGAGGCAGTGATGTCGCTTTGTTTTTGTTGTGCATCGGTCCTAAAAATACTAAATAGCCAAGTAACTACAACCAACTTGGATGTAGCGCTCGCCGGCCGCTGCCTCGGCACCGCTCGCTTCGTTCGCTCGGCTCGCGCGAGATTGGTCATAGATCTAACCTAACCTAACCCATTTGATCGTTGGTGGTTGGCAACTACTTTGCGATTTGCCCAGCGGTCAGATGGGAATGTCGTTAAATAGAATGCTTTCGTCATGGTATGGCCATTTCTACGATAGGACCACGACCGATACCACCCTACATTAATGATATGGCCAAACGTCGGCTGACTTATCATTAAACGTTGACGTTTAAACGATATGGTTAATTTTAGTTGGCCATTTCATGAAATGACCGAACTCTTCATGAAGTGATCAATTCTAAGATCTGGCCACGACATATTCACCGCAAACGTAACAAAACATAATATCAGGGTCATTAACACAAGATTTGAACTTACTAGCTCAATGAAATAATAACATTTTTATCTGTTATTGTGAGATTGACTGTAGTGTTTACAAACAAGACTGGGAAAAAAATTAAAATGTGGGTAGTAGGTAAAGTAGAACTGATAGGTTGAAATGACTAATACCAATATATTGAATCACACATACAAACAGAGCTGCACCAAAAAGCATATTTTTTTTTTGTAGTCCTTTGTAATAGATTCAATGAACACCTTCAGCGTAACAAAAACTACCATAGATAAAACAAACTGTAAACATATCATTAATTATCTTATAATTTCTGACATGGGTCGGGTGGTGTTCATGTCTTCATTTGTTTTGGCGATTTTATTGACAATGATTTGTTTTTCTGATTGCGACGGTTCAAATAGACAAGGGTCATGCGACTTCATACCTCACACATTGCCTTACTTACAAAACACACTAGGTATTGTGATACTTTAAACAAGTAAACCAGCTCCATAATCCCTGTATCACTGCATCATTTTACCAGCAGAGCACTGCTGTAATCAGCTTTATTAATCCGATTGCGACTTACGTGCTGATGTTGTCTAAGAACAAGATTTACCGCTAACGCATCGTCCTTTACGGTAAACATGCACGTAACGGTTACGCGACGATTACGCAGCGAGCGGTCACGCAACCGCTAGGGTCGGCAGGAGAAACTGAAGATTATGTTGGTTGAAGAATTTCGTTTTGAATGTTTGATGTCGTGAGTTCGTGATTGAGCAATTGATGAAGGAATTTGGATTGTAGTGAATAGTGTTTATTTCTTTTTTGTATGACGCTGATGACGCGCTGTTTGTTGTGACGCTGTGTTTTTTGTATTAATATTTCAGTGTAGTTGTGGTTTTTTTGGCAAGGTCTGCAGCCTCGTTCTGATGGTCTTTGATATCAATTGTCTCTAAAGTCATTATGTCATCCTTAATATAAAACCGGCAAAGTGCGTGTCGGACCATCCATAGTTGAAAAGAATATATCCCAAAAACAAACTTAATATTTAAGTTGAAAAACATGTTCTCCCATACATTGATATACGTCACGGTCAATTCTCCAACTGCAAATTTAAGTTTGTAATCCCAAAAAAGTACATTTATTGTGAACAATTAATTACAAATTAACGATTTCCGGACTTTTCACAACTAAAGACTTGTGCTGTGAGACCTTGCTTCTTGCCAAATTCCATGATTCTAGGTCAACAGTAAGTACCCTATAGGTTTTGATTGAATTGCGAGTATCAAAATATGTCGCATAAATGGCCGTATTTTTTATTATGGGACCATAGACCTACGTATTTGATATTAATTTCAACTCGATATCTTCACGCGTTCCTGAGTAGGGTGTTGACAGACAGACAGACAACGACGTGATCCTATAAGGGTTCCTATTTTTCCTTTAGAGGTACGGAACCCTAAAAAGGCTGTTTTGAACGGTATTCGTCAGTATTATGTAGGCCTCCACTAATATGAGGTTCACTCAAATTCACCTTTATAATATATTATCTTATTCTGATGGATGAATATCCACAATCGATTCTAATTTTGAAGAACGCCTCCTGTTTGGCCCATATTCCTCTGCAATGTTCTGAAAAAAGCGTAAAGCAGCTTTTTAGTACTCCTGACTAATCTTAAGAAGTACATACATGAATATGAGACAGATGAGGAAAGACTGGTTAGGGAGAGCACATGTAGGAAGGATTTGAGAAATAAGATAAGTCCTCACTTCAACGTTGTGAAGCACAGTTCACAATATCAAGCAGTGCAAATATTTAACAAGTTACCACTACACTTGAAAAGCTCGTTTTATACTTCTGAATTTAAAACAAAACTTCAAGCACCTACTAGTGTCTCTAGCTATTCCGTTGACGATATGTAATATTATGACCATGCGTTTTTCTCCTGTTAACATGTAAGTAGGTAGGTATGTTACCAAAATCGACATCACACATGTTATGGAAATTATTTTAAATGACAAATGTACCATTCCTTTTATGATTATTATTATTATTAATTTTTTGAGTTGACATGAATTACTTGAATTTATTTTTAAATGTTTTTCTATTTTTAACTTTAGTTGACATTGAATAATATTGGATGGCATGTGTGTTATAATGTTAATTTTCAAATTTTAATTGTACGTGTATTTGTTAGTGTTTTATTTTATTCTTATTATGCAAAATTATTTCAAACACAATGTAAATTGTTCATGAATAAATTGAAATTGAAATTGAATTTTCTATGCGATCTAGGCATTCAAAGAAAACACATGGTGTATCCATATTTGCTGTACCCACAATATCTTGTTATAGGAAACAATTGATACAATTATGTTGTTCAGGTGTTCTAGAGCAATTATCCAGCATCTGTCAGCTGTTATTTACCGTTATGAATTCACGGCACGTTGCTCTGATAGGCGATAGTACCGTAATTTTATATATAGGTATAAGAAGATACATTGTCAGTGTAATTAGGTAGCGAATCTAATGCCGCGGCCCAACGGTCCGCTTTCTAACAGGCCGGAGCGTGCCAGGCCAGACCGACAGGCCGTAGGAACTGTCAGCCTGTGGTGGCCGGTCGTCGCCTGTCTGATCGTATGGGATGATCCGTGGAATGCCTGGCACGGGCCGCGACAGGCCTCGACAGGCCTGAGCACAGGACAGCATGGGATTTGTATCGTTCTTCCCACCTATTGAACTTTTTTTTATATATATTTTTTTTTAACTGATATACAAGAGGGACATGTCTATTCACCAACTTATTGACTAAAATATGAGGTGTAGATATACAGAGTGAATTTTTCAAGTCGGCGTGGATGGCCAAATTCGAAACTATGAGGTACTTATGGCGAAAAGTACTCAAAGGAGTCTCGGGCTTTATTTTGATGAAAACTTTTTAGTTTTCATCAAAATAAAGCCCGATCAGCATCATTGGATTTTTGAAAAATCAATATGTCTAGCCAGGAATCGAATACTTATGTTAATTAAAAAAAAAAACACACACACACATACTGTATTATTACACCATTCGATAGTGTCGCTAATAAAAATCGAATTCAGGGAAGTAAGTAATGACATACGGGAAACTAAAGGAAAGAGCTCATTTTTAACAAAACACTTTTTTTATTTTTCTTATGTTATCTACCTATTGAACCTTGATATTGATTTTTCAAAAATCCAATGATGCAGTTTTAGTTTTCATCAAAATCGAGCGCGAGACTCCTTTCAGTACTTTTCGCTATTCCTCATAGTTTCGGATTTGGCCATCCACGCCCACTTGAAAAATTCACCCTGTATATCGCTTGGTATAATTATGGCGACTAAAAGTATGTTTCGAAGAGTATGCCTTTGTTCGCTCATCATTTTTCAAGTGAAAGTCGACCACCGTTGGATATAGTCCTCCCCAATCATCAGCTCATCAACCGATCCAGTGCTTCTCTGCTTCTTTTTCTTAGGTGACACTGCATAAAACGATATTTTCGTTTACTTCTTACTGAACTTTCTGCGTTATTCTTTGTATAGATCTTATCGTCATAATACCATTAAAATTTCTCCATTTCTAAGTTAGCTTGGTTTTGAATAGCCTGTAGGTATGTCTCTGCCTTGTTTAAAGAAATTCTCCTCGATATTGCAGATTGCGTTACAATACAAAGTGGGTATGTTAGTCCATAGTGATCTTTTCCCATTGATGCAAATACTGTAGAGTATTTTCCCACACAATGTTAAGAAATTAAAGGTACCAAGGTATTTACTCGATGTGCCACAATACAAATCTGATTTTTTATTTACTAGACCAAAATGACAGCATCGATCTTTTTTGCCACTTTGACTTTTTAGTCATGTTATGTCATTTTAGTCTAGCAAACTAAAAAATTGAGTATAACTTATCTTTTGCCAGCGGCTTCGTCCGCGTGGCTGTTGGAAATTATCCCTAAGGAACCGTACATTTTTCCGGAATAAAAAGTATCCTGTGTGATACGAGTATTCCACATTATAATCTATTTCTGTGCCAAATTTCATCCAGATCCGTTTAGCCGATATGGCGTGATTGAGTAACATCCATCCATCCATCCAAACTTTCCCATTTATAATTATTAGTAGGATTGTTTAGAACTCTTTGTGATGCCCTTCGAAGATTACCACCATAACTTTTTTGCCGCCAAACAGTGTTGCTGTTTTCCGTTTAGAAGGAGTTCCCTGCTTGTTTTTGAGCATTTTTTTTTTATAGATAGATTTTTATAGATCGATTTCATTATCGATGACATCGATAAATTTAGATACATAGCTTTTAGTTAATTGTGTTGTAAACAATCTGTTTTCTACTAGGTAGGCTGAGTGTCAGTGAATTATAGCTTTGTTTCTGGGATAGCAACGCCTGGGATAGTACCCACTCTAGTATTACGTACATTCTTAGGAAAACGTTAAATCCAATCTTTACATAAGTTGCTTACAAACATAATATTGATTCTAAGTACGTCTGTATTGACTCTATGGTCGCTCAGTTAATTGGGTAATTATCACTACCAAGTTATTTGTACATTGATTTAAACAGTTGTTATTATCTATAAATAAACTGTATGTTTGTTTCCAGTGATTGGACTTTGGCATTCAAAAAAGCTAAAATAATCCATATCATGTCTTTGCACAGATTAATACAGATGGGACACGCCGCAGTTTAGGTATGATGCTACAAGTACGCGGTGGGCCTGTCTCACTGGGCCGATTCAGTAGCACTGCTGCGGTCAGAAGTTATAACTTGTAGATGAATATAACTGTAGGTAATAAGCGCCGTGCGACCTGAATTGCACTTTATTGTGTCGTAGCAAGTGGCGCTTTTTATTTAAATGATTTTGCGGAGTGTCCCATCTGTATTAATCTGTGGCCTATGTAAAATACTGAAATATTACCACGTAGGCAAAAAATGCGGCACATCTTTTGGTATGCGGTTTTGATCGAAAATAATTATAGGTACTTACTCAATCTGAATTTTAAAGAAATGTTTGGCGAATCAAAAGCAATTAGGTGCTTACCTACTTGTCGTTACGCTTGTCGTTTTTCTTTTAAAGAATACTTTTGAAGATTCACTATTTGTTTATTTAGAATTAAAACGGAATGTACAGACGCCAGCACATCAAGCTACTACAATCTGTCAAATTTTCAATTTTATCATTAAAGCATTAGGTTCAACTTTTCAAGGTTGATTGGGAAAATTTTACAGTTTCGGGTAGCTTGATGTGCTGGCGTCGTCTGTACATTAAATAACATCTTCAAATCAATCTGCCTAGCCTTTTCCCAACTATGTTGGGGTCGGCTTCCAGTCTAACCGGATGCAGCTGAATACCTACCAGTATTTTACATGGAGCGACTGCCTTTCTGACCTCCACAACCCAGTTATTGGGTAATACGATACCCCTTGATAAGACTGATTGTCAGACTTTCTGGCTTCTGACCACCGGTAACGATTGCCAAAGATCCACGAATGACAGCCGGGACCAACGACTTAACGTGCTTTCCGAGGCACGGAGGAGTCTCGGTATATAAAGATGGTCACCCATCTACGGACCAACCCCGGCAAACGTAGCTTAACCTGATGGATCGACCCGTGCGGCTTTTATTACTTAGCCAAAAGCTCCTCACATTAAATAACATCTTATACCTAATAAATAAATAAAAATAACAATGTAATATCCTAACTTAACCAAAACTACAAACTAAAATATGACGTCGAAGAATTCATCCGCATCGGCTGATAATGTACTCAAGACGTTACGGTTTCCTAGAAGTGCGGTGTCATTCGCTCATACCGCGATAAAAGTTAGTCGCATTACTGATTCGTTTTGAGACCTCTGACGCACAATCAAAATCAAAAGTCATTTATTCAAACTAGGCTGAGAATCAGCACATCTCAAACATCAAAATTACATAAGGCAGTCCCCCAAAACGCCTGCCCATCACTACTTCCTAGTGCTTTAGCTGGGAAGAAGAAGTGGCGCAACAAACTCCCCAGCAGCACAGCTGTCTGTTCAGTTAAACAAATTGATTCTATACAATAGTACGCAAAATAATTAACATTATGCAACACAAAACATTAAATTAAATTATTATTATAAACAGATCTTTATATCTAAATAAAAACCTCCAGGTATATAGGGAGTGTCCACTTACATAGCTGTAACCCGAAGTCACAAATGATAAACTAGGACCGTCGAAGTCAAATAAATAAACAGATAAAAACAATAACAAAACCATGGTCAGCAAGACGACCAGTCACCACAAGCAGCACCCGTTCACGAACATAACATAAAGATCAGCCGTTACCCCCCTTGGCATTTTTGAGGGAAGGAGGCAACCATACCCCCGACGCTACGGCAAGCAGTGACATCTAAGGGGGATTTACACCATCATATCCAGGATCACAGATCGATGAGACAAATATATGATTATGGCAATGTGTACACATCATGAATCTACTGTGAGCTTCAGCATATTTCCTATACTTCATATACAATATAGGAAATATACTGAAGCCCACAAATTACCCATACCATGTCTATTCTACATTGCCATGCATCTTTGACTCACGGGTCCAATGACGCAGTAATTACACTTGGTTGTCATGGAAACAAGTATCAAGTCAATGTGCGAGCTCACTCTTCTCAGTATGGACACTTTTTCTTGTGGCTAAGTACGGTGAGGGCAAATCTAGCGATTTAAATCTTTTGGAGGCGAGGTTGTCAAATACTGTTGAAAATGACAGATATTCATGTCGGACGTTTCGGCCTCTTTTCTAGGAAACCAAAGCACTGGCCCTCTGACCAGCCCTACGGTCACGGGAAGTGTCAACCGAAAATACTCAGTTTTTTGGGACACGTTAGGTACTTTTTCTAAATTCATCAAACTCATCATCATTATTCAACCGAAAGACGTCCACTTTAGACTAGGACGTAGGCCTCTCCCGTGTCGCCTCGCCTCATCTTCCGGTACTGTGCTACTCGCATCCAGCGGTTCTTTCGAATAATTTCTTTGAAACGTGTTTGTTAGTGAATTCGCCAGTGCCAGCCCTGTTCCTACATTCACGAGTTGCATAAGGTCATTGACACTAGCGTTGGTATTGCAGAAAGCTGTAGGTCGAACGAATACATTACCTATCACCTAGCATAGCCTTCGTTTATCACTGTCAAGGCTTAAAGTCTTTAGCTTGAAGGCCATTTGACTCATAGTTCGTAGCTGTTGCCAATCTGTGTGATTGTGTCATCGTAGTAAGTGGCTTGGTGGAAATGATTTCAGTTTTCAAAATAAGTAGTAGGAGCTTTTCAATTTGTAGCGAATGTTTTTGGATGTGGTTACCAAGTGGTCAAATCTAAATCGATTTCCATGATTCGTTAATATTTGTTTTTAATCTTGATTAGCTTTTTAGGTGTACTTTTTGACGACACGTCTCGCGTTTCTGTTATAATTTGTGTGCACAAATTCTGCCTGAAGGTTTTGATGGAGAATGTGAGCAATTTCGAGCAAAACTAAATAGAAAACGATGGCAATCGCAGTCTAGACGTGGTCTGATGCATCTAAGCTTATAGACAATACGGTTGAAGCCTACTTGGTGAATTGCAGGCAGTTGCAGGTCATTCTTGCTTCCACCCTTTCTCACAATGACAGCTAATACAAATGGAATAGAAACTACAGTGTCAGGTTGTCAGTGCCTGACGCCATGAAACATCTGAGTTTGTAGATACATCTTGTGTTTGTACAGTAATAGTTGTAGAAAACAGTTTTCTCCGCCTTCGGCCATACTTTCCGCGGACTCTCACGACCTTACCGTCTTGATACCAGTTGTAATTTAAATAAAATACCGCACAATTTCTTAAGGGAATGCACTCATCATTATGAACATCTTTTACTATAGGACCAAACCTGAAATCGCGAAAAAAAATCAGCTGGTCCCTACATTTTGACGAGTCATGCGAACATAAATGTAGGAAACAGGTGATTTGTAGGGTTCCGTACCAAAATTGTAAAAGTGGGCCGTAATCCACCACGCGGGCCCAGTGCGGGTTGGTAGATGTCACATGTCTTCGATTTTTTGGTTCTAGGACATGCCGGTTTCCTCACGAGGTTTTTCTTCACTGTTTTGGGAACAGTGGTGATGAAACAATACAAATAGGATGGAAGGAGGATATAGGCGTGATGGTACGTGTCATGTTAAGGAGGAAGCGTCAGTGTAGCCCGCGAAATTCATACGTTTTTTGCAATTTGCAAGTCAGTATTAAGTCGAATATCGTCGAGTATCGAAGCTTTCATGATGTATCCTCAGAACATGATGTTGACTTATTTTGTACTAAGATAAGCACAGTAAGGACGCTCTTAGCCAAATCATTTTTTGTGAATGATGCGCCGGCTAGTGGTTCTTCAACTTATATGTAGCAACTTAGATCATAAATACAACTAAGCTATTTACGTGTGTACACCATGAACATTAACTGTTCGACTTTAAGTAATCGATTTGTTATACATATATCTGTGGAGGCTTGTTATTAGCAACCTGATTATGTGTTGTTGTTACCTATTTTATTTGTAATTAGTCTGTAAGCCTTCTTAAAAGATATAAAAAAAAAGTTGTATCTTAAATAAAGTATGATTTGCGGCCGTAACAAATATGTATTTACAGAATTATATTCAATAGAATCAGTAATACAACTCCTTAAGTTAGTATAATCCTAAAATGTCAAGATTTCATGAAATACTCATTTTTTAGGACTACCTGGTCTTAAAGAGTTGTATCGATCACTTTAATGATTCTAATTATGTAAATAGATACTTGTTACAACCGCAAATTACAATTTGATCAACGTACAATATAATACCGACTTGTAAATTGCAAAAAAACGTAAGAAAATTTGAATTTCACGGGCTACCCTGACGCTTCCCCCTTAATTGCAAGTTAACGCGGAGACTGCTGTCTTGGGGTGTTGGGTCAGTCAAGTTAAGGTATGGTATAATTTAGATTGGGAATAGTTTAATTGAATGTACCGAGAAGATAGAAATAAAAATTGAAATTAGTTTATTGTTCAGGTAATATAGTAAGCAGGTTTATAGGTAAACAATAAGTTGAGACGATAATAAAAGTATTTTAAAATATGACCTATATCTAGGTTACAAAATATTATTTAATAGTGAGTCCCAAACTAGACAGTTAGTCTGTATCTTGGGGCTATTCCAGAGACTAGAAAGGTGATTTCAGGTGTTGTATGGTAGGTACGTTTGTGTATGTGTAATGTGTGTGTATGTGTAATGTGTGTGTATGTGTAATGCGTGTATGTGTGTGTGTTCGTTTGATTCAGTGTCAGGTCAGGGTATTTAAGTATAATCATAACCAGAGATTTTTTTTTAATTGATTCTATAACTTATGAGTTCATAGATTAATCTAGCTGCCTCTCGACTTAGCGCAAGTTTGTTTTGGCATTTAACGGGCCCATAATTATGGCTATATTTGTATACTAATACCGACATGGTAAATTACTGCTTTGATACCTAAATATGAAGATTTTCTCAATCACAGAATTCGCGGAATCTATACCCATATGAATAGTGAGTGATTATAAACTTGACACCTACATCCCGCTTATTTCCGATTCGAAATATTTTGATTCGAATCGAAATTAAATACGTATTATAGGTCAAATTCCACTAACCAATTCCCTTCAATTGTAGGCAAAAACCTACGGAATTGAAGTAAATGAATAATAAATTGTACGATAGAATGTATTTTTAACCGTAATTTTGCAAGCTAATCAAGTTTAATTACTTATACCGAGTGTTTGTGTTGTGTGTGTTATTAATACCTATTAATTATCCGACTTAAAGTACAAGATGTTGAGCCTAGAGTGAAGTGTCATAAATGCGCTAGGTTATGGTCTAGTATAGTAATTAACTCATCATCATTCTCCTGCCCTTGTCTCAATTTATTTGGGGTTGGCTCAATAGTTCTTTTTTTCCCATACTTCTGTATTAGTCATCATCTCGGTAGTTACTCCCTTTCTAGCCATATCATCTTTCACACAGTTCATCCATCGTTTCTTTGGTCTTCTCCTACTCGTATAGCCATCCACATTCATACTCAAAACTTTCCTGACGATATATTCCTCATTTCTCTGCATCACATGCCCATACTATGGCAACCGATTTCCACACAACTTTTCAGTCACCAGTGTCACTTCCTCTTACATACTCATTTCTTATTCTATACATTCGCGTAACACCACACATCCCTCTTAGCATTCTAATCTCAGCTGCATGCCCAATTGCCTTTCATTCATTCTTTTTGTGATCCGACATCCTCAGATCTCGTCTTCAAATCAGTGTCCTTTCAATATATTTGTTTGGGAACCTAGATATTCTGTAATCCAATCGGAATAAATACACACTACCTTAAGAATTATGTTTATTTTACTAATTATTTTGGTATTTCGTTTAGATGAACTACGCATGCTTCGTGGGGCTCTTAAGTTAGTTTTTTTTCAGTCCATTATTCCGATTTCATCTTGCGAATTGCCACAAGATTCTCTCGATAAGTAGAGGATAAGTCCATAGAATCTAACGTAACCCTTTATCATATTACAGTCTAAAATAAATGAAATAGGTTTTAGGATTATAATAAAGCCCGGAACACATGCTACAATGTTACGTGCTTTCTACTTACTTGATAATAAATAATAATAATAATATCCTGGGACATTTCACACACGGTTATCTGATCCCAAACTAAGCAGAGCTTGTACTATGGAAACCAGATAACTGATATGCTATAATTATATAAATCATAGATATACAGGGTCAAATTAAATTTGCTAGCGAAACTCCGCAGACATGATTATATTAATTAAACAAGACAAAATAAAAAAGACTTGATGATTTTTTTGATGACTTCATTCTCACACGTCACTGTCCCAATGACGTGTGACAATGAAGTGTGAGTTGATAAAATCTGTTTTATCGTATTCAGATTATCAACTCCCACGTCTGTTAAGCTTACAAAAAAAAAAAAACTGGTTTTAAACTGATATTTTAAGTGACTACCGGGCGGTTGATGACCCAAAAAGACATAATCAAATTAATTTATTTTTGTTTTATTATGTTTAGATATCCCATGTACCCACCACGTCTGCGGAGTTTCGCTAGCTAATTTAATTTATCCCTGTATATGATAAAAAGAGTGTGCACTATTATCAGTAAATCACAAATTACTGTAAGATCCTGTTAAAAACTACACATTGGTGGTCATTTTGTTGCGTTTTAGTATCCACACATACAGTCAGACATAGTGCCAGTACCGGCTTTCCATGCGTCACTTTCTACGTTAGAAAGTGAATTTCAAACATTACGAGATTGTGCAAATAATGCCTTAACGTTAATCATAATTCGTAATAAACAGAACAAAAATGCCGTGCGTCATTGTGATTTTAATAACAGGCAACATTTGAGTGACGTTAGTTTTATTCTTTTTTTAAATTTTAAAGCAAAGAGATTTGAAGATTATTTTGCAGCCGGTTTTAAAAGGAAATTCTTAATTTGACTTCTTTGTGGAGAATTTCTGCCTGCTAATTATATTCTTTTAGAGCGTCATCCAATTAGTACATAGATAGCCCACAATTACATACATCTTTAGTAATTAACATTGTTTCGTTCAGTAAACTTAGCTCTAACTAGGTCCCGTGCGAAACTCCAAAAGATAAAAAAACTATGTGTATTCAATTTTCTCACACTTTAAGTGCAATTACAGATGCAGTAGATAGCTGAAATGAAAAATTAATTCTTTTCAATCTTTCAATAGTACTTCCAATGAATAACGCAAAACCTCCTTCCTTAATTGGAAAGATTCGTCTCTGTGTGTGTGATGTAATGTGACATGGAATTGGTCAATCTGCCTAGCCTTTTCCCATGTACTTATAAGTTGGGGTAGGCTTCCAGTCTAACCGGATGCAGCTGAATACCAGTGTTTTACATGGAGTGACTGCCTATCTGACCTTCACGACCGAGTTACTGGGTGGAATTAGTATGTAAGTCTTGCGGTAACGGCAGGCCCTAAATTCACCCCTCTGGTGGATTCCCGCATTGTCGAAGCGGGGGGCTCAGTAGCCGTGGCTTGGTCACCCACGGTGAAGCGAAGAGGGACCTGAGGTGGGGCCGCTCGTCAAAGCTTTTCCCAGGAAGCCGACGACGTAGCGGCCAACTATTAGATTGCAGTGCCGCCTGGGCGACATCGCAACTGAGATGGGCCGCGATGTCGTATGGGAGGTATCGCGGCTGAGGGTTGGAAGCCGCGGTGGGAGAGGAGTGCCGGTATTGCGGTGCCATGCGCCGCTCTCCCTACCTTCCGCGGCCTTGGGGGTTGCCACCGTCTGATGGCGGACGCGATGGAGCCGCAGGGGAGGAGGCGTGTCGGTGTTTCTTTGGCCGCTCTCACTATCCTCTGCGGCCGAAATGTGGTAGGCGGCCGGGCTACTGACGCAAGAGGACCAAGGGTGCCTAGACACGGGATCGTATAGCACCCATGTGCTGGTTTGGTTTGTCCCTGAGGTGGTCACGGCGTGCAATGTGTTCTTGTGCGCCGGTGATGGGGGGACTCCCCAGAGGAGGGTCCGGTGACGGATAGCCGCGGCGGGTTCGCGGTGAGTGCTAATGCGCGCCCGTGTTCCCGCCACAAGCGGCAGAGGAGGACACAGTGGAGTTTTAGTGGGTTGGAGTCCCACATAACTGCAGTATCTCCCGTGGTAGTGCAGTATGCATGAGCATTTCTCCAAGCACAAAAAAGGCTCTAAATTTAAACTACGCACGCTTAACAAAATAAAAGAAATAAAAATGCTCGTAACTTTTTCATGCCTACGTCAGGCACACTCAGGTACGATTGCATACAGCCAAATTTCACCTAATTAACTTTGCAATTAGTGAATTCCGTCATAGTTGTTACATCGCTTTCAGCACTGGTTGGCAGGTAACCGTTCGACCTGATCACCTGACCCTCAATGCGATGCAATAACTAGTTCTGATTGTTTTTTTAACGTGTGGTCTATTTGTTTGTGCTAGATTCTTTTTATGTAAGAACTAGGTATAGTTTTCTGAGTTTTCAAGCTATAACTGTATATTAGCTGGCTACTTTAATTATGGTGTGTTTCAAGGGACAGACCTTGGACCAATTCTATTATGGTAGAAGTAGCAAAGTTAGAAGCACTTGCTGACCACTGGTTTAAGTTAATCACCACCACGTATGGCGTTAGGTTAGTAATCATAGTTGCTACAACCAGTCAGGAGGATGCCACTCCTTATAGTTTTGGCACCACAATCACAGACACAGAAGACAGAAATGACCCGGATATCTGTTTTTTTTTGGCGTGATTCTGGGATTCACGTTTTTAACAGAAAGGTCTATAAATACTTAAACAAAAAATAATACAAAGGGATATAACTAATCCTTCTTCCATAATAATTGCCTTGAAGCATCATTTTCTTATATCATAAATATGCGAAGGTCAGATTTCTATATTGTAATGACTTGTAATGAGTATGTGCATTTAAGTTATAAGTATTTAAATTCCTGATTACGTAAGTTTAGTACTTTAATAATCGAGACATGTAATAAAGGAATATTTTAAATTTTAGATTCGGGTGGGAGGCGATTGAATTGATTTTATTACAACAAGTAAAATTAACCATCTTAGCGCCGCGTGTGTATTTTATAAGTACCCTTGATAAGGTTATGTTGAAAATTAATCCACCAATGATTGTTTGTTCAATCCACCAATTAATTAGTTGTGTTTGTTTCTGATTACTTACTGGGGCTGTCTCAACTCATGTATAGAATGTAGCTTTTGAGACACAATAAACATTTTGAATTTTGAATTAGGCTCAATCAATATTAAAAAAGTGCCATTGATACGATAAGAAGAAGACCGCTTTGCTATGATCTTGGGATCATAGATTTATCATAAAAAATGTAATTCCTCTTGTACTTCTTACGATAATCGACAAGTTATTCGATGAATAGAGAGTTATCGGTGGATTGCGTGAGAGTAGAGAATATGAGTCATTGTCTGATGTCCCCCTTCACCGAACAAAACCCACAGATTCGTCCTTGAGGTGCCTTTTCTTTGAAGGGAACCTAATCGAAATTCAATCATGTAGATATACAGAGCCAAATTAAATTAGCTAGCAAACCTCAGCAGACGTGATGGGTATATCTTTGGATCTGCATTTTTAGTTTTTGCCATCGACTTCTGAAATTAAAGTTATTTTTCACATTGTAGTGTTGTTTGTGGAAGTCGGTGTTTTTTTTTTTTTTTTGTAAAAATGTTTATTCTTTTTCACTTTTTAGTGGGTCAGTTTGTAATTTATCTAATTTATAATAGCCTAATGTCAACTGCTCATCACCTTTTACAAAATATTGCTTTTCCCAATGTAGGGGCGTTAATTGTTGAAGAGTTCTCCTAGTATGAACCAGGAGAACTGGAGCTGATGGTGAAGTCACCATTAGCTCCTATTAAAGTAGGTACTTAATCGAATCGCAACCCGTGAAATAGTTATTATTGAGAAGTTCCGATGGCCATCTGTGGTTTTCATTATCAGTTCCATTTCAGCAAATGGAGCTTACCGGGAGTAAATGCACGAGTTACTATAAAAAACAATGCCACAATGAAGGGTTCCGTAGTTAGTATGAATTTATCCCAACAAAATCTTAACATTGTAG
The DNA here is from genome assembly GCA_948252095.1 of Dicycla oo. Classification (NCBI taxonomy): domain Eukaryota; kingdom Metazoa; phylum Arthropoda; class Insecta; order Lepidoptera; family Noctuidae; genus Dicycla; species Dicycla oo. Next base: position 7,925,973 of record OX411729.1, read on the forward strand.
TTGAAAAACATGTTCTCCCATACATTCCAACTACAAATGTCCATATTTAAACGAAAAACATCCAATCCACGTTACACCTAATGTGGGTTGGATCCTTTTTGTTTAACTATGGACAGATGTAAGTTTGTACGCACAGTATTGAGAGATTTACCATGTTGTTTTAAGACCATCGACTTCTTATAGGTTTTCCTGTAATCTATAGGTATTGAACTATTTTTTTATATTTTTTTCAAAATTTTAGGCTCAGTACTTTCGGAGATAAAGGGGGAATGGTCAATTTTCGTATATTTTTATTAAATAACTTTAAAATGGTTTATTTTAAAATTATAAAAAAATACATTTGAGACTCTTACAGTAAGCCCTTTCATTTGATATGTCACACGGTTCAGTTTGCAAAACTTTTTATTTATTTTTCTTATTTGCCCCCCAAAGTTGACCCTCATATTCAAAATGTATTTATTTACGTTACACGTCCGTGTTTGGGTCACAGAAAAACATAAATGTACCAAATTTCAACTTAATCGGTCCATTAGATTCGGAGCAAATTGTCTGTGACAGACGGACAGACAGACAGACAGACACACGAGTGATCCTATAAGGGTTCCATTTTTTCCTTTTGAGGTACGGAACCCTAAAAAAAACCAAAATACTATTATATAGGTGTGCCTATAAAATTTAAGGGTTGCCCTCGATTTCCATGGGATCCTCATATCAGATTCTCACTTGGTGACAGTGGGACCACCTCGACTCCTACATAAAAACTCACAAATACCTCTTTATTATATTACATAGTAAGTATGTATAGATTAGTAATTAGTATAATGATATGGGCTAGTAATAATTAATATAATGAATTGGTTGGTATAATGTAGGAATAAAAGGTGCTGCGGATATAATAGCTGTTTGTACTTAAGGCGAAAGCGTCAGGGTAGCCCACGAAATTCAAATTTTCTAAAGTTTTTTTTGCAATTTACAAGTCTGCATTAGGTCGTAGGTTGTCCTACGTTGATCAAAATGTGATTCGCGGCCGTAACTAGAATGTTTTACAGAATTAAAATCATTTAAGTCATCAATACAACTATATAAGACCAGGTAATCCTAATTTCATATTATTATTATATCATGAAATCTTGACATTTGAGGAACTTATGGAGTTGTTACTAATTTTAATGATAATAATTCTGTAAATACATATTTGTTACGACCACGAATCATGCTTTATTCAATATACAACCAAAATACTGACTTGCAAATTGCAAAAAAACGTAAGAAAATTTGGATTTCGCGGGCTACCCTGACGCTTCACCCTTAAGTTAATTTCACTACGTGCCTACCTACTTATATAAAACCACAGTAACAAAGGCTAAATAATTAATAATGTAGATGTACCAACATAAGTCTTACAGGTAACCAGGACAACATAACGAATATAATGATATTCTACCGGTGATTGTAATACCTGAGATTGATTTATTTAAGTTTAATGATGACTGCGTTTGTTGTAGCTATGCATGATGATTTATTGCATGATGATTTGGTTTAGAAGTGAATACATAAATCTTTGTAGGTTGTTCTTTGTTGATTGAAGACGTGTTTTACCTTGTAATAGACAATTCATGAATGAAGGAAACGTAACTAAATTAACTCTTTATGTTTTTAGGGCGATTTCGACCAAACTTTTATACTAAGTTTGTAAGGAAAATCTGACAAAAAATCAAAATTTATTCGTAGATAAGAGAAGAAAACAAAATCAAAAGTCATATTATTCAAACTAGGCTGGGAATCAGCACTTTTCAAACGTCAAAATTACATAAGACAGTCCCTCAAAACGCCCCCTTCACCACTTCCTAGTGCTTTAGCTGGGGAGCAGAAGTGGCGCAACAAACCCCAGCAGCACAGTTGTCTATTTAGTTAAAAAAAAATGATTCTATTCAATAGTATGCAAAATAATTTACATTACGCAACACAAAACATTTAAACAAATTCAATTATTTGCCATAGATTGGCTAGCACACCTAGAAAAAACCTAGGTAATATCATCATCTGCCTAGCCTTTTCCCAACGATGTTGGGGTCGGCTTCCAGTCTACACGGATGCAGCTGAATACCAGTATTTTACATGGAGCGACTGCCTATCTGACCTCCACAACCCAGTTACTGGGTAATACGATACGCCTTGGTAAGACTGGTTGCCAGACTTTCGGGCTTCTGACGACCCATAACGACTGTCAAAGATCCACGAATGACAGCCGGGTCCAACGGCTTAACGTGCTTTCCGAGGCACGGAGGGGTCTTGGTATGTAAAGATGGTCACCCATCCACGGACCAACCGCGCGGCAAGCGTAGCTTAACCTGATCGATCGACCCGTGCGGCTGTAATTACCTAGTCACAAGCCCCTCGTATACTTAGGTAATAGTTTGGTAGAATTCACCCTTAGTTGATTGCTTAATTGATTCTGATAATGTGAAGACTTGAGTGAATTTATTAGGTTTTCGAAAGCAGTTTCATATGCCTATATAAAAAGTAAAGCCAAAAGCATAATACAAATACAATATACCGCCGTATCTCTACGTTAACGTCGTGGTGGGCTTGCGCACTCCTGAACTCTGTCTCTGTCTCTTTACTTGGCCGAAATAAGTCTAGGGTGAGGAGCCAGACCAAGCGAGATTCATAAACCCGCAGGGCAACATGTGGCGAGCTGTTGGGCAGTAGCGACCCCACGAACCCTACTGCTTGCCTGTATTGGACGGCTGGAGAGAACACTGACGAGGAACAGAGCTCGCACCTCTTTCTTACCTTTATTGGCCGGCTTGAGTGGAGATTCGCTGGAGCAAACGAGCTCGGAGGAAGGAAGTATTCCAGTAAGATGCTGGTAGGGATTTTGACCGTACTTCCGGGATTCTCCTGATAGCCGTGGAATGCCTCTCCACTCCTTTAGCACCTCAGGAAGTGTTGCCCTCTTGTCGCTATGCCACTTTGTGCTAGCGACCTTTTCCGGGGGCCCGTTATTGAGTTTGCAAGTCACCTCCTGCCATTTTATCCACGTATAATTATTTATAATTGGTCAGGCAGGGAACATAATTCTTCCATAGTTCAAGTTACCCAATCCGCTTTAGCCACCAAAACCTATAGCCCAACAAGTTTTGTTTCCACGGTCTGCAATAGTCCTGCACCAACCGGGGATTGTCCTTGGGTGCACTTGCATAATGCATATAGGGATAATCGTTGGGTGGTGCCTCCTCATCAGTTTAAATTGTCTAAGGGTCCTCTGCGAGTTGGCTTCGGCCCTACGTACGCCTTTCAAAGGTCCGAGACCCCAGGGACCCGAGAAATGTCAAAATAATAATAATAGCATAGCATTAATTATATAGGTGGTGGTTTTAGGTATGGTATAAGAGTCAAAACATGAGTGCGCTTGAACCAGCTTTTTGTGCGTTTTCAATTCACATGTTTTTAAGATTTCAATCAGTCGCAATAAATTACCTGCATTCCCTTTTACAATGTCATATTAAAAACTTTTTTGGTGTTAATGATTTTTGTTTTTTTTTTACTGTATCACAAATTCAGGGTCAATTTTCTTGATAACCTCGGAAAGGGCAAAACGAATTTAGACATACGATTAAAATTTCGGGTCTCTTAATTGTTTGTGAAGCTTTTTGAGATATTTTCTCACTGAGGAACAAAGTAGTGCATTAACCTTGATTAATTTTATAAAATAAAGCAGACACGGATGCAAATGTAAAATGTTCATGGTTTAACAAAGACCTGTACTTTATTGACGGTAACTTTCCAAAAGCAACGATTAGTTGTAACAGTGCTCCTAAATCCTGACCTCAATAAATTGTCTTCAGTTTGTAAAAAAATAACTATACAATAATTGGTGTCCAGGAATCAAAACCAATAACATTGACCTTGCCTAGGCGTATAACGCGACATCTGCGCGTCACTGATTAATAACGTGCCTAATGATAGATCACAATCACTTTTTCATTCTGTGGATCACCAGAAAACTGTTAAATATACAAAAAAAAAAAAAAAAAACACTAAATAACATTAAACAACAAACATTTTTACAAACGTTAAGAGACCATCGAACGTTCAATTTGGGAAAAAAAATCAGCTGTTCCGTAATAAACCTACCTACTGTTCTAAACTGTATGGGACAGTTGTTTTTTCGCGATTTCAAAGTTGGTCCCATAGTTAAAGTTATTCAGTTCGATGGTTCACCTTTTAAAATTTGTAAAGTTATTTTTTTAACACTTTAAAATATTATATTCATCAATAATATCGAAAATCTGGTCTAGTCTGGTGGTGGAAATCGGTTTTTGTATTCATACAAAACGTCAAACGACTGGCATTATTTTTGTCTCTTCGAAATTTATTTTTATCATAGAATTTTGTTAGGTGATGTGACATATCAACATCACATAATGACATTGACAAAATGTACAAAGATTTAATAATCGGCGAACATACATGGGGGTGTTTCAGGAGAAGTTCTTGGAGAGAGCCTCCTAAAATTTTGCTTTGGACCTCGTTTCACGGGGTAGGTACAAGTACCTGTGTACACAGTGCGTCTTCCAGTCAAGCATGTATGCACTTTTGTTATCATAACATAATAATAGTACTTTCTTACTATACATGTCGTGACTGGATGCGATCACTTAAGAGCCAAAAGTTTACTAATCCCGTATTCAGGTACATCTTCCAGTAGGTGGTCCAAACGCCTCCTGCCGGAGGCTTTACGCGGGGGTCGTGCGGTCCACGGCCCTTTACGGGGCACCGGTGTGGGCGCGTTCCCTGAGGCTGCGGCCAGTCCGCCGGTTGAACGCGTCCCAGAGGGTCATGGCCATTCGGCTAGTCCGGGGTTACCGCACGGTCTCCGGTGAGGCGGCGAGCCTCCTTGCCGGATTGCGGCCGTGGGATCTGGAGGCGAAAGTCCTCGCGCACGTGTGGGAGTGGCGTGAGGAGGCGAAACGCCGGGGCGTAACTCCGCTGCCGCGAGAAATCACGGTACAGCGGACAGAGCTCCGGCGGGATCTCATGGCGACATGGAGAGTGCGACTGTCGCAGCGCAGCGCTGGGCACGCCACAGTTGCGGCGATAAGTCCCCTCTTTGAGGAGTGGTTAGAGAGGCGCCACGGCGTCCTCACCTTCCGCCTGACGCAGGTCCTCACCGGACACGGTTGTTTCGGGAGGTTCCTGTTTCGCATAAGGCGGGAGGAAACGCCCGGGTGTCACCATTGTGTGGATCGCCCAGAGGACACGGTGGAGCATACAGTGGAGGTCTGCCCGGCTTGGGCAGAGCACCGCCGTGTTCTCACGGAGGCGATCGGCGGCGGCGATCTCTCGCGTCCGAGCTTGGTCCAGGCCATGGTGCGGAGCGAGAGTGCATGGGAGCCCGTCACCTCCTTCTGCGAAGCGGTAATGCTCGCGAAGGAGGAGGCGGAACGCGTGAGGGAGAGGCAACCTCACGCCCTCAGTCGCCGCAGGAGACGCCCTGGGCGGCGGGAATAGATAGCCGATTCCCGGCCACCGTAGGCGCGGGCTTGCGGACGGTGAGTAGTGGGTAGCTCGCCGTCCGGTGAGGACCAGGCCCGGGTCGACGGCGCGTTGTGTTCCACGCGCGCCTCAAAGAGATGTCAGCAAGAAATGGGGTCCAATAGGGCCGATGCCGCTGGGGTCGCGGGTTGTTTGAAAAAGATACCGTGGCCCTGGCATAGGCAACTGAAGGAACACGGGTGGGTTTTAGTCAGTAAAAGTCTGACACGCCCTTCCGCTCCACCCAGAGCGGGAGAAGTTATTTGATGATTTCCCATCCACAAAAAAAAAAAGGTACATCTTCCAGTGCATTTTCCCTTTAAACTTCCATTAGTTAATTATACCGTTGTGTTAATGTTCAATGCAAAAGGAGCTTGCCAGCTTCATTTAGTATGTTTCCAAATAGATAACTTGTTGTTCAGTGATATCACACTGCTATCGCTCGGAAAATCCAAATCCCTTGCCTCAAACCTGAAAGCTCTTCTACTATTCAAACGAAACAGATAACAAAATCCAAGAGATAATCGGGTCAACAAGAAAAACTGTAACCGGAGTCCAGAGTGCGAATACCTAAACAGTCATACACGATACAAACGTTCGACTGATTTTTTTCCCTCATTTAATATTTTTTATCATATAACATTGGACTTTAAATGAAGAAGGACTCATACAACAACTTTTACTATGAGACCAAACCTGAAATCGCGAAATAAAATCAGCTGTTCAGTACATTTATGTTCGCATAGTTTACTGAACAGCTGATTTTTTTTCGCGATTTCAGGTTTGGCCCCATAGTAAAAGTTGTTCATAATAATGAGTATAATGACCCGTTAAGAGGTTGTGCGTTATTTCAGTTACATCTTGTATATGACGACACCGCTTGCTTATCTGTAGAAACCTAATATTTACCGTTAGAAGGAAGGAACATCTTTTTTCTTTTTCAGAGATTATCATGATTATATATATATATAAACTATACATAGTATTTTTTTTGTCTCAGAAAAGGGGCTAAAAAAATCATCATCATTCTCGTGCCCTTATCCCAATCTATTTGGGGTCGTCGCAACATGTCCCTTTTTTTCCATACTTCTGTATTAATTGTCATCTTGGTAGTCAGCCATATCAACCATATCAACCATATCAACTTTCACACAGTCCATCCATCATTTCTTTGATCTTCTCCTACTCTTATAGCCTCGACATTCATCACATGCCCATACTATGACGATTGATTTCCGCACAACTTTTCAGTTTGGCACCGTTGCCACTTTCAACCTCCCTCTTCTGTACTCATTTCTTATTCTATTCGTGTAACTAGTTTACTCATCTCAGCTGCATGTCTTTCATTCATTCCACCTGTGGCCCAACATTCTGATCCATACAAGACAGCAGGTCTAACCTAAAAAAATACCGTTGAAAACTTTCAGTATTTTATACTGATAACTGATAAAAAATAATTAATTTTTGCAGAAATAGAGAGGCTGCGAGGATGTCAGCAACTAAGTACCTGCACCCGTTCCTGCACGGGCTGAAGCCGCTGCCCGAGGGTAATGAGGACGAGATACAGCAGATCAGGGAGTGGTGAGTACTGATATAGGCTTTATAGCAAGCAGAGTTGACAGAGGAAGGGATAAATAATAATAATAAACCATTTACAGGCCAGATGGCGTGGTTGGCTAAGATACCACCTATCATTCCGCTGGTTGTGGGTTCGATTCCCATCCAGGACAAACATTTGTGTACATGAACATGTCTGTTTGTTCTGAGTCTGCGTTTAATTATCTATATAAGTATGTATTTACAAAAAAAAAAGTAGTGTATGTAATATATCAGTTATCTGGCTTCCATAGTACAAGCTCTGCTTAGTTTGGGATCAGATGACCGTGTGTGAATAATGTCCCAGGATATTATATTTAGGTATAACAGGTGACAAAGGTCCATAGATAATATTATGATAACATTGGAATTTAAATGAAGAATTCAGAACAACCGTTATTTTGCGATTGTAAACGTCATCGCACACATTTCAGCCCAGCATCAACCACAACACTTCTCACAAAATTTGTATTGATAAAGTTGACTTGGGTCGCCGTATTTGAGACTGAAACCACGAAGAAAGTTATCTTAGTTCGCGTCAAATAACTTTGCCGTTCTGCAACCAGGCTTTTCGATGCGCATGGTATGGCGCGCTGCTGTTTTAGTATAGATATTGACTTTGCGCAGGCATTTGCGCGCACTTCAGAGCGGCTCGCACTGTGACGCGAACTATACCACCCTTATTGTCCGATGGGATTTACGTCGGACCCCATCGGCTAAAAACACGAACTACAAATCAAGCTTTCATCCGTTATCATCCATCCGGAAGATTTTCAAAAATCCCCTTAGTGCTCACATCCTACTTCCCACTATTAATATCATAAATGCGAAAGTTTGTTAAGATGGATGGATGTTTGTTACTCTTTCACGCAAAAACTACTGAACGGATTTTGATGAAATTTGGCGCACAGATAGTTTACAACCTGGATTACCGCATAGAATACATTTTGTCCCTATATTTCAACGAGTTCGAGACTGAAGCGGGTGAAACCGCGGGGAGCTCCTAGTGTGTAACATTATATTACTAGCAGCGTCCTGCGATTTCACCCGCGTAAGTCTCAAACCCTTAAATTTCAATTTTCGTCTATTTCCTTAAATAACTTTAAAACAATATAGGTATTTTAAACATATATAAAAAAATAAATCTATTAGAGACCCTCACAGTAAGAAGCCCTTTCATTTGATATGTCACACGGTAGAGTTTGCAAAACTTAAAAAAAAAATCTTATTTGGCCCGCAAAAGTGACTCCCATATTCAAAATTCCTTTATTTAAGTTACACGTCCGGGTTTGAGTCACAGAAATTCATAATGTGTACCAAATTTCAACTATATCGGTCCATTAGATTCGGAGCAAATTGAATGTGAGAGACGGACAGCCGGACAGACACACGAGTGATCCGTTTTCCGTCCGATAAGGGTTCCGTTTTTTTCCTGTTGAGGTACGGAACCCTAAAATTTGTTGCGGTCAGTGCGTGCATGCGCTATCTATAAGAATGATGGGTGTATTATAAGTAATCTCTGCGTTGCCGAATTTTTAATTTATCTCCTAAACTTACATGGATTGCACGGCTGCACTTTATTTGTAACGTCTCTCAGCTTACTTAGTACTTATATATACAACTCTATATCCTACAAGCCTTATATTACAACATCGCAAAACCCCATTCAAAAAAATCATTGTGATTTTCCGCAAACACGATCATCCTGCATTAAAAGATTCTGCTGCTACCAAAGCCCGAATTTATACAATAAAATTAATAAACACTGTCCAATCTATGATATGACATACCATAAATGCAAAAAAAGCAGTTTACTCATTTCTACAAAATAAAACTTACGATGACACGGAAAAGTTTCTAACAGCATCTCACAGTAACAAACCTACATACACACGTACACACGCGCCAACTCACACACGCACACACACGCGCACAAACACACGCACACACACGCACACACACAGACACACATACATACACACTCACACGCACACTAATATACCCACACAACCACACTCACCTTTAAGTAAATGTTTTTATTAAGTACTTATCTTTGTAACCGACTTCAAAAAAGGAGGAGGTTTCTCAATTCAACCGTATATTTTTTTATGTGTGTTCGCGGATAACTTCGTCGTGTACTAGGAACCGATTTTGATGATTCTATTTTCGTTGGAAAGGAGATATCTCAAGGATGGTCCCATTTAAATTTTAATAACTTTGCTTGGGTACTTTTTGAGTTAGCTTCAATAATGCGTATTTTACCCACTTAATTTATGTGGATGATGTTTTAATATATGCGGATGATGTTTTAATAACTTCCTATCACTGTTATTATGACACTGTTATTTGACAGGCCAGATGGCGTGGTTGGTTAAGATACCACCTATCATGCCGCAGGTCGTGGGTTCGATTCCCATCCAGGACAAACATTTGTGTGCATGAACATGTCTGTTTGTCCTGAGTCTGGGTGTAATTATCTATATAAGTATGTATTTACAAAAAAAAAAGTAGTGTATGTAGTATATCAGTTATCTGGTTTCCATAGTACAAGCTCTGCTTAGTATGGGATCAGATGACCGTGTGTGAACAATGTCCTAGGATATTATTATTATTATTATTATTATTATATTTACATAGCAGGTAGTGGTATTCGAATTTTTGTGGTGTCCTCCACTAAAAAGTGAAAAATAAAAACTTTTTAGCAAAAATAAAACCGACTTTCAAATCAAAACACTACAAAGTGAAAAATAACTTTAATTTTGGAAGTCAGTGGCAAAAACCGAAAATACAAAACCAAAGACACCGATTACCGAAGTTATTTTTCACTTTGTAGTGTTTTGATTTGGAAGTCGGTTTTATTTTTTGCTAAAAAGTTTTTTTATTATTCCTTTTATTATTACCCTTAGTTACACTATGTCACCAATAATAATAAAATTGTGGTAGAAGACTAGTGTTAAGCCACATATTGAGTACAATTTAATTATAATACCCAATGGGGACTGCACTGTACTCTATAACCTAGCTGGGAATGCAGCACCTCAAGTTTTAGTACACTAATTTGTCAACCCTGTAAATTGCCATGTACTACAATGCTGTTATGATGAATAAACAATATTATTATTATTATTATTATATACGAGCCATAACTAGTATAAAAGTAACTGACAGCTGCAAATCATCACCCTTACGTTACCATGTATATTAATATTAGAGGTTATAATGTTCGTTAGGAAAAACACAAACTGCTTTAATAAGTTCAATAGCAAAAGATACAAATTCAATATATGTTTACCAAGCAATAAAACAGCGTTATTAAATAAAAGTATACAATGTATGGCTCCACGCATATATAACCATTTACCAAATTCACTTCTGGAGATAGGTGATTTAAATGTATTTAAAAATAGTATAAAAACAATGTTGCTAAAAAAAGCATATTAAGTACTCTGTCACTGAATATTTACAGGATAAACTTATATAATGTTACTCCGTACGATATTTTATATTTTAAATAATGTCTTTTATTGTTAAAATTCTAGTTTAGTAGATACCTGTGTATTTGTAAATTTGCATGCCCTAGGGTAGGATATGGCTAATGGACACTATTGTTTGTTTTGAGACCTTTTCTTTTGTACCCATATTCGCAAATGAATAAATGATTGATTCAAATCAAATCAAATCAATCAAATCAAAAGTCATTTATTCAAACTAGGCTGAGAATCAGCACTTTTCGAACGTCAAAATTACATAAGACAGTCCCCCAAAACGCCCGCCCTTCACCACTTCCTAGTGCTTTAGCTGAGGAGAAGAAGTGGCGCAACAAACTCCTCAGCAGCACAGCTGTCTGTTCAGTTAAATAAAAAAAATAAAAATATATATAATATTCTATACAACACTGTGCAAAATACATGCAAGTACATTACGCAACACAAACATCAAATTAAATTTAATTATTTGCTATAAGTCAGCTAGCACACGCCAATATACTTAAAAAAAAGAAGAAAAAAAAATCGAAAATTCGAAAACAGAATCAAAATACAAACTAAAAACGTAAGCAGAACTTTATACCTATATTGAAAGCCTCCAGTAATAAAGGGCGTGCCCACTTACATATAGCCGTAACTCGAAGTCACAGATGATAAACTAGGACCATCGAAGTAAAATAAACGAGTTAAATTATTAATAACAAAACAAAACCAAGGTCAGCAAGACGACCAGTCACCACAAGCAGCACCCGTTCACGAGCATAACGCAAAGATCAGCCATTACCCCCCTCGCCATATTTGAGGGAAGGAGGCAACCCGACCCCCGACGCTACCGCAAGCAGTGACATCTAAGGGAGCATGACGAACCTGCTGCCGGTTGCTCAGACAAGAATAATTATGATCAATTGTCGAGGTCACTAGCTAACCAAATATTGCAATACCACTCATAAAAAAAAACATTGTAATGAGTAGATTATGTCAATGATAAATAAAAATAAAATAAATTGATCTTTACAGTCAAAGAAAATAAATAATTATATGGACTCATATAACCTGTCAGTAGGTAAGCTAATTCTGGAGAAAGAACATAAACATTGTCTTAAGTTAAACACAGCGACCAACTATTCTTATCGTTTAAGTAGTCGTTGATAGAATAGTATGCCTTTGAACAAAGGTTAGATTTTACTTTGGCTTTAAATGCATTGTAAGGTAAATCTAGCAAAGAAGAGGGTAGCTTGTTATAAAAGGATATACCAAGCCCAACAAATGAGTTATGAACCTTATCGATTGATTGATTGATTGATTATTAACTAGCTTTTTCCCGCGGCTTCGCCCGCGTAGAGGTTGGAAATTATGCCACGGGATTGCGCTACCGGGATAAAAAGTACCCTATGTCCAAATCCACGTCATAAGCCAAATTTCATCCAAATCCACTGAACCGTATTGTTTCTATAATAATATAATTCAATCATGATTCGAAAGACACGTGGCGCCATCTATTATCATAAGAACGTTATTGTTGTTTTCCTCGGGAACATTACGTTTTTTCGGGATGAAAGGTACCCTGTGTCTGTTTCTGTACACCTGACAACGTATATGCAAAATTTCATAGTGATCAGTTCAGTGGTTTAGACGTGAAAAGGTAACAAAGAAACAAACAAACTTACTTTCGCATTTATAATATTAGCTAGGAAGTTAGGATGCTTGCACTGACAGTAGGTTTGAACTGAAAAACCTCACGTTCGTGCCTCTACAGTTAGGCTTTTGGCACTGGTTTAGTGAAATCTTGGTTGGTTTTACCTTGTCTTTGGCTTGAAAACCATTACCTAACACACAGTATTTTTTTTTAGTTTTTTGTAGTAGCAACCCGCACCTTAATTGCGTAACACACTATCGATCGGAATCTGAATCATTTTGACACAAATTGCTAATCCATTGCTTCATACGGTTCGGAAAATTTATCTGCTTGACAAAGTAAATAACGCAATGAATGTTGCTGAACTGTCAAAATGAAACTAATTTCGATTGATAGAGTGGGTTACCGGAGCCTGGTTGATGGAAATTAGTGGCCCCCTATTACATGAGACTTCTAGTGCAAAATGTGGGTGTACTATTGTTACTGTAAAGGTTTCATGCAATGCGCAACCTTATATTTTACTGGCTGACATTCTATCGCTCAAGCAAATATGGAACTACCTTTTGAATAAAAAAGGTAGTCCTTGTTTTTGTTTTAGGACTTAGGACAGTCTGAAGAGACGGTAAGATAGGATCGTTTTAAGAACTGCCCGTTTGTCCGAAGATTGTATTGATTCAATATACAGGGCAATTCTTTTATCAGTAGCCAAATTTTCACGGGATGTTCTACCCATGAATATATAATATAGGGGCAAGTGCGGAACATGTGGACACTTTCCAGAATTTGGATTAAAACGATTTTTATTTCTGCATTAGTTAAGTTTTTTTTATTTTTAACATATCACATGTCTTAGGGGATAATCGGCCTTTCTTAAACTATAATTCTAGTCTCAATATCACTTATTACTTACGAAAATAATCAACTTTCAATAAAACAACATATTTGTCCACAGGTTTAACCGACGGTTGTACCTATGTACAGTAAAATTGTACCTATGGACGAGGTTGTACCTAGGGACGGTTCACATTAATTAGACAACAAAAAACAAAAATAAAACAATTATAGACTTCTAAAATACTTCAACCAAACGTCAAACTTGTTTGAAGAGATACAAATAACTTATTTGTATGCATTACGAGTACGACACTTTTCATACAAGTTTTGAGTACATTCATCGCTATCGTCATCATTGTCTAATACGAAGCATGCCACACAAACGAAACCTTCACCTTCATCATCAGACTCAATTCAAGTTTTCTCTGTGTGACTTCGGAACATGATATATATGATGATCGAAATATGATAGCTATTATTGCAAAAACTACATTTGAGCATTTGGTTTTTCTCTTTGGAATAAGTTTTAGACTTCATACATCTAACGAACGATAACATCTCTTGTTGAATTATTTTAATTTTTTTTTCGCCAGTGTTTTCATTCGAAAGTGCGTTGGAAGAACCAGGTTCAGAAAAAAATATTAGTCAGCAGAGGAGTTGGATGATGTTTAGTGCAGCTAGCGTCAACTTCTGAGGAACCAGATTGTGAAAGAGCTGTGGCAGCAATAATTGTTTTTAGAGACGCTTTTGCGTTTTTTTTTCTTGTTCTTTTTCTGGATTGCGATTTTCTTCTTTTCAGCTTTTTTAAATGCTTCACCTAGAATTTCATCTTTTTCTGGCGTGTCAGTTAAAATCCTGGTTCTTCCGGGTTTTCTTCCACGTTGAGCACCTTTTCGAGGACTATCTTTTTCGAATGGGCGGAAGGTTTCGGGTGTTATTTGTGGATCTATACTCTTAAGCGGAGTTCGGAATATAGGTGGGTCTGGTATCAACTGATCTGATCTTTCTGGAATGGCGGAACTGGTTCTGGGATGGCCTGAATAACACAATCTCCGAATAGTTTGTTTTGATCAAACTTATCTGGATAGGTTAACGTGTAACTTTAAATACTTAAAAATGGTTGACTTTGGTACTTTATACTTTTCAGCTAATTTTCTTAATGAATTTCCACTGTTTGCTTCTTTTACGGCTGCTGTGAGTGTATCGGGGCACATTACCATTCTTTTTAAAACACTTTTGTACCTGTGGACAGTCCATAGGTACACTCATATTTTTGTCCACAGGTACAAATTCAGACATAAAAAATATAACTGATCTAAATTTGTGGATAAAACAGACTTATAGACGGGGAAAAAACACAAACTAAACAAAAAGCAGCACAGATCATAGTGCAAACACGATCAAACCGATATTATAAGTATTATGACGGTAAAACTCATTTAAATTAAGCAAAATAACTTACTTTTTGGCGCCAAAAACTTTCATAGCCGGCATTTAGACAACGTCACAAAAAACAAACATGGCGACACGTCAAAACTATCAACCATAGAGAAAGCTTTACGGTCGCGTTCAAATTAGAATTTTAGGGTTACTAGTTTCGTCGGAACTGATTGTGTCCACAGGTACAAGTGTCCATAGGTACAGCACTTGCCCCTACTAACATAGTTATAAGTATGATTTACTAACAATGTATGGAATATTTGTTGATTCTGAAATAAATGAATAATAATAATAATAAACAACTTTCTGACACTATGGGACCAACTCTGATATCACGACAAAAAAAAATCTGCTGTTTCATAAAGGTTCAATACCTACTCGACCAAAATGTATGAAACAGCAGATTTTTTTCGTGATTTGAGAGTTGGTCCCATAGTGAAACTTGTTCATATTCATGGGTAGAACAGCCTGTGAAAATTTAGCTACTGATAAAAAATAGACCTGTATAATTGGTTGGTTGGCGTGGTTGGTTAAGATACCGCTTATCATGTCGCTGGTCGTGGGTTCGATTCCCATCCAGGACAAACATTTGTGTGCATGAACATGTCTGTTTGTCCTGAGTCTGGGTGTAATTATCTATATAAGTATGTATTTACAAAAAAAAAGTATTATATATCGTATATCAGTTATCTGGTTTCCATAGTACAAGCTCTGCTTAGTTGGGACCAGATGACCGTGTGTGAAAATGTCCCAGGATATTATTATTATTATCTCCTTTATAATATAATTCCTTTATTCCATTACCTGCTATCATTTATTAGTTTAGCTATTCCCCCTATGGAGTTCGAACCTTCACTTCTGCTTAAGAGCCTATACATCCTCAACTCAAATTCTAAATTCGCCCCCACTTCCCCGCGTCACCTCACTCTTTATCAGTGTGTTCTGTTCATATTAGTGAGTTCTGAGCGCAAGCGACACAACTCTCCCGCTCGAAAGCCGAAGCGAGACTGAGCTGAGCGGGGGTGTCGGGCGGTAGGGAACAAACTTCAAGACGCCGATAGTTTAGGTAATTTCTTTTTTTGGTGAAAATAATGGTAATTTAAATAATAAAAAAAAAAACATAAGACCTGCTCTATAGTTAGTTCAGTTAGTATGCAAAGTTTCATGATCTAATTTGAAGTATTTTTTTGATACCAGCGGTTTATTGTTCGGTTTGGAGGTAACTTTGGATTTTTTTTTCTATGGAGAAAATTTTATGGAATCGTGTTTTCGTCAAACATACTTAGTACTTAACATTAATCCTCAACTTTACCATATATTTATTTCAAAATTAATGCTGTAGTATTTTCGACACAACAGAGGATCATGCTAAGCCATTTGAGGTAGTATAGGCTCTTAAGAATGCAGAGAACAGGCGCGATATTATCTTATGATGCACATATTTAATTAAATTATTAATAGCGATACAATCTCCGGCAGGTGCTGACTTCTATTTTTTCATAAATATCCCTGACCATTTTTAGGGTTCCGTACCTCAATTGGAAAAAACGGAACCCTTATACGATCACTCGTGTGTTTGTCTGTCTGTCTGTCCGTCTGTCACAGCTAATTTGCTCCGAATCTAATGGACCGATTAAGTTGAAATTTGGTAAACATATGTATTTCTGTGACACAAACACGGACGTGTAACGTAAATAAATAAGTTATGAATATGGGAGTCAACTTTGGGGGGAAAAGAAGAAAAAAGAAAAAAAGTTTTGCAAACTGTACCGTGTGACATATCAAATGAAAAGGCTTACTGTAAGAGTCTCAAATGTATTTTTTTTATAATTTTAAAATAAACCATTTTAAAGTTATTTAAGAAAATAAACGAAAATTGACCATTCCCCCTTTATCTTCGAAAGTACTGAGCTTAAAATTTTGAAAAAAAAATATAGAAAATAGTTCAATACCTATAGATTATAGGTAAACCTATAAGAAGTCGACGGTCTTAAAACCACATGGTAAATCTCTCAATATTGTGCGTACAAACTTTTAACTATGGCCATTTATAGTTGGAATGTATGGGAGAACATGTTTTTCAACTACAATGTTAAGTTTTTCTTGGGATAAATTCATCCCAACTACGGAACCCTTCATTGTGCGTGGTCCAATACGCTCTTGACCGGTTTTTACGAAGGCCTTCGGCCTTGTCGAAGGTAGACCACGTAATAATGTGTTATGTCACAAGCTACAACTGTTATTCAAAATACGTGTTATTATTTAATGAAAACTTGTTTCATTTATTACCAAAAGCTTGGCCAGTGACATGTAAATTTAACTAATTTATGGATATGTAATCGAAACTATGTGGATTCTCGATACTAAGTAGGTCAAATCCGGGCAAGATTGACTTTTTCAATTCATATAGCTCGACTTTCTGACGATATGGCTTTTAGTTAGACATTCTTTGTTAGAGATGCTCGTGGCTAAGTAGAAACAGCCGCATGAGTCGATCGATCAGGTAAAGCTATGCTTGCCGCAGTCGGTCCGCGGATGGATAACCATGTTTACATACGGAGACCCCCGTGCCTCGGAAAGCGCGTTAAGCTGTTGGTCCCGGCTGCCATTCTTGGATTTTTGACAGTCGTTACGTCAGAAGCCCGAAAGTCTGACAACCAGTCTTACCAAGGGGTATCGTATTACCATGTAAAATACTGGTATTCAGCTGCATCCGGCTACACTAGAAGCGGACCCCAACATAGTTGGGAAAAAGCTAGGCAGATGATTTCTTTGTTAGTTAATGTGGACATCACTGATATCGGTGAAGGGAGACATCATGAGGAAACCTGGACATCTAATGAACATAAGTGTGACGTCACCAATCCGCCTTGAGCAAGCGTGATCAATGCTCATGTCTTCCCTGTATGGAAGCGTCTTGCAGTGGAACAATAAAAGGCTGGTGTGAGTACCTATGAAATGGAAACTATCTTTTTACGATTTTGCTGAGGACACTTTCATCTAGTTTCAGAAATCAGCACCCTAATTGCGTAACACACTATCAATCGGAATCTGAATCATTTTGAAGCAAATTGCTAATCCATTGCCTCATATGTTCGAAATATTTGTCTGCTCGACAACGTAAGTCACGCAATGAATGTTGTTGAACTGTCAAAATGAAACCGATTCCAATTGATAGTGTGTTACGCAATTAGGGTGCCGATTTGTTTGGCTGTTGGGGTTTCGCTCCTCCAATCACGACTGCTGATTTAGAGACAGCCTTACACAAATCAGAGTATCAGGTTATGTCTTACAAGGTACCTATGTAGCTACTGAACTGAACTGATCTGGTCGACACTTTGTCATTGGAATCATACCGAACTGGCAGAAAGGTATAGAGACTATCTATTTCATATTGAAATTCTTGTTTCCAATTAATTGTTATTTGCAACTTTATGCTAGTGTAAATTATGTTGATTGTAGAATGATTAGTACTATTGAAAAAGTCATAAAACATTGAATTTGTAGCGCAATCTGCGTTTAATGTAATTTCAAAAAACACAATTATTTGTTTACATGTTGGAAGCTAAATTGCGGACGCAATACATGTAGATTGTGTTGTACTTAATAATACAATAAGTTTATTTGTAACACTATTGTGAGGTAATACAGGAGGAGCTCGTGACTAAGTAATAACAGCCGCACGGGTCGATCCATCAGGTTAAGCTACGCTTGCCAGGGTTGGTCTGTGGATGGGTGACCATCTTTACATACCGAAACTCCTCCGTGCCTCGAGAAGCACGTTAAGCCGTTGGTCCCGGCTGACATTTGTGGATCTTTGACAGTCGTTACGGGTCGTCAGAAGCCTTTTTTTTTGTGGATGGGAAATCATCAAATAACTTCTCCCGCTCTGGGTGGAGCGGGAGGGCGTGTCAGACTTCTACTGACTAAAACCCACCCGTGTTCCTTAGTCATAGTCATAGCTGCCTGTGCCAGGGCCACGGTAACTCTTTCGAACAACCCGCAACCCTGGCGGGCATCGGCCCTAGCGGACCCCTTCAGCTAGTGCTGACATCTCTTTGAGGCGCGCGTGGAACACAACGCACCGTCGACCCGGGCCTGGTCCTTACCGTACGGCGAGCTACCCGTTGCTCGCCATCCGCAAGCCCGCGCCTACGGTGGCCGGGAATCAGCTATCGATTCCCGACGCCCAAGGCGTCTCCTGCGGCGACTAGGGGCGTGAAGGCGCAAAGTTTGCCTCTCCCTCACGCGTTCAGCCTCCTCCTTCGCGAGCATTACAGCTTCGTAGAAGGAGGTGACAGCTTCCCATGCACTCTCGCTCCGTACCATGGCCTGTACCAGGGCGGGACGCGAGAGATCGCCGCCGCCGATCGACTCCGCGAGGACGCGGCGGTGCTCTGCCCAAGCCGGGCAGACCTCCACCGTATGCTCCACTGTGTCCTCCGGGCGATCCACACAATGGTAACACCCGGGCGTTTCCTCCCGCCTTATCCGGAACAGGAACCTCCCAAAGCAACCGCGTCCGGTGAGGACCTGCGTCAGGCGGATGGTGAGGACGCTGTGACGCCTCTCCAACCACTCCTCAAAGAGGGGACTTATCGCCGCAATTGTGGCGTGCCCAGCACTGGGTTGCGACAATCGCACTCTCTATGTCACCATGAGATCCCGCCGGAGCTCTGTCCGCTGTGCCATGATTTCTCGCGGCAGTGGAGTAACGCCCCGGCGTTTTGCGTTGTTTTTTCCTCGCGCCACTCCCATGTGTATGCGAGAACTTTTGCTTCCAGATCCCACGGCGGCAATCCGGCAAGGAGGCTCGCCGCCTCACCGGAGACCGTGCGGTATCTCCGAACTAGCCGGATGGCCATGACCCTTTGGGACGCGCCGCCCCAAGGAACACGCCCACACTGGTGCCCCGTAAAGGGCCATGGACCGCACGACCCCCGCGTAGAGCCTCCGGCAGGAGGCGTTTGGACCCCCTAGATTGGGCAAGAGCCGCTTCAAGGCAGCCCCGGCCCGCTCCAATCTGGGAGCCATACGTCGAAAATGGAGCATTTTTCCAGCGAAGTTCCACCGGCTGTCGAGGACAAGTCCCAGGTACTTCATCGTCAGCTCGACGCCGTTGTGAACCCCTCCTACCGTTATTTGGGAATCCGACGGTGGCGCGTTCCGAGGACCATGAAAACACATGACCTCGGACTTGTGCAGGGCCACCTCGAGTCCCAATCGCCGGATCCTCTCGACGATTATCGCAACCCCGTGTGTCGCTAGCTCGGCCGCCGCCTGGTGTGCCCTCCCCTGCGCCAGGACCAGCGTGTCGTCAGCGTAGCATACCACGCTCACGCCACTAGGGAG
Organism: Dicycla oo; assembly: GCA_948252095.1. Lineage (NCBI taxonomy): Eukaryota > Metazoa > Arthropoda > Insecta > Lepidoptera > Noctuidae > Dicycla > Dicycla oo. The sequence continues at coordinate 7,945,857 of OX411729.1, forward strand.
GTCAGCGCGTAGCACCCAGTCGTACCCGATATCCCACAGATGTGGCCCTAGGACCGATCCCTGTGGGACACCGCACGACATCTCTCGCCGGTTCTACTCTCCCTGATGACCGGGGTAGATGACGGCCCTGTCCGTCAAATAGGCCTCGACCACGCGACAGAGGTAGGTCGGCATCCGGTGATACCGGAGTGCCTCCCTAATGCAACTCCAGGGCAGGGTATTGAAGGCATTGGCGATATTTAGAGACACCGCCAAGACGACCCCATCCCGGGCCACAGCATCCCCTGTTGTGAGGGCTCGCACGCACATGATGGCGTCCACCGTAGAGCGCCCCTTGCGGAAACCAAACTGGCTCTCCGCCAAATCTGGCCCCACTCGTACCAGCCGCCCGACGAGGCGGTCTGCAATGACGCTTTCAAATAGCTTGCCCACCTCGTTGAGCAGCACGATGGGCCGGTAAGCGGACGGCTTTTTAATGAGAACCAGTTTCCCCGTCTTCCACCGAAGTGGGAACTAGCCTCTCTCCAAACATGCGCTTAGGAGCCCCCTTAGTCGAGGCTCGAAAGCCTCCAAGGCCAGAACCCAGGCTTTTCCAGGTAAGCCGTCGGGTCCTGGGGCGGTATTTTTGGCATTCAGCCTACGTACCGCCACTCTCAGCTCTACCTCGGTCACCTCCGGAGCATCGTCATCGTCGTCAGCGGTGTGGTCCGCATCGGGCACTGCAAGAGGCGAAACCATAGGCGGGGGAGTATGTTCCCCTCGCGAAGGGAACAGAGTGCTCACCATGTCCTCCACGAGCTGGGGCCGGAGACTCTGCGTCAGCGGGGGAGCCCATGGGCGGAGTTTATCACGCACCATTTTGTAGGGGCGTCCCCACAGGTCCCTGTTCAGAGTCCCCAGCGACTCCTCGCGGGCCAGACCTCTGGCCTGCAGGATCTCTGCTCGGAGGATGGCCTTCGCCATTCTGTACCCCTCGTACAGCTCCGCCTGAATGGCTTCCGTATCCGGAGGGCGAATACAGAGTCTGCGGTGCCTGGTGTACCGGCGTCGTGCAGCAACGCATGCCTTGCGCAGAGTCGTCAGCCCCGGCGACCACCAGTACACCTGGCGCCAGGCGCGTCCGGGCTGGACCCGGGGCATTGCCACGTCACATATTTCGGACATGGCCTCCCGGAACCACTCTGCCTCGTCGTTGATGTCAGCAGGCCTGTCTGGTGATGACACCCAGGCCTGCACGATTGAGGCTTCCAAGAGGAGCTCCCGGTCCAGCTGCATCAGTGCCCACCGCGGACCACTCGGGGCTACCGGCGCGCTCGTGGTCTGGGTGGAGGCGTCAAACCAGATGTACCGGTGGTCGGAATAGGTCTCCACCCCCTCCATTACGCGCCAGTCAACAACATGCTGTGACAGAGCGGGGCTGGCGAACGAAATGTCCACCACTGATTCACCCCGCATCCGCACACACGTGCGGACAGAGCCCCGGTTTAGGATGACCAGGCCTGTCTCCAGAGCCCAGTCCTCCACCATCCTGCCCCGTGTGTCCGTATACCGGGAACCCCAAGCCACATTCTTAGCATTGTCCCCAAGGACGAGCACGGGGAGGGAACCGAATCCGACGACGACGACTCTCAACTCCACAAGGGAGTTGTGGAACTCGGCGAGAGTTCGGTTCGGGGAGAAGTATACCCCTACCACGACAATCTCCCCGAACCGTGCTGCCACGCAACCCCGTCCCCTCTTGACAGCCTCGAGGGATGGGGTACCGGGAAGCCTGAAGGTCTGAGAACCAGTCTTACCAAGGGGTATCGTATTACCCAGTAACTGGGTTGTGGAGATCAGGCAGTCGCTCCATGTAAAATACTGGTATTCAGCTGCATCCGGTTAGACTGGAAGCCGACCCCAACATAGTTGGGAAAAGGCTTGGCTGATTGATTTTTGATTTCCAACGGTCCCGTAGCTGCTTCTGTACTCGTGTATTTTGTCACAATTATCGCAACTGTATCTGTGGTTGCATTATTTCGTAATTTTTGTACCATTTGCTTGAACTTTGAAGCTGGAAACTCCATTGTACATTTAAATAGGTGTGTAAGTAAATAGCTGAGCGTCTCGCTCCGTGCAGGCTCTCAATAATATGGTAATGGCCCGATAAGTCCTTTGTTCCCGGAATGTGGGTCGGATGCGGACGACCAGCCTACATTCGTGTTCTGCGTCTTATGTACTAGGTTGAAAATGTGACTTTGCTTGTGGTAAAGTTTTAAGAAAAAATAGAAAAAAACAGGTATCCCTTATCAACCGTTTGGAAATCTGGACTTACACACACCACAAAACATTATATACAGGGTTATTGGTAAAACACCAACAACCTCTTAAGGGGTGATTGTACTCATCATTATAAACAACTTTTACTATGGGACCAAACCTGAAATCGCAAAAAATCAGCTGTTCAGTGCATTTTGACGAATTATGCTAACATAAATGTACCTACTAAACAGTTGATTTTTTCAGGTTTGGTCCCATAGTAAAAGTTGTTCATAATGATGAGTACAATGAGCCCTTTTTTTTTTTGTGGATGGGAAATCATCAAATAACTTCTCCCGCTCTGGGTGGAGCGGAAGGGCGTGTCAGACTTTTACTGACTAAAACCCACCCGTGTTCCTTCAGTTGCCTATGCCAGGGCCACGGTATCATTTTCAAACAACCCGCGACCCCAGCGGCATCGGCCCTATTGGACCCCATCTCTTGCTGACATCTCTTTGAGGCGCGCGTGGAACACAACGCGCCGTCGACCCGGGCCTGGTCCTCACCGGACGGCGAGCTACCCACTACTCACCGTCCGCAAGCCCGCGCCTACGGTGGCTGGGAATCGGCTATCGATTCCCGCCGCCCAGGGCGTCTCCTGCGGCGACTGAGGGCGTGAGGTTGCCTCTCCCTCACGCGTTCCGCCTCCTCCTTTGCGAGCATTACCGCTTCGCAGAAGGAGGTGACGGCCTCCCATGCACTCTCGCTCCGCACCATGGCCTGGACCAAGCTCGGACGCGAGAGATCGCCGCCGCCGATCGCCTCCGTGAGAACACGGCGGTGCTCTGCCCAAGCCGGGCAGACCTCCACTGTATGCTCCACCGTGTCCTCTAGGCGATCCACACAATGGTGACACCCGGGCGTTTCCTCCCGCCACAATGAGCCCTTAAGAGGTTGTTGGTGTTTTACCAATAACCCTGTATATAACCGCTGTCGCCTTACGTGGTTCATGGGTCAGAGGAAGGGTAAGGGTTTAAAACTGTAGACAGGCCTATATTAAGTACCTATCTAAGACCCATTCAGCTTGCTGCTATTAAGTCAGTTTATAAACCAGAATGAAAATATCGAAATTCTGAAAAAAATAATAATACAGTTAACCATTTATTAAGTTGTATTAGAACTCCTGTTACATGTAACGGCACAGATAAAGCAAAACCATTCATTGACGTCTTATTATACTGACCCTTTCTAGAAAACTTCAAATTTACGTATGTACAGACGCCAGCACATCAAGCTACCCGGGCCGAAACTGTCAAATTTTCCCAATCAACCTTGAACAACCTTGATAAAGTTGAAAAACTATTAAACAAATTTGACAGATTACAGTAGCTTGATGTGCTGGCCATACATACATACGAACATAGATAAACTCACGCCTTTATCCAATGGGAGTAGGCAAAAACTACAGAAGGCCACTTGCTTACATACTAGGTATGTAATGCATACCTTCATTATATTCATAAATATTCATATACATCAAACAATCTGAACTAGTTCACCCCAGTTCATATATGTCTTGTTACGTTACATTTTTTGCCGTACACTGGACGCAAGGAATCGCGTGGCTAGTTAAAGGGAACGGAATCGTTAGCATGCAATCGCGTTCACAAAGCGATAGCAATTGAAGCGTGAACTCAAATAAATGTGTTATATTATGTATGTGTGTCTTAGATCTTTTTGTTGGGGTAGTCGGAAATTGGCTGGTTTCAGGATTTTCAAACGATATGAACAAAGTTTTAAGTCAAAACTACTCAATATCTTCATCCTTAATAGCGTGTCAATAGTAAATGGTCTCGGCCCAGAATTCGGCTAAGTATTTGGCGCCATCACTAAAGTCCAACAGTACCTGTAACGTGCGGTTGACAGGACGATGATGTGTCCCATTGTTTGTGGAACAGCACCACATTTACACTCCCAGGTGGAGTCCGTTATGAATCTGCACCTGGACAGGGATTCCTGGTTTCGGCCAACCTGGATCCAGAATCTGTTTAAAGACTTCCAGGTTACCCAAGGCAACTCATATCTAGGTCATCTTGATCTTGGTCTTTGGTGATCTTTAGCAGGTGGAAGGAATGGTTTGGGTAATGAAACACTGTCTCGCCACAGCTTCAGTCTTTCTTTTGATCGTTCGCCAGTGAATAGGACGAAAGACTTTCACAATAACTGTTTCGCCTTTTCCGCCTTTTTAGCCTTTGTGGCACAAGGATGTTGTCGTTTCGACCATTTCGGCTGTTTTCGCCGGAGCTTGCCACCGCTCTACGAACCACTTGTGGCGCCATTCCTGTTAGTGGATACAGCATTTGAACCGGGGTCGGTTTATTTCCTATTATTGTTTTCCTTCATTTCGTAGATATATCCTATCAATAATGCATAGAATCATGATAGCATCCCCAGACGTTTAACAGAGATAAACTGAATGCCAAAGCACTACTAAAAAGCGAATTTGGCATAAATAGGGATTTGAAGTAAGTTTTGTGTGCCAGACTGCCGCAAGAACAATATTCACTTGAACAACATTTCTCGAAACTAAGGGCGGATTTCACAAATGAAACTGAACGCGACCAGCACATCTAAACTGCGTTCAAGAGCTGTCACTGTCATTATTGTTATGGAATGTTGACACTAACAGCTCTTGAACGTAGTTTTCATGTGCTCATTGCGTTCAGTTTCATTGGTGAAATTAGCATTAAGACGATATTCACTTTCATGACAGTACTTCCCGATCTTGTTTCATTTTGTCAGACATTCTGAGGAAATAATGAGGTATCTCGCGCTAGCAAGGTTTTCCATCTTCACCTATGTTAGGAGGAGGTATTGCAAGGTGTTTGTGCTCCAGTACCCCGTCTTTCCCTGCCTACAGAGCAGGATTGGGATTTGAACTCCATGTTCATGCTCGGGGGACCTTTAGGGCTGCCGCTGTGGGCGCCAAGAGTAGGGTCCAAACTAGACGACAAATTCGGAGGGACAGTAGCATGACCTGATGCGCACCACGAGATGGATAGGAGAAATAATTTTGTTTCCCCAATGTGGTTGAGCCTGTACTCATCGAGATGTGCACACACTATTATTGTTAAGGAAACGGATGTCCCATTGACGTCACGCCCTTAGTTAAGGAAGACGCTTAAGAAAATAGCATTATTTCCAAGAATAATCGCTGTATACATACTGCTGTATATATGGCACTTTAAAGACTGGTTACCCATCCAATACTTGACAGCTCGAGCAGTCTGGCATTTTGGCAAAACCACTTTTACCGAGAATTGGTGAGATAAATATTTGTGATTCGAAAACATGGCATTAAATAAACTTGGTAATACATCACGGGAGTGGCTTGCCAAAAACAATTGAGAATCGGCATAAAGTATGCGTATATACGTATGTATATATACATTACGAGTAGAAGACGATGTACATATTGATATATATTGGGCCTTGAATTATATTGAAGCTTAGACTTTATTTGGGTTAAAATACTTTCTTAGCTATTTTTAAAACTTTTGTAGGTCTTACTTATTTGCCACTTTGTTTTTCGTTCTAGGATTTAGAAGTGCCTGGAGTGTTCCTGGCAGGTCTAATTCTCCAACTGACCAGCGGGGCAATAAGGAATATGCTTGTATTTTTTTTTTCATAATCAATCACAGTAATATAAACCCAAGAAAAATATTAAAAGTGAAATATTACTACTGTTTGTTGCTCAAAAAAATGATTAAACTCCACCAATTTTCTACTACAGTTCAAACGTCCGTTATTGTCGCGGCCATAATGTGACGTCATTTTCCACGATACTGCTTTGTTTACATCTCTTTTTAGCCCTAAATCATATAAATTAATTTTTTTTTATGCTTTATTCAAGCAGAAATCGCACTTACCTACTAACTTACCTTAGTTAGAATTGTAGCTGTTTTCTAAGAAAATATATTTATTCACATGGCTTGAGGTCACTTTCGGCATTTTGGAAGACGACACGTTTTGAGTTTGCGTTCTGTCCCACAAAAAAAAGTAACATAAATAAAAAATAAAAAAAATAAAAGTAAAAATAAAAAAGTAGTATAAATTGTAAAATAAGTATTGCATTAAATAAAAAAATGTTAAAAAAAATAGCAATTTGTTTCGTGACTCCTCATCAGTCGTCTGCCTTTATCCCAATCTATTTGGAGTCGGCCCAACGTGTAAGGGACACGTTGGGCTCCGTACCTCAAAAAGGAAAAGAACGGAACCCTTATCAAAAAGGAAAAGAACGGATCACTCGTGTGTCTCTCTGTCTGTCTGTCTCCCCGTCTGTCACAGCCAATTTGCTCCGAATCTAATGGACCGATTAAATTGAAATTTGGTACACGTATGTATTTCTGTGACCCAAACACGGACGTGTAACGTCAATAAATGAATTTTGAATATGGGGGTCAATTTTGGGGGGGGGGGGGGGGGCAAGTAAGACAATAAAAACAAGTTTTGCAAACTGTACCGTGTGACATATCAAATGAAAGGACTTATTGTGAGGATTTCAAATATATATATTTTATCATTTTAAAATAAGAAGTGTATGGTCTTAAAACAACATGGTCAATCTCTCAATATTGTGCATACAAAGTGAAATTTGCAGTTGGAATGTATTAGAGAACATGTTTTTCAACTACAATGTTAAGTTTGTTCTTGGGATTCATCCCAACTACGGAACCCTTCATTGTCCAACACGAACTTGGCCGGTTTTTTCCATACTTGTCTATTAGTCGTCATCTCGTTTCTTTGGTCTTCCCCTACTCTTATAGCCATCTATATTCATACTCAAAACTCTTCTCATGACATTTTTCTCATTCATCCGCATCACATGCCCATACGACAACTGATTTCCGCACAACTTTTCAGTCACTTTCAAACGTCCTCTTATGTACTCATTTCTTATTGTATCCCAAGGTTTAAATAATAAAAGAGTTCTGAATTAAATGCATATAACAACATTCATTGCGTTGTTAAACGTTGTCAAGCAGACGAATTATTCAAACATACGAAGCAATGGATTAGGAATTTCCTTAAAATTCTTTCGGATTGTAATAAAAAGTGTGTTACGCAATCGGGGTGCTGAGTTGCCTGTTGGAGCATTAGAAACGCCTGGCATAATTCTTTACTCAATATTTAAAAGCTCATAAACATTTACAATATAAAATGATGCCAATCTTATCTATGCCGATTTCCATTACAAGTTTGATAGTACATAGAGCAATCAACTGCAATCGAGTTCTAATAACTAGGCTGTACGGCTGCATGCCGTTGCCCTCGCTTTTTTATGATATTGCGGTTACAAAATGGCGGCCTTATTTCACCTGTTTGCTAACAGTTCATGGTTTTCGTCTGTAGTTTGTCATAAATTAAATTTTGTAATGATGGACATTAAGATTTAAGCAGCTGAAACATTTTTACATAAACTTTGTAGTTTTATGCAAATTTTCTATTATTGAAGGCTGCCCCTTTGCTGGCCCTTTGTTTCTAAACCGACGTTCTTATCCTACTGTAACTACTTACAGTATCTACATATGAGGGGTCTAAGTGCAAATCCGCCTCTGTCCATTAAAAAATAAAATCCCACTATCCACTTTTTAATTGAATATTTCGCATAAGATATTAATGTTTTATTAAATTTATTAAGAGCTCTAAAAACTGTATTTGTTATAAACCCAGAAGATTTCTCCTAAAATTGGAAAATTTATTAAGCCACGGAACGTTTTTTAACTGCTGTGAACATTTTCAGAAACTGGATAGAGGCGGATTTGCACTTAGAACCCTCATATGTAAACATATGACGTCACAAAATCTCCTTAGGGTTTTGTTGAGTACCTACTTACTACTTTCTGTCCAGTTTGAAATTCTATCGCTTATTTAGTCTAGACTAGAACAGATCTGCGTACGTCTGCGTCCTTGTGGACAATGACATATTAGTCGCAAAGACAGCAGCGAATCATACTCGGTTTGATGTCCTCATATGAGATTTTTCAGAAATCATAATATTCATAAAAGTACCTACGTCATGTACCTATTGGATTTGAATGAATGCCAAATAAGTAGGGATAAAAGTATCTGCATTTCAAGAACCTGAATTAGACCTATGCATTTTTGGGACGCGCAAAAGTACGCGAAAAATTATAGGCTCTCACAGGCGCGTTATTATCGGTCGATAATATCGGATGCGTTATTGCGATGATGCGTCCTAATTCTTTGCCACACAGCTACGTTTTTATCGTCCAATATTTCTAACGTGTGCGTGTAACCTACAGTACAGCCCCCACGCTCACACTACACCGTCTCCGGCTACTACTAACGTTACTAGTACCAATGGTATTAACGCAGGTGTGTGTAAGATTGGGCACGCCACAATTGCGGCGATAAGTCCCCTCTTTGAGGAGTGGCTGGAGAGGCGTCACAGCGTCCTCACCTTCCGCCTGACGCAGGTCCTCACCGGACACGGTTGCTTCGGGGGTTCCTGTTCCGGATAAGGCGGGAGGAAACGCCCGGGTGTTACCATTGTGTGGATCGCCCGGAGGACACGGTGGAGCATACGGTGGAGGTCTGCCCGGCTTAGGCAGATCACGTCCGCGTCCTCGCGGAGGCGATCGGCAGCGGCGATCTCTCGCGCCCGGCCTTGGTACAGGCCATGGTACGGAGCGAGAGTGCATGGGAAGCCGTCACCTCCTTCTGCTCCTAATGCTCGCGAAGAAGGAGGCTGAACGCGTGAGGGAGAGGCAATCTTTGCGCTCTCCCGCCCCTAGTCGCCGCAGGAGACGCCCTGGGCGTCGGGAATCGATAGCCGATTCCCGGCCACCGTAGGCGCAGGCTTGCGGATGGCGAGCAATGGGTAGCTCGCCGTCCGGTAAGGACCAGGCCCGGGTCGACGGCACGTTGTTTTCCACGCGCGCCTCAAAGAGATGTCAGCGCTAGCTGAAGGGGCCCGCGAGGGCCGATGCCCGCCAGGGTTGCGGGTTGTTCGAAAGAGTTACCGTGGCCCTGGCACAGGCAACTGAAGGAACACGGGTGGGTTTTAGTCAGTTGAAGTCTGACACGCCCTCCCGCTCCACCCAAAGCGGGAGAAGTTATTTGATGTTTACCCATCCAAAAAAAAAAGGTATGTGTAAGATCGTATGCGTCCTAATACAAAATGTTCTAAGAACTCATATCGGAATATCGCGGGACGGAGGAACGCAAGCGTCCTACTTCTATTGCGTCGTTATTATCGCAGCAGTGTGTAACTTCGTGGCTGTCCTAATATAAAATGTACTGAAAACAAATATCGCAATAACGCATCTGATATTAACGACCGATAATAACGCGCCTGAAAGGGAGAGCCTTAAGAGTAAACCTAAACATAGGTACCTAAACTTTTACCGTATTGTTCATAAAAAAACTCAAACGCTTAATTTTAATTAATAACTGTTTTGTCAATTTCTTTCGAATTATGATTTGTTTGAAAGAAGAAGACAAAACACTTTTTAAATAAAATAGGTATATTATGCGTTTAGTTTTTAGACTTCACACAAAACTTTAAATCTGTTACTAACTCACCATTTTCTTTCATTCATTTACCATGACTAACAAAACCTCTTATAATTCCAGGATGAAAAGCCAGCCGCACCTGCCCCACATATCGGACGAGTACGTGATTCTGTTCCTGCACTCCAACTATTACAAAGTCAAGGAGACGAAGGAAACCATCGAATGTTACTTCACCTTGAGGGCAAACACCCCGGATCTGTTCACCAACCGCGACCCGCTCGCTCCGAAGAACAAGACTATCATGGACATCACGTAAGTTACCTTTCATCATCATCATGAACTACTACAACGTGAAGAAGACGAAGGATACCATTGCATGCTGCTTCACCTTGAGGCCAAACACCCCGGATCTGTTCACCAACAGCGATGCGCTCGCTCCGAAGAACAAACCTATCGTGGATATCACGTAAGTTATCTTTCATCATCATCATTCAGCCAAAAGACCACTGCTGTGTATAGGTCTTCCCCCTATCAGTGAACTGTAAAGTTACCTTTACCTTGTACCCCTAGTACCTACCAACCTCATCCAAATGTCAACTTACAGACGCTTGGACTTGGATTCGTCTAGCGCCCATGTGCTGGTGTGATCCCTGGGGTGGTCACGCCGTGCAATGTGTTCTGGTGCGCCGGTGATGGGGGGTACTTTACCTTGTACCCCTAGTACCTACCTACCTCATCCAAATGTCAACTTACAGACGCTTGGACTTGGATTCGTCTAGCGCCCATGTGCTGGTGTGATCCCTGGGGTGGTCACGCCGTGCAATGTGTTCTGGTGCGCCGGTGATGGGGGGTACTTTACCTTGTACCCCTAGTACCTACCTACCTCATCCAAATGTCAACTTACAGACGCTTGGACTTGGATTCGTCTAGCGCCCATGTGCTGGTGTGGTCCCTGGGGTGTTCACGACGTGCAATGTGTTCTGGTGCGCCGGTGATGGGGGTATTTTACCTTGTACCCCTAGTACCTACCTACCTCATCCAAATGTCAACTTACAGACGCTTGGGCTTGGATTCGTCTAGCGCCCATGTGCCGGTTTGGTCCCTTTTTTTTTTGTGGATGGGAAATCATCAAATAACTTCTCCCGCTCTGGGTGGAGCGGAAGGGCGTGTCAGACTTTTACTGACTAAAACCCACCCGTGTTCCTTCAGTTGCCTATGCCAGGGCCACGGTATCTTTTTCAAACAACCCGCGACCCCAGCGGCATCGGCCCTATTGGACTCCATCTTTTGCTGACATCTCTTTGAGGCGCGCGTGGAACACAACGCGCCGTCGACCCGGGCCTGTTCCTCACCGGACGGCGAGCTACCCACTACTCACCGTCCGCAAGCCCGCGCCTACAGTGGCCGGGAATCGGCGCCGGTTTGGTCCCTGGGGTGGTCACGGCGTGCAATGTGTTCTGGTGCGCCGGTGATGGGGGTACTTTACCTTGTACCCCTAGTACCTACCTACCTCGCCCAAATGTCAACTTACAGACGCTTGGACTTGGATTCGTCTAGTGCCCATGTGCTGGTGTGATCCCTGGGGTGGTCACGCCGTGCAATGTGTTCTGGTGCGCCGGTGATGGAGGTACTTTACCTTGTACCCCTAGTACCTACCTACCTCGTCCAAATGTCAACTTACAGACGCTTGGACTTGGATTCGTCTAGCGCCCATGTGCTGGTGTGGTCCCTGGGGTGGTCACGCCGTGCAATGTGTTCTGGTGCGCCGGTGATGGGGGTACTTTACCTTGTACCCCTAGTACCTACCTACCTCGCCCAAATGTCAACTTACAGACGCTTGGACTTGGATTCGTCTAGCGCCCATGTGCTGGTGTGGTCCCTGGGGTGGTCACGCCGTGCAATGTGTTCTGGTGCGCCGGTGATGGGGGTACTTTACCTTGTACCCCTAGTACCTACCTACCTCGCCCAAATGTCAACTTACAGACGCTTGGACTTGGATTCGTCTAGTGCCCATGTGCTGGTGTGATCCCTGGGGTGGTCACGCCGTGCAATGTGTTCTGGTGCGCCGGTGATGGAGGTACTTTACCTTGTACCCCTAGTACCTACCTACCTCGTCCAAATGTCAACTTACAGACGCTTGGACTTGGATTCGTCTAGCGCCCATGTGCTGGTGTGGTCCCTGGGGTGGTCACGCCGTGCAATGTGTTCTGGTGCGCCGGTGATGGGGGTACTTCACCTTGTACCCCTAGTACCTACCTACCTCGCCCAAATGTCAACTTACAGACGCTTGGACTTGGATTCGTCTAGTGCCCATGTGCTGGTGTGATCCCTGGGGTGGTCACGCCGTGCAATGTGTTCTGGTGCGCCGGTGATGGAGGTACTTTACCTTGTACCCCTAGTACCTACCTACCTCGTCCAAATGTCAACTTACAGACGCTTGGACTTGGATTCGTCTAGCGCCCATGTGCTGGTGTGGTCCCTGGGGTGGTCACGCCGTGCAATGTGTTCTGGTGCGCCGGTGATGGGGGTACTTCACCTTGTACCCCTAGTACCTACCTACCTCGCCCAAATGTCAACTTACAGACGCTTGGACTTGGATTCGTCTAGTGCCCATGTGCTGGTGTGATCCCTGGGGTGGTCACGCCGTGCAATGTGTTCTGGTGCGCCGGTGATGGAGGTACTTTACCTTGTACCCCTAGTACCTACCTACCTCGTCCAAATGTCAACTTACAGACGCTTGGACTTGGATTCGTCTAGCGCCCATGTGCTGGGTTGGTCCCTGGGGTGGTCACACCGTGCATTGTGTTCTGGTGCGCCGGTGATGAGAAAAGGGTCCGATGACGAACAGCCGCGACGGGTTCGCGGTGAGTGCTAACGCGTGCCCGTGTTTCCGCCACAAGCGGCAGAGGAGGACACCGTGGAGTTTTAGTGGGTTGGAGTCCCACATAACTGTACTATCTTTCCGTGGTAGTGCAGTATTAATAAGCATTTCTCCACGCAAAAAAAGGCTGCGGCATAACACCCTGTCCTCCGCTCTTCCGCATCCAGTCTGTCCCAGCCAGCTTCTTAAGGTCGTCGGTCCATCTAGCTCGGAGGCGACCCACACTACGCTTGCCGATACGCGGTCTCCACTCCAGGACTCGTCTGCTCCACTGGCCATCGGTCTTTTGACAAACATGGCCAGCCCATGCCACTTCAGTTTGCTTACTCCGCAAGTTATGTCGGTTACTCCGGTTCTTTTACAAATAACTTAATTACTGTTTTTATCCTTCGAAGAAAATCCGTACGTAACCCGCTCCATAGCGCGCTGAGCCCTTATGACATACGGTGTCCACGTTTCGACACCGTATGTCATAAGGGGCAGTACGCACTTATTGAAAACCTTAATCTTCAAACATCGCGGGATACCTGTAACGAGACGACTTGACGATGTTTTCCAAACGCTGCCCCACACAACCGGATGCTTCCGTCGGCTTCTTTCTCATACTTATGTATACCGAGCTGGATGACTTGCTTGATAATGCTTGATAATTTCTTGCTAATGCCTGCGTCAATTTATATTTACATACAATACACGTTAACCACTGTATTAATTGCCTTTTTACATGATTTTGTACACAAAGGTAGGAAACTTCCGGCAAAATGTGGGTCAATGTGGTTTAACTTGCATATATTCTAATAACTTTACTAGCTGGATTCATCAGTACCTACTAATCTGTAGGGTCTATAAATGGAATTCAATAGATGGTAGATTTCTATAAATTTTCGTGCCTATTTTGTATCAAATAAAAATCGTTCTCTTTTTCTTCCGGTTGTCAAGATGAGTATCGACATCAACCATAAGCACGACAGGAAAGTTAGGCGCACCGAAGTCAAGTCTCAGGATGTGTACCTGAGATTGCTTGTAAAACTGTACAGATACTTGGCTAGGTTCAATACGATTATTCATGAGACGCATCAACCGACCTCCGCCATCGACGTCGCGGTTGGCTCGTCACATGAAGAAGCCTACTTGCGAGGGCACGATTGCCGTCGTGGTGGGTGCAGACATCGTTGGTGATGCTACCAGCATCACCAACGATGTCTGCACCCTAATTGCGTAACACTCTATCGATCGGAATCTGAATCATTTTGAAGCAAATTGCTAATCCATTGCTTCATATGTACGAAAAATTTATCTGCTCGACAACATAAAAAACGCAATGAATATTGTTGAACTGTCAAAATGAAACAGATTCCGATTGATAGTGTGTTACGCAATTGCTCCGCAGGCTCTACAAAGTGCCTAAGATGTCAGTCGCCGCTCTGCACGTCACTCAAAAGGCATCTTGGCTGCTGGACGAGAGATCCTGACTTTCGATCAACTGGCTCACGCACTCGAAACCCTACGTGCGCACAAAGGGACACGAGCGCGCGCGGCCTAGCCGTCGTTCTAACGTGTAATCTTTAAATATAAGGACAACAAATGTAAAAAAAAAAATAATCGAGAGTATCAAGATCCTATATTATGGAGCTGATATCATATGTATACATGTTTTACCTATACCACTTCTATCTAGTCAAGTTATTATGATAATTATAAGAAGTTACCTCTCACTAATAAGTAATCACTGTCGTTACAGCGGTCAACAGAATCAAAACCTATTCACTTCTCATATCTATCTGAGCTGGGTCTACTATAGAAAGTGTCAAGCATTCTTGTCAAGCTGATATCTTGTTTGCGTATCTCTTCATTATATCTCTCTATTTAATAGTTTCGTTTGTCCCTTAGGGAGGTAGAGAGTAACAGCCTCATTCAAAGGCGTAATATCATGCCTTGTAAATGAAGCTGTTTTCTTGAAAGCATATTTCACTTTCCGAGTCATATGTATTTTTTATCTTTGTAGATACCGTATCAAAATCCAGAAAGTCCGTATAATCTTAACTTTCACGTTGTAATATAGTAGTTGATATCATCAATATACACGTGCATTCTTGCATACAGTTGCAATAGAGGAATATTCTCACCTGAAAATCTATACGGTCACAATAATTATTGAAAAGTTTTCATACTATCTTCTATCCTTTGCAGGCACATGGTGGGTCTACCACTCAAGACTACGGAGGGCTACCACGTGCTTCTCTACCGGCTTTCAGAGTTCGACTACAGCAAGCTAAACTTCGCTGATGCAGTCCGGATGTTCTGCATGTTCAACGATGTCAAGTTGTCTGAAGACCGCTTGTCTGAAGGTTATATCGTCATCTTTGATATGAAGGGCTGCAGTCTTGGTCACTTGACCAGGGTCACGTTGCCAGCGCTTAGAGCTTTTATGCATTATATTCAGGTTGGTTTAATTTGTATTTTTATTTGTACTTAAACAACTGGCGAAATGTGGGTGTACATAGGTACACCTCTGCCTAACCCTTTGTGGGAGCAAGGCGTGATGTTATGTTATGTTTGTACCTACTCGATTTCTGAAAACTAAAACGTGAAAGTTACATTGTTTACCAAAACCTTACAATACAACCATTCTTCTTCCAGAACGCCCACCCGTGTCGTCTAAAGAAGATCCACGTCGTACACACGGTCTCCTTCATCAACCAGGTCATGTGCCTAGTGAAGCCGCTCATCCACTCCAACCTCCTCAACCTCCTAAACTTCTCCTCCGAGGGACCAGAGTCCATCGTCGACAAGGAACTCCTGCCGGAAGACTTTGGAGGACCTCTCCCTCCTGTGAAGCAACTCCACGAAGAACAAAGGAAAAACATGGAAGATAACTATAGGGAATGGCTGATTGAGACAGAAATCTTTAAGGCTGATGAGAAAAAGAGAATCAAGAAACCTAGTAAAGGAATGTTCGCTAGCTTCACCAGTAGTTTCAAGAGTCTGGATATTGACTGATTGATAAGGTTCCTTGTCTATGTCGCGCTAGGGACCTGAGAGTTTCAGTTTCGCGTTTGAGTAGTGCCTTTTTGTTTCTGGAATGTTCTTCAGGATTATAGGTAATTTTATTTTTTAAATAAGACCTTTTAGGAGCATCGAGGTGGCATGTAAAAACGCTCTGTCCTTAGTCTATTGTATTTATATCTTCGTGTTGAATAAAGTCGTTTATTCTGACTAGTAAGCTGAATTTTAGTGTCAAATTTAATTAATGTTTGAAAATTACTGACATATAATTTTTGCATCATGAAACTGTTGTAGTACATAATATAGTAAGTACTAAGTATCTCTCATCTCTGAGTTATTCTGATTATCTTGTAGTTTTCAAAGTTTTCTAAATGTATCTTGTATGATTGTTATTTCTTTATTTTGTAAATTTTTATACAGGTTGTGATTCAAAACTTGTATTGTATATCAAATTACTATTTTATCGAAACTGTCCTAATTTTAGATTTAGGTACTTTTTTGTGTTTAACATTTATTGGTAGGTATTGTCTTTGTAGTATTTTTATTAGATTTTATTTAATTATATTTTTTTCATTGCTCAATATTAAATTTTGATTTTTGGACATGTGGTTTTGTTTTGAAATGTTATATGAATTAGTTATAAAAGGAATTCTTGGTGTGGTGCAGGGTTCTCTTGTGATCGTGTAAATACAGAATGTTTTATCCATTATAACACGTAGAACGTGACTTTTTTATTAAAAGTTACCATATTTTTATAGAAATGTTGTACGGTAAGGCATCGCTTTGTACATATTTAGGCACTACTAGTGATTCTATGCTATGTTTAAAACTACGCTTATGTTACTTTTTAAAAGTTAAATAAGAAAAATACCTATCTACTGTTGCAGTCTTTTCAAATTTAATTTTTTTATAATGTTGTATAATATCAATGTGTGACAATATTATGCTTAAATGTAACAAGCCAAATCGTTATATATTTATAGGTATATTGTAAATAGTCAAATAAAGTTATTCTACATCTATCTGATAGTTTTACTAAACGTTTTAGAGAATTCGTGTCTCGTTTTAATCTTGATTTTACACATACCATATTTATTTGTATTAAACATTACCAAGCTAGGCTCTAATCACACAGGCACCAAATAACCATAATATATCAATAAATACAATTAATAACCTAATTTACGGAAAACAATAACCCGAACTGAAGAGCTTATTAATTATTATCATTCGATAAGGTGCAATAACTTGATTACTGTCACTCAATCAGAATCAGTAGACGATCAACAATATGAAATATAACAACTGGTCATCTATTACAAATACATTTAGGAATATCTTCAAAAGTGTGCTGTCAATATTCATATGTGCCAAGATATTCAAAAATAAAAATATTTCTAATATAGACACTTTGCCTAGTCATTGGAGTGTCAATGAAAATGATAATATTTCTGTTCATGTGCAAACTGATGACGAGCGAAAAAGTGTGTTTTTTATTGAATTTTCTGAAAGAGTTAATGTTAGTAATAATTCTAGAGACTATGCAGGTAATGGTGGAGATGACAGTATGGTGTATAGTAATAGTGATGTGATTGTTGACGATGATGGAATTGAAACTGTATGTGATGGTGAAGATGGAAGCAGTTATTATAGTAATGCAGTAAGTATTCATGTTAATAAAAGAATAGAAGCACAACCACCAATGCTGAAATAGCATTTTCGCATACATATATCATAATGAATAATTTAGACTAAAAGCCAAGGAATAAAAATACTAAATTTAGTAGCGTAAAGTTAATTTTTAATTGCACCTCACTATTTTTCGACTAGATCATTGCGAACATTTTGGATGAAAATGATAGCTTGAACAGTTGGTAAGCGCTCGCTAACGCCCGAACCCAATAACCAATCTGTCAACAGTTTTGGCATACTGGAGATAAAAAACCCTATCTGTCTATGGTTTTTACATCCCAATAATCTAAGACAGATAAAACAAAAGAACACAAACGAACGAAAGGAACGTAAGGGCAGATAGACCATTTCAGACACCAGTCTACATGGTCTTCACATGAACTGACCAAGATTATCTCTGGACTAATAGTGACTGAGACCTCTGAGTTTGTTTCGGCCTTTCTTCTCAGAGCAGTAAAAAAAAAAAAAAAAACTCAGGAAACGCCGACATAATCTAGTTAAAAAAAAAAAAAAAAAAACACGATTGACGTGTAAAAGTGTTTGTACAAACCTACTTACAGAAATAAAATCATTTATCAAACCATCTGTCATTTATAGAATTGTCTATCATCAATAGCGTATGTCTTTAACTGAAAATAGGTTATTGTGTTTGGCTTTGACCGTAAGTAGAAAAGGAATTTGCTTGAAAATAGCTTAACATTGTCCTTCCTTGACTATACCAGGCCTACCCCAAAGTGGTATCAAACATTCGCATGCACCTTGATTATACGAGTAGTTACAGGTAGGTTAACAAATGACAGGCGTCAGAAGACTAATTATGAGGAGTTCCGGATTCGTGATCGAGATTAGGGCTTAGAGAATTGACTTAATTTATAGACCTTAAAGCTATGTTTACGAATACTGAAACTAAGATCCTTCCATAGTTTTCCTTCGTACCACTACCTACACTCGTGACATTAGAATTTACTTGAAAGCTTTCACAGGAAAAAACGGATTTCTCTGTTTATTTTCAAGCGTCTACTAGCAAATTAATAAACATAACAACCAGGCGAAAATATAAATACCTAGGTACTCGTCCCAGTTGGACTTTAATTGAAGAACGCCCTATCACAACAGATAATAATAATCATTAATTTAATAAACAAAGTCACTTCGAAGTGTTAAAGTTACCGGAAAAATACTCGCGGATGCTCGAGTTCTTTTTAAATATCACTGAATAAGCAACTAAATTTACGAGTATACTTAAGGCGACGATAACCGACTTTAATGATTTTAAACCGAAGATCATGTCTAAACGAATAGTATTAATGATTTGAAAAAATATATATTAAAATTAGAGCATTTTCTTAATAAATTAATGTGTGAATATTTTAGATTATGTTAATATCACCTAGTCCTACATAGTTCATTTGTAAAGTTATGTCTAACGCGGAGAAAAAACTGCTTGCTCGCAAAAACTATCAAGCGTATTTTTATGAAACCTTAAAGATAATTTAATTTAATTAAAGAAATTTTAAAGATAATTTAATTATTTATCTTTTAGTATACGTGTTTCAACATACCTTTTGTTTTATGTATAATAAATTAATAATGCGTCTAATTTGGGACAGCGCTCCTTGATGGGCGAGTCCTATTACTGGGTGGACGTACGACGCGTTGGGTAAGCTCAGCACAGAACACGCAAGCTAACCACTTAAAGCCGTTGGCACTTATCTGCTGCGTCTTAAAGTCAATATTGATATAATAACTTATTCAATGAAATTTAAAAAGTGCTCGAGCATCCGCGAAGATTTTTCCGTTTGGTGGAGTCTGATCTTAACACGGGTACCGGTAGAAGGCGCCATCTATGGGCAACTTAAGACTTTTCTTACAATCAATTAGATAGAAATTAGAACAAAGTAAAAACCTATTTCGATCTAGACATAGACTAAATGAGAAAACTTAATATTTGAAAAAAAATATGGTACATACATAAAAATATTTAAATATTATGAACTATTTTGATTAAAAAAAAAAAAAAACAAAATGCCCTGTAAAGATGATTATTAAAGCAAAAAAAAAACTATAAAGTACTTCAATTTTATTTTCAACCTTCATTCGTTGACTGTCGCAATCCTTTTAAAAGCCTTAAATTTTTTCTTAAAGCGTGTAACGATTCTCCAAAACGCTATCTGAGTACAATAAAAGAGAAAACCCTTGTAAGGCCACCCGACGGCGAAACGTCATAACAGTTCACGGAATCAGAATCAGAGCGTCTGGCTGTATTAATTGGTCGGTGTCACAAGCTTCATTACGTTATAGACGGCGTCCGAGTGACTGATAGCCAAATAATGAACTTGGTCGAGAAGGACCACTAAATCAACAAGAGCAGAAGGACCATTCCCATTGTGCTTTGACATGCGGTAGCCGCATGCGTCACTGAACGCACCTTCAAACGCAAGTTGAAAGCATTATTTATAACGCTTCGGTAGTAAGTTAAGCTTTAGGACTGTATTGTTTAAATTGAAATACAGGCTGAAATATCAGTAATCTCAAGTGGTAACTTGATACCTACTGGAAAATACCTAAAATATATATACCTAACTAAGTATATAAATCTAAGTACGAAAGGAATATAGAACAAAAGCACCATATTCTGTAGTTCGTAATCGGTCAATCTACCCAGCCTTGTCCCAACTATGTTGGGTCGGTTTCCAATATAACCGGAACCAGCTGAATAACAGTATTTTACTAGGAACGACTGCCTATCTGACCTTCACAACCCTCCAAATCGTATTACTGGGTAATACGACACCCCTTGGTTAGACTGGTTGTCAGACTTTCGGGCTTCTGACGACCCGTAATGACTGTCAAAGGCTTAAAGTGCTTTCCGAGGCACGGAGGAGTCTCGGTATGTAAAGATGTTCACCCGTCCGCGGACCAACCTCGGCAAGCGTAGAAGATGGATCGACCCGTGTGGCTGTTATTGCTTAGCCACGAGCTCCAATCTGGTTCAAAGTTCGCGATCTGGTAGGGTTGCCAAAGTAGGCCTGCTGAAGTTTTATCTGCTTAGGGAGGCGTCGGTAGAGCGGTGAAGCAGCGGCGACGGCGGCGGCGCTCCATTGAGGCGGGCGGCGGCGCAAGTGCGGCGAGTGACGCGCGCCGCGCCTCGCGCACGCGCCCGACTATCGAGCGGCATGTGCCTCTCGCAGCCGGCCGACCGCTCCGCCCGACCGATTCACACTTTTTTATTTTCCCACCGAACGCAACCACCGCTGTGACATCCCCATTTTCACACAAAAGTCCGCTCGAAACGTGACCGGGATCACAGCCCGCGTTCGGCGGGCCTCATCGTCATCTCCGCTTTTCAACCCGTCCCCGTCGATACCAAAATGGCAGGACGACGGGTCCGGGGCCGCGCGCGAGTCCGCCTCTGACCGAGGGGTGTTGTTCCTCAGCAGTGTCTCGTTATATAAATGTTAGGCAAGTTGAGCTCGGAGTGGCCACGACGAGGTGCATCTGTTGTTACACGAACTAAGTCCCGTGCTGTGCCTGGAGCCCATGTACCCGCGACTCCACACCACTGACCTGTGAGTACCACTACACCTCAATACTCGACGTGCTACTTACTGCACGCGCTTCTAACGTAATCCTAACTACAATGCTGGTAAAGCCAGCACTTGTTTGGTAATCGCATTCGAGTTTCGCTTTTATCGATCGGATCGTTATCCGGAGCGAGTGGAAATTGTTTTGTATTTCCTTTTGTGGTGGGATTTTGTGGGTTCATGAGAAAATAACGAGGTCTGTGGTGTTGCAGGAGACATTGTAACATGGCGATAGTTCATCTGTCAACACCACTCGGTCGCACGTATTGATCAATATCCTTATTGTTTTTGGAAGCTCTCATTTGATGAAAGTCGTAATATGAATGACCTTCTGCTATCGAAGTTACACGAACCAATATTATCGATAGAATATTTGATAAGTCTGTGTAATTAGAAATAGATTTACTTGAACGTTTCAATTTCGACTAAATGTAGGGTATATGTTGTGGATAATATAGCTTGTGAGTAAGTAACCTGTAATTAATAAGTCTGTCGTAAGTAATTTTTATAATCTTAGACGAGTATCATAAACTATTCCTTACTTGTGACGGTACTAATAGCAATCATGTTCTGTATTAAAATATTCACCACACTAAGGGCCGGTTTTTTGATCCGTAATTAACTCAACCAATGGTTAAACATAGTAACTAATGGTTGAATTTTGGCTAAATGTGAAAGGCTAAACATGAATGAGTTATGCCATTAGTTACTATTTTTTAATATGAATGAGCTAGCATGCCTTTCACATATAGTCAAAATTAAACCATTAGTTACTATGTTTAACCATTGGTTGAGTTAACTACGGATCAAAAAACCAGCCCTAAGATGAAAGACAATATAAAAATGTGCAATAGCCGGCAGTTTAAGCTAAGAGTAATTTAAATTGCATCTTGATTGTATTATAAGTAACACATAGCAGTTTTCCTTGAACCCATACTCAATAGTTATGTACTATAGAACTAAAATACTCCATAATAAAGCAAATTACACACAAGAAAACCAGAAATTCTCAAGACATGTTCAAGATTTCTTAGATTTTGAAGCAGATCTAGACACAACGCCTCTTAAATATCCAGCATCTTCGCGTAACTTACAAGTCGCAGACATCCAGTCTCATTGGCTAGTCAATGATGAGTCAGTCTCAAATGGGGCAAATTATATGAATGCCTAAAGTTGTTTATTCAGTCTCCAGACTCTAGCTTAAGTTGGATCGGTAGTGGTTTTCTGGTATATACGAGATTGCCACGCCCCCACTGTAGTTGGCATCAGGCCGACCGCTTCCCCCGTCCCCGTTTTTATATCCACATAGTTTTTGTACTGATTTCATATAAAAAATAACCTAGATACGAGTTCGTAATGAATCTCGCAAGCTTGGTACAAGTCTTCCTCTCTCTGTACTGTACGTACTTGGATGTAAGGATTAAAAATTATTGTTCATATCCTTACATAATTTTGTTGGCTGTTGTTCAAAATTACTCATGTTTGATATTTCATATTCCATCTCCTTCTCATGGATAAGTTAAAAAGAGTAGGTACTTTTCGTAATCTGTTGACGCATCAATGGCGTTAGGTACGTTAAAACAAGCTCTAAGCTATCTTTATTTAAAAAAAAATCCTTAGTTTTCGATCTCGATTATAATCTGATAGTCAAATCTAGTTTTATGTTGACATTCATAACCGAGCATCAATCTAGAAAACGCCTACGACTTCTAGCTTGCTACCATGCAAAATACTTATCTATACTAAAATAATAAAACTAAACTGAAGTTTGTTTTTTCGTTTGTTTGTTTGAACGCAGTAATCTCTGGAGCTGCCTGACGGATTTGGAAAATTATTTTTGTATTTGATAGCCCAATTCTTAAGGAAGGTTAGAGGTTATAAACATCACGCTACGGTCTTTAGAAGCCAAGCAAAATGAAAAAAGTCCGGGCGGGAAAAGTGGCTGTTATTTTAGTACATATATTGTAGTTTCTTACGACTTCCACGCGAACAAAGTCGCGGACAGAAGATAGTACAACCTTAAATCAAATCTTTGCCATGAAACACATCATGTAGGTACTGCACGTATAAAGTCGGGACGCTTAAAAGCTTCGTCGAAATGAGTCCATTCATAAGTTGTTTCACCTACGAGAGTGAGACACAGCTATATACGATTACCTTCATCACTCTTCATGCAACACATTTCCACCTAGTTTGGGCAGTGTTATAGCGCTCGCCTCTATATCCAATAAGCGAAGTTGACTGCACTTTTACGTTCATCGCTCCGTTCTTATACTTACAAGGGCTTCTTCTACATTGTTATAGAACGATGGTTGTTGAATTTTAGTGATCGTTTTATTTTTCGAAGGCTATATTGGATAAGTCTCAAAGATTGGATGTTGTTGGTACAGACTTATAGGAAGTAGAGGACCATTTTAGGTCAATAGATGTGGTCTGTTGACTTTCTTTGATGTTGAGGTCCTGGGTTCGATTCCCAGGTCAGGCAATGGGGTTTTCCATCAAGAATTTCTTAGTAGATTAGCCCGGAGTCTGGACTGGATTTGTGCCCGGTTGATGGCAATAGGCTCGCCACCTATTACATGGAACTTAAACATAACTGGCGAAATGTGGGTGTACTAAAGGTGGTGTACCTTTGTCTGTCTAACCCTTCGAGGTTACAGGCGTGATGTTATGTGTCTGTAGATGTAGACATTCTGATAGCTAGAACTGAAATTTAAACCCTTGCCTTCTTCAAGGATAAAACGGCAAATATCGGAAGTATAAAAACTTATTTATTCAAGCTTATCAGGGTAGCCACATAAAATCAGAATCAAAGAACAATATACAAAATAAAATGGGTCGTTGTGCCCAGCTCGCTCCGAGTGAAATATTCAGCGGTTATCACGCGACGCGGCCGGTTGCTTGCTGAGGAGAACGTCAGAAAATTGTGTCATATCCATAGTTTACAATTCGTGTTTCTGGCTTACGAATATGTTTTCTGTAAAACAAAAAAAACAAAACGTTTGGTAATGTTTGCTGCTTGGATATTCTGAATCGGAATCGGGCCAAACCTAAAATGGGATATTTATTAGTAGGTATAATTAGTATATATAAAGGATTTCACGTTTATCATATTGGTAAATATTGTGTTTATTTTACAACATTTTTATTGGAACTAAATAAATTAGGAAACCTCATTGGAAACGAACCAAGATTCACACAACCATTCCATCCCCATTTTAGTAGGCTTATCTAAAAATCGATGCACAAATACAGATTATTACTTGCAAATGACCCTTCTTCAAAAACCTTTATAAACACTTTTTTTGACAAGTTTCTTAAACCCCATTCATTTGTGCTTAACAATTTCTTATCCTCAATCTATTCCGTCTTTGAGCCGACAGTTAGCAAAAAAGCGAGGATTATGACCCCCTCCCCTGCAGCCATTAGCGTCGTGGTCCACATCAGTAAATTGATGGATTGTCGCGAAGACATCTTCAAGATATTTGCCCGTGAATGCGGTTCCATCTGGCATGACTGCTACTATGAGAATTTCGGTTACGATTGAAATGTTGTTATTGAAATGTTGCTCCATTTGTGGAGAGTATTTTGTGTTTTTTTTTTTGTTATGAGTAAATAATATAGTCTACTAGTACTAAGATAAAAAAATTACCGTAAAAATTTTGTCCGTACCGTAAAAAGTGAGCTTGAAGTCAGTTACTCTCTATTTATTAGTTATTGGCGCGGATTCTTTTGTTCACAAACTAAACTAAAGTAAATTTCAGTAAGAAAACGACAGACGATTAGTTTACTCCTGTCAATTTAAGATACTCTTATACAAGTTTAGACGTGATTAAAAAAATTGCTACTAAAAATACGTCTATTTACGTCAGGCGCTGACTAATTTGACAGGAGTAAACTAATATTTATCTTCTGTCCTTTTCTTAACGAACTAGAAAGAAAAAGATGCACTGAACTTAAATTTAGCTTGTGAACAAGGGAATCGGCGCGATACTCTTTGGTCAGTTGTCCATCCACCTATTATCCCTAGTACCTATAAGTTTTAGTAAAAAAAAAAAAAAACAGAAAATCACTTTCACATTCTCAAGCATAATTTTCGTTCTTTTAAAATTAAAGGCGCGATAGCAGAATCAATATTGGCAAAATGTTTACAAACAACCCCAACAGGATTTCACAGAAATTACGATAATTCAATTCTCGTAACTGACCTTGCAAGCACTGACCGTCCCGCGTCCGACACCCGACCGGAAAATGACTTTCAACGCTGCATCCCGATACCTAGATTATGGCGCTCCATGGGATACGAATGTGTGTCAGGGGCACGCACTTAATTAACGACCGGGATGATATTCTGTTTACTCTCACCGACACACGTGGGTGATGGATTTGAATTTAGAATGGGGTAGTGAATTTAAATGAATGAGAAAAATCTAAAATTATTCTTTGTGATAGAAGTTTATGTAAAAATTACAAGAAAAATAAAATGATGTCTCTTAGCACACTTTTTTATATAATGGTACGGAACCCTCGGTGCGGGAGTCCGACTCGCTCTTGACCATTTTTTTTGTGTAGGTGTCTCGTATTCTAAGCTTGACTGCAGCGTGCAAGATCCTAGATTCGATGCTCAGATCAGGCTAAAATGTAGAACGGTTTTCTGCCGTTCTGAACTATTCTACATTCTCACTTTTTATAAATGACTAGCTTCCACCCGCGTGTTCGCCCGCGTGGTATGTCGATAAAAAATAGTCCATGTCCTTCCCCAGGGTTCAAAGTATCCCCATACCAAATTACATCAAAATCGGCTCAGCCGTTTAGTCGTGAAAGCGTAATAAACAAACTCTCGTTTGCATTTATAATATTCTTTAGGAGTAGCTGTGCCCCGCGACATCGTTCGCGTGTAAGTTGTTAGTTACACAATATACTATTCATTAAAACTCCCCTACCCGCTGCGTTGCATCGCCCGCCCGAGCTCGAGCACAATTCATTCTTCATTCATTCTTTTTCTAAAATAAAAGTTATTCCCTGTAACATCAGCTATCTGCCAGTGAAAGTTGCGTCGGTCTAAAATCGGTCCAGCAGTTTCAGAGATTAGCCGGAACAAACCGACAGACAGACAAAAAAATTAAAAATTGTTTTTTTGTTATATGTAAAAAGCAGTTATTTTGGACTTGAAAACAGCACTTTAATTTCATTTATTTGTATATAATACAGATAATACCTAAACCAATTAAAAAAAACTTGTCGCAGATGATCTTATCGAATTCTTATCTTATCTAATACCTTACTTCACGAATAAGAGCTTTATTTGGTTCAAAACTAATCAAGCACACCCGAAGCACACATTAAAAAAAAAAACTGGCCAAGTGCGTGTCGGACTACGCACAATGAAGGGTTCCGTAGTTGGGATGAATCCCAAGAACAAACTTAACATTGTAGTTGAAAAACATGTTCTCCCATACATTCCAACTGCAAATGTAAGTTTGTATGCACAATATTGAGAGATTTACCATGTTGTTTTAATACCATAGACTTTTTATAAGTTTTCCTGTTATCTATAGATATTGAACTATATTCTGTATTTTTTAGGCTCAGTAATTTCGGAGATAAGGGGGGTAAATTTTCGTCTATTTTCTTAAATAACTTTAAAACTATAAAATAAAATATTTGAAACCCTCACAGTAAGCCCTTTCATTTGATATGTCACACGGTACAGTTTGCGAAACATTTTTTTATATTTTCGTATTTGCTCCCAAAATGGACCCCCATATTCAAAATATCCTATTATTTACGTTACACATCCGTGTTTGGGTCACAAAAATTCATACGTGTACCACGGTTCATTACATTCGGTGCAAATTGGCTGTACAGACGGATAGACAGACACACGAGTGATCCTATAAGGGTTCCGTTTTTTCCTTATGAGGTACGGAACCCTAAAAAATGATAAACTTTATCTCTAAACCTTTCAAAAATCTTTTCTTAACGGTATCAGATCCAATACATTAGTAGTGGTCGTAACAGAATCTCTGAGTACCGACGTCGGAGAAAACTGCTACGTCTAGACATCTTGAATTACTCGTCCATACATTTGACGACATTTAGTAAAATCTCACTCGTTCTCAGAGGTTGGGTTTAAAAAGTTTGCAAGTTGGCAGTCTGGGTATTTGTTTGTGCGAGAATTTAAATTAAGAAGACGATAGTTTATTTTCAGTGTTAGTCAGAAGTTTGTTCTTTAGTGTTTTTTATCTGCCACGCCACGAGTTAGTTCTATGGCTGCAGAATTATACTTGTTAATGAGATGCAGAAAGGTTATTATGATCCAAAAAGTGAAGTTTATGAAAGTGATCCAATATTTATAAGAGTATCATCGACATTGAAGGTGATATAGGCAAAGATTTAAAATGTTAGATTTGCCCTCAGGCACGAACGAGGATGAACACTTCGACGCCGAAGTGTCCTTTTGTTTTGTATTTATTTATATAGTTAGGCAGTTAATCATTTAATTTAGTAAGTACGTATTGTAAAATTATTATAATTGTAAAACAGCATAAAAAATAAATTTCTATTGTTACCGACCTCTAGGAAGTCGATCGACAGTTGAGAGAGTAGCGTTCTATGACAATCAAGTCAAGACTTGATTTGGTGTCAAAAAGAAACAGAAATGTCACTATCTTTTAACGCGGTAGGGCGAATCTATCGATTTAAATCTTTGGATAGGCAGGTAAGTTTGAAACCTAACTAAAGAAAGTTACACTTGGCGGTCACAGAAAGTAACTAGAAAAAAAAAACTTTTTAATAAAGGTGCAGCCTCTAATTACCCCGACACACCGCTCACTTACACTCCATTGCGGCATATAAAATACCTAACTAAAGAAAACTCTACACTTGGTGGTCACATAAAGTAACCAGGCAAAAAAAAAACTTTTAATATAGGTACAGCCTCTAATTACCTACTCCCCACACCTTACATGTTACACTCCATTGCGGCAAATAAAAAACGCAAGACTGCCGCCTTCTACTAAGTTGCAGACGCCATGCTTGTCCCATCGCAACTTGGCAGTTTGGCACGTACAAGTTTCGCCAAGCCGGCAAGCTCCGCCAAGCTCCGCCAAGCTTCGTCAAGCCGATGGAAAAATTACAAGTTATAGCCGTGGCGTGTCCGTTGAGTGCCATTTTGTCGTTTAGATATAAAATGTTTTGTGCCAGTACGTGTTTAAACTTTTTAAATTATGTTTCTGAAGTGGAATAACATGTATTGGGTTGAGGGTTGTGTATTGAGATTTTTTTGGTTCGTATTTTATTTTACCCCCTATAAATGATGGTGATACCGAATTCTGTTCCTTATCGGTGAATAAATAAGTATACCTCATGACGCGGTACTAATGTTAGCTAGTTGGTAAGGTGGTGGCTGCCAGCCCAGAATGTAAGCCAGTCAGCAAGGTGGTGGCTGCCTGCCCAGAATGTAAACCAGTCAGCAAGGTGGTGGCTGACAGCCCAGAATGTAAGCCAGTCAGCAAGGTGGTGGCTGCCTACCCAGAATGTAAGCCAGTCAGCAAGATGGTGGCCGCTGGCCCGGAATGTAAGCCAGTCAGCAAGGTGGAGGCTACCTGCCCAGAGTGTTAGCCAGTCAGCGAGGTGGTGACTGCCAGCCCAGAATGTAAGCCAGTCAGGAAGGTGGTGGCTGCCTGCCTAGAATGTAAGCCTGTCAGGAAGGTGGTGACTGCCTGCCCAGAATGTAAGCCAGTCAGGAAGGTGGTGGCTGCCTACCCAGAATTTAAGCCAGCCAGGACGGTAGTGGCTGCCTGCCCAGAATGTAAGCCAGTCAGCAAGGTGGTGGCTGCCTACCCAGAATGTAAGCCAGTCAGCAAGGTGGTGGCTGCCTGCCCAGAATGTAAGCCAGTCAGCAAGGTGGTGGCTGCCTACCCAGAATGTAAGCCAGTCAGCAAGGTGGTGGCTGCCTACCCAGAATGTAAGCCAGTCAGCAAGATGGTGGCCGCTGGCCCGGAATGTAAGCCAGTCAGCAAGGTGGAGGCTACCTGCCCAGAGTGTTAGCCAGTCAGCGAGGTGGTGACTGCCTGCCCAGAATGTAAGCCAGTCAGGAAGGTGGTGGCTGCCTGCCTAGAATGTAAGCCTGTCAGGAAGGTGGTGACTGCCTGCCCAGAATGTAAGCCAGTCAGGAAGGTGGTGGCTGCCTACCCAGAATTTAAGCCAGCCAGGACGGTAGTGGCTGCCTGCCCAGAATGTAAGCCAGTCAGCAAGGTGGTGGCTGCCTACCCAGAATGTAAGCCAGTCAGCAAGGTGGTGGCTGCCTGCCCAGAATGTAAGCCAGTCAGCAAGATGGTGGCTGCCTGCCTAGAATGTAAGCCAGTCAGGAAGGTGGTGGCTGCCTGCCCAGAATGTAAGCCAGTCAGGAAGGTGATGGCTGCCTGCCCAGAATGTAAGCCAGTCAGGAAGGTGGTGGCTGCCTGCCCAGAATGTAAGCCAGTCAGCAAGGTGGTGGCTGCCTACCCAGAATGTAAGCCAGTCAGCAAGGTGGTGACTGCCTGCCCAGAATGTAAGCCTGTCAGGAAGGTGGTGACTGCCTGCCCAGAATGTAAGCCAGTCAGCAAGGTGGTGGCTGCCAGCCCAGAATGTAAGCCAGTCAGCAAAAGCCGCTCATGGAATTTATTTTACTAGACCCTATTTTGGTTTTGAAAAGCAAAATATGAGAATCCCTACAATTTTACTTCGTTAATTTAAGTTCGGATCTTTAGATATTCCTGCAAATTCTCCCTTCAATGGCGTTAAAAACTGAAAGCTCTTTATAGGTGGCAGCACTGTTCACCGTCTAAAAGCCGCCATTCCTTTGTTTAGGTTTACTTTAATGTGTCTATCACAAATTAAGCGAAAAGTAGATAAATACATAATTATGTACAGACGCCAGCACATCAAGCTACTACAACCTGTCAGATTTCTTTAATAGATTTTCGACTTTATTACTATAGTATTAGGTTCGTGGTTGATTGGGAAAATCTGACAGTTTCGGGTAGGTTGACCTGCTGGCGTCTGTACATGACTTGAACGGTAGCACTATTAAAAGACGAGCTAAGGAAAAGGAAGCGGCTACCTCTGGTAAAAAGCAGCTGCAGTTGAAAAGTAAATAAAATGTGAACATTTTATAATGTATTTCATCTACTCTCTTAATATGATTCGAATTTACCGATATTATCGTAAAAATCGAATTATAAACTTCAAAACGAGTTTATATTGACATACTTTATAAACACAATACCGATATTTAAAAATAGAATAATATTATACCACTTTTTAGGGTTCCGTACCTCAAAAGGAAAAAACGGAACCGATAAAGGATTACTCGTGTGCCTGTCTGTCCGTCTGTCCGTCTTTCACAGCCGATTTGCTCCAAATCTATTCAATTCAATTCATTTTTATTGTGGTTCATAGGAAAGTGTACATAATACAGCTGGTGTTAATTTAGTGCTTTGCGAACAGCTATGTCCTGCCCTTATGGCGTACAATAAATATTGGTACATACAGGTAGTTTACATGCATGTCAACAATAATATTATAACAATACATTACAAATTTTAGAAGTCTTTCACAGAGTCTAATTGACCGATTAAGTTGAATTAATCCAATGCTTTTAATACCGTCAGTCATGAAGTCCTTTTATCCACCCTTTCCTATCTTATGGTCTCTCCGGAGGTATTGGAATGGCTTTCCTCTTATCTTCGTGGACGTCAGCAGTTTGTTCATGCTGGAGACTCTTCGTCGTCTTGGTGTGATCTTGCAGCTGGCGTCCCTCAAGGCGGTATATTATCTCCTCTTTTGTTCTCCGTTTTTATTAATCTCATTACCACCGTGCTTCGCACTGCGTATCATCTTTATGCCGACGATTTGCAGATTTACAGCCAGGCAAGTGTTGATAACATTTCTGATGCGATTGATGAGCTGAACCGGGATTAGGGTGTGGTTAGGGACTGGTCTGATCGATTTGGGGTGGCGGTTAACCCTGCCAAGTGTCAGGCTATCATAATTGGGAGACCTTACAGCATAAGAAAACTGAATGGCTTAACCGTACCACCTGTAATCTTTGACAGCTCCATCATTGCAACGTTACGGTCGCTCTATCGGTTAAAAACCTTCTCCCAACACACATAAAGGCAATGCTTGTACAGTCCCTAATCTTTCCCATAATTGACTATGTTGATGTGTGTTACTATGACCTGAATGCAGATCTCCTCAATAAACTTGACCGCCTTCTCAGTAACTGCATTCGATTCGTTTTCAATCTTCGTAAGTGTGACCATGTATCCGGCACCGATTGCTTTGTCTATGTTGTTTTCTATTCTCGACCAACCCACTTCTCCTTCTTACCTGACTTCCCATGTTCAATACTTATGCTCTGCCCATAGTAAAAATCTTCGTTCTACCAACAATCGTCTTCTACGATGTCCTTCTCACCGCTCTGGTTTCATTTCACTATTATTTTTTTGTCCAGGCGGTCTTTGTTTGGAATGCGCTCCAATCGGTTGTCTTTTAAAGTAAAGATACGTGAGTATATACGTAAGAAGTTGGCAGAAGCATCTCTGCGCTGATTTGTTGGATTCTT
Source organism: Dicycla oo (assembly GCA_948252095.1). Classification (NCBI taxonomy): domain Eukaryota; kingdom Metazoa; phylum Arthropoda; class Insecta; order Lepidoptera; family Noctuidae; genus Dicycla; species Dicycla oo. The sequence goes on from OX411729.1 coordinate 7,977,409, forward strand.
TTTCTCCTCACTGATTGTTATTTCTCCTCTACCGATCGTTATTTCTCCTGACAAAGTTTATTCTGATTATATGGAAGTATATATGTATATATTGATGTATTTATTCTTTTATTTATAGTTATTTTCGCGTTATCTATACTTTATATTGCACCTGCCATGTTTTCTCTGCATCACCCTAAGGTTGACTGGTAGAAAATGCCTCATTATCTTATAATTTTATTATAAACAGTTTTAAAGTTATTTAAGAAAATAGATGAAAATTTACCATTCCTCCCTTATCTCCAAAACTATTTAGCCTAACATTTTGAAAAAAAAAAAAAATGTAAAGAAGTCTATATATGGTCTTAAAATAACATGATAAATCTCTCAATATTATGCGTGCAAACTTAACGTGCTTTCCGAGGCACGGAGGAGTCTTGGTATGTAAAGATGGTCACCCATCTACGGACTAACCCCGACAAGCGTAGCTTAACCTGATGGATCGACCCGTGCGGCTGTTATTACTTAGCCATGAGCTCCTCCGCCGCCAGAAGTTAGTATGGTAAAATACACACACACACACACACACACACACACACACTTTATTTTTTTATTCACGTAACATAATATTATCACACCACAAGTGCTTGTAGGTATCATAGGTAATGAAAACAGACTCAGTTCTCTTGGGAGCGTCACCTGTAAACGAATTTCTCCCATAAAAGTCTCCGAGTTTAAAAATGATAGCACATAGTTTCCATTTTTTTTTCGGAGAGCTTTCTCCCACAGTTTTCATCTTTTAATATCTTTGGCAAATACATGGATGCCTGTATTTTTGCAGTCAACAGCTGCGCATATTAATTCATTATACGTAAGAGAAGTCGCTTGTTTACAAAAAAATGCATGAATAGTGACAAATAACTGTCAAATTCTTAGACGCTGGGTAGTAGCGCAATCTAAATCGACAAAGCTAGCAAATTGCAAAAGTTAGTTACCAATAAACCTTATTTGTAATTTTTCTTAGCGACTTACTTTATACCTATCAAACTAAATGCTGTCAATAATGTCAAGAATAAAACTGAAAAGCCATTAGGAATCAAAAGGAAACTACTTTTTTTCTTACTATTTAATGGAGTTTTTGTCAAATTTTCTACCCATGTTGCCAGTTTTTAACGACTGAATATTTTACTGCTATGAAAAATTAAATGCACACAACTTGGGAATACTTAAAATTATTGTATGTTTGGAAAATAAAATATTTTAAGTTCACATCAAACCACGTTGAATAACAATGATAAAATCAAGATATTGGTCTAGTTTTAATTTAATAAGTAAGTAAACAATTTTATTTAAAACTTACTTTTATTCTTTTCATAAATTCGCTTTATTTGAGGAGCTTGTGGCTAAGTTATAACAGCCGCACGGGTCGATCGACCAGGTTAAGCTACGCCTGCTGCGGTTGGTCCATGGATGGATGACCATCTTTACATACCAAGACCCCTCCGTGCCTCGGAAAGCACGTTAAATCGTTGCACGTTGGTCCGGCTATCATTCGTGGATCTTTGACAGTCGTTACGGATCGTCAGAAGCCCGACAGTCTTACCAAGGGGTAACGTATTGCCCAGTAACTGGGTTCTAGAGGTCAGATAGGCAGTCAGCCATGTAAAATACTGGTATTCAGTCGCATCCGGTTATACTGGAAGCCGACCCCAACATAGTTGGGAAAAGGCTAGGCAGATGATGATGCTTTTACATAAAATATTATAACGTACCTTCTTGTTAGCGTGTGGATGACCAAAATATGTATGCCTTAATCTTATAATAATATGTATTGTGTTCCTGAAAGTGAATACAATAAACAATAATAGAGAAAACTAATACCATAAGTAAACTCATGGCCTGCTAGCACCATAAATCAAGAATTTAAAATCTCGTTCTGTGTCTGTCAATCGTTCGAAGATGATAGAGACAGAACGATGATTTGCACTAAATGCGTTTAGTGCTAACATATTTAGTTAGCACTAAACGCATTTAGTGCAAATTTTTGGCGCAAATGAGTCTTAGCTATACAGTTTAGAGTAAGGTCTCATTAGAATACTTAGGTAACTAAAAGATACTAAAAGGATACTAAAAGAGCACTCCGCTTTAGCCTATGTTCGCAAAAACACAACTTTACTAAAAATCACTACATATTATAATTATATAACAAAGTCCCCCGCCGCGTCTGTGTCTGGTTGTATGTTCGCGATGATCTCAAAAAGTGCCGAGCGCATTTTTATGCGGTTTTCATCTATCAACAGAGTGATTCCTGAGGAAGGCATGTGTATAATTCGTAAAGGTTTTGTGTAAATTGGTCGAAATATGACGATGATTGTTGAAGATTTCGGAAAAATTCAAACCGTCTGGGAGCTTACATCATCAATCAGTTTGAGACAAAACAATATATCGTTTGATTGTTTCTCTTCTAAAGGTCTACAAAAAAGTCCGCGATGGCATATGTCCATCTTCTATCCATTCTTGTGGTATTTGCAAAAGCTATTTAGACGGCTACAGTTTAAAATTAAATACGTTAGTTACCTTAAGCATTTCATACGCATTATAATACTTTACACCATACAATTTCTTCAATCTTAGGAGTTATCGTAAATTAAAAAGTACGTGCGAGAAAATAAATTGAAGCGGTCTTGCACCACGCAACGCGCCAACGCGAACGCTGCAACGGGACTCGCTTGATGCAGCCATCCCCGTCCACCACCCGCTGTTACCTGCAGTTGTTATAATTATAAGCCGAGCGATAAAGCGAGCGATTCCTTTTAATTAAAAAACTTTTTAACAAAAAATAAAACCGATTTCCAAATCAAAACACTACAAAGTGAAAAATAACTTTAATTTCGGTAGTCGGTGTCTTTGGTTTTGTATTTTCGTTTTTTGCCATCGACTTCCGAAATTAAAGTTATTTTTCACTTTGTAGTGTTTTGATTTGGAAATCGGTTTTATTTTTTGTTAAAAAGTTTTTATTTTTCACTTTTTAGTGGTTCACATGTGCTTACCCCTTCATAGCGTACCAGCGTGATGTTATGTTACGAACTGGTGGAAACAATAGACAGACATGAGATTTCAGCAATCCCGGGCTATCATTTATTGAGGAATCCCGTTACCTATCTCCGAAGTTCTTCATCAGATCTTCACCAAATTGAAATGGGCCCAATTCGAGAAAGTACTCTTCCAAAAACTACCCAAATCGCTTCAAGTGTGCCTATAAAATTTGAAGAGTTCCCTCTATTTCTCCAGGATCCTATCATCAGATCCTGACTTGATGATCATGGGACCACCTGGAAAGTATACCCTTTCAAACAAAACAAAAAAAAATCAAATCGGTCCAGCCATCTTCGAGTAATCGGGGAACATACATAAAAAAAAATAGTTTCCGACGAATTGAGAACCTCCTCCTTTTTGAAGTCGGTTAAAAATACTCCAAGTAGTGTGGTAACATGTTACATTTAAATCTAATTCATACTGGATGCAACAAGCTGATGCAAAAAATATATGCTCCTACTACGCGTGCGAAGCCGGAGAGGGTCGCCAATGTATCATAAAAAATAATCTCATACCAATCCAAAACATAACGTTTCATTGTTTTCCACAGTTAGAAACAATGTTTATTTTCCCGGAGGCGTTTGGCTTGCCCACCTCTGACCTTTGGGATATCAAACGATTTTCCCGCTAGAGTGGTCTTCGGATGATTGATACAGTAATAAACCCGAACCTTTTGAACACGTGCACTTTTTTATATAAAATGTATTTATATAATGGAAGGATTACAATTTTATTTAATATGTTAGAATGATAAAAATATGAGGGTTTACCTATTTTGTATTCTAGTTGAATATCTGAGATAGGACTTCAGGTTACCTAAACCCGAAACTATGGTGAATAAAGTGGTTAAAAGAAGTATAAGAAGGAACTTGATTTCAGAAAAAATCTTTCTTTTTAAGGATTCCGTACCCAAGGGGTGCCAACGGGCCCTATTACTAAGGCTCCTCTGTCCGTCCATCCGTCCGTCCGTCTGTCACGGACATGTCATGTTTTTTTTTAATATGTAGTTTTAAATATTGTACGGTGGTACGGAATCCCTCGTGTGCGAGTCCGACTCACACATGACCGGTTTTTTGTATTTTGAAAACGTTTACGTAGGTTAGTCAGAAATCAAATCCGATCGTTTTAACAAAAACTAGGCACCATTATTTTATTATTTTGTGCACTGATACTATTATAATATTCATAATATTAGTAATAGATTAGTAATATAATCTTTGTGGTTTGTGGGGGTGAATTATTTGTACGCCTTACTATGGCAGGGTATGTTGGAATTAATTTTTTAACACCTATTTGTACCATATCCTAACAAATAAACATTTTTGATTTGATTTGATTTGTAGAAGACTGTAATTGTCTTTGGTCTGTGAAGCTCTATAGATTTAATAAAACCATTTGTGTACTTAACTGGCTCTTTACCTATCTCTCTTGCCCACTGTGCATTCCCTTAATTATACAATTAGTAGATAAAGTTAATCTGAACACGGACTCCTCTATAGATCTCAAGAATGAACCACAGATAATCACCACGTCTGGCGAAGCGCCAAGCGTGGGGATTCTGGCAATTTATACTGTGTGCTACGTTTACCGACCCGTCTTAGTTTATGGTATGATATTATCAGTGTATGGCTGTGTACATCACTGTCGTGTATGTATAGTTAGTTCACTTTAACTTGATAGATTTGACAGATACTATAGTGTGGTACTGTAGTGTGGTTGCATGACAGCACTGGTATGTTAAAAATATGAAAGTTTATTCGATAATCGATTATTTTCCGTAACTCTCTATTTTCGATGTTAATGTAGGTACCTAAAGTCTGTTTTTTAATCTCGGAGACTAATTTGACAGGTGTAAATGTCAAAGTATGAAATGAAAAATGATACATGGAACATTTGTAGTGTCAATTTAGTCTCAAAGATTAAAAACCAGACCATAAATGGGTAAGCTGAGTAAAAATAGTACCTAGATAGTTTGTAAATTTTTCATTCACAATCATCTAACATATTTTAAAAGTGTCACCACTTTCAAAAGATCCTGAAAAAGGTTTCATGACAATTATTTAAGAATAAGATCCATACTATTAGTAATATTATTTATGTGAAAGTAGCTCTGTTTGTCTGTCTGTTATCTTTTCACTCCTTTACGGCTGAACTGATTTGGAGGTTTAACACGTGGATAGACTGACCTGATGGATTAGAGTTAAGATATAGAATACTTTTTGTTCCGGTAATACGTTCATGAAGTGTAGTGATCAGTAACACAACACTACTATTTATGTATACGTGTCACACTGGCTCACCACTACAGCCAGCTCCGAGCGCATGCGCACGTCCAACCTGTACCGCGTCTAACGCCAGCTGACATATTAACAGCTACCCCCTCTGCTGGTGTTAATGAGATAATGTATTATATCTATTGCATAGATACAAACACTATACGAAGGATAGCTTCCGACCTCCATGCGGGCGAAGCCACGAGCTAAAGCTCAGTCTAGCGGAGTCCACAGCTGGACACAGGGATCACCCAGGCTGCGCCACAACACCCTGTCCTCCGCCTTCTGCATCCAGTCTGTCCCAGCCACTTTCTTAAGGTCGTCAGTCCGTCTAGCTGAGGGGCGTCCCACACTACGCTTGCCGATACGCGGTCTCCATCCCAGGACTCGTCTGCTCCACCAGCCATCGGTCCTTAGAAAAACATGACCAGCCCACTGCCACTTCAGTTTGCTTCCTCTGCAAGCTATGTCGGTTACTCCGGTTCTTTTCCAGATAATTCCATTTCTGATTTTATCCATCAAAGAAACACCGATAGTATTTTAAAAGATAGTATTTCAGTTAAATCCAGCTATCCTGAAAGAGGTATAATTAGTTGCTTTCTTGTTTCATAGAAATAGAACCAGCAATTAGACCTTTCACAGTCCCTTTTGACCTTTTACATACCACGCAATCGTTTTAACGTGCTGAAAACTCAATAAATAGTTCGTTACTATTTTCATTATTTTATTTCTTATACTAGCAGCGCCCCGAAGTTTCACCCACGTAAGTCTCGAACCCGCAAGAATATCGAGATAAAAAGTATGCTATATGTTAATTCAGATTATAAACTATCTGTGTGCCAAATTTCATCAAAATCCGTTCAGTAGTTTTTACGTGAAAGAGTAACAAACATCCATCCATCTTCACAAACTTTCGCGTTTATAATATTAGTAGGAGTAGGATTTATGATATTGGGATGAATATTATTCTAACTAAAAAGGGACCTCACGTATTCATACACTGGTAAATAAAATAGGTACTTCATAATGTTCTGAGCCTGAGCAAATCATAAAAAGATAATACATTGTAGGTACACCTCTATCTCAACCTTCAGAGAATGTCAGGCGTGTTGTTAGGTTTTAGAATATATAATAATACTAGCTGAACCGACAAAAAAAAAAAAATTAAAAAAAATTCAATAATTCATATCACCATTCATAGTCAAAATTTCAATAATTCATACCAAAATTCATTATCCCAATTTTCCCGGGAACTTTTCAAACATTTTCTTTCACACAAACCTTGTCCTGACAATTACAAACACAACAAAAAGGAATTATCCAATTTTGGTGCAGTCATTCGGAAGTTATGCGCGTACATAGGTACATTTCGGCGTTTCTTTTTTATATTTACAAGGTGTAACATAAATAACGTACAACCTCTTAAGGGGTCATTGTAATCATCATTATGAACAACTTTTACTATAAAAGAATGTTGGGTTGATAAAAGCTATAGTTATAGGTGCTTAAAGGGGAGAGTTGAGTGGCGTATTGAAATTCATGATGTTTGTATCTGCTAGTTATAGCTAATATATACAGGGTTATTGGTAAAACACCAACAACCTCTTAAGGGCTCATTGTGCTCATCATTACGAACAACTTTTACTATGGGACCAAACCGGTAATCGCGAAAAAAATCAGCTGCTCAGTACATTTATATTCGCATAATTCGTCAAAATGTACTGAACAACTGATTTTTTTTCGCGATTTCAGGTTTGGGGCCATAGTAAAAGTTGTTCATAATGATGAGTACAATGACCCCTTAAGAGGTTGTTGGTATTTTACCAATAACCCTATGTAGATTTTTTAATCTACGTATATTGATTTTAATGATTCACATAATTTAAAATTAAACCTTCATTATACCAAAGTTAAACAACTTTAAAATTGTTTAACTTTGGTAGATTTATAAAACTTAAAACAACCAGACAAATTCATTGCCACCATAACCCCAAACTTTCTTAATCTCTAGTCACCCTAACCATAAACTATGGTCAATAAAAACCATAGACTATTAAAACAATCCATTATATAAAGGGAACAATAAAAAGCATCAGGCTATGGATTTACACTGTATAAAGCTCGTGAGAGCAACGGTAATGCCAGACCATGCGCCCAATTTCCCTGCCAAAGAGTCTGGGATCTCGAAGAGGGTGTTAGGGGGGTTAGGGGGGAGTTGAAACAGGTCAGCGCACTTTGCCGTCTTATGGCGTAAGAGACAGGGCGGCGCGCGGCGGCGACTGTCGAATCTATAGCCTTAGGGTGGACACACACACAGTCACGCTGTGGAAAGCTTTTGGTAGTGTTTTTATCGTCTCTTGTTGTTACCTATGTCTGTCTTGGAAGTTTGCAGTTTAAAGCACCTGTGGGTATAATATTCTGTAAGTAATCATATTTATTTTCACATACACATTACCTAAAGTAATTTTTATGTTCAGAAAAGAAACTGTTAATAGGTACTTAGCATTCGTTTCGTAATTTGTCTTGGTAATTCTATTATACTGTATGAGGTAGTACTCGTACACCTACTACCTGTAATATCTAAAATCATCAGTAGTTTCATTTATCAGTTGACATAATACCGAGTGTTAGGTTAAACGAGAGATATACTTTAAGGGGTCATTGTACTCATCATTATGAACAACTTTTACTATGGGACCAAACCTGAAATCGCGAAAAATGAATCAGCTGCTCCCTACATTTTGACGAATTATGCGAATGTAAATGTACTGAACAGCTGATTTTTTTCGCGATTTTAGGTTTGGTCCCATAGTAAAAGTTGTTCATTTTTATGAGTACAATGACCCCTTAAAGTAAGTCCCTCGTTTAACCTAACACCCTGTATAAATCATCATCATCTGCCTAGCCTTTTCCCAACTGTGTCGGGGTCGGCTTCCAGTCTAAACAGATGTAGCTGAATACCAGCATTTTACAAGGAGCGACTGCCTATCAGACCTCCACAACCCAGTTACTGGGTAATACGGTACCCTTTGGTAAGACTGGTTGTCAGACTTTCGGGCTTCTGACAACCCGTAACGACTGTCAAAGATACACGAATGACAGCCGGGACTAACGGCTTAACGTGCTTTTCGAGGCACGGAGGAATCTCGGAATGTAAAGATGGTCACCTATCCACGGACCAACTCCGGCAAGCGTAGCTTAACCTGATAGATAGACCTATGCAGCTGACATAATATAAATATGTAAGTATTATACAAATTACGAAGAATCACGAACCAAAAGGAGTATGTAAGGATCGTAGCAGGTGGCGTTCTGTATGTTTCTGCCTAGCCCCATGGAATGAGGCGTGAGTTTATATATGTGTATATAAAAATTGTAATTAAGTACATACAATAACAAAAAAAAGCTTATATTGATAACTACAAATTGGAATGGGTTGTACAATCTAGTGATAACATATTATGGTAAAAAGATAAAAATAACATATAATATTATGCAAACGCCAGATTGTAGGTGCAACACCATCAGAGTGCAAAAAGCAAGACACAGAATTTCATGTCGTAATGTCATCTTTTTTGTTCGAGTTTTTGCCTAAAATGCTATAAAAGCTATAATCATTTTACACAGCCGATCCCATCCAGCGCACCGTAGGCTCGGTCTAAAGATTATAAAGTAAATGACGTTTTCCAATTAATTTGATCTACATGTCTGAATTAGTTATTTTACATAAGTTTTTTTAGAAATAGGTAGGTACATACACATAACATATTTCGAACAAAAAATGAGAAATTTGACCCATTGATCGATAGCTTGACCTTTTCAGAATAGAAGCCTCATTTCTTCAAGCAACATACCTACACCAAAATATAACATGTTTGACATAATAGCATAATACCGTCCCCCACTATCCCTAACTTAATCTATCTTGCATAAACTCATCCGTCGAGACATGGCCGGGATCTATTCATTACGCCACGACCTGCCAAGGTCAATTGAGGGGCTCCTTACAGCCAAATATTTAGTAATTCATTCTGCCTAGTTCAACTAGGGTAGTATCAAATAATCGATATGGCTGTGACCTTTTTTCGATATTGTTTGAATACATATTTGATGTAGCTACCTGCCTATAAGTACGTATAAGTTTTTAATTTTTCTCTGTATCTTTGCGATAAAAATATCTAATGCCATGTTAAGGGGGAAGCGTCAGGGTAGCCCGCGAAATTAAAATAGTATTACATTTTTTGCAATTTGCAAGACAGTATTAAGTTGTATGTAAAATAAAGTATCATTCGCGGCCGTAACAATCATGTATTTACAGAATTATAATCATTAAAATCAGTAATACAACTCCTTAAGTTAGTATAATCCTCAAATGTCAAGATTTCATGAAATAGTCATTCATTAGGATTACCTGGTCTTAAAGAGTTGTATTGCTCACTTTAATGATTATAATTATATAAATACATACTTGTTGCGGCCGCGAATTACATTTTGATCAACGTACAACCTAATACTGACTTGTAAATTGCAAAAAACGTAAGAAAATTTAAATTTCGCGGGCTACGCTGACGCTTTCGCCTTGAGAGAATGGCCTGTCAACAAGATCTATACCGATATTATAAAGAGGTAAAAGTAAGTTTGTATTTAGGGGGTAATCTTCAGAACTACTGATCAAATTCAGAAAATTCTTTCACTTATGGGAAGTTACAGTATTGTATCGTATATAAATGTATTTAGGTTTTCAGTTGTAATATTGTAAGCTTCTGAAGAGGCTTGTAAGCTAACTGAACTTTCTCCTGTTAATGCTGGCTTTAATTCATTTTGATTCTTATTCAAATAAGCCTGATTGTGACCATTTAGTGATTCGGCCAGTTTCAACATTCATAGATTGCAGAGGAGTAGTATTTTTTTCATATTTTTCCAATACATACATTTTTATGTTTTATTTTTATTTTATTCATAAGGAACAACTAACAGCTCTATAAAACATAGAAACAAGGAATACACAAAACATAAAAAAATAATATTACAGCCCACAAAGCTGTTCACAGATTAACTATAGATTGAACAGATAAGCAATTTTTTTTTAACGTGTATGATTATACAGTATAATAATGATAGTCAAGAAATGGCACAGAAAAGCAATATGTAAAATAAAATTCATGAAAGCGCCTTCAGGATAAGACTTTTGAACTTATAGGGGGCACACGCAAAAATGTCTATATGTTCAAAAGTCCTATTGTAGGAATCGACCATTCTGCGAACAGGGGAACGCATGCCAGAGTTGGACTTACAAGTGTCCACTGAAAATAATCTGCCCGCGCGCACCTTTCGCTTGAGGACTGTCGTAGGAACCGCATAACATAACATGTTGGAAAGTTCAATGCAGTCAAATTTATTTGTAACAATATTATATAAATTCATGGCCTCTAAGTACTTACGTCTATTTTCAAGTGTTGCGAGCTTATACTTTGCAAACAAATCTTGATAAGGCAAATAATATCCATAGCATCTATAATGCATGGTACGCAGGAATTTGTATTGAACACGCTCAATCATCTCAACGTACTTTTTATGGTAAGGACTCCAGACGGACACGGCATACTCCAATTGAGAGCGTACAAGAGACTTATACAAGCAAATATAGGAAGAAGGTTGTTTAAAATCGACTGTTGATCGTATTACAAATCCGTATAGTTGATACGCTTTATTAACAATCTTTTCTATAATTATCTAGGTCTAAGCAAAGCTTAGAATCAATGAGAACGCCGAGATCACGAATGTAGTCCACTTTAAGTAGGGGGGAATTGCACAACGTGTATGTATACTTTATTTTATATTTATTTTTTGTAAAATTTAAGAAGTTACATTTAGGTAAGCTTAGTTGCAACTTATTTTTTTGGCAATAACAGGATAGTCGGTCCAAATCTTGCTATAACAGAAGGCAATCATTTGTTTGTCGTATGGCTCTATATACCTTAAGGTCAACGGCATATAGTAAAAACTTGGTATTGCGAAAGCATTCGCTGATATCATTTATATATAAAATAAACAAAAGTGGGCCAAGTATAGAGCCTTGAGGCACACCGGAGGTCATCTGTGCGATTAGTGACCATTGATTACAACCCTCTGACTGCGATTGGTTATACAAGAGGTAAACCACCTCAGGAGATTACCGCGGATCCCGTTGAACGCTATTTTGTTTAGTAGTATTTCGTAATCTACCTTGTCAAAAGCCTTACAAAAGTCCGTATACACTGCATCAACTTGTACACGGTTGTCGAGATAATCAAACAAGAAACTAGAAAACAATAATAAATTAGTATTTGTGGATTGCCGTTTGACGAAACCGTGCTGTTGTGGAATTATAATGTTATGGAGCACAGGATAGATTTCGTTGTGGACTAACATTTCAAAGAGTTTCGACAAGGCATACAGGGTGGAAATAGGACGATAGTGTTCTACGCTGAGTTTGGATCCACTTTTGTGAACGGGCATAATATAAGCATGCTTCCACAGTTTAGGTACAACTCCCTCAGATATACATTTATTATAAATAATAAATAGAGGCTTGCAGATGGAAGTCGCAGTGTTCCTAAGGAAGTAAGGCGAAAGTCCGTCAGGCCCAGGGCCTTTCACTGGATCTAGGGATTTAAGCTCCTTCAATATTTTCTCTTCACTAAAAGAAAGGTTGCAAATAGAAACATCGTGTTGTGCATTGTTGTCCTGCGGAGGCTTCCACTGATGCAAAGAAGGAGATGTCGGCTCATATGCCGAGTAAAAAAAATCAGAAAACATATTACATACCATGCCTGGATCGTTGGTTTCAGCATTTTTGTATTGAAGTTTAGATGGGATTCCAGGTTTATCTTTTCGATTAGAAACATAGGTCCAGAAGTGTTTTATGTTTTTACTTAGATTGTCCTCTACAGAACTGATGTACGAACCGTAACACTTAAGACATGTATCCTTAAATTGTTTTCTATAGTTTGAAAATGATTTATAGTCAGAAATGTTATTATATTTTTTCCACTTAATCCATGCCTTTTGTTTCTTTTTAGAAATATTTATTAGAGTACGAGAGAACCATATGGGATAGCTAACTGATCTAGATCGGGCCACTGGAGTGTCTTGTTTAATAATATTATCTATCTCAGTGTAAAATTTAGCCAGAGCCTCTTCTGATTCCATGGGGCATAGCAGTTTGGACCAGTTCAGTTGCTGTATGTTACGATTAATATTATCAAAGTTGGCCTTATGAAAACAATATTTGTGAAGAGGAGTTTTAGTCATCGGAGTGATTTTGACGTTTAAACAGGTCTCACACATCAGAACAGGATGGTAGGTGTCAGTCGGAAGCAATGTAGTTGAGATATGAGAAACATTACAGGGGTTATTGGAAATTACTAGGTCAAGAATTTTACCTTTCGCATTTACTGTATTGTTAAATTGAGAAGCACCCAATACTGAGATCAAGATGTTTAAATTTGCGCAGATCGAGGGTCCTCCAGAATGTGATGTAGCAATGTTTGAGATATCTATAGGAGAGGATACTAGCCAATTAGCTTCAGGGAGATTGTAATCTCCTATAACAAAAAAAAATATCAACACTAGGATGGCCTAACACTTCTTGTAGCAATTCAAAGTGCTTGTCATACACTAAAGTAGAAGTCTTAGGTGGTATGTAGGCAGCACTAACAATGTGTCTTTTATTGTTGACAGTGCTAGGCAACTCAACCATAATGTGTTCAATGTGCTTGTGTGAGAGACCGCTATACTGTATTATTGAAAGACCTAATTCAGAAGGTTTTAAAGTGCGTAAAACTGCAATCAGTACACCTCCACCGTCTTGTTTGTTAGTAGCAGTGCGATCACGATCACAACGGTACACACTATAGCGCTGGTCTATGAACTCACTGTCATAAATGTCAGGTGTTAGCCAGGTTTCAGTTAAGATAATGATATCGTATGAATTTATAAGTATATTCGTGAGTAACTGGTGTAATTTTGTGCGAATACCCCTGCAATTTTGGTAGTAAATGGTGATATTTTTATCTGACATTGTTAATATTAAAATATAAATACGTATTAATGATATGAGTGTGTTCAAACATCACGCATGTATAAGATCCCATGAACAGAATAACAGAAATTAACGTAATGAGAAATGAAATTGATTGAAGCAGGAGGCAGTATAGATCACAACACTTTACAATAACAAAGGCAACATTATCAATAGTATAATCATTAGCAATAGTACGCTTAATATCGAATGCTTTTTACAAATAGATTGAATTTATTAGGTATGAGATCAGAGTTGGTTTATAATTTATAATATTGTAAAAAACGGTAGACCATTTACGAACACAATAAAAAATGCGCAATAAGGATAATAATTTAAACAGCAGACTAAGGGCAGTTAACACAATCCAATAGAGATTACAATTATCGAGTAAACAAACACACATGCAACGATCACTGAATATTGGTTTCATTAACGACAATATTACCATAACTTTTGACATAGCTCTTGATTTTAGCGATATCTACTTCTGATTTAATGGCAAAAGCGGCATCTCCGTCTTTCTAACGGACAAGAATAGTACAATTTTTAATCCAGACGTAATTGAACTGGTGTAGTTTGGCCGCTTCCTTACACTTACGAAATAATATTTTGTTTTTTAAAGTTAAATGTTCGTTAATATAAATATTTGTTGAAGACCCGGTTATACCTATTTGATCCGTTTTCAGTGACTTAGCCTGCCGGAATGCGCTATGAACATTATCGCGCAATATGCGCGTGGTGAATTTTACAATAATGTTTTGGCCTGTTTGTTTGTTGGTGGGCGTGTGGTACTCTATGGATGGCTATAATGTCCCTTTGAGGTATGGGGAAGCCAACCGCCCCCAACATCTGCAAAAGGTTTTCACCACGCTTCTCTGGTACGTTGCAGATTTCCAAATTGCATTGCCTCGCTTGCTATTCAAGCGCTTCAATTTTGGCTTCCAAATAGGTTGTGGAAGTGGCTGATTGTTCTGCCTGCAGACGTGCAATGTCTTCAACTGGTCTTTTGAGGTCAATCTGTTCACTTGCATGGAACTGGAGCGAATGTTTGAGACTGGAAATATCATCGATTATTTCCTGCACTTCCTTTTTGAGGTCAGCAGCAAACAAAGCCCAGCTCCTGCTTCATATCGACCAAGCTGTTTTCAACACTTTCGTCATAATTGAGCATGCTAGCCTCCATCTCATCTCGCCAATCCTTCAAAGTGTTTTTAATGTCTTCTTTAAACAATGCCATGGTACGGTCGATGTCAGATCTCCATTCTTGTAATGTATTGTTCAATTCCAGGGTGAAAGTCTGGATTTGGTTGTCTACAAGCACCGATGTGGAGTTATTGTATAGATACATAAACTAACATCTTCTTCCCATGCGGGTAGGCAGAAACTACAGAACGCCACCTGCTTCGATCCTTATATGCTCCTTTTGCTTCGTTTACGTTCATACATCTGCTCATACACGCACGCCGGTTGCGAGTACTACGCACCTGACCTTTCTGAAGAACATCACTGATAAGGTCACTATATGTCTTCCTAGCGCGCCCCTTCCCGGCGTTTCCACTCACATCTGCCTTGTAAATACCTTTTGTTAGTCGCCTTTCATTCATCCTCTCAACATGACCAAACCATCTAAGCATACTCTTTTCAATTTTTGTCACTACATCTTCTTTAAACCGTTCCGTTGCCTTATCACATCATTCCTCAGCCTATCATTCACACTCACACCACATGCTTCGCAAGGATAACATTTCCACAGCATTTACTCTACTTTCATGCTCCTTTTGCCACACTCAACCTTCACTTAGATACATAAGCGTAGGTACCAGTACGCCATACGCTATAATATAAAAAATAATGCATTAAATTGTTACATAATCTCGCGAGATAGATTATAGACTGACGAAGTTCATATATAATCATAGGGTGACATACATAACTAGCGATAACTATAACTATTAGCTATAACTAGCAGATACAAACATCATGAATTTAAATACCCCATAAACCCACGCCACTCAACTCTCCCCTTTAAGCACATATAACTATAGTTTTTGTCAACCCAATACTCTTTTAATATTTATAACATAACACATAATAATAATAAACTCTTTTTTTTTCACCAAAAGCCATCACAATTATAGGAACATAAAACTAAGAGCATATAAGGCTTATAACTAGGTCACAATAATTTTAATTCCCTGACTCCTAAACTATGTATGTGCCTGTGTCTTAGGAGTCAGTGATTCTCCGCAAAAAACAAGTCAAAAGCCATAGCCATAAAACGGGACGTTACAAACAATAGGCAAATGGCATAAAAGAAAACAGGATAAAATCTATGCAAAGAAAACACAACATGAAAAACGTTTAACTGTGTGGTGAGGTGAATAAATGTAGGGTCCAAAAGTATGTGTGTGCGTGTGTGTATGTGTGTGTGGTGAGTAGGTGTAGAATATGTGTGATTGCGTATGTGGTGTGTAGGTGTAGGGTGTGTGCAGTCAGCAAAAAAGGGGCGTAATCAGTACACATCCGTCTAAGGTTAGATTTAGACTTATCTTTATATGTATAGTACCTTATCATTGTAAATTGCCTAGCAGAAGATCCTCAGTGTCATCATAACTTAGTGTTTGGAGATAATCTCTAAGTAAGTTTTTGCATTTATATTTAGGGCACGAAAAAATTGTTAACTTTTTATTTAAGAGATTGTACAGACGCCAGCACATCAAGCTACTACAATCTGTCAGGTTTCTTTAATAGATTTTCGACTTTATTGCATTGGCATCAGGTTCAAGGTTGATTGGGAAAATCTGACAGTTTCGGGTAGGTTGTCCTGCTGGCGTCTGTACATATTAATGCTATTAACGTAGAATTGGCGTTTAGCAAATGCAGTTCTATGGCGTTCGTGGGGAAAAACGTTATGCTTAAGCCTGCCAGTCGGTTCCTTTGGAGGGCGGGCAGAGTGTTTGCGTAGGGTCGAAAGGAGCACATAAAGTTGCCTAACTGTGAGTACCTTGCAATCGGAATAGAGCTGCACCTACGTGGAAGAGAGAGCATTACCTTAAGGACAGCTCTCTGGGCTCTCTCAAGGCGGATAAATACATTTTGGGTGGCACCACCCCAGATTGAATTATTTTATTTTATTATTGAAACTTTAGTAGTGTGTTACGAGTTTTTTTTAAATTTACCTATTACATTTTGTGAGTTTAGAGTGTCGATAGACCGGTTCTTCATCCTCCTAACTATCCTAACTAATATAATAAATGGGCAAGTGAGTTTATTTGTTTGTTACGCATTCACGCTAAAATGCCTGAACGGATTCGGATGAAATTGACACACGGGTATGCCTTGACCTGGAGGAAGACATAGGCTACTTTTTATCGACATACCACGCGGGCGAAGCCGCGAGCGAAGCCGCGGGCGAAAGCTAGTATTAGGTATAAATGCGAAAGTTTGGATGGATGGATGTTTGCTACTCAATCACGCCAGAACAGCTGAACGGATCTAGATGAAATTTGGCACAGATATAGATTATAGTCTGGGAAAGTTCATAGGATACTTTTTATCCCGGAAAAACGTACGGTTCCCGTGGGATAATTTCCAACATCCACGCGGGCGAAGCCGCTAGCAAAAGCTAGTGTTTAAATATCTTGTAATAGGTCCCTATATTGGCATTATAAATTTTGTGACCTGTGTGTTTATTTCTGTGTTTCTTCTCAGAGTAGTCAGCACATCTACTCTATTTTTTGACGTGTAAAAGTGTTTGTATTTATCATTAAGAGGATTGTGAAGTGCCGATACGCGGCGCGATTTTTAGAGGCAATTGCCTACATTTCATACAATTATTTACATAAATATTGTTTCGGGCGATAACGTTTTTACTCCCCTAAACCTTTACGAAATGAGACAATTTTAATCTCATTACATTCAGAACACTTTAATCTAGGTCTGTACGTTTTTCGTTTCTAGTAATTCAAATTAATTTAATTAAAAAAAATTAAAATGCTCGAGGATGTTTTTATGCCAAATGCAGACTCCGAGCTGTAGCTCAGAACCCAATAAAAGCAATGCCCGACCTGGGCACCGAAAACAGGAACCTCTGCTCAACTCAATGCTCACGACCACCAAGCTGACGAGGCAGCCAACACGGTATAATACCTATATCGACACGTAAAAGTGTAGTGATTAACGACTGTCCTATCGACAGTCGATAGGTAGGTCGCCTTTATCGGATGACGTCAGAGACGTGAAGGGCGAGCATCACAATCTACTCGAATTTACCATAAAATCAATAAAATATTCCTATATAGCTTGATAAAGGTTTTCGATTTAACCGCGACTGTCAACTAAGTTTATGTAAATAGTTTTATGTCTTGTAGGTTTTGAATAGGTGCTAAAAAGGCCTATTAGTTATCTATCTCTTTTTTTCGTATTATGCCAAAAGAAGCAATATACATCGGTCAGATAGTAACCCCTACTGCTTGGTTTTTTTTGTAAAAATTGATGCGAAAAGGACCAAGTTCACAAATGAATCAGCACTGAAATAAATTCATTTAAATAAAAAAATAAAAACCGGCCAAGTGCGTGTTGAATTTATCCCAAGAACAAACTTAACATTGTAGTTGAAAAACATGTTATAATAATAATAATAATAATTCGTTTATTTGCCAGAAACACGGTACAAACAAAGATGTAATAAAGTAGTTCAGGATCATCATGTCTCGCCGACACAGCGGCATGCAAATAGAAATTTATTTAATTTAAATAAATTACAGATACTCGTAAAATCAAATTAAATTAAATTACATATAAAATCAAATTCAATTAAATTACAAATAAAATCAAATTAAAATACAAATTAAATTAAAATACAAATTAAATTAACAACACATATGTAATATTAAATGGTTAACAATAAATGAGAGCTTCACTTTTTCATAAAATATTTAGGCATAATATAATTATGGGCCGTACACTAAGAGTTTGATTGTGAAATGTATTTGTATTTATTTGTAATTATTATTATCCAAAATTTACGTGGACATTTGTGGAAAAATTCATTAATTGAATAAAAACATTCCTGTAACAACCACTTTCGCAATTGGGTACAAAATTTTTTAAAAGGAAGTTTCGTTATTGACTCCGGTAACGCGTTATAAATTAAAGGAGCCATGTAGACACAGCTCTTCCGAAAGATTTGCAATCTAGGAATCGGCATTTCATACGCTAGATGTGTAACTTGCCTTTTATTTGTATTGTCTCTTGTTTTATTTGTATTGTCTCTTGCTCTCCCATACATTCCCACTGCAAATTTAAGTTTGTACGCACAATATTAAAAGATTTACTATGTTATTTTAAGACCATAGACTTCTTATAGGTTTTCCTGTAATCTATAGGTATAGAACTATTTCCTGTATTCCAAAATTAAAAAAAATGGACTCAGCAATTTCGGAGATAATGGTAAATTTTCGTCTATTTTCTTAAATAACTTTAAAACAATTAATTTAAAATTATAAAAAAAAATGTATTTGAGACTCTCACAGTAAACCCTTTTATTTGATATGTCGCACTGTACAGTTTGATTTTTTTTTTCTTATTTTCCCCCAAAAGTGATCCCCATAATATTGAAAATTCATTTATTTATGATACACTTCCGTGTTTGGGTCACACAAATTCATATGTGTACCAAAATTCAAGTTAATCGGTTCATTATATTCGGAGAAAATTGGCTGTGAAAGACGGACAGACAGACAGACACATGTGACCCTATAAGGGTTCCGTTTTTTTACTTTTAAGGTACGGAAACCTAAAAAGTCGTGAGGTGACGTGGGACACCCGGATGGAACGAACTTTCTTTCGCTGTAAATTATGTATTAATACAGAGACATGTAGTTTTTTAATACAATTTTGATTTTGGAGGATTTAATACAGAGTATAGTTTTTAGCAAACTAAAGCTACACTAGATGGCTCTGTATTAACAAAACCAAACTTTTGACACATGAAACTGACGGCATAACGCTTTTTCGTTACGTGACGATTTCTACCAGTAGACTCCTACCGCAAGCCGCGTTAAAGAACTTCGTTCCCACATGATCCTAAATACTTACTGTTGAAGAAGTAAAGTTAATAAACATTTCGCCAAAAAACAAAAAATCATGCAACAATCATAAATTAGCTTATCATGTAGTCAAGCGTTCTTTTGGTATAACTAACTCGCTTTTGGTATAAGTAACTCTCTTTATACTCCGTAGCGGTATGTAATGCAGTTGATTATGTTATTATCCTAATTATGTTGAGCAGTGCATAATTACAACCCATTACTCACGGAGAGAAAGAGATAAAAAGATACCATCAAGCGGTAATAAAAATAGAAAGAGAGTGCTTGATTTCACATGCAGCATTGATTCGTCAGATAAATTGAGCTATCGTCGCACTCGTAAATACTCCGCTCCGCTACGATTGCTACGAAAGCAGCTACGGACATGCTACGAACATGGTACGGACAGCTAAGGACAACGGAGTTATGGGCTGCGTACATTTGCTTCGAATATCAATTTAGAGAATAGATGGTTTATCTCTCGATTCTTCTGCTAGAATAATATTAAAATACATGGAAATTATAATATTTTTTTTTTAACATGAAGCGATCGAAAATGTTTCTTCGATCGCTTCAGTATACGCATAGCCCCCATTTTCGCTCAAAGTGTGACATCACCTTGGTATCGTAATTTTTAGGGCTACATTCATGGTTTAGGTTTCAAAAGACGCGTATTAACAAGGGCTACAATATTGTGAAACAAAAAATTGCAAAAGTCAAAAAAAAATCTTCAAAATTGCAAAAATGTGAAAAATTCGATCAATTTTTTAGGGTCTTTTGTCATAAAATCAACTATACGAGTATCTCAAAAACTTAATGTGATATCGAAAAATAAAACTAATACCCTCGGGGTATTGAGTTGGGTTACATTTAAAAATAAACCAGATCTCTGTATCACTAATAGTCTAGGCAGAAGAGTGCCCTTTGTGTGGCATAATTTCGGGGAGCGCGCTCCTTAGATGCGCGTCGCGTCGCTGAGCACGAACGTCGCACACCCCGCCCCGCCGGACGCTCGAGTCGAGCGTGCACTCAGGCCGTACACTAAGTATACGGCCCGAGTGAAAAAGCGTCCAGCGGGGCGTTCAACGTTGCGTGCAAGTTCAACGAGCGCCGCTCGGCCGTCACTCAGGACACTCGCGAGTGTTTGCATGTGTTTAACACGAACGTCGCACGCCCCGACCCGCCGGACGCTCGAGTAGAGCGGGCACTCAGGCCGTACACTAAGAGTTTGATCGTGAAATCTATTTGTATTTATTTGTAAATACGTATTTGAATTTAGTTTTATAATGATGTTAATTTTTTTTAATTAATTTTGTTTTGCTGTACATTGAAAATACTTCAAATTACTAATTAGAACTTTATATTTGAGATTAAATGATTATTACTATGTTCTCTATTTTGTATAAAAAAATATTTTCTTTCAAAAATAGTCTTAAGAATATTTCATTAAAGTTCAAAATTGCATGGCGTAATATTTACCTTACGGATTTTTTACTTCGTGCATTTGAGCTCTATTACAAAATCTATTAGGTCTAAATCTATTAGATTAGGCATCGTACAAAATGAAAAGCCTGCCTAAGTGCATTTTCAATGTACCAGTAGGTCGTGTAGAGCACGAGATCTGTGGATTTTTTGTTTTCATTTCATTCATTCAGCCTTACTTTTTAGAGTTCCGTACCTCAAAAGGAAAAAAACAGAACCCTTATAGGATCACTTGTGTGCCTGTCTGTCTGTCCGTCTGTCACAGCCATTTTGCTCTGAATCTAATGGACCGATTATGTTGAAGTTTAATAATAATAGTATAATATAATATCCTGGGACATTTCACACACGGTCATCCGATTCCAAACTAAGCAAAGCTTGTACTATGGAATCCAGATAACTGATATACTACATATACTACTTTTTTTTGTAAATTCATACTTATATAGATAATTACACCCAGACTCAGGACAAACAGACATGTTCATGCACACAAATGTTTGTCCTGGATGGGAATCGAACCCACGACCTGCGGCGTGACAGGTGGTATCTTAACCAACCACGCCAACTGGCCTGTCAACACGTATGTATTTCTGTGACCCAAACACGCACGAGTAACGTAAAAAAATACAGAAATTAGTTATTGAACTATTTTGTGTATTTTGAGCCTAAAATTTTGAAAAAAAAAAATACAGAAAATAGTTATTGAACTGTTTTCTGGATTTTTTTTTTCAAAATTTTAGGCTCAGTACTTTCGGAGATAAAGGGGGGAACTGTAAATTTTCGTCTATTTTTTAAAATAGTTTATTTTAAAATTATAAGAAAAATATATTTGAGACCCTCACAGTAATCCCTTTCATTTGATATGACACACAGTACAGTAGGTATTGACCTGTAGATTACAGGAAAACTTTTACGAAGTATGTGGTCTTAAGAGGATTGTGAAGTGTTGATACGCGGCGCGATTTTTGGAGGACCTACATTTCATACAATTATTTACATAAATATTGTTTCGGTCGATAACGTTTTTACTCCCTTAAACCTTTACGAAAAGAGACAATTTTGATCTCATTACATTCAGTATACTTTAATCTAGGTCTGTTGTTTTTTCGTTTTTAGTAATCCAATTTAATTTAATTTTAAAAAATAAAAATGCTCGAGGATGTTTTTATGTCAAAAATATAGATATTTAGATGCTAATAACTTGTATTGTATACAATATTTCTTTAAAATAAAAACGTACGGACCTAGTTTTTCATTATATCTACAACATTTCCAAAAAATATGAAAATTAGATTATGTTTATGGGGAGAAAAACGTTATCTCTTTTTGTATGAAAATTTACAGCTTCACAATCCTCTTCTGTGCGTACAAACTTACATTTGTAGTTAGAATGTATGGGAGAACATGTTATTCAACTACAACGTTAAGTTTGTTCTTGGGATAAATTCATACCAACTGAAAGGCAATTTACTTTATTTGGTGAGAGAATTACTTATCTCAAAGGTTCATTAGAAAACCAGCGTCAGACAGCATCTGTCTGGCATTAATGCTGAAGTGAACCTTTTTGACGCAGCCGTGAGGCACACACTATTGCTGATTAAACAATTTTTTATTTCTTATTTGTATTTTGTGTTTCACGAACTGTGTCAAATAAATGTTATTCTTTCTTTCTTTCTTTATTTTGTGTTTTTTTAATAACATTACATTGCACGCCTCGATGTATTGCAGTTTTCGATTGCACATATTACCACCGACTTGACGGGAAAGCTAAGCTCTGAAGTAGGTACATACACAGCTAAATGGTTTTATCATAATTAGTTTAAGATTTTATGAGTATACAGTTGAGTTACGCATAAATTATAATATCTAAGATTTATTTCAGCCAACTGTTATTATAAGCTTATAATAATAATCTCCCTATGTACAGACGCCAGCAGGTCAAGCTACCCGAAACTGTTAAATTTTCCCAATCAACCTTGAACCTAATGCTTTAGCGATAAAGTTGATAATCTATTAAATAAATTTTACAGATTGCAGTACCTTGATTTGCTGTCTGTACGTAACATTCGAATAGGTTCCGAAAATAAGTAAATTATTATTATTTCGTTTACACTAATTCAAGATCAGTGATCTTAAATAATGTTTCAATGTGATATGTGATTAAAATTTTTATGACAGAGTGAAGATTTTAAGCATGTTTGCCTGAAAAACTCAGGTGCGTAATAATCGCAAACGGCGTGGATGTATGATCAGATGTATGAACGTAAACGAAGGAAATGAATTTTCCATGAATGTAGTTTCTGCCTACATTCATGGAAAAAATGCGTGAGTTTATATCAGATTAAGCAATAAAATTGTTTTTATTTTTTACTAGAAAATGAGCGGGTACGGCACAAGCATGTCGGGGGGCGGCGACACAGACGCGCTGGCGAGACGGCTGCGCGACGCGGAGCGTGCGCGGGCCGACGCGGAGCGAGCGCACGCCGACGCGCTCGCTCAGCTCCGGCAAGCGCAACGTTCGCCCATAGATCAGCACAATGTCGAACAACTGCAGTCCAGGGCGAGGGAGCTAGAAAAGAAGGTAGCTATGGCGTTTTGCATGGTCTTTATTGGTCAAATGTGCGAGTAGTGCTTTGAAGCGGAGCGAGCCCACGCTGTTAAGTAGGTACTTCGCGCCTGCGCGAAGCGGAGACTAACGGAGAGCGTAACGGCGTGTGTTCAATGATGATTGCCTATAAAACAGTAACGAAGATAATTAAGAAAAATAAATTGTACTACTGGACTTATTAGGTAACCCTTTGCTTCTATGGATGACTTCTTCTTTCAGAATAGACTACCGCTTCATTATGAATGCTCTTTTCTTCGTAGGCGGCACTAGAAACGGTTCGATGCGAAGAGCTACAACTAGAACTATCATCGGCATTGCGCGCGCGTGGTCAGGGCGGCGTCACCACGTGGTCCACGCAGTCAGCACAACCAGCCTCCGAGATCGAGCGCATCATGGCCAAGATCGAGCAGGACAACCGCATCCTCGCTGAATTAGAACATACCAGATCCACCACACATGGTAACAAACTATGGAGTTATATTTTACTTGTATACGTTATTAATTTTTCGTTGTATACGTTATTAATTTTCCTCTGAATTTATAGAAAGTTGACTTATAAGACTATTTCTCCAATCGTTTGGAAACAGCTCAGCAGCACTTGTGACTATGGGCAACGTTACTGTGATGTCATATTATAGATAGAGCATGACACTCTAGCAAAGACACTCTGGTGTCAGTAAAATGACCCTGCCAAATGAAAAAGCTGTCTTTTTGGATGGACCTAGATACTTTACGGAAGTATTCGTTAAATCGCAGATAATTCATAGAAATAGTAGAGCTTCATTTACAGAACGATAATGTTTTATTAGTTTATGGTTTCCCAGGTATCCAATCAAGCGGATCCAACCAGGCGCTAGGGGAGTACCACTCGCCAACGCCATCGCCGCTGCCGCACTCGTACGGCACGTCAGGCCACGCCGCCATCTGCCAGAGCAGCACCATGCCCACGCTGTCCTCGCTTCACGCCACCGGACAGTTCACCGCCCCCTCATCCAACTCCGTCGCCTACTCCATGAGCGCGCACAACCCCACCTCGTACTCCAACCCCGTGTCCGCCTACTCCAACACGTACGGCCTCTCCAACACCCACCAAGTCACCTTCACCAACCCCGTCACCGCACCACTCGTCAACAACATCGGACAAATCTCCAGCACACTAGCCGGACTGCAGACCAACCTGCAGAACCTAACCGGCAACGTGTCAGCTCTAAACCTGGGCTCAGGCCTCGCTCCCGGCATGACGGGGACTATAGCAGGCACCGGGCTCAGCAGCTGTTTGAACAATCCGCAAAACAATTTATCTGGTGGACTATCGAATACACTGGGAGGATTACAGTCGACCTTGACAAGCGGGTTAGGAAACGCCCTCTCGAACTTGACTGGAACGCAACTAGGAGGACTAAACACAAGTTTAGGCGGCACAAGCGCTTACGGAACTGGCACAGGGACGTATACAAATCCCCTCCTCTCTGGCGGACTCGGAACAAATCCTATGAATATAAAACTTAAACCTCTAGATGAAATAGACCTCGGACTCGGTAGATATGGGAACACGACGGGAGTGGGGCGGGTGGCCACGCCTGTCACGCCGCACCAACCCTCGTGGAATTTAGGATTAGATAGCCAATTCGGAACTGATAGACTAGGCGGCTTAGACTCGGGATTCAGTCACGATCGGAACCAAAGAGCTATAGCACGGATTATGCCTAATACCGGCTTGGAAATGGAAGGTGAGTAAAATCCAATTTTCTAAGTGCTCTTTTTGTTAAAAGGAAAACGTTTTCAACGGTGCACATGTTTCAGTTGCGCGAAATGCGTCACATTTTATGAATGGTGCCTCGGATACAGTTGACATGTTGGACATTCCGGGAAAGGGTCGCTGTTGTGTGTACATCGCCCGATATTCCTACGACCCACCTGAGTAAGTAGAAACTTGACCAGCAATACATTGCTTCTGTGTCTCGCAGAATCATGATTGTGTGAATATAAATAGTAATACTTTCAGGATTGAGACTGCAGAAGGTGAATTGGCAATAACCGCTGGGGATTATTTGTTAGTGTGGGGTCCCCCAGACCCCAACGCTCCCATGCTTGATGCTGAACTGTTGGATGGACGACGTGGACTGGTACCTGCGAATTTTGTTACAAGATTGATCGGAGACGACCTGTTAGAGTTCCATCAGGTGATAAATAGATTCTTTTGATTATCTTTATTTTGAACAATGTGTGAAATATTTTACAAACATAGTTTGATAGAACAGGGCTTTAAAGGTGATGTGTTTCGATAAAACGCTACATTCCATTGCAACTTGCTTAATTCTTATTAAGACGCAGATTTGAGCGCCACACACCCTAAAAACTTATTTACCCTAAAAACTTGGTCCTAAAACTTAGTTTATAATTTATCGGTATTATTTCCGTTAGATTATTAAATGTCAAAAAATTATGAACTGGGTGAAATATGTTAGGTTAGGTTAGAACTGTGACCAACCGCGCGCGAGCCGAGCGAGCGAAGCAAGCAATGCCGCGGCAGCGGCCAGCCAGCTCTACTTCCAAATTGCTCGCAGCTAGGCAGCTATTTAGTATTAGCGCAAGGTGCGTTACGTACGTCGCAAGCAAGTTTGATACCAGTTCATAATTTTTCAAGAATTTATAATCACAACAAAGTGACATACAATCAAAGTGGTTTTCCAAAACTTTATAAAAAAAAATAAAGAAAAATAAACTCACAATAAAATTATCAATGTTATATCATTAGTCTGACTCGTCTGACTCACCGTTTTCGTCTTTTTCGGTATTGCTCAGTTCCTTCACCAGTTATTTGTTCATTCACCGCTTCCGGGAGCAGAACACTTTGAACTTTCCGGGGAGAATGTCTAAGACAGAAACATTATGTAAAAATAAAACAAACGTATAAAAATACTTGTTTCAATATCTGTAAAACAAAATGGCGGAAAAAAATCACAGATCTCGTGCTCTACACGACCTTCGGGTACATTGAAAATGCACTTAGGCAGGCTTTTCATTTTGTACGATGCCTAATTTAATATATTTAGACCTAATAGATTTTGTATCGTCTTAAATGCACGAAGTAAAAAATCCGTAAGGTAAAAATGACGACAAGCAATTATGAACTTTAATGAAATATTCTTGAAACTAACTAACTATCTGACTGACTATTTTTGAAAGAAAATCATTTTTTGTTTAACACAACAACAACGAAGCGATACAAAATAGTTGTGAACATAGAAATAATAATTTTAGTCTCAAATGTAAAGTTCTTATTTAGTAATTTAAAGTATTTTCAAAGTATCGCAGAGCACCCTCCTGCCTAGACTACTACGGTCGACTCTCGATAATTTGACACTCGATAATTTGAATCTCTCGATATAGGCTAGTCAACAAGTTAAAAAACGTGTTATTTCTTGATAAAACTCCTAAAAATATGAGCGACAGCTCATTCGATTCGGAATGACGTCTAGAAAAATGTGTCTCGAGGATGTATTAGCACATAAAAAATTGCAATTGTTATTAACAAATAAAAAAAAGATAGCATTTCGTTTTTTGTTAATTACTCAAAAACTATCAATATTTAAGAAAGATCCTTAAAGAGGAGGAAATTTCCGATGAAAATGTCCCGACTTTCGAAACTCTATCTCCATTATTTATATTTTTTGTTTAACGCTGAAAATAGGTCTCAAGAGGTCGTTACGGCATGCGCGGGGCGGTCGCCGCTAAAGATTGTGCACCAGACATTTTTTTTTTTTTATAATTTGTAATGTTATTTTAAAAATTAAAAAAAAAAAACCGGGTATCATCTGGACACCTGAAAGAATAAATCCCCGTTGGAAAAAAAAGTCAATGTTACAAAATGTTGATTGTTAATTAACCAATTTTTTTCCAATCTCTATTATTATAAATGACGACATTAAAAGTTTAAATAATAAACCTAAAATTGTTTGGCTTAGTGGAGCCCTTCATATATACATGCTTAAAAAGATCACGCGATAAAAGTTTATTATTTTGTTTAAAATATTTTTTTTTAAATTAACGAAAAAGGAAAAGTCCAATAAATGTTGTTAATTTTTTTTTTCAACAAAAGTCAAATTATTGCTGTTTTCGTATCTAACAATGGCATTTAACATAGGAAAAAAATATTTTTTCATCAATTGTTAAGAATTATTTATAATAGGCAAGTTTAATATTTTTTTAAATTTTTGTTTATTGTTTATAATTGTTTTTTCATATTTAGATTGTTTAAATAATTAGTTAAGGAATTATTTTCTCTTTAAAAATCATAATTGACATTTCTTAATAGGTTAAGAAGACCAATTTTTTTTAATTAAAATTTTTATTGTTTGTAAACATAACAATTTGTTATAAACAAATTGTAATTACCGCTGTATTTTTTTCTAGAGCATAGAAATGTAACAAAAACAGTCATAATATATATATATAAAGTAATAGAGTACAGTACAGTACAGTACAGATTTTTTTATCTGTTATTTAATCAAAAATTTAAAAATATATATTTTTCCATTTTTGGTTTTTTGGAACGAAAGGCAGAATCATCAAAATCCGCTTAGAAATACCGGGGATACAGTACATTTATGCATATAACTTCGTATATAAGAATAATTACATAATGTATTAGAAACTAAAACCGTCCTGAAAGTATGCAGATCATGTTAGTGAAAGAATCATCAAAATTGGTTTATTAGTTTTTGAGAAAATCGCGGACATACAACATACATAAATACGGGTCGAATACAGAACCTCACTTTTTTAAGTCGGTTAAAAAAAATTTTAATTAGCATCATTATAAAATTAAAATACGTATTTACAAATAAATACATTTCACGTTCAAACTCTTAAACACTCCCATTACAACTCAGCGACGCGACGCGGATCTAAGGAGCGCGCTCCCCAAAATTACGCCACACAAAGGGCACCCTCCTGCCTAAACTATTAGTGATACTGTAGAGGTCCGGTTTTATTTTTTAATGTAGCCCAACTCAATACCCCGAGGGTATTTTTCATTTTTTTGATATCACATTTAGTTTTTGAGATATACTTAGTTGATTTTATGACAAAAGAAAAAATTGAACGAATTTTTCACATTTTTGCGATTTTCAAGAAAACTTTTTGACTCTTTCAAATTTATTTTTCACGATATAGTAGCCCTTCTTAATACGCATCTTTTGAGACCTCAACCATTCATGTAGCCTTAAAACTCACGACGCCAAGGCGATGTCACACTCTGAGCGAAAATGGGGGCTGATGAATACTGAAGCGATCGAAAAAACTTTTTCAATGTTAAAATCGGAACTTTTTCTTCACTATTTTAGGAAATAGTGTAAAACAGTTTATAACTCGAAAGTACTCGGTACATGTACGAAAACACGTTTCTATGAATATTTGTACTAAAATAATGAGTATTTTTGTTATTTTGAATTAGACAATTACACATAAAAACATAATATACTATATAAGGACGCGAAAGGGGGCACTATGGTATAGGTATAGAGGATATCATGGGTTTATGACTGATGACACCGGCACCGTTCCCTGTAACAAATACACGATTCATCAAACTTGATTGACGAGACCATCACCTTCAGATCGCTTTGACTATCTGTTATATTGCGAAAGTTATTAATATGATTCAAAAACTTTGTCATACAAGGTCCCATTTTACCCTCAGGCGATTGTTTCTACACTGAGAGATGTTGATGAGGCCACCACAGCGATAAGCGAACTGTCGATCAGTCGTGACGTCGCTCGTCTAAGCGAAGTGGCGGAATTAAGCGAAGGACCAGAAGACGATGATAATGGTAAGCATGCACACATCAAACTCTTCTCATAGAATTAAAACTAGGCACGAAACGTAGACCAAACAGTACTTGACAATGTGAACAATCTAGAAATGGTTTTTAAATATTTTTATTATTAGACTTTTGGTGAAAAGATTTAGACAAAATCTAGCTTAGAAGTCAAAATATTAGTATTACTATACATTTTCCGTCATTGAGTGAAGTTTCACATTTCGCATGCAATCCAAATGCATCGAGCACGTAACTACCACACTAACATAGTATTGTAGTATTAAACAATCATGACGCTTCGCACAGTGATACAATCAGAACGCTACACAAACACCCTGTTACGGTTGTCGTAAACGATCATTTATAGAAATAGTTCTATAGTCGAACATTTGTCCCTCCCCGTCCCCCTCCCTGGACTTCGCTGCACGCTTCTTCGCATTCTCACGCACTTCGCCTGCCTGGCTACACTCCTCGATATGCCCTCGGACCTCAACAGCCGAGCTGTTTTTCTCGTCGCTAGTGCCGGCGCCACGGCAGCTCACCCTGGAGAGGCAGCTCAACAAGTCCGTGCTCATCGGCTGGACTGCCCCCGAAGGTGTGCAGCAAGCCAACATCGAGAGCTACCACGTTTACGTCGATGGAGTTCTCAAAACTACCGTCAAGGCCTCGGAACGCACACGAGCACTCGTTGAAGGAGTAGACTCTAATCGGGTGAGTTGTTTTGATGTTCAATTAGCTGCTTCTCTTTATGTTTCTTCAGTAGTCACTTTTACATGTTACCAGTGAGCACAAATTCATTTAGTTGGTCGTCGATGTCATTGTTTGCTTTTAGATGTTATACTTTTGTATTTATATTCTTGTTAAGTTTCCAATAAGAGCCGTCAGTTTTATGGTCTTTTTGTTCCTAAAGCCGCATCGTATCAGCGTGCGTTCGGTGACAGTGTCGCGACGCACGTCAAGGGACGCAGCTTGCACGATGGTGATCGGTAGAGATACGGGCAACATGGGCCCGACCTGTGTCAGGGCCAGCGGGGTGACTTGCTCACAGGCCGTGATCTCTTGGCTACCAGCCAACTCAAACCACCAGCACGTCGTCTGTGTAAACAATGTTGAAGTAAGCACTCGTTACACTGAAATGACGTCATTAATCAATAGAATAGACTAGACATGCATTCATTGATTACAGGTTCGAACAGTGAAACCAGGAGTTTACCGCCACACAATCACAGGTTTATCACCTAGCACACAGTATCGGGTAACTGTAAGGGCTAAACACTTAAGAGCTGGTCCGCCACAACCTGGAGCTCCAGTCCAAGAAGAAGCTCCTGGAGCTTACACAGACTTCAGAACTCTTCCGAAGGGACTACCAGATCCGCCAAATGAAATTATGGTACGTAGAAAGTAAAAACCCAACAATCAGCATGACGTGAATTGAGCATGCTTTTTGGATCCAAACTTATACATCTTACACTCACATTCCTTGCTCGCTGATGTTATATGTCTATCTATACTTAGTCAGGAATCAGAATTATAACAATCACACAGTGGATAGTGGAAATTTTAAAATACATAGACTAATAAATATTGAACAATGCTTTCCAAGGCAGCAACTGTGAAGCGTTTTTAGCACGCACAAGGTAGCTTTTCCAATGCTCCACGAAAGTGTGATGATACTGTATGAATACTCACAAAGACCGACTGACACACTCCTATTCCTTTCAAATAATTCACAACCTCAAAGCACACAGCACGTCTCGAGGAAGTCGCGTCAATCGCAACCATAAATCCAGCTCCAGGAAAATTATCTTGACATATCCCAACGCTCACTTCGTTGTTAGCTTAGCTACCCCCATCTGTAATGTCAGCTCCTCCCTCAATGTGGCTTAGTTCAACGTTGGCCCACATGTAATAAAGTCGAAACCCAATTGGCTTGCCTCACTATTGTTCGGCTGGATTGTTGGTGGTGATTGGTGCGGTGTCGCAGGTGGAAGCCGGACCTCAGGACGGGACCTTGCTGGTGACTTGGCAGCCAGTCGTGCGTCCGCCCGCCTCGGGCCCCGTCACTGGGTACGCTGTGTACGCCGATGGCAAGAAGGTGACCGACGTGGATTCCCCAACCGGTGACCACGCTCTCATCGACATTGGCAAACTGATCGGCCTCAATCCTAAATGTGTCACCGTAAGTATAGCTGTATGGAGCTTGATTTGGCTATGTGAACGCTATGTTAGAAATATTAGATTTAAGGTGACGTTTATTTAATTGGTAGAATTATATTTGTGTTTATTGTTTAGGTTGACGATTTTTATCGCGATTCCTGTGTTGTTGTTTTCAGGTACGTACAAAATCAAGGGACAGCCAGTCCAGTGACAGTGCGCCCACGCCGATTCCACCGGCGGTGCTGCGCGGTGTCGTGACTCGAATGCCACGTGGGCCGGGCCCAGGCCCCAACCAGCCGGGGCCCGGCGGGTACAGGGGAGGGCCCGTGCAGCGCCCTCAGCCCTACCAGCACCACCAGCAAGTTATAGAACACGATGAGAATCTCTCCGATAAGGAGATATTCCCATCGGTTAACCGCCACGACCCACACGCTGCTCAGGTGACCAAACACTTTTTATTTATCTTGTCTATTGTCCCTTTATGATGTTGGTAATAATATCTCGCTATGTCTGATATAATGGAGTCTTTGTCCCAACAAATTGGCTATAACTAAAGATTTTAAATGTCAATATTTTACATTGTCTGGTTTCTGTACTTTCACACATCTTATTGAATTTTTTTTTTGCTACCCGAATTGGAATCTTGAAACTTTTGTCAAAATTAAACTTAAATATGATGTGTTGAACTAAATGTTGATCGCCATTGCACTTGGTCTATATTTGGTTTGCAAATCAATGTTGTACATTTGTGTGTGTAACGTCGAGTTTCATTTTGCCAGTTTATTTCGTTGAGGTTGATTCAGTATTTAATATGTGCTTTATATTTTTGATTTTATCTCTGATAATTTTCTTCGTCTGTGTCTTCTTAGCTATCATTATAACGATCAGTGTCATATGCTCTCTTCTTGCGCGACAAACAGTCTGTTGTAACAACTTCTTTACCTTTATCTACTTCAATGATATGTTTAAGTTCTATGAGTACAGTGTATGCAGACAGTTTGTCGCGTGATATCGGTGTTGCAAACTGCACTCTTTATACTTTCTCCTGTGGTTCTGTCGCTGGCATCTTCTAAGTGTCCAGTATTTAGTTCTCTGCCGACGGTTTCACGACACGACCACCGCGCCATCGAATATAGCTATGCACTCGGCTCGATCGTTCAAAATTAAATGCATACTGCTTGCGACTAGATCAGTAGTCTCTAGTGCTATTGGCCGATACCCGACAACGCACGACACCATACAGATACAACTTAGAACAGATAAAGAGCTTGTACTTTGTGACACAGACAATACCGCCCATGAGTTGTGTTCATGCCACTTAGTCTAACCTTACCTCGCTCTCTCACATAACTGTTATACACCTTTCCATAGCCTACGAGTGGATTCGGCACAGGCCTCCTAAAGAGTATATTCGACAAAATAACCCCTTCGGTAAGGAATTTTAACACGTCTTTTCATATTTATCATTATTTATTTAATTCTGAAGTTTACACACGACTGATTTATTTAGCGTTCTATAAATTTTATTTAAGTTTTGGAAGCGTTATTTTTTGTATTATTAGTTATGTATAATATTTTTTTTATTATTTTCTTTGAATTTTTATTAATACACAGTGTGCCCGTATATTATACAAATAGTGTCATAATACTATAATATTGTAGCCATATAATCAGCATATGAAGACAATATTTACTTTGAGTATGCTTTTATATTTATCTGAAAGTAGACAAAAATATGTAGAAAACAAGTATACTAGCTAAATGCATATATATTTTATATAAAGAAAACTAGGTTTTTGGAATCAAACTTCTGTTTAGCAGTTGTACGATTTTAAAGATACATAGATAATATACCTAGATAACTACAGTTAAATTATAGCTTAAATAGAAAGGGTTCTTAATTGATACTGCTATAAAAGAAAACCACTTAATATATTACTTAGGAGTGGTCAAGTTGCGTTTAAGAAGATTTTTTCATAACAGTTCACGACTCATAAACATAAAGACATCACTCATGAACACATCATCCATGTATACGTATCGTGGAAACAAAACAATCGTGCGTTTGAAACTAGGACCGAATCAAACAAAACAATCGTGCGTTTGAAACTAGGATCGAATCACGTAAAGTAAAAGCCGATCGCTTACACGGCAGTGAACTTCTATCTTTCCACTTCAGCTTTCCTGTACAGGCTTTACTTGCTCTAACCTAACGCCTGATGTATTAATATTAAACGAAAAGTACTTTGCTCACTCTTCAACAGCTTCTAATAAACCGCTTAATAATCTTTGCGTATAGTGTGTACTACTATTTGCTTTAAAAAGTAACCCAATACTTTCAAGAGAATGTACCTACACAGAGTCATGAAGCAAAGTACACGTCCGAAATATTGCGAGCACCATAGTCATCAATATCGCTCATATCAGCACGATCATTAACTCACTATATTTTGTGTCGTTATAAAGAACTGTGTATATGCTAAAATATTGAATGACCATGTGGTATTAGCAATCGGGGATACCGGCCATCGAAATCACTAAAGAGAGCGCGACGGAGCTGGGTAGCGAAGACGAGGAGGCGCCGCGCCGCCGCCCGCAGGTCTGGGATCTCTCCTAGCTGTCATCGATGTGCTCTCCATGTGCTAGCACTATTCACTATGCTCTCTTTCTCTCAATTCTGTACGATCTCCCGATCACGAGTTTCTGAGTTTCACTTCTCGGTGTTCTGTGTTGTCATCTTCACTTACTATACCGTCCTCGATGTTGCCCACACACGACTCTGACCCGCCACACGTTATGCGACACCCGCACGTCCCTACCGACGTCCGACAGATAGGCAGAAGAACTAGGCCCACAGAGCACTCGATACAGACAACACTGGAGCATGTTCGCGTGTTTGT
Organism: Dicycla oo; assembly: GCA_948252095.1. Classification (NCBI taxonomy): domain Eukaryota; kingdom Metazoa; phylum Arthropoda; class Insecta; order Lepidoptera; family Noctuidae; genus Dicycla; species Dicycla oo. Next base: position 8,011,886 of record OX411729.1, read on the forward strand.
ATGATTGTTCCTGCATGCTGTCTTGGCTTCGACGCGTATCAATGCCGTACACTCACTCCTCTCACACACCTCCCACACTCCAATGTCTTATGTTATCAGATGAGGTATTCAGTTAACGAGGGGACATCGGTTAATGATACGATTTTTCCGTTATTGTTGAAATTGAATTTAAATTTTGTTTTGTTAAACTGTGACAAGCACATTTGGAACCGACTGTTTATGATTATATCTGCTGTGAATGATGTGGTTTCAAGTGTAAGCGCTGCACGCTAGCTTTCGTTGTGCATGGGGTTTGACTAGAGCTACAACGGAATGTCTTGTTTTTCTTATCGTCCGAGGAGAAGGTAATATTTATATCGCTTTGAGACGCAACGCCAATGAAGATAATGGCTATGAGCTTGTTCGATTGCTGTTGGCTTTCTTATGGAAAATCTAACCTTATTAATGTGTTGGTTCGTACGGACGTCAGCAGCAACCGTCCCAACCAACGCAAGCGTCGCAGCAGCCTTCGGGTCAGCCGTACCCGAGTACACAAGCCTACCATGGCACGCAGCAACCCCAATATCCACCAGCCGGGCAGTTCCAAAGTAACCCGGCGTACCCCGGGGCGGGCGGGCCCAACGCGGCGCAGCAATACCAGAACCCGCCCCCCCGGAACCACCACGAGCGAGGCCGCCCCCCTAACCCACACCAGGTCGGACATCACAACGAGCAGGTATGCATACCAGTTTTTAAAAATCTTGTTTAGTTATATATTCTTCGTTTTCTACATTCTTTAAAATCTTAATACCATATGATTAGTTAGGTTAGGTTAGGTTAGGCAATTATTTAACTTCATTTTACATTACACACCATGGCTGTTTAGAAAACTAAACTGAGCAACCGGCAGCAAGTTCGTCATGCTCCCTTAGATGTCACTGCTTGCGGTAGCGTCGGGGGTCGGATTGTCTCCTTCCCTCAAATATGGCGAGGGGGGTAATGGCTGATCTTTGCGTTATTCTCGTGAACGGGTGCTGCTTGTGGTGACTGGTCGTCTTGCTGACCTTGGTTTTGTTTTGTTATTAGTAATTTAACTCGTTGTTTATTTTACTTCGATGATCCTAGTTTATCATTTGTGACTTCGAGTTACGACTACATGTACGGCTATGTATAAGTGGGCACGCCCTTTATTACTGGAGGCTTTTATTTAGGTACAAAGTTCTGCTTACGTTTTTAGTTTTGTATTTTTATTTCTGCTTGAGTATAGTTTTCGTTTTTTTTTATTCTATTCTTTTTTTTTGGTATATTGGCGTGTGCTAGCTGATTTATAACAAATAATTAAATTAAATTTAATGTTTGTGTTGCGTAATGTACTTAGATACAGGGTGTCAGGGACAGCCCTTCTCAAACTAACAGGGTGCATTCAGCTCCTTATTTTAAATCATAATTATTCCACTAGAAAATTTCTCAGGAAAATTTTAATTTTTTGATTTTCGTTTTTCAGTTACTATTTCCTTTAATTCAATATAAAATTACATTCTCTGTACGCAGTACTCAATAAAAAAAACAGCAATGGATGTTGAACTACTCTAACGGACGACGCGTGAAATCAGCTGTTCACTTTCTGCGTAGCTACAGAGTTCATCGAACTCATCGCATACCTTTTACCTACCCCTCCCAACCAGTAACTGATGCTCCGATTGGTTCATAAAAACACAAACAAATCAGGTTTATTGGCTTCCCATAAGGTTCCTGAAATAATTTCATGTACCGGTCATCTTAGTATGATATACGGAATTCATCCTATCAGTCTGCGGAGGGCTGTCCCTTACACCCTGTATATTATTTTGCGCACTGTTGTATAGAATATTTTTTTTAACTGAACAGATATCTGTGCTGCGGGCGAGTTTGTTGCGCCACTTCCTCTCCTCAGCTAAATCACTAGAAAGTGGTGAAGGGCGGGCGTTTTGGGGGACTGTCTTATGTAATTTTGACGTTCGAAAAGTGCTCATTCTCAGCCTAGTTTGAATAACGACTTTTAATTTTGATTTTTGTAATAAAAAAAATATAATTTAACAAAAAAATCAACCGACGAAAAAGGTACTGAAAAGCAAAGAATAAACTATTCACTCTAACTAAGCCTTACTAAGCTCCTAAATTAAAGCAAATTACTCATTTTGAGTCGGCGGCGGCGCCTTATAAATAATCAACGAATATCAATCAAGCTGCCATGACTTTACTTGGTAACTTTTTTGTAATAAAACACCACCCGATTCTATTCTGTAATTGCTAGTGGGACGAATTTCGAGGTATACTCTTTCCAATATAAAAAGAACCGTCAGAATTGGACTACACTGAAAACGTTATGCCCTGTCATACTAAAAAAAAAAATATGCGTCGACTTGAGAACCTCTACCTTTTTTCGTCAGTTAAAAATAACAAATATAAATCTTTGTACCCTAAAAAGTTCTAACATAACTACCTATTTCTCTTACAGCAGCAGCAACAGCAACAGCAACAGCAACAACAACAACAGCAGCAGCAGCAACAGAACCAGCAAGCCAGCAGTATGCAGTACACCGCACGCGGGGGCCAACCCCAGGGGCCCCGTGGACCCCAGCCTGGCGCCAGGCACGCGCAAACCCACCCTCAGTCCAAGAGAAGCCGCTACTTCATCGCCCTATTTGACTATGACCCACAAACCATGAGCCCGAATCCTGAAAGTTGTGATGAAGAACTGCCATTCAGTGAAGGAGACACTATCAAGGTTAGTGACGAATTTATGTCAGAACAGGAATGATTAAAATTCAAATTCATTCTATGGCAGAATGTAGGTTTACAATGGACCTTAAAACTATAATGGCCCATTTAAATTCTAACATTACATATCGCACTGATAATACTGTTGTAACTCAAAATGTGACTTTTTTCAGAATCGACGAAAAATTGATTATTCACTTCCTGATAAAGATTATAAAAAAATAATACTTTATTATGTTTATTGATACGGTACCGGGTTTTTTTAACGGTATTATTGACGCGTAGGGAACTGAATTTTACGTTTGAATTAATGATTATGTCATACACATATTTCATAGACATATTTTGAGTTACAGCAGTATTGTACTATCAGTGCGATATGTTGTGAAAATATTTAATTTTATCTTATACAATGCTACTTTAATTACATAATAAAAAAGACAGCAACAACTAATAAGAGCTCATTATTATGTCCAGTTCAAAAAAGCGCTGACGATGCTATATACCCCAAAATTACAATATTTACAGGGTTATTGGTAAAACACCAACAACCTCAGAAGGTGTCATTGTACTCATCATTATGAACAACTTTTACTATGGGACCAAACCTGAAATCGCGAATAAATGTACTGAACAGCTGATTTCTTTTCGCGATTTCAGGTTTGCTCCCATAGTAAAAGTTGTTCATAATGATGAGTACAATGACCCCTTAAGAGGTTGTTGGTGTTTTACCAATAACCCGGTATATACCTATATGCTGTTGGGGAACACCCCCAACAGTATTCATTGCCTGTAGTAGCGATTCTAGTTGACGATAATGTAAATTGAAAAAAAAAAAATGAGTACGATTATAATATTAAGTGAGTTCTTTAAAAACGTCATCAAAGGTTTTTGACTTTTTGCAAATAAATAGACTTCTCTTTTTTCTTCTTTTTATTCTAGAGACAATAGAAAGCCCATGCTCACCTTTGGTTTAATTATCCCTCTCAACCTTCAGGTTTGGGGCGACAAAGACGGCGACGGCTTCTATTGGGGCGAGTGCAGGGGTCGTCGCGGATATGTGCCCCATAACATGGTGATGGAAGTTTCGGAGCAAGACGTCACGGGCCAGCCGACTAAGCGAGATCGCTGGGCCGACGCCTACGCCAACCAGCCTGTACGACGCATGGTCGCACTGTACGACTATGACCCGCAAGAACTCAGCCCCAATGTGGATGCTGATGTGAGTATCCTCTTCTTCTTCTCTTCCTACCTTACTTATTTATGATACCTAATACCTACGCTGTTTGTGAGACGTACATGACTGATGTACTAGTTTATAATATTCACTGACTTGGATCAGTGTGTCAGTAGTGTTTTGTTGTAGCAACGAGACAAGTCGTTGTCAGTACCTACTTCTCGAAAACATGAATAACTTATTATTTTTCATGTACTTAAATATTAAACTTAGATGGAACAAAAGCAGACTGAAGCTGTAATACTCTTTTGAAACATCTTTGTGCTTGATGGACATGCTATCCTGTAAGTCACATCAATGTTGGATAACCTATGTCACAGCTGAAAGAGTGCTGCAAAAAATAACAATTTGTACTCTATTGTTGTTGTAGCGAATGACCTTCATTGCTAGTAATCTTAAAATTGAATATGGCTTTAGTTGTTTGAAAACATTTATATCTGTTGCTTAGTGCCTAAGACTGCATTATGTGTTTTATGTCTAGATATCTAAATACGACAATTTCGTCTCTTACCCCTTGATATCTCTTACTCTAGTCTTGAACAGCCTATATCTTTCCCTGTATTGCATTATTATCTTATCCCTTGCTTACGAATGTAACTATACCTTTTTTCATATTCTTCTCCCCTTCCTCTATTCTATATCTTACTATTGACTCTAACATTTCTTTCACAATTGATTTTTTGTCACTCAGAAACTTTTCCAGGCTGAGCTGAGCTTCCAAACGGGTCAGATCATCCACGTGTACGGAGACATGGATGACGATGGCTTCTATATGGCTGAGATTGACGGCGTTAGAGGTCTTGTCCCGAGCAATTTCCTCGCTGATGCGAACGACCAGTACGCGGCACAGCATAGTAATCAAGGTGATTGGAACTTATTTTCTTAAAAGTAGTGATGATACTGCATGTTTTGTTTGTGTTCTATTTTATTATCGTAAGGGATTTCATCATATAGATATACTAACCATGTTTTATGTTGATGATTTTTACAGTAGATTCTTAGATTTGTGAACTAAAGTTCAAAATATATTAAGAAGTTTTAGAATAATCTCATCATCCCTACGGTTAAATTCTCTTCAAGTAAAAACATAGCCGTGCAGGACATGATAACTTTGATTTTCGTAAGAGTTCTACATCACGTTGAATAGGCTAAGTATCTGAGTGATGACAGTTTTGGCATGGAATGTCGAGCGTTGATGTTGGGTGCAGGGGTCGCGGGCATGTCTTCAGCTGGGCAAGGCGCGGGGCGAGGAGGCGCGGGGCGGGGCCGCGGTGCCGTGCCCCTGCCCGGGCCGGGCTGCGGCCCTGGCACCAAGGGCCCACCGCCGCCACCGCGCGAGGGCGTTCCGCACCACGCGCAGCATGCGCAGCACGCGCAGCACGCGCAACACGCGCAGCACGCACAGATCGCGCAGCATGCCGCGCAGCAATCCCAGCAGCGCAACCACCATCGCCGCGCAGGTACGACACCCCCCCCACTACCTCTGCTCCTCCACTTTTCTCCCTGAGCTGCCACCGCTGCTCTTGCCCTCGCTCCCTATTTTATTACTAAGCCGGGTCGGTCGGCTCGTCGATTACAGAAGAGCGATGCACACGCTTTAGACAAATCCTGTTAGACTCACTCGTCACTTACACGAATTAAATAATTTGTTTCGTCCTGCTTGTCAATTTCACTTCAATAAAACATCAGAACTTTTACATTGAAGTCTACTAAAACATTGACTTCAAAAGACCGTACACTGAAAGTAGTCATGATCAAATCGCTTATCAAAGAGATCGCCGAGCCGACCTCCCTTAGGTAAGTTCGGTGAAGACGCGTGTCTTCACCGTTCACCGAGAGCTTTGAGTGTTTCATGTTTGCACCTTGGACTTGCTATGTGACTACTGAAAGACGCTAGCTATTTCGCTCTGGAACCCTCTATCATCTTTCCTGTACACTTGCGATTGCGACGGGACTCGCTCAGCGAGTCTGTGTTGTAGATTTTCCATTCCGTTTTGCCTCATTGCCTCCTTGAAGATTTGGACTTTCTGAATTTTAAGATTCCTATCAAAACTTGTTGTTTGTGTGCTGATTTCAATTACGACATTGAAACTCACAATTTCCTTTCCAATCAGTCCTGGATATAGCCAAGTGTGTCAGTGATAGTAAAACGGAATGTATGAATGCGAGTCCGGTTGCAATCTACGGAGCACAAAGACTCTTGGTGTACACTTTGCTAATGAACACTCTATCTTGGATTACACAGTCACAAACATCGTTCGAAGAGGTTCTGATTCCTTACGAAGACTTGCTATTACAAGTGTGTCTATAGTACCAAACCACACTACTCAAAGCCACGTCGTTAAGACTCGAGGATACCTTATTTTATTTTCATCTATCCAATTCTCTATCCTATCATTATGTTTTGTTTGTCACACGGTATACCCTGGCATTCAGAGACACAGCGGGTAGGCTGCTCGTACAAATACACGCAACATAATCTCGCTCTGAACCCACGGGGTGTTCGTGAGGTGTGATCCAAGATTCAAGTGGTTGTCTGTGGTCACTATATATGTTGTGTGTATTGTCTGTTTGCTAGATGCCTGCCCTCCTTCCTCTATGTTAGACCACAACACATGCGCCAGTAATCCAGAACAGGCGAATTCTCAGGTAAAAATACCGTTTGTAATCGACCCACAAGAATACTTTCAAATATACTATGCAACGATACTAGACGTTTTTTGTTCGACTGTCACTTCATTATCTTTAGATTTTATTGTTTTCACTTTTCCTTTTCTTCATTTATTTCTTTATCTATATTTCCTTGTGTTTCATTACTACGCTCAGTGTACAGAGGGCATCTGGTACAGTGGCCGCCTCGGTCACTCGTCCACTAGCAAAGTGGACTGACGGTCATGATTACCATAATGTTATATTGTTTACACATCATTAGCTGTAATCCCATACTGGACCAGATCATACAGAGACTAGTACAGAACATACACTGGCGTACTTCACTCACATCAGATACCATAACCCATTCACCATGTTACTACAATATCTGAGGCCTGTGAATGTGGTCCTTTACTAAACGATTGCGTTAGTGATGACGTCACGTTTACTATAGCAACCTCTTTGACGTTTATATGACGACTCATGTGCATCATTACGTAATCGAATAGTATGTTCTTAATCAAGCTTTTGTTGTAGTATACCGAAGCATGACGAATGCATTGAATGAATTTACCTACCCTAACGAATCTGAGCTTCTATTTACAACCCTGATGATTTATTTCTTCCAAAAACATATAAAATATTGTGACCCCGGTTGACTGAACTAGTCAGCTATTTTCTTTTTAAAATGCCACCTGCTTTGTTTATGGCAATGCATGTTTTTTTATTGCACATTTTTATACTATATTGATGTGTGTACTATGGATATTTTTGTAAATAATAATGTTTTGTCTCAATATTGTATAGCATGATACACAGAGTGACTTAGGTATTGATGTAAGTGTATTTTATTTTCCTATAATATGTAAATATTTTAAGAAATGCATAATGAGAACTAAATATACTTAATATCTATCTCTTTAAAATATCTAACGTAAATTAATCTATCAGAGTTTGGACAAGACCTTTGAGATGACTAGACACCTGTCCCAGTCATAATAACGATTTGCTTGTTACATTCAATTCACAATTTTGATCACGCTAATTGAATATGAATCTTAATCAACTGTTTTATCTGTGTTGGGAATCGTTTCTTAAATCAGTAGACCCTTCAAAACACCATGATCATGACGGTGGAAATTCAATAGGAAACGTTCCGAAAACAGGCAAGACGGTAAGTGTAGCCAACAGTGCAGTATGTGACATGAGTTTGGCGAACAGGCGAGGGGGAGAGGCGCGGCGAGCGGGCAGGCGGCGAGCACGATCGCGCGCACGAGCGCTGGTAACGCCGGGACCCCCACGGTGCAGTCTCCGGGCGCGCCGCCCGCTGCGCCCGCCGGCCCCCCCGCGCCCGCGTCGCCCGCGCGCCGCGCTGGCCCCGCCGTCGTGCCTGCGCCGGGTGTGCAGCCGCCGTCCGCGTCGACGCCCGCGCAGCAGCCCAATCTCATGCAGAAGTTCTCCGAGATGACCGCTCCTGGGGGCGATATCCTCAGCAAGGGCAAGGAGCTCATCTTCATGAAGTTCGGCCTCGGCGGCAAATAATATCGGCGAGGCGGGCGCGCGGGCGCGGGCTCGCGGCTGCTGTCAGTTGGCTGATGCTGCTTCGGCTCGCCGTGGAACTCAGTTCGATTGTAGAAAGAATTCTATTTTAGGCCGCTCGACGCGCCGGTACTTGGGCCGCACTTAGGAGCTGTTGTACATAGTAAAATTTCAATAAACGCACAGTCTAGTGAATATTCGAGTATTAGTGCTGTCTTAATAGCATCTATGGTTGGAGTTTTAACACCCGAACACCCGGTTAGTCGTGTATTCCGATGCTTTCTATATCCTGGACTCGCGTCCATCTGTTAGGTTAGACTATGATATCGAGTGAATTGTTTACACATTATTGGAGCGCATTATTTATTATGTGTAGGAACAGTTCGTAAAGTTATTATATACCTAGTTATTACTACACGATCCTTATAACATAGAATTGTTGTGATTTTCTACGTTAAGTTTTTGATCGCTAGCTGTGAGTTACCTGAACGTATCCTAAATGAGTAGTTGAAACTTAAATGTTTATTTCACCATATTTCAATGTAAGAACTAATACATTATTATTAATGTTAACAATACAAATGTATATTATAATAAATAAAATTCAAATAATTCGAGCAATATTGCAAGCACCAGTATGCTGCTGCGACCGTCCCATTGACCAAAAGTTGAATCAAAACTATCTGTTAATGAATTTCTATAAACGAAACATAACTATCCCATATAATTACTCCATTCATGATCAAAATATTACATTGTGAAATCGAAGTTCGGGTACCACGTTTGAAAACATCTTCGAGTCATCTATATAGATAAGTGGTTCCCCTATGTAAAAATTTGAATATTATTAAATAAAAATTATTTGTATGTCTAAAATCCTGTGCAGTAAGTTAAATAACTTATATTACAATACTATACTACAGTTCATTACACGTAAATCTTGGGAAAATGTAAGTATAGGTGCCTACTGAGATTTGCCAATACCCGTTTATAATATCCAACTGCTATAACTGAATATACTTACATGATAAAGATATTTTAAATAAGAAAATTTGTGTAAGCGCATTAAATTTATATGCTGGTTCTTTGATTATTCTCGAAATAATAATATTCTGTGATAGTAGACGTGATACCATCTTTATCATTCTTAATATAATACCTACTTACTAAACAGTACTGCGTCATTTGTCACTTAAAGTAACTGAAGATGTGTTTAACTACTTGTTTCATCTATAATGTGAATGTGTTTTTTTGTCAAAGCATTCTTCGCCAGCTTTTTCATTATACAGATGAGCAAAGGTTTTTAAGAAATTAATTTTATTGATGAATCAAATCATAAGCTGATTAAAGCACGTGTTTTCTTTAGAAACGATTTGGTTTCTAAGTTGACCTTTGTTTATATTATTTAAGAGAATTTCATACAATTTTGATATGGAGGTTTTAATAAAAACAATAATAGAATGTGAATTAATTCTTATCGTAAATCTGTTGGTGTGGAAAGTGACATTATATAAATGTCAGTCAAATGTTAGTGTCGTTTCCACCTAACTAAAGACTGCTTGCATGAAATATTATTACTTTTAGAAAATATATAGAATTCGTTAAAATTAATATACTTCATTGCGACACAAACGTGTTAGATAAACAAAATATTAATGGAACAATGGATGTTTCATACTTTTGAATTACTATAATTATTGAATAATGGATGAAACCAATCGACCTAACCTATATATCGTAGGTACCTGCGAGGACGCACTACATAGCGACGTTGAAGGATCTAAATAATTTATAAATGTTCTAAAGTTGTTGTTGTACATATTGATCGGTAAGGTCGCTTGGATTGTAGGCTACTTGGAGATTGCTCACTTCGTACAAGGGATTCTCTTTAAGTCCTTTATATTGCTTCGTGTCTATCCAAACAAAGTTCTCGTTCTCGTGTATTCAACCTTTTCACGTATAAATCCAGATTTAGCTTGCGATTCCTAGTGTTAATCACTCGTAAAGTATATAACCCCACAGTTTAGTCCACCACGATGTATAACTATTTATATATATTATCTGGTTGTACATAATCATGCGTGCGCCCGCGTTCCAATGTTTTAGCTAAGCACTGCTACATATCTACATTATATTATATGTATAACCCCTAATTGAAGTTTTTCTATCATTAATAAAAATATTCTAGTGTTGTTTCCGACACGGTTCGAAGTTGTTCACTTGTTTATATATTGTTATAAATCTGTATTCATATCTTTTATCACATGTGTAACTAAATGTATGGTTATTTATACCTATGAGATAATATAAATTATGTATATTAATCGTGCATTCATGTGTGCATAATTTAATATAAAGAGTTGTATATTACTTATATACTAATGAATTATGGCAAAATCTCTAACAATGTACCAATGAAATATGCTGGAAAATAAATAATACGAATGCCGCTTCTTTATTTATTGTATTACTATAATACTTAACCACAAATAAATTATGTTAAAGCATAAGGTTTATATTGTAGCTGTCATACAAGTCTATGGGAAATACAAATAAGCGTAAGTAACACTAACAGATATACATTAGCTTAAACGAATGAATATAATAAAAATGTTAATCCTGAAATATAATATAAATTCATTCTTTTATATCCTTAAATAGTTATATTTAATCATCAAGTTTATCATGATTTCACATTATTTATTGAGTATTTGCTTCCAATAGTTACCCAAGAAGACGAAACAAGAATGGAACTGAAATATCTTCTGAATGAAGAAGAATCATTAATGTTTTACATTGCATTTTATTAGTCTGATAATCATTAGGTAATGATCACTTTCACATGCATCTCTGTAATTAAGTTGGATTTACCTACGGGCAAGTAAAAAAATCTAGGTTTTTATTAATCCTATACTACAACGTTTCTCATCCCAATACTACAACTTATTATCATGGCATCATAAGCTAGTGTCATCTTCGTTTAAGTTTAAGCTCAAGTTTAAAATGTATAACATCATGGATTTTTACCCTCCCCTGCTTGAACATTTCTGCATGTTTGAATAACAAGTTTAACAATTATTTTTACATTTCCCATTGAAAGATATCAATATTTTATTTTTAAATATATCGTTACATCTTTTACTGTCTTGTATGGATCAGAATGTTGGGCCACAAAAAGTATGAATGAAGGGCAATTGCATGCAGCTGAGATGAGAATGCTAAAAGGGATGTGTGGCGTTGCGCAAATACCTAGATAGTATAAGAAATGAGTATATAAGAGGAAGTCTGAAAGTGACACCAGTGACTGGAAAGTTGTGTGGAAATCGTTTGTCATGGTATGGGTATGTGATGCGGAAGACGGAGGAAAATGTCGTCAGGAAAGTTTTGAGTACGAATGTGAATGGCTATAGCAGTAGGAGCAAACCAAAGAAACGATGGATGGACTGTGTGAAAGATAATATGGCTAGAAAGGGAGTGACTACCGAGATGACGACTAACAGAGAATGTAATGAGTATGGGAGAAAAATACGTGTTGCGCCGACCCCAAATAAATTGGGACAAGGGCAGGAGAATGATGATATCGTTACATATTTTGACTTAATATTATCGACTAGACTTTAATATTCTTCAGAAGTCTTGAACATCAAACCATTGGTAGACTTTGTCACCGGTTGTGTTGTAAGAATACTCCACACACTTTGTTTTGAACCACCTGAAAATACACGAGCAATGAGCAACATTTATAAATATACGTATTTTTAAAGAAAGGAAGTAGTGTCGTTACCTGTACATAAACTACAGCTGCTTTCGATACTTATTTCGGATTATCGGCTAAATATATATCTTTTTAAAATAGTTCATAACCTACCCTCCTTTCTTAATGCATTCAGTAACTGGATAGTCTTCTCTGAAACATTTTGTTTGCAGCGTATTAAAGTATATGACTCCAATGTACCTCGCTGTCTTTGTTTTGGAAGCCTGCAGGCACTTGTGGAATTTATCGTCGCAAGTGCAACTCAATCTGAAAAAAAAGATTGTAAGTTGATTTGAACTTTATCAGAAGGAAATAAAAAATATTAAATGCAATACTTATTTTTTTTTTTTATTTGTGATGGGTTTGCTCTTGACTCTAGTCTAGGTCAGAGGTGACAGAGACAAAGTCGACGATGGAGTGAGCTTACCTAGAAGAAGCCTGTTCACTCTCACTTTGAAGAGATTAGGGTTGTATACGTTCGGAAACACAGACGCAGGTAGTGAGTTCCACTCTTTTGCTGTGCGCATTATAAAAGACATTATAAAAACATATTATGTTTTTATTTTTAAAATAAATAATATGTAGTCTCATGTATATGCGTCAGTGCTGCCAAGGCATAACCGCGGTCATTTGAGGTGAACCACTTTTCAACCTTATTACTAAGGTAATAAGGTTGTAAAGTTATACAGGGATCTCTTAGCGTGTGGCCAATTTGCAGGTCAGTGTCAGGTCAGGTCGTATGTTGATAAAAATATGATTCGCTGCCGTAACAAATATGTATTTAAGTACAGAATTCAAATCGAAAATACTATTTCTTTGAATATATTTGTTACGGCATTTGAACTTTATCAGAAGGAAATAAAAAATATTAAATGCAATACTTATTTTATTTGCCTGTAATTATAAAAACATATTATGTTTTTATTTTTAAAATAAGTAATATGTAGTCTCATGTCTATGCGTCAATGCTGCCAAGGCATAACCGCGGTCATTTGAGGTGAACCACTTTTCAACCTTATTACTAAGGTAATAAGGTTGTAAAGTTATACAGGGATCTCTTAGCGTGTGGCCAATTTGCAGGTCAGTGTCAGGTCAGGTCGTATGTTGATAAAAATATGATTCGCTGCCGTAACAAATATGTATTTAAGTACAGAATTCAAATCGAAAATACTATTTCTTTGAATATATTTGTTACGGCAGCGAATCATATTTTAATCAACTTACAACCAAATACTGACCTGCAAATTGCAAAAAATTTTCGCCTTAACACAAAACAAATTCACAAAATTACAAAAAACACCACCGACAGGAAGGTGCTATTTATAAATAACTAGCTGACCCCACAGAAAATGCACTTTCAGTTTTCCCGAATTTCCCAATTTTCCCGGCAACTTTTCAAACATTTTCTTTCTTACAAACCTTGTCCTGATAATTACAAACACAACAAAAAAAGAATTAGCCAAATAGGTGCAACCGTTCTGAAGTGATGCGCGTACATATCATACATTCGACAATTGATTTTTATTTATATAGGTATTATATATTTTTTTTTATATAAAGGCCCATTTTTCGTTCAGTAATCAAATGTTGGCGCCTAGCATGAGCTTCCACCATATGGCTGGTGCCCAGCGTGGGACTTAAACAAATGAAATGACACCATTTTGTCTCCAATCAATTAACGAGCGTAGGCTATTGCCGCCAAAAAATGCACGTCTGTAATAATACCTTGTATAAAAAGCTTTGTTGGTCAAGTTGTACTTGGTACTTCCTCCAGGGATTATATCGGGACAGTGGTCATGTTCCCTGCAACACATGTCTGCCTCTTTATCTACTCCTAGGTCGTCGTAACTGTCTGCCACGTTACCAGCTCCGCACCATTTCGTTCCTAGAATTGAAAGGTAATTAAAGTCTTATTATTTTTCTTTGGGACAGTTCTGTTGAAAGAGTATTTTCTCGTTAAAGATAAATAAATTACAAAAAAAAAATCGAATTTCGATAGCCGGAAGAAACATTCAAGAAAAATACAACCGGCATAAATTTCTACGTAAAAGTGCCTACAAGATATTTCCAGTTTTACCAGATCGAGTTTCATAGTCTTCAAAAGAACCCAGGATCTAGGTAGTGCTGCTTAAACTGCTTTGATAACTAGACAGTACAGTACGGTGCTAAGTTGTTATCAATAAAATGTAGGGCATTGACATTAAAGACAAAGGGTTCAAAGTATTTTTTTATGAATACAGTTAATTATTTGTGTACATCAAATAAGTAACTATCTAAAAAACATATTTCGAAGAGGGACACAATATTTCAACTTTTTAACCGACTTCAATAAAAGGAGGAGGTTCTCAGTTCGTCGCGTATTTGGTATATGGTTAGTGACACGTATTAATGATATACAATGACTTTAAAACATGTGGTAATCATCAGTGGCGGAAGACCACATAAAATAACTTCAACATTATAAATTTATAACACACACAACATAATAGGTTGGGGAAAAAGTTTCTTCGCATTTTTTAAGAAAATTCAAAACATTTTTTAATATAGTTTATTTACATTTAACTAAAGTATGTAGGTACCATTTTGTTCGATAACTTTTTGCCATCTTTTAGGTAGGGACATGATCCCATTGCTATAGAAATTTTGGGACTTCTGGCCAAAATACTGCGACAAGTGGTTTTGGCAGTCCTCTCGTGATGTTAACCTGACACTGCCTAAAGAATTCTGAAGAGACCGAAACAGGTGGAAATCTGAAGGTGCAAGGTCAGGACTATACGGCGGATGCATTAACACCTCCCAGCCAAACTCTCTTAATTTTTGCTGAGTGGCTAAAGATGTGTGAGGTCTAGCGTTATCATGATGAAAAACCACACCCCTTCTGTTAATTCCGGCCGCTTTCTCTCAACTTCTTGCTTTAATCTCATCAGTTGTTCGCAGTAGAGTTCAGAATCAATGGTCCTGCCTGGTGGTAACAGCTCATAATGAATAATGCCCTTCCAATCCCACCACACACACAGCATCACCTTGTTGCGAGTTAACCCGGGTTTTGCCACAGTCTGTGAAGCCTGACCGGCCTTTGACCACGACCTTTTTCGCACGTTCTTGTCATACGTGATCCACTTTTCATCACCAGTTATCAGCTTCTTCAAAAATGGTTCGGTTTCATTACGTCGTAATAAAGAATCACAAATGAGTACACGGTTCATTAGGTTTCTTTCAGTGAGCTCGTGAGGTACCCAAATGTCGAGCTTTTTTGTGTACCCAGTTTTTTTCAAATGCGCCAAAACTGTTTTGTGGTCAATTTCCAGTTCTTCAGCTACGTCGTAACTACTGATATGCCGATCTTGCTCCACTTTTTCAAAAATGGCTTCCATTTTATCCGTAATAGGGCGACCAGAGCGACGTGCATCTTTGACATCAAAATTTCCGGATTGAAAACGCTTAAACCAAATTTGTACTACTCTCACAGACACTACACTAGGTCCATAAACATCGCAAATTTTTTTCGCGGCTTGCGTTGCATTTTTACCTTTTTTGTAGTAAAATTTTAAAATGTATCGAATTTCGTCATTAGATTCACTCATCTTGACGGTACGAAAAACAAATGAAAATCACACATTTTCCTAATTTGAATTTGGAATTATGTTCTTTAAAATTTAAACTTTCAATGATACCAAAACCAGCCAGATACAAATAGTATAGCCAAGGAGATTTTATTACAAGTTCATACATACTATAATGCGAAAAGACTTTTTCCCCAACCTAATACATATAACATAACATTATATATTATTACGTGTATCCTTTGTGTTTCTCATTCTATTAACTAACTTCTATAGGGACTATTTTGAGATAAAATAATAATAATATTATAAAAAATAATAATATTATTATTTATTTTTTATAATGTACGCCGAAGCGCTATTAGTGGACGAAAACAATGCAGGCGGGGCTAGCCACTGGCCCGTACATACGAAAAGCGCCTTAACGGGGGTTATGCACAAAAATCGTTGATAGTACTCATACATTGCTTGCTATTGTAACGATCTTCTAGGAACTAACACAGTGTGCAAGGGTGTCCCTCAACAAACCAACAGGTTGCATTCAGCTCCTTATTTTGAATGATATTCCCGGAAAATTTTTCGGGAAAATTTTCATTTTTCAATTGTTTTTTTTAGTTACTATTCCTTTATTTCAATGTAAAATTACATTCTCTGTACGCAGCACTCCATTTATGTAAATAAAACAGCTTAAATAAAATAAAAAAAACAGCAATGGATGTTGAAATACTGTAACGAACGATGCGTGAAATCAGCTGTTTACTTTCTGCCTAGCTACAGAGTTCCGCATACCTATAACCTACACCTCCCCATCAGTAACAGACGCTCTGATTTGTGTACTAAAACACAAACAAATCAGGTTTATTGGATTCCCAAAACGTTCTTGAAATAATTTCATGAACCGGTCATCCTAGTATGTTATACTGAATTCACCCATCAGCCTGCGGAAGGCTATCCCTTACACTCTGTATACAGGTCCGAAGATGCTCTAACCTTAGCGAACTGATTACAGTGTAGGTACTTTGCCACATAAGCCTTATTTGGTAAACCATCGCGGCAGGTACATGAGTTTTAACATAATGTGTTTAATTCACTTTGTTTGTGTGTGTTTTAATTCACTATAGTAAGGTAAGTACGGTATTCTGTTGTGGGGAAATGCAGCCGACATTCAGACTATCTTTGTTTTGCAGAAAAGAGCTGTTCGATGCATTTATAAATGAAGTCCGAGACAATCTCTCGGAGAGAAATTTAAGGAGATTAATATAATGACTTTGCCTTCTCAGTACATTTTTGAAAATCTTTTATATGCCCATAAAAACATTAAATTGTTTAAAAAATACAGTGATATCCACAATATAAATACTAGGAACAAACACAAATTTGTTGTACCTCCAACAAGGCTCAAGAAAATAGGTCGCTCATTCAGGTGTCAATGTATACGCTTTTATAATAAACTTCCAAGCCACGTTCAAGATCTGAGCCTTAATAAATTCAAATCATTCATTAAACGCAAGTTGTGTCAGAAAGCTTTTTATACCGTTAAAGAATATATTGAGGACAAAAAGGCTTGGGATTGAACTGCTTCAAATTTTATTTTATATTATTTTTATTTTTGTATACTGAATGTTGACATGAATATTTACTTTGTAAGTATTATATTATTTTACTTTATTGTGAATGTGAAGACTATGTAGGTCATTGCTTTTTTTTTTGTTTGTTTTATTTTTTCTCTCAGTTCTCTCAGTTCTATTTTTAATCATGGTCTGGCAGTTTGAGTAATCTATGCGCCCTACCCCAATGTCCTTTCTTTGGTATTGTTCGTCGAATCGTTGAGCTCCTTAAGTTCTGAGTTGAGCTGCGCGATTACTGACAAATGCGTGCACTGACTGGACAGGTCCTCTCAATCTGTGTGGTTCTTTCCTCAGAAGACCATTTCAGACACCAATCTACATGGTCTTCACATGAAGTGACCAAGATTATGTCTGGACTTTATAAGAGACTGTGACCTCTGAGTTTGTTTCGGCCTTTCTTCTCAGAGTAGTCAGATAGGAAACGCCGACCTCATCTAGTTTAAAAAAAAAATATTGACTTGTAGGAACAAACCTACAAACCTACTTACAGAAATAAAAATCATTTATCATTTAAGTCTGGTGAAGAACTACAAGCGTGGTGGAAAAACTTACTTCACGTTCACGGCCGTTGTCAGGTCGACCACGCAACAGCAAAAATGTGATTTCAAATATAATTACGAGCCCAACTACTAGCCTGCAAGTTCTTCAAAATAAATCACCGTCTAATAATCCTACTTCAAACAAGATCTATTATTTTAATACCTATCGATATCGATGTTTATATCCAGCTCTAATTTATTGGCATAATGATATTTTAGTGCGTCTATCAGGCTTTTTCGACCTTACAAATGGAATCCATGATTTTTATACTTTAGAATAATATTGGATTTAGTTACCACTTCATTATTAAATGTTAATAAAATCATTAAAAACAAGTATTAAGATATAAATAAACATTAAGATTCAAAATGAATGAGTAAATACCACCTAAACGCAGAGCTGTCGAAGCCAGACCTGATAACGCAAATCTAACAAGTCTGGCGAAAGGTATTGTAGATCCTATACGTATAGCACCGAAGCAAATTCAGCGGATCAGACCTACGCAGTGAAAGTGTTAAATTGCTTAATTATGGATTACATCAAAAACTTCCTCGAATTACCTACTTGAATACAAAAATATCTTAAATTCCAAATCTGATAAGAAATCCTGCCTATTCCATATTTGTTTATGAATGCCGCAAATAATCAATCAATCAGATCAGGAAATAAAATTGTTCTAAGCAACCACTCATGTAGTATAAAGATACTTAAGGTGGAGACTGACTTGGTAACGTTTGTTTGTGATGTATCAAGTTTTTGTAAACTAGTCAGTGCAGTGAGCCGAGTCGCTCGATGCGAGCGCCGGATCCTCCACTCGCGGCTGTTTCTTGAATTCCTTTGAAACGTGTTACAAACAAACGTTACCTAAGTCAGTGCAAATGTTTAGAAATGTAGCGCGCTTGAGCTGTGTGCTCGATGCGAAGGTTCGCCGCGTGTTGTGTATCGCCATTTTGTAACCAAGCTCTCCTCGAATGTTACATTACAAACAAACGATACAAGTCAGTCTCCGCCTTTAGGCACTGATTAATACAGATGGGACACTTCGCAAAATCATTTAAATAAAAAGTGACTCTTGCTACGACAAAATAAAGTGCAATTGAGGTCGCATAACGCTTATTACCTACAGTCAAATTCACCTACAAGTTGTCTCTCTTTCTAACGTGTAACTCTTATAATTTCTGACCACGGCAGTCCTACTAAATTGGCCAGGTGAGATAGGCCCGCCGCGTAATTGTAGCTTCATACCTAAACTGCGGAGTTTCCCATCTGTATTAATCTGTGCGTGAACAAAGGTAGCAAAGATACCTTTGTTCACGCATTGTAATTGTAATCTTCTGTTAAACAGGTTCCGAATCATCGATTATCGGTTCGTACTTCCTTGTTATACTTAATGCATTTTTTAAGAGTCTTGTTGGTTCCGGATACACAAAAAATGTTTTTTTATGTGACAAACCGTCTCGAGTAAGCCGCGTCTAATGGCCGATTCCTTTAATTTAGGGACCGTTATTGGTTAAAATTAAGACTCTTGTATCTTTAAGTTTTTTTTTTTTTAATGAGGTCTTTGCTTCATTATTGGTACCTAAAGATACCAATAATGAAGCAACGACCTCATAGCTTTGTAAAGTAGACCCCCATGGAAAGAAGAAGTACCTATATCATAGTTAAAATTAACTTACGAATCTATTATGGTTAAGATACCACCTATCATGCCGTGGTCGTGGGTTCGGTTCCCATCCAGGACAAACATTTGTGTGCATGAACATATCTGTTTGTCCTGAGTCTGGGTGTAATTGTATAAAAAAGTATGTATTTACAAAAATAAGTAGTGTATGTAGTATATCAGTTACTTGGTTTCCATAATACAAGCTCTGCTTAGTTTGGGATCAGATGACCGTGTGTGAATAATGTCCCAGGATATTATTTATATTTTAAAAATGTCTTCGACAAAACTCGGGATCGCGGACCTTTGCAAAGCGTACGAGGGCCTCTCGAAGACCCTTAAGACAATTTTAAATGATGAGGAGTCAGTCACCAATCAACGATTATCCTATATGCACTATGCAAGTGCACCCAAGAACAACCCCCTACAGTGCAGGACTATTGCAGAACGTGAAAACAAAACGTATTGGGCTATGGGTTTGGGTGGCTTTAGTGGATTGGGTGCCTGACCAATGTTATATAATTATACACGGATAAAATGGCAGGGGGGGCTTGCACACTCAATAATGGGCCCCCGGAAACGGTCGCTAGCACATAGTGACGTAGCGACAAGGGGCAACACTTCCTGAGGTGCTTGAGTCGAGAGGTATCCCACGGCTATCAGGACAATCCCAGAAGTACAGTCAAGATCCCTACCAGCACCTTACTGGAATACTTCCTTCCTCCGAGCACGTTTGCTCTTGCGAATCTCCACTCAAGCCGGCCAATAAAGGCAAGAAAGAGGTGGGATCTCTGTTCCTCGTCAATGCTCACTCAGGCCGGCCAATAAATGCAAGCCAAGGGTAAAGAAGGCGTGGGATCGCTTACTGCCCAACAGCTCACCACATGCTGCCCTGCGGGTTTATGCATCTCTCTTGGTCTGTCTCCTCACCCTAGATAAATTACGGCAAAGTAAACTCTACCGGCACAGACCTAGAGTTCAAAAGCGCGCCAGCCCCACCACAACGTCGACGTAGAGATACGACGGTAGGGATAAATTTTTTTTTGACATATTTCGGGACTCTGGAGTCCCGGACCTTTGGAAGGCACGAGGGGCTGAAGCCAACTCGCAGAGGTCCCTTAGACAATTTTAAATGATGAGGAGGCCTCAACCGACAATTACCCCGAAGGTAGGGCTATTATTACTATTATACTATTTATTTGCCCAGTTTGGCAATACAAATGCAACCACAAGCAAAACCGAGCATTAGCTGGCTTGATTTGAATCGTTTTTCAATCCGTGGTTCGTTCGTACCTCGTACGTGGCTCGAACTGACATAAACCATCCTTAACTGGACTCCAATTCAGACTCCAGGCTGCTACAGAGAACTTCCAAATAGTAAACGCCAAAACTTCTGCCCGACCGGGATCAAACCCAAGACTCCACGCGGCAGGCGCTCAAGACCACTAATGAGGTAGGCAAAAATAAACAAACTGAAAATCACTTACCCGGAAATATTAAATTGATTCTTCTATCAGAAACCGGCAATTCGTTATCGACTTCATCGTAACTAATTCCATTGTAGTCCTGCATGCCTTGACTCAACATTTTAGTGTTGATGTCAGTAATCCAACAATAATAGGAGTCCACTATGACAGACGCTAGATATAAATACAATATCACTTTCGACATTTTTACGAATAGCAATTCGAACCAAACTTTTTTGAAAAAGGAACCAAACTTTTGAAAACAAAAAAGCAACTAAGTGCCAAAGTACTTGTTAAATACTATACGATAAATTATACTACAGTCTGCAATATAGTCATTACTGCAAAGTAAGTAACATGGGCAGAATAACACCACGGAAGGATCTTTTATGTTTATATAGCAAACGGTTTTGCCAAGCCTGAGGTGCGCTCGCGAGCGGAGCGTGCTGCGTTGTGAAACACGCTATGCTTATGGCAGCAAGTCTGTCTGTGTCTTTAAGAAAGGAAATGGCTGAGGATGATAAGTATACATACTGGATGCCAAGCTTCACAGCTTGGCTCATCGCCACAAGGTTGCCTGCTTGTCGGTCTTCTACAGATTGTACTTCGGCGAGTGTGCCCGAGAACTCCACGACCTATTCCACCGGCCCCCTTTTACCATCGGACATCTAGACGCACTGCCAGTTACCATCCCTACCTAGTTGATATTCCACCAATTCGCACTAAGCTTTTCCAAATAATGCGCACAGCAAAAGAGTGAAACTCACGACCTGCGTCTGTGTTTCCAAGCGCATACAACCCTAATCTCTTCAAAGTGAGAGTGAACAGGCTTCTTCAGGGTAAGCTCACTCCATCGTCGACTTTGTCTCTGTCACCTCTGACCTACACTAGAGTCAAGAGCAAACCAATCTCAATTAAATAAAAAAAAACCTAATATTGGTCTTTGATACTTACCTTCAATAGGCACTTACTTATGATGTCCACGAAGGTCGACACTTCTTCTAAATCTCTCACAACAATGCTCAATTCAATCACAACACACAACAATCAATTAATTCAACAACAACCAACCACAACACAGCAATTTAGTCATAACAATACTTAATTAGTTAGTTGGTTTAGTTTGTCAAAACAATTAGGTCTGACAATTAATTTCATCTCTATCTACTCGTACATGGTATACCAAGACAATTTACTCACCATCATTATCTGCCCAGCCTTCTCCCAAGTATGTTGGGATCGGATTCCAGTCTAACCGAATGCAGCTGAATAAGTACCAGTAGGTATTTTACATGGAGCGACTGCCTATCTGACTTCCACCACCAAGGTACCTACTGGGAATAATTTTCAGTTTTACATTAAATTAATTCTTATAATTTTAAATATTGACCAAGTCTTAGAATATTGATCATACTGACCTTAAGAGGCTACCGAGCGCGCAGTGGCGCCCTCATCGTTTATTTTGTTATTTCTTTTAATTTAAAAAGAAAATGCAGAAAATAAGCACGTTAAGTTATACTCCACAAGACTATACGTTATTATTATTATAAACAGTAGTCTTATATTGTTAAGTTTTATTGTAATCATTAAAACGGGAAATGGTGGCCACTTTTTTCGCGCTCGGTAGCGTCTTAACTTATAGCAGCTATAACAGCTTTTGGTTGGTATTTATCTTGGTTTAATTACGAATAGGTTAGTTGTTGGTATAGGCTCTTGAAAAAAAAACCGGTCAAGAGCGAGTCGGACTCGCGGACCGAGGGTTCCGTACCATCATATATTAAATAAAAAGTGTGCTATTTAGAGACATCGTTTTATTTTTCCTGTAATCTTTACATAAACTTCTGTCACATAGAATAATTTCAGATTTTTGTCTATGCAAACTTCGGAGATAAGGGGGGAACGGTATTTTTTTTTACGTTTTTCATCAAAAGCCGAAAACTATGTGGCCTAAGAAAAAAGAAAAAATGTTTGAGAATGTGTAAATGGCGCTCTTTCATATGATACCCCACATAACCTAGTACCTGCTTCGAATTTTTAAGACTAAGAATTTTTCAGTACCTGTTGCAAAAAAAATATCTGTATTTTTATGTCTTTCTTATTTGAAAAATAGTTGGGCAGACGTCATCTAAAACTATTCCAAAATTCAAGTTGATAGCATTAGTAGTTCTTGAGATATCCAGCTGTGACAGACAGACACACAGACTGAGTTGCACCATAAGGCTTCCTTTTTACCATTTTGGTACGGAACTTTAATTAGTAATGTAATCAAGTGATAAGAAAAAGTGATTAATAAGTGTCAAAGTGTTTGAGCCGTGTGCGTAACGAAAGACTTTCTACGGAGAACTTACGAATTGTAGGTTCATTTTTAAGTATTGTATATTGATTTTGGAATAACCCAATACCAGACCTGGGAATCAAACCCAGGACTTCATACTCAGCAGTTTGGTTTACGACCACTACACCAAGGAGACCATTTTTTTTTTTGATGGGAAATCATCAAATAACTTCTCCCACTCTGGGTGGAGCGGGAGGGCGTGTCAGACTTCTACTGACTAAAACCCACCCGTGTCCCTTCAGTTGCCTGTGCCAGGGCCACGGTAACTCTTTCGAACAACCCGCAAACCTGGCGGACACCAAGGAGACCAAGACAATGAAAACCCTATAGCTACCTATGGAGAGAATAATCCGCAGTCATATTACGATATTCACCTGGTGTGATTTCTGCAAAATTCCCCACATAAATATGCATTAGAACGCACTGTAAGACCATAGTTACAAGATAATGACTCATTTAATTATAATGAATATCGACAAAAGTACCTATGTATCCAGGTACCTTTATAGGTTAGAATAGCTTGCACAATATTATAATATTACGGCCCCTTGTATTGTTGAGTTGTATTATCGATTTAAATGATTATAATTCGATAAATATGTATTTGTTATGGACGCGAATCATACTTTAATCAACACACATCCAGACACTGGTGCAATATGCAAAAATCGTAAGAAAATTTGCATTTCGCGGGCTACCTTTAGGGCTAGGGCCCTGGACGTAAAATTTAGAAGTCTAGTCCTTTAGAAAAGCCTACTTAAGAGCCCCACGAAGCATGCGTAGTTCATACAAACGAAATACCAAACTAATTTGTAAATCAAACATATTCATAAGGTAGTGTGTATTTATTCTGATTGGATTACAGAATATCTAGGTTCCCAAACATATACCTTGAAAGGACACTGATATGAAGACGAGATATGAGGAACTTAAAATTTATATAGAAAACTTATTTTTCTTCTTATTTTCTGTTTAAATCAATGTTCTTATTTAATATATATTTGGGAACATAGATATTCTGTAATCCAATCGGAATAAATACACACTACCATTAGAATATGTTTGATTTACAAATTATTTTGGTATTTCGTTTGTATGAACTACGCATGCTCCGGGGGCGTCTTAATTGAGTTTATCTGTTTAGTTTAGTAAAACTTTAGTTTGTTATTTTTTATAAATTTAGTTTCTTCAAACCTTCATTCAAGTGCGCATCACGCCATGAAAATATAGTAGTTATAATTTAAATATTTGATTGTTTTAGGTCAATAGACCAGCCTTAGTTACCTATATAGAACTTGGAAATCGTTTCAGTAGTTTTCGTACAAATCAACATGTAAATCAGTTTTTAATTATTTACTTATTTCACTTTTTTTCTGTTTGCACTGAAATGTCTTTTCGGTGCAAACAGATATAGTCAATAGGTATATGTAGATACCTCAATAGATAATTTTGTAAGAAATCTAATGATGTATAACATGTCTTATTTACTTATAGTATTAAGGTGTTTATAACCGAAAATATGAAGTAAGAATGATAAAAATTAAGTCAAATAAAACTTTAAAGCAGGAAGCAATTAGCGGCTCTCGTTACGGTAAAGTAGGCCGGTAAATGAGCGCGCATACAAATTTGATGGATTCGTAGTCATCGGCAAGGTACTTTTTCTTCAAAAATCTTCAACTAGTGCTCCTGAAAAGTTCCGCAAATCGCTTCCTGAAATCTCATGAAGACTTATCGTTTTTGTGTTATTATTTTCAACGTCAAGAAACCCTTCACCGTCGTCAAGACTTCATAACCAGTACAGTCATGAGCACCAATATGTATTACATTACATACATTGAGCAACGAAAAGGAAGAAGAAGGAATTCCATTGTTCCAAATCGTGACATTTTTCATAGTTATACCATGCATAATATGTCGATATTGTATGCATGGTATAACTATTGAGATATACTACGTACTAAAGGAATTACATTGCTCCAAATCGTGACATCTTATCGACATCGCTTTAACAATAAAATTATGCAAGGTATAACTACGTTAGTACATCGTATCTCAATGGGTATAACTTGATTTTTTTAACTGCGCGTCTGTCAACGTCATAATACTGTAATATTATAATAATATTTAAAATAACAATATATAACAACCTAATGCTTATAGAACTGTGCACACGACAGGAGTGTGTATTTAGGGCGTACAGAGGCGTCGTCGGCGGGGTTCTGAGGAGGTAAGCATGCGCTGAATTCAATCGTTTTTATTAACCTAACAAGCGAACCTATCAAGCGAACAGTTAAACAAATCGAGTAGATCACAACTAGAAACGAGGCATATGATACATATGCATACAATATAAACTCACGCCAACAAGAGAATCGGCACCAGTGAAGCGCAAGGCGTAAACTAGTTTGACATCTCTAACTTAGTTCATACCTGTAGCCGTACTTTTCTCGCGCTGCCTGTTAGTAAAAGATAGGGATTCTCTTATATTAGTTTAGTTATCGAACAAGAGAATTGTCACCAATGTCTTTTTACTAGAACTAACGCAAGAAGCGGGCCCACATTGATTAAATTAGAACCATGTCTGATTGTACGTCACTCACTTATTTTCGCAGCCGTGATGGGCATAAGAACAAAATCAAGTCATTTATTCAAACTAGGCTGAGAATCAGCACGTCAAAATTACATAAGACAGCCCTTCAAAACGCCCGCCCTTCACCACCTCCAGCTGGGAAGAAGAAGTGGCGCAACAAACTCCCCAGCAGCACAGCTGTCTGTTCAACAATAAATCAATATCGCTAACTAGGTATTACAACCTAACATAACAACACGCCTATTTCTCGAAGGGGTCGGCAGACACCCACATTTCAACACTTATGTGTAAGCCTAACATGGGAACGAAACCCCATGCTCAGTTGTTGCGCTTGCATGCGACGACTGCCTCATGCCTGCCATGCAAAAAGTGCATTATAGTAAATCCCACGAGTGACGTTACATTTAAACGACCGGTGAAGCCTGGGTCATCAGGACACCTTTCTGACTGACTATTAGATACTTATGAGTTTTTTTTTCCACGCAACAGCTTGTAACAACTGCAGTCAGTCCCTGGATGATGTCAAAAGAGAGTAATAATGAGTAAACTGTATTTTTCCATAATGATGACGTACAATTTATACTACGTTTATATATTTATGACCTACGTGCCAGGCGTGCTTTTATTTAGAAATACCTAAATATTGCACAAGTGCGTGGGATATCCTGCATTCCTCTGACGATTGACGTCGTAAGGTTACAATCCTTAGTAACTTATATGACAATGACCTTTAACATATTTCCTGTGTTATTACCTAAGTACTTAGGTGCAAACTTTCCACATAATATAAGTATCTGAGAAAAGGTCAATGGAAAATCGAATCAAAATCAAAATATCTTCAGGGAATTATTTAGTGAACCTATGAATGTGGATGGCTATACGAGTAGGGGAAGACCAAAGAAACGATGGATGGACTGTGTGCAAGATGATATGGGTAGAAAGGGAGTGACTACCGAGATGACGACTAATAGAGAAATATGGGAGTAAAAGACATGTTGCGCTGACCCCAAATAAATTGAGACAAGGGCAAGAAAATAATGATGGTGATAACTGTCTATCTATCTGTCTATATATTAAGCTCATTTTCTTACGCAAAATCGAATGAAAAAGGCAGATTATAACTAGAACCTATAGGTACCTCAGCACCCAATTCTATCCTTTATTTACCTTTAATAGGTATTTGTTAAAAATAAGAATACGATTAGAAAGCATTTATTCGACTAGGTATACAGAATGAATTTATCAAGTGGGCGTGGATGGCCAAATCCGAAACTATGAGGAATAGCGAAAAGTACTCATAGGAGTCACGGGCTCGATTTTGATGAAAACTGAAACTGCATCATTGGATTTTTGAAAAATCAATACTTCTAGCCAGGAATCCAACCCGTACGTTAATAAAAAAAACACACACACATATTGTATTATTACACCATTCGATAGTGTCGCTACTAAGGATCGAATTCTGGGAAGTAATGACATACAACAAACTAAAGGAAAGAGCACATTTTTAACAAAATACTTTATTTTTTATTTTTACGCTTGCCGGGGTTGGTCCGTGGATGGGTGATCTTTACATACCGAGACTCCTCCGTGCCTCGGAAAGCACGTTAAGCCGTTGGTCCCGGCTGTCATTCGTGGATCTTTGACAGTCGTTACGGGTCGTCAGAAGCCCGAAAGTCTGACAACCAGTCTTACCAAGGGGTATCGTATTAATCAGTAACTGGGTTGTGGAGGTCAGATAGGCAGTCGCTCCATGAAAAATACTGGTATTCAGCTGTATCCCGTTAGACTGGAAGCCGACCTTAACATAGTTGGGAAAAGGCTAGGCAGATGATGATGGGACACTCCGCAAAATCATTTAAATAAACAGCGACTCTTGCTACGACGCAATAAAGTGCAATTCATGTCGCAAAACGCTTATTACCTACAGTTATATTCACCTACAAGTTGCCTCTCTTTCTAACGCGTAACTCTTATACATTCTGACCGCGGCAGTCCTACTGAGTCGGCCCAGTGAGACAGGCCCGCCGTGTACTTGTTTGTAGCTTCATATCTAAACTGCGGAGTGTCCCATCTGTATTGATATGTGCTATAGGTATTTACTTACACTCGTTTGCGTAATACAGGCGCGATCACAGTCATGTTATTTTTATGGTTCATTGATCTTCGAGATACCAAAGAGCCTCTCCAGGCACCAAGAAATAGACGTGACAACAGTAGGTTATGTCAGTTGAGCCGTCAAACCGCTTTGATGCGCCAGTGTTTATTGCATGGGCCCAATTATTTATAATAAATTACCAAGAGATTGGAAAGATTTAAATGCATTGCTGTTTAAGAATAGACTACGTAAATTTTTGATAGAGAAGACGTACTACAGTGTGACTGAGTTCCTATCTGAGAAAAAGATTAGTTGACTTGTCTAGTATTCGTTATATATAAGGAACTCAAATTTTTAATAATGATTCATTTAATAATAATTGACCTATAGATAATAATTTGATGTAAATATTTGCATGCTGAATGGCAAAATATGGCTGATCTTGTACTGTACTAACACCTATTGATGTATCATCTACCCATATTTGCAAAAATAAAATTGTTCTTATTCTTATTCTCTCTTCTATGGGAAAATATCATAACTAGATACTTTATTCTTAGTTTCAACTAAATGTAAATAGGTCCATAAACTTTGGGGCTCCTCATTTGTATGCTATACATGTATACCATGTATACCTACCTACGCTAAAACCATATCATTGAATTGGTTAAATTTAATGTTTCCTGTAAGGATATTGGTGAACTATCAGTTTCGGTTTTAAAACCCATTACCGCCGAGCATGACAGGAATTTAATTAATAGATAGTGCAGTTTTATGTAGATAGGCCGGTAAGTACTTCGTTGAAAATAGACCCAAGTTTATAGTCATTAAGCCTACTAACAGTCACTTTCATTGAAAATTAACTTGGAAAACTGGCATGATAAGGAAGCCAGAATTTAACAGCACCGGTTAAAGCTAGCAAAGGCAATCCAAAAATTTATTATCTGTGACAGTTCAACAACATTCATTGCGTTATTTACGTTGTTGAGCAGACAAATAATAATAATAATAATAATATCCTGGGACATTGTTTACACACGGTCATCTGATCCCAAACTAAGCAGAGCTTGTACTATGGAAACCAGATAACTGATATACTACATACACTACTTTTTTTTTGTAAATACATACTTATATTAGATAATTACACCCAGACTCAGGACAAACATACATGTTCATGCACACAAATGTTTGTCCTGGATGGAAATCGAACCCACGACCAGCGGCATGATAGGTGGTATCTTAACCAACCACGCCAACTGGCCTGTCGGTGGTTTGGTGAGTACAAAAGCTGAGTACATGGCAATTTCAGATTCTTGTAAAGAAGCTATGTTTTTGAAAACATTAGCTTCAACCTTTCAAATGGTTCGAAAATAGCAATGGATTAGCAATTTGCTTCAAAATGATTCAAATTCCGATTGAAAGTGTGTTACGCAATTAGGGTGAAGGTCAGCATTTATATCAATTTAAGAAGAACCCCTATAATGATTAATTAGGTTAATTATTTACTTATCTGTAGGTCATTAACGAATGTAACATTAATCTTATTTTATCAAAATCAAGGACTCATCGGCGTTTATTTTTATTACATTAATATAGAATGATTTCCTTTGAAACCTTAAAAAAAATATAAGCTGCTATGACGCATGAGTGAAACAAAGTTCAAACTAGTACTAGGACTAGGACTAAAGTTCGCGTCAAATAACTTTGCCGCTCTGAAGTTCGCGCAAATGACTGCGCAGTAGTCAATATCTATACTAAAACAGCAGCACGCCATGTCATGCGCATCGGAAAACCCGGCTTCAGAGCAGCAAAGCTATTTGACGCGAAATATACACAGAATGATAAAGGTCTAGGTACATGTGAGCTTTCAGAACGCTATTGTACAGACGCCAGCAGGTCAAGCTACCCGAAACTGTAAAATTTTCCCAATCAACCTTGAACTTAATGCTTTACCTAAAGTTGAAAATCTATTAAAGAAATTTGACAGACTGTAGTAGCTTGATGTGCTGCCGTCTTTACTACACCTGCTTACCGCTTTACAGGGTGTTTAATCGGTAAGTTTATTGAGAATGTCAGAATTTCATAAGGCAGATGTGGAGCAACCATTGAAATAGTATGTTCTACTGTAAGGAGTACTCTATGACAATGAGCTAGGGAAAACATGGAGACTCCGCGTTATTATACATGTCTTAAGATGATTTGATAATTCGGATTTTCGCGAAAACCCTAGGGATATTGCGAAAACCCGGACAATTATTTACATAATAGGTTTCAATGTGTAGATGTAAACGGTGTGAAATCTTCCGGGCTACCAGTTCAGTTAGGTGTACCTCAAGGTTCAATACTGGGTCCATTCTTGTTTTTAGTGTATATCAATGATTTACCATTCTATTTAAAGGGTAACTGTGACGTTGTACTGTTTGCAGATGACACCTCTCTTATTTTTAAAGTAGACAGGAATAGACAAGATTTTGACGACGTAAACAGTGCACTCTCAATGGTTACAGATTGGTTTACGACAAATAACTTAGTTCTCAATGCTAAGAAAACGAAATGTATAAAGTTTGCCTTACCGAATGTTAGAAATCTAGGACCCAACGTCGTTTTAGATAAAGAGATGCTTAAAACTGTAGACTCGGCAGTTTTTCTGGGTATAACAGTAGATGCCAAACTTCAGTGGGGCCCACATATATCAAGCCTAGCGGGAAGGCTCAGTTCAGCCGCCTACGCCGTCAGGAAAGTAAGACAATACACTGACGTTGATACAGCTCGGTTAGTCTATTTTAGTTATTTTCATAGCGTTATGTCATACGGTATTCTGCTCTGGGGCAAAGCCGCTGACATTCAAAATATATTTGTTCTTCAGAAACGAGCTGTTCGAGCAATTTACCAGCTCGGTGCCAGAGTTTCTTTGAGAGATTTTTTTAAACAGATTGGTATTCTCACGGTGGCATCACAATTCATCTTCGCCAACATCTTATATATTAGACAAAATATACATTTATACACTAAAAACAGTGATATTCACAATGTTAACACCAGAAATAAGGACAAATTACGTGCTCCATTTCACCGGCTTCATAAGGTTCATAACTCATTTGTTGGGCTTGGTATATCTTTTTATAACAAGCTACCCTCTTCTTTGCTAGATTTGCCCTTTAATGCGTTCAAAGCTAAAGTAAAATCTAACCTTTGTTTAAAGGCATACTATTCTATCAACGATTACTTAAACGATAAGAATAGTTGGTCGCTGTGTTTAACTTAAGACAATGTTTATGTTCTTTCTCCAGAATTAGCATACCTACTGACAGGTTATATGAGTTCATATAATTATTTATTTTCTTTGGCTCTCAAGGTCAATTTATTTTATTTTTATTTATTATTGACATAATCTACTCATTTCAATGTTTATTTTTTTATGAGTGGTATTGCAATATGTGGTTAGCTAGTGACCTCGACAATTGATCATAGTTTTTCTTGCCCGAGCAACCGGCAGCAAGTTCGTCATGCTCCCTTAGATGTCACTGCTTGCGGTAGCGTCGGGGGTCGGGTTGTCTCCTTCCCTCAAATATGGCGAGGGGGGTAATGGCTGATCTTTGCGTTATACTCGTGAACGGGTGCTGCTTGTGGTGACAGGTCGTCTTGCTGACCTTGGTTTTGTTTTGTTATTAGTAACTTAACTCGTTGTTGATTTTACTTCGATGGTCCTAGTTTATCATCTGTGACTTTGAGTTACGACTACATGTACGGCTATATGTAAGTGGGCACGCCCTTTATTACTGGAGGCTTTTATTTAGGTATAAAGTACTGCTTACGTTTTTAGTTTTGTATTTTGTTTCTGCTTGAGTATAGTTTTCGTTTTTTTTTGGTATATTGGCGTGTGCTAGCTTACTTATAGCAAATAATTTAATTTATTGTTTTGTGTTGCGTAATGTACCTAAATTATTATGCGCAGTGTTATATAGAATCATTTTTTTTTAACTTAACAGACAGCTGTGCTGCTGGGGAGTTTGTTGCGCCACTTCTTCTTCCCAGCTAAAGCACTAGGAAGTGGTGAAGGGCGGGCGTTTTGGGGGACTGTCTTATGTAATTTTGACGATCAAAAAGTGCTGATTCTCAGCCTAGTTTGAATAAATGACTTTTGATTTTGATTTTGATTTTGAATGGTGAAAGCATTTCTCAATCTTACTGGAAATAGATACAGTTTTTGCAAAAACACAAATATCAAATCATCCTATGACATATACCTAAATAAATTTTGCTTATACAAAAATATGAGTGAAATACGATACTGAATGTGAAATATCGTTTTGTCTCATTCTTTCTAATAAAATAATCGTACTTATTTGATACAACAATGCAACATTTTGTCGTGACGTAGTGACAGTTATAGGTAAGTGATCATGCCCTAGTTATGTTGTCAAACGGTTGTTTACTTTTTGTTTTATTGGTATTTGCGATAAAAATACGAGGATTTTACCTGCATGTACCTAAATGTTAGAAAACAGTAATTTGAGTGAATATCAAAAAAATTGTACGTATGAAAAAGCTCGGTGTCCTCATTACTAATACGGGCGTCAAAAATCTTGTAGTGAATAAATGAGCCGTATTTTTAAATAAAGCGCTAATAATATTCACGTTTTCGTATATACCAGATCAACTGAATTAGGCTAAAGAAATAAAATAAAAACCAAATCTAATGATGTGGAGTTTTTTTTTTGTCATATAAAAACCAGTTGTCTCCAGGTGCCAATTTTAAATGAAAAATGTAATACTTTTTAATA
Organism: Dicycla oo; assembly: GCA_948252095.1. Taxonomy (NCBI): domain Eukaryota; kingdom Metazoa; phylum Arthropoda; class Insecta; order Lepidoptera; family Noctuidae; genus Dicycla; species Dicycla oo. The sequence goes on from OX411729.1 coordinate 8,044,474, forward strand.
ATCGAACTAACACAGATTTCTTTAATACAGTATACTTGGAAAACGATATCTGTGCATGAAAAACCTTTTTATTTCTTTAGAAACGTTGTAATAAATGAGAAAATTTCAGTAAAAATTATGTCTCCGTATTTCATTTCTTTGTGTGACGAGGTTTGTGTGATGAAATTATGTCTTTATTATACAGTTTCTCAACGTATCCGTATTTTATTACATCTGGCAACATTGGGTTTACTACAAACCATACAAAACAAAACGCCAGCCATCTTACTTTTGATGTGTGTCGAAACCTGTGTTTACCGTTTTGTCGCTTTAAAAAATATATACTTGTTGACGCAAAATTTCACATAAGTTTAATGATTTTGTTACAGACATTATTATCATTAGACATTATTTGTAATAACTAAACCGTGCAATAGCAAGAATTATGAAAATCTTTTTACTTTGTTTATTTCGCGTGGTTTCTTGTTTTGCTAGGTTATATTTTGCTTCCATTGTGTGACATTGGATGACGTCAAACAAAAAAAAAAAAATAGGGTGTACTCATTGGCTATATTTTTCTTTTGAAATGTTCGTAATAGACCAAATTATGTTTTCTGGAAAAAAAATTGCAAGGTTTCCGAATATATTCCTTTGTAACAGATATTGTAATATTCCAATGCGTTTATTTTGTGTGATGTACACAATTTTTTTGATATTCACTCATTTAACTTTAGTTATATTGTAATGGTATGGTACCCACACATGCACACATGAGCTTAAGCACCTATGATGTCCCACATCTGCTAAGTTCCAATATAGAACTTTTGTTGAGACGTGATATAGGTTCTATGAAATTAAATCTTCATTCAGTGTTACACAATGAATGTAATAATAAAGTTACTACAACTAAACACGGTTTATAAACAATAACTAATATTATGAAATGACGCGATCCAGGGATAGTAACCGACTGTGTTGTGTGTAGTCGTGACGTCGATTGTATTTGAACTTAGCAGACGTGCGACGTCATCCCACACAAGCACACATGAGCTTAAGTACCTATGCCATAGGTACTTAAGCTCATGTGTGCTTGTGTGGGTACCATACCACTACAATATTAACAACTATGTTCCTTGATTGACACAACCCTAGCACTAGCAATAGCAGCCATTTTGTGAGACATTACACTTTTTTTGTTGCACATTACCTTTTTTGTAGGTATACCAGTCCATACAGTGTGACCCTGGATAAAGTGCACAAATAAAAATGGGTGAAACTAGCCCGTTTAGGGTATATGTTCTGTGGAAACTAGACCATTAAACATTGACAAAAAAGTTGAAAAAAAAAACCGTAAGTAATAATTTTATTATTATCGATGTTTTAGTTGTTGTATGGCCTATTAAAGACCCCTGTATTTAAATCATAATAACTATTTATTAATTGAGTGAATTTCGTTAAAATAAAAACAATAATGATGTTGCATGGCAAATAAAAAAAAAACTCTTTAAAACCTGTCATCAAGTACAAAACACGTTTCTTTGAAGAAGAAATTGTAGTCTAATTTTTTCTATAAATTTCGATTTTTACAAAAAAAAGTCGCAAAGTTATTAAACCCCATCTTATTTACTCTCCAACAACGAAAACAACCAACATTCTATCTATACACATGTTTTGCTACGATACGTTAATTGAAGTTATCAAGAGTAACATTAAAACAACAAACTTAATCACAATCTGGTATTTCTTATTTAATAATGAATTAAAAAAATAAACTAATGCATCAAATGGCTACCACGCTATTATAAACAAGTTATTGCACGGAGTGCAATTTGTTGGTTAGCTCTGCGAATCATGCCGTGATCATTTTTATTTCTTCTGCACACTGAACAATGCGATCATGGAGTTCTGCTTTTGTATTTATAGCTGTAATGTACACCCATTGCTTCATAACACCCCATATAAAGTAATCTAGTGGTGTCATGTCAGGCGAACATGCAGGCCAGACTAGGTCCTTGTCGGCCAACCCACCGATTGGGATAGGTTTCGTTGAGGAAACTTCGTACAGACGTCAGCAGGTAAAGCTACCTGAAACTGTAAAATTTTCCCAATCAACCTTGAACCTAATTCTTGATAAAATTGAAAATCTATTAAAGAAATTTGACAGATTGTAGTAGCTTTATGTGCTGGCGTCTGTACATTTAAGGCGTAGTGCGCGGTGCATCCATCCATTTGTAAAAACATACGTCTTCATATCAATAAAGGCACATCCTCTAACAAAAGGGGCAAGTCGTCCTTTAAAAGTGACAAAAAGCGTGCACCGTTTAATTTACTCGGTAGAATAACAGGGCCACACATTGGACACACTGGACTTTTAAATACAGGTGTAGACAATAAAAAAGGTAAAATATCGATTAAAATTAGTACGATTTTTTTAGATCTTGCCGATGAATAATGATCTGGGTTCACCCATTTTCGTCAAGGACAACTGTATTTATTTGTCTAGATATGTCTATGCTCAATGACCCTTCAATGCGTAGACGCTTACGTCTACGCTTCCATGACCACCAAGCAGCGGTACACTCCTACCAACTTATCTGTGAAATGGCGAAAATTGAAACTACGGCCGTCATGTTGAAATGTCATTCGATTGTCAGTGTCTACCACATTCAGGTTATCTGGTAGTTTTGTCGTGATATTGCTGAATTTATGAAGTTAAATATGCCGAAAGCTATTAAAAGTGATGCTCGAAACATTATTCTAAAGGTTAAAACCTTTTTTGAAGAAGAAGCTCGGGCGGGGTCTCCGATTATTCCATTTAATCAAATATACAAACGAATTTCGGCAGCGACAGGTTATTGTTGTCAACTTTCTTGTTATAAATTACCCGATACTTAACTAATGATTTAAGTCCACGAAATATTCGTTTCTATTCTTGGTGCAGGTTAGCGTAACGGTAACGTACATCTAATAGGGAACCTGCTAAGTGAGTGAGCAAACTAACCTGCCAGATTTCAAATTTCTACTAACATTTATTTTATTATCTTATATTTCAGGTCTCATACCTGGACTAATTTCAAAAATAGTTAAGGAAGGGCACACAGCAGAAGAAACTGGTACAAAAATTTGGACACCAGGCAAGGAGAGAAAAGTAAAAGAGGATTTGTGCATGTTGATGGTTTTGACATGGGAGTTAATAATAATAAAGAGATTACAGAGGCTGATGTAACATAAGAGATTATAGAGGCTGATGTAACATACTTAACAGGTAGATTACATAACTGGAAATCTCCTGGAATAGACAATATCCACAATTTTTTGGTACATAAGGTTAACTTCATTATACAAACCCATAGCAAAAAACTTAACCGAAATAATATTAGGACAACAAAATATACCCGATTTTATTGCAACAGGTATAACATACATGCTGCCTAAAACTAAAAATTCACCAGAACCTTCCCAATATAGACCAATAACGTGCCTACCCACGATATATAAAATATTAACATCAGCAATAACAACGAAAATTAACTCACACATTGAACACCACAACATAGTGGCGGAGGAGCAGAAGGGATGCAGGCGGGGCCATATGAGATGCAAAGAGCAGTTAATTATTGATTCTACTATCCATAAACATGCGAACACAAAGAATAGAAATCTTCATTGTACCTATATCGATTATAAAAAAGCTTTCGACAGTGTACCACATTCCTGGTTAATAAAAATACTAGTTTATAGGATAAACTCAAAAATAATAGATTTTCTACGAAAAATTATGCCATTATGGAAAACCACACTTCAAATAAATTGCAATCAAAACAATGTTACAACGCGACAAATAGCTATCAAGAAGGGTATCTACCAAGGTGATTCACTGAGTCCTCTATGGTTCTGTCTCGCACTAAACCCTCTGTCTCATCTGCTGCAGCGCTGACGGGCCGGATATTGTCTCAAACACTCGACAGAACAAACAACAGTCTCACATCTCATTTACATGGATGATATTAAACTATATGCACAAACTGAAAAAGATATGAAGAAACTATTAGAAGCTACAGCAGAGTTTAGCCTAGACATAAACATGCAATTTGGTCTGGATAAATGTAAAACACTTCATATCATTCGAATTCGTGGCAAAATTCAACCCGGCAGCTATGTAGTAAATAACACAGACACCATAACAGCAATGGAATCAACTGACTTATATAAATATTTAGGGTACACGCAATTAAAGGGACTTGATCATGTTAGGATTAAAGAAACACTTACTGCAGAGTACAGAAGGAGGCTTAACGGCATATGCAAAACACAACTTTCTAGTAAAAATCTCATCAAGGCCTTAAATACATTTGCCGTCCCCATATTAACATACTCATTCGGAGTTATTAAATGGACAAAAACGGACACCGAGCAATTAGAACGAACTACACGCACCACTCTTACAAAACATAACAACTTACACCCTAAATCTGCAATAGAAAGACTTACTATCAAAAGACAAAATGGAGGGAGAGGCCTAATAGACATCCAGCACCTTTGGCGGAAACAAGTCTGTCAATTAAAAACATTTTTTCACTCAAAATCCCGCACTAGTAACATTCATAAAGCCATAGCTCAAAATGATTTAAACTACACCCCACTTAACTTAAAGGAAAAGCCAGATACCCCACAAAATACTAGCGATGATCTGCAAAAACAAAAAATTGAGGACTGGAAGAAAAAGGTAGTTCATGGCCGACATCCTCATGACCTAGAGCAATCCTATGTGAACAAAGAAGCTTCTAATAAATTTCTTAAAGTAGGCAATTTATTCCCAGAAACAGAAGGATTTATAATTGCGATACATGACCAGATTATTAACACTAAAAACTATAGAAAATTTATTATTAAAGATCCTTCAGTAACAAATGACAAATGTCGCAAATGCCACATTCAACCAGAAACAATTCAGCACATAACAGGAGCTTGCACAACTCTCACGCCGACCGACTACACACACAGGCACAATCAGGTGGCAAATGTAATTCATCAAAAATTGGCAGTAAAATATACACTCACACAAGACACTAAATGATAAATGATTTTTATTTCTGTAAGTAGGTTTGTACAAACACTTTTACATGTCAATTATGTTTTTTTTTTTAAACTAGATGAGGTCGGCGTTTCCTATCTGACTACTCTGAGAAGAAAGGCCGAAACAAACTCAGAGGTCACAGTCTCTTATAAAGTCCAGACATAATCTTGGTCACTTCATGTGAAGACCATGTAGATTGGTGTCTGAAATGGTCTTTTGAGGAAAGAACCACACAGATTGAGAAGACCTGTCCAGTCAGTGCACGCATTTGTCAGTAATCGCGCAGCTCAACCCAGAACTTAAGGAGCTCAACGATTCGACGAACAATACCAAAGAAAGGACATTGGGGTAGGCCGCATAAATTACTCAAACTGCCAGACGATGATTAAAAATAAATGAGAGAAACACTCCTTACTACAATTATACACCACAAACTATCCTAGAAAATGACACATGTAAACTTTATTACGACCGCGCCATTCTAACCGACAGGACAATTCACTACAATCGACCGGATATAACCCTGCAGGATAAACTAAATAAAGTTACATATCTAATAGATATTGCCGTTCCCAACACACATAACATTCAGAAGACAATATCTGAAAAAATAAGTAAATACGCAGAACTCAAAGATGAGATAACTAGAATATGGCGCCAACAAAAAGTTTATGTGGTCCCTATAGTCCTCTCCACAACAGGCGTCATCCCGAATCACCTTCTCCATAGTCTTAAATTATTAAACCTAAAAGAAACCCTCTATATCACCCTACAAAAAGCTGCCATTATAAATACATGTCGCATTGTCCGAAAGTTCATGCAAGTAGATGAAAATGAAATAGGTCCTCATCATAACACATCTTCAACATAAAACACCACACGCTGCATTTACTTGACCTTGGTCCGTAAATGTTGCAAAAACCAGCCAAAGAGCTGAGAAGAAAAAACACTCTACAAAAATAATAATAATATCCTGGGACATTTTCACACACGGTCATCTGGTCCCAAACTAAGCAGAGCTTGTACTATGGAAACCAGATAACTGGTATACTACATATACTACTTTTTTTTTGTAAATACATACTTATATAGATAATTACACCCAGACTCAGAACAAACAGACATGTTCATGCACACAAATGTTTGTCCTGGATGGGAATCGAACCCACGACCTGCGGCGTGATAGGTGGTATCTTAACCAACCACGCCAACTGGCCTGTCAGTTATACGGAGTAAAGTACATGAATTTTATTCTGCTAAAAAAAGAGGTCCCTACTGTTAAAAAACTTCTAGAGGTCTTAAAGACAGAAATACATTACACAGGACAGCGAGAGAGTCTGCGAAAGCTGCTTTACAACGTGGGATTTCGTTTTAAAAAAATGTCAATCCAATCGGAAGGTTCTTATGGAGCGTAATGAAATATCAGCTTGGAGAGCTAAGTACTTGCATGCAGTGGATAAAAATAATAAATCTCTGCAGCCCCGGCCCATAGTTTATTTAGATGAGACCTATATTCACTCTTCGCATACATCGGGTAAATGTTGGCAAGGAGAGGGTGAAGACGGAGTATTGGAGCCTGTATCGAAAGGGCAAAGATATATTATTGTTCATGCGGGAGGAGATACTGGATTTGTTACAAATGCACTACTTGTGTTTAAATCAAACACAAAAAGTGGTGATTATCATGACGAGATGAATAGTAGCAACTTTAAAAAGTGGGTTATTGAAAAACTAGTGCCTAATTTTCGAGAGCCATCCATAATAATGCTCCTTATCATCGTATTTGTGTGAATAAAGTCTCAAATACGAATTCCTTAAAAAAAGATATGCAATTATGGTTGACCCAAAATAAAATTGACTACGGAGAGAATTTGACTAAACCTCAGCTTTTAGAAATAATTAAGAGAAACAAGCCTGAACCTGTATATGAGATTGAAAACATTTTAGAAGACAATAGACACAAATGTTTATATTTACCACCTTATCACCACTGTGATCTCAATCCCATTGAACTCATATGGAGCACAATGAAAAGAAAAGTTGCTGATGTAAATATTGAGCACAAAAATGCTGAAATTCCCCGCCTAGTTAGAGAAGCTTTTGACGCTATTACAGTTCATGAGTGGGCACAGCATTGTAAACACGTTCGCAGGTTAGAAGTAGAATACTTAAAACATTATTTGTATTTAGATAATCCTTTTATTATAGAAGTGGTAAGTGACACTGAAACCGAAAGCGATAGTGATAATTATGATAGTGTTACGGAAATAAGCGGAGTATGGCCTCACAACCAGGATGAAGTTGTGTATGCAAATTCATCTAAAGATCACGATTACTGTAAACTTGGTTTTCAATAAATCATTGTAAAGCAATTTGTTTATTTTTTATTACACTACACTACCACTAGGTACCACTGCTAATTATAATTAGTCAAATCTGGTGTTAGGAGTTAGGTACGGTTATAACTAAATGCTAGACATCCAGGTACCTCTTGCAGGGTAGGTACCTGCATGTCCTTCGCATTAAATGAAAGTTGTAGCCCCCCCGTGGAACATTTTATCTGCTAAATTTCCACTTCATTGGATTACTTTTTAGATAAAGGCATTATTTATTGCTGAGAGACTAAACTGTTAGCGTACCTACGTAACTGTAAATTATCAAATTCTTTTTATTTATTTTATTATTTTTATACAGGGTGGTGACGACATAACGACATTGAATGAAAATACGATCCCCACTAGTCAACCAAAACACTTTACCATTACCAAATTAGGTATAACATCAAAATTCAAAAAACTAATTTTTCAAACAAACTAAATGCAAAACTAATCAGAATTTAAAACAACATCCTTTATAATATTGTCTACTAACCTCATCTGACCTTGTAGGCACTGCACATGAGAGCGGTAACGTCGCACCCGTTTCGTCCGTTTTAGGCGCAGTTTCATTCATGTAAGTACAAATGTACAAAAAAAATGGCGCGTGGCATTTATCTCCGCTCCGCTCACCGCTTGCCGCCCGCCAGCAGGCGCGACTTTTCTATCAGTAGGTTCACGTTTTAAAAACATTTTAAAAACACTTAATTAAACATTAAATCAAAACTTACTTCAATCATGGTACACTAAATTAAATTTTTAATTGCTGAATTTGTCCACCATTTACTCGTAACACACATGTGACAATGTCTTGTGATATTGTTTCTTACTTTCCTTAACAAGTCACTAATTATAGCCATTGCTTTTAATTTATTGAAAGCGTCAAACATTCTGTCTCGCAGTTTCTCTACGGTATTCAGATCACAAGCATAAACCTCATTTATGATAAATCCCCAAACTTAACTTACAACGAAATAACAGCAAGTAACTATCACACTATTGTTTACACATTAGGTAGGTACCGTAACCTACCAAACTCTACTACACTTAAAACTTATACACAATCGAATTATCTATGAATAACACAACAGTAAAACTATTAAAGCTCTGCGCTGTATGAAATTGCAACAAAACAATTTTCTGTTGTACACAAAATCAATAATTATTGTTAATGCGCTAAAACCACTCTTACGAATCGAAATTTACAAAAAAAAAAACACGCTCTCACAAGGGTAGCACGTCACGCACTAGACAGTGAATGAGTGAACCAGGAGCAAATTCCAGGGAAAAACCCTACATGTATTTCTTTCCTTTTCTTAGACAATAAATCATTTGAATGCGGAAGTGTTTACGAACTATGGTTGTTTAAACAAAAACTTACTTTGTTAAGACAAAAACGTCGAACTGGCAACCTTGCTGTCTTCTTAGTTTTCGAAACGAAATGCGCCTCGGCAATCTTTGTTTACTTATGATAATAGGAATTTTATCGCCTTGGTTATTATTAGGTCTAAATTCAATCAGCAATACAATAAAATATTGTATTATTTCTGAGTAGCGAGCCGCACCATTGCATTTGGTTTTGTTTTAGCAAGTAGGTAAATGAAATTGTTTTGATGTGAATGACCTAAATGAAACTTGCGTGGTATTCACATCATGTGTTAAAATTGTCAAAGGAAAAACAAATTCCTGCGGCTATAGCCTTGATTATAATTTGATAATTTTTGGTATACGTACTACTACCGCGATACCCAGTGAATTCAATTAATGTCGTATTATCCCCAACACGCGGTATAGGTATCATTGTTTTTAATTTGTAAAAACTGTAATTCTTCTTGAAAACTTACTCAATTTTGGGCACCTCATATTAATTAGCAGTACTGAATCGACGGTGCCGTCCTCTTTCAGTTCACAGATAAGTTGTTAGGACTGTACAGCCAAACGAATTACGAAACGTCAAAATGTCAATGTTGGCTGTCAGTCAATAATGTACTCTGTGCTGTCAGTGTCAAGCACCGCAGGTTTTGTTTACGTTACGATTTCTACTAATTAGGTACTCATTTAAAAGCGATCATTTCCTAAATACCTTGACACACTAACGGGTAATTAAATTGCGGAATCAATTTCTGATTTAGACATAAACAGACCCATAAAATGGAGAACCTGAAAAATATTTGGAAACCGGAATGTAAGTTATTTGTGGAAACTTCGAATGACTTTTTAAGTACCTACGAATATTTTTGTGCAATTACTTGTGTTTTTCAGTATATCGAATACAAATGGAGGCTCCGAAACCCAAGCGTGTAGCGTGTGATAATTTGGACGATAGACCGGAGTTCTATGGGAGGGAATATCATGGTGTTATGAGTCACAAAGAAGCAATTTTCGTTCTTGAAAATGAACCCAACGGCGCCTTTTTAATAAGAAAAGGCAGCCAGGGTAACGACTTCTACACATTAACTTTAAAGTAAGTAGTTTTCATCCTTTCGAAATGATTTACCATCACCCAATAAGACCGATTATTTCCTACAAGAATCCTCTTAAAATTCTGCAATTTTACAACTTATTTCAGAGGATAACTTAAATATTATTTTTAATATTTGCTTGTTTCCTTATCCTAATCCTGATGAATCAACATTTTAGAATGCAAACTGAGTCAATGTGAATCCTCAAAAATATTGTATCATTGTCTTATTTAGGTACAGGAAAATAAATATTTTTACTCCATATTTTTATATGAAAAAGTTAAATACTTAGGTATTAGGTGTTATGATGGTGTATAAGCCATAAGAAAATGAAACAATGAAGTACCTTTTAAAACATTTCAGATTTGATGATAAAATTCATCACTACAAACTATACTATGATGGAACCCATTATATTGGTGCTAAACGGTATGACACTATCTACGACCTGGTGGCTGATGGTCTCATCACATGTCATATGGAACTCAAAGCTCATCACATTGTGGAGATGATCAACTCTAGAGCAAGTTACCCTGAGAGTCCATATGTTACGCTGAACAAACGCAAATTAAATACACTGTCAAGAATGCAGCAGTAAGTTAAATACTTCTTTTTGCATCATACAGTTTTTTGGAATGAAGTTCTTTAATGCGGCTTGCGGTAGAAGTAAACTGGTAGAAAAAGTCAGTTTCAAGTATCAAAAGCTTTTGTTTTTTAATACAGAGCCATATAATATATGTTTTTATCTTCTAGAAAATTATAATAAATTGCTCTGTATACTTAATATGTATACTACGAAAGGAACTTCATTCCAAGCGGGTGTCCCACAACACCTTCTGACTTTTTTATGTGAGCTACAGATGAGATTGCATGTAAAAATAATTGTTTATTGAGTCATACTATTCAAAAATGAATCTGCTTAGTCTTTTCCCAACTATGTTGGGGTCGGTTTCCAGTCTAACTGGATGCAGCTGAATACCAGTATTTTACATGGAGCAACTGCCTATCTGACCTCCACAACCCAGTAACTGGGTAATTCAATACCCCTTGGTAAGACTGGTTGTCAGACTTTCGGGCTTCTGATGACCCGTAACAACTGTCAAAGATCCACAAATGACAGCTGGGACCGTGACATAACGTGCTTTCCAAGGCACGGAAGATCCTCGGACCAACCGCGGCAAGCATAGCTTAACCTGATCGAGCGACCCATGTGGCTGTTATTACTTAATTAACACCCAAATATCGTTTTTAATTCCTAAATCATAATCACCTTCCTCACTTCCACTTCCTGCTCTTATGTTGTAATTTTTATTGGTGTACAACAAAGAGTACTGTAAATATTACTAATTGTATTTGAGTTTGGCACAGCATTTCAATATTCTTATATAATTCCATGTTAATTCCAGAGCCTCAAACAATGCAAGCCCCATAATAACAAAGACTGAAAACATAGGTGTAAGTGAAGTAGACGGCATGAAGAAGCCTCCATTTGATCTCACACCATCCATAGAGGACAATCCTCTAGTAATGAAGTATTCCAAGTCACACAGCTTCAAAGTACACACTTTTAAAGGTCTAAACTGGTGTGAACTGTGTGCAAACTTCCTATGGGGATTTACAGCCCAAGGTGTTAAATGTGAAGGTAAAACACACACAAGTCACAAATAAACAAGATGTAACTGAAATAACACACCTCTCCTTAAGCGGGAAGCTCCAGGTAGCGCGCGAAATACAAATTTTCTGACGTTTTTGGCAATTTGCAAGTCAGTATTAGGTTGTATGTTGATTAAAGTATGATTCGCGACCGTAATATATATGTATCTACAAAATTATTAGAATTTTTAAATTATTAAATTATTAAAAATTATTTTATAATTTAAAAAAATTATAAAAAAAAAAATATTTTATAATTAAAAAAAATATAAAATTATAATTATAAAAAAATTATTAAATTATTAGAATCAGTAATACAAGTTAATATAATCTTAAATGTCAAGATTTCAAGAAATATAGGATTATATGAACTTAGAGAGTTGTATTGATGATTAAAATTCTATAAATACAAAGTTACGGTAACAAATGATATTCAGATCAAGATACAACATGAAAGCTGATACTGACCTGCAAATTGCAAAAACGTAAGAAAATTGGAATTTCGCGGGCTACCTGGCAGGGGCGCAGCCTTCATACAACCCCATTCCTATCGGCTTCCCTTCGGAACAACCACTCTTCTTAGTGTCTACTATTGCCAAATAATATGTAACTGTGTATCAGAACACATTACAGATATTTAATTAATACCAGTTTGTATTAAACTGGTATTAAATCACAAGATTAAAAACATTACAAAAATGCCTACAATATTTTGTCTAGTTTTTGAGATGTGAACAATTTTTTCTTCGGCTTCCCTCTAATGATTACTGCGCCTCTGCTACCTGGAGCTTTCACCTTCATGGTAATGCAAAAATGTGATAATATGTACCTACAATGACCCCTTCAATGTGCTATCATTATGAACAACTTAATATGGGACCAAACCTCTAAAATCGCAAAAGAATAATCAGCTGTTTCCTACATTTTGACGAGTTATGCGAACATAAATGTAGGGAACAGCTGATTTTTTTTCGCGATTTCAGGTTTGGTCCCATAGTAAAAGTTGTGCATAATGATGAGTACAATGACCCCTTAAGAGGTTGTACGTTATTTGAGTTACACATTGTATAGGTACTTATACATTTTTTTTACTGTTTCAACCTGCATCGCAGTTTTCTTCAACCTAATATTTAAATACTAGCTTTTGGCTGCGGCTTCGCCCGTGAATTTTCCGGAGCTCGAAAATTATACCACGGGAACATACTACTAGGTTAAAAAGTTCCCATGTCCTAACCCCGAGGTCATACTCTACGTGAATGTGTGCAAAATTTCATCGAAGTCCATTCAGCCGTTAAGGTGTGAATAGGTAACAGACAGACAGACAGAGTTGCTTTATATATATGTATATTAAATGTACATAGCTAAAATATATATTAAATATACTAATTTTAACATAAATATATCCTATGACACTCGGCAGTATTGTAGCTTCCCATTAGTAAAAGAACTTTCGGAATCGGATCAGTAGTTCCGTAGATTACCCCCTACATACAAACTCACAAGTTTGACGTCTTACTATGATGCATATAGAGAGGTAATTTGGATGGAGAGTTGGTTTGCTTTTTTGTTTGAACGGAAGTGCCAGCCGGATTAGAAAAATATTTTTTGTTATCAAATAGCCCAATTCTTGAGGAAAGCTATAGGCAATTTAAAACAAAAAAAAGTCAGAAAGAACGCTAAGCGAAAACGGTCTATAAGCGCTAGTAGGCGATGCGATGCGACGGGGTGGGTCGGGGGAATAACAAATTTCATGCGGACGAAGTCGCAGGCATAAGCTAGTAATATAATAATATACATAGAGAGGCCAATCTGCCTCAGTTTGAATTGTCTGAATATGTCCAGAACGAAAATGTATTAGTGCACAATTTTACAATGTATGTATACTCAATCTTCTGTGATGTGATCTTATGTGATTCTGTTTGACATTAGCATCAATATGACATGTAACTTAATATTTTGACATTTATTGTATTTTAAATTTGTATTGATATGCATCATGTACCTATTAATATTAACTTTATTACAAATGTTTACATAATTCTACAAGGTTAAGATATCTTGAAAGTTAAATTTGTGTTAAAAAGTAAACTTCGACAATGTTAATAAATATATTTGTACGCCTATGAGCAAAACATAGAGGATCTACCAATCTGAAACATCTTGCACACTGTTATAATTTGACCTATGTTTACAAATAAAGCATTCTGATTCTGATTCTGATTCTGATAGTATCGCTGAGCGCTAACGTCTTGAAGCCAATCAATGTGCACTTTGCTTTTCCTTACTTGCTATCTCACAATCTGACGGCAAGACTCAGATAGTTGGCAATCGAATTTTTAGCTGTTTTATTGTAAACTAGCTTCTACTCGCGACTTCGCCGCGTGAAATTTCTTGTTCCCCCGACCCACCCCATCGCATCGCATCGCATCGCCTGCCCACGCTATTACTTGATTTTCGCTTATCGTTCTTTCGGACTGTTTTCTTTTTCCCCGGCTCTTATGGGTCCTAGCCTGATGTTAAATAGCGTTCCTCAAGAACTGGGCTATCAAATGCAAAAAGAAATCGGAATGGCAGTTACAGAGATGGGCACGTTCAAACAAACAACACAACAAACAAACTCTTCAGCTTTGTTATTGGTATAGATTAAATGATCTGCCTGTACACAATATTTCGTCATTTAAAATCTGACTAATTTTATTATAATATAACCTTGTGGTGTTTTAAATTTTCCGGTGGCACATAGAATTCTAAAATAATGAATGAGGAAAATAAAATGCCACCTCAGTTCAAAACAATATTTCAATTGACAAAGTATATTATGTTAATAAAATGCATTGGTCATATTTTCCTTATAGGAATACTAGCTTTTGCCTGCGGCTTCGCTCGCGTTATTTGCGAATAGCGGTTTAGTGCCTGAAAAGGTATCAAGCAAATAAACTTATTTTCGTATCTATAATATTATAGTTAGGAGATTGAAAACCCGGTCTGTTGACACTCTACGACTCACAAAATGTGTTAGGTACTGGTAATTTGGTCCTACTTTGCTCCTCTACGTGTAATTATGCTCCTGTTCTGTAAAATGTTTTCGCCTATTCTACGTTAAAAATTTTGCAACAATTAATTAAATTATGAACGCATCCGTTTTTATCCATTTTTTCGTTTTTACCCATATCTCACCAATTTATATCATCCAAAATAGCAAAACATATTATAAATGGAGCAGAGTTTGAATTAGGAAAGCATTAATTTGCTCCAACAGCTTTAACAATGGAGATTACATAGAAACTATATCTAGGAGCAAAAATACCCAACACCATGGGTAATTTTGCTCAGTATTATTTGTCAAAAATAAATTCATAATATACTTCATAATATCTATTTCCCAATATAAATACTTGTCAAATAAGCTATATATCCATAAAATAATACATTAAGCAAATTGTATAGTTGATTTTCTAAAAATAATCATAATTTTCAACATTTGGAGCAAATATTGGAGCAAAGTAGGACCAAATTACGGTACTTAAATAATAAAATAAAATAAAACTCGTATCACACTATTAAAGTTTCCATAATAATATAATTTAATCATCCCGTCTCCGTCTCCGTCCGAATAGCAGAATAACTATTAAAACATCGGAAAAGTACACGAAAAAAGAAATGAAGAAAATTTATTTTCTCATACATTAAATTTGGACAGGACAACGTCTGTCGGGTCAGCTAGTTTATTATAAATGTGAATGTATGTTACTCAATAACTCTATAACAGCTGAACGGATTTGTATAACGTTTTGCACACCGCTAGACAATGGGCAAGATATACAGACCGCAGGTTGACTACTAAGTAAGCGTTTCATTCGAATATTAACATTATTTGTATAACCTTAATGTTCATATTCGTATGTAGTGTTTTTAGTAAGTATACGAATATTAACCTTATGCTTATGAGAATAAAGTTCACTTACTTAGCAACGTAAAGTCAAAGTGTGGTCTGTGAAGTTTGCATTAGTAACTATTTATCCACGTAAATGTAGTAGTTTCCCTAGGACACAAGTGAAACCACAGGAAAAACAAATGTAAGTTATAACTTAAAGCTTTTTTCCAGATTGCGGTTTCATAGCCCACTCAAAATGCTCAGAGCGCGTTCCGAACCACTGCGTACCTGATTTAAAGAAACTCCGAGGTGTGTTCGGTATAGATCTGACCACGTTACTGAACGCACACTCCAGTACACTGCCATTCGTGGTCAAGAAGTGCGTGAATGAGATAGAAGATAGGGGCATGGATTCAGAGGGAATATACAGGGTGTCTGGGTTCGCTGATGAGATTGAGGCTTTGAAATTGGCGTTTGATAGAGGTAAGGAACCTTTAATTCTTTTGCAGTCTTCAATAGCACTAGATTATGAACAAAACACATAAACCACTCGCTCAAGTGGCCGCGATTGCATATTACTTGATTATAAACCGTAATACTCCAACATAAAGTTTATTATAGTTTGCAATATATTTACTGCTTCGATTGAAAAGTAAACATATTTTTAAAATAGCAACAAAAATTTTTATGGAAAAATAAAACATACTTGTAAGCAATATGTTTTATTTTTCATTTTTCGCATCCTATTACATGGGACTTAAACATAACTGGCGAAATGTGGGTGTACTATAGATACATCTCTGCCTAACCCTGCGGGGAAATGCAGGCGTAATATTATATAATAATAATAAATTGTTATGATTACTTTACAATCCTGTTTCGGTAACATTCCAGACGGTGAAGCGGCGGATCTTAGCGTGTACAGCAACATCAACGTGGTCGCCGGCACTCTGAAACTGTATCTGCGACTTCTGCCGGTGCCTCTTATCGCTTATGAAGTACATCCGAAGCTGGTGCAGGCTATACGTGAGTATATATAATATACATGTTATGCTAACTTAACCTTTAAATTAATTTTACCTTTTCACGCCTAAACTACTGAACCGATTATCCTGAAATTTTGCGTATACGTTGTTAGGTGTACAGACACGGACATAGGGTACCTTTCATCCCTTTTTTTTTTTTTAAAAAAGTCGGTACTGTTCCGAGGAAAACAACAATAACGTTCTTATGATAATAGATGGCGCCACGTGTCTTTCGAATCGTGATTGAATTAAATTATTATAGACACTTTAGTAGTGTGTTAAAGAGTTTTTTTAAAAGTACCTAATATATTTTGTGACTCTACAGTCACAAAATGTATTAGGTAAAAACCGGTCTATCGACACTAGTGTCGATAGACTTTGGATGAAATTTGGCACAAGGGTAGACTATGAACTGTATTAGGACATAGGATACTTTTGATCCCGGTAGTACGTTCCCGTGGGATAATTTCCGACAACCACGCGGGCGAAGCCGCGGGCAAAAGCTAGTACTGGTGAAAAGGTGAAAACGACTATATCACATCATCAAGATACACAAAGGGATTAAATACGTATTATCGAAGCTAATTCAAAAACTTCCAAAGCAAAGTTAATACAATTTATATGGGGCCACCGCGCAAGCTTCCTATATCAAATGAAAAAAATAATCTTCAAAATCGGTCCATAGTTGACGAAAATATCGATGAACATAAATAAAATATCGAGACCAGATCAGGCCCAGTCAGCAATGAAAAAATACATTCAGAGGATAATATAATCTCCTCCTTTTTCGGTTAAAAAGTGTATATCGATTAGTAGAGTCACATATTGTGAAACTTCACTCAGCAAAATTCCATCAAATAAATCGAATCAGTAAAAACGTACGAAACCGACGGACAAATTGAACACAATATTTTGTTCGCACATCTCTATAGCCTATTATTCAAATATAATTAACTTAATTTCAGAGATGAAGACGCAAGCGCAACAAATAGCATCCCTACGAGAATGTTTGGACTCCTTGCCGCCGGCACATTTCAACTGTCTACAATACATGGTGCAGCATTTACACAGGTGATATGGATGCTTTGTTATTTTTTAACTTTTGTTTTTTTTTTTTTTTAATAACGATGCATCACTGACAGAGCTGGCAACACTTATCAGTTGCTCAGTGTTGCCAGCAGCTGCTTAAACGATAGATTAATACATTAGGCGCGGCAGACGCACATGCGCGTTTTCGGACGTTCACCAGGTGCTTGACGGCGCGTATGCGCGTCCATACAATTTACATAACTTTCTTCGAGTGCGGCGCGCCGCACCTGTGCGTTCGTTGTGCATCTCTATTGTTTCGAAAACATCGTAAAATAAGGGTCGGTAAGGGTGTAGCATAAAAAAGCGTTTGCATAAAGAATTAAGCAGATAATGTGTTAAACCAAGAACTAAAAAAGTTTTTGTATTTCAACAACTTTTTCGTGTGTGATTATGTAAACGAACAAACAAAACCCATGAGTGTTGCAACATTTAGTTTTAATTTGTACTATCGGAGAAACGAACATCTATACACTGTAAGGACTATTCTTGCTTGCAGCGCTCGGCCAAGTAACGCTTGCTAACAGTTGTGGTCATCCTGTGCATGGGATTTTGTTTTCAAATTGGTAAGATGTAAGTTTCCTCGATAGTACCTTAAAAAAGGCACATATAGCATATTAGTACTTTGTCGAGCTCTGCTCGGGTAAAAATAGGAAAAACGAATTTTCCCAAATATGAGACCTAGCTAGATCGATTTTTCGCCTCTGCAAACCCGTATAAGTATTGCAACTTTCATCGAAATCGTTAGAGCCGTTTTCGAGAACGTGATTACAAATATTGGTCATTTAATAGTATAGGATATCCTCCAGCGATAGTAAAATATAGCATCATCGTTCCATCGTAGACCTCATCCATTAGTTTCCAACAGGCGAGATGGAGGTTAAGATCATAATAAAAAAATCGCACCGCGGACAATGTAGGTGCGAAACAAGAATATAGGTACTTTTAGACAAATAAAATAACGATTTTCAAACTGATTTGTCCTATATTTGGTCCCCAGAGTATCTCAACTAGCAGATGTAAACAAGATGAGTGCCCACAATCTGAGCACAGTGTTCGCCCCCACACTGGTGGCCACACCACCAGCTATCACCGACCTGGCCTTCGAGATACGCGCCCTACAAGTACTGATCGAACATTGCCCTCAGATATACTACGGTAGCAAGTGAATTGGACTGAACTGTTTTTGGTGAATCTGAAAGGTTGTAAAAAATATTAATAAAGAAAAAAGTAGGTATCCTGAACTTATAAGATTAATATAAGTCGGAAATCGCCAATCCACCTTGAGCAGGCGTGGTGATCAATGCTCATGCCTGCTCTGTTTGAGAAGAGGTCTTTGCCCTGCAGTATGATAATGGCGCCGATTCCCTTGTTCACAAATTAAATTAAATTTAAGTTCAGTGCATCTTTTTCTTTCTATTTTATTAAGAAACACACACAGACAGAAGATAAATATTAGTTTAGCCCTGTCAAATTAAGATACTCCATAGACAAGTTTAGACGTGATTGAAAAATTGGCTACTAAAAATACGTCAATTTGACAGGACTAAACTAATATTTATCTTCTGTCCTTTGAAAGATGCACTGAACTCAAATTTGGTATAGTTTATGAACAAGGGAATCGGCGCCATTTTTAGGCTGGTATTATTATCATTATGTGGCAGTGCAAACTGCACCTTACTGCAATGACATAAGAGTCACATGACGCGTGCTCGTAAGCTGCATTATCTACACGAAATAAGGACTTAAAAACAAAAAGAAATTGATCAAAAAACATTTTTAACATTGGGAAATAGACTTGAAGACTTGGGATTGAGTAATATATCTTTAAGCATCGCTGTAACTCACCAAGGCATTATTATGACTTTTATTCGTATAAGGGTCATTGCACTTTGAGTACCATATTGCTTGAGCAGCTTCATATTGATATTGAACTATATATTACAACGGAAAAAAGAGTATAAAATAGCATACATGGTATGACGCCACAGAGAATTATCTGTTGCACGCTATTTTCTACTCTATTTTAGTTGTCCTTTAGTTTATTTTCAATTTACCAATGAAAAGTGATCCAGCAATTAGCTGCTCAGTTGCGTTGACCATAACTATTCTTGTGCTACTGAAGTAGACTGATTTTTATTTAAAAGTTATATTTACGTTGTATACTATTTTACCCGACTGCCCCAGGAGGGTAATGGTAAGGGGACGCCAGCACATCAAGCTACCTCAAATGTCGATTTTTCCCAATCAACTTTGAACCTAATGCTTTAGGAATAAAGTTGAAAATCTATTAAAGAAATATGACAGATTGTAGTAGCTTGATGTGCTGGCGTCTGTACCTATTTATACATTTATTTATGTATACGTACCTATTTTATCGTTTACATGTAAAACATATAATTATGTATAATTTTTATCATGTTTGACGTGGAGCCCCGTGTTTAATTGTACCTAGACATTATTTTTGTCGTCACGTAAAAAGAACGCTCAGCGACAGTTGAGAGGCTGTGTCTGCTACTAAGCTATTGTCTTATAATATAATATAAGTGTAATTGTTTTATTGTAGAATGCTAATAGGTACTTTACTAGCTACTCAGTATTTTGGAATAGGCTGGAATTCGATAAATCGCTCAGTGCGCATGAAAACGGCCAGCGTTCTTTTTACGTTACTGGATCTGTTTGTACCTAGATTAAGATACATAAAAAAGGCACTAAAGATGCATTTAAAAAACTCATTGAAAATAATCTCACAAATTAGCTGATAAGTTAGTTTTATAGGTATGCAATATAATTTATCTCTATCAAAAAATGTGATATTGGAACATCAGTCTTTCTAAAAGAATATCTTCATTTCTACCATTCCAGGTTGTGTAATTTTAATTATAAGTTTTATAACCAAATTATAATATTTTAAGAAATCATGGAATTATTGTGAGGTCCTTAGTACTTATTTTTTTATTTATACGCGATTTATAGTTCTTGACTATACAGGCTGTGGCTAAATAAGTATTGAAACGGGCAGTAGATAAGACCACTAGCTATCACCAAGGCGACGTGACCAATTAAAAGTTAACCATTGATTTTGACACAGCCTGTATAGTATAAAAAACCGGACAAGTGCGAATAGGACTGAGGCCTGAGGGTATCCGTCTCAAAGCTGTGGCAGGCTGCGCGCGGCTTCACTCAGGTCACACGGCATATGAATTTCCAATTCCGGGTCTAAGGACAAACTCGACTATAAATTTCCGGAAGGACAAACTTACTTCGTGGTCAATTCAAAATTTGAAGTTGGAGAAAATATTTTTTTTGCAATTACCAGTTTACATTATAAACTGGTAATTGAAATAAAATATTTTTTACCTCGCTTCTAGCCAAAGTTCATGATTCTAGGTCAACGGAAAGTACTATGTCAAGGTTTTGGTTTATTTGCAAGTGTTAAAATATACGGCATAATAGATGCTTTGATTGAAGAGACCGTAGGTCTGAGTATTTGTTACTTATCAATTTCAGTACCTCCAGACCTTCTTGAGAAAAAGGGTCTTGGCTGACAGACTGACAACGAAGTGAGATTAGTAGGGCTCCATTTTCTTTTTGAGGTACGGAACCTTAATCTTTCAACTAGATTTATAAAAAGCTCTGACCAAAATTCTTCATGTCGTGGTTTACTGTTTACAACTTTACAACATTGCTCTAAGGACCCCAGATTATGTAAACTTTTATACTTTTTTATGTAAACATAGAATATAATAAAACAGATTAGATCGAGTTTCCATTATTTTATTTACACCTTTTTCCTCTTCTTCTTAGGTTTGCTGGTATCATTGCTATCTGTGTCGTTCTGTTGGAATTTCTTTAAGTCTGCACAAAAAAGTACCTGTAACAAGACATACAAAGCCTTTTCATATTTTATTCCATGCCAATATTTCATCAAAGTATCTTATTTCTACTACAACTTCCTTTCTAAATTTTATATTACACAAGATGTTTGCCGGTCCTAACGGTGAGCTAAGCACCTATGACCAAAGAATAATCATTATTTAATTCTTTGAACAATAGGGCAGAAAGAAATATTGCAAAAAAAAAAAATTTGCTCTAATCATTCTCCTGCTCTTATCCCAATTTATTTGGGGTCGGCGCAACATGTTTTCTTCCATACTTCTCTATTATTCGTCGTCTCGGTAGTCACTCCCTTTATAGCCATATTATCATTTTTCACACAGTACATTTTTTGTTTCTCTAGTTTTCCCCTACTCTTAAAACCATTCTTCATCATCTTTTATATGAATCTTCATACAAAAGAAAAACAAAACATCGAAACATCTTACGGTATGAGCCCATCCTGCCATATCTCCATACAGCATTCTGAAATGATCTCCAATTTCTGTGTACATCTTCTCTGTGACATTCTTCTTTCCTCTCAAGTGTGGAAGGTAGTTCTGTGCGGCTATTTGATATACGTGGGTGTCCACAGGAAGAGCTTCTAGGTGATTTAGGGACATCAGACAAATGCAGTCGGCTACCTGTAGAGAAATAAAAATACATAGAAAGGTGAGAAAACAGTTTGAATAACACAAAAACTGTTAGGTTAATTGGCACATTAAGGCACTAAAGATAAGGTTTAAAATCACCTAGGCTGCACTGCACCTTACATTACACAGTAAACAAAAACACTACTTAGTTACCTTAGGCCCAATGCCATGTAGTTTCATCAGCTCTTGCTTAGCATCCTTATACTTCATGTCTTGCAAGCTGTTGAACCATTCCACTCCTCCCCACTCTACTATCTGAGCAGCTGACTTCTGTATGAACTTGGCTCTGTACCCAAAACCTAAGTTCCTGAGTTCTGATTCTACCTAGAAATGGCATTTTTTTTAACCGGCTTCATAATATTATTAAAAAATAAATACCAACAGTTAAGTTTTTTTTTTCTAAAACTTTTTATTCTCAAAAGGTTTTTTGTTTATTTTCTTACCCCTGGTATAGACAATTTCTCAACCTCCGGGAATGCATAGTATGTGTCTCCTTCATATTCACATATTTGTTCTCCATAGTGAGTGCATAGCTTTTCTACCATGGTAGATATCCTGTAATACATAACATATTATCTCAATCCATACATTATTATTGAGTTCTAAACTGCAAATATATAAAAAAAAAATTTGTTATGAAAATGTTACACAGCTTTTGGGCTGACAAATAAAAAAAATGTTTTATGGGGCAGAAAACTGTCAAATTAGTTCCGCATAGATGGCGCTAAGTGTACTTTCATTCAAAAGCAAATGGAGTTCCTTGCTGAAAACTTTGCCGCAAGTCAGCACTAAGTGTTTTTTCTTGTCGCCGATTGTTTGGTTTGTCTTCAAGATGATTTTGACAAGTAACAAACACACAGCCCTCTCTCACGGTGAAGCTTCTGGTAAACAACCCCCTTGTTTCCAATCTTAACAATGTATTTTTTTAAAATAAATATTTAACCTTTAACTATGGACGCGCGGTCTGATAGACCGCTCGCAGTTTTTAAT
The DNA here is from genome assembly GCA_948252095.1 of Dicycla oo. Taxonomy (NCBI): domain Eukaryota; kingdom Metazoa; phylum Arthropoda; class Insecta; order Lepidoptera; family Noctuidae; genus Dicycla; species Dicycla oo. Next base: position 8,067,524 of record OX411729.1, read on the forward strand.
TTTCGTGTTCACGCACTTCCCCGCCCCCTTCACTACTGACGCGCTCAGTAGCTTCGGTTTTAGTAACGAAACGACTGTTGAAGCGGGAGGTTGCGTCGTTGGCTGCGAATCGGGTGAGTAAATTGACTTTAAACTTTGATCGCGGTCTGTGAGACCTCGGGTCCATATTTGCAATACATTTTATTTTTTATCAATACTGTGTTTGTTTTAGGTTAGGTTGGTTCAAAATGTCAGAAAATAATCCATCAAATACTAATAGATCAAAACGACCACAAAAATCGCCACTGCAACAGAGGCCAAGCAAAATATTGCGAGTTGATGATCCTACTTTCGAAAATGAAGTAAACGAACTACTTTTGGAGTCGGACCAATCCGATTCTGAAGATAATATTGTTGACTGTTTAGTATCTGAAGAGGATTACATACAAAATCATGAAAGTGACCAAGGAGAAGTTGAAGAAGATCCCAGTTTTGTAGGGAATCCCACTTCTGAAAGAAATTCCAGTTCTGAATCTGAACATGACAGCTCAGATGACAATGTGCCCATTGCACAACTTCAACAACGCCAACGACGATCTCAATATTATTATGGCAAAAATCGCTTCAAATGGAGTACTAATCCACCTTCCAGTAGGGTTAGAACTGCTCAGCATAACATTGTTATAAGCAAACCCGTCTCACGCTTGGCTGAAGATGAAAGAAGGGAACCTTTCAGTATTTGGGACAAGCTTTAAGATTCAAAGAAGATTTCAGGATTCTAAGCGAAAGACGTGTAGGCTGTGTCCGTCAAAATTAAAACGAAAGACTAACTACGCTTGTGTAAGTTGTAAACAAGCGATTTGCCTGCAGTGTTCCAAGCCCTTATGCAAAGACTGCCAATAATGATACCAATGTTGGACCATTGTCAGATTTATTTTGTTTTAGTTTGAGAAGTACATTTTTTGTTTTTTATATTCGTTAAACCTTAGATTTAAAGATATTTTAGATGATTGTTCAAAATACTTTAAAGTTTAATTTTTTTCTTCCTTTAAGTGATCTCAGGTAATATTTAGACTGAAAGTGCCTTAAAATGATAATTTGTTAGAATTCATAAAAAATAAAATAAGTTTTGGTTAAATACATGTAAAGTCTTTAAGTTTGAAACCTCTAGTTGATAATAATAATAAAAAACTAATAAAAATACAAGCATCTAATCATTAATTTTACCATGAAATATAGCGGTCTGTGAGACCGCGCGTCCATGGTAGTGTGACAAAAAAAGAACGTCCATAGTTAAAGGTTAAAAATGAGTTATTATGGCAAAAAGGCATCAAGTATTCAATAAGTGAAAAAAAACATTATTTACCGTGATATATGATTATTCTGGCTGCAAATAAAAGAAAATAAATTCTCCACAGGTTCTTGGCATAACATTCTGATGCCATAAAACTGTTGGCAGGCTTTCCCAAACAGTTCATCTTTCTCTGACCATTCTTTGTAATATTCTCCTAGGTTCAAATCGAGTCTAAAATAATCTTCAAGTAACTTTTTAAAGTCTACATCTTTTTTGGTACTTTTTGTTTTTGAGTTGTTAAGTAGGGAGCCTATAACTTGATATTGTAGATGGTCATCATTTTCACGTAATTTCCAAACGGTTTTCGAGAAAACGCCGATCCATTCATTGCTTTCTTTGTTGTGTGTCCACCTGAAGAAGAATAACTGTTTATTTTCTTTAAAAGTCATCTGCTTGTCATGTTCTAGCGAAATTATTTATTTGTTGAGTACCTTACTTAGTTTACGAGTTCTCTGTTTCTACAAGATTCCTCAATAATATTTTATTCTTAACAGTCATAAAGATAATGAAATATACTGAAATATTTCCGCGACAAATGCGAAGGCATCTGTTAAAAAACTGTACATAACATAACATCACGCTTGTGTTGCCCGAAAAAGGTTGTGCAGAAGTGTAACTTACATCTCTGCACGTGTAAGCTGTACTATCATACAGGTAATTAATAAAAATAATATTTGAAAAATCTTTGAAAATAACATGCAATACGAACCTAAAACTTTGACCGCCAGATAACGTTCCCATCAATTGGAGCTCCCGAAAGTTACACAACAATTTATTCCAAGTCATTTTGATTGGTTATACTATTATTGTATAATTGTTTCTTACAATTTCATTGATAACTTAGTAAGATATTAATTGCATTTTAGTGTTTTAGAGCGGCGCGAAACTTGACAATGCCACTACGCACCAGTGTTGTCAACTCCATTTTTTTAAGAGAGCTAAAATAAAAAAAGTTTAAAAATCAAAATTTTAATTATTGGTAAAGAAAAACTTAACAAGTAAAAGTAACATATCTTGTTAGGTTATTATGAGAGATATTTAAAAATACGATTATTCGTCGTCAGAACTATCGAAATTATGTGTCAAATTCACACAATTTCGATAATATTTCAATAAAAATAATTCTAATCCACTTGTGCTTGGTCTTGAGTATAGTTGCAAAACTTCCGAAAAATTCTGAATAATTCCGGAATACTTCTGGGAAAGTTTCTTTAAATCAGAATTATTCAAAATGAATTTAATTAAGATTTTTTTTTTTTTTTTGTTGAAAAATCATTTTTGCATCGATCGTCGATCGCCGCCGCCGCTGCCCCTCTGTGCGCTTCCGCTGCCGCCGGCCGGCCGCGCACGCCCGACTGGCGACTGCCACGAGTCGTGCGTGCAGGCGATGGTGGTGCGGGGTGCGGTAATAGGGGAGATGCTCTCCGGAGAAGTTTTCCCCCCCGCGAGAAACATTCGTACCCCGCAATCGAATGTTTCCAACGAATATTTATAATAAACGTTGAAATATTCCCAAAGTTTCGGAATATTTCGGAATACTTCCGAAGTATTCGACGGGAATGATTCGGAATTTTTCCCGCCAGCATCTATAGTCTTGAGTTTTCCACATCATAACTTGCCATGGTTCCAATTTTTTTTTAGGACTTCTTTTGGCACTTCATAGTTGTGGCAACATTTTTTGTCCGTCGTAATCCAGATCTGACAGTTAAAATCGCATTAGTGGTGTCGTTTTTAAGTCGATTTCTATATTTGTTTTTGACAATATTTAGTTGACTAAATACTCTTTCTACTTCTCCGTTTGATTAATCAACACAGTACTCCACCACGATCGTACACCAATTACCAAAATCAAGGAATGAATGATCGAACGAAACGAAGTACTTAAATGAAACGAACGAAATAAAACAATACAGGGATTCCCCGCAGTTCAAATCATAGACTAAATATGGGTCTATGTATTAATTTACTCCTTGGACTGCGTGAAATTCGGATACACCTAAAATTTTGAAAGAAAAAAATACCAAAAGGTTTTTTTTCAAGTATTGGAATGGAGCTAAACTCTTAATATTAAAGAGCTAAAATTGTTTTTTTGGAGCTGATTAATTGAATATAGAGCTAAATTTAGCTCTAATAGAGCTAAATTGGCAACACTGCTACGCACTGATTGAAGTCACTGAACCTGACAGCCTGCTGCCTGACACTGACAGATTAGTTAGAGGCAAGGCTAGTGTCAAAGAGTATAATAATGACTGACTTGGTAAACTTAGGGGGACTTGCCCTAACTACAAAATTAACCGTTTGACAGCACATGCACATCTAGCAATCATCTACCACAAAACTCAGCACTCAACATGGCGACCGTTCACGCATAGACACGATTTTGACGTCACACAAGAATGTTTTCCTTGACAAACATGGTGGGGACTGTGGCTAAGTAATAACAGCCGCACCGGTCATCAATCAGGTTAAGCTATGCTTGCCGCAGTTGGTCCATGGATGGGTGACCGTCTTAACATACCAAGACTCCTCCGTGCCTCGGAAAGCACGTTAAGCCGTTGGTCCCGGCTGTCATTCGTGGATCTTTGACAGTCGTTACGGGTCGTCAGAAGCCCGAAAGTCTGACAACCAGTCTTACCAAGGAGTATCGAATTACCCAGTAACTGGGTTGTGGAGGTCAGATAGGCAGTCGCTTCATGTAAAATACTGGTTCAGCTGCATCCGGTTAGACTGGAAGCCGACCCCAATATCGTTGGGAAAAGTTTAGGCAGATGATGAAACATTTAGATGTCTCTCTTTTCATACGCAACTCTTGATTAATAATTAAAAAGAAACAAAACGCTTTTTGACATGTCTGTGTCGATATGACAGATATTTGTATACCTTTCTTCCTTTAATAGAATATACCATCTCCATGTTATTCTATCCTATTCCTACGGAAAAGGCTAGGCAGATGATGAAACATTTAGATGTCTCTCTTTTCATACGCAACTCTTGATTAATTAAAAAGAAACAAAACGCTTTTTGACATGTCTGTGTCGATATAACAGATATTTGTATACCTTTCTTCCTTTAATAGAATATACCATCTCCATGTTATTCTATCTCAATGATAATAATATTGTATGGCTAGTGTGTCAGTTTTGTTCGGAAAACTCCATAAAATCCATATTCGAAATGTATATTTCAGCTAGCAACTTTGATCGTAGGGCTTCCCCATTCCCGGAAATCGTGCCAGGGTAGCCCGCGAAATTCAATTTTTCTTGTTTTATGCAATTTTCAGGTCAGGATCAAAAATTCAAAATAGCTTGATCCAAGATCCGCAACCGTAAAACTAAGTATGTCTTTAGAGAATTATAATAATTCAAATTATCAATATAACTCTTGTGAAATTTGAAGTGGTTTGAAATGTTGTTAAGTGGGTTGTTTTACAGCCTGGAGACTCGCTTGCCCGAATTCAGACCTACCCGACAATCCATCTTCCCAGAGACGGTGGGATGAGTCGCTAGTAGTCGAGTAGTACAGAACAATTTACTTAACACGTGTGCTACTAAAGTCCATTTCACGAAAGAAGTCCCGCGGACAATTGTGGAACTAAATTTGACAGGGAGATCGGCCATGTTGTCGTTTGTCGATGTTATCGTTTGTTGCGTTTGTTGTGGTAGATATTTTGTGAGTTTATTATTGGATTAGTGCGTTATAAGGTTTATTTACGATGCCAAAAGTTGTAAAAAGTGCAGGTCGAGAAATGATATTAAAGGTGAAGGAGTTCTGTGAAGCGGAACACAAGAATCGCGGTGTTTTAATACCATTATGGGAAGGGAAAGGGACATTATGGGAAGTTGACATCATGGGAAGTTGACATTTTGGTACCAGGAGACATTTTGGGAAGTTGACATTCTGAGCCTCAACGCAATATGCAATGTTCGCAAAAGAGTCGCCGCCATGACAGGTAAATTTTGGGGCTGCCATATACAGATTTTTTCCCGATTGAGTTACAGATTGGAATTAAGTTTTTTGTTTTTTTAATGCACGATTTTTATTAAGGAAAATTTGAAAAGGAATTAACACAACACAACAAAAATTTGTAAAGTTATATTCAACAATAATGTAGTTAAATACGAAAATAATCTTTGTTTGAATTTTTTTTTTTATTGTTCATTTTATTGCAGGTGTTTCAGAGAAAACTCTAACGAGAGTTACAAAAGAAGGCGCAACAGCGGCGAGTACTTCTAAAGTTATCGTCACCCCAGGGAAGAGTCGCCCGCATCCTAAAAAGTTCGACTTGGATGGATTTGATTTGTGCGCTATACGGCAAAAAATTCACAGTTTTTATGTTGTGAAGAAGGAATTACCTACATTGATTAAATTACGTGCAGCTTTGAGAGAAGACATAAATTATCAAGGAAGCATCACAACATTGCACCGTATATTGCATAGCATCGGTTTCAAGTATAAGCGATGCCAATCGAAACGTAAATTACTAATGGAACGTTATGATATTACTGCATGGCTGGGTTCAAGATATTTGGAGAGAATCCGAAGAAATCGCAATGTGGAGAAAAAACCTGTAGTATATTTAGACGAGACCTATATACACAACACTTATCATGCCAAAAGTTGCTTAGGAAGTGAGGAGGAGCCTGGGATGTTCGTGTCAGAGTCATCAGGGAGTCGTTGGATAATTGCTAATGAGGGAACTGAAAATGGTTTTGTTAATGGTGCATTGTTAATGTTCAAATCCCAATCCAAATCCTCAGATTACCACGATGACATGAACTCAACAAATTTTTTGAAATGGATGAGTGAAAAAGTCATTTCTAACCTACCTGAAAGGTCACTTGTGGTAATGGACAACGCTCCGTATCACTGCACTCAAATAGATAAAGCACCTACAATGTCAAGTATTAAACGTAACATGCAGGAATGGCTGCGAGAAAAGGGAGTATATTTTGAAGATACTTGGACAAAAGCTGTATTATTTGAATTAATTAAACAAAACAAAGGTCCACCTACATATTTTTTAAAGGCGGCATTATTAAAATCTCACAATCATGAATTGCTAAGATTGTCGCCTTACCACTGCGATCTCAATCCGATCGAAAAAATGTGGAGCCTTGTAAAGAGACGGGTAGCGGATAAAAACGTGGGCCAAGATCCAAAAGAAATTGTACGCCTAACAGAAGAGGCTTTTGAGACTGTTACAGCGGAAGATTGGGCAGTTCAATGTAAACATGTACAGCATTTGGAGGAAGAATATTTAAAAAATGATGGTCTTATGGATGAAGCAATGGATCGATTTATTATATCCACGGCTAGTGATAGTGAAACAGAATCTGATTCTGTTTCTATTCACTCTTCTGACAGTGATCATAGTATGACCGATCATAATTATTCAATAAAAATTTGAATAAAAGTTTTAAATGTTATTTTATTTTTCTAATTTAAAGTTGGCATCTCCATTTTATATTTTAGAGATTACAGGAAGATTTATTTTTCACTAATTTGACCTTAGCAGTATGGACATCAAATGGTACCTATTATATTAAAAATACATTCTATTAAAAATTCTTATCTAACTATTCGAGTAGGTACCTAGTTAATAAAATGAAAGTAAATGAACTATAAATTATTTCCCCTGATTTCCCCATATTTAACCGTGGCAACATTATGTCGCGCGAATACAGCGCTGCGTCTGCGGGACTTCTTTCGTGAAATGGACTTTACTGCGGCGCGTGCGCGTCTGCGTGTAAGTGGGAATCTGGGTTTGAGTCTGTGGCTCCATGTACATACTACCATCGTTGAAGTTAAGCACTATGTTCGACGACACTACTTTCCGCCTCGCCGCTTCCTTGCGTCTAGGAGCTCCTTGTTGTTCTCCTCATCGCTGTCACTGTGGTGAAGTTGTCAACAGTCTCGGACACCACGGCCTGTCTTGCAGCCGAAGTACGGGTCGCTTAGCGCGGCATGCGAATATTAATGACATCATCCGAGGAGCCCTTGTCACTGTCGGCGTTCCAGCTGTATTAGAACCCATTGGCTTGGCACGCGACGATGGCAAGAGACCGGACGGCATGCCATGGTAGACCTTTAGTGTGGGGCGAAACGTGTGTCGATACTCTTGCGCCATTCCATCTTCCTGGCACAGAGTGCTGTGCTGGCGCCGCTGCTGCGGCTGCGGAAAACCTCAAGCGGCGGAAGTACAATAACTTTATCGGTAAATATATTATCGAGCCGTTTGGGATTGAAACCCTCTGGCCGTAGGGTCAAAGTGCCCATGGTTTATTCAACGAAATCTCCAAACGGCTGGTTGACACTACCCGTAACCCAAGGGCTGGCTTTTACCTTGGCCAGAGGTAAGTATTGAAATACAACGTGGCAATGCCGCCAGTCTCTTGGGTACATATATATTACCAGTAGACAGCGATGCGGAGGAATTTTTCGACGCCAATTTTTGGTTTTATAGTAGTTTTAGTTAGGTTAGGATATTGTATTATTTAAGTTAATTATTAATAAATATATATACAGTATGTTAACCAACAGAGGGCGTTCCCGTTAACCCGCAATAGTATAGCATCCATACATGCTAAAAAAAATATTACCATTCGAAAACAAAATGGTTTTTATTTTTTTTTAATATTAAAATATTCACTAAAAATGTTAAATTGATACGTAAAAGAAACACTCTGTACACGCGTACTTGAAGGACGGAAACATCGCAATTTAGTTTTTATTTTTAGTGAATATTTTTATATTTTTTTGAATATTTTTAGCATTTTTAGTGAATATTTTAATATTAAAAAAAAAAAAAATAAAAACCATTTTGTTTTCGAATGGTAATATTTTTTTTAGCATGTATGGATGCTATACTATTGCGGGTTAACGGGAACGCCCTCTGTTGGTTAACATACTGTATATTGAACGAATAAATAAACTGTCAACAGTAATGTGCCAGTGTTTTAAATGTGTTTTATTAGTCAAACAATAACGATCTTCCTAGCCTTTTCCCAACTATGTTGGGGTCGGCTTCCAGTCTGACCGGATTCAGCTGAATACCAGTATTTTACATGGAGCGACTGCCTATCTGACCTCCACAACCCAATTACTGGGTAATACAATACCTTCCTTGGTAAGACTGATTGTCAGACTTTCGGGTTTCTGACGACCCGTAACGACTGTCAAAGATCCACGAATGACAGCCGGGACCAACGGCTTAACGTGCTTTCTGAGGCACGGAGGAGTCTCGGTTTGAAAAGATGGTCACCCATCCACGGACCATCCCCGGCAATCGTAGCTTAACCTTATGGATCAACCAGTGTGGCTGTTATTTCTTAGCCACGAGCTCCTAACAATAACAATAATAAAAAATTTAAGAAGTCAAGGTCAACATTTATTATTGCGTTTTTGTGAGAGAAACTGTCATTCTGCGAAAGATTCTTAAGGTGGTTTTACACCGGCGAGGTGAGGCGCGGATGGGATTGGCGAGAATTGAAATCTCGCTTACTCTTTCACACCGAAAGATGTCCATCGATATACCGCGCAATCTCGCGATGGCCAGCGCTGCCTTGCACTGGCTCGCGATATCACGCGCCGGCCATGGCTACCTCGCGCCGACTCGCGCTATCACGCGCCGCGCCGCCCGGCCAGCCGTATCTCACCGAGCTGAACAGTATAGTATGCAGCAATGTCTCGCGATGGTCGGAACGAGCTGGCGCGTGCCAGTGCCTGCCAGCGCGAGCCATCGCGAGACATTGCGAGTCAGTGCTTGACGGAGAGAGACCGTGCGGGCCCTCGATGGCCGGTGTGAGATTTGTATATCCGTTTTACAAAGTAAATATTTACTATATTCTTAGAGCAATAATGTTCAATAATATACTAACAAATATTTCAATTCTCGCCTCGCAGATCCTCGAGCATCTATACCTTTTACACCAGGTGGGCAGGGCGTGGATGGAAATTTTGCCAAACAAATTTCAATTCTCGCCCATCCCATCCACGCCTCGCCTAGCCGGTGTAAAACGACCTTTATAGTCCGTGTAGTGTATGTAGATACGCTACAAACTAATAACAATATTGTGACGTTGCCTCGGGCGCGCACGTCGCTCGGTTATAAATACCGGTCCGAATGGTGGGGGAGTCAGGAATCAGCCCGTGGTCGACTACACCGGTACTAAAGCAAGTGATTGTGAAGGTAGAAGTGTTTCGCGCGGACCGTCAATTTTATTGTTTTTCTCTGTGTTTACACTAGTACCAGCCGGCACTAGTGTAGGCACAGAGGGAGCCACCGGGCTGCTCGGTGAGTTAGCTCACCGCCGCGGTCGCGGATAGGCCACGCCCACCAGCATGCCGAAACCCGGCAAGCGCGGCTCGCTGGGCCGCGATGCCGGGTCACCCGAGGCCCGTCCGGCGATGGACCGGGCGACGTCGTTACCAAATATTGGTGACGCGGCGACCGATGCACCGCCGGCCGGACAATCCAGAGAAGAGAGAAGAAGAGGGGGGACGAGTGCCGCTACAGCGACCGGCCCGCCGACGACGTCGACGCCTACGTGCGCTGCGCCCGCGCCGTCGTCGAGCCGACAGCGCGAGGTCCCCGTCCGCCCCGCTACGTTTCGCCCGGTGCCGATACAGGCCCCGGGGCCAGTAGTGACGACAGCGGGCCGTGCCCCACCACCCACGCGCGCGACCGCACCGGTGCGTGTCACTACGCCCGCGCCGAACGCCGCGCGTACCGCACCAACAACCACGCGCACCCCCGCGCCGCCCGCTGCGCGCGCCGCCGCGCCGCCCACTGCGCGCGCCGCCGCGCCGCCCAATGCGCGCGCCGCCGCGCCGCCCGCCCCGCGCGCCGCCGCACCAGCCGCCCCGCGCGTCACCGCACCAGCCGCACCACGCGCCGCCGCGCCGCCTGTTGCGCGCACCGCTGCGCCGCCCGCGAGTGATTCCGCACCACCCGCGCGCACCCGCGCACCCGCTGCGCGCTCCAATGCGCCGCCGCCGCGTTTTGCGTCGCCACCCACGCCTCCCAAGCACGCCGACGCATCCGGTTCCCACCTCCCGCTGGCGGAAACAGTGACCGCTTCGCGCACAGTGCTGACCAAGACGACACCACCGGCACTATTCTCGCCGGCCCCCCCCCGCACCTCCGCCTACGACTCGCCGGCCATGCTGTCGGCATGCTCGTCTCGCGCGGGATCGAGCATGTCGCTAGCATCGGCGGGCTCGGCCGCATCCGGTCGCGACAACGTGTCCTTGGACACGACATCGCGAGCCGACGCGCGGCCCACCGTGGGAGGAGCTGACACCCCGCTGGGATTCGGCTTCGAGTTCCAACTCGTCGAGCCCAGATCCCAGCGGAAGCACCGGAGGAGGAGCTCGGACGACACCGGGACGGAGGCGAAGCGGATGGACCTGGGTGAAGCAGCGTCACCCACCTTCGCCGACGTGGCGCGCAGCACGCCGCCCCCATCACCGACCGCAGGGGTAAGTGTCTCACTATTACCCCCTGCCCCCTCTACATCCGCCGCACCCCCGGCAACCCCCCCGGCCACTACTTCTGGCGACGCGACTGTGACGGCGACTAAGAAGAAGCCGGGGAAAAAACCCCGCTACCCACCGCTGGTAGTGGAGAGGCTGCCAAACTGGGCCGCCCACTTCCGGGCCATTAGTGCCAAGCTGGGCCGGCCTCCGAACGCTCGACCATATGGGGCGGGTGTTCGATTCACCCCCGACACCGAGGAAGAATATAGGCTGGTCCAGCGGTACCTGACCGGCCTAGAAAAGGACAGCGGCGTTTCGTGGTTTGCCTATTCGCTACCAGCGGAACGTAACATGAAGATTGCCATACGGGGCCTGCCAGCGGATACAGACCCCAAGGAGATTGAGGAGGAGCTTCGGGCGTTGGGTTACCGGCCGGAGTACGTGCGCCACATAAAGGGGGCGCAAGGACGACCCGGCTGCGTGTTTCACGCCATACTAAAGAAGACCCCCGACGTCCGGGCCATATTTGACACCACTGTATTTATGTACATGCGTGGTGTCAAGATAGAGGCTTGGCGGGGGAAACGTGGGCCCGCTCAGTGCCACCGGTGCCAGCAGTTTCGACACAGCTCGCACCAGTGTCACCGCCCGCTCGCTTGTGTGCGATGCGGGGGCGAGCACGCGGCGCGCGATTGCCCGCGACCGCGGGAGGAGCCGGCCACCTGCGTAAACTGCGGTGGCCCGCACCCCGCGTGCAATATAAAGTGCCCCGTATTCCAGGAAGAGATCCGGAATAAGCGGGCGGGGACCGCCGCCATCACGGCTACATCGCGCCGGCCCCAAGTGGCCACCGAGAGGCCACAAATGACGCCGGAAGAGGCTCAAGGATCGTCGCTGATGGCGGCGGCCAACGGGCCCACAGATAGGAGCCAAGCCACCTCCTCAAAGCGGAGGAGGAAGAAGAAACGTGGGGGGAAGGGAAAAGGCAAGAAGCCAGAACCCCCCCCCCCAGCGACCCAGGAGAAAAAGGTCCCTAAGGCCGACCCTGCCTCAAACAGGGCGCAGGCTGTAAAGGTACCAAGAAAGGAAGAAGCGACCAGTGGCGCCGGCATAGCGCCGCGGCAAACTGCGGAACCTCTTAGCTCCAGAAAAGAGACGAGTGGCGGCGCCACCGGCGCCACAACACACAGGAAAGAATTTACAGCCTGCGCCATCAAACTATTGATGGACATGATCAAAGCGATCAGGCAGGGTCAAGATGTGGAGATGGTCATCCTTGATGGCCTGGCCACCCTTCTAACCCTTTACCATGGCTAGGCCACTGAGGGTGATCCATTGGAACGCTCGCGGCCTTCGGGACAAGGTCGCCCCCCTCCGCCATCTCCTTCGGGACCAAGACATCGACGTGGCGCTCATAAGCGAGACGTTCCTGGGACCCGAAGACAGGGTTAGGTTCCCAGGTTACCTCGTTTACAGGAAGGACGAAAGGTCGGCTCAAAACACCCGCTACCGTGGTCTGGCGGTACTAGTGAGGCGAAGAGTCGTACATCAAGAACTCCCCTTGCCGTCGCTCAGCTCTTTTTACGCGCTGGGTGTGCAGCTACATTTAGCCGGCGAGGATATTAACATCTATGCCTGCTACAAGCCGCCCGTGACTCGTTTGAGCCTATCGGAGCTGCGGGCACTTGTTAGCACGCCGCAGAAGGCAACCATCCTCGCCGGGGACTTCAACTGTAAGCACCCAGCGTGGAATGCACTCAACACGAACACCGAGGGGAGACGACTCTTCGCGGACGCGGAAGCCTTCGGCTATACGGTGTCCGGCCCAGAGACGCCTACACACTACCCCGACGCAACGCATCATATGCCAGACGTGCTGGACATCGTAGTCCACCGAGGGCTACGCTGCCAGATCACACAACAAGTGATAGACGACGAGTTACAGTCAGACCATCAGCCGGTACTCGTCGTCTTATCGGGTATGCCGACCCGACTGAAGCCCACAGCGCCACGTCGACTAATGGACTGGACAGCCTTCGGAGAGAAGCTTGAGACCACCACGCCGACTCGGCCTATCGTTACCCCCGCGGACGTAGATCAGACGGCGGGTGACGTCACTGCTTGCATCCAGAGTGCCTTGGAGGCGGCGACAACGGTGCAGCCGGAGGGGAGAGGGCTATTGCCGCCCCTGCCGGCGCGCATCAGAAGGATGATCGCCGAGAAGAGGCGCCTACGCAAGCAGTGGCAACAGCTTAGATGCCCGTCTCTAAAAACCCAACTCAATCGTCTCGCGGAGAGGGTGAAGGCCGAGCTCAAGGCAAACGCCGCCGCGGACTGGGAGGAAAGGATAGACGCCACTACGGACAGCTGGCCGTCCGTACACAAGCTTTGCCGCCAGCTCACGAATACCCCAGCCCCGGTGCGCCCTCTGCTCAACAGTGACGGGGCGCTCAAATATGTAGCAGAGGACCGGGCGGAGGTCTTCGCCGAGCACCTGGAGCGTCAGTTCCAACCGAACCCGACCAGCGACCACGACCATGTCGCAGCAGTCGAGAAATACCTTGGAGACTACTTCACTACGCCGATAGCTCCCGATGAGGACCCTGTCTTCTTCTCGCCTGGCGCAGTCAGACGCGCCATCCTAGCAACGAAGCCCAGAAAGGCCCCCGGTGCTGACGGTATCACGAACACAGTGCTGCGCCACCTGCCGTACCGTATGGTAGCGGCCCTGGCGCGCCTGTTTACGGCGATACTGCGCACGGGGGTCTTTCCCGCCGTGTGGAAGGAGGGGCGCGTTATTATGCTGCCCAAGGCGGGAAAGAACATCCTGAAGCCGGAGAGCTATCGGCCGATCACCCTGTTGCCGACAATCTCCAAGGTGTTCGAAGCACTCCTGCTGCGACATCTCCAACAACATATAGCGCCGCGTCCGGAGCAATTCGGGTTCCGGGCGGAACACAGCACGACGCTCCAGCTGTCGAGGGTACTGCACCTACTCACAGCTGCGTTAAATAGAAAGGAATGCTCGGTTGCAGTATTCCTCGACATGGAGAAGGCCTTCGACCGTGTATGGCACGAGGGCCTCATATTCAAGTTGGCCACGTCAGACGCGCCCCGTCGCGTTGTAAAGGTGGTTTCTAGCTTTCTCTCCAACAGGACTTTTAGGGTGGTGGTCGACGGTGCGCTATCCAGCGCCCGCCCGGTGCTAGCGGGCGTGCCACAGGGTAGCTGCGTGTCGCCTGCGTGTTACTCACGATACACGGACGACATCCCCACCACAGAGGAGGCGACGCTCGCGCTGTACGCTGACGACGCCGCGTACATCTCTACTTCGCTCAATGCGAAGCACGCGGCGGTCAAGATGCAGCGCGCCCTCGACCTTCTCCCCGACTGGCTGTCGAAGTGGCGGCTGTCGGTGAACGTGGGTAAGACGCAGGCGATGGTCACCGGAGCCGCGCGACTACCACCACCCCTGAGGCTGCAAGGAGCCGACATCGAGTGGTCGCCCCGGGTCAAATACCTGGGTGTCACCATCGATCGTCGGCTCACGATGGGGCCGCACGTCCGCAAGGTCGCCGCACAGGGTAGGGTCGCACGCAACCTACTCAGACCAGTGCTCTCGTCCCGCCTCCCGGCGCGCGTCAAGTTGGGCGTGTACAAATTGTACGTGCGCCCAATTTTGACGTACGCCGCACCGGCTTGGTTCGCCCTCACGAGCGAGACGAGCCGTAAGACGCTCCGCGCGCAGCAAAATCTTGCGCTGCGGACAATAGTCGACGCGCCTCGCTTCGTGAGGAACAGCGTCCTACAACGCGACCTCGGGATTGAGAGCCTGGACGAGTTTGCGTGCCGCCTCGCGAAGGGAATGTTCGCGCGTGCCGACGCGTCTGCTTGGCCACATGTCAAGCAGATCGCGCCCTGGCATGCGCGCCCCCCTGACGCGAGGCCCCTCCCCCGCGACCTGCTTGCGGACGACGACCCCATCGCACCGGACTGGACTTCCAAATGAGCCGCCCTCAGTTTACACGCGGCTCATTTGTGACACTGACTCTATACATATACATGCATCTGTTGCGTGGCGCGTGCTAGGTTAATATAGGCGTGTCACGTAGCAAACAACAGACATTCACCTCTATACAGGCACCCAACTCACACGCGTAGTCGCGGCTCTTTTTATGCGGGCGGGCGACTCGCGTATACACCGGGCGGTGTTACACAGCACAATACCGCCCACACACTCAGAACACGGTCCCTTCTCATCACCCGGGCTCGGCTCGACCTGAAAACGGGGAGGTGAGGGGGGCCATACACCCCTTCTGTAGGAACGTCGAGTCCATAAATCTGTCGCTGGATGCCATCTGCTGGGCTTCCCCCGTGTAGGCGGGGGTCTCACTCGGTAGTGGTTGTCCGCCGATTTATGGTGAAGCAAGCGGCGTTGGGCATCAACGTCGTGGCGTGCCTACAGACACAAATTTCAGACACCTCTTTTACATGGGCGTGTATGCCGCACGCCCAACCATCCATTCGCCAGCGGCGATCACGATGAGGGGCCCGTAGTTACGGGCCACCGTGTCGCATCCGCGGTCGGGGGGCCACGCCCCGACACCGCACGCCACGCCCCCTTGCGGGGGTGTAGCGACATCTCGACGAGGGGAGTCAGTTGCCCGCGGCCCGCTTGGACCACACCGAGCTGCGGGCCTTGTTGCATGCGTCACAGCACGCCACCCTCCTCGCCGGGGACTTCAATTGTAAGCACCCAGCGTGGAACTCGTCACTAACGAATACCGAGGGGAGACGGCTCTTCGCGGACGCGGAAGCCTTCGGCTATACGGTGTCCGGCCCAGAGACGCCAACCCACTACCCGGACGTCACCACCCACACACCGGATGTGCTGGACATCGTAGTCCACCGAGGGCTACACTGTCAGGCCACACAACAAGTGATAGACGACGAGCTACAGTCAGACCACCAGCCCGTGCTCGTCGTCTTATCGGGTATGCCGACCCGACTGAAGCCCATAGCGCCACGTCGATCAACGGACTGGACTATGTTCGCAGAGAAGTTAGAGACCACCACGCCGACTCGGCCTATTACCACCGCCGCGGACGTGGACCAGACGGCGGAGGATGTCACTGCTTGCATCCAAAGCGCCTTAGAAGCGGCGACGACGACGCAGCCGCAGGGGAGAGTGCTTTTGCCGCCCCTGCCGGCGCATATTAAGTCTATGATTGCCGCGAAGAGGCGCCTTCGCAAGCAGTGGCAACAACTGAGATGCCCCACATTAAAAACGCAATTAAACCGTCTCGCGGAAAAGGTAAAGGCCGAGCTCCAGGCACACACCGCCGCGAGCTGGGAGGAACGTATTGACGCCACGACGGGCAGCTGGCCGTCAGTACATAGACTATGCCGCCAACTAACGAATACCCCAGCTCCGGTGCGTCCGCTGCTAAACAGCGACGGGGCGCTTAAGTATGTAGCGGAGGACCGGGCGGAGGTCTTCGCCGAGCACCTGGAGCGTCAGTTCTGCCCGAACCCGACCAGCGACACCGAGCATGTCGCAGCGGTCGAGAAACACCTTGGGGACTATTTCGCTACGCCGATAGCTCCCGAGGAGGCTCCCATCTTTTTCTCGCCTGGGGCAGTCAGACGCGCCATCCTAAGGACGAAGCCCAGGAAGGCCCCCGGTGCTGACGGTATCACCAACACAGTGCTGCGCCACCTGCCGTTCCGCACGGTAGCGGCGCTGGCGCGCCTGTTTACGGGGATACTGCGCACGGGGACCTTTCCCGCTTCGTGGAAGGAGGGGCGCGTCATTATGCTGCCTAAGGCGGGGAAAAATACGCTGAAGCCGGAGAGCTATCGGCCAATCACTCTGCTGCCGACGGTCTCCAAGGTGTTCGAAGCACTCCTGCTGCGACATCTCGAGCCACACATCACGCCACGGCCAGAACAGTTCGGGTTTCGGGCGGAGCACAGCACGACGCTTCAGCTGTCGAGGGTACTGCACCACCTCTCGGCGGCGATGAACAAAAAGGAGTACGCGGTTGCAGTATTCCTCGACATGGAGAAGGCCTTCGACCGTGTGTGGCACGATGGCCTCATTTATAAGCTGGCCACCTCAGACGCGCCCCGTCGTGTTGTTATGGTGGTCTCTAACTTTCTCTCCAACAGGACCTTCAGGGTGGTGGTCGACGGAGCGCTGTCAAGCGCCCGCCCGGTGCTCGCCGGTGTGCCGCAGGGCAGCTGCGTGTCGCCGGCGTGTTACTCACGTTACACCGATGACATCCCCACCACTCCGGACGCGATGCTCGCGCTGTACGCCGACGACGCCGCGTACATTACCACCTCGCTTAATGCGAAGTACGCGGCGGTCAAGATGCAGCGCGTGCTCAACCTGCTTCCCGAGTGGCTGTCCAAGTGGCGGCTGTCGGTCAACGTGGGTAAGACGCAGGCGATGGTGACCGGGTCCGCGCCTCTCCCACCACCCTTGAAGCTGCAGGGAGCTGACGTCGAGTGGTCGCCCCGGGTCAAGTACCTGGGCGTCACCATCGACCGTCGGCTCACAATGGGGTCACACGTCCGCAATGTTGTCGCACAAGGTAGGGTCGCCCGCAACCTCCTTCGACCAGTGCTCTCGTCCCGCATCCCGGCGCGCGTCAAGTTGGGCGTGTACAAGTTGTACGTGCGCCCAATACTGACGTACGCCGCCCCTGCATGGTTCGCCCTCACGAGCAAGACGAACCGCAAGCTCCTCCGCACGCAGCAACACCTTGCGTTGCGGACCATAGTGGACGCTCCTCGCTTCGTGAGGAACGACATCATCCAGAGGGACCTCCGGATTGAGAGCCTGGATGAGTTTGTGCGGCGCCTCGCGAAGGGGATGTTCGCGCGTGCCGACGCATCCGCTTGGCCCCATGTCAAGCAGATAGCGCCCTGGCATACGCGCCCCCCAGACGCGAGGAGGCCCTTGCCCCGCGACCTAGTTGCGGACGACTGACCCCATCACCGGACTGGACTTCCGAGTGAGTCGCTCTCAGTCTACACGCGGCTCACTTGTGACACTGACTCCAAACAAATACATGCATCTGTTGCGTGGCGCGTGCTAGGTTAATATAGGCGTGTCACGTAGCAAACAACAGACATTCACCTCTATACAGGCACCCAACTCACACGCGAAGTCGCGGCTCTTATTATGCGGGCGGGCGACTCGCGTATACACCGGGCGGTGTTACACAGTACAATACCGCCCACACACCCAGAACACGGTCCCTTCTCACCACCCGGGCTCGGCTCGACCTGAAAACGGGGAGGTGAGGGGGGCCATACACCCCTTCTGTAGGAACGTCGAGTCCGTAAATCTGTCGCTGGATGCCATCTGCTGGGCTTCCCCCGTGTAGGCGGGGGTCTCACTCGGTAGTGGTTGTCCGCCGATTTAACGGTGAAGCAAGCGGCGTTGGGCATCAACGTCGTGGCGTGCCTACAGACACAAATTTTCAGACACCTCTCTACATGGGCGTGTATGCCGCACGCCCAAACATCCTTCCGCCAGCGGCGATCAAAATGAGGGGCCCGTGGTTACGGGCCACCGTATTGCTTTCGCGGTCGGGGGGCCATGCCCCGACGCCGCACGCCGCGCCCCCTTACGGGGGCGTAGCGACATCCCGCAAGGGGAGTCAGTCGTGCTTGGACTGTCGGCCTATGAGGTGGTGCGTTGGCGAGTCAACAATACTATCAGTAAATAAGCATATTTTACATTGGCGACGAGGATAAAACCGGATAGGCAGAGATGTGTGGTGCAACCATGTTTCACCAATTACGTTGGGCATGCCTGTTGCTATTAACCGGGCACCGGTTCGGACTCCGGTCTGTTGTTGGGAGGTTCTCGATGTAGAAACCGAGTGGCGCTGCCCGACCTGGGAGTCGGACCCGGGACATCATGCTTAGTTACTTAAATTATGTGGCATGATTCATTCTAAAATAATGAAGTAAAGAGCACATCAATGAGAACAGCAGTAGAATATACCTACTGGTCATTAAATTGACACGTCATCAGAGAATGACAGTAACAGCAGTAGAATATACCTACTGGTCATTAAATTGACACGTCATCAGAGAATGACAGTAACAGCAGTAGAATATACCTACTGGTCATTAAATTGACACGTCATCAGAGAATGACAGTAACAGCAGTAGAATATACCTACTGGTCATTAAATTGACACGTCATCAGAGAATGACAGTAACAGCAATAGAATATACCTACTGGTCATTAAATTGACACGTCATCAGAGAATGACAGTAACAGCAGTAGAATATACCTACTGGTCATTAAATTGACACGTCATCAGAGAATGACAGTAACAGCAGTAGAATATACCTACTGGTCATTAAATTGACACGTCATCAGAGAATGACAGTGACAGCAGTAGAATGTACCTACTGGTCATTAAATTGACACGTCATCACAGAGTGATAGTAATAGCAGTAGAATATACCTACTGGTCGTTAAATTGACAGAAAAACATCAGCAGTAGTGGTACTTTTTATGTACTATACTGGTCATTTCATTAAAACGTAAATATGAATGCCACGTTCGTCAAAGTCATGTGAAAAACTAGCTAGGACACCACCTCGCTCTGGGGCTAGGTGTAGCCGTTACAGTGAGTCGCGACAGGACAGTAGGCATGGGTTACTATCGCCTCACGATAGGACACGTTCGAACCGTGATAGAACTCGTTCGCGGTCGCGTCGTAGTGGAACTTGTTCATATTTGCGCTGTAGTGGAACTCGTTTGCAATTGTCGTGACAGGATTCACGCATTCACGTAATGATAGAACTCGTTCACAGTCACGTCGCGATCGCTCGCGTAGTGGTCATAGTTCGCGTGAAGGGTCTAGGAAACGAATGGTCAATTCACATCGTCGTCGTGGTAAATCTCGATCCTACCCTCGTGATACTTCCGTGAAAAATGTGTTAAGCACTATGTCGTGACTGACTGCTATTGAGGAAAACACCGCTAATGATGAATGTTACAACGTCAATTCGTGACGGCACACCCCCACTAGCCAAAAATAATGTGTCCGCGACCCAAGGCTTGTTGATGCGTTGGGGGTATTAACAAAAAACAATCTAACAATTATTATGTTTCAAATTTTGATCCAGCTATGAATAATTTTGAGGTGTGGTGTAAAGAAGTGGACAGGGCTGGGCGTGTGAATCATTGGGACGATCTCGAATGTTTCTCGAGAGTGGCTCACTGTTTGAAAGGGGACGCAAAAACCTGGTTAAACGAGTGTCCAATTTCGTTATGGAATTTAAGTCGTTGTGTCCGCAAAAGATTGATTATGCGCAAACGCACAAGTTTTCGTCATATGCAGAGTATGCGCGTCGTTCATTATTAAAATTACGTGTAGTTAAAGGGTTAAGCGAAGAACTTACGGTTCAAATAGTGATTCACGGTATCAGTGATGTTCGGGTAAGCGCAGCAGCTACCAATGCTGATCCTGAGTTTAACAGTCGATGATGGCATCACTTTGTTATGCGATGTCCTGAGGACTTTGACTGAGGCTGGGTTTTCAATTAACGTGCGGAAGTGTTTCTTTCTTACTGTCAAAGTAGAGTACCTAGGTTGCGTTATTAGTCACGGTCAGGTTAGGCCGAGTCCCCACAGAATCGAGGCACTAGTTAACGCACCTATACCTAGTAACGTCAAACAAGTGCAGCTGTTCTTTGGCCTTGCGGGTTACTTTCGACGTTATATTGAAGGTTACGCGACAAAAACCGTATGTATTTCGCGTCTCACAAAGGTAGACGTAAAGAGTGGGCACCTGATCAAGATCACGTCCGGCAAGATCTTGTAAAACGGTTAAATAGCGAGCCCATACTTGCGATTTTTGACTCTAACTTTTGCAAGTACACACGGACGGTGGTAAACGGGTGATAGCTTATTTTAGTAAAGTCACTTAGGGCGCGGAGGCAAAATAAAATTCGTATGAACTGGAAACGTTGGCGGTAGTCAAAGCACTGCAATACTTTCATTACTTGACCGGGATAACTTTTAAAATTATAACCGATTGCAATGCTTTGAAGGCCACCGAACGTAAGAAGGATCTCTTTATCTACAGGATGTCAATTTTGAGATTGAATATCGAAAGAGCGTAATGTTGGGTCACGCGGATTATTTAAGCAGAAACCCAACAATGTTGCAGGTTAATAACATTGATAGACCATTGAATTGGGCACAAATACTATGCTATATTCCTAAAGGGCACCGGCTCAGTTTATTACGTGTTTTTCACGACGAGCACGAGCACACAGGGGCTGACAAAACGTATGACCTTTTTCTAAAAACATTCTGGTTTCCTGGCCTGATACAATTTGAATAGAAAGTATACTTCCTATTGCCTAATTTGAATTTCCATGAAATGTGCAATAACTCCTCGTCAGCCTATTGCGTCATGGTAAAAATCAGACACTCCCTTCAACACGGTTCATGTTGATGCATTAGGCCCTTTACCCGAGTCCAACGGATATAAAGTACTTGTTTTGGTCGATTCTTTTACCAAATTTTGTTTACACTATCCTATATACAGACAAGATGCAAGCGAATTGAAACGAGTTTTCAACAGCGCTGTCTCTTTATTTGGGACACCCAAACTTATAGTTAGTATACATATTATACTTCCACCAGACTGACACTGATATTCATCTGTAACCCAAGGCTTATTTTATCTACACATATTGAGATAATTATTGACAGGCCAGTTGGCGTGGTTGGTTAAGATACCGCCTATCATGTCGCTGGTCGTGGGTTCGATCCCATCCAGGACAAACATTTGTGTGCATGAGCATGTCTGTTTGTCCTGAGTCTGGGTGTAATTATCTATATAAGTATGTATTTACAAAAAAAAAAGTAGTATATGTAGTATATCAGTTGTCTGGTTTCCATAGTACAAGCTCTGCTTAGTTTGGGATCAGATGACCGTGTGTGAAAATGTCCCAGGATATTATTATTATTATGTAAGCCCCAGACTGGAACTCATTAGTTATTTCTATCAAAACTGTTTATTTTCAATCAACATCTCAACATCTCATCAATCCATCAATACAATATCTAATAAATAATAATTAATGACTTCTTCAACTATTCTGAAGACCCATTTTTATACTTCAAAGAAAAGAAAGAATATTTCGAAGTAGCCGCGAGTCGTGCACTGCCCATAAATCTTGTCAAGACAGTGCCCACAATGAGGCTGCTGTCAGAGTGACGTCAATTTATTGCATCAATATATTGGCGTTGACGGCAGATAATGGGTGCTGCTACCCTAGGAGTGAACTCTTGAAGATTGTTGAAGTGCTTAGATAAGACTGTATTGTTTTTAAGTTTACGTTAAGAATACGGTCAAGGATAAATTAAGCTTAAATTATGACCCAACTTCCCATACAGTAGAAAAGAGTAAAGGTGGAGACATACCTAAGTGTTCGAAACGATATAACTGGGAAAGTATCACGAAGAAATGTAGTTCATTTGAAGAAAGTTGAAGGTAAGTGGGAAGTTATAAGTGACCAAAATAAAGAAATTAACATAGAAAAAGATATAAATGAATCAGAAAATGAAATAGAAGAAGAAGAAGGGTGAAAGGGAACACTAAATTAAACCATAAAATGATTTTCAAATATGATTGTAGTGATTTTGTTATGCCAGAGATGTCAATTAATTATTAAAAAAAAAAATATATATATATATACATATAATATATAATATAATAATATGCTAAATGTCTTATTAATAATTCTGGTTACATACGTTAAAACAAGGAAGGGAATGTAGTGTATGTAGATACGCTACAAACTAATAACAATATTGTGACGTTGCCTCGGGCGCGCACGTCGCTCGGTTATAAATACCGGTCCGAATGGTGGGGGAGTCAGTCGTGCTTGGACTGTCGGCCTATGAGGTGGTGCGTTGGCGAGTCAACAATACTATCAGTAAATAAGCATATTTTACAGTCCGTTTATTCAAAAATCCAACACTGTTTGTTCATAGACTCAGAGAATTGGCCTGAGCGTAAAGCCTCATAAAAGTGACTATACTCTCTAGAAAGAGACAAAGTGACTGTGCGGCCAATACTGTCTAACCCAATACTTGTAGTACTACTAAAGCATTAGAGGATAGAACTACCGAAGAGACAACTACCCTCTATATTTGTTGTAGTCTTTGCCCAGTAGGGGCACAGATTCGCTTTGTCTCTCTCGTACTTTTCGGTCTGTATTCACCTGTGGTATTCACTGCAAAACTGCCGGTCTATTCTGTAAAAATCTGACTGACTGACAAAACTTAGGTGAAGTGAGCTTGAAGTGAGCTGTTTGATGTTGATTGACACTATTGACAGCTCACTCCACGCTCACCTCACCTAAGTTTTCGATTTTTACAGAATAGCACTTCTGAATATGGAACGCTCACTCCATTCTCTATTTTACACAAAATATAAATAAATGCACTAAAAGACTAAAACTCAAACACGTCCGGTATATACCTACTTGTGCTAGTAGCAACACAAATATAAATAAAAGCACTATAAGACTAAAACTCAAACACGTCCGGTATATACCTACTTGTGCTAGTAGCAACACGGAGAGGTGTTCCTCGTGGTCAAGTACTTAGTAAAAATAAATCGTATGGGAGTGGTGGGAGTATCTACTCGCTAGCGAATTGCGAGTAGATACAAAAATAAATAAAAAAGACGCACTTTGATCATTTAATAGCGAGTCAGACATTAAAATATACTTACTTATTTTCTAAGGAATACTTATGTCTTTAACAGAATTAAATATATTTTGGTGGTCCCTTTTCGCTGTACATACAGAATACTTTTGATCTATATAATTTGCTTCTTAAAATTCATGTAGATAACTAGGTACAGTCAACCGCACATTAATAAACACTTGCACTACGAAAATCACCATCAGTGCTATGAAGTAAAGGCGCAAGCAATATCAAAATGTGCGGTTAAATATACCTATAAACTGAGTCTACAATTCCGATATTTTTTGTAAACAAAGGTGATAACAGACCAAAAAAATATCTTCTTGATGGTAATTCCCAAAAAAAGGCGGCAGAAAAGGTTAGATTTTCTTTTAAGTACTGACACCGTAATAATTTTTTGAAATTTTCGGTATTAAACAAAGTTAAGTTAAAGTTAAAGTTAAATATGTGGAGATTTTCTGGTATGAAATATTTTATGATACTGGTAACTCTGCAGGAGTTCCTAACATTTTCAAATTTTGTTTGACAGTAGTACGTTGCGTCTTTTTCCGTGGTATTTTCTTTATTCATCCATTTTCTTTTCTCCGATCAAGTTTTTCGCTGCGTGTTTGTTAATTTTGTTGTGTTGTTGTGTTATTATTATCGTGTTACTTGTTCATCTTGTTGTTTCATTGTTTTTGTTGTGTTAAATTTTATGATAACATGTTTTGTACCACTGTCCTGTCATTTTGACAGTGACATTTCTTGACGTTTCTTTGTTTACAAAAATTATCTGAATTAGAGACGTAGGGTTATATTATTTGAATTGTGGTAGTATTTGATATTGGACTAAGATTATTTTATGATTAGTGTCATTAATAAAACGCAAAATTGTCTAGAAGTGTTGTAGAAATATAATAAAAAAGCATATTTTAACTGACAATTACGTACTTGTGTACCTACCTAACCAACATTTATATACAAAACTAGATATCTTTATTATTTTAATCGTAGACTAATTATTTATAAAATAAATTTATGGGCTTTATTTATAACTTTACTTATTTATTTACTTTGAGCTTATGTCTTTTGAGCTTAACCGATCTAATTTAACTAGTAGAGGTATACAATAAAAAACGAACTACGTATAGGTACTCTGATTTTTAATTTGCTAGACTAAAACGACTTATCACAGCACGACTAAAATGTCAAAATAAAAAAAGGTCGATCGCAGTTGTCATTTTGGTCTAGTAAATTAGTGAGTAAATTAAATATCAGCGTTTAGTGTATTGTACATTTGGTGTACATTTTGTACATTGGCAAGTTTCACTTTTTTTGTGTGAACCCTAGAACTGATTTCGTCCAATACTCAATACTCAATACTTTTATTGCATTCCACATGTAGGTATTCTTAGGTGGTAAACTTATAATTAGATCATGTGGACCCTGTCGGGCACAGCAAAATAAGTGAGTTAGGAGAGAGGAAGCATTTGTTATTTATATAATATTACTTAAAACTATAAATAATGATGCAAGTTACCTACTTGCATCTACTTGCATCATTATCACTACCACTGGTACCTAATAAAAGCAGACAGAGTGGAGTGGTTTTCACGAAAGTCCTGACGGTCTATTCTGTAAAAATCTTACCGTGTTTACTTAGGTGAAGTGAGCACTACTAAAGTGTCAACCCAATAGCATCAGGTGAAAAAATGGTCAGCTCTCTTCAAGCTCACTTCACCTAAGGATCACGGTGAAATTTCTTCAGACTGCAGTGGCGGTGTTTTCGTACGATGGAATGTTGCCAACCTCCGTCATTTTAGTAGGTATATCTACTATTAATGGAATACATCAGAAGGCCAATTCCTGTAATTTGAAACGTTCAAAATCCAGTCGCAATCTCATCGCAGCGACAATTATGCCTGAGTATTACATTTCGACCGTGAATGGTCAACTTTGGCGTTCTTATTCTTAGAAACTGAAAGTCTTCGACAACTTTGACATAATGGGTGGTGTAGAATAGTAATTATTAGTATAGTTTATAACGGCCTCACTTTTCGCAATTTTTTCTTATCTATTTAATATAAAGCCAAAACTCCGAAACAAGTTTTTATAAAATGCGCGACTGCATTTTTTCGAGCTCGTGGATTGAACTACTGATAAGCAAATGAAATGAAAAATAGTCGGTTAATAAATAAGTAGTGGTTTAGTTCATAGCGGCCTCAGACTATTAAAATATAACGTATAGCATTTATCTCTAACAAAAAAAAAAAAAAAACGAGCGGGCCTTACAGTAGTCTTCCCCTACTCGTAATATCATTCTCCTCCCTTGTCCCAATTTATTTGTCTTTTTCTTATATTTTTATGTCTTTTTCTTCCATACTTCTCTATATAGAATAGATTAAACAAAAAATAAAAAATATATGACTCAAAATAAACGTAAAATTACAAGTGCCAAATTGCCACATAACGCGATGCGTCGCCTTGTTTCAATAAACTCTGATAAAAATCTGTCAGAACGCCATTTTGTGATAGGCCTCTTAATGTCAAAAATCCTATACAATTTTTGACAGCTTGAGACTGAGATTAAATAAATAAAAATCATATATTTCAGAACATCAGTCCATTTGGGTTAGTATACAAACAACTTATACACTAATGTTAGTACTTAAATTACCAGAAGATAATTACAAAAATATATTATTTATTACACACTACATCTACTCAGTGGCGTGTAGGCGTATCCAATCAATATCCAATGTCCATTTAGAATGCGATCGTTCTTAAAAATACGGGAATCACCCCTCTGCTTATTGCCGCGAGACTTCTTTTTAATAAAAAGGACTATCAAATTCAACTTTGTAAACAATCTCAATGACTATTCTGCACCCTTGCACGTATAACAGTAAGTGTACGAACCGAGTGAAAAAGCGTCCAGCGGGGCGTTCAGCGTTGCGTGCAAGTTCACCGAGCGCCGCTCGGCCGTCACTCAGGACACTCGCGAGTGTTTGCATGTGTTTAACACGAACGTCACACGCCCCGCCCCACCGTACGCTCGAGTCGAGCGTGCACTCAGGCCGTACTGTTAGGGTAGTACCATCAGACCGAAAAATCATATTAGTTCTGTGCTAATATATTTTTAATCCACGGCAAGAACTGCGCTGTGTCTGTAAACACAACATATTCGTTGAGATTGCAGGTGGCATCTCCGTTGTTAGCGCGGAGGGACACGGAGACGAGACCCCTAACCCTCCACTTGCCATCTTGAAGCAGGTACATGCCGCCACCGGAGTCCCCTACGCATGGACCCGAGCCTTGTCGGTCACCTGTCAAAGGGAAAAATGTTATCTTAGGCTTTTTGCACTCATCATAACAAGCAGAAAACTGCCACGGAGTTTCCACAATAGAACTGCGTTCAATTTCACAATAGAATAATCACAGAGAATTGCGTTGATTAGTAATTAAATAGTAAGTACTTCAGTATGACTTAAGGGGGAAGCGCCAGGGTAGCCCGCGAAATTCAAATTTACTAACGTTTTTGCAATTTGCAAGTCAGTATTAAGTTGCATGCTCGTGAAAGTCAGACTTGCTGGCCCTGCAGTCATTGGTGCTGCGTTTTTGTAATTTGCAAGTAAGTATTAAGTTGCATGTTGTTAACTATACAGTGGATCCCCGGTAATCCGGCCCCTGTCTAATCCATCCCCCCTTGTAATCCGACATGCCAATAATACGATCAACGCGTTTGAGCTGGGTTTGCTGAAGGGAATGGTGCATCTTACAACGAACTTTTACTTTTGAAAAGACTGATAAAGCTTTGGTCTCGTATAAGTTTATACATAAAACACTTACATTTTTAGTATGTAATAATACGTCATCAACACAAATATGTTTAGTTTTTATGTTTTGTAAGTTGCATTAATGATGTTAATTTTATAATAAACACTATGCTGTTTATTATGTTATTTAATTTACTAAATTCCACATCGTATGATTTACAGTACAGACGCCAGCAGGTCAACCTACCCGAAACTGTCAGATTTTCCCAATCAACCTTGAACCTAATACTTCAGCAATAAAGTCGAAAATCTATTAAAAAAATCTGACAGATTGTAGTAGCTTGATGTGCTGGCGTCTGTACATATAGAATCTTACCACTTTGATATGTAAGTTGTCGGATTACAAGGTATTCATTTTCAAAAAATTCCGGAATACAGGGGGCTGTGGCAGTACCTACTCTATAGTTCGACTAATTTGATAATCCGACACCGCCTCGGAAAACGTTTGTCGGATTACCGCACATCAACTGTAGTATGATTCGCGGCCTTAACAAATATGTATTTACATAATTATAATCATTAGAATCACAAATACAACTCATTCACTTAGTACCTATAATCCTCAAATGTCAAGATTTCATGAAATAGCCATTCATTGACAGGCCAGATGGCGTGGTTGGTTAAGATACCACCTGCCATGCCGCTGGTCGTGGGTTCGATTCCCATCCAGGACAAACATTTCTGTGCATGAATATGTCTGTTTGTCCTGAGTCTGGGTGTAATTATCTATATAAGTACATATGTATTTACAAAAAAAAAAAGTAGTGTATGTAGTATATCAGTTATCTGGTTTCCATAGTACAAGCTCTGCTTAGTTTGGGATCAGATGACCGTGTGTGAACAATGTCCTAGGATATTATTATTCATTAGGATTACCTGGCCTTAAACAGTTGTATTGATCACTTTAATGATTATAATTATGTAAATACGTACTTGTTACGGCCGCGAATTACATTTTGATCAACGTACAACATAATCCTAACTTGTTAATTACAAAAAAAAACGTAAGATTTGAATTTCGCGGGCTACCCTGACGCTTATATGCCATAAAACATACAAAAAACTAAGTAACAACATAAAAAAAACCGGCCATGAGCGAGTCAGACTCGCGCACCGAGGTGCTATTTAGAGAAACCTTTTATTTTTCTGTAATATTTACATAAACTTTTCTAACATTTTCTATCACATAGAATAATTTCACATTTTTCCTATACAAACTTTGGAGATAAGGGTGAGGAACGGTATTTTGTTTACATTTTTCATCAAAAGTCAAAAATTGTTCGGCCTATAAAAAAAGGAAATATGTTTGAAAATGTGCAAACAGCGCTCTTTTATATGATACCCCACATGCCCTAGTAGCCCCACTTCCATTTTTTAAAACTTCTGTTCAGTCATCATTCTCCTGCCCTTGTCCCAATTTATTTGGGGTCGGCGCAACATGTCTTTTTCTTCCATACTTCTCTATTAGTCGTCATATCGGTAGTCACTCCCTTTCTGGCCATATCATCTTTCACACAGTCCATCCATCGTTTCTTTGGTCTTCCCTTACTCGTATAGCCCTCCACGTTCATACTCAACACTTTCCTGACGACATTTTCCTCATTCCTCCGCATCACATGCCCATACCAAAACAACCGATTTCCACACAACTTTTCAGTCACCGGTGTCACTTTCAGACTTCCTCTTACATACTCATTTCTTATTCTAGCTATTCGCGTAATACCACACATCCCTCTTAGCATTCTCATCTCGGCTGCATGCAATTGCCTTTCATTCATTCTTTTTATGGCCCAACATTCTGATCCATACAAGACAGCAGGTCTAACCATTGTTTTATAAATCTTCCCCTTGAGTTTAAGGGGAATGCGGGAGTCGCAGATTGTTCCCGTGACCTGCCGCCATTTCATCCATCCAGTGTTAATTCTGTGCTTAACAGTCCGGTCTACTTCGCCATCGCTTTGCACAAGTGAACCAAGATACCGGAAGTCGGAGCAGACCGGGAGAAGCGCGCCATCAAGTGCTATGGCTCCAGCACTGGAGAGACCGCCGAAATCGCAGAACATATACTCGGTCTTGGTTCTGCTGATTTTCAAGCCGACATTCTCCAGTTTCCGTTGCCATTTCTCCAATCTGCTCTGGATCTCAGGTCCATCTTCACCGACAAGAACGATGTCGTCGGCAAATAGCATGCACCAGGGTGCCTCTTCCTGTATGTCCGCTGTCAGAGCGTCCATAATCAACAGGAAGATGTAAGGACTTAAAGCCGACCCCTGGTGCAAGCCTACCGCCACACTGAACTCGTCGGTGTTGCCAGCAGCCGACCGGACGTAGGTACAAGATTGACTGTACATAGCACGAATTAACTCTACATACTTCCCGGGCAAACCTTTCTCTTTCAAGGCCCACCACAGACAAAACCCCTGTTCAGTCCCTGTTGCAAAAAAAAAATCTTATTTGCAAAATAGTTGGGCAAAGGTCATCTAAAACTATTCCAAAATTCAAGTTGATAGCATTAGCAGTTCTTGAGATATCCAGCTGTGACAGACGGACAGACAGACATACTGAGTCACACCTTAAGGGTTCCTTTTTACCATTTTGGTACGGAACCCTAAAAACAAACAACATAATTTCAGATGGCAACATGTAGAACTACCACCTAATTTTCAGCTGCAACCCACTGGCTTCGAGAAATAGGATATAGAAACATTAGCCTCTCATTAGCGGGGTGGCCCAAGTCGTGGGGTCAAATTCAGGCAAGTATTAAATTGCATAATGCAAATGTAGTGCTGTTCCGCAAAAAATGGGACACCTGATATCATATCCTGTATGCCCTGATGCCTGCACGCTACAAGAATTTATGGACGCAGTTTGGCCGGAGCTTTACGGTTGACGGCCCAGAGCGGGCCTGGTTATTTAACCTACAATCTACTTAAATACCTGCACACAATGTACTGTCGTAGGTTAGCTCGTGGAAGTCAGACTTGCTGGCCCTGCAGTCATTGGTGCTGACTATAGGGATCTCCACCTTATGGGGCTCGCCTTGGCTGCCAATACCCCCCACGCCTTGGTCACCCCAGCCGGCCACCTGAAGACAGAATACATTATTATAATCGGTAGGACTTGATTGTAGTGTAGCAACGCATTCCTTATCTGTTTGAATGTATCTTAGGGATGATTTTTCAATACCTAGTCAGATAACTCTTACCTGCTGAAAAATTAATGCGAGTTGCGATCTTTTGTACAGAAAACGTGTCGAACCCTCATATTTATTATTCAAATAAAAGTCAGCCCTTTATTGGTAAATAAATTTTTAATTAGATCTTGGTAATTATATCTTGGAGTAAAATTAGGTAAGTACTTACAACTCCTTTCCATCCCACAACTACCGAGAGGTCGGTGTTGCCGGACCACAGACACGCTGGACGGATGTAATTGTTGAACTTGACGAGTTTGTCCAGGGTGAGCATCAGGATGTCGTCTGAAACAAGCAAATTAGTCCGTCTAGTCAGGCGCAGTGAGACAAAATCTTGTCTTGTCATTATTCCCATACAGGACAAACATTTGTGTGCATGAACATGTCTGTTTGTTCTGAGTCTGGGTGTAATTATCTATATAAGTATGTATTTACAAAAAAAAGTAGTGTATGTAGTATATCAGTTATCTGGTTTCCATAGTACAAGTTCTGCTTAGTTTGGGATCAGATCACCGTGTGTGAAATGTCCCAGGATATTATATTATTTTATTTATTTGTATATTATAGTTATTATATTATATTATATTATTTTCTCGCGTCGATACGAGACAGCTACACACACACGTGCTTAACGCAAACAAAACACAATCTGGACTGTTCTGTAGCTAGCACGAGTGAAGAAGACGAAGTGGTTATATAATTAACCTGTTATTGCCTCAGTGCGGTCTCGTCATACAGAGAAGTCACGTGCAGGAATGGACTATGGACACAGTGGCTACTATTTCTATAGGCTGCTGATGATGGTGATGATCATGAGCACTGCTGTGAGGGCAATCGAAATATACTCACTTTGAAGCGTGAAAGGATTATACGCTTCGTGTAAAGTGGCAGCCTGAAGAGCCCTGGTGACGGTGATATCGTCACTCCAGTCATTCAGGTTGTGTACCCCAACTTTGACCACGATGTCTTTGATGGAAGTCAGGGTGCGGCGACGCTGCATGCAATGGGCAGCTGCAAATAGAACAGAAAGTTGCATATTAATTTATTTTGGTATTTGGCTGAGAATCAGTATTATTTTAAGGTCAATACTACGTGATTCCTTCCCGGTTCAATTGTGAAGAAGCAATAAGCAATGTTAGGGCGTTGCCTTTTTATAAGCTTTTGTTTTTGAACTTACAAATTTTGGAAAATTGCAAGTTAAATAAACTTACAATTTTTCATTTGTAAGGTAAATTTGACCCACTTCCCGGTGTTCGATTGAGATGAAATTTGGGATACTTATGTACAATCGGTGACAATACCATATTTTGGTACCATCGAGCTGATCCAATGATGGAGCCGGAAGGTGGACACAGGCACTCAGTAACAAAACGACGCAACCCTATCAAGTTTGGGCTTGTTTGATTTGTTTTGACCAGGACTCTGGTCATAGATGATATCGAGACTAACAAAAGCTTGTTAAAAAAAATAATAATACACTTCTTTATGACGATGACGAGCTAACAATAAGTCAGAAGGTAAGCTAATTCTGGAGAAAGAACATAAACATTGTTTGCAGTTAATTACAGCGACTAACTATTCTTATCGTTTAAGACTAAGTAGTCGTTGATGGAATAGTACGTAGGGTGTTCTGAAAGTCTTGAGATACTTAATAATACTAAGGCGGATGGCCGACGCGAACACGTAGTTTGATTGTTTGTGTTATGATATGATATACGTTAGTGTCAGTTGTCATTTGATTGCATTCAGTATTGCCGCAGATCGTATTCGAACAAGTTCACTATAATGGCTTCGTGGACGACTATTGAATATCGCGCAATTTTGCGCTATAATTTTTGACGTGGATAATGTCCAGAAAACTGCTTAGAAGAAATGAAGCCTTATACTTGGTGATGACTGTCCCTCTCGTGCAACCGTGTACAGATGGTACATATACAAACAGTTTGTGCGTGACTGTCTTAACCTAGAAGACGACCCGCGTTCAGGACGACCGGCGGAAGCAGTTACTCCAGAAAATATTTCTGCAGTTAAAATTTTTATTGAAACTGACCGGCGAATAACCTACCGGCAAATAGAGTCCTTACTGCAGATTGGCTCAGCAGCGTTACATTCAATTATTCACCATCATTTAGGTTATAGAAAAGTTTGTGCTCTTTGGATTCCACACAAACTTACCGATGAACAAAAGGAACAGCGAGTTAATTTATGTAAAAAAACCGGTCAAGTGCGTGTCAACCACGCGCAATGAAGGGTTTCGTAGTTAAGATGAATTTATCCCAAGAACAAACTTAACATTGTAGTTAAATAACACGTTCTCCCATACATTCCAATTGGAAATGTAAGTTTGTACGCACAATATTGAGAGATTTCTCATGTTATTTTAAGACCATAGACTTCTTATAAGTTTTCCTGTAATCTATAGGTATAGAAGTATTTTCTATATTTTCTTTTTTTCAAAATTTTTAGCTCAGTAGTTTCGGAGATAAAGGGCGGAATGGTAAATTTTCGTGTAATTTCTTAAATAACTTTAAAACATTATATTATAAAATTATAAAAAAAATATATATTTGAGACCCTCACAGTAAGCCCTTTCATTTGATATATCGTACGGTACAGTCTGCAAAACTTTTTTTTAATTTTCTTATTTGCCCACAAAATTGACTCCCATATTCAAAATGAATGACCATTTACATTATCTGTGTTTGGGTCACAGAAATACATACGTGTACCAAATTTCAACTCAATCAGTCCATTAGATTCGGAGCAAATTGGCTGTGACAGACGGACAGACAGACAGACAGTCACATGATTGATCCTAAAGGGGTCCGTTTTTTTTCCTTTTGAGGTACGGAACCCTAAAAATGGTTGCAAAGTTTGAAAATAGAAAATCTAAAGACATCTTTTCAATCGTCACGGGCGCAAATGGGGCTTTATTATTAGAAAGCGAAGAAACTGCGACTAAGTAAAAAAATCTAGGTCGATAAAAACGAAAATGATTGTAGTTTTTTTCGGTAGTCGGGGAATTATTGAACACCACTGTCTGCCTTCCTCAACTTATTCAGGAATTCAAGAAGCTTCGTCCAAAGTCACAACTGCACCTGGCATCTTCATCATGATAATGCTCCGGCACATCGTGCTGACGTTACATGCCAATTTTTGTGAGATGCCGGCTTGAAACTTCTTGAAAATCCGCCTTACTGCCTTGGAGCCATGTGACTTTGGGCGGTTTCCTTTCGTGAAAAGTAAATTGAAAGGGCAAAGATTTCGGGACGAAGAAGCTTTACTTTCGGCCTGGGACAATATATGTGCGGAAATTCCTGAACAGAAATGGAAAGACATTTTAGTATTTGGTTTATAAGGATGCAAAAGTGTTAATTGTGGTGGCAATTATTATGAAAAACTGTGAAAAATAAAGTTTAATCTCAAGACTTTCAGAACACCTTACGTATGCCTTTGAACAAAGGTTAGATTTTACTAGCTTTAAAAGCATTGAAGGGCAAATCTAGCAAAGAGGGTAATAATAATAATAATAATAATAATAATATTCCACAACTATCACACAACGCCGTCTAGCCTCAAGCTAAGCAGAGCTTGTGTTATGAGTACTAGACAACTGATAAACATACTTATATATTTCTAAATACATACATATATAGATAAATTACACCCAGACACAGAACAAATGATCATGCTCATCACACAAACATTTGTCCTGGGTGGGAATCGAACCCACGACCTCCGGCATAGCAGTCAGGGCCACTAACCACTAGACCAACAGGCCAGTCGCTTGTTATAAAAGGATATACCAAGCCCTACAAATGAGTTATGAACCTTATGAAGCCGGTGAAACGGAGCACGTAATTTGTCCTTATTTCTGGTGGATATCTGTATTTTCAGTGTATAAATGAATATTTTGTCTATTATACAGGGTTACTGGTAAAACACGAACAACCTCTTAAGGGGTCATTGTACTCATCATTATGAACAATTTTTACTATGGGACCAAACCTGAAATCGCGAAAAATAAGCCAACGTTTCCCTACATAATTATGTTCGCAAAACTTGTCAAAGTGTATGAAACACCAGATTATTTTTTCGCGATTTCAGGTTTGGTCCCATAGTAAAAGTTGTTTATAATGATGATTACAATGGCCCCTTAAGAGGTTATTGGTGTTTTACCAATAACCCTGTATAAGATGCTGGCGAAGATGAATTGTGATGCCATCGTGAGAATATGTTTAAAAAAATCTCTCACTCAGAGAAACTCTGGCACCTAGCTGGTAAATTGATCGAACAACTCGTTTTTGAAGCACAAATAAATTTTGAATGTCAGCGGCTTTACCCCAGAGCATACCGTATGACATAACGCTATGAAAATAACTAAAATAGACTAACCGAGCTGTATCAAAGTCAGTGTATTGTCTTACTTTCCTGACGGCGTAGGCGGCTGGACTGAGCCTTCCCGCTAGGCTTGATATATATGGGCCACACTAAAGTTTGGCATCTACTGTTATGCCCAGAAAAACTACCGAGTCTACAGTTTTAAGCGTCTCTTTATCTAAGACGATGTTGGGTCCTAGATTTCTAACATTCGGTAAGACAAACTTTATACATTTCGTTTTCTTAGCATAGAGAACTAAGTTATTTGTCGTCGTAAACCAATCCGTAACCATTGAGAGTGCACTGTTTACGCCGTCAAAATCTTGTCTATTCCTGTCTACTATAAAACGGATTTTTAAAGTAGACAGGAATAGACAAGAGGTGTCACCTGCAAACAGTACAGCGTCACAGATACCCATTAAATAGAATAGTAGTCATTGATATAAACTAAGAATAAGAATGGGCCCAGTATTGAGCCTTGAGGTACACCTAACTGAACTGGTAGTCCGGAAGATTTCACACCATTAACATCTACACACCTATTATGTAAATATGAATTTATTTTTAAGAGCTTCGTTTTGGACCCCGTAATGATTATGCAAAAGCGTGTCATGGTGCACGCAATCAAAGGCTTTGGAGAGATCACAGAAAATTCCAATAGAATTTTGCGAGTTCTCCCATGCGTTAAATATGTCATTGTGCTTCAGCAGAGCAACACCCGCATCTGTAGTCGAACGACCTTTTGTAAAGCCATATTGTTCATCATGAAGGAGGCTTGACTATTATCTTTTCAAATATTTTACTAAATGCAGTTAAGATAGAAATAGGCCTAAAATTGCCAACGTCATTTTTATGACCTGATTTAAATAATGGTATCATTTTACTTCTTTTCATGAGGTCAGAGAAAGTTTCCAAATCAACACATTTATTAAAAGTAACAGCTAGATAGGGGGCTACGATGTCTACTATATTAGGTACTTAATAGTTTGATGGAGATGTCCCAGTGATTACCAGTGTTTTTTAGACTTAAGTGTGCTTTAAAAATTAACTACATCACGAGGTGCTATATGTTCGAAGCTAAATAAGCGACTACATGTAGGCACACTACTGTGTAAAAGGTTTTCAGCTTTAGTCGGAGATGAATTTAAGGAGCGAGTCGTAGTTATAGGTATTTTGACCATAAACTTATTGAATGCCTCAGCTACGTCAGCTACATTATTAACTAATTTGTTGTCGACCATAACTTCAAGTTGTTTTACTTGTTTAACCGACTTACCCGTTTCATTGTTAATAATTTTCCAAGTGGTTTTTACTTTATTATTGGATTTTTTAATTGTATCGCTTAAAATTTTTGATTTAGCAAAAACACAAATATTTTTAAATAATTTTGAGTAATTTTTGACATATTCTAGGAAAAGAGTAACAAACCTGTATTTTTTCAAACCTCGAAATGAAACTCGTAAAGTCTCGCTCTACTTTTATAAATACCTGGAGTAGCCTAATGGTTAAAGCTAACGGAGGTGCCATTAATGCTAATGGTTTTGGTCTTGAAGGTAGATTGGTACTCTTTTTGCACAACATCAAAAAGGGCTCCATAGATTTCATTAGGATTATCGTGTTCTACTATAGATGGTCTAACTCTATGGGCTATATTATTTTTAAACTTGTTGCAACGACTAGCTGTATAGGGCCTGCATTCTATTTTATACGGCTTTTTATGTAATGGCATCGGGAGGCTAACTAATTAACCACAGTGATCAGAAGCGCTCATTTATTTTTGGCATCCCAATCACTAAATATATTATCAAGACATATTGACGAAGCCGCTGAGATCCCAGTAGGTTCAAAAAACAAGTTAATTAAATTACAAGACCTATACAGATAAGAGAAGTCTTAATAGAGTAACATCTAAAATATTTATATTAAAATCTCCACATAAAATTGTACTTTTATTACTAGATTTTACCCTATTGAGTGAATCCTCCATTAGACAGAGAAGCAAGAAAAGAGAAACCCCAAATATATTGGGGTAAGGGCAGGGGTTGATGCCAGAGTCGAAGGAACAGTAAGTTAAGAACACTACTCACCGGTAACAATATGACGATCCGAAACGAGCGTCCCTCCGCAGACAAATCGAAGAGTACCCTGTTCTGACTTGTAGATAGCTACAAGCCAGGGTAACTCTCCCCTGTCGTAAGCGTTGCCATTGTAGATCAGAGGAATCCTATTATTGCCGCCGGAGACTGTGCCGCATTCAATCGTTTTGTTTGGTGTACTTGAGTAACGGTCTGGACTGGAAAGTGATAGGCAGTTTTGTTATCATCGTGTTGAAGGTAGAACTGTAGAATCTACAGTTTACAGTGCATGAATGTGAAGAGAACGCTAAATATCCAAAGCGGAAAGTTGGTAAATTTCATTTAAGCCGGTTTAAAGCAAGATGTGCAGCTAAAATTAATCTGATCAAATTCCGTTACTTGCAAATTTTTCAATACAATTTTTCCTCTAAAATAACAATTTATTTACTTCTATTTTAGTCAAGAAAAATATTGGTATAAATTGTGAGATCCTTTTATATATTTTGTGCTGTTTTCCTTTTGAATCACTTCAACTTTTTGTTTTTAACCGACTTCAAAAAAGAAGGAGGTTCTCAGTTCGTCGGAATCTTTAATTTTTTTTTAATGTATGTTACCCGATTACTCGAACACGGCTGGACCGATTTGGAAAATTCTTTCTTTGTTTGAAAGGATATACTTTTTATTTGGTTCCATTGTCATCAGATGATGATGATGGGATCCCGGAGAAATCGATGGAACACTTCAACTATTGTAGGCACATCTATAGTATTTTTATAGTAACTCGTGCATTTGCTCTCGGAAAGACCATTTAGTGAAGTAGAACTGTGGATGAAGATCACAGATGGCCACCGGAACTACTCTATAATTAAGTATTTCACGGGTTGCGATTCGATTAGGTACTTTATTAATGGTTGCTAAGCAATTTATGCTCGTCGCAATACATATGGTGAAGTGGAGCTTATGGTGAAGTCACCATCACCTCCGCTTCACCTTATGTTAGTAATATGTGTTGTTGTGTAAGGTGATGAGCAGTTGTTATTAGGCTATTGTAACTTAGATAAATTACAAATTGACCCACTTGAAAGTGAAAAATAAAAAGTTAAAAAAAAAACTAACTTCCAAAAAAAAAAAAAACTAAAAAACTCTAAATTGAAAAATAACTTTAATTTCAGAAGTCGGTGGAAAAATCTATAATACAGATCCAAAGATACAAAATTCCGAAATTAAAGTTATTTTTCACTTTGTAGTGTTTTTTTTGGAAGTCGGTTGTTTTTAGGGTTCCGTAGCAAAATGGTAAAAAGGAACGCTTATGGTGCGACTTAGTCTGTCTGTCTGTCACAGCTGGAATTAAGAACCACTAATGCTATCAATTTGAAATTTGGAATAGTTTTAGATGACGTTTGACCAACTATTTTGCAAATAAGAAAGAAATAAAAATATAAATATAATATATATTTTTGCAATAGGGACTGAAAGGGGGTCTGAAAAAATTCCAAGTGGGGCTACTAGAGTATGTGGGGTATTAAAGAGCGCTGTTTGCACATTCTCAAACATTTTTCTTTTTTTTTTTAAGCCGCATAGTTTTGATGAAAAATGTAAAAAAATCCGTCACCCGCCCTTATCCGCTCCGAAGTCTGCATAGAGAAAAATCTGAAATATGTAAATTACAAAAAAAACGATGTCTCTAAATAGCAGTTTTTTTAATATATGATGGTACGGAACCCTCGGTGCGCGAGTCCGACTCGCTCTTGACCGGTTTTATTTTTTTGGAAAAAGTTTTTTATAAATCAAAATTAGGCGTTTTTGAAGTGGTGTTAATTGACTTTTTTCTTTCAAACACTACAAAATGATAAATTACTATTCATATGTCGAATGTGGTAGTTTGAGAGTGAATTAAATGATTCCAGAATGAAGCAAATCGGAAGATTCCTAATTCACTAAAATATCTCCCTAGTTTACAACATAGCCGCGTGATTTTCTATAGTAAGAAATAAAAAACTTTTTCCAAAAAAACAACCGACTTCCAAAAAAGCACTGCAAAGTGAAAACTCACTTTAATTTCGGAAGTCGGTGTCTTTGTATCTGTATTTTAGTTTTTTGCCACCGCCTTCCGAAGTTAAAGAATTATTTTTCACTTTG
Organism: Dicycla oo; assembly: GCA_948252095.1. NCBI lineage: Eukaryota > Metazoa > Arthropoda > Insecta > Lepidoptera > Noctuidae > Dicycla > Dicycla oo. Next base: position 8,106,702 of record OX411729.1, read on the forward strand.
TATTGTTTTTTGGAAGTCGGTTGTTTTTTTTTGGATTTTTTTTTTATTTTTCACTTTTTAGTGGGTCAGTTTGTAATTTATCTAAGTTACAATAGCCTAATGTCAACTGCTCATCACCTTTTACTAAATACTGCTTTCCCGATGCTAGGCCGTTAATTGTTGAGGAGTTCTCTTGGTAAATACGAGGAGAACGCCACATCAGCTGCACTGTGACGAGCATAAATTACTTAGAAACCATTATTAAAGTCGCAACCCGTGAAATACTTATTACTGAGTAGTTCCGGTGGCCATCTGACTTCTTCATCATCAGTTCCACTTCACCAAATGGTACTTTCCAAGAACAAATGCACGAGTTACTATAGAAAATACCCAAATCGCTATAGGTGTGCCTATATTTGAAGAGTTCCGTCGATTTCTCCAGGATCCGCATTTGGATAAGTTTTCAATAGTATTTCCTCCCGAGAGAGGGCACTGGCTCTTGTGGACTTCACACAATTTGTAATCACTCTTATGTAATAAAGATTATTATTATCTCCCATCATCAGATGACAATGGGATCACCTAGAAAGCACACCCTTTCAAACGAAAAAAAAAACTTTCCAAATCGGTCCAGCCGTCTTTGAGAAATCGGGAAACATACATAAAAAAATGATTCCGACGAACTGAGCACCTCCTCCTTTTGTCAGCATTTGTTAAAAAAAAGTTAAAGCTTTGCCAGTAGCTACATGTTATGACAGCTTTCTGTAAAAACATGATGTTTTAATGTCAAATAAAGTCCTTACTTATCAGTAACCGCAGTCGGCGTGTCAGGCGGGTGGCTGAAATCATTTTGATCAGGCCTAGTCACTGGGGCAGGTCTGTTGGTCAAAGGTTCTGTATAGACCGGAGTTATAGGTCTCATAGGTACAGGTCTGCGACTAGGGACCTGGAAAGCAGGTTCGTCATATTCGTAGGTTGGTCTGGATTGGGATATTTGCTGCGTCGGTGGTTGATACTGCTGTGTCGCTTGCGGGAAGGGATTTGTGTTGTTCACTACGTAGTTCGGTGAGTTGCCTGAAAATTAATTTAATTGCTTAGCGTGACAAACCTCGATAATTTTTAGAGCCTTCGAGACGTGACGCGTATCGATAACTAAATATGACAAAATTTAAAAAAAATGATTTGATGATTTTTTTTAGGGTCAATGACCGCTGGTAGTGTTGTTACTTGAAGCGTGAGTTAATAAAATCTATTTATACCCATCACGGCTGTGAAGTTTACACAGTAGTTACTCGTAATTAAACTAAAAAAAACATATGTTTCTAAATGTTACAGAATTATGGTGAGGTGTAGGGGCTTTTTTTCGCCAACTCTGGCGAACCTCAAAAGGAGACTAATGTTTTTTCTTTCTATGTAGCATCTTACCAGTAGTCCAAGTAGGCTCAATATTGTTAAAGGTATAAATTTCTGCCGTAGCGTCACTATCTCCGAAGTGGATATGATTCACCGTTGTCGGTCGTATTGGCTCTTGTGGTCGCGGCTGTGGCCGTATCTGTGGCCTTGTCTGTGGTTGGTGTTGAAAGTTGTTGTAAACTGAAGGCGCACCCGCACCGCCTTCTAGGAACGCAGTGTGCTGCAGGCTTAGTGTCGTGATGTATACGTTGGGCCTGGCCAGGTCTGGAAAAATATTATGTTACAATGTGGGTTGGAGTTTACTGATCATAAGTTATGGGCCTCCAGGTTTCGTATGCAATAATATCTTGGCTGAACTATACTGACGTCATAAGGAAAATAGACCTATCTGATTATTTTTTTCAAAACAGAGTTACGAGTAATTACATATTCGGAATCAGCAAAAAGACGCATCTACCAGTATTTTTATATAGGCGTAAACTTAACGAAAACCTAATAATTCTTACTACGAGTATTAAAGGACGCATCTGCCTTTATATCTTGTGCCTACTTTAATCAGGACAAATTTTTTTTTTCTCTATTTCTATATTTCTGTAGATATAAATCAGTAAAATTATTATTTTATCAGGCTCAAGAGCAATCACATTTTTTGAATTATAATCAATAGTTTTTGTGCCATTGCAACCTAAGTTTCTGCAAGTTGACGTTGTTTTCAGTCATGAATGTCGAATCGGCAGACTTGCTTAACTTCTTCTTCTTAAAATCGAGAGGCAAGAATGCACATTTTAGGGCTGTCCAAATTTGTAGATGATTCTTGTATGTCTTGTCTTGTATTATATATTTTTATCAATCAAAATTCTTTCAAATATGTGGGTACGCAACAGTACATTCACAAGTTACAAAAGTTTTCCTACTATCGTCAATATTTGTATCAATAAAGGTTTTCAAAATTTCACTACGTTGTTTGTATATTGTAGGTAATACTATCATTGGCAGCAATCTTCTTAATAAAATTAAAATAGTCATCATCAGTTGTAAGTTCTGCTAAATTTGTAATCGTCTACCACTCCAACAGCAAGCGTTTGTGAGACAGAGTCGAATGCACAGGTGTTCGAAACAATAGTGTCATTACCTGCAATGTTTATTCGTGTTCGAAGCTTTTCTCAATAATGGTATTTTTAGAAGTATGGTCTTTCTTTAGTATTTTTTTTATTCCCTTTTCTTTTAGCCAACCCATTTTCTATTAATGAAGGATTCTCAGCAAATATGAACTCTTACTATCCCTGCAATCGTTTTTTTTTTCTTTTTCTTAAGAAAAAGATAAGTTGTAAATTTATTAAAGAAATTTGACAGATTGTAGTAGGTTGATGTGCTGGCGTCTGTACAACCACCCGTTATTAAAAATAAATAATCCACTACGTAGATATTGGCCAGTTAAGGATTAGCATCATACTCAGTTCTGTGACACAATTTCGCCAACTTTTTCCTTGAGATCATAATGTAATCGACACACATACATGGCAGTGGGTTTTTCCATGTGTATTATAGTAATATGTTGGACTTTTTATTTATAACAAAAAATTATGTTAGATGCTCTTCCGTTATTTCGAGTGAGTTCATGAGAAAAGTAAATCCTAACTAATATTTTAAATTCGAAAGTAAGTTTGTTTGTTTGTTACCTTTTCACGCCTAAACCACTTAACTGATTATCCTGAAATTTTGCATATACGTTGTCATGTGTCGTTTCATTTGATAATAATATGTCACACGGTACAGTTTGCAAAACATTTTTAAAAATTTTCTATTTTACCCCCAAAACTGACCCCAATAGTAGATGGCTGTGATAGACCGAAAGATACGAGTAATCTCATAAGGGTTCGATTTTTCATTCGGGCGTAAAGAACCCTAAAAAAAAACAATGCATAGTTACCTCCAGGCCCATAGCAGATGGTGTCACCATTGACAGTCAGCGCAGTCAGTTTCGGCAGCGGTGACGTCACGGGGAAATGCACTAGGTAGTTGATTGCTTCGCCCTGGTTATACCTCTGCAGGAGGGTGTTGCTGTTAACTGCGTCTAAGCGGCCTGCATAATTCTGAAAAAAAAAGAAAATGACATTTTTAAATCAGACATTGCAGTAGTGAACTAGTGACTGTGACTCAAAAAGCCTTTGCACGTTACTAAGTAACGCTACAGTTGCAAGATGGAATTGGAAACGGTCAAGGTGACTAGACAGGTGTTTTTAAAGAACAGCCGCAACATCATCATCGCCTAGTCTTTTCTCAACTATGTTGAGGTTGGCTTCTAGTCTAACCACATGCAGCTGAAGTGAGCTGAATAACAGCATTTTATATGGAGCGACTGCCTATCTGATAAATGATTTTTATTTCTATAAGTAGGTTTGTACAAACACTTTTACAAGTCAATCATGTTTTTTTTTTTTAAACTAGATGAGGTCGGCGTTTCCTATCTGACTACTCTGAGAAGAAAGGCCGAAACAAACTCAGAGGTCACAGTCTCTTATAAAGTCCAGACATAATCTTGGTCACTTCATGTGAAGACCATTTAGATTGGTGTCTGAAATGGTCTTTTGAGGAAAGAACCACACAGATTGAGAGGACCTGTCCAGTCAGTGCACGCATTTGTCAGTAATCGCGCAGCTCAACTCAGAACTTAAGGAGCTCAACGAATCGACGAACAATACCAAAGAAAGGACATTGGGGTAGGCCGCATAAATTACTTAAACTGCCAGACGATGATTAAAAATAACTGAGAGAAAAAATAAAACAAATAAAAAAAGCAATGACCTACATAGTCTTCACGTTCACAATAAATTAAAATAATATAATACTGTACAAAGTAAATAGTCATGTCAACATTCAGTATGCAAAAATAAAAGAATAAAATAAAATTTGGAGCAGTTCAATCGCAAGCCTTTTTGTCCTCAATATAATCTTTAACGGTATAAAAAGCTTTCTGACACAACTTGCGTTTAATGAATGATTTGAATTTATTAAGGCTCAGATCTTGAACGTGGCTTGGAAGTTTATTATAAAAGCGTATATATTGACACCTGAATGAGCGACCTATTTTCTTGAGCCTTGTTGGAGGTACAACAAATTTGTGTTTGTTCCTAGTATTTATATTGTGGATATCACTGTATTTTTTAAACAATTTAATGTTTTTATGGGCATATAAAAGATTTTCAAAAATGTACTGAGAAGGCAAAGTCATTATATTAATCTCCTTAAATTTCTCTCTGAGAGATTGTCTCGGACTTAATTTATAAATGCATCGAACATCTCTTTTCTGCAAAACAAAGATAGTCTGAATGTCGGCTGCATTTCCCCACAACAGAATACCGTACGACATTACACTATGAAAATAGCTAAAGTACACTAAACGGGCTGTCTCTATGTTAGTTAAATTACGAATTTTCCTAACAGCGTATGCTGCAGAGCTTAGCTTTTTTGACAATTTATCTATATGTGGGCCCCACTGAAGCTTAGCATCTAAAGTTAAGCCCAAGAATACTGTGCTATCTTCAGGATTCAATTCTTCGCCCTTTATCAACACGTTAGTTTTCACCTGCCTAACGTGAGGTAGCGTAAATTTAATGCATTTGGTTTTTTTTTCATTAAGGAGTAAATTATTAACATTGAACCAGTGAACTACTTTTGAGATCGCTCTGTTTACATCGTCAGTAACCAGCTGCTTACGTTTAAGTTTAAACAAAAGTGAAGTATCATCCGCAAACAAAACTATATCATGATTATCCTTAATGAGGTAGGGCAAATCGTTAATATAAATAAGAAACAAGAAAGGACCAAGAATCGAGCCCTGTGGGACCCCCATTGTTACTATAGATCCGGGCGATCTTTTTCCATTAACGTCAACGCTCTGAATCCTATTAGTCAAGTATGAAGTAAGAAGATCCAGAGCGGTGTTCCGGATTCCGTAATGGCGGAGTTTCCTGATTAACGTTTCATGAAGAACGCAATCGAATGCCTTGGACAAATCACAAAAGATACCCAAGGCATCGCATTTGTCTTCCCATGCATTATAAATATGTCCTAAAAGTTCAACACCCTGATCACAACCCTGACTCTGACCTGCCCTTCACAACCCGATTTGTAGAACTCGGCAAAGCTACCGTAAGTATCTAGACGCAGCGTGGGCAGCGAAAATATTGGGTACACCCATTTACTGAAGAAAGGTGATGCTGAAAGGTGGTGGTGGTGGTGAAAGGTGGTGATGGGTTATGTTTATTCTGTACAAGTCACTGAGCTTGATGCGAGCCGTTAATCCGCCTAATGCTATGGATGGCTCACTTCCAGTCTAGCTCACTTCACCTAAGTTTTCACGGTGAGTTTTTTTGCAGAACGGACTAGCTGGACTAGTGTAGTGGTGACGTGGCTGGTCATAACGATTGTCAACCGGCAGTCCCTGCTAATGGCGGGAAAAATTGAAAGTAAAGATTATCAGCACAGTATTCTTAACTTCGTAAATATTAGAATTAGCATATTTTAGATTTAGATGAGTAGGTACTACTTAATATTATAGTATTCCTCTTATAGGTACAGTCGCGACCAAAAGTCGATAAGCAAACTCACAAAGCAATAGCTTGGCGTTTAGTTTGACTTAAGACCTTCTATTTCCAAGAACATAAACATGCATAATTATTGTCGTCAACAACTGATTGTAGTTCATAATTTCAAAGTTATAACATGTGTAAAGATGACCTAGCGGTTAAGCGCGTGCAGATAGATGCGTGAATCAGTGAGCCGTGAGTTCAAATCTCACGCAGTACTTGACTTTTTGTAAGTTTTTACTTGATTGGAAGTAATGGGACATAAATATAATATTCTTTATCTTGTTCGCTTGGTCACTCATTTCGTAAAGTTAGAAAGGTAGATCATAGAAAACTAAATAAATAATTTCGATTTCTGTGAGGTAGACAACAAAAAATCCTATGAACAGTTACAAAAATGTAACGTCACAATTCTCTTAAGTTTGTTAATTTTATAAATAAGTAAATAAAACGAATAAACATTTTTGTTACCATTCAGCACGACTTTTTTATTTCAACCTTCCAACACCGAAAAGATAAATTAAAAATCACAAAAATAGTTAAATAATAATACAATAAGTAATATTTAACTTCTTATAAATATAAATAATAAATGAACATAAACATCTAACAAGTTTTTGCTTAAAATAGTACAAATATATTATTATGGTTCCAAAGAAACAAAAAACAGTCCCACATTGTGATTAAGATTCGAACTCACGACTTCATTGATCGTGAAGCCATTGCTTAGCCCAAACAGCTACCAGCACATGTTATGTTTATGCGAATTTTAGCAATGCAATGGTAAGAACAGGTCGCCACTATGACGAGTATTCTAAATGCAACAGAAATATAATGTTATTTCGCGTAGTACGACGACATGCGGCAATTCATTAGTGTGTGTTATCTGCGGAATGTTGAGTGAGACATCGCTCATACACGCACACGTACTGGTTCGTGCTCGCACAGTTCATAGCAATGTAATCCTTAGCACGCTTATGGACTTTTGAGCGTTTCCTGTACCTCATTTTATGACTACGAGAAAATATTATCCAGGAATATTATACGTATACAATTATGTAACAAAAACCCTGTTGTTCCTTTTGCAGCTGATTTTTTTCGCGATTTCAGGTTTGGTCCCGTAGTAAAAGTTGTTTGTTATCGTGAGTACAATCATGTGTTAAAAGAAACAACAGGGTTTTTGTTACATATTGTCATACGTATATCTATTCATACACGAAATCTCTTAAGGGGTCATTGGTTTGAGACCAAACCTGACACGACGAAAAAAAAAATCTGATGTTCCTTACATTTTGACGAGTTATGCGAAAATAAATGTAGGGATCAGTTGATTTTTTTTGCGGTTTCGGGTTTGGTCCCATAGTAAAAGTTATTCGTAATGATGAGTACAATAACCCCCTTTAGAGGATAACGGTGATCAAAATTACATGCTGTATATTAAAGTTGAAGAGTTTGTTTTTTTGTTTGTTTGCTCGCGCTAATCTTTGGGAAATCACACACAATCACAACAATGGAGGTCTCACAGGGCTCGATTCTTGGTCCTTTCTTGTTTCTTATTTATATTAACGACTTGCCCTACCTCATAATAATAATCATGATATAGTTTTGTTTGCGGATGATACTTCACTTTTGTTTAAACTTAAACGTCAGCAGCTGGTTACTGACGATGTAAACAGAGCGATCTCACAAGTAGTTCTCTGGTTCAATGTTAATAATTTACTCCTTAATGAAAAAAAAAAAACCAAATGCATTAAGTTTACGCTACTTCACGTTAGGCAGGTGAAAACTAACGTGTTGATAAAGGGCGAAGAATTGAATCCTGAAGATAGCACAGTATTCTTGGGCTTAACTTTGGATGCTAAGCTTCAGTGGGGCCCACATATAGATAAATTCTCAAATAAGCTAAGGCTCCGCAGCATACGCTGTTAGAAAAATTCGTAATTTAACCAACATAGAGACAGCCCGTTTAGTGTACTTTAGCTATTTTCATAGTATAATGTCCTACGGTATTCTGTTGTAGGGAAATGCAGCCGACATTCAACTATCTTTGTTTTGCAGAAAAGAGCTGTTCGATGCATTTATAAATTAAGTCCGAGACAATCTCTCAGAGAGAAATTTAAGGAGATTAATATAATGACTTTGCCTTCTTAGTACATTTTTGAAAATCTTTTATATACCCATGTATTTTTTAAACATTAAATTGTTTAAAAAATACAGTGATATCCACAATATAAATACTAGGACCAAACACAAATTTGTTGTACCTCCAACAAGGCTCAAGAAAATAGGTGGCTCATTCAGGTGTCAATGTCATACGCTTTTATAATAAACTTTGAAGCCATGTTCAAGATCTGAGCCTTAATAAATTCAAATCATTCATTAAACGCAAGTTGTGTCAGAAAGCTTTTTATACCGTTAAAGATTATATTGAGGACCAACTGCTCCAAATTTTCATTTTTCTCTTTTTATTTTTGCATACTGAATGTTGACATGAATATTTACTTTGTAAAGTATTATATTATTTTAATTTATTGTGAATGTGAAGACTATGTAGATCATTGCTTTTTTTGTTTGTTTTATTTTTTCTCTCAGTTTTTATGCGGCCTACCCCAACCCAATGTCCTTTTTTGGTATTGTTCGTCGAATTGTTGAGCTCTTTAAGTTCTGAGTTGAGCTGCGTGATTACTAACAAATGCGTGCACTGACTGGACAGGTCCTCTCAATCTATGTGGTTCTTTCCTCAAAAGACCATTTCAGACACCAATCTACATGGTCTTCACATGAAGTGACCAAGATTTTGTCTGGACTTTATAAGAGACTTTATAAGTGACCTCTGAGTTTGTTTCGGCCTTTCTTCTCAGAGTAGTCAGATAGGAAACGCCAGCTAGTTTAAAAAAAAAAAAAACATGATTGACTTGTAAAAGTGTTTGTACAAACCTACTTACAGAAATAAAAATCATTTATCATTTATCAATCGCGACAAAAAAACTGCTGTTCTCTACATTTTGACGAGTTATGCGAACATAAATGTACTGAACAGCTGATTTTATTTTTCGCGATTTCAGGTTTGGTCCCATAGTAAAAGTTTGAAGATGTTAAAAGTTTCATAATGATGAGTATAATGACCCTTTTAAGAGGATAACAGTGATTAAAATTACACTCACTATCAGTATTAGTATTGGTTTGTTCCTGTATGTACTTATGTTGTGCTCACAATATTATGATCAAATATTTTATTTTTCGTTAAAAGCACGTCACTATGGCGGCTAGATTTCCGCACGGAACAAAATATTGTTTATGAATCAAGACAAGACTTTTCCAATGTATTCACACTTAAAAATAATAGTAAGTACTTACAATATGTATATGGTTATTCGCTTTTAATGTAAATTATGCACTTGATGCCAATGTTTATAACATATCATAACCTAATAGCACGTAAAGTAGGCCGCACGTCAGTAGTAACAAAACCAGTATAAGCTGGCCAGCTTATACTGGTTTTGTTACTACTGGCAGAGGCCTCTCATTCTATTGAAACTAGGTACTGCGTTAGGCCAGTTCAAGGTGTTACTACTGACGTGTAGTCGACTGTACCTAATTGAATGTACGTGTGTGTGTAGGTACATTATGTTATAGTGTGCCGATGTCTAGATGTTACCTAGCCCCTATTAGCACCTCCTCATTAGCGCTTAGTAATACCTACCTAGCTGTACACTGATATTATTAGTTAGGTTTATTTATTTATTAAAGAACACCAACAGCATATACATTCAACATTGGTTAAGCGTATTTAGGAGAGGTATTACTGCTAATGTATATACAAATTATAGGTGTACATAACATTTAAAGCAAAAAGACAGAAGCTGCTTGTAAGTCCCGGTATTTTAACACGTTCTGTGCGGCCAATGCGCATGCGCGATTTTCGAACGTTCACCATGTGCTGGCGGCGCTTATGCGCGTCCATACAATTTCCTTCGAGTGCGGCGCGCCGCACCTGTGGGTTTTTTGTGCATCTCTATTGTTCTTGGCGTAATTGTTTTCTGACTCATAAAACTCGAAAATTTTCAAACACACATAAGCGTCTCGCCGCACTTGGGACAAGTTTGTATCATAAAGCAGCATTTTGGAACAAATTCGCAAATAATTCAGCAGTTAATGTGTTAATAGACATAATTATTGTATATTTTGTCTCATGTTTTGTAGTTGTTTTTATGCATGACGGAGTTGAAATAACGATCGGCATGAATGTCCCTCTTCCAAATAAAGATATGGAAATATCCGATTCGAAGTCGGTTAAAAAGGAAGAAGTTGTGCATTCGACGTTTCTTATTAATTTATTATGGACACCGCGCTCTCTCAGATTTTTCGTAGGATAGTTAAATAAGTAGGAACAATCTTATAATAAATGGGGTTCGTGTATACGTCCCGGAGGGCCACGGCTTCTAATTAATTATATTCTACCAAAAAAAAAGCTATTATAAAAAGCGCCGTGGATACCACTGCAGTAAAGATCCCCTAGCTTTTGGGTACAATAGAGCCTTTTTAGGGAGTATTCCCGTTTGAGCACCTATTTTTGGAGCACCTATGCATTTAGGACCAAAGGTATTCTCTAATGGGAAAATAATACAGAATGATGGAAAATCCGACTAAATACCGTAAAAGAGGTTTTGCTATTATGTTATTTTGACTTGGTAAATATAAATAATGAAACGGCGTATACCAACGGAAGAATATTTATGAGCTTTAAAACATGTTTAGGAAGATGAATTAACTTGCTCTCGGTATCAGCAGTTTCTGCTTGTTTTTGAAGTGAAAACTTCTTTAGGTGCGTTGAGCGATTTTTGGTAGGAGGAAATATTACAGGTTCGAGTCACCGCGTCATCGCGACATGACGCGTTTTGAGGAATTCAAAAATCCTAACATTAGCAGAAAATTGTTCGTCATAGATAGTGATCGCTTTACGACCGAATTCGGCCGCAAAGTCCTAGTGGGGTACCTCGACAGTCAAAATTGCTTGACAAGCATGTGACTTTTTCGTGTTTGTCATACAAATTTTGACCGTCTAGGGATCAGACCAGGACTTTGCGAGCGAATTCGGTCGTATAGCGATCGCCATCTATGTCGAGACTACAGCCCCAGCTCAAATTCAAATTTCGCCCCCACTTCCCCGCGCCACCTCACTCTTTATCCTACCTATTTTACCTGTTGCGTAATGTGTGTTCTGAGCGTAAGCGATACAGCCCTCACTTGGGAAAGACGAAGCGAGACTGAGCGGGGTGTTCGGGTGGCAGGGAACAAACTTCAAGACGCCAACCGATAGTTTAGGTGGTTTAGGTAATTTCTTTTTAGTGAAAATAATGCCAATTAAAAAAATAAAACACATAAGACCTGCTTTATAGTTAGTTCAGTTAGTATGCAAAGTTTCATGATCTAATTTGAAGTATTTTTTGAATACCAGCGGTTTATTGTTCGGTTTAGAGGTAACTTTGTAAATTTTTTTCTATAGAGAAAATATGTAATCGTGTTTTCGTCAAACAGAGTATGTAACATTAATCCTCAACTTTACCATATATTTAGTTCAAAATTAATGCTGCAGTATTTTTGGTATAATGGAGGATCATGCTAAGCCATTTGAGGTAGTATAGGCTCGACGCGTAAGATACTATTCCCGCGCGATTTTTACACGGTAGTTTACAATGCCTTTGCAGTTTTGTGTAGAAAATAATATTATGACGAATTGATGATGATTACGTATAGTATGTTTCGTTTTGGCGCGAGATAATGCTACGACAAAATGTCGCTCTGCGCTCGCACGGACTTTTCCGGTGAATCACCCCTAAGGCTTTTATCGTTTGCACCCGGCCAATGCACCGTATGTGTATTGTATACCACACATATACGCACAAATACCTATGTTTCTACTGTAAGCAACATACACTGGCCTTCAAAACTTAGTACTACACTTTTAAAATTGCAATTTCTCCTAAACTAATGAGGTCAGAGTTTTGAAATAAAAAAAAGTTTTACAGAAAATTTAATCAACTTTCTATGAAATTATTGTTTATTATACATTAGTGAGTATCTTAAGAGATAGGGTTCAGCCATTATGTTGGACTAAAATACATTTATTAGAAGACAACATCGATCACTTAGAGATCGATGGAAGACAACAACAAGTGAAACCAGTGACGATGTGGTACCTAAAAAGGTACGGAGGTAGGAATTGGTTGCATATTTTTGGGTGAGTGTGTGTGTGGTGTTGAGTGAGTTGTATCTGTATAGTGTGGTGTGATGGTAGGGGAGATGTTTGTGTTTAAAAAATGAATGTCAGAAGATTTTCTGTTGTGATGTAGTCCTGCTGAAGTAGCCACTGAGTGATTTTTAGGGTTCCGTACCTCAAAAGGAAACAGCGGAATTCCATCCGTCTGTCACAGCCAATTTGCTTTGAATCTAATGGACCGATTAAGTTGAAATTTGTTACACGTAAGAATTTCTGTGACCCAAACACGGACGTGTAATGTAAATAAATGAATTTTGAATATGGGGGTCAATTTTAGGAGGAAAATAAGAAAATAAAAAAAATGTTTTGCAAACTGGACCGTGTGACCGATCCAATGAAAGGGCTTACTCAGATTGTTTCTAATATATATATTATAATTTTAAAATAAATTGTTCTAAAGTTATTTAAGGAAATAGACGAAAATTGACCATTCCCGCCCTTATCTCCGAAACTACTGAGCCTAAAATTTTGAAAAAAAAAATACAAAAATACCTGTAAACTATAGTTAGAGAACAATGTACTTTACATTGTTCTCTAACTATAGTTTACAGGAAAACTTATAAGAAGTTTATGGTCTTAAAATAACATGGTAAATCTCTCAATATTGTGCGTACAAACTTACATTTGCAGTTGGAATATATGGGACATGTTTTTCAACTACAAGTTAGTGTTAAGTTTGTTCTTGGGATAAATTCATCCCAACTACGGAACCCTTCATTGTGCGTAGTCCGACATGCACTTGGCCAGTTTTTTGTTTAAGCGCGTATCTGTTAGAATCAAGTAAGTTTAGTTTTCGGTTAAGTTTAATTCCCTGTGATTCACCAAAATTATTTGTGGGCGGGGCTTGACAGCTCATACGCATGTTGCGTAGTTCAAAGTATTTTGTTAGATAAACGGTCGACCGCAAATGTCCGCGATAATACCTAACCTTGCGCATTTTACTTATCTACACCAGAAGATGACATAGTGAGGCATTCTTTTGAGTATAATTTTAGAAAACTAGATCATCTATTATTTTCGTAGATTCCTACTAACGTCGACGTAGGTATGTTTAATAGCGTTTTTAGTGATGAGCGAATATCAATTCGAATTTCAAATTCAATTCCGGGTGCTCTCTGACGTCGCTTCTCATCAACTCGTTTATTATTTAGTAATTAGGTTTCAAGGAAACCAGCAACAAAATAGGTACTGTTTTACTACGAACTTAAATATGTTAAGGTTTTTGTAAAATGTTTGGTGAAAAAGTTAAGCATAGGTAGGCCTGCACCCTAATTGCGTAACACAGTTTGAATCACAATCCGAGAGTTTTGAAGGATATTTCTGATCCATTGCTTCATAGGTTTAATAAATTCGTCTGCTCAACAGAGTAAAAAACGCATTGAACGTCAAAATAAAAGAAAATGCGATCAATTCTCATCTTATGTTTGTTACGCAGTTACCCCGCAGTTTAAATAACAAGTTATTAATAGGTCAAAGTTCAAGGGAAAGGTCGCTTGCTGTTTGATAAAAAAAAAATGTTTTCAAAATGGAGCATTTCGAAAACATTTAAAAAAAATATTAATAGCAATATTTTATTTTTTTGCACACTTACCTACTATTTCAAACATTATTATTGAATAGGTATTGTGATTTACCAGTTTAAATAGGTTCAGCAGTTTGATAATATGTATAATATTATGCATTCGTCATGAGTTGTTACATAACATAAAAAAAACCGGCGAAGTGCGTGTCGGACTACGCACAATGAATGGTTCCGTAGTTGGGATGAATCTCGAGAACAAACTTAACATTGTAGTTGAAAAACATTTTCTTCCAAATGTAAGTTTGTATGCACAATATTGAGAGATTTACCGTGTTGTTTTAAGACCATAGACTTCTTATAGGTTTTGCTGTAATCCCTATAGATTATATACTATAGATATTGAACTATATTTTGTATTTTTTTCAAAATTTTAGGTTCAGTACTTTCGGAGATAAAAGGGGAGAATGGTCAATTTTCGTCTATTTTCTTAAATAACTTTAAAATTATGTATAATAAAATTATTAAAAAAGATATATATTTGAGACCCTCATAGTAAGCCCTTTCGTTTGATATGTCACACGGTACACTTTACAAAACGTTTTTTTTTATTTTCTTTTTTGTCCCCAAAATTGACCCCCATATTCAAAATTCATTCATTTACGTTAAACGTCCGTGTTTGGGTCACAGAAATACATAAGTGTACCAAATTTTAACTTAATCGGTCCATTAGATTCGGAGCATATTGGCTGGGACAGACAGACACACGAGTGGAGTGATCCTATAAGGGTTCCATTTTTTCCTTTTGAGGTAAGGAACCCTAAAAAGCGACTAGACAACGCACAAATTATTCAATTAAAATAAGATACAGACCAGTTGGTCCGGTTCTTAAGTTTATCATAATTATGTAACCTTTATATTTCTTAATGATCCGAAGCTTCCGATTATTTATTAAAATAATTATTAAAATGCATTGTTTACTAAAGCCGCCAAAACATGCAGAACAAGCTTTAAGCGCTGGAGTTATTACCACAGACAAGATTTATGTTTAAGCAGGGCTGGCACACTTTCAAAACTCGAACGGCTTGCAGCTAATTATTAAAACAAGTGTGTGTCGGATGTCCCAGGTTATTATTATTATTCGTAGGTGTCGGATCACTTACAATGAAGGGTTCTGTAATTGGGATGAATTTATCCCAATAACAAACTTAATTATGTAGTTTAAAAAATGTTCTCCCATACATCGATATACGTCACGGTCAATTCTCCAAACGTAAGTATGTAATCGCAAAAAAAAAATGTGATAAAACTACAAATTAACGTTTTTCCTTTATTTGTGCTGTGAAAACTTGCGCCAAACATGATTATTGATCAACGGGACGTACCCTAAAGGTTTTGATATATTTGCGAGTAACTATCAAAATACGTCGCATAAATGGTCGTATTTTGTTATTGCGTAGATGCTTGATTTTTATATTTGTATTGGTATCAAGTTGTATTTGATAATAATTACAACTTAATACCTCCATGATTCCTGTGAAAAATGTCCGGTGTCTGTCTGTACAGACGGACGGAAAGACAACGAAGTGATCCTATACCTAAGAGTTCCGTTTTTTGCTTTTTAGGTACGGAATCCTAAAAAAATAAACTTTATGAAGGTTTATAATATTTTATAAATTAATTTCACACTCTATAAAAGTGAGGTTCCCAGAAAAATAAAACCAAGAATAAACACCAAGATACGGTTAAATTTAGTCATTGTTTTTATGGATCATTATCTATGAGTCTAATACAATTATGTATAATGGGCTATTTGCACCGATGCGGTGCGCCTGGGCATATGAGCCGAATTTGTTAGTTAAAATGTTAAAATAACAGTCACCACAGCATGGCAGTTATGCAGTATACCATACTCTTCAAATATCGAAGTTACTGTTATACATACAGTAAAAAAAAGATTTCTTGAATGATTGTAAAGCAAAGCAAAGCAAATTGACAGGCCAGATGGCGTGGTTGGTTAAGATACCACCTGCCATGCCGCTAGTCGTGGGTTCGATTCCCATCCAGGACAAACATTTGTGTGCATGAACATGTCTGTTTGTCCTGAGTCTGGGTGTAATTATCTATATAAGTATGTATTTACAAACAAAAAGTAGTGTATGTAGTATATCAGTTATCTGGTTTCCATAGTACAAGCTCTGCTTAGTTTGGGATCAGATGACCGTGTGTGAACAATGTCCTAGAATATTATTATTATTATTATAAAAAAATTAAATACAGTTACCCTGTGCGAAAATTCTCAACTGGCTGACGTTTTTTGGTAAAACAAAATGTTGTTGACTGTTGTAAAAAGACCACCCTTCAAGTGTCGCGTCGTCGGGAGCGTATAAAATCAAAGACTACTTTTATAAAAATTGTGTGTATCAGAATGGCGGGTGCAATGTTACCAATAAGTATTTTTAGTAAAAAGGTCGGTTAAGCTGATCATTGAAAAAAAAAAACATCATAAGCTTATTTCAATATCGAATCTCTATTTGTTGTCATAGCAAAATTTGACATCTTGGGTTTCTTTAAATTCATTAAGTAATCGATGTCTCAATACCTATTAGGTGCGTCTTTCTTACATACGTAAAGCCAAAACGTGCTATGGATACATTAAAAACTAAATAATTACCAAATAAATTTTAAAAAATGCGTTTATATAAAGGAACTAGCACGTGATTTGGAAGAATTATCGGATTAATAGAAACATTGAAAATTCATAAAATTAATTTTTCATTAAATAATCCATTAATTGTTCTCTGAGTGAATTCACAAGGAATACATTGTTTGTAATTTGTTATAGTATCGCATTTATCGCATTGGTTTACCCTGTAATGGTAGATGTAAGAAGATAAATAAATAAAACCCTTAGCCGTTGGACACAGATTTTTTCTCCGTTTCCACGTCACCCTAATCCATTACTAATGTCGGGAAATCCGTTGCATTGGCAACACTGGTTCTTTTAAAAGTACTTTTTTTGTTTTCATATAGCCGGAGTCACATGGCATTACTAAGTCATTTAGTTAAGGCATAAATTATACAGATTACGTGTGACACGAAAACCGAAAAAAAAACGACATCGATGGCTTGTTTGTACCTTTTTACCCGACTGCAACCTATATTTCCTCGTAACTACTAAACGACTGAACCGATTTTAATTAATGACATGTCGTTAGATTTTATTGCGCGAGTATCACTGGCTCATATATTAAAATTATAAAAAATCGAATTTTGACGCCAAAATGTATGTTTAAAAAAGTCTCCCAAACCTATCGAGTGGAGTATCAAAATGAAGGGTTTTAAAAGTTGATTATAAAAATATATACAAATTATATGTTAACATGTAATTTGGAATGAGAAATGATAAAAAAAGTCCCGAAGTTTTGGAGTGACTAATGTATTAATACCTAATGTATTACTGTCTCGTGCGTATTAATACCCGTGGGTATTAATACGCACGAGAGCAAATTATTGTAATATAATTACCTATTGCCTATTGGGGATATGATTGGGATTGGAGACAGAAATAGGTTGGTTCCATCTTTTTTAAAGTTCACTTTTTACACAGTCAGGATTTAGATTTTTTAAATTAGTTTTTTTAGTTGGCGTTTTTGTCGTTGAGTTTAGTTATAAACAATCTTTATTTTTCGCGATTTCTGTTTTGTTCCCATAGTAAAATTTGTTCTTAATGATTAGCGCAATGACCCGGTAAAGGTGTGTCCAAACAGAGCGCGCAAATTGCGCGGCAGCAACGCGCGGCATTCGCAGGACACAATTTCTCCCGCGCTATGTCTAGAGACGTACGGGGAAATGTACGCGCTGCAGTGCTGTGCGGCAAAACTGGGACATGCCGCGCATTGACTCTCGTCCCAGAGATCTTCTCTTTTATTTTGGGTCATCATCATCATCATTTCAGACGAAAGACGTCCACTGATGGATATGTTCCCCAAGCACCGCCACTTCGACCGGTTCTGTGCTTCTCGCATGTAGCGGATTCCTGCGGCCTTCACGAGGTCATCGGTCCATCATGTGGGAGGCCTTCCAACAATATGTCTTCTGGTGCGCGGTCGCTACTCCAGATCCTTTCGGCACCTCGGTCATCTTGTTCTGTGAGCTATGTGCCCAGCCTACTGCCACTTTAGTTTGACAATTCTTCGGGCTATGTCGGTTACCTTGGCTCTCCATACGGATCTCTTCATTTCTGATTCGATCACGTAGGGAAACTCCAAGCATAGCCCTGTCTATTGCCCTTTGAGTGACTTTCAGTCTTCTAATTTGGCCCATGAGAGCAATGGTGGCCCAATGCTAACGGCCCCGACTTAAGAGTTGTAGGTCGGGGCCCAAGCAGGCGCTTTGCTTTGTGTAAATAATTTAATTACCACTGCTCTCGAAACGGTAAAGGATAACATCGTGAGGAAACCGGCGTGTCCTAGAACCAAAAATTCGAAGACATGTGACATCTACCAACCCGCACTGGGCCCGCGTGGTGGATTACGGCCCACACCCTCTCACCGAGAGGAGGCCTGTGTCTCAGCAGTGGGAATATTATAGGATGATTATGAATGAGGCCCATTGTGAGCGACCACGTTTCAGTGCCTTATCACTGGTATGTGAGACGAAAAGATATTATTACGTAGCTTCGCGCCCAGCTAAGTCGGATTTGACGATTGACCTCTTTCTCGAAGTTGGCCCTACCAAACTGCACAGTTTGTCCAAGGTAAACATAATCGTCCACAATATCGAGTATTCAGTCACCAATCTTCATTAAAGTGGGTGTTACATCGGCATTTGACATGACCTTCGTTTTGTCCATGTTCATTTTAAGACCCCACTCTTACGGAAGCTCCACTGACACTATATCGTCGTAAACCGAAGGTGAGTGATGTACTTGCCTTTGATGTTGATGCCAACCCCTTTCCAGTCCTGAACCCTAACAACATCCTTCAGTGCAGCGGTAACAGTTTCGGAGAGATGACGTCTCCCTGTCTCACCACTCGCTGCAGAAGTTATTTTTGTTATTTGACGAGAATCCCAGAAATCTATAAACGACCCGTAATCCCCCCGTCCCGATCCCGTTATCTCGTAAGTCAGGGCCGTTACAATTGGGCCACCATTGCTCTTAAGGGCCAAATTAGAAGGCTGAAAGTAACCCAAAGGGCAATAGACAATAGACTATGCTTGGAGTTTCCCTACGTGATCGAATCAGAAATGAAGTGATTCGTAGGAGGACCAAGATAACCGACATAGCCCGAAGAATTGTCGAAGTGGTAGTGGGCTGGGCACATTGCACACACAACAAGATGGCCGAAGGGGCCGAAAGCTTTTGGGGCAGCGACCGCGTACCGGAAGACATAGAGTTGGAAGGCCTCCCACATGATCTTGTGAAGGCCGCAGGAGTCGGCTGGATGCGAGAAGCACAGAACCGGTCGAACTGGTGGTGCTTGGAGAACACCTATATCCAGCAGTGGACGCCTTTCAGCTGAAATGATTATGATGATGAACCAAAATAAAAGAGAAGATCTCTGGGACAAGATAGTCAATGCGCAGGTGACGTGTTCCGGTTTTGCCGCACAGTACTGCCGTGCGTACTATTCTTCATACGTCTAGACATAGCGCTTGAGAAATTCTATTGTTTTAAATTTTGACGCGAAAGCGTCAGAGTAGTCCGCGAAATGCAAATTGTCTGACGTTTTTCGCAATTTGCAGGTCAGTAAGTATCGGGTTGTATGTTGATCTGAATATGATTCGAGCCCGTAACAAATCCTGAGACATCCTTGGGACATTGTTCACACACGGTCATCTGGTCCCAAACTAAGCAGAGTTTGTACTATGGAAACCAGATAACTGATATACTACATACACTACTTTTTTTTTGTAAATACATACTTATATAGATAATTACACCGAGACTCAGGACAAACAGACATGTTCATGCACACAATTTTTTGTCCTGGATGGGAATCGAACCCACGACCTGCAGCATGATAGGCGGTATCTTAACCAACCACACCATCTGGCCTGTCGATCTGTTTTTATATAAATTGTAATTCCTTCCCCCTATGCACACATTTTGACAGCCCTACGAGTTCAAGTTTCCTTTAAAGGACACGGAGTCGTACGCCCATAATTTACGTACCTGCAGCTATAATACGTACAGTCAATCTTCGAAGTTGTAACTGTCAAGAAACGGGTTCCAGCGATCGTTGCTTCTACTTTTAACACTGCATTAGCTGAAGAAAGCAATGAGGAAAATTGTGCATTTAATGCTAAAGCGCGGGAATATAGGTCTATGGTTTGTTTTAGACATATTATATTCAATTTTTTTTTATTTTTTAGCTTACGGAGTTCTGACTTTATTCCTACTTGCAAAATACTGCACGTTCAACGACTTTGCTTTATGTTATGGCAGCCTTCCAATATAACCCTTTGTCTGGTTTTTTCTAACTTTGGTAACAAAAGAAGTCTAAATTCGATAAAATTATGTTTAATCCGTAGGGCTATTCAGTTATTCATTACTACTCTGATATCGCTCAGAGATCCTGAATTTCTATCATGCGTGCTGATGATGATGCCGCCACAAACGTTACTATGAACGTAATAAAACCTTCGTTGAAACCTGTATCAAATAATTGTAACAAGGCATTTAAAATAATATGTTTTGGCAATAAATCTTTTAAACGAAATAATCATAAAATGGTTTTAACAAAGATGACCTTTTGGATTTGGTTCGACTGGTCATGTACAGACGCCACCACATCAAGCTACTACAATTTGTCAAATTTCTTTAATAGATTTTCAACTTTATCGCTAAAGCATTAGGTTCAAGGTTGATTGGAAAAATTTTACAGTTTCGGGTAGCTTGACTTGCTGGCGTCAGTACCTTTAGTCGTGCTGACTTTGATATTTTTATGTCGTCGCATCAGTAGGTGTACGTGACCAAAACAATTAGGTGCATGACAGCTATGAAGTTATTTTTTTTTTTTTGAACTAGGGAGGGAACACCGGTCATGCATGATCAGTGGTCGGAGTAGGTACCTAGATTGATTTTTGGTAATTGTATCATAAATGCCCACAGAAAGAATTACATGGATAAGCCATTTTCCCGGAAAGTAATTCTGGTATTTCCGGATCCAATTAAATATTGTTAATGTTGGTAGTGATATTATTACTACTCAATACAAAATTTAAAGGAAGGTACCAAAACTAAATTAATTTATTATTTATCTGTTGAATAATAAAAACCATCGAAGCATTAATACATTTTTACTGTTTTATTTTTAGCCTTTAATTATGGCCACAACTTTTTATAAATTGTTGCACTTAAATTTCAATAGTTTCATAGTGGTCATGGTTGTTGACGTTAAGGGTAGAAGGAAGGATAAAAAATCAACCAATTCCGAAATTCCGGAGGAATGTCTCCACGGAGCACAAATGTGCTTCGTGACCTACTCCGATCTCTGGTCATGATTTCATTCGTAGTAATGTGAGTATAACCGGTAGTCTATGGCATGTCTAATTTTATTAGACTTTTTGTTGCTAGTAGTGTCATCTAAGTGGACTTTTTGTAACCAGTTTTGTGCGACTATTTTATCGTCTCATGGAATTCCTCCTTTTGGGGAAGTAAATCTGTCATAACTTTTTTACTAGCCGATTAAAGCTAGTGTATTAAAAGTGCCTCCACGAATAGTGGAATGCACCTTCACCCTCCCTGGGCAGTAAGCACGCACTCATCCAGCTCCACCACTCACACACTACCTCCGGCTGGTTAGAAAATTGCCAGTCAGTAATGAATGGCTCAATTTTTCATCATTGCATAAGCTTGTATGACGCGCACCTATACGTGGAAAAAGATGGTAGACGTACTCAGTATATTATGGGAGACTTGTTTACGGGCTTGCTTGCGTACGGGCTGATCCTCCCGTAAATACGGCGCCAGTGCGTGATCTGCCGTTGCTCTGCATGATTATTCATTCTTCAACTTTGTAGAGCGTCGACTTTGCCACTCTTATTATAATTGTGAGAGTCTCTTTCTAAAGCTCACACGCCTTAATAAATCCCGATTAGTTACTGTACTTATGCCCATTTTCACTTATGCTTGGCGACATCTAAATTAATGTCCAAAGAAAAGCAATAAATCATCATCTGCCTAGCCTTTTCCCAACTATATTGGGTTGGCTTCCAGTCTAACCGGTTGCAGCTACGAGTATTTTACATGGAGCGACTGCCTATCTGACTTCCACAAACCAGTTACTGGGTAATACGATAACCCTAAGTAAGACTGGTTGTCAGACTTTCGGGCATTTGATGCCCCGTAGCGACTGTCAAACATCCACGAATAACAGCCGAGACCAATGGCCTGACCTGCTTTCCGAGGCAGGGAGGGGTCTCGGTATGTAAAGATGGTCACCCAACCACGGATTAACCGTGGCAAGCGTAGTGCAGCTGTTATTACGTGGATTATAAGCGATTTTCAACGACGTGATTGAAAATGCAACAATATAAGAAATAATATTTCGCCTAGTGTTAGTGAAAACGAGGATTAATCTGGTTTTAAGACGAGACGAGACAGCTTTTGCATTTATCCTAATTAAGCATCTTACGTTTATGCTGATAAATACAGTGCTTTGATAGTATTGCGTCCTATTTTGGAGCGTTGCCAGCTAGACCCGCCTGTTGCACCTACATTAAGAGGGGCCACCCCGTCATACTTTTCATACAAAAGCTCGTACGTGATTATAGTGTTTCAACATATTATATTATCTTTCTAAGAAATTTTTGAACTAATAGGTATTTTGTGCACTGTATCTAGGTTTCTATCAAAGCGTAAAATAAAAAATTTGCAGAAACAAATTCAGTATAAACGTAAGCCTCCAAAAATCTGCTTTTTTGCACAATTTTTACCTGAACTTTGGCCGTTCATAATGTACTCATAAATTTAACAGTAAAGAAAACATATCGATAGAAACCTCGCGCATGTAATGGAGATTCTAAATGACAAACATTTATTTCACAAACTTGTAAGGCTTGCTAAAAAACATGTATTTCCTGGAATAAATTTCATAAAATTTCCGCACACTATTTTTCGTTGAATGTTATCGAGTTCTCACTTGCTTGTTAGTCAACGGACGTTGCACTGGATGAAACAACAAGCTTTTCGACCATGCTCGCGTTGACGATAGACGCGGCCGGGAAGGGCCCTCTTGAGACACCATAAATAATTTAGTACCTACAAGATGAAAAAACACCCGACAAAATCTTGTGCATCATCATCTTATATAATTGTTTGGAAACGACTTCTATTTTTGGTGTGAAAATTCGCTGTTCACGGTATCTAGTGCGCAATGCAACGCACACACAGCATTGTGCTTATGGGTGCATGCAACGGTACAGGGATCGTGGGAGTATTTTTAAATTCATTTATAAATAACAATTAAAACTTGTTTTCGTAAAAAAAAAAATCAAAAAGTATTAGAACTTTTACCTTCAATATCTCCGTAACCAGAAGGTTCGCAGGTATGATGCCTAGCCTTTTCCCAACTATGTTGGGGTTGGCTTCCAATCTAACCGAATGCAGCTGAATACCAGTATTTTACATGGAGCGACTGCCTATCTGACCTCCACAACCCAGTGACCGGGTATTACAATTCCCCTTGGTAAGACAGGTTGTCAGACTTTCGGACTTCTGACGACCCGTAACGACTGTCAAAGATCCACGAATGACAGCCGGGACCAACGGCTTAACGTGCTTTTCGATGCACGGAAGAGTCTCGGTATGTAAAGATGGCCACCCATCCACGGACCAACCCCGGCAAGCATACCTGATGGATCAACCCGTGCGGCATTTTATTACTTAGCCAGGTATGATCCAGTATAAAAATATTATGATCATAATTAACGGGAAGAACAAGTGACTCTCGGCTTCGTTAAGGGTGTTTTACACTCGTTATAAGCTAATTATACAAGGTGTAACTTAAATAATGCACAACCTCTTAAGGGAGCATTGTACTCATCATTAAGAACAACATTTACTGCGGGAGCAAACCTGTAATCGCGAAATAAATCAGTTGTTTCCTACATTTATGTTTGCTATCGTCAAAATGTAGGGAACAGCCGATTTTTTTCAATGATGAGTACGGCAGCTCCCTAGCCAATAAAAAAGCAGCGTGTATAATATACTATACATATCTATATTTTTTAATATGTATGACAACTATGAAGTTGGTAACTTTGCTTGTGTAGTTTTTGATTAAGTAGTTTCAATAATACGTATTTTTCCCACAAGACTTGTCTATGTGGATGATGTTTGTGTGGGGTAGGTCCCACAACTAAAAGGTGAAAAACAAAATGCAATAGAAAACTGACTGCCAAAAAAACTACAAATTGAAAAATAACTTTAATTTCGGAAGTCGGTGGCAAAAACGAAAATACAAAACCAAAGACACCGTCTTCTAGCGTTTTTTTTTTTGGAAGTCGGTTGTTTTTTTTTTTGGAAAAGAGTTTTCGAAGATAGACGATAATTGCCGAAGCGAATACTTTTTTTGGAAGATCTGTAGGGAGGAAGGTAACCACAAGTTTATTTAATAATTTTGCAATTTGTTACCTTATTTTTATTACCTTCTTCACAAAATTTCTGGACTGACAATAAAAGAATATTGTTATCAATAAAATGATTGTCAGTGCGTCAGATGCCGTTTTTAGGCATATAACAAAGAGAACAGACGTCATTTAACAATATGGGAAAACACATGACTGGGAGCTAAAGTGCGTAAAAGGAAAAGACATTTTGTCAAAAAATAACCCATGTAGATAGCTTTCTTCTGGCGAAGTCATTTAAGTACCTACTGCTTGTACGAATAACAGCTTATGTGAGTAGGTAACCTACTTTCTATTAATTCATGCACGGTTTTTTTTTTTCTAACTAAATTTCCGAAAATAATTGATAACATTTTAATATCATATATTGTGGATTGCTATTTTAAAAGTTTATTTTTTTTTTTAAATAATTGTATCTATTGAATTAAATCATTATGTGGCTGAATCATCTTTGGCATAATTAACAAAAAAAATAACGTTTCATCCTGATTCTTTCACCACATTTATGTTTTTAAAATATTCCCGCTGAGAATCATTGTAACCTACTCGAAGAATAAAAATGAAAATATGAGTTTTGAAACAAAACAGAATAAGTTCAAAACGCAGTTTCGTAAACAAACCGAAAGGTGTGTTTCAGGATCGAAACAGGCGGTGTTCCGCCTACTCCCATAGATTTAAAGAAAATTGTTGCGAAATTCTTTAACACATCGGCGTTGATTTGCCGAATATGGGCGTATGTCTGGATCTAACAGTGTCTTCAAGCTTATTTACTTATTATTGTCACCAAATTCTTATCTATCTACCATATAAAGGTAGTTCAAATTCAAGGTACATTTAAAAATAAATCAAAAAAGGAAAGGATAAAGAATATGTAAGTAGGTATTTATTTACAAATATCAATCAAAAAAATATTCATAAATAAGGAAACTCAGACTTAATTCAAGAACAAGATATTGGCAACAAATCCATGTGCCCGATGGAATTTTTCCTTAACGAAAAATGACGAACTTTCACGCAAACTATTTATTTATGTAGCTTCCAAGAATAAAGTCCATACAACAGGCGCTACGTGTGGACTGTACAAATATTACGGATTACTCATTATTTGTAGGTCTTATTTAGTTTGTACCGAAAATAAACTGCGGGTAAATCTGCAGTTACTTGAGGCCGTGTTTCATGTTTCTGTAAGACTCATTGGCGACGTAGAACTGGTGGATGCCAAGCTTCATAGCTTAGCTCATCGCCGCAAGGTTGCCTGCTTGTCGGTCTTCTACAGATTGTACTTCGGTGAGTGTGCCCGAGAACTTCACGACCTGATTCCACCAGCCCCCTTCTACCATCGGACATCTAGACGCACTGCCAGTTACCATACCTACCTGGTTGATATTCCACCAATTCGCACTAAGCGTTTCCAAATGTCTTTTTTAATGCGTACAGCAAAAGAGTGGAACTCACTACCTGCATCTGTGTTTACGAGCGCATACAACCCTATTCTCTTCAAAGTGAGAGTGATCAGGCTTCTTCTGGGTAAGCTCACTCCATCGTCGACTTCGTCTCTGTCAACTCTGACCTAGACTAGAGGCAAGAGCAAACCCATCTCGAATAAAAAAAGACAATTATTTACCGGCTCAAAAATTCTCCTAAAAAAAAAACTGGCGAAGCTTTTACTTAGAACTTTTACTTTACCTACTGGGTACTTCTTTTTTAAAATCACGCCAGTATTCTCCTAATGTGCAGGCGCCAGGTACCGACCGCACATCGTTAGTCTTAACCCTTTGGCTATTAGCTGGCCTAGCAAGTATATACGGAATTTCAATAGAATAAGAAAGAGGCTTACTGCATCTACTGTGTGCTACATTATGTAAACCAATGTTGAATGTACAGTAACAGTCAGAAGTCGACTAGCAATCTCACAAAACTATGGCATAGCAATATTAGTTGTACTTATGACCTTCTTCTATAAGAACGTTTGACAATACTACACATTGGCAACTTTGGCAGCCCGTATAGCGCAGTCGATAATGGTCATTGCGGTGCAAGTGGACTTCTAGACGTTGACTGTACCTATAAGTATATGCTGTTGGTGTTCTTTCATATATATGACGGCGCGTGACATTATTCAATAATGAAAATCAGTTAATTTTTAGAGTTGTAATTTATTTTGTTATTTTTTTTTAATCACTGGCAATTATTCTGTTATTTTTTAACGATTAATCGATTTGAATTCGACTAAATGGTAATTTTAATTAAGAGCGGGCAACCCCGAATGGAGTTGCGTCTGTCATGGCGGGCTAACGTCGTGTCGAGGCATTCAGTTATTTGACAGGCGTTGTACGTGGTGGTCACACGCAAACCCATTGGCTCTAAATCGGTAATTATTACTGCAATCCTTAATTGTTTGAGTAATTTAAGTGTGTGTATAATTAAAATAGTAAACAGTCAACGCGACAGTGTATTTATTTCCACGTTTCCTGGATTCCACCGCCCACTATGGACCCCGTGCTGACGAAGTCACGAATCAGCAATCAGATGCAACAGCCCGGCTTCCCGACTTCCCGTTATATAAATATACCTTTCGTTAGAATATGTTTGTATAATGTTAAGACGGTAATATCATGGACTTTAATTAAAAAAAAAAAAAATACTACCAATTTAAATGTATAGTATACTAGCTTCTGCCCGCGACTTCGTCCGCGTGAAATTTCTTGCTCTTGCGACCCACCGCGTCGCATCGCATCGCCTGCCCGCGCTATTACTTCGTATCCGCTTAGCGTTCTTTCTGACTATTTTTCGTTTTTCTCGGCACCTAATGGTTCTAGCGTGATGTTAAATAGTCTATAGCCTTCCTTAATAATTGGGCTATCAAATGCTAAAAGTTTTTTCAAATCCGACTGTTAGTTCCAGAGATAGCGCGTTTGATTACCATTAAAAAGTTATACTGAGCCAACCAAAGATAGACATAATTATGCTATCGCGCACTTTTTTTAGAGGAACAATTCCTTCAAACATGATGGATAACTAACCGTTTACGCAGCGCACGCAACGGAAGCTCTCAAAAGAAATAAACTTTTCCCGTTTTTGCAACATTTTTCATTGATGGTCCGCTCCTATTAGTCGTAGCGTGATAGCTATAGCCTATAACCTTCCTCGATAAATGGGCTACCGAACACAAAAAGTATTTTTCATTTCGCACCAGTAGTTCCTGAGATTAGCGCATTAAACCAAACAAACAAACTTTTCAGCTTTATTTTCTTTATTTGAGATGGGTTTGCTGTCGACTATAGTCTAGGTCTGAGGTGACAGAGACAAAGTCTACGATGGAGTGAGCTTACCCAGAAGTCGCCTGTTCACTCTAACTTTGAAGAGATTCGGGTTGTAAGCGTTAGGGAACACAGACGCAAAGTTCCATTCTTTTGCCGTGCGCATTATGAAGGATGTTTGGAAGCGCTTAGTGCTTAGTGCGTAATTGGTGGAATGGCAACTAGGTATGGATGGTAACTTGCAGTGCGTCTAGATGTTCGATGGTAGAAGGGGGCCGGTGGAATGAGGTTGTGGAGTTCCTGAGCACACTCACCGAAGTACAGTCTATAGAAGACCGACAAGCAGGCAACCTTGCGGCGATGAGCCAAGCTGAGAAGCTTGGCATTCACCAGTTTTACATCGCCAATGAGCCTCTAAGCTCTGCGTTCCACTGAGTCAATATTAGTGTAGATTCAAATTAGAATAGGCATTCTTTAGTATGAAAAGGCACACCGCAAATTGATGTAGGGGTGTTAGTTTGCTTAACAATTAATGTATCTGACTGTATCTGTAGATATTTAGGAAGGTGGTATTTAACACTTCGACATCACAAAATACAAGTAGATATAGGGTGACTGGTAATTAGTGACCGATACCTAAACACATGATTGTACTCATGATAACAAACTGCTTTTACTATGGCACCAAACCTGAAATCGCGAAAAAAAATCAGCTGCTCCTTACAGCTTGACGAATTATGCGAACATGAATGTATGGGACAGCTGATTTTTTTTTTGCGATTTCAGGTTTGGGCACATAGTAAAAGTTGTTCATAATGACCCTTTAAAAGGTTGCCACTGTTTAGACTTATATATTAATCGGGCTATTCGGATGACTTGCACTCTCGCTTCCTCGCGAAGCTGTGCTTTTGGGGAACGTAAAAATGACTTAAGTAGCACTTAAAATATTATTTTCTGCTTTAAAACAATCTTTACTTAGGTCCGGTAAAAGAGTATCTTTTTCATTTGTTGCATATTTTTTTAATCCTTCGGCACAGCTTTAATTTTTTTGGAGTAGGTACTTATCAAATTTTATTTCACCAGTGTTTGTGTTTTTGTTTCGAAATATTAACTCATCTCGTGAACAACAATATGGTTGTAATAGGTACTTAGGTAGGTAGGAGCTTCATGAAGAAGGTCACTAAACCGCAACAAGGAAAATAAATTGGTCTGTTTTTGCATAGGTAGGCTTACAAGACAAAATCATACCGGTCGCTAATTTAATTGTCTATTTTATTATTTTTATGACATTAATTTGACATTCGGTGATTATGATTACTTTAACTCACACACTGACATATTATACTTGTTTAAAATTTCAGAAAAATAGTCTAATTTTATAATGTTTGTAAATATATATTACACATATATCTATCACATAACTAATTTATCTGCCATTGCTTTATGTATTTGTATTTAAAAAAATACATGTTGTGGTATAGTAATTTTATTGTACTTCACTTATATATAATTATATAATTAATGTATATATCGTGGCCTGATATTATAGTTGATAAATTTCATGAAGTGTTCGGTCGTTTAATGAAATGACCAGCTAAAATTGACCATATCGTTTAAACAATCTATCTGTACCCTAATTGTGTCAAAATGAAAGCGATTCCGATTGATAGTGTGTTACTATCAATCGGAATCGCTTTCATATTGACAGTTCAACAACATTCATTGCGTTATTTACGTTGTTAACCACACAAAATTATCAAACATATGAAGCAATGGATTAGCAATTTGCTTCAAAATGATTCAGATTCTCATCGACCAACTATGACATCGATCAACTATGTTGGGGTCGGCTTCCAGTCTAACCAGATGCAGCTGAATACCAGTATTTTACATGGAGCGACTGCCTATCTCACCACCACCATATCGTTTAAATATCAAAGTTTAGTGATATTATGTCAGTCAACGTTTGGCCATATCATTAATGTGGGCATTAGTCGTGGTCTGAATTTAGAAATGGCCATATCATGACGAATGTAACCTATTTGTCGACATTCCCAGCTGGCCACTGGGCATATCGCAAAGTAGTTGCATTTCAAGCCGCTAGTGGCACCCCAACCAAATGGGTTAGGTTAGAACTGTGACCAAACGTACGCGAGCCGAGCGAGCCAAGTTGATCGCAGTTACTTGACTATTTAGTATTTTTAGGACCCTAAAATAGGAATTATTCGAGTAGGAAAAAACTAGTGTCCGACCGAAAGTTCGGTTTCGGTTCCGGTTTCGGCCAAGTTTCGGCCAAAAATCAAGTTTCGGCAGCAGTTTCGGTTTAGGCCAAAATTGGCCGAAACTTTTGTCGAAACCGAAACTGATTTCGGAAGTTGTCGTGCACGCTCGCCTAACTTCGTTTCTCGCGGCAACGCTTTGGCGGACGCTGGCGGCCAGCCAGTGTAATAGTAATTTTAGTAATTATTATTTTTATATAAGAGGTAGGTACCTAAAAGAGATTGATGATTCTTCTAAGTGCAAATACAAACCAAAGTATTAATTAATATCAATCTGCCTAGCCTTTTCCCAACTATGTTGGGGTCGGCTTCCAGTCTAACCAGATGCTGTATACCAGAAACTAAAAAGTATTAATTAATAAGATTTCAAAATACTAAGGAATTGGTACATTTAATGAAACAGTAATAATTAGTTATTTGATTATTGATAACTGATAAACATTTTGCTATGAGAACTTAATTTGAAAAAAAAATATTATTAGTATTTTTTTATATTATATTAAATAAATGATTATATACTTACTGTAATAAAATTAATATACTGTGTTTCCATTTCATGTTCTAATTAATGCAGAATAATGGGTAAAAAGTACCAGTACTCGTATTTTAAGGAATTTTATACTTGACCACGTGAGTATCGGTTTCGGTTTCGGCCGAAACTGAAGCCACGGCCGTATATTCGGTTTCGGTTTCGGTTTTGCCGGAAAACCAGTTTCGGTCGGACTCTAGAAAAAACAAAGCGACATCAACGCCTCTATCGGTGGATAATTCAACTATCACACACACAACATGAAGTGGTCGTGCGTGTAACAGTTCATATCGTCAAACGTTGAGTATTCAAGATCTGGCCAGACCACATCATGATATGACCAGCGGTCGATGTTCTATTTCATGAAATACAACCAATTCATGAAATTATCAATTCAAGATCTGGTTAAAATAATAATAATAATGTTTATTTGCAAGAAATACATTTTTACAAAGGAAGATCTTATTGCCTGAAAGTCACTGTATTCGGCCTGCAAGCAAGCGTGCAAATGATTAAAGTTTATGTCATTGTTACATTACTACAGAATATGTCATTGATACAATATTACAAAATATGTCATTATTACATTAAATTATTACTAAATTTATATCATTATATTATTAGAGATTTACATAATAGTCCTTACAATCAATAAATTTTAAAATAATTAGGGAAACATTAAATATTATTATTATTGTGTATCTTTATGTTCCATAAATTCCTTAATGCTATAAAAACCGTAAACTTAGAGCCACTCTGTTAATTTCTTTTAGAATAAATTACCCTGTACAAATTTTAAGTGGTTTGGTATCTTATTATAAATACCGAACCACTACGAGTCGACATAAAAAAATATAAAACATTTTAAAAGAGTACGAGTATACGGTGGAGTTTCTTGACAATTCTTCTTCATACGAAACTACCTTTAGGTAGGGGCAACTAGAATCAATTCTATTTGTTTTGTGGAAATTTTGACGTTTAATAGTGCTTTTTTTGACTTTGACTCGTTATTCGCTGTTTTTTCGGACATTCGGTAGATGTATGTAAAACATATTATGTATTAATGACAGGAGTGGCAATGTCTTGTTTATTGTTGAACTTATATTACTATCTATTTACAAATGAGTTACGTCACTCAAGTTGCCAAAATTTATTTTTAAAAGTTTTGCTTATCATAGAATCATCATAATGGTAGCGAACAATACTTATAATAATAGAAAAGTGAAATAAATCGAGTCGTATTATGTTTTCTTAACTGCGAAAGTAATCCAACAGTTTAAATAATTTTAAAAACATATTTTCGTTCTGGGCAGTCGGGTAAAAAAACAGTATCAGTTCATGCATTTTGAAAGTGTAGTATACTTTCAAAATGCATGAATGCAGTCCCGTTAACTTTCATTACACTTTTGGTCCATTAACCGACTTAGTGATACCATGATCAATAATTGACCACACCCATAATACTTACATTACGATATTCTCTGCGGGTATCTACACACAGAGAACCTTGTAAGAAAGTACCTACTTGTACCTATAGCGAAATATTATTGAACACTATAAACGTACGTTTATTTGACCACCATACGACAAAATTTTACTTTTTTTCCGAATTTCAACTAACCGAGGACAGGCAGTCTATTACTACAAAACTCCAGTCTGTGCAGTTTATATGGATCTCAGCAAAGCATTTGACTGTGTGAATCATAAAATACTTTTACGGAAAATAACCGTGTATGGAGTCCGTAGTAATGTACTTAAAGTGAGACTGAACAGGCTTCTTCTGGGTAACCTTACTTTGTCTTTGACTTTGTCTCTGTCACCTCTGACCTAGACTAGAGTCAAGAACAAAGCCATCTAATAAAAATAAAAACTTTTGAATCATATTTTAGCAATAGAAAGCAATTTACCCCAATCACTTGAATATGCCCAAAAATTTGAATCTGAACTTAATAGTCCCACAAGGAAGTATATTGGGACCATTGTTATTTATTATTAACATGAAGAATCAAGAATTATAAAACCAGCATTTCGTTTTGCTCATGATTATATCATTGTATTTAACGGTAAAGACAGAATTATACTTGAAAAAGATATTAATGACGCCATCGAAAAAAATATAGAATGGACTACATCTAACAATTTTAAAATTAAATTTCGATAAAACTAACATAATGGTATTTCGCAATAGAGTTGTACAGTTTAGTAACACTAACATCAAATACTCATATAAACAAGTCAATCACATAGACACTACAAAATATTGACTGCAGTTTAAATTGGAAAACACACATGGAGAATTTAAAACAACAATCGTATGCTTTACATAATAAAATTATGCTTTCCAAAATGGCCATATAAATATCGACTATACTGTTGGCATACCATGGTTATGTGGGGTTCAAATTAAGGCATGGAATAATGTTTTGGTGACATTCTGTACATAATGATGACGTTTTTAAGGCTTAGAAGAGATGTGTCCGATCAGTATGTAAACTTAAACAAACAGATAGTTTCAAAGAATATTTTAAAAATCTCAAATTACTGTCACATCCATACATACATACCTACATTTATGAATTTATGAATCCTGGGGACGGGAATCGATGAATTCTTTAAAGGCGTTTTTCACGGCTTTGTTGGATTTTTCCCCAGGGCTCATTGGTGAGATCAAAAGATCGCTCACTCTTGGGCGCAGCGTGTTACAGAAAAAAAAAATGCGAAAAAAAAAACTTTATTTTATGATAAACCTAGATCATAAAAAATATATTTTACAATGCATGTGCTCGAAAAGAGCGTTTTACAAGCAGCCAAACTGTGCGGAAAGTGCCACTTTTACGCACTAGTGCTTTTTACTTCCAGTTTCTTTTTTCTCCGTCTCCGTCGTCAGCCCGACGACGCAAAGAGTTTTTATTGGGTATTTGAGAAAAGTTTTACAAATTAGTCAAGTACAGATTATCATTCATATAAAAGGTAAATTAAAACTAATACTTCATTAAACGCGTTGTTAATTACTTGAGATTTAGATTTTGATCAATAAATTCATTTTAGATATTCATCACATATATAAAAAGGTGTATTGGGATGGCCAAGGATGCTATGGCCTGTTTAAGTAACATTTGGAAGAAGAGAGGAATTGGTACAAAAACCAAAATCAGATTGATACGAGCCCTAGTATTCCCTCTGTATGGAGTAGAAACGTAGAAGATTCTGACCCGAGAAAGACAAAAGATTGATGCATTTGAGATGTGGTGCTGGAGACGAACGTTGAGAATACCGTGGACTGCCAAACGCACTAATGCATCGATCTTAACCCAGCTTCAAATAAAAACCCGCTAGTCGACTATATGCCAACGGCACATTCTCCTATTTCGGCCACATAGTACGCAGAGGCGATGAAAGTTTGGAAAAACTGATTGTGGTTGGGAACACCGAAGGCAAACGATCTTGCGGTCGATCACCAACACGATGGACCGATCAGGTGAAGGAATCATCATAAATTCTACACAGCGGTAAGAGATGCGCTGAACAGAAACCGGTGGAGGTGGATCATCCGCTCCAGATGTAACTCTGAAGCTGACCGCGATCCTCAGACATGAGGGACCGACTACAGAGAGAGAGTAGTATGCTGAGCGCGCATGTATTTAAAATAAGCCCGCCATTTTACTAATTTCTTGCTTAGTTCGGAGTCGATCTGTGTAAATCTGTTAAAATGTAGAGTTCAAGTGACAAATCAATTAATTTAACCCCGGAAAATGTTATTCAAAAAGCACAGAATGCCAACAACAGCCTCTTACCGGCTAAATAATAATAAAAAACTTTTTCAATATATTTTTTTATTTCCTAGCACAATGCATAGTAAAACGTACGATATACACGTGCGTAAGATGATTTCCACCTCGTGTCGACTTATACACTCTTCGGAGATCACTTACTTTCCGCACTTGTAGCATAACTATTCATTTGCAGTTGCTAAATATAGAAAAATATTCCGTCGTGAAATAGCTAAAAAGGCAATGAGTCAAGTCTTTAAATAAATGTCATTCCCAAAATAAAAATTAAACTTTCTCTTCTCTCATTCGCGCCCTGAATAAACGGATCCCAGAATAGAAAATAGTTTTCTTAGACCCGTAATATTTTTGAATGGCCTATCCAACGATACCCCACACTATGGGATAGACGAGAAACAAAACATCCCGACTTTACGTGTGTACAGGAGGTACCCTAAAAATGTTTTTCCACGATTTTGTATTACCACTTTTTTGGCGTGATTTATATGTATAGGTAAAGGTATCCATGCCAAATTATAGCTTTCTAGTACTAAGAGTCTTTGAGCTCAGCTGCGGACGCATGGACAGACGGACATAAAAGACATACCTATTAAATATAAAAATAAATTGCACTTAAATTAATAAAATTTTAACTGATGTATATATCAGTCACAATATGAAATTAATTGACTATTTAATAAGATAACGCTGACATTATATTTTTTAATTAGGTATGTAATGCATGTTTAAATATGTATTGTTTTGACCCAATTGTCACTAAATATTTGCACGACTTGATGTATGTCGAATATAGTGAAACTCTAAAATTATCGTCACCATGTATAACCTATATTCTAGCAAATAAAGCATTCATTAATTCATTCATTCATGGCGAAACTGTAAGCGGTCCTTGTTGACTATGGAACCCTAAAAATGGTTCCTCAATGCGAGAATATTTTGAGGCCGGTGACGCATTTGTTCTGGATAGGGGATTTCGAGCTGCCTTGCCTTTACTAAACTTAAAACCAGCATTCAGCCACACGTTTGCTGGATATCGAACATATGTACCCGCTTCGTTACACAAGTGTCAACAATAGAAGCAAACAAATCAAGGGCAGTCACCAGATATATATTATAAATCATTGGCAGTCACCATTTAGTAGTGGAAGTAGTGATTTAAAAGAGATTCTAAGCTTTTAAGGCAACAGTATTTTAATGTAAGCACATGATGCAAGACTGAGGTTGCTGCAGCTCTTACAAATGTGTTTCATCCTGTTACAACTAATCAGTATGATGTCAGGGAAATTCTACAAATAAGAAATGAAAACATGTACAGGATAAATAGATTAGCAGACTATGTTGTACAACATAATTTAAATAGAAGAGCAGAATTTAGAACAAACCCCAGGCAATAGTCATGTTACAATAGATTTTCCACGGCTTACATAATATCATTATAGCGAATTAGTATTACTTATGAATACGGGGAACACTTAAGGGCAGATGGCTCCTATGTAACAGAAGTGTGGAGGGAGGTTGATGACTTTTCAGAGAGTTGTCGGCTTCAAACCGTACTTACAGTATTTTTTCTCTTAATGACCATTAAGAGGAAAAATTCTCTCTCGGCGTATTAGTAGAAAAACAATTATTTTGTATACATTTTAGTTGACAGCTCTCTTAGTGGAAGGCAAGCAATATTGCAATATTATTGTACTTAATTGTATAGCAGGAAGGCGTACACTAGGTTATTGTGTGTGCGCATGTAATGGCAGTTATTTGGTACTTGAGCTGGGCCAGGTAGCAAGAAAATATTCTAATTGTTTATGAAGACACATGACTCATGTGAATGAATTAATGTAGGAGAATGACTACCTACAAAATGTTTCTTTTCTCTATTTAAAACTAATCTATTTTTATATTATAGTTAACCTGGGAATCATAGACGTATCTGACATGGCATGTGAGATTAATAGAATTAATAAAAACCTACCTTAATAATCTTTAAGTATAAGTTTTACAATAATTTTTACAGAATTCATAAACTATATTTTATTTAAAAAAATTGTTGTTCTATTTTTTTGTATACCTAAGTAGCTATATTAGGCACGAATGCATTATCCGTTGTATATCATTCACTCTGTTAAGTCTGTTTATTTTATACAATGGAAACCTATCTCAAGAGTTTACTATTAGTGAGTTTACAGTCATCTGAACATTACCAGATTGATAACTGCAAAATATACAAGGTGGAACAGGGTGATTGATACTCCTTTATACCACGTAAAGGGTTCTTTACCCGTATAAAAAAAATCAATCAAGTAAATTAATTAGCCACAGGAAGTGATATGATGATACACGAACGTGCCCCACCAACAGCCGTGTTTTTACCCTGGCCGTTCAGAGGTTACGAGAAAATCGGTCTTTGGTTCCTCAAGGAAAGGGCTTGTCTTCAAATTCAGTAATCGAGGAGCAACTTAGCGAGTCTGTGCCACTGCATGTTATTCTCCGACTAAAGTACAGACGCCAGCAGGTCAAGCTACCCAAAACTATAAAATTTTCCTAATCAACCTTGAACCCAATACTTTGGTGATAAAGTTGAAAATCTATTAAAGAAATCTGACAGATTGTAGTACCTTGATGTGCTGGCGTCTATACCTACTTACGCCCCGCACCACCGTCGCCACCGCGCCCCATACCGCGCCTTTCCGTAAGTAGAGACTTTCCGTAGATAAAGCGTGTTTACTTTTTATGCAGTTGAGTCTGCTATTTATTTTGTTTGAATATTGCAATTTTTAAATTTTCCATTAACTACTAATCTTCGTGTTTTAAAATGTTTCGATGTACTAGTACTGTGCTCGTTTTAAATTAATGTCGTACATCCAGATCCACATTGTACATTGTTAAATAACAATCTCACATAATAACCTAATCTTAGATTCGAGACCTTATATTTTGATTATGCAATTGTCATTGAAACTGAAACTAAGGCAGCTTAAAGCTTTTGCTTTATTTTTATTTTTTTACAAATAATAACAATAATTTGGAACTTGTAACAGTTCTTCAAAATGTGGGTAATGTATGGGAGATGGTCAATGTCCTTTCCAGAAAGGCAACAAACAAACCAAAAACGCACCGTGCATTCACTTGCGGACTTGCGGTACCTTGTCCATACACGTCGTGCTGTCTGTGCTGCGTTGGTGCCACGTCGGAACTTGTATTCGAAAATAGTGCGCAATTTTTCCATGGTTACAGAAATATCGATATCAAAGAAAAATCGAACGGCGAGAAAACAAATGACCAACTGTTAAAAAAAATGTCATACTTATAAAATTAATTTGAATTTGGAATTCTAAATAGAAATAAAGTTATTGATATTCACACTAGCTGGTATCAAAAATCGGCAATTTCATAGGTAAGGACATAATAAAACATCTGCACATTGTTTACCCATACATATTTGCAGATAAATGATTTTGAATTTGAATTTATTGTGTGAATGACACACATAAAAGAACTAACTGCCACTTATTTACATAAGCTAAGTCACATTGGTTGACAAATGAGGGTTTAGAAGCCAAGCTAATATACATAAAAGTCAGAGGGACCATTGTAGTAAGGGATTACATAATATTCTCAGAAAATACGAACATCACCACTTCGAGTGATTAATCTTTGAAGAATCTTTGAAAAATATATCCAAAGTTTAGTCATACTCATACCTTTCGTTTTTATTATCGCGGTATTTAAAAAAAGAACCATTGATACTTTTGAATAATAAGTAGGAATTTACTTGACAAGAGATGAAGGAGATTTTTGTTTAGAAAATCTTATCTTAATCCATTAATATGCTAATATAAGGTTTTTTAAAGGAAAGTAAACCGTACATGCGTATAAAAAGACCTGAGCGACATACAACATTTTTGTATTTAATGGTGTTGGATTAACCTAAAAAGATGAACCAAAATGTGATTTTAGGGTTCCGTAGTCAAAAAGGAACCTTTATAGTTTCACCATCATCTCTCTGTCTGTCCTCAGCTTAGCTCAGAGACTCTTAATACTAGAAAGCTGTAATTTGGCACTGGTATAAAATATTAACCACGCCGACACAGTGGTAAAATAAAATCAAATCAAATCTTTTTATTGTGGGCAAAGGTTATACAGACAGATGTTAGGGAAATTAGAGTTCCATTATTTCCTGCCTAATAAGCATATAATAATTATGTCAACATGCAGTATAAAAATTCCTAAAAAACCTCTAAATAAGTTTTGTTTTCACGTTCTGTAATAGTTCTGCACCAACCGGGGGTTGTCCTTGGGTGCACTTGCATAGTGCATAATATATAGGGATAATCGTCGGTTGGTGCCTCCTCATAATTTAAAATGGTCAAAGGGGCCTCTGCGAGTTGGCTTCGGCCCCTCGTACGCCTTCCAAAGGTCCGGGACGCCAGGGTCCCGAGATAATTTTTTTTAGGGTGCCTTCCCTTCACGTAAAGTGGGGATGATTTGATGACTTCTCGTCTATCCCATGGTGTGGGGAGTCGTGGGATAGGCCGTTCAAAAATATTGCGAGTGTGTGAAAACTATTTTTTTAATTCAGGGATCCGTTTGCGAAATATTAAGCTATAAAGTGCAAATTTTTATTACGAGTCAAGTATCCCCAATTCACGGCAGTACTAAGTAGGGTGACTGGTAATTATTAACTTACAGATTGACTTATAATACACACTGCTTTTTTACAGGCTAGAGAGCTGCCACGATAGTGTTGTACTCATCATTATGAGCAACTTTTACTATGGGTCCAAACCTGAAAAAAAAAAACAAATGTGCCCTACATTTATGTTCGCATAACTCGTCAAAATGTAGGGTACAGCTGATTTTTTTTTTCGCGATTTCAGGTTTGGTCCATAGTAAAAGATGTGCATAATGATGAGTACAACGCTATCGTGGCAGATCCCTAGCCAATAAAAAGGCAGCGTGTATTACTGAGGACCTATACACATACACACATGATTGTTCTGATGTTATCAAACAACGTTTACTACGGGAAAAACCTGAAATTGCGAAACAAAATCAGCTGTTCCCTACATTTTGACGAGTTATGCGAACTTATATGTAGGGAACAGCTGATTTTTTTTCGCGATAGTAGGTTTTGTCTTATAGTAAAACTTGTTTGTTATCATGAGTACAATCATGTGTTTAAGTATCGGTCACTAATTACCAGTCACCCTTACGTATATAACGAAGTTACAAGGAAAACTATAACCGCTAGTAGGCTTCGGCCAACTTATATTTGCAGTTGGAATGTATGGGAGAACATTTTTTTTTCAACTATGGGATTAATTCATCCAACTACGGAAACCTTCATTGTGCGTGGTCCGACACACACTTGACCGGTTTTTTTATTATTATAAACTACTTAAGGGGCCCCCGAAGCATGCGTAGTTCATACAAACGAAATACCAAAATAATTTGTAAATCAAACATATTCTAAAGGTAGTATGTATTTATTCTGATTGGATTACAGAATATCTAGGTTCCCAAATATATATTAAATAATAAAATTGATTTAAACATGAAATATGAGAAAAAATAAGTTTTCTACAGAAAATCGAAATTCCTCATATCTCGTCTTCAAAGCAGTGTCCCAGGCTTCCTGTTACATACTTCCGTCACATCACCGCGCGCGCCATTTGCTATGACAATAACCAATCAGGCACTTGACAATGAGTTTGTGCTAGCGAATTTGATTTATAGACAATTTTCTATTTTATTAAGTACCTGATACTCTGTGCTGGTACTTGTTGAGTCAACAAGTACCAGCACAGAGTATGGGAGGACAGTAATTAGAAAACGTTGCAATTATTTTTAAAAGAGTACGCAAAGTTCTTCTCCATAGGAAACGATCAATCTGCACCTAGCTTCTGACGTTTCATAAGTACCCATGTCATGTATGTGAAATAAAAAAAATTGATTTTTTTTTTGTTGTAATCAGGGTTGGCATAAAACAAACAAATACACATACACAACTACATACATACATACATTACAACATCACTAATCCGAACACACATATTAACCGTGTCAATAACAAGCACCCTTTCACACTCCCTCACACATACCTATCATCTATCACAATTAATACCACAATACGTGCGCACTCAGGTAAATTAACCTTATAATGTATAATTTACTTTTATTTAACTTTACCTTTAGTGTTAAGTTTAGTTATTTGTTTAATTTAATTTAATTTAGTTTCAACTACTTGAGAACGCTGTAAGAATCTAGTAATTATGCAAACTGGAAGGGATCTGTCTCCTGAGATACAGGCTAACAACCTAGTTCAGCAGGCAGTGTGCTTATGGGGAAGAACTCTGTAATTACTTTGTTTTCAATAAAGCATTATTATTATGTCCTTTATTCATTTTAAAAACTTATTAAATATATTTTTAAATATTTTTTATAAAAAACATAAAAAAAAACATTTAAAAATATAAAAAATAGTGATCCGCCAGTAGCGGGAGCAAAGTCCAAGCTACCGGTGGTTAGGGCTGCAGAGACAGGAACCTCCTCACAATGCGAGCCGTATCAAGAAGTACTGCCTTCTGAATCTGGCCCTTGATCCAACCGCCTAACGAGAGCCTCGAAAGATATTGATCGAGACTTTCGGCCATCAGGCCATTGGCCGTTACTACAATCGGCACAATGACAGCCGAGCTCACATTCCACATGTCAACAACCTCGTGTGCTAAGTCGAGATACTTCATTTGCTTCTCTTTCTCAGCTTTCACGAGGTTCTCGTCATGTGGAATGGTAACATCGACAATCATTGCGCGGCGCACTAATCGATCTATCACCACTATATCAGGCTTATTGGCGACAATAGTCCTGTCAGTAATGATAGACCGATCCCAGTACAAAGTGACATGGTCATTTTCGAGAACTGGGTCGGGCACATACTTGTAATACGGTACCTCAGAATCCACAAGTTTATATTTCAACGCAAGTTGCTGGTGAATAATCCTGGCCACTTGATTATGCCTGTGCAAGTACTCGCCGTTAGCCAGACGAGAACAACCAGAGATAATATGTCTGATGGACTCACCCGGACGGTGACATGCCTGACACACATCAACCGTCCCGTCCTTCATAATATGTCTCCGGCAGTTATTCGTCAGAATAACTTCGTCCATAATTGCACAAACAAAACCTTCAGTTTCCCCGAATAGGTCACCGAATCGTAGCCAGGATACGGACGCTAAGAAATCTACACCGGGCTCATGAAGGGCCCGATAGAAGCGCCCGTGAAGCTCCTTGTTTTGCCATACCTTCCTGCGGTCATCGGTAGTAAGTACTACAGGTTTGCGCCAGTTCTCTTTAGCCATGGAGAGCGGGGTGAGCCCCTTATCCACTGTGACCACATCACGGTGCATACCCAATTCGGCTTTAAAAAAATATTCCCTGAGGCTGCACACCTCGCGATTGTGGAGGGTTTTAGCATTTAAAAAGCCACGGCCCCCGCACTTCCGCGAGATGTAGTCTCATCACCGATGAACGTGGGTGATGCATCCGGTTTGCGGTCAACAGTGTACGGACCCTCCTATCCAGGGCGTCAAGTTCGGTCTGAGTCCATTTGAGTATGCCGAAAGAGTACATCAAGATCGGCATGACCCAACCGTTGAAGGCGCGCACCTTATTTCCGCCTGAAAGAAGACTAATTAATACCTTCTTCAAGCGACCAAAGAATCGCTCCTTCAACGATTGCTTCATGTCAGCACCGTTGATGCCTAACGCTTCCGACATACCCAAATACTTATAGCTTTCGGATGAGGAGAGGGATCTAAGGTGTATGGAATCCGACAGTTGGATTCCCTTGGATTCCATGATTCCATTCCTAAATAATAATAATTATTATTATTATTAAGTTGTTTTAAAACAAAAAAAGACTAATGACAAATATTGTCATTAATTAAAATTATGAATTTTTTAAAGAGACTATTTGGATTTGTAATTAAAGATTCCTATTTTTATTTCTTAATGTATTCAATCAAATTCAAACGTTCGAAAGTGAAATGAAATATCGGAATGAAAATACACTAAAGTCCGACAAATTTATACCTACACTTCGTCGAAATGCAGTAATTCCTCGCAACTATTTAGGGGATTCCCCTTATTTGAAAATAGTCCGTCCTTCCTATGTATATCTTTAGGGGTTATAGTCGATTTGCCACAAAGTTGATTCGTCACAGAAAAATGCATGTGAGAACAAATGAGGAGCATCTGTTCAAAAGGTCGTATTTCTATGATAAACAAACTTTACAAAAACAGAAAAAAACATCTAATTCCTATTATAAAAATTCTAAAATTAAATTAAATTTAGATCATTGTGAAGATTAAGACTACAATATTACATGCATTTTTAAAAATAAAAAAAATACACCATAACTTTTTTTTTATTTAATTTTAGTTCAGAAATAAGACTTATTGATCGGAAAAATCAGAAACACGACCTTTTGATTTGTCACTTCTAGAAATATGCCCTTTTGATTTGACTTTACGCTTTTTTTTCCTTGAACCAGCATTCAAGGTCTCGACTAAACCTTGCTCATCCATTTTCAATATGATTTTTACTTTATAATAACTAAGTTCAAAATTTCACAAATTTCATCTACTCGCATCGAAAGACAGAACGTCAAGAATAACATCTGTCAGTGTCATCTGTCGACGTCGTTAGAGAGATGAAGTCATATTTTTTTTATTTTTTTTTTTTTATAGGGTTGCTATTGATAATGATATTCAACGTACAGCCGTCATCTTTTGACTCGATACCGTTATTTACTCGAACGAAACGATTTTTATTAAAGTTGTTATGTATGGAAAAAAATATGACCTTTTGAACAGAAAAATAAATAAAAGATGCTATTTGTAGAAGAAATATGCCTGTTTTGTTTAAAACAATCCAAGGGAACATTTGAATGCAGAAATACATCCGTTTTGATTGGAATCCAAGTTTTTTGGATTTTATTATATGGGAAATACGCTCCTTTTGAACAAGTTTTTACGCTCATTCGATGGAGTTTTCTGCTATGAGTTCAAAAAAAAAATAAAAGTTGAAAAGTGAAATACGACCTTTTGAACAGACGCTCCTCAAATGTGACGAATTTTACACATGCATTTTTCTGTGACGAATCGACTTTGTGGAAAATCGACAATAAAAAAAAGAAAGCTTGTGTCGCTTGTGAAAAAGAGGTAATTCCCCGCAGTTTTATTATTACTGCTTTTTACAAAATAATTGTGACTTAATATTCAAAAGTGCGATGGAGCTGTTGTTGGTAGAAAAGAAGAACGACTCACTGCGCAATTCGGAACGTACAGAGTGTATTATGTGGTTCAGTATCTGTGTTAAATACTTAGATTGATTACAAAACACTAAGTAATTATAACTAATAGTATTCTGATCGATTTTTGTAAATGTTTCCTCAGGGTAAGACCTGATCGATTTGTGTTATAATAAATTTGACAAATCGCTCAAAAAAAAAAAACAACTTGTTTAAAAAAAGTTGTTTAGTTTTGAACTGTTTGTTTTATAAAATAAAAAAATAAAAAGTTTTTATTTCCAACCCTGGTTGTAATCAGTCAAAAAAAAAACAAAACAACTTGTTTGAGGTCAATGGTAAGTAATCCTAAACCTTTAAGAAACCGGTTGCGCGTGAAGTCATAAACTTCGGCAATTGAGATTTTCTACTTTAGATTATTTTGTATATTTCTAAGCGAAGAAATAAAATAATATTACCTTATTAGGTAACTGCAGTGGTCTAAACAGTGACTTGTAACATAAAATACGCCGTGTTCGTGTATTATTTTACTTATTACCTAATATAGTAATAAAAGATACGCGC
Organism: Dicycla oo; assembly: GCA_948252095.1. Lineage (NCBI taxonomy): Eukaryota > Metazoa > Arthropoda > Insecta > Lepidoptera > Noctuidae > Dicycla > Dicycla oo. Next base: position 8,150,848 of record OX411729.1, read on the forward strand.
TCTTAATAACATATTCTCTTATTCGTGAACAGAATTAATTTGAATAAAATTATCGTAGAATATTGAATACGCCAATTCTCTTGGAATTAAGTTCTTTTTTTAAGTAGCAATGTGACATTCTAGTTTTATGTTTAATAAGTCCTGTTCCATACGTAAATCCTATCATGATATGAAATTAAATGGAAGGAGATTGATAAGCTTGGCCCAGAAATGAACATAAATAAATCAAAAACTATTATGAAACTAATATAATTGTCTCAAATTCATTTTCCAGAAAGATTAAGTAATGTTTAAGTAATCCCTAGGGTTTTCGCGAAAATTCGAATTATCAAATCATTCTACGACCGACATGCGACATATCGAAATCATCGCAACCGAAAAAAAAAATTTAATGTTTTGTTTTTTTCGTAAATATTATAAATATTAAAATTGCTTGAGACATTTTGCATGAATTCTTTACTTCAAATCTATGAATGAACCAACGAGACGCGTGCGGGCGGGGCGCGAGGTGTCTCGTCTCACCTTCTATTACAAATAGGTAACAATAATGTTGGATATACAAACTTATTGTGTTTTGTATATTATGAGTAAATTTAAATTTGAAAGGTAGTTTGTTTGGAATCCGTTTTTTGGTCTTTGTACATGTCCGTGACATGTCTTTGTTACCGTAAGATTGTTCTATTATACTGTGTATTTTCTCCAACAAAAATCTTATTTATCTTCTCCTTCCATAACTCTCCTACAAATAACACTGATGAACAGCTGTAGAGGACGTACGAAAATACACATCTACCTATCTCATTAGGGAATGCAGGCGTAATGATGTTGAAAATAAACCAACGTAGATAGAGTTCATAACTCGATCTAGTCTTATTTTAATAGCTTAACGCTTACAATAATAATAAATGTGAATTTAAATTACAACACCACCTAAACCAAAGTAGGTTTAGGTACATTATTAACTTCTCTCCTTAAGGAGAAAGCGTCAGGGTAGCCCGAGAAATTCAAATTTTCTTAGGTTTTTTGCAATTTACAAGTCGGTATTAGACTGTACGTTGATCAAAATATAATTTGCGGCCGCAACAAGTATCTATTTAAATAATTAGAATCATTAAAGTGATCAATACAACTCTAAGACCAGGTAATCCTAATGAATGACTACTTCATGAAATTGACATTTTAGGATTATACTAACTTAAGGAGTTGTATTACTGATTTTAATGATTATAATTCTGTAAATACATATTTGTTGCGGCCGCAAATCATACTTTATTTAACATACAACTTAATACTGACTTGCAAATTGCAAAAAAACGTAAGAAAATTTGAATTTTCCGGGCTACCCTGACGCTTCCCCCTTAAGATTTTACGAAAAGGAAGCTAGTTGCTATTAAAACAAATACTAATACTACACATCTGTAAACTAGGTAAGTAGATAAACAGCTGACGGGTTCAACTCGAATTTGCTTATAAATAGGTTAAAATAGGTTAAATGACCAAGCCATGGTGTCTTCGTCGAAGGTGGTGCACCGACGCCTCCGATGTTTCGAAGTATGCACTCCCGTACGGTTTTGTGGAAGTAAACTACTATGACCCTTGTGAGGTTACACCAAACTTACACCTGTTGAATAATCGACCATCTGGAGGTCAAATGCGTAACTCATGTAGGTCCATGACCTTAGTCGACACTTGTACAGATAGATGTATTTGATGTGAAATTTGTCGCTATGATTACGATATGATTCCATGACAGTGAGTAGCTATACGTTGTAGAAACTAACGAATAGATGTTATAAGTTAGGAAAGAGCGAGTTTTTATTATGTGTGTTAAGTAATTTTAAATGATTTAATTTTATTTTCGTTGCATTAGTGTCCGTCATGTAGATTATTAAAATAATATATATTGGACACGTATTTTTTTCTTTTTCTACGTAATCAAAAGATTACGGCGATACAATCAATCTGCCTAGCCTTTTCCCAACTATGTTGGGGTTGGCTTCCAGTCTAACCGGATGCAGCTGAATACCAGTATTTTACATGGAGCGACTGCCTATCTGACCTCCACAACCCAGTTACTAGGTAATACGATACCCCCTTGGTGAGACTGGTTGTCAGACTTTCGGGCTTCTGACGACCCGTAACGACTGTCAAAGATCCACGAATGACAGCCGGGACCAACGGCTTAACGTGCTTTCCGAGGCAGGGAGGAATCTCGGTATGAAAAGATGGTCACCCATCCACAGACCAACCCCGGCAAGCGTAGCTTAACCTGATGGATCGACCCGTGCGGCTGTTATTACTTAGCCACGAGCTCCTTTTCCGATTAAGCCGATACATTGAGTTTAAATTGGTATGACGTCACGGCTTGGTAGATTTTATATGTAGAAGTGACGTAGCGAGCCCCCACTCCTCAACTTTAATGCGTGTTATCTAAGTAATTTTTTATTAATATGATAAAGCAAAAAATACGTGTCTAATAATTTTTATTATCTGACTGACGGACGAAATAGAATTTCTTTTTTTTTTAGCCAGGCATCATCCCTATCGCAGCTTTCAAACCTGTAGATTATTCTCTTAAAATATTTCGTGTATGAATAGATAGACCTTATATATTATTACTCATCGCAAAACTTGGTGAAGACCTTACCAAATCTGACGACTTCAGAAAATATTTAAACCCAATCGCAATACCTACAACATTCATGATGCTGTCATTCGCAGCACACAGACTTATAAATAAAACAGAAATCGACATTCATAACGATAGCTTTACGAATGAAATCGCTCGCTAAGTCCTAATGGAGTACTAAGACGGTCAAAATTGCTTGAAAAGCACGAAAAAACCATTTACAGTTTCAAACCAGTTGCGGCGAAACCGTTTTTTTATTTAATCATGTTCTCCAATTTTCCTCGTTATTCAAGGTTAATTTGAAGTGGACCCCATTAGGACTTAGCGAGCGATTTCAGTCGTAAAGCTATCGTTATGAGTGTCGAGACTGCCGCCCCTGGATCCTTATTATGAACTTTAATAGTTCATGATTCCGTTGTGAAAAAGGGATGGTGCTATAGGTCATGTGTAGCTCCGTTCTCTCTCTGGCACTGGAAAAATGATGGCATTATTTGTTCATAGTACTGCTGACTGACAAGAAGGGTTATGTATTTGGCGCGTGTATTTGTATGGTACATAGTTATGCCCTATGTATGTAGGATTTTTTATTCTCTCGTAGCATCCAGGCTTCTAGGTGTTTAATTAAATAAAATACCATTAAAATAATAAAGTTACATCTGCAAATCATCAACATTATTTTCTCATGAGCATACACGTAACCAGTGTGGATCAATCTTTGTGGTCTTGTATGAATTTAAAAGTATAAAATAGTAAAAAGTGCTTTTCTTCTTTGTTGGAGTGTAATAGTTTAGTAAGTACTTGAGTTTAAAGTTATCTGACGATTGAAAAATCGAACTTGAAAAATAACTTTTAGCAATATTTCTCCTCAGATAGTAAAGTAAGTCTCTATCGAAAAAACATTCTCTCTATTGAAAAAAATGCGCTCTTAGAATAAAACTCTTACTTAGGTACTTAATTGATTAATGAACAGAGAACGGAATAGGTAGAGTTTATATACCTAAACTTAGGGGAAAGAACAAGAATGGATAATACCTCCCATAGAATCCCCGAATGATAAACATGACGATTCAATCTAGGGATTTAAGAAATTGTGAATTATTTATTGTAGGTACTTTGAATACATACGTAACAAATAAAATATTTGTATAAAAAAAAAAATAGTTTGCAATTTTTACATCCCGGGAATTTCCCGGGAAATAAGAAATTGCGAATTATTTATTTCATTTTGAATACATTCGTAACTAATTAAATATTTATAGTAAATAAACTAGCAGCGCCCCGCGGTTTCACCCGCGTAAGTTTCGAACTCGTAAGAATATCGGGATAAAAGTATCCTGTGTATTAATCCAGGTTATAAACTATCTGTCTACCAAATTTCATCAATATCCGTTCCGTGAATTTTGCATGAAAGAGTTACAAACATCCATTCATCCACAAAAACTTTCGCATTTATAATACATATTACTAGCTGACCCGACAAACGTTATCCTGCCAAAATTTTAATAATTCATACAAAACTCCCATAGAAAATGCACTTTCACATTTCCTGAATTTTCCCATTTTCTCTACAAGTTAAAACATTTTCTTTCATACAAACCTTGTCCTGATAATTACAAACATAACAAAAATAGAATTAGCCAAATAGGTGCAACCGTTCTAAAGTGATGCGCGTACATACCTGTAGATTCGGCAATTGATTTTTATTTATATGTAGATAATATATAATTCGTAATTTCTTAAATCCCGAGATTTAATCGTCATGTTTATCATTCCGGGATTTTATAGGAAGTAATCCACTCTTATTAGGTACTTCTTTCCTCGAAGTTTAGGTATTTATACTCTACTTAATCCGATATCTCTTAATGAATTACAAACCGAAGTTAATCCAAGTAGCTATAAAATATAGTTTATGTCACCTTTATATTTCGACATGAATTTTTAATCTTTCCAAATGAGAAAAACCTACTCAAAATGTAAATGTGTAGTTCCGTTAATTTTATTAAGACCGGATTCTATTAGTAGTAGTAGTTAAGTAGCTTATAATAATACTCACCCTCCTACACACATCCACACATTTACACTCTACTCACCGGAGGCCATCACTGTACAACTTACCTAAAAATGTGCTCCTGTTTATTGTAATTTCCATATTATTATTATTGTTTTTTTCTTTTTTTTTTCTCTTTATTTTGTGTTTGATCGAATGTGTTTGTTTGTAAATGTGTATAGAGGTCATGCTAAACTAATCTGTAAATGTCACCCACAACCGGGGAAGAGCGCTGATGTCTGAAATACAGATATTCTACCTATATCTAGTTCAGACACAGATGTTCAATATCGGATCATAGAATTTAAGATTTCCAGTATGTCAACAAATTATTTATTTGTCTGTATACTTTTGGAAAATAAAAAAAAAATATTATTATTATTATTATTTATTATTATTAATTATGTTAAAAGCACCAAGTCGTATCAATATAAAAATATTTAATACGCACTAAGGACTTTTAAATTGCTTTTGGGTAGTAGGTTAGGTATTCAAAATGAAAAAAAAATTAGGACCAAAATTGAATAAATTAATAATTAAGTAAGGCATTTGTTTAATTTATAAGATAATAGATAATTAGGTACAGACGCCAGCAGGTCAAGCTACCCGAAACTGTCAAATTTTCCCAAACAACCGTGAACCTAATGCTTTAGCGATAAAGTAGAAAATCTAAAAAGTAGAAATTAAAGAAATTTGACAGATTGTTGTAGCTTGATGTGCTGGCGACTGTACCTAACCGATACGAAATGAGTAAATCTATGTACTTTTTAGGGTTCCGTACCTCAAAAGGAAAAATGGAACCCTGAGGGCTGTCGGCGCGGTGGCGACGCGGAGGTTTCCCAGTGGCGGTGCCGGTCTACACGAGCCCTTATAGGATCACTCGTGTGTCTGTCTGTTCGTCCGTCACAGCCAATTTGCTCCGAATGTAATGGACCGATTAAGTTGAAATTGGGTGCACGTATGAATTTTTCTGACCCTAACACTGACGTCTAAAGTAAATAAATGAATTTTGCATATGGGGTCAGTACTGGGAGGCAAATAAAAGAAAAAGTTTTGCAAACTGTACCGTGGTCCGTGTGACATATCAAACAAAAGGGCTTACTGTAAGGGATTCAAATAATTTTTTTTTAAATAATTTTAAAATAAATTATTTTAAACTTATTTAAGAAAATGTACCGAATGTGACAATTCCCCCTTTATCTCCGAAACTACTGAGCCTAAAATTTTGTAAAAAATATAGAAAATAATTCTATACCTATAGATTACAGAAAAACCTATAATAAGTCTTTGGTCTTAAAATAACATGGTAAATCTCTCAATATTGTGTGTACAAACTTACGTTTGCAGTTGAAATGTATGGGATAACATGGTGTTCAACTACAATGTTAAGTTTGTTCTTGGAATAAATTCATACCAACTACGGAACCCTTCATGGTGCGTGGTCCGACACGCACTTGGCCGGGTTTTTCAAAAATACGTTTCGTTTTGTTTGGTTCGATAGAGACCGAAAGAGTCTCATATATCAGTTTTTTATTTATGTTCAAAACCAATGCACATTATAATTATTAAACACCTAGCTTAAATAACTAAGTGACCCAACAGACGTTGTCCTGTCAAAATTTCAATAATTCAAACAAAAAAGGACGTTCAGGTTTTCCTGAATTTGTAGATTATACCTACGGGAAACTTTTCAAATTTTTCGTCCTACTAATAAATGCGAAAGTTTGTGAGGATATATGGATGTTTGTTACTCTTTCACGTAAAAATTACTGATCGGGTTTTGATGAAATATGCCACACAGAGAGTTTATAACCTGGAAGATTCTACCAATGCTCTGACGATGTTAAGATTACGCTTTTTAAGGCAAACTGTCAGAGCATCTACACCGGGTGTCTGTGGACTAGTCACACCAAAAGGTCGCTAGATAACCTGCGTATCCATCTTCAGGATGATGTTGGGGCTGCCTCGTTTCTGTAGTGCGTCAGGGATGTTCGCGCTATATCACACTGATGGCTTTCATGCCGTCTTTCGCAAAAAAACGGCATCCCTGATCCGCAGAATGCGTGGCAGCCGCAATAAATTCCTGATGACTGTAGCGGACAGGATCTCATCCCCTCTGTGGAGGTCGTTCGTTTGCCGAATCATTTAATTTTTTAAGTTTATTATTATTAATTTTGTCGTGTACCTATGGATTTTTAACCGAAGTAAAGAATAGAATATTTTATTTTATTTTTATAATACACTTTTATCCCAATGACTATAATAATAGCCTCTTGACTGCTCATACAGCGTTGATGTCTTTTTGAAAAGTCCCTTTCTTTCACTAGGATTTTGTCAATACGTCTGCCTCTTTCTATCTGTAGTAATACTGTAGTGTTGTGACAACTTCAAAACAAAATCGATATTGACGATAAAAATAAATGATAGATGTTTCCTAATGGTAAAAAAGTAATATTACTAAACGTTTACATTTTAGACTTGCAAATATTCCGGAACTGAAAGAAAAGTGGATTAATGCAGTTTACAGGGATAATTGATTTCCGAGAATTTATTGTTTTTTTTTTCCGACAGGGATGCTCCTATTATTTTTGTTAGACATACTGTCAGTCGATTAAATTAGCTGATTGATTTAATTGAATAAAGTTAAATTTGAAGTGTTACGTCACTGTTTTATTTGTCACCGTTTAAAAAAATGTAGAAATAATAAACTCAAGCATCACATCGTTTGGAACATTCGCCCTGACATTGTTGCATCATTGGCCAATCACAACCGCTGTATTTCTTCGTTCCCCGGCCCGCAGTGGTGAGTCGTGTGTCTAGACGATATCGGTCTATCAGCTCTTAAATGGTTTAATTCTCTTTGTTTTATCTCTATATTCCTACGGGTTCGAGACTAACGCGGGTGAAACCGCGGGGAGCTGATATAGTTCCTTATAAACCTGACTATTACGAACATTTTAAAACAAAAAATTGTCAAATCGGTCCAGCCGGTCTATTCTGTACAAATCTCACCGTGAAAACGTAGGTGAAGTGAGCTTGAAGGGAACTGTCATTCCACCTGATGCTAGGGATTGACACTATTGACAGCTCACTCCACGCTCACCTCACCTAAGTTTTCACGGTGAGATTTGTACAGAATAGCACTGCAGACGTACTCAAGTGATGCGCTTACCAACTAACAGCATTTCATTTTTATTCCTTACGAGTATTATAGAAGATAAGTCTATAACAAAATTTGCAAAATACCTGCGTCACAATCAATAACTTACATTGAGAGAGTGCCAATTATTGTTTTTTTTTTTTAATTGTAATCACAGTAACGTTTTACTATGTATTTACAACAATCAGTAGTTCAACAAGCACTTCAACGACTAATATCAACAGATCCTTGTAATGAGCATATTTAATAGCAAATAGGATCCCTATAATTTTGATAATCCAACATTATTTGTTGCGTTATTTAGGAAGGTCTGTACGTTGAGGTACAAACGAATTTATGTTTCCTTTTTATTTACTAAACTAGAAACTTGTCATTGCTTCAATACCTTCAACACATTAGGTTAATCAAATCCTAACTAATATTATAAATGCGAAAGAAAGTTTGTTTGTTTGTTTGTTACCTTTTCACGCCTAAACCACTGAACCGATCGTCCTGAAATGTTTTATATAAGTTTTCACGTATACAGAAACGGACATAGGTTACTTTTTATCCCGAAAAAGAGTACTATTCCCGAGGAAAACAACAATAATGTTCTTATGATAATAGATGGCGCCACGTGTCTATCGAATCATGATTGAATTATATTATTAAAGAAATTTTAGTAGTGTGTTAAAAGTTTTTTTTTTTAATTCAAGTAGGTACCTATACATTTTGTGGGTCTAGACTAGTCTAGTTTAGAGTGTCGACAGACCGGTTTTTTCATATAATACTATAAATGCGAAAGTGAGTTTGTTTGTTTGTTACGCTTTCAGGCTAAAACCGAAACTAGATATTCTGAAATCCAATCGGAATAAATACACACTGCCTTGAGAATTGTTTGATTTACAAATTATTTTGGTATTTCGTTTGTATGAACTAAGCATGCTACGTGGGGCTCTTAACCATTGGGCCATCACAACAACTAACATCTTTTAATTTGTCTTCTGATGAAACTCAATTATTTCTTTTGAATTTCCGTTCTTAGACTATCGAGGATGGGGGAAATTTCATGCGTGCACTTTTCTCCCATCCTCTAGTCTCTTCGACCCTAAATTCGGTTGGTGTACTGGTATAGTATAAAATCGTTTACCTTTGGTCAATAGAAGCTGAGAAACAGGACTGTGAATAGTACCATATTCTTTTCGATATTTGGTGAATTTCTTTTGATTTATTTACTGTAATTGGCTCGAGTTTCGTAGCACTTGTAGCAAGCGGCAATTGGCTCGAGTTTCGTAGCACTTGTAGCAAGCGGCAATTGGCTCGAGTTTTGTAGCACTTGTAGCGAGTGTCAATTGACTCGAGTTTCGTAGCACTTGTAGCGAGTGGCAATTGACTCGAGTTTCGTAGCACTTGTAGCAAGCGGCAAGTTTTGTAGCACTAGTAACAGGCAGTTAGACTTTCGTAGTCACATTATTTAGAATTTACCTGCGTAGCCCTTCGTATCCCCGTGATTTACGCAGGACGTCGCGTCACTTTGGTACCTACGAACATCTCACATATATCTTTACTAACGCTCATTTACACCACAAATCTGCATAATAATCTAACAAATTAATAGCGAAGTGAAAACTATTTTTGAATATTTTTAGTACATGGAATATTTTTGAAAAAAAGAAATTGCTACGTGGTCTGGGAATGATTGTGTGTTATGCCGAAAATAAACACTTGCATGCAAAAAAAAAAAAACGATCCACCCCGCTCTCTTCGACTTGAAACAACATAATTCATGAAGTTTAATTAACAATAACCTAATATATTTTGTACCAAAACCTTCTTGATTGTATGTAAATTACGGTAGTGAAATAAATATCAACCTGATTCATAAGTTTTCATCACGCAAATATTACCGGATAGATTTTGTTCAAATTTTGCATAGGATATTCCCTATAAGTCTGGTCAGTCTGTAGTACAAACTCTGTAGGCTATAAATTATCACGCTATTTGCTATGAGGGATGAGCAATATTGTAATTTTTTCGGATACTTCTATAGTTTACTGCAAATTGTAAAACGACGAACCAAAAGGTTACAATATTGCAGATAGTTACAGATTTATTATCATCCGCTATACTTGTATGGAGCTAAGCAGACAATCATGCCATAATACAGGATGGATTTTTGAGATGGGGCACTAAGAGCAGGTACCCCGTTGCCGCTACAAGAAAATCGTCCTAGGTCCAAAATGTTTATAAAAGTTAAGGATAGTCTGTCGTTAACTTTTTGAAACATTTTGATCTGTATTTACAGATATTGAAAAACTTTACAGTCGACAAGAAAATGGGCAATTTTTACAAAATCTTTTTTGATGCCAATCCGTCCTGTTTCTTGTTATGATCAAAACTATGGGACTAATTGAGTTTTGAGTACTAGAAAAGTCAGAAATTGCAAAGAACTTCCCACACATTTCTTAGGAAATGAGACAGATGAGAGAGAACACAATATACCAGTATATGACAGCAATGACAATAGTCCATTACTTCACTGGGCTGAGTAGGGGTTTTTGATTTTTTTTTTAATTTTCCAGACAAAATCAAAATCAAAAGTCATTTATTCAAACTAGGCTGAGAATCAGCACTTTTCGAACGTCAAAATTACATAAGACAGTCCCCCAAAACGCCCGCCCTTCACCACTTCCTAGTGCTTTAGCTGGGGAGAAGAAGTGGCGCAACAAACTCCCCAGCAGCACAGCTGTCTGTTCAGTTAAAAAAAATTGAATATATACAACACTGCGCATAATAATTTAGGTACATTACGCAACACAAAACATTAAATAAAATTATTTGCTATAAGTAGGTAAGCTAGCACACGCCAATATACCAAAAAAGTAAGTAAAGTAGACAAAGGACTACAGCCACGCGTTTGCGATTGTCAAACTTTTTTTAATTAAGTAGGTACCTATCATAGTTTTTTTACTATCTTATGTAGTAATACCTAGGTACTTAAGTACCTATAGTTTTGAACAATTTTTTATTTTTTTATAAACATAATCGTCTTAGAAATTTTATTAAATCATCATCATCATCTGCCTAGCCTTTTCCCAACTATGTTGGGTCGGCTTCCAGTCTAACTGGATGCAGCTGAATACCAGTATTTTACATGGAGCAACTGCCTATCGGACCTCCACAACCCAGTTACTGGGTAATACGATAGCCCTTGGTAACACTGGTTGTCAGATTTTCGTGCTTCTGACGATCCATAAAGACTGTCAAAGTTCCAGGAATGATAGAAATTTGATTGAATATACGTAACTATTTAAATTGGACCGTGTTATGCAGAAAGCAGCCATGCCGGAAGAGTACAAACAGAGTTATCTAAGTTTTTCTGTCGATGGTTGCATTATGGATGTATGGGCAAGGCTGCAACTGACAGCTCATATCTCCGTGATAAATAGAGATATCGATATGGCTGTTTTTGAAAAAAACATTGTATGTCGATATTAGTATGGCTGTGTTTATAACTTATTTTTGGAAAAGTGCCATATTATGGCTGCTTCTGCATAACTAAGTCCAATTAAAAGAATTTCTAATAGGTCACGAATTTAACTTTTTATTTACTATACGTATAAATAAGAATTATCATTATAACTGCAGAATATGTACTTACATTATGTTGAGCTGCAATTGTAAAATTAATTCTTAGTACTAAGGAAGACACTGGCGCCACTGGCCGCAAAGTAATTTTTCCGTACACATACTGGCCATCACTTTCAAAGTCAAAAACACCAGGGCACGGAGTAGTCGAGTACTGGCCACACACAAATTGTAAACTAAAAACTAAAACACACAGATACACTGACTTCATATCCATATTTTTAAATTACTTGTTAAGCTTCTCATTTTGCGCTTTAAATGCTTATTCTTAAAGACGTGTTTCCATGCCTCCGAGTGGCGAAGGACTGGCTTTATTATCAAGATGGATGAGACATACAAAACAGATATTTCGCATAATCCTTGTTTTGTGGTCCGTCGACTTTTGAACTTTTTATTTTGTTGTGGTATGTCGAGCACAGTTTTACTTGGTACGCGTATTGGGTACAGTTATGGTGTAAAAAGAGAAAGTAGAGATGGTAAGAAGATACTTACGCGCACAACCTCTTAAGGGGTCATTGTACTCATCATTATGAATAATTTTTACTATGGGACAAAACCTGAAATCGCGAAAAAAAATCAGCTGTTCAGTACATTTATGTTCGCATAACTCGTCAAAAGGTACTGAACAGCTGATTTTTTTTTTTCGCGATTTCAGGTTTGGTCCCATAGCAAAAGTTGTTCATATTGATGAGTACAATGACCCCTTAAGAGGTGGTGCGTTATTTAAGACTATAGATATAGACTTGAAAGATACTTAGGTATTGGGCTGCGTTTGTTAGACAGAGCCTGTGTTCTTGATTGTTTTCATTATTATGAAGAATCCTCTTCATCATTCACCGGTGAGGTGTACCTTGTGTTCTTTGATATCACAGCTACTGAAAGAGGATAAGGCATCCGATTGCGAGACTTTCATTTTGACTTTGGCTGTATTCATTACCCATCTTCGTATCTGTCACAATCAAAGCAACACGCCCTTTAATCGTTTCTACCAACAAAATAAAAATAAAAAACCCTTCCTGCTTTTATTTTGGTTTCTTCCAAGCAATCAAACACTCCATAATAAGTCATTTCATAAGACAGGTTTTATTTCACCTCTGTTCATAATATTGCGTGATTTTAATATTTTATCAACCTGTAGCAATCAAAATTACAAGAAACACGTAACGGACATTCATAAAGTTTATTGACATCTTTTAACTTATTTTAACTTTGACAGGCCAGTTGGCGTGGTTGGTTAAGATACCGCCTATCATGTCGCAGGTCGTGGGTTCCATTCCCATCCAGGACAAACATTTGTGTGCATGAACATGTCTGTTTGTCCTGAGTCTGGGTGTAATTATCTATATAAGTATGAATTTACAACAAAAAAAGTAGTATATGTAGTATATCAGTTATCTGGTTTCCATAGAACAAGCTCTGCTTAGTTTTAGGATCAGATGACCGTGTGTCAATCATTTGCCCCAGGATATTTTATATTATTATTTTCAAGGAAAACATTTATACGACAAGGTCGCTTTGACAAGATGGCCTAGTCATTCCACATTTATTCATTATACTGTGTATATAAGACGATACACGTGCTTAGTGTGCAAAAGTCTAACCAAACACTGGATACTTAAATTCGTAATACCTATATTACTTACCGGTCTTGTTTGACAACATGCTTAACTCATCATTCTCCTGCCCTTGTCCCAATTTATTTGGGGTCGGCGCAACATGTCTTTTTCTTCCATACTTCTCTATTAGTCGTCATCTCGGTAGTCACTCCCTTTCTGGCCATATCATCTTTCACACAGTCCATCCATCGTTTCTTTGGTCTTCCCTTACTCGTATAGCCCTCCACAACATGCTTAACTACTGTATAATAAGAAAGTAAGTGAATACTACGCTTTGGTTATTGTTATAAAGATTTATAATCATCAATAAATCAAATCCACAGCTTTTCATAAAAATGCTAAGCACCAAATAAAAACAAATGAGGTTACTCAAAAAATGTTGATACGGCTTACGGAACTGAATATAAAACGGAGTTTGACATTATTGATGACATTTCCCTAAGCTATTAGTGCCACCGCAAACCAGATATTTGAGTTGTAGGGCCGGTTTTTTGATCCGTAGTTAACTCAACCACTGGTTAAAAATAGTATCTAACTAATGGTTGAATTTTGGCTAAATGAGAAAGGCTAAACTAGAATGAGTTATGACATTAGATACATTTTTTTAATATGAATGAGCTAACATGAATACATTTATGTTTAGCCTTTCACATTACGCTAAAATTCAATCATTAGTTAGTTGTTTAACCATTGGTTGAGTTAACTACGGATAAAAAAACCGGCCCTAAGTTATGTAAAATACCAAACGTCATTCGTGTTTTTCGTGGGAAAATCCATTTAATTGACAGAACTTACGGACTTTATGGTCTTCGTATCGTACGAACGTCATAATTTTCCAACTTGTTATTTTTCGTTATTTACTTTTCATAGGTAAAATAGGAATATGTTTTGGAAATACCAGTTTTGGACGCCAAGTGTTCATAATGTGGCAAAGCGAATATTGATCGTGATCTCAACGTGATTTGCTTAGTAACAAAATACGTAATTTTAATTACAACTAGTCTATACATGGTTACGAAACGGAAAAATATTTTTTTTGTGACGCTAAATTTTGCAACTTTGCGATCTTTGAAGAATCCAATTATTAATTCATCTTCCGTCTCAATAGGTACCTAATGTCAATCAATGAATCTGCCTAGCCTCTTCCCAACTATGTTGGGGTCGGCTTCCAGTCTAACCGGATGCAGCTGAATACCAGTATTTTACATGGAGCGACTGCCTATCTGATCTCCACAACCCAGTTACTGGGTAATACGATACCCCTTGGTAAGACTGGTTGTCAGACTTTCGGGCTTCTGACGACCCGTAACGACTGTCAAAGATCCTCGAATGACAGCCGGGACCAACGGCTTAACGTGCTTTCCGAGGCACGGAGGAATCTCGGTATGAAAAGATGGTCACCCATCCACAGACCAACCCCGGCAAGCGTAGCTTAACCTGCTGGATCGACCCGTGCGGCTGTTATTACTTAGCCACGAGCTCCTCCTACCTAATGTAACCTAGTGAATTATTTACTTAAATCAGTAAATAATTTAAATCACGATTCAAATTCTGAAACGTTATAATTGCTAAATGGGTAAGTATTTCATATGCAGATGATAAAAAAAAATTGTTGGGAAAAAGCTGAGATGATGAATCATCATCGACGAATGGGGAGGAAAACTAACTTTTTATCACGATAGATGGCGCACAATCAACTGTACCGTGTTTTGATGCATTAGCTGTCAAATCGTATGGATTTTTGCAATCTACTAAGTTTAGCTTTCCTTTTTTCCGTAATTTTGTCCAAAATGCCTCAAAGTAGTGCGTTAACTTGTAAAAATAGAGGAGTACATTTGTTTCCCAAAGAAAGTAAGCGCAGAAAACAATGGGAATTGGCGTTACGTATAAAAAACTTCAAGGCAAGTAGTACTGCACGATTGTGTGCTGCGCATTTCACAGAAGAGGATTATCATGGAAAAAGTAAATATACAGGTGAGCCACCAGTGACCTATTAATTACCTTTACTACCTTTACACCTATTAATTACCATAACTCTAACTTAAGTTCTCAGTTTCAAAAATATATGTGATTTATTTATAATTTTAGGTTATGAACCAATAGCCAAATTTCTTAAAAAGACAACTGTGCCATCAATTTTCTGCTTTACAAAGATAAAACCAGAAAATCCAGCTGCCTTTGAACGACAGAAGCGTCTTGAGAAAAGAAGTATAAAGAAACTTTTTCAAGAATCTTATGAAGTCAATGACCATACAGCCAAAGAACATCCACAAACATCAACTAGCAATGTTACTATAGAAACTGAAAGAGACCTTCCACTGTTAATAGATCATGAAGAAGAAGTGAACACTGAAAATGACTGTACAGCAGCATGTTCACCTAGGGCATTTGAATTTATTTCTAAAAGTACTCAAGTTGATCATGAACATATGTATGGGTCTATCAACAGATGTAAAAACAATGATACTTTCATAAAGTTTTACACAGGCTTTGAATCATATAAGAAATTTAATTTAGTCTACTCAACTCTTAGTCCAATGGTTCACAAAATTAGGTACTATGGCAACAATGTGATTAGTCTGAGCCCAGAAGATCAGTTCTTTTTGACGTTGATGAAATTGAGGCAAAATAAATTAAACTATGAACTTAGCATGTTTTTTAATATCAGCGAAAGCACAGTATCAAACATTTTTATCACATGGGTAAATTTTATTTATCAGTTGTGGATAAAAATTGATATTTGGCCCAGAAAAGAATTAGTTCAATATTATATGCCAAGAATTTTCAAAAATTATGATTCAAATCTCAGAGTGATATTAGATGGAACAGAAATAAAAGTCCAAAAACCCAAGAACCCTAAGTCTCAGCAAGCATCTTGGAGTAGCTACAAACATGCAAACACCCTAAAAATATTAGTTGGCGCAACACCTGGTGGGCTGCTATCATATTGTTCTCAAGCTTATGCAGGATCAATAAGTGACCGACAGGC
This sequence comes from Dicycla oo, assembly GCA_948252095.1. Classification (NCBI taxonomy): domain Eukaryota; kingdom Metazoa; phylum Arthropoda; class Insecta; order Lepidoptera; family Noctuidae; genus Dicycla; species Dicycla oo. Next base: position 8,166,916 of record OX411729.1, read on the forward strand.
AGTAGAACGAAGTGATCTTCTTAATATATGTGAAAGTGGTGATAGTTTACTGGCTGACAGAGGATTTACAATACAGGACATGTTTGCAGACAAAAATGTGTCTGTTAGGATTCCATCATTCTTGAAAGGAAAATCTCAGTTGCCTGGACTCACAGTATTAAAAGATAGGGAGCTGGCAAATAAAAGAGTACATATCGAAAGAATTATAGGGTTAACAAAAACATACAAAATTTTAAAAAATGAACTGGACCATAGCTATGTTCCAATAGCCAGTAAAATCTTTTTCATATGCTTTATGTGCTGTAATTTTAGAGAAGGTATTATGAAGAATAAGAAATAAAACATTTTGATAACTAATCAGCCTTTTTTATTAATTGTAAGTAGTCTTTATACATGTATTTATTTATAATGGCAGGTTCTAAACCATGTACATAAAAGTTAATTAAATTAGTCAACATTTCATTAATATATGAATCATCTCTAATAACATATACAACTTGCATATCTTCAAAAGTATAAACAATAAAATGGCAATATTCCCTGCCTGAACAATATAATTGTCCTTGAACCTGAGCGTAATACGGATGATTCTTTTTTAAATAAAACTGTCCATTACATTTCTCTAAATAAGGCACACTTACATCTGTTATTTTACAATTCCTAGCAGCATATGGACACTTAACCTCGATGACAGTGTCTTCTCCCAATAAACCGTCTGGAGAAGCAGCAAGAAAGGGATATTCGGAGGAGATAAACAATCCACATTTTTGTACCTTTTGGCCAAGTTCTTCCTCATATTTGGTAATAGCAATACTTTCATGGATTTTACCATGGACCACAGCTCTTGTATGCACAGCCTTGGGTGTTAAAATTTTTGCTAGTAGACTTTTAGTAAAAGCTTTACTGTGGCACACTACATAAAACATGCTAGCAGTAATCCTGCATGATATCATCTCATGCCATTCAGCAGAGTCATTTTGAGCTCTGGTGTTCTTTTCCACCGCTTGAATTTGTTCAGAGGTGACATTTTTTAACAGGAGTTTTTCCAATAAATTATCATGTGGAGTCTTTTCTAAATATGGATAGTGATCCCATTCAATCCCATGTGGATTTACAGGTTCACATGTCTGCAATAGAGGCATTGAGCTTTCACCATATCCTATGACTAAATTCCGCACATAATCTGAATAACTTTCTATTATGTCACTCTCATTTAGCGGGTTATAATTACAAGACTTTAACCTCTTGTTGGGTAAATTTTGAGCTGCTATAGGAGAATTATAAAAAACTTTACTTGGTCTATTAAACGTCATTAGTTTTTGAGTGCATGATTGATGCAATTTAATTGTTTTCTTGTGCACCATTTCAAGTACACCAAACAACAATACAGAGACATGTTTGCAACTTGCTTGAGTACCATTTCCTGCAGCACAATCACAATGGCATTCTTCTATTACTCCATCTTCGCTTAACTTTATATCCACCACATATGCAACTTTCTTCATACTGGCTTTGCACTGTCCTCGCAAATACGTGTAAATGCTGTCCTTGGAAAAACGGGCAGTCACAAGATGACGAGATTCGTAAAGAAGCTGTCCTTTAGGCTGGGTACTACATCTATAAAATAAAAGAATCAAGATTATTATCTAATAAAGTAAAATTATTCTCATCATAATAAATGTGTCATAAAATATTCTATATTAGCTAATCTATGTAGTAATGAGTCTCCTAAAGATTTAAGCAATTAATATAGGTACTTACTTTTCAAAATATTCCTGTATTGCCTGTCTGTTGATCATAGGTAAAGGAGTATCTGCATTTATGTCTCTGAATGTATCAGAAGGTGGACATAGGTATGCGGCGTCGTCTTGGATGTCGCAGTCAGCACCAAAGTTTTGGTTTCGATCATACGAATGTAATCTATAAAAATAAATAGGAATGTTAGTCCGTGGCTAATAAAAAAATGCTCACAAACAATCTTAACCTCAAATATTTTAAGTGTTTACCTTTCAATCAAATCTGCCTTTTTGCCGGCAGTTGTTGCGTTCCTTTTACGGAGTTCATCTTTTAGTTGAGGCACAGTCATAAAGGCGTACATAATATAGTCGAATTATACTTTAAAATCTCTTAAATAGCAGTCGCACTACTGTCACGAAAGGTAAACAAGGTACGGTTGCCTAAAGCGACATCTACACACAGCTTTGAGTGTGGCTCCTCATTATGCTATTATTATTTTTTCCAATCTCGCAAAACATCTGCAAATGACATGCGCATATTTATGTCCACACCTGAGTGTGTGATTATAATATTCTTATAAATACCTACATAATGTGCGCTTATGTGTGTGTGAACCGAAACATGTTTCCTCATATGGTACGGGGATTTACCTACCTACTATTATTTTTTTACTTTCAGTGACGTAACGGAAAAACTTTCGCTGGGATCTGCCCATTTTAATTGTGTAAAATCCCAGAATGTGCTCTTTATAACAGTATAATTATTAATTTTTAACCGACTTCAAAGAAGGAGGTTATCAATTCGACACGTATGTGTGTAATATTATTGGAACTGCAATATATTCACATTATGATAATATATTAGGGCTTCCAAACAAATATACAAAATTTTAAAGATGTATGTATGTTTATACACGCATTTCTTTGAAACTATTAATCGGCTCGCGTTAATATCTAAACATGATAAAATAAAAACCGACCAAGTGCGAGTCGGACGCGCGGTTCCGTACCATTTATCTATAAAAACCGAGCAAAAAAAAAAAAAAAATCACGTTTGTTGTATAGGAACCTCCTTAAATATTTATTTTATACTGTTTTTTAGTATTTTTTTTTGTTATAGCGGCAACAGAAATACATCATCTGTGAAAATTTCTACTGTCTTAACTAGAGTGCGTTTCATCAAATAGTTCCTATGCCGGCCGTAATGTTGGCTCCGCTGTTAAACTTTAACACATGGACCTATGAGGTCCATGCTTTATCAACGGTAGCCTATCGTGTTCGTCCTACAACAGGGAGCCAACATTACGGCATAGGAACTATTTGATGAAACGCACTCTATTACGGTTCATGAGATACAGCCTGATGACAGACGGACAGCGGGGTCTTAGTAATAGGGTCCCGTTTTACCTTTTGGGTACGGGACCCTAAAAACTAAATAAAGGTGATATTTTTTTTTTGGGGTCATGAACCGCCGCTGGAAGTGTAGTAACTTAAAATACCTATACCTATGAGTTTAAAAGTCTGTTTTTGTGTAAACTTCACAGACGTGATGAGTATCGATATCTCAACACGATAAAACCGATTGTATCCACCAACACTACCAGCAGTCATTGACCCCAAAAAAAAACCATCAATACCATCTGCGGAGTTTCGCTAATTTAATTTGACCCTGTATCTATATGATCTATAATTCTATATACAGGGTTATTTGTAAAACACCAGCAACCTCTTAAGGGGTCATTTTACATTGTTCTATTATGAACAACTTTTACTATGGGACCAAACCTCAAAACGCGAAAAAAAAATCAGCTGTTCAGTACATTCATGTTCGCATAATTCGTTAAAATGTACTGAACAGCTGATTTTTTTTTTTGCGATGAGGTTGTTGGTGTTTTCCCAATAATCCTGTATATAGAATTATAGATCATATAGATACAGGGTCAAATTAAATTAGCGAAACTCCGCAGATGGTATTTATGAATATTTTTTTGTTTAACACAACAACAACAAAGCGATATAAAATAGTTATTACCATAGAAATAATAATATTACCTAGTCTCAAATATAAAGTTATAATGAGTAATTTGAAGTAAGTATTCAAAACAAAACTAATTAAAAAAATAAAATAAAATTAACATCATTATTAAAATTAAATAAAAAACCGTCCAAGTGCGTGTCGGACTACGCACAACGAAGGGGTCCGTAGTTGGGATGAATTTATCCCAAAAACAAACTTTAAATTGTACTTGAAAAACGTGTTCTCCCATACAATCCAACTGCAAATGTAAGTTTGTACGCACAATATTGAGAGATTTACCCTGTTATTTTAAGACCATAGACTTCTTATAAGTTTTCCTGTAATCTATAGGTATAGAATTATTTTCTGTATTTTTTTAAAAATTTTAGGTTAAGTACTTTCGGAGATACTTTCTTCAAGGAAAAGTTTTGGCCGAAAGGTGTGCTGTATGTATCGGCGTTTCCGTAGCCGGCTATACGACACCTCACAGCGTAACATGACGCCGTCACTACGAGTACAGTTAGTTTGTGTATAAAATATGTATTAGTTTATAGTTATTGCTTTTATACTTATATATGTATTGTGTTTTATGGGCCATAGTCGACCTAGGCCATTGTAGCACTGCTTTGAACGCTTTCCTACTCAGATTAGGAGTTTAGGACATCAGTTAATGCTGTCAACGCAAATTGTTAGGTTGGCGGTTGCCCTTAGTAGGAAAATTAATGTACTGACCACAGAGTTACAGGTGACACTCAAACACAAATCTAGAATTATCAAGTTTTTAGTTTTTCCGAAACGGATAGCAATGAAATAAAATCGTAAAACAGAACTTTAATCCTACTAAATAAGAGCCTCCAGACATAAAGGGCGTGCCCACTTACATAATAGCCGTAAACGTATGTAGTTGTAACTATTTATAAACTACTTGTGTTTAGGGTAAAGCCAGTGCCATTGCACTGGTACATTCCGCTCGAGATAAGTACCTACAGCTCTGTGCCTCCAGATCGCGACAACACAGTGTTGACTAGGGTCTATACGCGCTCAGCGAGACATAGCGTATAGACATAGCGCATATAGCGGACGGTACTTTAATTTTTAGTAAAAAAATTAAAGTACCGTCCGCAGGCCCTCAGCAACCCTAACTACCATAGATTATATTAAATCTATTCGAACTACCCTAATGTGGTCAGAAGGAATAAGAGTTACGCGATAGAAAGAAAGGCAACTTGTAGGTAAATATAACTTGTAGGTAATAAGCGTTGTGCGACCTGAATAGCACTTTATTGTGTCGTAGCAAGAGTCGCTTTTTATTTAAATGATTTTGCGAAGTGCAAGCAATCTGTTAATCTGTGGTAAAGCGTAAAAAAACCAGCACATATCCCGCCGGTTACGTTAAAAGAGTTATGTGGCCATTGAAAGAGTGCTAGATTTTCACATACTTACTGAGGACTTGAAAGATGATGCTGACTTGGAAATAGAACGGAGGCGTTGGCTGTCCGGGGCAATATGTTGAGCCGCAGGTTTGGACGATGTACACCTGAAGTGGCTCTATGCTATTGTTTACATAATGGCAGTAGAGGCACTAAAACTCAAACACGTCCGGCACCTACTAGCAATACGGAGACGGCTGTTCCTAGTGGTCAAGTTGTAAAAATAAATCGTAAGGGAGTTTCCTATCCAGTAGATACAAAAATAAATAAAACAAAGAAGCAGTTTGATCATTTATTTATTAGCGATTCAGTCATTAAAATAAACTTATTTTCTACAGAATTCAATATACAGGGTTATTGGTAAAACACCAACAACCTCTTAAGGGGTCATTGTACTCATCTTTGTAAACAACTTTTGCTATGGGACCAAACTAGAAATCGCAAAAAATAATTCAGCTGTTCAGTACATTTTGACGAATTATGCGAACATATTTTTTTTTTTTCAAATTCAAATATTCTTTATTGTGGTACATAGGTAAGCAATAAGTTGTTACATGTTTCCGAAATTGTACACAGCTATGACCCGCCATAATGGCATACAATAATTTTAAAGTAGGTAACATTTTAACAGCATAATTAAATAGAAAATTAAAATAATAACAATTTAAATATGCAGCACTTTAGAATTAACGAATATTTTTACATGTCAAGGCAACAATTAAAATAACGAGACATAAATTATAAATTCAGTTAGAATTAAATAATAGATACAAATTAAGAAATATACACATTTTACTTATCAGGGGAACAATTAAAATTAAATAACATCGTCGAGATAATCTTTTAAAGTATAGTAACATTTGTCTAACAGCAATTGAAATAATTTCTTTTTATAATTATGCAAATCTAAATCTCTAATTGTCTTTGGCAATTTATTATATATGTCAGGTATTAGATAAAAAACACTTTTGTGAAAAAGAGCAGTTTTGTGGGGTTCAGGTGTCATTTTGTCTTTATGTCTGGCTCTATTACTAAATTTGAAACGATGCATATTTAATTTTGCGAAAATGGCACATTCGTAAATAAACATACAGGGAAGTGGTAGTATTTTTAGTTTCTTAAAATGTGGAACACAGGAGTCGGTTGAATCAATGTTTATGATTGATCGGATACACCGCTTTTGCGCCTTAAAAGCTAGGTTTTTGTTGGTTGAATTGCCCCAGAACATAAGACCGTACCTTAAAATGGAAGAGACATAACCATGATACGCACTAAGAACAGCAGATTTGTCTGCTATTTTACTTAATTTGTAAAGGGCATATGACTGTTGATTCAAGCGTTTACAGACATAATCTATGTGATTTTTCCAGTTAAGTCTTCTGTCAATACGTAGCCCCAAAAACTTAATTTCATCTATTTCTTCAATATTTGTATCTTTGAATGTTATATTTAAATTTGGGGATGCTAGAAAATTTTGTCTAAATTTCATAATTTTTGTTTTTGACAGATTTAAGTTTAAATTATTAGATGATAGCCATTCAATTGCATTAGTTAAAAACATATCAATATCCACATTAATGCTAGAATGCAAATTGTCACTACCAAACAAAACTGTGCTGTCGTCAGCAAAAAGCGTCATTTGATGGTGTGTTATGGATGGTAAATCATTAATATATACAATAAAGAGTAGTGGGCCTAATACGCTACCTTGTGGTACCCCAAAACGGACATTAGTGAACTGAGATTCATAAACTTTTTCTTCTTTCGATATTGGGCATACTCTATTTATTTGAGTCGCTTGGTGTCTATCGCTTAAATAGGATTTTATTAGATTATTAACATTACCCCTAATACCATAGTCATTTAATTTTTGGAGCAAAATGTCATGACGAACGTGGTCGAAAGCTTTTGACATGTCTAAGTACATGGCTACAGCTGGTTTTCTATTATCTAAATTGGTCATTACTGTATATATGAAATTATAAATCGCATTATTTATTGATTGACTTTTACGAAAGCCGTATTGTTCGCTGGCAAGAACGTTATTGGTTTCAAGAAAAGTGTACAACGATGTATATATAACTTTTTCATAAATTTTCGAGAAGATGGGTATTAACGCTATAGGTCTGTAACAATTGAGATCTTCAACATCACCCTTCTTAAATATTGGTTTTATAATGGTATACTTAAGTTTATCGGGAAAAACTCCGTGTTCTATACTCAGGTTAATAGTATAGCCTAAAACAGTAGAAATTATATGAGCTACATCTTTCACAACTCTAACTGTAACCTCATCGTAACCTGTGCTGCATACATTTTTTAAAGAATTAATTATTTTAAAGATATCATTAGGAGTTACAGGTTTCATAAAAATAGAGTTAGGTTGACTCTTAACCGTTAAATGTGGTATTGTGTTTGCTCGTTCACAGTTAGCTACGTTTAAAAAGAAATCGTTAAATAATTGAGCTATCTCTTTCGGATTTGAAATAGTATTACCATTATCATTTTTCATTTTATTTATGTTCTCCTTGAGTACATTATTTTTGTTTTTGTTTATAACTTGCCATGTAGCTTTACTTTTGTTAATAGAAGTTTTAATATAATGGCTATTTTGTGATTTTTGGGTAAGATTGAGAACAGATTTATATCTTTTTGAGTAAGATTTAAAATTACTTTTGTTTTTGCTAGTTGGGGATTTTCTATACTTCCATAAGAGTTCTCGTCTACGTTTGCTGCACAAACTAATGCCTTTTGAGATCCATTTTGGCCTTTTGTCTACCATATATGTAAATGTACTGAACAGCAGATTTTTTTTTCGCGAGACCAGGTTTGCTCCCATAGTAAAAGTTGTTCATAATGATGAGTACAATGACCCCTTAAGAGGTTGTTGGTGTTTTAAAAATAACCCTGTATTTGATGGTCTCTTTTCACTGTACTTACATAGAAAATGATCTGGATCTGTGCTTCTTACAAATAGTGCAGGCAACTACGTACAGACACATAGTACATTAGTGGTAACACTTGCTTTACGAAAATTTGATATTGCATAAGCATAATCAGCTTTTAATGTTCTCACTGCTGGGACACAACACAGGCCTCCTCTCGGTGAGAGGGAGTGGGTCGTAATCCATCACGCGGGCCCAGTGCGGGTTGGTAGATGTCACATGTCTTCGGATTGCTCGCTCTAGGACATGCCGGCTTCCTCACTATGTTTTCCTTCAGCGTTTTGAGAGCAGTGCTGATGAAACAATTTACACAAAGTAAAGTGCCTGTCAGGGTTCGAACCTACAACCTACAAGTCGAAAGTCGCGGATGTTACCACTTGGCCACCACTGCTCTTTGATATTGGACCAAGATTATTTTATGATTAGCGCCGATAAAACGCGAAATTGTGCTAAGGCTTCGTTTTGTAGAAATATAATGCCTCGCATGGAGCGCTCACCTCCGTTAAACACGTCGAAGTCGGTACAAAATGTGACTGATTCGGATAACCCAGAGCTATTGTCAGGTAGTTCATGTAATAATGCTAATGTTACGTTGCAGCATAAGCAGCACACAGGGCCCTCTTCGAGTACCGAATTCCAAGATTTAAAAAAAAGAAATTCACCAGATGCTGAAGTCATGGAAAGACGATCAAGAAGCTAGGTTAGAGAAATAAAACAAATCGATACGCTGCAAAAAGAAAAGCAAGCTTTCGGGCATACTATACAAAATTTACAAATAAAAGTACAGGACCTACAGCATATATCTCGAGCTTCCAGCGTTGAGATCCGAAATATACCGGCCGAAGAGAACGAAGCAGTCCCGCACCTCCATTCGATCATTACTAAAGTAGGCTCAGCTGTCGATGTCACGCTAAATAGCACACATATACGTGACGTATACCGCCTCCCGGGGAAACCAGGCACTGTCAGACCCATCGTCGCTGAGTTTTCTAACTTCCAGACTAAAAACGAGTTAGTATCCGCTATTCGAAATTTGAACAAAAACCATGTAAACGATGACCGCCTTAGTACTCTGACCATTGGCATGAGCGGTGAGCGCCGACCAATCTTCATATCGGAGCACCTCCCTTCGAGCTCAAGAAAATTATTTTTTGTTGCTAAGGAATTTGCTAAATTGAAAGAGTACCAGTTTTGCTGAACTTCTAATGGTAACATTTTCTTGAGGAAAATCACAGTAGCTAAACAAATTCTAGTCAAATCGGAACAAACGCTTCATGACCTAGAACAGCAAGAGAAACTATGACTGTACTTTTTTGGTGTAAGCCTTCCGCTACAGCAGTTTACCGCCGATTTGTTTTTTCAGTTTGTCATATTAATTAATAATTTCACATGCAATTTTTTCCCCATAGGCTATTTTATAACAATATTATTTTTAAAGTAAAACGATTGAACACAACACGTTTCATGTAATTACAATGCACTCTATACACTACACTTCTCGAACACACATCATAATACAATACAAAACTAACACAGCTCTTGCTTACTCATCAATCAGAATAGGTGCTAATATTGTTATCTTAGCCATTTATTTATTTTATTGAGAATTTTTTGAATTCAATTGACCGGTTGCTTCGACCCTGTAAAAGCAAAAATATTGTCATTATTGGCGACGTTAACATAGATATAAAACCTAATAACATCGATCGAAATAGCTCATCATACTTAAATCTTTTAGCTGAATTAGGGCTTCTACCGGGGCATACTTTTCCAACCAGAATGAATAACTGGCTAGACCATATAATGATTAAAGCATCCTTGCCGGCAACAGTCACTGTGGTTGAGTCAACTGTAACAGACCATGACTCAATTCTTCTCAGTAAGTATATATCTTATAAGCATGAGCAGTTGACATGCAATAATATAGTTAAAACCGACCTTGTGGAGGCTCTGAATCAACTAGAATCAACAGACTTCTCTTTCATCTCCACTGTGGCTGATGCTGAGCTGGCTGCGACCCTCTTTGTCGATAAATTGTCGGCAGCAATAAAGACGAACACTAAGAGTATTGCGGTATGTGGGCGTAAGAAAACACTTAAGCCATGGATAACACCTGGACTACCGCGTTGCATTCGTCATCGCGACAAATTACACAAAAATGTAAAAAAATATCATGATGACAAAATTCTTGAAGTTACATATAAACGTTATAGGAATTTTTGTAATGGCTTATTGAGAAGGTTAAAAAGAAGTTATGAGAAATCCCTCTTAAAAAATGCAAGAAACAATAAAGAGACTTGGTCTGCCATTAAATCTATTACGAATACCTCCAAACAGAAGTCTTCTGCTGAAAACTTGCTTAATAAGCAGGACAATCCATGTGATTCTGTTGAGGAAGTCAATAAATATTTTGCAAGTGCCGGAAAGTTGCTAGCTGATAATATTTTACAGTCCGTTACCACTCAAGATAGTTCTGGTTATCATAAAATATCTCGTATCTCACATTCGATGGTTCTGCTTGCACCAGATGACACTGAAATTGAACCTCTAATCATGAACTTGAAGAACGACAATGCCATTGGTTGGGACTGTATCTCAAACAAATTTCTTAAAATGTCAAAACATATTATAGTATGCAAACATATTGTAGTAACCATGATCGTTAAGTTATGCGTTGAGCAGGGTGTTTTCCCCAGTGTCTTTAAAAGAGCTCTCATAACGCCTGTCCACAAGAGTGGGGAGCCCGACAGTTTTACAAATTATAGACCTATATCTGTCCTTCCAGCACTCTCTGAAGTGTTAGAAAAAGTCCTAAATAAACAACTAGTTCATTTTTTAGAGCATAATAATATACTTTCCAATTCACAGTTCAGTTTCAGATCGGGGAGAAGTACAGATGGAGCTGTTAGCTCTTTGGTAGAATATGTTGTTTTGGAGTATTTATTGACCTTGCGAAGGCATTTGATACCATCTCGATCCCTATTGTTGTGGACAAGTTAGAAGATACGGTATACGGGGGAACGTGCTTAAAATTTTCGTAGATTTTCTTTCGGGTCGTCAGCAAAAGGTTAAAATAAATAAATATACTAGCTCAGATGCATCTGTCACCTGCGGCGTCCCACAGGGCAGTATTCGTGGTCCCAGTTTATTTTTTATATACATAAACGACCTGTGTCAAATGTCACTCCACAACGGAAAACTTTTTACATATGACATGACACCGCTCTAGTAATAAAAGGAGAAACTTGGGATGAGGTACGACAAACTGCGGAAAAGGAACTGCGCAGGGTGCACTTGTGGCTGAAGCAAAATCTTCTGACTTTAAACGTTTCGAAAACTCTATTGGTACAGTTTACAAATTCTCACGCGAAACAGCAAAATATAGTGATTCGTATTCACGCATGCAAGACTTTAAATCAGCAATGTTCTTGTCCATTCATTAATAAAAGTCCGATAGTTAAGTATCTTGGAGTACTTCTAGATGAGAATATAACTTGGAAGCCACATATCGACATGATTTCGGCACGTGTTAGAAAAATTAATATGGGTTTTCAAAAACCTTAGGCATGAAGCTAACCTGGAACTTCTTCGTACTGTTTACTATGCCCTTGTTCAGTCTGTCATCGGTTACTGCATTGGAGTATGGGGAGGTGCATGCAAAACGCATATCATACAACTAGAGCGAGCTCAACGATCCTTGCTAAAAACTATGACATTTAAACCCTACAGATTCCCCACTAGAACGCTATATGAGCTGTGTCAAGTTCTCACGGTTAGCTTTTTGCTTATCAGGTTATTATCAAACTGCATGTGTCTACCCAATATGATCCAGAGAAATTAAGAAACAAACGTACTATTACTAATGTATTTGTCTCCGAAAGAACACGTACTGCATTAGCCAGACGTCAAAGGCTTTTACTTTCTGTGCACATTTACAATAAAATTTTAAACATTTACCCGCTCTCTTTTCATGAATGCAAGTCCAAGATTAAGAACTGGCTTCTTACTCTACGAAGAAACGGAAAAATATTTTACGGGGTAAGATGAACTCACCCTCACACACCCACACACACACCCACACACACACACCCACATACACACCCACACACACATCCACATACACACCCACACACCCACATACACACCCACACACATCCACATACACACCCACATACACACCCACATACACACCCACACACACATCCACATACACACCCACACACACATCCACATACACACCCACACACACACACACACATACCCACATACACACCCACACACACATCCACATACACACCCACACACCCATCCACACACCACGATCATACACTACTTTCACACTACATTGTCAAAGAAAATGTTTGGACAGTTGCTGGGAAAATTAGAAAATTTGGGAAAACTGAAAGGGAAGTTTCTATGGGAATTTTGTATGTATTAATGAAATTTTGACAGGACAACGTTTGCCGGGTCAGCTAGTTTATTTATAAAATAAAATGGGCTTTATTTATTACTTTGAGCTTGGCCAATCTAATTGAATGAGTATAAAAACAGTAAAAAAAAAACGAACTAGTGCATAGTGGTGCATTTTGTACATTGGCAACTTTCTCTTTTTTGTGTGAACCCTGGAATTCATGTCGTCCACTGGTACCAACTAAAAGCAGAAAGAGTGGAGTGTTTTTCACGAAAGTCCTGCACTGGCAGTGAATATAACAAAATGCCAATTCCCGTAACTAAAAACGTTCAAAATCTAGTCTCAAGCTCATCACAGCGACAATTAAGGGGGAAGCTCCAGGTAGCCTGCGAAATTCAAATCTTCTTACGTTTATTTGCAAGTCAGTATTAGGTTGTATTGAGACTGAGATTAGAAAGCGACCGTTCTTAAAAGTTCGGGAATTAAGTCATCAGTTCCAAATTCAACATTGTAAACAATATCAATGACTATTCTACACCCTTGCACCTATAAAGTAACAAATATCAGACCGAAAAAATCGTATTAGTTCTGTGATAATATATTTTTAATCCACGGCAAGAACTGCGCTGTGTCTGTAAACACAACATATTCGTTGAGATTGCAGGTGGCATCTCCGTTGTTAGCGCGGAGGGACACGGAGACTACGCCCCTAAGCCTCCACTTGTCGTCTTGAAGCAGGTACATGCCGCCACCGGAGTCCCCTACGCATGGACCCGAGCCTTGTCGGTCACCTGTCAAAGAGAAATGTCATCTTAGGCTTTTTGCACTCAAAACAAGCAGAAAAATGGAGAAATTTCCACAATAAATGAGACAATTTTATTTCCTCTATCCTTTTATTGGTACAATTTAAAACATACAAAAAATCATACATAAAAAAATGAACAACATAATTTCAGATTTTTTTTATTTGTGATGGGTTTGCTCTTGACTCTAGTCTAGGTCAGAGGTCATAGAGACAAAGTCGACGATGGAGTAAGCTTACCCAGAAGAAGCCTGTTCACTCTCACTTTGAAGAGATTAGGGTTATATGCGTTCGGAAACACAGACGCAGGTAGTGAGTTCCACTCCTTTGCTGTGCGCATTATAAAAGACATTTGGAAGCGCTTAGTGTGAATTGGTGGAATAGCAACCAGGTAGGGATGGTAAATGGCAGTGCGTCTAGATGTCCGATGGTAGAAGGGGCCGGTGGAATGAGGTCGTGAAGTTCTCGGGCACACTCTCCGAAGTACAATCTGTAGAAGACCGACAAGCAGGCAACCTTGCGGCGATGAGCCAAGCTATAAAGCTTGGCATCCACCAGTTTTACGTTGCCAATGAGCATCTTAGCTCTGCGTTCCACCGTGTCAAGCGCGGCTAGTTGGTACTTGGCTGATCCATCCCAAAGGTGACTGCAATACTCCATGCAGGATCGGACGTGCGCTTTGTAAAGGGTTAAAAGCTGTCCAGGCGTAAAGTATCGCTTCACCCTATTTAGGATGCCCAGTTTCTTGGCTGCAGTTTGGGCCTTGTACTCGATGGTGGCGCCGAAGTTGAGACCAGATGTCAACTCCATGCCTAGGAGCTCAAGTCGATCAGTTACAGGAACAGATGTACCCCGAAAAGTAGGAGTTTGGGCGAAACGACTCTTTTGGCAACATGGCAACATTTAGATCCACCGTATGATTTTCATCTCCAACCCACTGACTATACTAGAGGCAATGAGTTTTAGGCACATTAGCCTCTCACTAGCGGGGTGACCCAGTGGTAACGGATCTGTCTTACCATATAAGTCGTGGGTTAAAACTCTGGCAAGTAGGTATTTATTACATTACATTGCATATTACAAATGTAGTGCTGTTCCGCAAACAATGGGACACCTGATATCATGTTCTGTAAGCCCTGATGCTAAAGGAATTGATAGATGCTAGTCATATCGTGAAACTCGTAGCTAAGTTCACGGCCGAATCAATAGGGAATATGCATGTAATTTAAATTTGGTTCAAATATTTTTATTTAGAATCTTTATTGACCGGGTATTTGAACTAAACCATTATCTTATTAATTAATATATTTTCAAGTGCCTAAAATTATTAAATAAGTGCAAATTAAGCGAGGGAAATTCGAATTAGTAAAACGCAACGCCATTGGTTAAAAAGAAACGTGACGTACTATGTCAACAAGTTCGTATTGCTTACATTTGTATGGAATTGCAGGCTTTTGATTAGAAAACATAGTACTAACATGTGTGTTGTGAGTTCATTTATTATTTAAGTGTAATTTTAGCATCCTAGTGAGATTACATATCATTTAAGGCGAAAGCGTCAGGGTAGCCCGATAAATTCAAATTTTCTTAATTTTTTTTTGTAATTTACAAATCACTATTAGGTTGCACGTTGATCAAAATGTAATTCGCGGCCGTAACAAGTATGTATTTACATAATTATAATCATAAAAATCATCAATACAACTCTTTAAGACCAAGTAATCCTAATGAATGACTGATGATTGATTATAATTCTGTAAATACATATTTGTTACGGTCGCGAAACATACCTTATTCAACATACAACTTAATACTGACTTGCAAATTGCAAAAAACGTAAGAAAATTTGAATTTCGCGGGCTACCCTGACGCTTCCCCCTTAAGACAATAACTGAAAGTGGTTTTGTAAAAGAATAATTGGAAAATTGTAGTAAACAGTGGACTGGACTGTCACTAGACATAGTATTTGACGTCATCTACAGAGCACGCGAAAATGGCGGCGTTTAAACAGCTCAAAATTATTATCTATTCAATTTTTTTTTAAACTTAAATAAAGCATTTTTAAACAGTTTTTATATGTTTTACTATGTTATAATGGTGTAAACCGTGAATTAAAAATATAAAATTAATACATACATATATACATGTAGACTAAAACATACAATACATAACAAGACCCCTCCGTGCCTCGGAAAGCACGTTAAGCCGTTGGTCCTGGCTGTCATTCGTAGATCTTTGACAGTCGTTACGGGTTGTCAGAAGCACAAAAGTCTGACAACCAGTCTTACCAAGGGGTATCGTATTACCCAGTAACTGGGTTGTGGAGGTCATATAGGTAGTCGCTCCACGTAAAATACTGGTTTTCAGCTGCATCCGGTTAGACAGGAAGCCGACCCCAACATTATTGGGATAAGGCTAGGCAGATGATGACCCTATGGTAGACTAAACTACTATCGAAACGCCAAGAAGAAGGTTGTATAATTACATACCTGCACATAGGGTAGTGTTGAAGGTAAGCTCGTGGAACTGAGACTTGCTGGCTCTGCAGTCATTGGTGCTGACTATAGGGATGCCCACCTTATGGGGCTCGCCTTGCCTGCCAATACCCCCCACGCCTTGGTCACCCCAGCCGGCCACCTGAAGACAGAATACATTATTATAATCGTTAGGACTGGATAGTAGTGTAGCAACACATTCTTCATCTGTTTGAATTGAGATGTTTTAGGGCTGATTTTTAACAGTCAGATAACTCTTACCTGATGAAAAAATAATGCGATTTGACATCTTTTTGTATAGAAAACGTGTCGAACTGTCATATTTATTCTTCAAATCAAAGTTATCTAAAGTCAGCCATTAATTGGTAAATTAAATCAATTAGAACTTGGAATAGTATTTAAATTAGCTAAACTTCGAAATAATCAAACAAAGGATATTTGATATCCTTTGTTTGATTATTTTGAAGTTTACGTAAGAAAAATTTTAAAGATTCATCCGGCAAAAAATTAGTAAGAGCTGGCAGAAATACTATCAAATGAGGAGTTTCTATGCACCGTAGGACCGGCTAATGCAATTCCATTCGAGGAAGTCAAAGCAGATTAAAGTCAAGGGCAACGAATACAAAGGGGCAGTAAAACTAGCCCTATTATTTGGATTTGAGTGCTGGCCGATGAGGAAGACGGATGAACAGAAAAGTCACACCACAGAAATGAAGATGCTATGCTGGTTTGGTGGAGTTTCGAAAATGGATAAAATAAGACACGAATATATTCGTGTTACTTTTAAAGTCGCTAAGATACACGAGAAACTTAGTGAAAACCGCATGTGCTAGTACGGACATGTTCTGAGGCGATATGATGACCATATGACTGAAAGAGTCATGCATATTGAAGACGAAAAAAGAGGCCGTGGACGACACGCACTTGGCTACGAACAATAAAAAAATTACATGATAGCGAGTAACACAACAAAAGAGATAACTCACAACCGTACGGTGTGACGCAGAAGTACTAGGAGGGCTGACCCCAAAATTGGGATAATATCCAGGAGAAAGAAGAAGACTTACAACTCCTTTTTTTCCCACGACAACCGAGAGGTCGGTGTTGCCTGACCACAGACACGCTGGACGGATGTAATTGTTGAACTTGACGCGTTTGTCCAGGGTGAGCATCAGGATGTCATCTGAAACAAGCAAATTAGTCTGTTCAGCCAGGATAACATGGGCAGTGATACAAAATCTTGTTTTGCATTATCTTGCGTCGAAACGAGACATAACTACACACACACGTGCTTTCCGCAAACAAAACACACTCTGGGCTGTTCTGTAGCTATCATGAGTGAAGAAGACGAAGTGGTTATAAAATTAATGTTATTGCCTCACTGCGTTCTCGTCAAACAGAGAAGTCAATTATTTAGTCAGTTGGGAATTTATTTTATTTTTATTTTATTTTATTTTATTGTGTTTGGGTGGCTTACAGCTAACAATACAAAAATTTGTAGTGAGGCAATCAACGAAAAGCCATTTACAAGCCTCCACAATTTACTAGTTCTATACTCTGATGATGGTGATGATGATGAGCAATGCTGTGAGAGCCATCGATATACTCACTTTGAAGCGTGGCAGGATTATATGCATCATGTAAAGTGGCAGCCTGAAGAGTCCTGGTGACGGTGATATCGTCACTCCAGTCATTCAGGTTGTGTACCCCAACTTTGACCACAATGTCTTTTCTAGAAGTCAAGGAGCCTCGAAGCCCTATGCAATGAGCAGCTGCAAATAAAGCAGAAAGTTGTATAGAAATTTATTTTGGAATTTGGCTGAGAATCAGCATTCTTTCAAGGTCAAAACTTCGTGATTCCTTCCCGGTTAAATTATAAGGAAGCAATGAAAATGTTAGGGCACTGCCTCTTTTGTCATCAGCTAAGACCTGTAGGATACCCTTCAGCTGAATTGAGGTAGTGCTTAATAGAGAAGCAAGAAAAGATATACCCCAAATGTATTGGGGTAAGAGCGAGGGTTGATGATAGAGTCGCAGGAACAGTAAGTTATGAAGACTACTCACCGGTAACAATATGACGATCAGACACGAGCGTCCCTCCGCAGACAAATCGAAGAGAACCCTGTTCAAACTTGTAGATAGCGACAAGCCAGGGTAACTCTCCCCTTTCGTAAGCATTGCCATTGTAGATCAGGGGAAACCTATTATTGCCGCCCGAGACTGTGCCGCATTCAATCGTTTCGTCTGCAGTTTTTGAGTAACGGTCTGGACTGGAAAGAGATGAGGACTTGTTATTATGTTATTGGTGTAGTTTCTTGTTATAAGCGTACATTACACGTAGTTGGTACTGTAGGATCTACAATTCTACACATCTATAGTGTACTTGTAACAGTGCCTGAATGTGAAGAGAAAACCCAAATCGAATACAATTTATATGTGTAATGAAATGGTTCCAGAATGAATCAAATCGGAAGATTCGTGATTCCCCAAATCCCTCTATTTTACGATCTCATGATTTTCTGTAGGAAAGAAAATGCTCACATGAACTGAGAGACATTTGTTAAAAAAAAAGTTACCTAAAGCTTTGCCAGTACATGTTATGACAGCTTTCTATAAAAACATGATGTTTTAATGTCAAATATAGTCCTTACTTACCTAGCGGTATCCGCAGTCGGCGTGTCAGGCGGGTGGTTGAAATGATTTCGATTAGGCCTAGTCACTGGAGCAGGCTCATACACGGGTCTGTTGGTCAGAGGTTCTGTATAGACCGAAGTCATAGGTCTCACTGGTCTCACAGATACGGGTCTTTGACCAGTGACCCGGAAAGCAGGTTCGTCGGTTGGTCTGGACTGGGATATTTGCTGCGTCGGTGGTTGATACTGCTGTGTCGCTTGCGGGAAAGGCTTAGTGTTGTTCACTACGTAGTTCGGTGAGTTGCCTGATAATTAATTTAATTGCTTAGCGTGACAAACCTCGATAATTTTAACAGAGCCTATATGAATGACGATATTAGGATTATGAGGGTGCATTCTAAAAGTTGTTAACTTCGCAAATTGCTGTCGTTTCATTGTTTTGATATATTTATCAATATTAGGAAATGAAATGAAATATCGCTCTGTAGTGTACTAAAATATTGATTATCAATTGCAATAATTAATGTCGTAACGATGGTTTTAGGTGTAAATAATGTTTTTTTTTACTACGAAGGTCCACCCTGTATATCATATTATCATGATTGACTGCTTAGCTCCATAAAAGTATAGCGTGATGATAATCTGCTACTACTTGTAATATTCTAACCTCTTGGCTCGTCTTTTTTACAATTTGCGATAAATTATAGAAGAATACGAACATAATGTAATATTGCTCACCCCCATAGGAAATAGCGTGATAATGTATACTCTACAGACTGACCAGACTTTTAGGGAATATTTATGTATACATTTGTACTGAATCTATCCGGTAGTATTTGCGTGATGCTTGAACGTACATTCAGACAAACGGACAAAAATTCAATTTTTTGGCTTATAAATCGTTCCCAGATGTAGCAATTACACTCGAGAGCAATGAATTAGGGTCACATAAAGATACCTTAAAATCCCGGAAACTAAGAATGCCAGCTTAATTAAATAAATTGTGTTTAATAGACAATCAGATGTTCATTAAACGAAAATAATAAAATGTATATCACTTTGTATTATATTCATAAAAAATTACATAAACAAAAATATAACCAACCTCATCTTATAACAAAAATAGAGATGTATATTTTTTTTAACACTTAAAATTTTTCTTGAGTTTTAGTACTTCGTACCCCCACGTGCTGTCACCACTGCGGTTATGCGGTTTGGCATGCTGTACAACAAGTTTCTTATACAATGTTGGGGAATATTCTCCCATTGCTCTACGAGCACAACTTTGAGCTCTTGAACCTTGATCGGGGAAGGGTTTCGATTCTCACACATCGTCCGAGCTCGTTCCAAGCACGCTCGATTTGTTTGAGGTCCGGGCTGTGTATGGAGTACAGTTAATGTTCATCTCTTGAACACAATTTTACTGACATTAGGGAGAGTTAACCGCCACCCCAAATCAATCAGACTAATCCTTGAACACACCCAAATCACGTTTCAGCTCATCAATCGCATCGGAAATGTTATCAACACTTTCCTGGCTGTAAAGCTGCAAATCGTCGGCATAAAGATGATACGCAGTCCGAAGCACGGTGGTAATTAGATGAATAAAAATAGAGAACATAACAGTAGATAACGTACCGCCTTGAGGGACGCCAGCTGCAAGAATATTGAACATCAGAAACGCTGTTTACATACCTTTTTTATGATAGAATAGAAATAAAAGCAAAAAAAGATGCAGAAAATTCATAGTACCATTTACAAAAGTCCCATTTTTTATTTTGTCATTTTTGATAGCATAACTTTACTTTCATTTAAGGAACATTTAAACACAATTTATTTTATTAAGCTAGCATTCTTAGTTTCCGAGACTTTCAAGTATCCTTATGTGACCCTAGTTCATTGCTCTCAAGTGTACTCTTTTTCAAAAATATTCAATGTACAGTTTTGACTCCACTATGATTTTATTATATGGTTATGTATAATAGGTTGGGGAAAAAGTTTCTTCGCATTTTTTAAGAAAATTCAAAACATTTTTTAATATAGTTTATTTACATTTAACTAAAGTATGTAGGTACCATTTTGTTCGATAACCCTTTGCCATCTTGTAGGTAGGGACATGATCCCATTGCTATAGAAATTTTGGGACTTCTGGTCAAAATACCGCGACAAGTGGTTTTGGCAGTCCTCTCGTGATGTTAACCTGACACTGCCTAAAGAATTCTGAAGAGACCGAAACAGGTGGAAATCTGAAGGTGTAAGGTCAGGACTATACGGCGGATGCATTAACACCTCCCAGCCAAACTCTCTTAATTTTTGCTGAGTGGCTAAAGATGTGTGAGGTTATCATGATGAAAAACCACACCCCTTCTGTTGATTAATTCCAGCCGCTTTCTCTCAACTTCTTGCTTTAATCTCATCAGTTGTTCGCAGTAGAGTTCAGAATCGATGGTCCTGCCTGGTGGTAACAGCTCATAATGAATAATGCCCTTCCAATCCCACCACACACACAGCATCACCTTGTTGCGAGTTAACCCGGGTTTTGCCACAGTCTGTGAAGCCTGACCGGCCTTTGACCACGACCTTTTTCGCACGTTCTTGTCATACGTGATCCACTTTTCATCATCAGTTATCAGCTTCTTCAAAAAAGGTTCGGTTTCATTACGTCGTAATAAAGAATCACAAATGAGTACACGGTTCATTAGGTTTCTTTCAGTGAGCTCGTGAGGTACCCAAATGTCGAGCTTTTTTGTGTACCCAGTTTTTTTCAAATGCGCCAAAACTGTTTTGTGGTCAATTTCCAGTTCTTCAGCTACGTCGTAACTACTGATATCTTGCTCCACTTTTTCAAAAATGGCATCCATTTCATCCGTAATAGGGCGACCAGAGCGACGTGCATCTTTGACATCAAAATTTCCGGATTGAAAACGCTTAAATTTGTGCTACTCTCACAGACACTACACTACACTAGGTCCATAAACATCGCAATTTTTTTTCGCGGCTTGCGTTGCATTTTTACCTTTTTTGTAGTAAAATTTTAAAATGTATCGAATTTCTTCATTAGATTCACTCATCTTGAAAATCACACATTTTCCTAATTTGAATTTGGAATTATGTTCTTTAAAATTTAAACTTTCAATGATACCAAAACCAGCCAGATACAAATAGTATAGCCAAAGAGATTTTATTACAAGTTCATACATACTATAATGCGAAAAGACTTTTTCCCCAACCTAATAGATTAACAGATTAATTTATAAATGTGGTCGAAGCAAAAGGTATGTAAGGATCGCAGCAGTGCCTAATGTCATGGGATAAGGCGTGAGTTTATGAATGTTTTATTTCACTCTTATTATAAAAATATATGTTTCTGAATGTTGCAGAATTATGCTGAGGTATAGGGGCTTCTTTTGGCCGACTGTGGCGAAGCTCAAAAGGAGAGTCATGATTTTTTTTTTCTATCTTTGTAGTGTCTTACCAGTATTCCAAGTAGGCTCAATATTGTTAAATGTATAAATTAGTGCAGTAGCGTCATCCTCTCCGAAGTTGATATGGTTCACTGTTGTCGGTCGTATTGGCTCTTGTGGTCGCGGCTGTGGTTGGTGTTGAAAGTTGTTGTAAACTGGAGTCGCGCCCGCGCCACCTAGTGCAGTGTGCAGCAGGCTTAGTGTCGTGATGTATACGTTGGGCCTGGCCAGGTCTGGAAAAAATGTGTTTATTGATAACCTATGATATTATGTTCATTGGGTTGGGTATCATAAGTTATGGGCCTCCAGTTTTTGTTACGACTACATGTACGGCTATATGTAAGTGGGCACGCCCTTTATTACTGGAGGCTTTTATTTAGGTATAAAGTTCTGCTTACGTTTTTAGTTCTGTATTTTGTTTCTGCTTGAGTATAGTTTTCGATTATTTTTTTTTGTATATTGGCGTGTGCTAGCTTACTTATAGCAAATAATTTAATTTAATGTTTTGTATTGCGTAATGTACCTAAATTATTATGCGCAGTGTTATATAGAATCTTTTTTTTTTTAACTGAACAGACAGCTGTGCTGCTGGGGAGTTTGTTGCGCCACTTCTTCTCCCCAGCTAAAGCACTAGGAAGTGGTGAAGGGCGGGCGTTTTGGGGGACTGTCTTTATGTAATTTTGACGTTCAAAAAGTGCTGATTCTCAGCCTAGTTTGAATAAATGACTTTTGATTTTGATTTTGATTTTGTATGCAATATCTTGGTTGGACTACAGTGAGAACCAGCTTTTCCTGCGTCTTTGTCCGCTTATCATAATAAAACGTAGATATATTTCAGTAAAAGAAAATAGAAAGTAAAGTGTAACGTAGAAGATACAAAGTACTTAAAATCTTAAATGCCTTCATTCATCATTATTAATAGGGATGGTGACTAAAAATCTTTGTTTTGTCCGTCCTCTAGATTATTAAAAAATATTGGACACGTATTTTTCATTTTTTACGTAGGTAATCAAAAGATTACTGCGATACATTGAGTTAAAATGTGGCCTGACGTCACACCTACCCAGATTTTGTACGTAGTTGTGACGTAGCGAGTGCCCACTCCCCAACTTTAACGAGTTTTATCTAAGTAAGTTTTTATTAATATGATAAAGAAAAAAATACGTATTTAATATTTTTTTATTATCTGACTGAATGACGGACTAAATAGAATTTCTTTTTTTTTTAGCCAGGCATCATCTCCATTCACTGACAGACAATGCACAACCTAAACCAAAAAATATATATAAAATATTCAAATATTCAAGGTCTAGAAAAATTAAATATTGCACAAGAGTTCCTTTTGTAACGAAAGTGAGCACTAAAGCTAGGGCTTCCTAAGCTTAAACCCAGATGTCATCATTTTCCTGACGGCCGTCATTCCGGCCGCTTTGTGGCGGCCACCGCTGTTGTAGGAAACCATAGCTTAGGGGTATTTTCCAGGAAAATACCACTAAGGGGATGAGAAGGTGGTTCGTTTGTATGAAAAATCTTATTCTTTGGTTTATAAACTTGACACTTGGTACGGATAAGTACTTAAATATGCAATAAGGTTTGAAAGTTTTCAGTTTTTTTTTTTTGAACTACCCCCATTTTTAATGAGACTTTGTTTTAAGACCCCTTGTCTTAACACGAGGTCTCATTTATTTGATACTTGGTACTGATGATCTTGACAAAAAATTAAGATTTCGTGTTTTTGGATTTCTCGAAAATCAACCCTTATCTAGGTGAAAAGAGGGTAATCATACTTTTAGAGGAGGATTTTCCTGCTTCGCCTAATCAGCCTATGATGTTCTCACAAGCCTCCTCTCTTCGAGAGGGAGTGGGCTGTAATCTACCACGCAGGCCCCGTACGGATTGGTAGATGTCACTTGTATTCGAATTGTACATTCTAGATTCTAGGTCATGCCGGTTTCCTCACGATGTTTTCCTTCACCATTTTGAGTTCAGTGGTGATGAAATTATTTACACAAAGTTAAGCGCCTGCCTGGGTACGAACCCTACTCGTAAGTCGGGGCTGTTACCACAGGGCCATCACTGCTTTTCCTGCTTGCTTCGATTAAATCCAAAATTGGAATAAATAATGTAAGGATAGTAGCTGGTGACGTTCTGTAGTTTCTGCCTACCGTCACGGGAAGAAAGCGTGACTTTATATATGTATGTACAGACGCCAGCAGGTCAACCTACCCGAAACTGTCAGATTTTCCCAATCAATCTTGAACCTAATATCTTAGCAATAAAGTCGAAAATCTATTAAAGAAATCTGACAGATTGTAGTAGCTTGATGTGCTGGCGTCTGTACGATATAAATAATCTTAGGGTCAACCTATAGAAAGTCACAAAACGATTTTTTTAAACTCAACCCCTGTTGTAGTGAAAAAGAGGAATACAGGTTGTATTAAAAATCTCATTCCTTCGGATCAGAAATTTGAAACTTGACACAAATAATGACATGACAAAGTAATGATTAATTTTCCAAAACTATCCTTTAGGGGGAGGAAGGGTGTTCTGTTCGATGGGAGAAGTCCGAAATTGACGCGGAGAAAGTCGCGGGTGAAGAGCTAGGCTGCTAGACTTCCGTATAATAGGGAAATGAGCACTAAAAAGGATTTTTAAAAAGGAGATGTTACATTTTTGGCTAGCACTTGTACATTATATCAAAAAATGGGGAAAACTACCCAAAATTTAGGAGAAATACTAATCCGTGAATTTGAGAATATTAATTTGTGTACAAACAAATTAAAGTTTGTCATTGATTGCCATTGTTATCGTTATGGACACTATGGCGGCGTCCTGACAACAATTGAAAATAATCTGAATGAATAATTGTGAAACCGTACATATAAAAATATTAAATATAATTATGCTAGTAAAAAGGTAATGTGTTTTAAGTCACGGTATTATTCGACATTGATTATTGGTTCTAAATCGTGTTACTGAACACTTCGTTAAGGAAGAATTTAGCGAATTGCTGGGGGAGGGTTTATCTGAGGACCTCAAAAACCAAGCATAAGAAAGGAATTCGCTTAAATAGATGATTTTCGAATCAAAAGCTATCAAAAGTTTAAATTCCGTTTAAGAATCAATCAGAAACCGGGCATTATCTCTGTATGCCCTAATAATTAAAATATAATAAAACTTTGCTTAGTTATAATTACCTCCAGGCCCATAGCAGATGGTGTCACCATTTACAGTCAGCGCAGTGAGTTTCGGCAGCGGTGACGTCACGGGGAAATGCACTAGGTAGTTGACAGCTTGCCCCTGGTTATACCTCCACAAGAGGGTGTCGTTGTTAACTGCGTCTAAGCGGCCCACATCATTCTAGAAATTAAAAAGGAAATGACATTTTAAACTAAGAACGTGACAAGAATACATTTTAAAACATTGCAGTAATGAACAAGCGACTGTGACTCAAAAAGTCTTTTCACATTACTAACGCTACGAGTACAGTTGCAAGATGGGAACGGTCAAGATAACAACGCTGATCACATTGACTTTGTTGCCGGCTTACGCTGAAAACCTGTACCTACCTAATATAAAAGAGTTTGTTTTGTAGTTTTTTTTTTATTAATAAGTATTTATTTACTTTTTATTTATATATTTTTTGGATTGTAACTAATTCGATAAAACCACTAACCTATGACGAAACGGAGGCGCTGCTTGAATAAAATATAACCTTACTCCTTAATGCTTGCACCATTCATATCTAACCTCACGCATACACTCTGATTCATTCACATTTACATCACACACCCTCGCAGTTATACTCATACTCACACACTCTCACTCACACCATTCGCATGCCTGAAAATGGGCTGCGTTTTTAGTTTTGTTTTTTTTTTTTTTATATTTAGTTTTGATTCTCATTTTTCATTATATTGAGTACTTATTATTTCAAATGTATAGAATCAAAAATAAAACAAGTAAATTGTACTTATTGATATTGGAAGAACGGAGTCTCATAACACAGGCTTACTTGCTTAAAAGGAGGCTCCAATCACTAGTTGTTAGGAGATTTACTTTCATATTTTTATTTCATATTTTAAATGTGACAGTTTGTATACTTGGATCTTTAGATGTTTGGATGTTTCTTACTCAATCACGCAAAAACGGCAGAACGAATTTGGATGAAATTGGGCACAAATATAGTTGTAACCTGGATTAACACATAGGATACTAAGGGTAATTTTTATCCCAGTAGTACGTTCCCTTGGGACAATTTCTGACATCAATGCGGGCGAAGCCGCGGCTAAAAGCTGAAGCTTTTGTGATCGTGTTCAAAAAAGATGTAACTATAACTGGTAAATAAATTTAATGCCCAGTCATAAAGTGACCTACTGACTGAGGGACCTAAGCTCTGTTTTCATAGTTCAAGTGTTTTTGTTCTTATTCCAATAAACACATTTTTCTTTCTTTCTCTCTCTACACCATCTCTCAATTCAGCTTTTTGCTGTTCATTGCTGTCATAGCCTCTTCCAAGAACGGCCGCAATACCGAACTCTTTGGTTATATTTCTGGCTATTAAATGTGAACTTCTAAAATATTCAAATATTTAGACCACAGCCATAAATGATTGTGGCTATTCCTAGTAGGATAGATAGCAGTTTGCTACAAGAACATGTCTAGATACCATCTGTGTCTCGAGTTTCGACTTCAGATGACTAGTAAAACTCGAAAAATCGATTAGATATAAGAACCGGCAAAATTACTTTATTTTATTATTTAAACTGGTATTTTAATGTCTGCAGCTGTTTGACATATTTGAATGTTAAAATATATTCTTTAGACACAAGCCATGTAATAAAATAATTGCAGGGTGTCAAGAAGCGTGTGTGTTCGAAACTATAGTTACAATACTTACCTTTCCTAAGTTTGATGACCTTTTATTTGTAGATACAAAAAACACCCGATGTCTGAAATACAATACAAATAAGTTTAGTAGGCGCAGTTCAGGTCCTCGCCGTTTGTTTTCGTGAAAACATATTATTATTGAAATTTTACTTCGGTTTCCGATACTGCCGTAGCCATTGTATTTACTCGACACTAGACTTAGTAGGCTCATTGCATTCCTTATAAAGTAAGCTTTCACCGATTATAATATTTTTCATTTCTGAGCAGATTTACGGACGATATGAGACGACATTTGACATTATTTTGCTATTGTCAAGTTCATATACTTTTTTTACCCTACTCTATTCTGATAAATAGTTTATCGCAAATAAACGTATTTCCTTTCTTTCTTTCACAAATATTTCTGTTGTTTCTCTTTAGGTCCTCGTAGTGCTTTGTCATCTCTTGACAAAGACACCAGAATAACTGATCTAGCTAAAGACATTTTTGCGCTATACGGATTGATATTTCGACACATAGTGAAAAGTAGAGGGTCGTGCGCATGCGTGAGCATTCGCAGTGTGACGTCATAGGAAAATTATATCCAGCATTAAAATTGTTACCTATAAATATGACCTATCTTTTGAATGCTCAAAAATTACTCTGGCATTTAAATTCTCGTAGTTATTAATGGTTGAAATCTTACATGTTTTTATCGGTCAGAAATATACAACTTACCCAGTACAAT
The DNA here is from genome assembly GCA_948252095.1 of Dicycla oo. Classification (NCBI taxonomy): domain Eukaryota; kingdom Metazoa; phylum Arthropoda; class Insecta; order Lepidoptera; family Noctuidae; genus Dicycla; species Dicycla oo. Next base: position 8,194,466 of record OX411729.1, read on the forward strand.
GAGCGAAAAGACGTTTTCACGTCAAAAATCATGTGACTAACTTGAGTTTGTAAGCTAATTTTTGTATTGTAATCAACACAAAAGGACTAAAACTTTTCGACGTGCAGTAAACTTCAGCAATTCAGATTTTCTACTTTAGATTTGTGGCTATATTTTTAAGAGGAGAAATAAATTACCTTATTAAAATTGACGTGGCTGCATTGGTCTGAACAGTGACTTTTAATATATAAATACACCGTGTATTATTAATATAGTAATACAAGATATGCATTATTGATAATGTGGCGGCATCTAAGTCGCCTCATGCGAACTACGCATCACATATCTCTATAATAACATCCGCTTATTCGTGCACAGAATTCATTAATAAAAACAAAAATTATCATAGAATAATTATGGAATAAGCAATTTCTCTTGGAATGAATATTTTTTAATTGTAAGAATGTGACATTTATTACCTATGTTTTGAAAGTCCTTATTATCTCGGCAGTAAGCGACTTAATAAAAATCAAAACCGGACTAAAACTGTGCTATACCTACCTACTGCTAAAGAATGTTGTCAACAATAAAAACTTGATACGCCAGTTAGCACTCAAAATGTTACCAACTATAAATTATTTCGGAAAAAAAAAACTTAAATTTATTTGGTTTACATATGAAAACCAAGGGGTATCGTGTTACCTACTCATACCTAGTACCTAACTAGGTTTTGGAGGAGTCGCTTCAGTTAAAAAAACCGGCCAAGTGCGTGAATGAATTTATCCCAAGAACAAACTTAACATTGTATTTGAAAAACATGTTCTCCCATACATTCCAACTGCAAATTTAAGTTTGTACGCACAATATTGAGAGTTTAGCTTGTTTTTTTTTAAGACCATCGACCTCTCATAAGATTTCTTGTAATGTAGAACTATTTTCTGTATATTTTTTCAAAATTTTAGGCTTAGCAGTTTCGCAGATAGGCGGGGGAATATTAAATTTTCGTCTATTTTCTTAAATAACTTTAAAACAATTTATTTTAAAATGATGAAATAAAAAATGTTTGAGACCCTCACAGTTAGCTCTTTCATTTGATTATGTCACACGGTACAGTTTGCAAAACGTTTTTTTTAATTTTCTTATTTGCCCCCCATATTCAAAATTCTTTACGTTACACGTCCGTGTTTGTGTCGCAGAAATTCATACGTTTACCAAATTTCAATTTAAACGGTCTATTAGATTCGGAGCAAATTCGCTGTGACAGACAGACGGACAGACAGACCGACAGACAGACAGACAGACAGACACGAGTGATCCTATAAGGGCTCCGTTTTTCCTTTTGAGATACGGAACCCTAAAAATCTATATGCAGCTGCATCTTTGATAGAAGCTAGTTATTTGAAGTAAAACAAAGTTATTTAAAGTAAAAATTTCGACTGTCTCTAACGTAAATTCCTCAAGTTCGATAAAAATAAAATTGTCTCTGAAGAAGAATGGAAGGAATCTGAGGAAGATGATTATTTAACGTCTGAAAGAACAATGAAGGTTGAAAAAAAAATGTGAAAAAGCCCCATAACATTACCAAGAAATTTAAAAAATAATTATAACTCGAAAACTTTTAAGAATCACGGGTCATAGATGGGGTAATTTCGGATATCCTCGGGCATGAGGAATCTTATTCTTTTAATGACGTCACTGTTTAGACCACCTGTATACTCGTAGATTAGTCTATAGAAAACCATAGTTATTCATGGGGAATGCCGATAGAAGTTAAAACTTGACAGCGCAATACGTCACTAGCATGTAACGTGACGCGTGATGCGAATTCTGTACTATTTTCCCCTACCAAACATCACATCAGCACGTCGCGTGACGTTTGACGTGTGACGCGAGAACATAAGAATTTCCCCTACTAAAACAAAAATCACTCAAAGCGCTTAAAGTTTTTACTTAAAAAAATCGCAAAATCAAACGTCACGCTCAATAATTTACATTGGGAGAATGCCTATTTTAGCTTCTTACACAGATATTTCTCTTAGCGTGTTTCCTACTACCTGTTTCGTATTCAAATTCTTTTAATTACCATTAATTACCATTACCTACCAGCCTATAATTGTCCCAGGGGGAAATTTCATGCGTACAGAGTTCTCCCTACTCTAGTCTCTTGGACCCTAAATTCAGTTGGTGTTTTGGCATACTGTAAATGGCGCTTGTCTTTGGTAATTTTGAAAAATTGATGCCGAGAAACAGAACCGTGAACAGGAACATATTCTTCATTCATTTCTATTGTTTTATTTCATTTTTAACGACTTCAAAAAAAGGAGTTATCAATTCGATACGTATGTATGGAATATTATTGGATCTGCGAGATATTCACATATGATGATCTATTAGGGCTTCCAAGCAAATATACAACATTTTATAGATGTATGTTTGTATGTTTGTATATTTGTATGTATGTATGTTTATCCACGCATATCTCCGAAACTATTAATCGGATCGTGACCATTCTTTTTGTTGGCTTACATTTACTCCAACTTAGGGCACAGTGAATGTTTCATCAAAATCGGTTTAGTAGTTTTCAAGATAATGGAAGATGACCAGGTAAGTGCTTATTGGTCCTCAGTAATGGAAATACTTAGGATGACCTAGCTTTCAACATTTATCTAATTGAGCACGGATGCTACTACATGATACTTTTTGAAGGTCTGATGATGACCAGGTAAATGCTTATTGGTCCTTAGTAATGGAAATAGTTAGGATGACCTAGCTTTCAACATTTATCTAATTGAGCACGGATGCTACTACATGATACTTTCTGAAGGTCTGATGATGACCAGGTAAGTGCTTATCGGTTCGCAATAAAGGAAATAATTAGGATGACCTAGCTTTCAACATTTATCTAATTGAGCACTGGTGCTACTACATGATTCTTTCTGAAGGTCTGATGATGACCAGGTAAGTGCTTATTGGTCCTCAGTAAAGAGAATAGTTAGGATGACCTGGCTTTCAACATTTATCTAACTGAGCACGGATGCTACTACATGATACTTTCTGAAGGTCTGATGATGACCAGGTAAGTGCTTATTGGTTCACTTGCAATAGTTAGGATGACCTAGCTTTCAACGTGTAAGTGTGACGGCCTGGCTTATTGATACGAGCTACGGGTGTGATGTCAAAGAAAAAACATCTCAAAACCTTGGTCAAATTCTAGTGCAATATTTATAACAAAACTATTAACTACATATTACAATCAAATATTCCAGTTTTTACTAAAAACTAAAAATTAAGAAAAAAAATAATTAAAAAAAATTAAATCGACTTCAAAAAGAAACGAACTCAAAATTATGAAATAACTTTAATTTTGGAAGTCTGTGGTAAAAAAATTAAAAAACACATCCCAAGACACCGACTTCCGAAATTAAAGTTATTTCATAATTTTGAGTTCCTTTCTTTTTGAAGTCGATTTAATTTTTTTAAATTATTTTTATTTGACTTGTAAAAAATTGTCAACATATGTCATATGTCCCACGATTCTTGAAAGTTTTCGAGTTATAACGATTTTTTAAATTTCTTGAGTACGAGGCTTTTGCCTGTTTTGCATGTGTGTACAGACGCCAACACAGCAAGCTACTACAATCTGTCAAATTTCTTTAATAGATTTTCAACTTTATCGTACTAACTTTATATCAGTTTCTCAGCACTCGTAGCAATCAGCTTAGACCTCCGTAATCACTCCTGTTTAATTTACAAGTTACCTGCGTAGCCAATCGTAGCCGTGGTCTACGCAGGACATTGCGTCAGTCGGTGACCTGCATAACCCGACCCCTCTTCCCCTTTCCAGTTTGTAGCAGGGGTCTGGTGATGCAGAGCACGACCGTCCGAACATCTCTACTAAGGTCTACTTGCACCACAAACCACATAATACATTTAGCGCGAAACATATTTAAAACATCATTCAATCAATCAATCTGCCTAGCCTTTTCCCAAGTATGTTGGGGTCGGCTTCCAGTCTAACCGGATGCAGCTGAATACCAGTATTTCACATGGAGCGACTGCCTATCTGACCTCCACAACCCAGTTACTGGGTAATACGATACCCCTTGGCAAGACTGGTTGTCAGACTTTCGGGCTTCTGACGACCCGTAACGACTGTCAAAGATCCACGACTGACAGCCGGGAGCAACGGCTTAACATGCTTTCCGAGGCACGGAGGAGTCTCGGTATGTAAAGATGGACCCATCTATGGACCAACCCCGGCAAGCGTAGCTTAACCTGATGAATCGACCCGTGCGGCTGTTCCAATATTTAAAACATCATTTTGTCCCCGTTAACGTCAAACAAATGATAGAAATAGAGCGATATTTTAAATTCGTTTAGCGCTAATCTTATTTAGTGTGGTGCAAGTGGGCGAAAGTTTGTCTGAGGACATACTGGCAGATCTTAAGAGCCTGTTCCCACTTGTCTGGTGTCGGACTCGGGAAAATGTCGATTGCTCTAGTGGCAAAACATTTTTAACCGACTTCCAAAAGGAGGAGGTTCTCAATTCGTCTGTATGTTTTTTTTTTTTGTATGTTTGTTACGCGATTACTCAAAGACGGATGGACCGATTTAGAAATTTCTTTTTTTGTTTGATAGGGTATACTTCCGAGATGGTCCCATATAAATTTTATTAACTTTGCTTGGGGAGATTTTTAGTTAGCTTCAATAATGCGTATATTTCCCACTTATTTTATGTGGATGATGTGATGGTGTTTTAATAACTTCCTATCACTGTTATTTACATGGCTATATCTACAATTATAGTGCTCAATTATGTATTCGAATTAGTGTGGGGTAGGTTCCACAACTAAAAAGTGAAAAATAAAAACTTTTTAGCAAAAAATAAAACCGACTTCCAAAACAAAACACTACAAAGTGAAAAATAACTTTAATTTCGGAAGTCGGTGGCAAAAAACGAAAATACAAAACATATATATTTAATATAGGTATAAAGTTCTGCTTACGTTTTTAGTTTGTATTTTGATTCTGCTTGAGTATAGTTTTCGAATTTTCGATTTTTTTTTCTTCTTTTTTAAGTATATTGGCGTGTGCTAGCTGACTTATAGCAAATAATTAAATTAAATTTAATGTTTGTGTTGCGTAATGTACTTGCATGTATTTTGCACAGTGTTGTATAGAATATTATATATATTTTATTTTTTTTATTTAACTGAACAGACAGCTGTGCTGCTGAGGAGTTTGTTGCGCCACTTCTTCTCCTCAGCTAAAGCACTAGGAAGTGGTGAAGGGCGGGCGTTTTGGGGGACTGTCTTATGTAATTTTGACGTTCGAAAAGTGCTGATTCTCAGCCTAGTTTGAATAAATGACTTTTGATTTTGATTTTGATTTCAAGACACCGACTACCGAAATTAAAGTTATTTTTCACTTTGTAGTGTTTTGTTTTGGAAGTCGGTTTTATTTTTTGCTAAAAAGTTTTAATTTTTGTAAGACGCTGTTCACGTTTCTCTGACACTGTTATTTTATCGGCTCCAAAAAGTATTGTCGGGTGTTATGCCAGCGCAGAACGCCCGATTATTAAACGTGTGGGATCTTGCTTGCGTACCAGTTTATACGACGCTGTTCACAGTTGCCGACTGTCGAGACCGGCAACCCTTTCCCGATTAATCTACCCAAACTGGCTGGATCAAGTTTCGATCAGGCCCGACATCTGACGAAACGTGTGAATGGAGACAGCGACATCCGATAAAAAAACGCGTCCCGACACTCAACACGTGGGCACTGGCTATCTATCTCTCTTTTAGTACCTATCAAGTTATGTAGTGTCTATGTAGTTTTATGTGTTGTGGGAAAATACAATGCTATGCTGTCCGTGCTGGTAATCACGTTGCGTGCTTTTTCCTGTACCTATCTATTATAAATTGTACGTAATCCAGAAAAATAATTACCTAAGGTATCACCAAAATTACGAAAATACATTTTTATATAATTACTGAACACCACTATATTTTTTTTCCAGACAAAGGAGTTGCTATGACTGTCAAACTTTTTAATTAAAGGAATCTGTAACAGGTCACGAATTTAACTTTTTATTTATCTGTCTGATAAAAATAAAAGTGTAGATTAAGTACATACTTACATTTTTAATTAGTTGAGCTGCAACCGTGAAGTTAATTCTTAGTACTAAGGAAGACACTGGCGCCACTGGCCGCAAAGTGATTTTACCGTACACATGCTCCCCATCACTTTCAAAGTCAAAAATACCAGGGCAAGGAGTAGTCGAGTACTGGCCACACACAAATTGTAAACTAAAAACTAAAACACACAAAGACATCGACTTCATATCCATATTTTTAAATTGCGAGTTAACGTTCTCATTTTTCGATTTAAATGTTTGTTCTTAGAGACGTGTTTCCATGCCTCCGATTAGCGAAGGACTGGCTTTATTATCAAGATGGATGATCCATAAGTACAAAACAGATATTTCGCATAGTTCTTGTGGTCCGTCGACTTTTGAACTTTTATTTTATTGTGGCATGTCGAGGACAGCTTGTGTTTGGTACTCGTGTTGGGTAGATACGATGTAAAAAGAAAAACTGGAGTTGGTAGTTAATACAAGATACTGACAAGGGGTATGTGGACCTCTGACAGTCATTACGGGTCGTCAGAAGCCCGAAAGTCGTGACAACCAGTCTTACCAAGGGATGTCGTATTACCAGTAACTGGGTTGTGGGGGAGTCGCTCCATGTAAAATACTGGTACCTATTCAGTTGCATTCGGTTAGGCTGGAAACCGACCCCATAATATTTAGCAAAAGACGTCGCATAACTCGTCAAAATGTAAGGAGCAGCTAATTTTTTTTTCGCGATTTCAGGTTTGGTCCCATAGTAAAAGTTTTTTGTTATCATGAGTACAATCATGTGTTTAAGTATCGGTCACTAATTACCAGTCACCCTGTATAGTAATATTGGCTGCGTTTGTTATAGACAGCTTGTGTTCTTGATTCTTTTCATTGTTATGATTATGAAGGATTTAGAACGTACCCTTGACTTCCCCTCTTCAACATGCACCTAACCTGCTTTTATATCACAGCTACTGAAAGAGGATAAGGCATCCGATTGCGATACTTTCATTTTGACTATGGCTGTAATCATTACCCAACGTCGTATCTGTCACAATTAAAGCAACACGGGCGTGTTGCTTTGTTACCAAAATAAAAGCTGGAAGCGCTCACAAAATAAAAATAAAAAAGCGCTTCCAGCTTTTATTTTGGTTTCTTACAAGCAATCAAACACACCATAATAAGTCATTTCATAAGACAGGTTTATTTCACCACTGATCATATATTGCGTGATTTAAATACAATATAAAATTACAAGAAACACGTAACGGATCATAACATTCATAAAGTTTATTGACATCTTTTAACTTATTTACAGATAAAACATTTACTCGACAAGGTCGTTTTGACAAGATGGCACAGTCATTCAACATTTTAATACGCTTTTATTAGCTTGGTTCTATGTATCTATGTAACGGAATCTTCGAACTTGATTTTCAACCAATCAGAACGTCGGATTGAATTGAACACCTTTGTAAACAATCTCAATGTCTCTATTCTGCACCCTTGCATGTATAACAGTAACAACTATCAGACCCAAAACATTGTTTTACGTCTGTGCTAATATATTTTTAATCCACGGCAAGAACTGCGCTGTGTCTGTGAATACAACATATTCGTTGAGATTGCAGGTGGCATCTCCGTTGTCAGCGCGTAGCGATACGGAGACGAGACCCCTAACCCTCCACTTGCCGTCTTGAAGCAGGTACATGCCGCCACCGGAGTCCCCTACGCATGGACCCGAGCCTTGTCGGTCACCTGTCAAAGGGAAATGATATCTTAGGCTTTTTGCTCTCCAAACAAGCAGAATACTACCACAGAGAAATTTCCACAATATAATGAAAGATAACGTTTATTGGTACAATTTAAAACACACAAGAAAAACAATTTAGATTATCAAAAAAACTTGCAAAGTGCGTGTCGGACCACGCACAGTGAAGGGTTCCGTAGTTGGATGAATTTATCCCAAGGACAAACTTAACATTGTAGTTGTTAAACATATTCTACCATACATTCCAACTGCAAATGTAAGTTTGTACGCACAACATTGACATATGATCATCATCCACAGTCCGACTTCACCCACTGCTAGACTTAGACCTCTCTTTTCTTGTGCCAGACTCTAAGCTCCTGTGCCAGACTCATCCAGGTTTAGCCCGCGATGGCAACTATGTCGTCCGCCTATCTTGCTGCCGGACGAACAACATCTCGTCTTCCAGTCCTTGGAAGCCACTCTGTCACAGTCTTACTACATCTATCATCACTGAGCCTTCCCAGGTGTCCTGCCCAACTCCATTTGAGTTCCATAACGCGCTTTCTGATATTGAAGACCTTCGTAAGTCTTCTGATCTCAACGTTGGAACTCTGTCTACCCTATCTTATCTCCGTGCAATTCTCAGCCTGTACACAGCGTCCTGCATGAGCGTCCACGTCTCAGCACAGTACGTCACGGTTGGCAGAGCTACTGCTTACAGAGGCGGGATTTCAGACGTGGTGGAATTTTACGATCTCGAAATAAAATCTAAAGGCCCACCCAAGCTGTATTCTTCTCGATGTATCTGTTTGTTGATGCTCTTTGCCAAAAGATAGACATACCGGTCAACCATCTCCAACATTTAATTTCCGACTTCAACAGAAGGATTGGAATTGCTGAAGATGTTTGCCATAATCTTCATCTTGGATGACCAAGATGAAGATTATGGCAAACATCTTCAGCAATTCCTAATGCCTATTTCAAGGTAGAACTTAGGCTGAATATGAATTCAGCCTAAGTTCTACCTTGAAATAGGCATCATAAAGGTTTTGAAGCGAAATCATCAAAAGGACATTGACCATCCATATATGGGAATTGGACCAAGTGCTGCCCTGACATGGGAGTGCTTCCTAATGGTTCTTGGCCATTCATACTTTAAAAAAAATTGGTCCCAGGGTTCAAAAGTTTTTAAGGTTTTTCTGGTAGTTTTATTTACTTATTTTATTAGATAATTAGATAAATATATATAAGATAGCGTCGTTGAGTTTGAAATCGTTGGTTTTATCTTGGCAAGTAGGTACTACAGCCTCAGATGGTCTGCAGGGGCTGATGATGGAGCCGGAAGGTCAAGGCCTCAACCAAACAATATAGCATTGACCATCCATGTATGAACCAATGTTTGAAAAACAAAAAATCTAATGTATCCAATGTATGTATGTGTCCAATGTATGTTGTATGTGTGTGGGCCATGTGCTGCTTAGAATGGACACAAATGCATTTTATTTCTTGAGCTTATTATATTAGTCCGTAAACCAAAGCTCTTCAAAATCTAGCTCCATTAATAAAACCTTGGGCTGAACTACTTGTGAAGATAAAGTCAACGAGTCCAAATACGATGGTGCTATCTTGTTTGGTTGAGGAGTTCCTATGGCCACTTTGCGGCTCCAGCATCAGACGCTAGATACAGCCTTAGGCTATACTATTTTTTTTTTATTTGAGATGGGTTTACTCTTGACTCTAGTCTAGGTCAGAGGTGAAAGAGACAAAGTCTACGTTGGAGTGAGATTACCCAGAAGAAGCCTGTTCACTCTCATCTTGAAGAGATTAGGGTTGTATGCGCTCGGAAACACAGACGCAGGTAGTGAGTTCCACTCTTTTGCTGTGCGCATTATAAAAGTCATTTGGAAGCGCTTAGTGCGAATTGGTGGAATAGCAACTAGGTAGGGATGGTAACTGGTAGTGCGTCTAGATGTCCGATGGCAGAAGGGGTCCGGCGAAATGAGGTGGTGGAGTTCTTGAGCACACTCACCGAAGTACAATCTGTAGAATACCGACAAGCAGGCAACCTTGCGGCTATGAGACAAGCTATAAAGCTTGGCATCCACCAGTTTTACGTCGCCAATGAGCCTCTTAGCTCTGCGTTTCATCGAGTCAAGCGCGGCTAGTTGGTACTTTGCTGATCCATCCCAAAGGTGGCTGCAATACTCCATGTAGGATCGGACTTGCGCTTTGTAAAGAGTTAAAAGCTGTCCAGACGTAAAGTATCGCTTCACCTTATTTAGGATACCCAATTTCTTGGCCGCAGTTTGGGTTTTATACTCGATGGTAGCGCCAAAGTTGAGACCAGATGTCAACTCCATGCCTAGGAGCTCAAGGAGATCAGTTACAGGAACAGATGTACCCCGAAAAGTAGGAGTTTGAGCGAAACGACTCCTTTTAGCGGTAAAAAGACACGCCTGTGTTTTGGTGGCATTAAAAGAGACCAGATTGTCATCACCCCACTAGGAGACAAGGCTTAAGACCAGGGAGACAAGGCTTAAGATCAAATTTGTCCGCTCTACCATGGCCTCTCTCAAAGATCGAACTTCGGCCCCGCTGGTTTTTGCGCTGGACAAGTATCTCTCTGATTTAAACTGTACTGTCATCTGCGTACCCAACAATACCAGGCTGAAGCAGGTCAATGATGTGCAGCAGGAAGAGAGTTGCATAGAGAATAGACCCCTGAGGAACTCCAGCATCAATAGCCATAAGGTCAGAGGAACAGCCGTCAACGACTACTCTGATCGACCATTCACTCAGGAAATCTGATATTCAGCTACAAAAATCAGCTGGGATGCCATAATCAAGAAACTTGCTGAGCAGAGCAGCGTGCCAGACCCTGTCAAAGGCATTCGAGATGTCAAGCGATACAGCAAGTGCTACGCCGTGTTTCTCGGTGGCTTCGCCACAACAGTGCGTGACATACACAAGAAGATCGCCAGTTGACCATCTCCGGCGAAAGCCATATTGACGGTCACTGAGGAGATCATTGTCTTCAAGGTAGGTCAGCAACTTATTGTTCAGTACCTTTCCATAACCTTGCACAGGAGGAGGTAATGGCGATCGGACGATAATGGGTAGGGTCTGCACGGTCACCCTTTTTGGGCACTGGTTGTACGTTTGCAAGCTTCCAGGATTTCGGCACTGTTCTTTTTTCAAGAGAGAGGCGGAACAAACGTTTCGACACAGTTCAGGCGCACTACTTGTCAATTCAAAGCCAACGAGTCCAAACACGAAGGTGCTATATTGTTTGGTTGAGGAGTTCCTATGGCCACCTTTCAACTCCATCATCAGACCCTGGAGATCATCTGAGGCTTGTCAAGCTAAAACTAACGAGTTCAAACTCAACGACGCTATCTTATACATAAATCTCCAATAAAAAAAAACCACCAGAAAACCTTAAAAACTTTTTATCCCTGGGACTGATTTTTTTTAAATTATAAATTGAGGCAAGGAACGATTTGGAAGTACTGCCATGTCTGGGCAGCATTTGGTCCAAACCTGGTCAATATTCTTTTCAGCGAAGGTCACTAGGTCATCTGCCAGTCTTAAGTGGTGAGACAGGTAGGCACCATTGATGTTAATACCGCAATAGTCCCAATCTAAACTTTTCACGATGTCTTCTAGGACTGCTGTGAAAAGTTTCGGTGAAATAGTGTAGCGCTGTCTCACTCCCGCTTGATCGGTACGGGATTAGATAGGGTATGCATGCGGACCTGCAGAGTGTTCGAGGTGTATAGTTCCCGCAGCACATCCACGTAACGGGAATCGATCCGGCAGAGATGGGTAGCGTGGAATACGACCCAATGCTCCACACTGTCGAAGGCCTTCTAGTAATCGACAAAAGCCATACACACTGCACAGGGGTTGATTTGTAAGGATTTTAGCAAATAGCTCTGAGAATATATCAGGGAGAGGAGGCTAATGGGACGGTAGTTGGTTGGTTTTGAAATGTGACCTTTTCTGTGAATTATGGTGACAAGAGCGTTCTTTCATTATTTTGGGGTAAGGACATCATACTAAATAGTTTATTTCAAGACAGATTACAGGAAAACCTATACATAAGAAGTCTATGACTTCTTATACAATATGATTTCCTGTACTCTATAAGTATAGAACTATTATCCGTATTTATTCAAATTTTTTGGTGATGATTCTTTGTGTAAGAAGAATACAGATCCAAAGACCGACTTCCAAAATTAAAGTTATTTTTCATTCACTTTGCAGTTGTTTTTTTTTGGAAGTCGTATTTTGTTTTTGTAAAAAGCTATCTTAAATAACTTTAAAACTATTTATTTTCAAATTATAAAAAAAAAATACAAGTAAGCTCTTTCATTTGATATGTCAGACGGTACAGTTATTTTCTTTTTTTCTGATTTGCCCCCCAAAAGTGACCCCATATTCAAAATTCATTTATTTTCGTTACACGTACGGACGTGTTGACCAAATACGGATTTTGGCCACAGAAATTCATATGTGTACCAAATTTCAACTTAATCGGTCCATTAGATTCGGAGCAAATTGACTGTGACAGACGAACAGACAGACAGACACACAGGTTATCGTATGTACCCTAAAAACGAACACAATTCGAGATGGCAACATTTAGAACTATCATCTGATTTTCAGCTGCAACCCACTTGGGGTAATGGGATAAATAAGTTATTAAAAAAATAACTTTACAAACTTTAAGGAGTGCTTTAGACCATTGAACTGAATAACTTTTACTATGGGACCAACTTTGAAATCGCGAAAAATAAAACAGCTGTCTCATATACATAGTTTAGAACAATAGCTATTAAACTTTAGTATGGAACAGCTTCAGATTTTTTTCGCGATTTCTAAGTTGGTCACATAGTAAAAGTTATTCAGTTCGATGGTCTAAAACACTGCTTAAAGTTTGTCGAGTTATTTTTTTAACACCTTATAGAAACATTATCCTCTCATTATATTTTTTTTGACATTTCTCGGGACCCTGGGGTCGCGGACCTTTGGAAGGCGTACGAGGAGCCGAAGCCAACTCTCAGAGGCCCCTTAGATAATTTTAAATGATGAGGAGGCACCAACCGACGACTATCCCTGTATGCACTATGCAAGTGCACCCAAGAACAACCCCAGGTTGGTACAGGACTTTTGTTGTACGTAGAAACAAAACATATTTGGCTATGGGTTTGGGTGGCTAAAGTGGATTGGGTAACTTGAACTATGGAAGAACTATGTCCCCTGCTTGACCAATGTTATATATTATACACGGATAAAATGGCAGGGGTTGACTTGCACACTCAATAATGGACCCCTGGAAACGGCCGCTAGCACATAGTGACGTAGCGAAAAGGGGGCAACACGTCCTGAGGTGCTTGAGGAGTGGAAAGGTATCCCACGGCTACGAGTATCAGGACAATCCCGGAAGTACGGTCAAGATCCCTACCAGCACCTTACTGGAATACTTCCTTCCTCCGAGCACGTTTGCTCTTGCGAATCTCCACTCAAGCCAGCCAATAAAGGCAAGAAAGAAGTGGGAGCTCTGTTTGTCAGTGTTCACTCCAGCCGGCCAATAAAGACAAGCCAGTCCGTGGGGTCGCTACTGCCCAACAGATCGCCACATGCTGCCCTGCGGGTTTCTGTATCTCTCTTGGTCTGGCTCCTTATCCTAGACCCGTTCCGGTAAAGTAAACTCTACCGGCACAGACCTAAAGTTCGGAGCGTGCAAGCCCCACCTCGACGTCAACGTTATTATTATTGGGGTGGCCCAGTGGTAACGGATCCGACTTACCATGAAGTCGTGGATTCAAACTCGGCCAAGTATATATTACATTGCATAATGCAAATATAGTGCTGTTCCGCAAACAATGGGACACCTGATATCATGTCCTGTATGCCCTGATACCTGCATGGTAAAAGAATTGATAGACGCTAGTGATTCGTCCCGCATCCCACGTACGGTTCACTTCAGTTTGGCCGGACCTTTACGGTTAACTGCCCAGGGCCAGGGTGAAATTTTCTAGTGTAATCTTAGTACTACTAATCTACTCACATACCCGCACACAATGTACTGTCGTAGGTTAATTCGTGGAAGTCAGACTTGCTGGCCCTGCAGTCATTGGTGCTGACTATAGGGATCTCCACCTTATGGGGCTCGCCTTGCCTGCCTATACCCCCCACGCCTTGGTCACCCCAGCCGGCCACCTGCGGACAGACTCGATTGTAGTGTAGCAACACATTCTTTATCTGTTTGAATGTATACCTATAGTTGTCTTAGCGCTGATTTTTCAATAGTCATATAACTCTTACCTGATGGAAAAACAATGCGATTTGACATTTTGTATAGAAAACATGTCATATTTATTTTTTAGTCAGCCCTTAATTGGTTAATCAATTAGATCTTGGAATAAAATTAGGTAAGTACTTACAACTCCTTTCCTTCCCACAACTACCGAGAGGTCGGTGTTGCCGGACCACAGACAAGCTGGACGGATGTAATGGTTGAACTTGACGAGTTTGTCTAGGGTGAGCATCAGGATGTCGTCTGAAACAAGCAAATTAGTTTTGTGCAAATTTGTGGTTGTTTAACAGAACATTTTTTTTTTATTGTTAACATACTTTTTTTTTTGGTTTTTACAATTTTACTCGCCAAACTTTCCAGTTTGATGGTGAGAAGCGCTTGTTCAATAAAAATAAACGAACCTTAAAACTACCACTATTTCACTCAAGGATCAGTCACCGCGGCATTGACCGATCGCGGACGAGCCGCAGACACCGGACACTGACAGATTCAAATACGTACCTACCCATCTGAAGGTGTCCGTGATCGGAGCCGCGTCCGCAGTCTGCCCGCGCCGGCCTGACAAACCCTTGTAGTGAATCATAGATTACTTAATAAAAATCCTCCTCCCATGGGGGTAGGCACAAACTACAGACTATTGATGATACTAAGGGTCTTAGTACACCTCCGCCGCGAAGCCATAGCAGCGAAACCGCAGCAGCTTATCTCAACTGACTCGCATGATGCCCCGCCGATGCTCCGCCGATGCGCTATTTGTTATAACATCATCAAGTAATGTCAATTAATTGTGAAAATTATTGTGTTTTCAGCCGAAAACGTATGATACAATACATAGCATCATTAATATTAACTAAAAATTTTATTAAATCCAAAGAACGAAAAACATCATCAGACTGTTTGTTGAAAACACAATTGAATTGACATGTGTTAAGCTTGATAAGCATGTTATAGTATGAGTACACAGACTTCTAAGTTACTAGAAACATAGTGCTAGTAGCCTTCTGTTTGTGGGTGCAAATCAAATAACTTCTCCCACTCTGGGCGGAGCGGGACGGCGTGTCAGACTTTTACTGCCAAAACCCACCCGTGTTCTTTCAGTTGCCTGTGCCAGGGCCACGGTAACTCTTTCATACAACCCACGGCCAAGGCAGACTCACATCTCTTTGAGGCGCGCGTGGAACATAACGTAACGTCGACCGGGCCTGGTCCTTACCGGCCGGCGAGCTACCCATTGCTCGCCGTCCGCAAGCCCGCACCTACGGTAGCCGGGAATCGGCTCTCAATTCCCGACGCCCAGGGCATCTCCTGCGGCAACTATGGGTGTGAGGGCGCAAATATTTCTTCTCCCTTACGCGTTCCGCTTCGTTCTTCGAGAGCATTACTGCTTTGCAGAAGGTAGTGACGACTTCCCATGCACTCTCGCTCCGTGCCATGGCCTGGACTAGGGCCGAACGCGAGAAATCGCCACCGCCTATTGCCTCCGTGAGAACGCAGCGGATGCTCCGCCCAAGCCGGGCAGACCTCCACCGTATGCTACACCGTGTCCTCCGGGCAATCCACACAATGGTAACACTCGGGCGTTTCCTCCCGCCTTATCCGGAACAGGAACCTCCCGAAGCAACCGTGTCCGGTGCGGACCTGCATCAGGCGGAAGGTGAGAACGCCGTGGCACCTCTCCAACCACTCCTCATAGAGGGGTCTTGTCACCGCAATTGTGGCGTGCCCAGCACTGGGTTGCGACAGTCGCACTCTCCATGTCGCCATGAGATCCCGCCAGAGCTCTGTCCGCTGTGCCGTGATTTCTCGCGGCAGTGGAGTTACACCCCGGAGTTTTGCCTCCTCATGCCACTCCCATATGCATGCGAGGAGTTTTGCCTCCAGATCCCATGGCGAGTACTAGTAGCCCTACACCCATGAAGGATAAGTCTACTTTAGCCAGTCTGAAACCTGTTTGTACTTATTGGTCCCTATTTAGAGTCCTATAATTGTGTCTTTCATCTCTTTTACTGAAACGAATAAAATTTTTCCTTACGTACATGAGATTTTTATGTATATATTGACAAGATACCATCATGATGTGAATATCTTTAAAAAGTTCCCTTAGAGAATCGCGCCTGCGGAGGCCAAATATTGCTCTGATTGCTCTTTATTGCAAAATAAAAATTTACTTGATATCTGCAGCCCATCCCCATAGTAACATACCGAAAGACATGATTATTCGTAGTATCATGTTCAATGATAGTATCATGTTCATGACCAATGCTGTGAGGGTAATCTATATACTCACTTTGAAGCGTGGCAGGATTATACGCTTCGTGTTCAGTGGCAGCCTGAAGAGACCTGGTGATAGTAATATCGTCACTCCAGTCATTCAAATTATGCACCCCAACTTTGACCACGATGTCTTTTATGGAAGTCAGGGTGCCGCGACGCCGCATGCAATGACCAGCTGCAAATGAAGCAGAAAGTTGTTTATACATTTTTTGTGGTATTTGGCTGATAATTGACATTATTTCAATACTTTCTTAATTACGAGGAAGCAATGAAAAATGTTAGTGAAGGAAGTATCCTTCACTAACATTTTTCATTGCTTCAACTGATAATTAAAGAGACAATCTCTTTAATTATAAGCTGTAGGATATCTTCACTTGACTTGAGGTAGCGGTTAATAGAGAAGCAAGAAAAGAGATACCCCAAATGTATTGGGGTAAGGCAAGGGTTGATGCCAGAGTCGAAGGAACAGTAAGTTATGAACACTACTCACCGGTAACAATATGACGATCTGACACGAGCGTCCCTGCGCAGACAAATCGAAGAGAAGCCTGTTCTGACTTGTAGATTGCCACAAGCCAGGGTAACTCTCCCCTGTCGTAAGCGTTGCCATTGTAGATCAGGGGAATCCTATTATTACCGCCCGAGATTGTGCCGCATTCAATCATTTGGTCTTGAATATTAGAGTAACGGTCGGGACTGGAAAGAGATAGGAGGTCTTGTTATTATCTTGTTGGTGGTGACTGTCTGGTCTTAAAGTCTATCTATAATGCACTTAAAACTGCCTGCTTGTGAAGAGAACGCCAAAAATCCAAAGCTTTCAAAAGTAAATGATAACAAATTATTCCAGAATGGAGCAAATCGAAATAGAATAGAATAAAGTATATTTATTTGCAAAGAATGTAGGTAGATCAGATGTTACAAATGATGTTAGGGTCCTTGTTCATTCTGCCTGCCTTTAATGCATGCAAATATTACGTTTACAAAGAAGAAAAACGTGACGAAATTCAATTATTCTTTCGGAAACACTCCACTGAACAAAGTTAATTCTCTTCGTGATCTAGGCGTACAGTTGGAATCAAAGCTTCACCTTGATGCTAATATAGACAATATATTCAACAAGGCATATAAAATGTTTGGTTTTGTAATGAGAGCATCAAGAGAATTCCACCGTACCTCTACCTACTTATACCTATATAAGTCAATAATACGACCACAATTGGAATAGGCAGTACCTATTTGGAATCCTTACTATAAAAAGTATATTGACATTATTGAATTGGTCCAACGCAAATTCGTACGTGCAATGCACTATAGATGCTATAAAAAGAAAATTTCTTATCAATTATTACTGCAAAAATATGACCTTATTAGTCTAAAATCCAGACGCAGGGTGCGTCTGGATTTTAGACTAATAAGGTCCAGTCCACTAATAAAATCCATTCGCACCCTACTTGAGATGATGACCCTATTTAGTATATGTCGTAATAAAGTCGACTGTACTGATCTAGTGAACAGTTTATGCTGCCTGGGGGCCGATTCTACTAATTTGCAACGTTACACGTTCAATTGTGTTTCAAGAACAGTTCAGCTTCGATCGCCGTTCAATAGTTACCAAAAAAGTCATGCTACTATTCTATAATCAAAATGGAAACTAAACTTAAACCGAATCGTAACGGTAACGTAACAGCGGGTAACCTGTGTGACCAACATTTCAAATAGTATGTTTTAATAATACCACAGCAAAAAAAGTTGAATCTAATAATATTACTAAATACGAATAAGTGCTACTAAAAGTATTTTTAATACTAAAACATATTTAGACCATACTTATACTTTTAGTCTGTATATTTTTTTGTAACATTTCAACTTTATAAATAATAAAAACTCAGAAGAACGTTTCGTTTTCGGCCCCAGCTTGCGAAATCTGTGAAACGAAACGTTTCAATTATGTCAAAAAGATAATGATGCGACTAAATGTCACGCTCATGTTCGGTTTTGTTAGCAGAATAGCTTTTGAGATTGTTTCGATCGATCGGTGACTGAACTGAAACGTAAACGCAGTTGGATCGTTGTTACATTAGTGGAATGCGAAAACTCTCAAAAGCCTTGGTTCAGCTGCCATTCAATTGCGATTTTTTAACAATTTTATTAGTAGAATCGGCCCCCAGATCCCTCGTACCGTACATGGTCGAGAAGTTCGCTGGAGACACTTGTTTGCAACTACTTTTTGTAGAACCAACTCAGGCGTACGCTCACCGCTGCGTCGATTGGTTGACATATAATAGGCAGTTTGGCTCATCTGATATTATGTTTCTCAGCAAGGCTATATTAAGAAAAGAAATTGTTACTATGTTAAGTGATCAGAACCCTACTATTAAGGTAATGTTTAGTTTTATTCTGTTTATTTTTATATCGTTCATTCTAACAACTAGTAGATCTGTTTAGTAATATGTGGATAACGTTGTGAGTAGTGTATTTGTTACCTCTATTATTAAGTTCTAACCTGTTTACTTAGTATTACACTGCTGTTTGTTGTCCGTAAATAAATAAATAAACATGCCTATTTGACGGACAGAGCCGTCATATACCCCGGTCACCAGGGAGAGCGGAACCGGCGAGAGGTGTCGTGCGGTGTCCCACAGGGACCGGTCCTGGGGCCACATCTGTGGGATATCCGGTACGACTGGGTACTGAGCGCCGACCTCCCTAGCAGTGTCAGCGTGGTATGCTACGCTGACGACACGTTGGTCCTGGCGCAGGGGAGGTCGCACCAGGTGGCGGCTGAAATAGCGACACGCGGGGTTGCGACAATCGTCGAGAGAGATCCGGTAATTCGGACTCGAGGTGGCCTGCACAAGTCCAAGGTCATGTGTTTCCATGGTCCTTGGAACGTGCCGCCATCGGTCTCTCTAATAACGGTAGGAGGGGTTCACATTGGTGTCGAGCCGACGATGAAGTACCTGGCCACTCGCAGCACTCGTCCTCGACAGCCGGTGGAACTTCGTGGAGCATTTCCGACGTTTGGCTCCCAGACTGGAGCGGACCGGAGCTGCCTCAAAGCGGCTCCTGTCCAATTTAAAGGTCCAAATGTGTCCTGCCGGAGGCACTACGAGGGGGTCGTGCGGTCCATGACCCTTTACGGGGCACTGGTCCACCAGCCCGCCGGTTGAACGCGTCCCAAAGGGTCATGGCCATCCAGCTAGTCCGGGAATACCGCACGGTCTCCGGTGAGGTGGCAAGCCTCCTTGCCGGATTGCCGCCATGGGATCTCGAAGCAAAACTCCTCGCATGCATATGGGAGTAGCGCGAGGAAACCAAACGCCGGGGCGTAACTCCGCTGCCGCGAGAAATCGCAATCGCAGCTCATCATCGTCTCGTTTGCCTAGTTTCGCGTCGAAGTCCCCCATGAAAACGGTGAAGTGAGTTTTAGAGCCATGCATGGCTCTGGAAATATACTCATACATGGTCTCCACCTCATCCTTGGGGTGTGATGTGGTCGGGGCGTAAATCTGTATGACCTTCAACGAATATCTTGCGGATATTCTGAGTATAAGGTACACCACCCTAGTTGACTCTCGATCTTCACCACGTTGCTCACAAGGGATTTATCAACACTAAGGCCGATACTGCCTTGGGACTGCTAATCTCCCCAGAGCAAGTTCCCGGATTTGAGGATTATCGAGTCCTCCACCTCTTCCCCTAACCCTATCGTAACCTGCTCAATTCTTCCTCGAGTTCGGTAATCTTCTCGTTTTAGTTTAGGCTCCAGAAGGTCGCAATAGAACGGACATACGAGTACATACATACACGCGCGCGAAAAACTTTACCCTCGTTCTGGGTCAGTCGGGTAAAAACTCAAATAACTAAAAAGGTCAAATATATATAGTCCTTACTTACCTAGTTGTAACCGCAGTCGGCTGGTCAACCGGATAGTAGAAATCATTTGGATTGGGACTAGGGATCTGGAAAGCAGGTTCGTCATATTCGTCGGTTGGTCTGGACTGGAATATTTGCTGCGTCGGTGGTTGATACTGCTGTATTGATTGCGCGAATGGATTAGTGTTGTTCACTATGTAGTTCGGTGAGTTGCCTGAAAATTAATTTAACTGCTTAGGGCCGGTTTTTTTATCACTGGTTAAAAATAGTAATAGCCAAAATTTATATAATTCATAAAGTAGTAGCCAAAATTCAACCATTAGGGTTGAATTTTGGCAAATGTGAAAGGCTAAACATGAATGAGTTATGCCATTAATTACTATTTTTTTAAATGAATGAGCTAACATGAATACATTCATGTTTAGCCTTTCACATTTAGCTAAAATTCAACCATTAGTTACTATGTTTAACCATTGATTGAGTTAACTACGGATAAAAAAACTGGCCCTTAGCTTGACAAACCTCGATAAATTTGGGTTTTAAGGAGCGCATTAACACAGCATATATGAACGACGATTTTAAGAGGGTGCATTTTGAAAGTTGTTCGATCTGCCTAGTGTTTTCGCAACTATGTTGGGATCGGCTTCCAATATAACCAGATGCAGCTGAATACCAGTATTTTACATGGAGTAACTCCCTATCTAACCACCACAACCCAGTTACTGGGTAAAACAATACCTCCTGGTAAGACTGGTTGCCAGGCAAGAGCTCATTAAAAAAAAAAACCTTAACTGATTAATTGTTCAAAATGATGACCATTGTTTTCAATACATAGCTGGATTCAACGTCTCAAGGATTGTACTGCATTCAGCATTACAATATTAGTGATTTAAATATAGAATTAGGCCATCCACGCTCACTTGAAAAAATCCATCCTGTATATGTATAGATTACTCGCTGGTATGCGTATGTATCAAGCGTTAGTCTCTCAGCGAGTACTCTGCCCGTCAAGCGAGCGTCGCTGAGCGAGTAGGTATTCTCTTTGATAGCTTTTGTCGCTGCGACAAACGAGTACTCGCGCGCGGTGTGAACAGTCAGCGATCAACTATTAATATATGCATCACTTTTGTTTACACGGAAATGTATATCTACTGTACGTTTCTTGAGCGAGAACATAGCCGATAGTTAGTCGCTTCCTCGCCGGCAGTGGGACAACTGCTTTATTAGAACTTTCTTTAAAAATTGTAATTTCTGTGACACGCAGCAACATTTCTGTTATCACCATTTTATAATAAATGTTGTAATTTTTCAAAATTCTCTGTTTTTAATAATTTTTTTGATTGTCATTGCTAATAAACACAGTAAAATAATAAAAAAAAACAACCTATAATATGCGTTTTTTTTTCTTTTTTTTCACCCTGAAAGTAGAATGACTCAAAAAGTTGAACGAACGAAAGGAATACTTGATAATGGAATACTTATCTATTAAGATATTTGTGAACTACATTTCTGATTTTCCATCTTTTGTTAGAACATAAACATTTAGTGGACTGGATATATTATAAAAGCGGCCCACGCCGTGTGTCGGACCACGCACAATGGAGGGTTCCGTATTTGGGATGAATTTATCCCAAGAACAAACTTAACATCGTAGTTGAAAAACATGTGCTCCCATACATTCCAACTGCAAATGTAAGTTTGTTATTTTAAGACCATAGACTTCTTATAGGTTTTCCTGTAATCTATAGGTATAGAACTATTTTATTCACTTTTTTTTTTTTTAATTTAGGCTGAGTAATTTCGGAGATATGGGGTGAATGCTCAAATTTCATCTATTTTCTTAAATAATTTAAAAACAATTTATTTCAAAATTACAAAAAAAATCTATTTGAGACCCTCACAGTAAGCTCTTTCATTTGATATGTCACGGTGCAGTTTGTAAAACCTTTTTTTTTTCTTATTTGCCCCCATTTACCCCTATATTGAAAATTCATTTATTTACGTTACACGTCCGTGTTTGGGTCACAGAAATTCATACGTGTACCAAACAAGTTAATCGGTCCATTAGATTCAGAGCAAACTGGCTGTGACAGACGGACGGACAGATAGACGCACGAGTGCTCCTATAAGGGTTCCGTTTTTTCTCTTTGAGGTTCGGAACCCTAATAATAACAATCACATATGGTTGAGGATCACTCTCCTGCGGAAAATCTTAACACCACGATTAAGAAAAAACCCGCCATTTGCAAACGTCATGAATCGTATAGGTAAGTACCTACACTGGTAAACTCTCCGCTATGCTATACGGTTTTAGTTTTCTAATAACCTTTTTTATAAATAAACACACTGGCTGCCATAGTCGCCTGACGCTAATCTGATTAAAAGGTTTCTAAGAACCTCGATGATTTTCCAACCAGATTTTTGTGTCTCGGTTAAGAACGAATTTTTCGATAAAAGAGTCGAAAGAAAATGTCATTTCCTAATTAGTATTATCTCGGCTTTGTATAAAGGCATGTTTAAACCTAATATTGTTAGATCGGGATATGGCGTAATTGAATATAGGTCTTCCTGATTTTCCTTAAGCCTCCGATCTATACTTATATATTATATAAATTATAAAGCTGAAAGTTTGTTTGGTTGAACGCGCTAATCTCAGGAACTGCTGATTCGAATAGAAAAAATATTGTTAGACAGCCCATTTATCGAGGAACGCTATAGGCTATACAACATCACGCTACGACCAATAGAAGCGGAGCATCAATGAAAAATGTTGCAAAAACGGAGAAAATTTATTAAAATTAAAATTTTGAGAGTTTCCGTTGCGTGCGCTGCGTGTTACGTAACAATCATGTATGACGGAATTATTCCTTTTAAAAAGTTCTAAAAAAAGTCCGCGATAGCATATACATATATTATAATATATCTTTTAAAGTTGGTTCGCCTTAACTTTTTTAATGATAATCATATCTAAAGTCCTGAATGACTGACTGATATATCAACGCACTGCCTAAACCGCTGGTCCTAGAGACATGAAATTTAGAGTGTTCGTTATGAAGAGTAGGTATCCACTAAAAAAGGTTTTTCGAAATCCTATCCCTAAGGAGGCAAAAAAGGGGACAAAGATTGTATGAAAAATCTTATTCCTAGAGTTACTAAACTTGAAACTTGACACGAATACTTACCAAAGTAGATTATAAAGTTTGAAATTTTTAGTTTTGCTAAACTACCACCTAATGGAGGATTTGGGGATGTCAAAGGTTGTAAGGAAGAATTTTAACGCGCGGTAATTTATATATATGTGTATTTGAGTAGGTACTTTATGCGGACTACCCAAATGTCCTTTCTTTGCTATTGTTCCTCGAGTCGTTGAGCTCCTTAGGTATTGAGTTGAGCTATACGATTACTGACAAATGCTTGCACTGACTGAACAGGTCCATTAATATCTGATTCTTTTCTCAAAAGATCATTTGAGACGCTAATCTGCATGGTCTTCACATAATCTGGCGAAGATTATGTCTGGACTTTAAAAGAGTTGTTGACCCCTGAGTTTGTTTCGCCAATTCTTCTCAGGGGTAGTCAGATAGGAAATGTTATGACGTTCAAGAGTGATATCGACTTCATTATAAATATATTCTATAATAACTTTCATTTAATTTCATCAAATTTTTTTTTAAATCATCTCCTAACGGGGTGATGACAAAGGGTAATAAAGTTTATGGGGTGGATTTTACTGCTTGCTTCAGTTAACTAGAAAATGGGTATAAGTAATGTTTAGACATACAATGGACCAATCGCTTTTTTAAAAACAAGCCCTGTCGTGGTGAAGAGTTTATTTGAAAAATCTTATTCCTGTGATCTATAAACTTAAAAATTGGCCTGAATATTTATTTATCTAAATCTGTACAAATATCAGCTTTATCTATACGTATATACACCAGCAACCTCTTAAGGGGTCATTGTACTCATCATTATCAACAACTTTTACTATGGGACCAAACCTGAAATCGCGAAAAAAAATCAGCTGTTCAGTACATTTGTTTGCATAATTCGTCAAAATATACTGAACAGCTGATTTTTTTTTTCGCAACCCCTTAAAAGGTTGCTGGTGTTTTACCAATAACCCTGTATATAAAAATGAATTCCCGAAATGTATGTACGCGCATAACTTCCGAAAGACTGCATCAAATTGGATAATTATTTTTTTCTTGTGTTGTCAGGTCAAGGTTTGTATGAAAGAAAATGTTTGAAAAGTGGCCGGGAAATTGGAAAATTCGGGAAAACTGAAAGTGCATTTTCTATGGGAATTTTGTATGAATTATTGAAGTTTTGACAGGACGTTTGTCGAGTCAGCTAGTTATTAATAAAGCTGAATTTGATTTTTTCTCTGGAACTGCCCGTCGAATTTGAAAAATTCATTTTGCAATTGTTAAGAAAATCTATAGCCATATTTAACATCACGCAAGGACCCTTAGGTGCCGATCAAAAAGAAAAAAAAATCAGAAAGAACGCTAAGCGAAAACGAAATAATAGCGCGGACAGGCAATGCGATGCGATCTGCAGGAGACGCCCAGGGCGTCGGGAATCGAGAGCCGATTCCCGGCCACCGTAGGCGCGGGCTTGCGGATGGCGAGCAATGGGTAGCTCGCCGTCCGGTAAGGTCGACGGCGCGTTGTGTTCCACGCGCGCCTCAAAGAGATGTCAGCACTTGCTGAAGGGGTCCGCCAGGGCCGATGCCCGCCAGGGTTGCGGGTTGTTCGAAAGAGTTACCGTGGCCCTGGCACAGGCAACTGAAGGAACCCGGGTGGGTTTTAGTCAGTAGAAGTCTGACACGCCCTCCCGCTCCACCCAGAGCGGGAGAAGTTATTTGATTATTTCCCATCCACAAAAAAAAAGGCAATGCGATGCGATGGGGTGGGTCAGGGAACAAGAAATTTCACGCGGACGAAGTAGCAGGCAGAAGCTAGTTCTATCTACTATGGAACCGACCGTCGGTTCATAAACAGATCTGATTTATTGATACGGACCGATCGTCGGTTCATCGACGGCTGAAGGGGGATCAGAATTTTGGGCCACAAAAGGGATGACTGAAAGCCAATTTTATGCAGCTGAGATGAGAATGCTAAGAGGGATCTGTGGTGTTACGCGAATGAATATAATAAGAAATTAGTACATAAGACGAAGTCTGAAAGTGGCACCAGTGAATGAAAAGTTGTACGGAAATCTGTTGTCATGATATGGGCATGCGATGTGGAGGAATGAAGAAAATGTCGTGAGGAAAGTTTTGAGTATGAATGTCGATGGCTATAAGAGTAGGGGAAGACCAAAGAAACGATAGATGGACTATGTGAAAGATGATATGGCTAGAAAGGGGGTGACTACCGAGATGACGACTAATAGAGAAGTAGGGAAAACGGGACATGTTGCGCCGACCCCAAATAGACTCGGATAAAGGCGGAATGATGATGCGGTACAGATTAACAGATTCATTTATGAACGTGATCGAAGCACAAGGTGTATGTGTGTAAGGATCGCAGCACGAGGCTTTCTGTAGATTTGGCTATTGTCATGGGAAAAGGCGTGAGTTTATTCATGTTTAGTTTAGGTTTACTCGTAATAAAAAAATACATCTTTCTAAATGTATGCTGAGGTATAGGAGCCTTCTTTTGGCCGACTGTTATGTTTTTTTTTTATCTTTCTAGGTACTATCTTACCAGTAGTCCAAGTAGGCTCAATATTGTTAATGGTATATATTTGTGCCGTAGCGTCATCCTCTCCGATGTGGATATGGTTCACCGGTGTCTGTCGTATTGGTACTTGTGGTCGCGGCTGTGGCCTTGTCTGTGGCCTTGTATGTGGTTGTTGTTGAAAGCGGTTGTAAGCTGGAGCCGCGCCCCCACCTCGTTTTAGGAACGCAGTGTGCTGCAGACTTAGAGTCGTGACGTAGACGTTGGGCGTGGCCAGGTCTGGAAAAATAAATTGAGTTTATTGATATTATGTTAATTGGGTTGCAGTTACTAGTCATAAGTTAAGGGTCTCCAGTTTTCGTATGCAATAAAATCTTGGTTGGACTATAATAAAAAACAGCTGTTTCCGGCGACTTTATCCACATATCATCTTGATTTGCTACCTGTCCACACGAGCCCAAAGCTTGGAATGTTGTCATTGGACACTTCATCTGATCTGTCTCAAGTCATATTTCCTATATTAAGATTGGTTGAGGCTAAAAAGTACTATCAAAATGCTAAACTCAGTGAGTTATAACCATATTTTTAAATAACACGTACTCGTGATTCTACAGAATACACACAGATGGATGCAAAGGCAACATAGGTTCGGGAGCAGCGTTTTTCGATCCACAAACTAAAACTGCAGTGCAATTAAAGGTAAAAACAAACTGCAATATAACGTGTACTGACGTTGTGGCAATAGATGAAGATGAATTATCTTACATTGACTCACTTGAAAGCGGCAATTATGTTATTTTGAGTGATTTGCGAAGCGCTCTTCAACATTTAGCTCGGCGTACCTTGAGTTTTCGGGGTAGGTACTCCAATTGCCTACAGCGTGATCGAATCTATTAGTAAACTTATTTCTAAGAACAATAATATTGTTGGTTGGGAAGATAATGAAATAGTGGATCGATTGGCAGAAGATACTTGTGATGATGGGTTGGTTTGTCCACTCTCTCCCGTGCACAGTGATTTTTTGTGTAATTAAGGAAGAATGCACTAAAATATAGCTCGAACTCTTCGATCACAGGTCACTGAGCGAGGGATGAATCTGGTATCGGATGATCTAGCCAGCACAGAAATTGTAATGGCTCCTTGGCTTCGATCGGGACACATTCCAATGAACAGTTTTACATTTCTGATGGGTAAAGTTGCTTCATCAAATTGTCTGGAGTGTAATATAGTAAAAGACTCTTAACATGATTATACTGATGAGTGCGTCCGAAACGAGGCCGAAAGAATCATATTGTTATCCAAGTCACTGGATGTTGGAAGGATGCAAGACTCTGATATAAGTTAGCAAAAAATAGGATTTAGACCATAATGAGTAATAATTGTTTGTACCGATGAGGGTGGCATAATCAGTTTGTGATTAAACTTTCTATAAATAAAATAGAATTAAAAAAAAAACATAATTATGCTTTGCCACTCTGTGATAGCGCAGAAGTATTTCAGTAAAAGAAAATGGAAAGTAAAGAATAACGTACGTCATACTTCTTTAGAAAGTACAACGTTTAAAGCAGAAGGTAAAAGTAATTAAAATCTTAAATGTATTCATTCATTCATTCACTGACAGACAAAGCACAACCTAAAAGAACCATGGCGAGATCCTTACATTAAACTAAAAAAAAAAAGACCCGGCGAAGTGCGTTTCGGACCACGCACAATGAAGGGTTCCGTAGTTGGGATCAATTTATCTCAAGAACAAACTTAATATTGTAGTTGAAAAACGTTCTCCCATACAATCCTTCCAAGCCAGCCAAGAAGTCGAAGAGTGAGGAAGAAACTAGATCGGTAGGCTTGCTTCGGTATACTTGATGATGACCTAACTCTACAAGAATCATTGAAAGGGGCAGAAAAGGAATATTCTGTTAATGAAGAATTTAAGTATTTCAGTGACATTTAAGTGCATGGGAGTTGGTCGAAGCCCCTAAAAGTGGTACAATAGTGAAAAGTAAATGGTATTAAGAAAAAATTATGATAGTGACAACAAAATACCTTATCGTGCAAGGCTAGTAGCTAAAGGTTTCATTCAAAAACAAGATGTTGACTACTTAGAAATTTATTCTCCTGCATTGAGGCATACAACATTGAGGATTTTGTTTACTTTGGCTGTGGTTTTATTGAGGTTTAGATGTTACACATCTAGATGTCAGAACGCCTTTCCTGAATGGTGATCTTGACGAAACAGTCTACATGCAAAAACCAGATTGTTTTCCTAATCCAGAATGTGATGGTAAACTATTATATTAAGACTTAAGAAAGCTATTAATATTTACTTTATTATTTTAATTATTGTGAATGTGAAGACTATGTAGGTCATTGCTTTTTTTGTTTGGTTTATTTTTTCTCTCAGTTATTTTTAATCATGGTCTGGCAGTTTGAGTAATTTATGCGGCCTACCCAAATGCCCTTTCTTTGGTATTGTTCGTCTAATCGTTGGGCTCCTTAAGTTCTGAGTTGAGCTGCGCGATTACCGACAAATGCTTGCACTGACTGGACAGGTCCTCTCAATCTGTGTGGTTCTTTCCTCAAAAGACCATTTCAGACACCAATCTACATGGTCTTCACATAAAGTGACGAAGATTATGTCTGGACTTTATAAGAGACTGTGACCTCTGAGTTTGTTTCGGCCTTTCTTCTCAGAGTAGTCAGGTAGGAAACGCAGACCTCATCTAGTTTAAAAAAAAACATGATTGACTTGTTGTGTTTGTACAAAACTACTTACAGAAATAAAAATCATTTATCATTTATTTACGGATTGAAACAATCATTAAGAGTATGGTACAGAAAGGTCGATGATGTTCTTATTGGTATAGGCTACAAACGCTATGATATTGAACCTTTTTTATATAACACTAAGATTAAGAATGGTACAAAAACAATAGTTACAATCTACGTTGACGATTTTATTGTCTTTAGTAGTGATACTGTAGAAAAAATATCCTTGAAAGAAATATTGTCATCACATTTTAAAATCAAAGATATGGATGAAGTTAGGCAATGTCTTGGGATGAGTGTCAAAATTGATAAAGCAAATGGTGAAATAACTTTAAGTGAATAGAGATATGTAGAACATATTGTTACTGAAATTTCAAATAACTGAATTTACTTAAAACAGTTGTTACAAGGAGTAACAACTGTTTTAAGTAAATTGGAATCTAATATAAGTAAGGAAGTAAGTTGTAAAGACCAATTTCATAAGTCTTACGTAGTTGAATTAGTCAATAAATACGTTATAAAGTACAGTTCAAACATTTGAAACTAGAATGTTAAATAGAATAAAAAATGTCAACTAACTTTTGAAGAGCATTGTATGGACCAAACAACTTAATACTCGTAGGTCCAGTAGATTCGGAGCAAATACAGATACACGAGTCGTTCTATAAGGGTTCCATTTCTATTTTCGGGCGAACATAACCCTAAAAAAAGCATTGCATAGTTATAGTTACCTCCAGGCCCATAGCAGATAATGTCACCATTGACAGTCAGTGCGGTCAGTTTCGGCAGCGGTGACGTCACGGGGAAATGCACCAGGTAGCTAACTGCTTGCCCCTGGTTATACCTCTGCAGGAGTGTGTTGCTGTCAATCGCGTCTAAGCGGCCTGCATAATTCTGGAAATTAAAATAAAATGACATTTTAAAATCAGAAAGTGACGTAGTTAACTTTTTAAACATTGCAGTACTGAACTAGTGATTATTACTCAAAAAGCCTTTTCACGTTACTAACGCTACAGTTGCAAGATAGATTTCGAAACGGTCAAGTGACAAGATGCCACTGATCACATTGATTTCATTGCTGTTTTTATGGAACAGCCGCAGCTTCACCGTCGCCTTGTCTTTTCTCAACAATGTTGACAGACATACTTAAATAATTGAATAGCGAATAATTAATTAAACAAATACCTAAATACCAGACATACTTGAATGACAGACATACTTGAATGATTACCTAAATAATACAGACACACATAGCCTCGCACACAGACATTATACACAATTAGAGTTAAGTAATTATAAGAATGTGCATGCGCCAAAATGTTATGACCTAAATAATTAGATTTAATCCTACTTAATGATAGAAGGTAATTATGAATTTCATTGTGTCGTTATAGTTTAAATGTTTGCTAGTTAGCCCTCAAGTTTGCGATGCCTGGAAAAGGCCGCTAAGTTGTAAGTACCTGCATTTGAAAACAACACCAAAATGTACACTTAGTATGCAAATAAATATTTGACTTTGACTTTGACTTTGAGGTTGGCTTCTAGTCTAACCAGATGCAGCGGAATAACAGCATTGTAGATGGAGTGACTGCCTAACTGACCTCCAAAATCCAGTTTGTAGAACTCTGCCAAGCAACCGTAAGTAGACGAAGCTAGAGCAGTGAAAATATTTGGTACATCTATTTACTGAAGAAAGGTCTTGTGGTGGTCAGCCGGTTTATTTTGTAAAAATCGCACCGTGAAAATGAAAACTTAGGTGAAGTGAGCTGATCTGTCTCTGAATCTGCAGATGGACACTTTTGATAGCTCCCTTCTAAGTTTTCACGGTGTTTTTTTGCAGAACAGACCGGCTGGTCTTAAAGTGTAAGGGTGAGGCGGCTGTCATTACGATTGTCAACCGCCAGTCACAGCTAATGGCGGGAAAAGTTGAACGTGAAGTTTAGTCTGCACAAAGTACTACTTGGTACAGCTGAGTCAATGAATGAAATATTAGTAGGTCCTTACATATTATGAAATTGGCGTTTGGTCGAACTAGCCACTTTGATCTCAAATATCTGGCGTTTGGTTAGGAATCCCAAATTTAAATTTAAGGACGTATTATTACAAACATACTTAATGCGGTACTAACAGGATTCTTCACCTCAAAAGTATTAGAAGTCGTACATTTTAGATTTAGATGCTACTCAAATTGGAAGCTGTGTAACCCACACAGCTTCCAATTTACCTAATTTTACTACTTCATTTTATGACTATGAGAAAATATTATTCTTCTTATTCGTCGTTCCCTAAATGCTGAGGATCGCGACCACATACGACGCGTCTCCATGAGAAAATATAGTATTAGCTCAAATAGAAGTCACGTATATTTAAGTACAGACTTGCTTTCTGTTGGTGCGATTTATTTACATGATTTGAGTGGTCAGTGACCACGTCTTATTTTATGCAACGCGAGCAAATACTGACTTAGCACAGCAACTATTATCTAAGAATATAATATATACACTCCTTTGCAAAAAAAGGCGGTTTTGATTTTTCTACATTATTGGTAAACTAAATTTAGTTCTAAACAGGTTTTAATAGCCAAACTATGTTACTGGTACTTAATAAAGATTCTGGGTAGAAAAAAAAGTTAATTCAAATTCGACACTTTTGTTTTTAAAAATAATAATCCCTTTTTCAATTTGTGACTTTTTACTTACTTTTCGCGGGTTTGCGGTTTAAAAGTTATCCCATCAAAAACATAACATGTACAAAAATGCACAAGTCTCGCAACGCAATATTTCTGCCGTAAAAATTGTGAAATCGAATGTAAACCAAGTCGGTTAATTCAGTGCCTACCTATCTATGGGAGCAGCTATTCAACCGCTTTGTCATAAATTGATACATCGTTAGTTAGCTTACAACATTTTATAGTAACGATATCAATATTACATTTCTTTATTTCTTTAATAAATAGATTGACTTGGCACACATCAACATAATACACACACACACTTAGGTAAACATAGTTGAGTTAGCTTCAATAATGCATATTTTCCACACTAAATTTATGTAGGTGATGTTTTAATAGCTTCCTATCAGTGTTATTTACATAGCAGGTAGTGGTATTCGAATTTGTGTGAGGTAGTTACCACAAAAAGTCAAAAATAAAAACTTTTTAGCAAAAAATAAACCCGACTTCCAAAACAAAACACTACAAAGTTAAAAATAACTTTAATTTCGAAAGTCGGTGGCAAAAAACGAAAATACAAAACCAAAGACACCGACTACCAAAATAAATTTATTTTTCACTTTGTAGTGTTTTGTTTTTAAAGTCGATTTTATTTTTTTGCTAAAAAGATTTTATTCTTAACACTCTGTACAGTCTTAAACAGTACATGTTCTGCTGACGCGGTGGCTTGCACCAAAACGTGCGTCACTTAATTACTAGGTATAAATATTCATACATTTCAATAAATCAGCGAGTGCGATTACTGCTACGCGGTGACTAACATTAGAGAAAGGAATCGTCAACAGTATTACGTGTAAACACTATACGCAATAAACCTAACGGGAACAAAGTGATCTTTTCTCTTCGCGCTTCAACCTGAACAACAACAACAACAACTCTGCAAGTGTACGAACCGCACACACTCCACTCCAATATAGCCTCAATATCACGCTGCAGCGCCTGACAATCGGCCTCAGAGTGAATTTCGGAAAAGAGTTTTGCAGCAGCAGAACAAAAGCGGATGACTATCTGCTTAATTAGACATTTTAGACTTCTGGCGTGATGAATAATGAATGAATGAAGATCGTTGATTATTATCAAGAAAAGAAGCGGTCTCGGGATTGATCCTTGACTGACTCCAGAACGCGTATAGTTTGGGCTTACAAAATATCTTATTGCTAGACCAATTTCAGAGTTGGTCCCAACATAGTAAAAGGTGCTCGGTGGGACTACGAGTATAAGGGTAGATACCTAAACTGTTACAGCTACAAGAAAACGATCTTAGAGACTGACCATAACTTTTAGAAATATTTTGATCTACATTCACAGATTTAAAAAAAAAATGTACAGTCAGCACGAAAATGGCCAATTTTCACAAAATCTTTTTATGATGCCCATGGATTCTGTTTCTTATACGTACAGATCAAAAAACTCTACTGGACTAACTAAGTACTAGAAAAGTCATCGCAAAAACTTCCCATCCAGGACAAACATTTGTGTGCATGAACATGTCTGTTTATTCTATGTCTAGGTGTATCTATATAAGTATGTATTTACAAAAAAAGTAGTATAATATATGTAGTATATCAGTTATCTGGTTTCCATAGTACAAGTTCTGCTTAGTTTGGGATCAGATGACCGTGTGTGAATAATGTCCCAGGTTATTATTATTGGGCACGCCACAATTGCGGCGATAAGTCCCCTCTTTTAGGAGTGGTTAGAGAGGCGTCACAGCGTCCTCACTTTCCGCCTGACGCACGTCCTCACCGGACATGGTTGCTTCGGGAGGTTCCTGTTCCAGATAAGGTGGGACGAAACGCCCGGGTGTTACCATTGTGTGAATCGCCAGGAGGACACAGTGGAACATACGGTGGAGATCTGCCCGGCTTGGGCAGAGCACCGCCGCGTCCTCGCGGAGGCGATCGGCGGCGGCGATCTCTCGCGCCCAGCCCTAGTGCCGGCCATGGTACGGAGCGAGAGTACATGGGATGCCGTCACCTCCTTCTGCGAAGCAGTAATGCTCGCGGAGGAGGACACTGAACGCGTGAGGGAGAGGCAATCTTATATCTTTGGCGCGGGCTTGCGATGGCGAGCAATGGGTAGCTCGTCGTCCAGTAAGGACCAGGCCCGGGTCGACGGCGCGTTGTGTTCCACGCGGGCCTCAAAGAGATGTCAGCGCTAGCTGAAGGGGTCCGCTAGGGCCGATGCCCGCCAGGGTTGCGGGTTGTTCGAAAGAGTTACCGTGGCCCTGGCACAGGCAACTGAAGGAACCCGGGTGGGTTTTACTCAGTAGAAGTCTGACACGCCCTCCCGCTCCACCCAGAGTGGGAGAAGAAATAATTTTAAATGATGAGGAGGCACCAACCGACGATTATCCCTGTATGCACTATGCAAGTGCACCCAAGGACAACCCCCGGTTGGTGCAGGACTATTGTTGTGCGTGGAAACAAAACATATTGGGCTATGGGTCTGGGTGGCTAATCTCGATTGGGTTACTTGAACTATGGAAGAACTATGTCCCCTGCCTGACCAATGTTATATATTATACACGGACAAAATAGCAGGGGGTGACTTGCACACTCAATAATGGGCCCCCGGAAACGGCCGCTAGCACATAGTGACGTAGCGACAAGTGGGCAACACTTCCTGAGATGCTTGAGGAGCGGAGAGGTATTCCACGGCTATCAGGACCATCCCGGAAGTACGGTCAAGATCCCTACCAGCACCTTACTGGAATACTTCCTTCCTCCGAGCACGTTTGCTCTTGCGAATCTCCACTCAAGCCGGCCAATAAAGGCAAGAAAGAGGTGGGAGCTCTGTTCCTCGTCAGTGTTCACTCCAGCCGGCCAATAAAGGCAAGCCAGAGATGAGGACAAGATTTCTCTCAGGAGATAGGGTCCGTGGGGTTGCTACTGCCCAACAGCTCGCCACATGCTGCCCTGCGGGTTTCTGTATCTCTCTTGGTTTGGCTCCTCATCCTAGACCCGTTCCGGCAAAGTAAACTCTACCGGTACAGACCTAAAGTTTGGAGCGCGCAAGCCCCACCACGACGTCAACGTAGAGATACAGCGTTGGGGTTATTATTATGTTTCTATAAATCTCGGGACTCTTGGGTCCCGGACCTTTGGAAGGCATACGAGGGGCCGAAGTCAACTCGCAGAGGCCCCTTAGATAATTTTAAATGATGAGGAGGCACCAACCGACGATTATCCCTGTATGCAATATGCAAGTGCACCCAACTACAACCCGCGGTTGGTGCAGGACTATTGTTATACGTGGAAACAAAACATATTGGGCTTGGGTGGCTAAAGTGGATTGGGAAACTTGAACTATGGAAGAACTATGTCCCCTGCCTTTCCAATGTTATATATGTATATTATTATACACGGATAAAATGGCAGGGGGTGACTTGCACACTCAATAATGGGCCCCCGGAAACGGCCGCTAGCACATAGTAACGTAGCGAAAGAGCGCAACACTTCCTGAGGTGCTTGAGGAGTGGAGAGGTATTCCACGGCTATCAGGACAATCCCGGAAGTACGGTCAAGACCTTACCAGCACCTTACTGGAATAATAAATATACTCCAATATACTTCCACACAGATACAGTGATGGGATATATAAACAGGGGGACCAACTCTGGGTTATTATTATACATTTCGTAGGAAATGAGACTGAGATGAGTGAGAACATAATTGTACTTACTTCTTTAATTTAAAATTTGTTTCTCATCTGCTAATCTTATTAATTGCAGTGGACTGCCCAATTAAGTTTTTTCATGTCTAAAGACGCATTTATCTACAGTATGCTTTAATAAAGTTTTTATTTGAATTGCTCCTTTATTGCCATTCACGTTCATATATACATAATATATGAACTAGGTCATTTAAACCATATATAAATGAGTTATTAGTTAAAATACTAATTAATAAACTACTTAGAAAAAGGTTTGCATGGTCAACGACGTATATATAGGGTGTCTCAATAATAGTGCACTATTTAAATTTCGTGTAATTTATTTTTCGTGCGAGTAGCAACTCTGAAATTTTACAGCTGTCACCTATGATTGTTCCGATTATTAAAAATGGAGGCTATACAAATGAAGAACGCATTACCATTGTGAAAACCCATTACAAATATGGTGAACCAGAGGCCGCTCACACTCTTTACAGGAATATGATAACGGAGTTCTTGTGGCCTCAACTGGATGACATGGATCTGGACGACATGTGGTATCAGTAAGACGGCGCCACTTGCCACACCACGAATGAAACCATCGATTTATTGCAGCAACAATTTCCAGACCAAATCATCTCACGAAATTTTGATGTCAACTGGACACCAAGATCGTGTGATTTAACGCCGTGTTATTTCTTTCATTGGGGTTTTGTCTAAATGTCATCGAAAACGGGGATTTGCCGGATATTTTATTCCATTCTTAATCGGTACATATATTATCCACTTTGTAAAGAAAAATTTTGAAATGGGTTTTCACTATGATAACGCGTTCTTATTTCATGTAGCGCGCCATTTTTAATAATCGGAACAATCATAGGTGACAGCTGTAAAATAACAGAGTTGCTACTCACACGAAAAAAAAAATTACACGAAATTTAAATAGTGCACTCTTATTGAGACACCCTATACTTCCCGCGTTCCATGATCCGTACGGTTCGGTTCAATGCCCGACAGAATCAACAAAATCGTCGACTGAACTGCACTTTTTTTTTTATTAAATTTTATTGATAGTTTTAAAAAGGATATTTGAAATCTCGACCACAAGAATGGGTTTACGGTTAAGGGTCCAATTTTGTTTATCTTTTGATAAGTTTCCACAATTTTGGGTTTTTGGAAACTACTAAACCCGGACTGCCAAAAACAAGTATGAAAAGACAGTTGGCCCCAGATAAAGGAGTTTCGAAACTTTTTGGCCTCGTCCCGGTTCGCCATTTTGATCATTTTTCAAAATGGCGTCGCACTATAATGTCGTGATTTACATATGGCATCGACTATTTAACGTCTTCACAGGATAGACGGTATCTGGGAGTGCGACGTTGCCAGCTTTGCGTTTACTATCTCTTTCTTTTACTATAGCCTGTCTGTAGTACACGATTTCAACATTAAATTTATTTGCGGAATAAGTTGTTTTTGGGTGTTTCTCTTTTTTCGTGCATATTACAAGTCCAGTAAGAAAAAAAATGTTTATTCAATAAACTTCTAAATTTTTTCCATAGAAAACTAAATGTAATAGAGTTATGCTTGCATGCATGTAAGATTGACTGTATAAATTAACGTAATTAGTTAAATATAAATTAAAAACTTTACCTATTCTCATTTCCGTCGTTGTCCATTTACTACTATCCTTAATACATTTGTATTTTATCCGAATAAAACGAAGTAAATAGAAAAATTATAACTATATAAATGTAGTATATTAATAAACGCAACGTTTACGTCTAAATTAAATAATGGTATCTTTTAAATATACTGAAATTATATCTGGTAAATAATTTTTTCATTTTTTTTCTGATTACCTTCGTTATGAGAAGAAATCTATATTGTAGTTTGCGCTAGACCTTAAATGCTACTCTGCTGCCATGTTTAGCTCCGTGCACGTCTCAGTCTGGCAGCAAACGTCATAGCGGATGTATGCTTGCTCGTGGAAAAAAAATATTTTCGTGTTAAGTGTCGCGGGAGGTGATTATTCTGGATTCGTTCTCTTTCCTATCGTCCGTATTAGAAAGTGAGTATATATGATTTCATTTATTACGTAGCTTTTTATCAATTTTAATGATTACCTTCGAAGTTTAGTACATGTATTAGATTTGTAATTGTGATATTTTTGAAGAAAAACTGGACAAAGTATTCAAACCTCATTACCTTCTTCCTCATTCCTTTCGTTTACCCTCGTTCTTCGCTTTTAGAAATGATTATAATTTCATCGATACTAATTAAAAGAAAGTAGAAACTACTAAATGTTCAAAGATTAATTATATACTAATGATATTTGCAAAAAAAACCCAAATAATTCATCAATAAATTTGAAATTTGGAATCGTTGAGAATTTGCACGAAATATGCGAAACACCCTTTTAAAATAAATGGTATATGAAACGTTGGTTGTAAACTAAAAAATTGTCAACGGTGTTTTGGTGAAGCCTTAGTGAACTGCCACAAGATTCAATGCGCACGCATTCCGAGCAGAATTTTCGTTAGCGACCGAACGGCCGGTCTCTTTCTAGCATATTATATGTATAGACAACTTTTACTATGGGACCAAACCTGAATTCGTGAAAAAAAAATCAGCTATCCCATTCACATTCATGTTCTCATAACTCGTCAAAATGTAGGGAGTAGCTGATTTTTTTTTCGCGATTTCAGGTTTGGTCCCATAGTAAAAGTTGTTTGTTATCATGTCTATAAGTATCGGTCTCTAATTCACTCACTCTACTCGTATATGCACGTCTCATTAGTATTCTTATAAGTACAGACTCGCACGGAATTTTATTATTATTGTATAATTACAATTGAATTATTTAATTTAGTTGTTTTGTTTTTATGTATATACGTAGGTAGCTAATAGGCCATTATTATTTCGCAAACTGGTTTTAATTTATATAAATAATGTTCATATGTCACAACACTTACGGCATATAAAAATTGGTACATTTTTTTATGCCGTAAGTGTTGGCACAACTTCGATTTTATTCAAATTCACTTTAACTTTTTGCTTCTCTCCATAAACAAATAAATATTGTAACACCAAACAGTCTGCCTAACCTTTATCCAACTATGTTGGGGTCGGCTTCCAGTCTAACCGGATGCAGCTGAATACCAGTATTTTACAAGGAGTGACTACCTATCTAACCTCTAAAACTCAGTTACTGGATAACACGATACCCCTTGGTAAGACTGGTTTTCAGACTTATGCGCTTCTGACTACCCGTAACAACTGTCAAAGATCTACGAATGACAGCCGGGACCAACGGCTTAACCTGCTTTCCGAGGCACGGAGGGGTTTGGGTATGTCTTAGCCACAAGCCCGTTTCCCTTCCCCTGATACTAGTGAAAACTAGTATTTGTGTCAACGGAACTATGACCGATGCTTAAGTGGATGTCGGTAGCGACTGTACCTTGATTAAACCCTACCATAATAATATTATAAATACGAAAGTTTGTGAGGATGGTTGGATGTTTGTTACACTTTCACGCAAAAAACTACTGAACGGATATTGATGAAATTTGGCACACATATATTTTATAACCTGGACTACTACTACTAAGTATCCTATACTTCTTATCCCGACATTTTTACGGGTTCGAGACTTACGCGAGTAAAACCGAGGGGCGCTGCTAGTAATCAATAAAAATAAATAATCGTAGATGTCTTTTGTTTTTCTGAACATTCTTTGTCCAAAAATGTTTTGCACTTTTTGTTGCAGATATTTGCGGCCCATAAGACCACCTTATTCGTACTTTTTAATTAACAAAACAAGGTAGCGATGCTCCAATATCTCAGAATACTAAGTAAAGGACATTTGGACACTGAAGGCCTTTAGCCCCGGAAAAGTTTACACAGATTATATATACAGGTTCCCGATGTGTCTCTCGTATGAACATGCAATGTTTTGTTTACCACGGTCATTGTCAGAAACAGGAATTATTTTAAATTGTTTAAGCAATTTTTTGCTCAATAAAAATGTTAGGTAGTTATTTGTTCCATTTAGGATACTTTTTTATCTTATTTCTTGATCCTTTGCTCGAGGAAAATAAAATAAAAAAACATTCAATAAGTACAATCACGCACAGCGGTACAGTGCAATTTTAAATACAATAGTTATTTATCACGAAAAGGTGAGAACAAATTCCACAACTCACTAGACTAGTGCGTGATAAGTAGTTAATTGCAATCCGCCATTCGGGATAATCTACGAGCTGGAGGGATAATCTAGTACACTAAAAATTTCGGGATAAAACTGATATTTGGTGCCTACTTGAATCGTGTCGATTTAGAGCCAGAATCCTGAGTAAGTATTCATTCGAGATTTGATTACATTCTAATAATAATAGCTTGCATGTTACATAAGGCAAAAATGACGAACTTCCATAGAATTATTCATCCCCTTTTCGGTTGTTTGTTTTGAAAAAAAATTTTATTTTTCACTTTTTAGTTATGTTGAGGGTACCTATCCCCACATAAATTCGAATACCACTATCTGATAAGTAAATTACAGTGACAGAAAGTTATTATAAAATATATAAAAGAATCATACATTTTGGCGCCAAAACTCTTCCATTTTGATTTATATAATTTTAATGACACTCGCGCAATAAAAACGAATCTAACGACTTATCAAAAACGGAATAGAATCAAAATCGGTCATGCCGTTTAGGCGATAGGAGGTCACAATGGAACGGACACACATTATACCTACATACATAAAGGTCAAAGAAAGTTCATTTATAAAATAAAAAAATCCGACTGTGCGTAAAAAGTTAATTATAAAAAAACCGGCCAAGTGTGAGCCAGATTCACGCTTGAAGGGTTCCGTACCATTCTTCTTTCCATTTCTATAAACAACGAGCTAAAAAATCAAGTTTGTTGTATGGGAGCCCCCTTAAATATTTATTCTATTCGGTTTTTTAGTATTTGTTGTTATAGCGGCAACAGAAATACATACATCATTTTAAAACATTAACTTAAACCTTTTCCTGTACCTACCTAATAACAAATGTACGTAATCAAGAAAAATAATTAAGGTGTCACCAAAATTAAGAAAATACATTTTTTTAGGATTCCGTACCAAAATAGTAAAAAGGACCCCTTATGGTGCGACTCAGTCTGTCTGTCTGTCTGTCTGCTCGTCTGTCACAGCCGAATATCTCAAGAACTACTAATGATATATGAACTACTATTGACAGGCCAGCTGGCGTGGTTGGTTAAGATACCGCCTATCATGTCGCAGGGCGTGGGTTCGATTCCCACCCAGGATAAACATTTGTGTGCATGAACATGTCTGTTTGTCCTGAGTCTGGGTGTAATTATCTATACTTAGTCTGGCCATAAATACTGTTACAATTAAAAATAAGAAAGATATTACATTGGAATTTGGAATCTGTCATTTTTATACGATTGTTCATTGAGTTTTCTAATTTTGGCGCCAATACATTGTACAATATTTTACGATATTAAAAAGGAGTGGGGTGATAAAGAGAACCGAATCGCTGTGATTGCATTACACAAAGTTGGTATGGAGCCAAATGCAATTTTTAAAACTCTCCATACGCTTGGTATTAGTCAAATGTTTGTGTACCGGGCTATTAACAGGTCCAATGAGACCTCCTCTGTTTGTGACAGAAAAAGATCTGGCCGTCCACGTAGTGTTCGTACGAAAAAGGTAGTCAAAGTAGTAAGTAAGGGAAAGAATTCGAAGAAATCCTGTCCGAAAGCAAAAGATTTTATCTCGGGAGATGAAGATAGCACCCAGAACCATGTCGCGTATTTTAAAAGATGACTTAGGACTTGCAGCCTATAAGAGACGCACTGGTCATTTTTTAACTGATAATTTAAAAAGAATAGGGTGGTAAAATCGAAACAACTACTGAAGCGGTACGCAAAGCGAGGTCACAGAAAAAATTTAGTTTACGGATGAGAAAATCTTTAAAATTGAGCAATATTTTAACAAACAAAATGACCGTATTTATGTTCAAAGCTCTAATGAAGCTTCCCAATTAGTCGACAGAGTGCAACGTGGGCATTATCCGACTTCAGTGATGGTTTGGTGGGGTGTTAGCTATGAAGGAGTGACTGAGCCATAGTTTTGTGAAAAAGCCATACCATTCTTGAGAAGGTAGATAAGCCCGTTAACAACACCATGTTCAATAACCAAGTATGGTCCTTCCAACAAGACACGGCGCTGGGTCATAAAGCTCGGTCCACGCAGTCTTGGTTGGAAGTGAACGTTTCGGATTTCATCAGAGCTGAAGACTGGCCGTTATCTAGTCCCGATCTTAATCCGCTAGATTATGATTTATGGTCAGTTTTAGAGAGTACGGCTTGCTCTAAACGCCATGATAATTTGGAGTCCCTAAAATCCATACGATTGGCAGTGAAGAATTTTCCCATGGAAATAATGCGTGCTTCTATTGATAACTGGCCTCAACGTTTAAAGGACTGTATTGCCAATGGAGACCACTTCGAATAAGCTTTTTATATTTTAAATTGTTTTATATTTATGTATTAAACTATCACACTGTAAAAGTAATAAATATTATTTGCAATAATTTTTTTTTTTCTTCGTGACAATATTTATGGCAAGACTAGGTATAAGTAAGTATTTAGAAAAAAAAAAATATCATTTATCTGGTTTCCATAGTAAAAGCTCTGCTTAGTTTGGGATTAGATGACCGTGTGTGAAATATCCCAGGATATTAATATTATTATTATTATATCAACTTGAATCAACTTGTGCAACTATTTTGCAAATAAGAAACCATATATATTTTTTTTGCAATATGGTCCTTAAAAATTGGAAGTAGGGCTACTAGGGTGTGTCGGGTATCATAATGAAAGAGCACTGTTTGCACATTTTTATACATTTTTCCTTTTTTTTTTAGGCCGAACAGTTTTCGAGTTTTGATAAAATTAAAAAAAAATACCGTTATCTCTGAAGCTGCATAGAGAAAAATCTGAAATTATTCTATGTGATAGAAGTTTATGTAAAAATTACAGGAAAAATAAAACGATGTCTCTAAATAGCACACTTTTTTATGGTACGGAAACCAAGGTGCGCGAGTCCGACTCACTCTTGACCGGTTTTTTTATAATTGGAACACCAGTCTATTTTATTAGTTTTCCAGCGAAAGGTCTAGCCACGCACCTTTGATTGTCAAACTTATTTGAAATAAGAATCATACCTACATAGTTTTGTTATTACTATCTTATGTTAGTCCTAGAAATTCGATTAAATAAAAACTTCAATTAAATGAATCTCTAACAGGTCACGAATTTAACTTTTTATTTATCTGTCTGATGAATAAAAAACTGTAGAATAAGGTACTTACATTATTAATTAGTTGAGCTGTTACCGTAAAGTTAATTCTTAGTACTAAGGAAGACACAGGCGCCACTGGCCGCAAAGTGATTGTCCCGTACACATGATGCCCGTCATCTTCAAAGTCAAAAACACCAGGGCAAGGAGTAGTCGAGTACTGGCCACACACAAATTGTAAACTAAAAACTAAAACACACAAACACACTAACTTCATATCCATATTTTTAAATTGCGAGTTCTCATTTTGGGATTAAAATGCTTGTTCTTAGAAACGTGTTTCTTTGCCTCCGATTAGCGAAGGACTGGCTTTATTATCATTAAGGATGAGCCCTAAAAAACAGATATTTCGCCAAATCCTTATGTGGTCCGTCGACTTTTGAAACACAGGTTTATTTGTGACAGAAACACGTGCATGCATACTAAAATATTAGAGTAGGTAATCAGAAAAATAAAACAAAATATATTTTTTGAACTTTTTATATTTATTGTAAGTTTCATTTGAGAGTGAGTACAAAGGAAGCGTATTGAGTACGGTGTAAAAAGAGAAAGTGGAGATGATACTTAATATTAGGTTGGGGAAAAAGTCTTTTCGCATTATAGTATGTATGAACTTGTAATAAAATCTCTTTGGCTATACTATTTGTATCTGGCTGGTTTTGGTATCATTGAAAGCTTAAATTTTAAAGAACATAATTCCAAATTCAAATTAGGAAAATGTGTGATTTTCATTTGTTTTTCGTACCGTCAAGATGAGTGAATCGAATAAAGAAATTCGATACATTTTAAAATTTTACTACAAAAAAGGTAAAATGCAACGCAAGTCGCGAAAAAAATTTGCAATGTTTATGGACCTAGTGTAGTGTCTGTGAGAGTAGCACAAATTTGGTTTAAGCGTTTTCAATCCGGAAATTTTGATGTCAAAGATGCACGTCGCTCTGGTCGCCCTATTACGGATAAAATGGATGCCATTTCTGAAAAAGTGGAGCAAGATCGGCATATCAGTAGTTACGACGTAGCTGAAGAACTGGAAATTGACCACAAAACAGTTTTGGCCCATTTGAAAAAAACTGGGTACACAAAAAAGCTCGACATTTGGGTACCTCACGAGCTCACCACCAGGCAGGACCATCGATTCTGAACTCTACTGCGAACAACTGATGAGATTAAAGCAAGAAGTTTTTCACTTGTTAATGCAGGTAGACATGATTATAACTCAATATCGGCCAGGATGTCGCTTAATACAAATAGCCCGTGAACCTTCGATATGGTATTATTCAGCCCCTTTTTTATTACAATTTAATGTTTTTCTTTGACATTGACACCATGAGGAAAAGAACGGTTTGACCTATTCTGCCCGCAACTTCGCCATTAATTATTATACACTTTGCTTCGCCACGTCCACGGCGTTGTCGGTGGTAGCGCAGAAGTCACTTGTCGTATTAATAAAATTTAAATGTTAAATCATGAAAAATTCCAACAATAATTTTTTATTACAATTTTAGTGAAAATTAGGTCTGTCAAAATTCAAGATGGTGGTTATGAAAATACAAGGTGTAGGTAACAGAAAGATGTGGCCAATACATGAAGTTAGGGCTTGTAGAGTTAGGGCCGGTTTTTTGATTACTAGTGGTGGAACAAGGTTCAAAGTAAAAGCAGATTGGCGTGGAGTATACTATTCCCAAGTGACATATTATCTACTTAAGAAAAGAAGTCGGGATGGCACTCTTCCCCGTATCAGCCTAGCGGTTAACTCAACCA
Source organism: Dicycla oo (assembly GCA_948252095.1). NCBI lineage: Eukaryota > Metazoa > Arthropoda > Insecta > Lepidoptera > Noctuidae > Dicycla > Dicycla oo. The sequence continues at coordinate 8,238,762 of OX411729.1, forward strand.
ATGGTTAAACATAGTAACTAATGGTTGAATTTTGGCTAAATGTGAATGGCTAAACATGAAGGAGTTATGCCATTAGTTACCTACTATTTTGTAATATGAATGAGCTAACATGAATACATTCGTATTTAGCCAAAATTCAACCATTAGTACTATGTTTACCCATTGGTTGAGTTAACTCTACAGATAAAAAAACTGGCCCTTAGAAGCTTCGTTCTATATCAGATCTGATAAGTTTTTGTCATCACAATTTGTTTTTATTAATTTGTTATTTAGTTTTATTTAGTTATGTACTGATTTCATTGTTGATATTTTTTTTTTTTTTATATAAATACAAAAGAGCAAAAGTCAGAAAGAACGCTAACCACAAACGAAGTAAAAACGCAGGAGGGCAATGCGATGCAATAGCGACGGTGTGGGTCGGAGGAACAAGAAATTTCACGTGGACGAAGTCGCGGGCAGAAGCTAGTTATCTATATTCTATTTACGTAAATAAAAATGAGTCGCTAAATGTGTTGCTAAGCGCAAAACTCGAGAACGGCTGAACCAATTCGGCATTTTTTTTTTCAAATATTCTTGAAGTCCGAGGAAGGTTCTTATGAAGAGAAAAATTGGGAAAATTTCACGGAAAAACGTAAAAACCACATTTTTCTTTTTCCCATACAAACTGTTCCTAGCTGTCGATTCTAGGGATACAATCGCATTTAAGTAGTTCATATAACAATATGAACTACTTAAATGCGTCCGTAGCATTGTCACTTTCTCTTTCTACGATATACAGTTTTTGACACTGTCGGTCAGCTAGTAAATAATAATAATATCTTCCAACTATAACATTCCTCTCCCAACTAACTTCTATTCCCTTTCATCCCACTTCTTTCCCAAAATCACACAAATTTTAGCCAATTTTTTAAATGAAAATGATTTACAATTTTAACTAGTGCGTAATATAAGATAACCACAACAAAATGTATATTTTGTTGTGTGTTGTATAGTACCCTATTTTATACAAGGACAACTTATATTAAGTACAAAAATTTTAAGGATAGATTCATTAAGTTAAGATAGACATTTCTTGAAAAAATAATACATTTCTACACGCTAGTTTCCAAGAAAAATACCAAAAACCATTTTGTTTAAAAAGTCAAATTTAACATCCTGTGTATGAATGGCTAACGTACTCTAAGCAGATAACAATGGTTGCTTGACTGCACTTCCCCGCCTTGCGTGGCCGACATTGAGCGCGGGAGATTATTTCAGTTCGCCAGCCGAAATCAAAAAAATTATTCGTGTTGTCTGTGCGAAAATTTTCGAAATGCCGTATCGGTATTCATCCAGAGAATACATGAATATGGCTATGTGCTATCACGACGCAGGTGAAATAATGTTGCGGGCACAAGAACTGTAGGCCCAGAGATTTGGAGGAGTGGTCAATATTCGCACATATTCGGTCATACAATCCGTACAGTGGAAGAATTACGTGCGCGAATTGTGAGTGCATTTGACATGATGTCCAGTGAACATCAAGTGCTTACTGAAGTGCGGAGGCATTGTCTCGATCGCGCTAGACAGTGTGTGCGTCAACAAGGGCGTCACGCCCAACAATTGATGTGATATGTGTTTATCGCAAATAAACGTATTTTCTTTCTTTCTTTCATATGTGTAAATAACTAGTAAATTGTGTAAATAAGTGTAAATTTGTTAATGAATTTTGACTATTTTTAACACCCCAAGTTAATGCAAAACTTTAGGTAAGTTGTTAACATTTTTACATTAATTCAATAGGTACTAAAAATAATAACAAAGTCTACACTACTTAGGTATGATAGCTTCGAGTAGCATAGCTTGGGATGAAGATTCGATCACAAGTCAGTGCAGTCCGAGCGATGACGTAATACTGGGTTTAATGACCCTGGGTTTTTTGGGGGTGCAGATCCAGAACAATCGAGTCGGTATACAGTATGCTTTTAAAAATATTGTAATTTTTGTGTTAGAAAAACTGTAAAAAAACTAGCCTGATTATTTGAAAAAAAAATGCTAGGACCGTATTTCTATCATATAGATAGACGTTCTGTTTAAATTTTTGTACTTGAAAAAAGTTGACCTTATATAAGCTTGTAAATTAGAATAGGTACGGACGCCAGCAGGTCAACCTACCCGAAACTGTCAGATTTTCCCAATCAACCTTGAACCTAATGCCTTAGCAATAAAGTCGAAAATCTATTAAAGAAATCTGACAGATTGTAGTAGCTTGATGTGCTGGCGTCTGTACATGTTTTTACTAACTCTTGTTTACTTCCTTACAGCTACCAGCATTTATCTACCAGAAAGTATCTGTATAAATAAAGTTCGACGGCCTGCCAAGTTCTGCCGTCTCAAATGTGACGCTGGCAGAATAGTCGACACCGGCTCAATTGCCAAAAAAAAAAAAAAAATTATTATAATAAAATCTTGACGTATTCAAATCTGGCGAATCATATCGAGTATTCGTATCGTAAGTATATACACCCATTTCAACCATATCTTGTCACTAGCCGTGTTGTGCCAATGACCGCGTCCATACGTACGTATGGTTTTCTTTCAATAATATTGAATGTTTATTTTCTCCACCACGTAATGAGTTCGTACAGTACTTAAATGTGTTTACAATATTACATTGATGTTGTGGAGACTGGAGCCTGTGCTAGAAATACCCGTGTTACAGCAGTGCTGTACAAATCTCACCGTGAAACATAGGTGAAGTGAGCGTGGAGTGAGCTGTCAACAGTGTCAATCCCTCGCATCAGGTGGAAAAACAGCTCACTTCAAGTTCACTTCACCCAAGTTTTTACGGTGAGATTTTTACAGAATAGACCGGCAGGTCTCCAGGACTACAAACTACCCGGATAAGTTACAGTTATACAAACATCTATTAACAGATGATGACGTTAGGATGGAAGTTATAAAACAATTTAAGACATAACCATTAATTAACAGCAAAGTAGGGTGTGTAGTGAGTGTTTGATAATGAAAACTGGTAATATGGTATTGGTAGGGGGTAAGTAATATATGATATATTTACAAAATCACTAATATTTACAAGATATAACTACTTAGTGTCCGACCGAAAGTTCGTTTCGGCCGAGTTTCGGCCAAAAATCAAGTTTCGGCAGCAGTTTCGGTTTCGGTCAAAATTGGCCGAAACTTTTGCCGAAACCGAATCTGATTTCGGAAGTTGTCGTGCACGCTCGCCTAACTTCGTTTCTCGCGGCAACGCTTTGGCGGACGGGTGAATATTCGAGCGTTTTAACCGCCGTCATTACCTTCCGCCAAATGTTGATGAAAGAGAATATATTTAATGAAATATTTCAGCAATTCCTGATTCTGGTCCTTAAGCAGATTCTGGGAATTGATGAAATATTTCATTAACTATATTCTCTTTCATCAACATTTGGCGGAAGGTAATGACGGCGGTTAAAAGCTCGAATATTCACCCGGACGCTGGCGGCCCTGTTTGGAAATTGTCGTGTGTCGTGAGTGTAATAGTAATTTTAGTAATTATTATTTTTATATAAGAGGTACCTAAAAGAGATTGATGAGTCTTCAAAGTACAAATACAAACCAAAGTATTAATTAATAAGATTTCAAAATACCAATACTTAGTTTTTAATGAAACAGTAACAATAATTAGTGTCGGCGCCACACCTAACGCCACCTTACGTCCGTTGTAGAACGAAACATAGACAAATATTTTATCTGTGGTTTTTCCTTTTGAAAGAAGCCTGTGAAAGAAGCCTCACAACGACACTTGTTTTTTTTTTCACTTTACTATACCAACTACTTTTGTAATTCTGAAGTCAATTAAAACACATTACTCTGGATAAATAACGTTTTATTGGAGAAGACCATGGAAGTCCCCCGTTCCTAAACAATTAGTGATTTGATTATTGATAACTGATAAACATTTTGCTATAAGAACTTAATTTGAAAAAATATAAAAATATTATTAAATAAATGATTACAACAAAATTAATATACTGTGTTTCCATTTCATGTCCTAATTAATGCAGAATAATGGGTGAAATGCACCAAATTTCAGTATTTTAAGGAATTTTATACTTGACCACGTGAGTTTCGGTTTCGGTTTCGGCCGAAACTGAAGCCACGGCCGAATATTCGGTTTCGATTTCGGTTTCGGCTGGAAAACTAGTTTCGGCCGGACTCTAATAACTACTGAATCTACAATTTTATTTGATTTAATGATTAGTAATTAAAGGATTGATATAATTTTAAAATAGCAAATTTTTATAAGCATAACACATATTGAATATAAAATCGTTTGATATACCACTCAAAAGACAAAACCTATTTAGTCTAATATGACAAAAACGCCTACTTAGAAACACAAAGCAATAAAACCAACCAACAAATCAACCAAGCAATAAAAATAACAGCAGGTCGACGGAGCCCCGCTACACGTGGCTTCTATTTCTGTCTGCAGGGCTTAAAGGAACCTAACCAAACCGAACCTCGGATGCCCCCGACGTCGACCGTCTAGGGTTAGGATTTTTGGGTCAGGTTCAGAATAATCAGAAGTAAGGATTGTTCCGAACCTAACCCAAAAAAAAAAACTAATAACCACAAACCAAAAAACCATGAAAAGAACCACGAAGGCCAAGGCGGGAGCGGAGCGGAGCGGAGCCTTAGCTATATTTTAAACGATAGAGCTAATGATTTTCGGTTAAATAAACGTTATATCCAATAACGTTGTGCGAAATAATTTTTAGAGTATACGTATAAATGTTATATGTAAAGAAATTATATCAACAGTTGGTATATCTCACGTTTATTACATCTTGTGAACGTTATTGAAATGAAAATATACCAAATAAAGTTATTTGGTATATTTTCATTTCAATATATGATATATGATATGAGGAGCTTCGGAACAAAAGCCGATAAATCCACTTGATGCCCAAGATTTTTAATTTTTTTTTTTTACTAAAATTGTGGGGAAACTCAACACATTTTTTTTAAATCTTACTTACTTATTTGAAAGCCCTTGCTGCAAGCCAAATTGGCGTTAAATCATAATCATTCCTACGTAGGTAAATCATAATTTTAAAAAAATACGAAGAGTGGAATTATCGGCTTTTGTTCCGGAGCTCTTCATATGAGACGCACCCATTGGTAGGATATGTCGACCTGCTTTTTATGAAATGACTTCAAAGAGTCTCCCGTTTGGAAATGGTTCCGTCTACGTTATCCAATTTAGGACTTTTTTAAAAGTCCTAAATTGGCTCCAATCTCATGATTATTACGAGCCACAGAGAGATTCATTTATTGACTTTGTTGTAAAGGTCCTAGGAAATAAAATCTACGGCAGAACTGGTTGTTAAGGGCCTTGATTTACAGACTGTGTGTTTGCGTCTCTTTTAAAGATTTCGACAGGATTGTATGGAAATTGAGTATGCCTGCGAATGAAAGTGCTTAAAATGAATAATTGGAAAACTATCCGTAGCTGGTAAAGTTGTTTCGTTGGAAAGAGAAAAGGAAGCTTATCTACCTACCACTAACTTCAAGGACAAGTCTCTCTAACTGAAGCAAAAATGTCTTTGATAAGATTGATTGAACTAGTACAAGGCTGCCCAACTAATTTTGAAGGTGGGCCATAATTTTAATTCCGTGTCAGCCGGCGGGCCGTCTAGTAAATAAAACTGGCCTACATTTTCCGTTAGATACCTAATAAAATTAAACAAAACAATAAGTTACTCACGGTGATACCTTTGAAGAACATCAATATTTGGCGCAATATCTGAGGTCGATAGTAAAATCAAGTCTGAAAATATGTTTCATTGTTGGCTAATTGACAATGGATTCATAAGAAGCGAATTGTTTTTACACCTGGTTTGAAAGTCCTGAAATCTGTTCTCTCAAAAGACTAGCCAGCTTTTGGCGTGCCAATTCAAAGCGTTGGCGGGTTTTCGCGTTCTCGCCGTAAGTGCGTCTACGTGCGGCGGAAAACTAAAACCATTGTCAATCTGAATACCCAAATATTTAGACATCGTTTTATTTTTCGTAATCTTTATATAAACTTCTATCAAATAAAATAATTTCAGATTTTTCTCTTTGCAAACTTTGGAGATAAGGGGGGACGGTATTTTTTTACGTTTTTCAGCAAAATTCAAAACTATACAGCCTAAAAAAAAAGAAAAAAATCCTTTTGAGGTACGGAACCCTAAAAACATTTTTTATGATTGAGAATGTGCAAACAGCGCTCTTTCATATGATACCCCATTTCGTAGTAGCCCCAATTCGAATTTTTAAGACCCCCTTTCAATCCCTGTTGCAATATGAAATATATATATTTTTATTTCTTTCTTATTTGCAAAATAGTTGGGCAAATGTCATCTAAAACCATTCAAATTTCAAGTTTAGCATTAGCAGTTCTTGAGATATCCAGCTGTGAGAGACAGACAGACAGACTGAGTCACACCATAAAGGTTTCTTTTTACCATTTTGGTACGGAACCCTAAAAACGAAACCCTTATAGGAACACTTCGTTGTCTGTCAAGACCCATTTTCTCAGGAACGAATGGAGGTATCAAGTTGAAATTAACATCAAATGCATCTACGGCCCCTTGAATCTCTTAAAAATCAAGCTTCTAAATCAACGCAATAAAAAAAATACGGCCGTTTATGCAATCATTTATGCGACATATTTTGAATACTCGCAAAAACGCATAGGGTACATCCCGTTGACCTACAATAATAAATTTTGGCAAGAAGAAAGGTCGCACAGCACAAGTAACGGAAAAATCCGAAAATTGTTTATTTGTAGATTTATCAAATAGCATATTTTTTTTGTTGTTTGCGATTACTAACTTACATTTTTTGCAGTTGCTGAATTGACCGAAACATAATAATATCGGTGTATGGGAGAACATGTTTTCCAAATACTCTGTTAAGTTTGTTTTTAGCACTGATAAGCAGATAATAATAGAACTTTCTTATTAACAATGCGTTTAGGATGCTGGTGGGGCTGCCCCGTTTCTGTAGTGCGTCAGGGATGTTCGCAGATGCGCATGTAGATTGCTTTTACGCAACAATGCGTAAAAGGTACGCTTCCCTGGTGCGTAGGGTGTGGGGCAGCTCCAACAGTGTTAAGCATGGTTGCGAGTCGCCTGGACTGGACGTGGATCTCTGTTGTGCCGTCTCTCATGGGATGTCGCAGCGGTGACCACCCGTTATTTTATGAATTGTACTCCTTGCTTTTATTTTGTGTCTGTACTCACTAATATAGTCGTAAGTTTTACTAACAATCTTGTTGAGTCTTGTTTACTTTAATAAAGAAAAGTTCTATTCTATAATAATAATAATTTAAAAAATCATGCATTGTTTTTTTATAAGGTTAAAAGTTTTATAGCGCGTCTTCAAAAAAATATGAAATGTCAAATTACTCGAAAATGGTTGACATTTGCGTAGGGGTTATAATAATAATAAACCGCTGTATCTCTACGTTGACGTCGTGGTGGGGCTTGCGCGCTCCGAACTTTAGATCTGTGCCGGTAGAGTTTCCTTTGCCGGAACGGGTCTAAGATGAGAAGCCAGACCAAGAGAGATACAGAAACCCGCAGGGCAGCATGTGGCGAGCTGTTGGGCAGTAGCGACCCCACGGATCCTATCTCCTGGGAGAAATCTTGCCTTTATTGGCCGGCTGGAGTGAACACTGACGAGGAACAGAGTTCCCACCTTTTTCTTGCCTTAATTGGCCGGTTTGAATGGAAATTTGCAAGAGCAAACGTGCTCGGAGGAAGGAAGTATTCGAGTAAGGTGCTGGTAGGGATCTTGACCGTACTTCCGGGATTGTCCTGATAGCCGTGGAATACCTCCCCACTCCTCAAGCACCTCAGGAAGTGTTGCCCCCTTATCGCTACGTCACTATGTGCTAGCCGCCGTTTTCGGGGGCCCATTATTGAGTGTGCAAGTCACCCCTGCCATTTTATCCATGTATTACATAACATTGGTCAGGCAGGGGACATAGTTCTTTCATAGTTCAAGTTACCCAATCCACATTAGCCCCCCAAACCCATAGCCCAATATGTTTTGTTTCCACGTTCTGCAATTACTATTATAGTCCTGCACCAATCGGGGGTTGTCCTTGGGTGCACTTCACAGAGTACTTTATTACTATAGTGCACTTGCATAGTGCATATAGGGATAATCGTCGGTTGTTGCCTCCTCATCATTTAAAATTGTCTAAGGGACTTCTGCGAGTTGGCTTCGGCCCCTCGTACGCCTTCCGATGTCCGATGTTCCGAGATGTCAAAAAATAATAATAATAATAATAATAATATCCTGGGACATTCCACACACGGTCATCTGATCCCAAACTAAGCAGAGCTTGTACTATGGAAACCAGATAACTGATATACTACATACACTACTTTTTTTTTGTAAATAAATACTTATATATAATGTAGTACACAAATGTTTGTCCTGGATGGGAATCGAACCCACGACCTGCGGTATGATAGGCGGTACCACGCCAGCTGGCCTATTCCAGTGTGCTGGCCAGTGTCGTCCGTCGGGTAGGCCTATGACGCAGGTAGTTGTCAGGCACATAAAGTGTACACAAAGTATTGTGTAGCTCTGAGGAATCTACAATGCTCCTTAAATTTTTTATGGATATTAGAATCTGATCTCTGACTCTACGCACAGCCAGGGAATTATATCCTAACATTCCCAGCAGGAAATGAGTAGGATACATAAATGGATAATATCCGTAAATCTTTTTATATAAAAAAAAATGCAGGAATGAACCTTTTCAATCCCTAATACATATGTGGATTTGTGGAGATTCCAGACGGCTGCAGCAAATTCTAACTTACTTCTAACTAGACAGTTAAATAATAATTTGATGACAATAGGATTATTGAAATCACGGGCATTGCGTAGGAGAAAACCTAGACGCCTGTAAGATTCTGAAGCTAGGGCAGACATGTGTGCATGGAATGTCAATCCGCAGTCAAATGTCACGCCAAGATCTCTAATGGTTGACACGCGCTTTATTTCAACACCTGCTAACGTGTAACTTGTGTGTAGGTTGTAACTTGCGGCTAAAGGTCATGACGTAACATTTACAGGCATTAAACATAATTTTATTTTCTGTACTCCACTTATGGATTCGGTCGATGTCATTTTGAAGATGTTCGGGAGTTATATCCTTATTAATTACTTGAACTAATTTTAAACCGTCAGCATATAGGAGACTTTACTACTTTAATGAGATCGTTGACCATAATGAAGTCGTAAATATTACCTTACTTATTACTCTTAGAAGGAAAATCAAGATTTTAACCTCAGTTTGGCGAACTCGTTTTTTTTAGGGTTCGTACCTCAAAAAGAAAAATCGGAACCCTTATGGGGTCACTCGTGTGTCTTTCTGTCGGTCTGTCTGTCACAGTCAATTTGCTCCGAATCTAATGGACCGATTAAGTTGAGATTTGGTACACTATGAATTTCTGTGACCCAAACACGGACGTGTAACGTAAGTAAATGAATTTTGAATATCCCCCATAATCACTTTTGGAGGGCTAATAAGAAAATTAAAAAAAAAAAAGTTTTGAAAACTGTTCCGTGTGACATATCAAATAAAAGGGCTTACTGTGAGGGTCTCAAATAGCTTTTTTTAATTATTTCAAAATAAATTGTTTAAAGGTTATTTAAGAAAATAGACGAAAGTTTTCCATTGCTCCCCTTATCTACGAAACTACTGAGCCTAAAATTTGGAAAAAAATACAGAAACTATTTCTATACTTACATACGTAGATTACAGCAAAATTTATAAGAAGTCTATGATCTTAAAGTAACATGGTAAATCTTTCAATATTGTGCGTATAAACTTTTATTTGCAGTTGGAATGTATTGGAGAACATGTGTTTTAACTACAATGTTAAGTTTGTTCTTACACGTGCTTGGCCGGTTTTTATAAATTCCACGCGATGACGTCACAAGATTATATTGTATGTCTTTACAATATGCTAAGGTACCTCAAATGTTGCTGAATTCATAGGATTAAGAATTGACCTGTGTGTATTGTTACTTACAAGCTTTTATTATAGTTGGCAGGTCTAATACGAACGCAGTTTTTGTTAGTGAGCCTTACTCACTCCGACTTAACGTTGTTTAATTCCATACCGTCATCATCAATATTTTTATTTTTATTAGTGCGGTTGAAGGTGAACTGGTCTACAAATGTTGCGGAAAGGTTAGAACTTGTGTGCTCGCACGGGTCGATCCACCAGGTCAAGCTACGTTTGCCGGGGTTGCTCCGTGGATGGGTGATCATCTTTACATACCAAGCTTGCTTTCCAAAGCACGGTGAAGTGCTTCGGAAAGCACGTTAAGCCATTGTCATTCGTGGATCTTTGACAGTCGTTACGGGTCGTCAGAAGCCCGATAGTCTGACAACCAGTCTTACCAAGGGGTATCGTATTACCCAATTACTGGGTAGTGGAGGTCAGATAGGCAGTCGCTCCATGTAAAGTACTGATATTCAGCTGCATCCGCTTAGACTGGAAGCCGACCCCGACATAGTTGGGAAAAAGCTAGGCAGATTAAATTGGTGCGGGACTTCTTTAACGAAAATTAAATGGTCCCAAATCGACGTCATTTATACAGATTACAGACGATGCCAAATGTTATGACAGAGTTGATCAGGTCGTTCTCATGCGTAAGCTTCTATCGATGGGCATTAGGGGTAATCTCTTCCGTTGGTTTAAGTCGTATGTAGAGGACAGGTGTCAGACTGTTGTGCTGAATAGGTATTTATCAAGATCAATGCGTATCCCATCTGGAGTTCCTCAAGGATCATTATTAGGGCCGCCCTTATTTAATTTATTCGTCATTGATATCGATTCCTGCTTCCTTCACTCCAAAATAATTTTAATCTTTTTTTATTATCTGACTGACGGACTAAATAGAATTTCTTTTTTTACCCAGGCATCATCCATATTCAACTTTGCTAAAAATCTCACGACGCTATTCTGAACCATTGTTTCAATGAATAAGAAATAAAACTACAGTTTTAATCGAAATATTTCACTGATAATATATTTCTAATCCACGGCAAGAACTGCGCTGTATCAGTGTACACGATATATTCTTTGAGATTGCAGATGCGGGCTCCATTTTCTTTCGGGACGGACAAGGAGACTAAGCCCCGGAGTCTCCATTTGCCGTCATTAAATATGTACAGGCCGCTGCCGGAGTCCCCATTGCAAGGGCCCACGCCGTTTCTGTCACCTGTCAAAGTAAAATGTCTCAAATTCAATCTGGTCACTTCTGGCTTACTTAAAAAAAACCGGCCAAGTGCAAGTCGGACCACGTACAATGAAGGGTTCCTTGGTTGGGATGAATTTATCCCAAAAACAAACTTAAAATAATATTTGAATAACATGTTCTCCCGTACACCAATATACGTCACGGTCAATTCTCCAACTGCAAATGTAAGTTTGTAATCACAAAAAAAAAGTGTGATAAAACTACAAATTAACTAAACTAACGATTAAATTAACGATTTTCGGACTTTTCCTTTTTAGTTCCTGATGTGAGACCTTGCTTATTGCCAGATTTCGGTTTTGATTTATTTGTGAGTATCATATCATATGTCGCATATATAATTGCATAAAAGGGCGTATATTTTTATTGCGTTGATTTAGATTTTAGAAGCTTCATTTTTTAGAGCTTCAAGGGACCGTAGACCTACGTATTTGATATTAATTTCAACTTGATACCTCCACTCGCTCCTGAGAAAAAGACAGACGGACAACGAAGTGATCCTTTAAGACTTCCATTTTTTTCTTTTGAGGTACGGAACCCCTAAAAACAACAGCGGTAAAGCTCTGGCTACAATGAAGTGAATCCTGCGGGAACGCAGTATTGCGGGATGCGACTGCGTGCGTCTATTGTTTTAATGATTAGAAATCACGCGACTGTTCGCGCCAGTTGAACAGCTCCATACAAGTTAGTTGACACAATCGGCGCGGGCAAATTTCATTACGCATCCTGCGTGTGGTTCACTTCAGTTTGGTCGGAGCTTTACGGTTGACTGCCCAGGGGGCTGATTCTACTAATTCGCAACGTTACACGTTCAATTGTGTTTCAATAACAGTTCAGTTACGATCGCCGTTCGTTAAAAAAAGTCATTCTACTATTCTATAAGCACAAATAGTATGTTTTAATAGTACCACAGAAAAAAAAGTTGCATCTAATAATATTACTAAATACGAATAAGTATTACTAAAAGTATTTTTAATACAAAAACATATCTAGACCATACTTGTACTTTAGGCCTGTATATTTTTTTGTAAAATTTCAACTTTATAAATAATAAAAACTCAGAAGAACGTTTCGTTTTCGGCCCCAGTTTGCGAAATCTGTGAAACGAAACGTTTCAATTATGTCAAAAAGATAATGATGCGACTAAACGTCACGCTCATGTTCGGTTTTGTTGGCAGAATAGCTTTTGAGATTGTTTCGATCGATTGGTGACTGAACTGAAACGTAACCGCAGTTGAATCTTGCCGTGGTTCAGCTGCCATTCAATTGTGATTTTTTAACAATTTTGTTAGTAGAATCGGCCCCCGGGACTAGGGTGACATTTTTTAGTGTAATCTGAATACATACCTGCACACAATGTATTGTCGTGGGCTATCTTGTGGAATTCAGACTTGCTGCCCTTGCACTCTTTGATGCTGACTATAGGGACGCGCGCCATTTGAGGCTCATCTTCTTTGCCTATGCCCAGTATGCCTCGATCACCCCAGCCGGCCACCTGTGGAAAGTTATACTGTAAAAATAGCTAGGAAGTGTGCGTGCACAAGGACGCTGCGGCTGCGACCTGCGTTTCTACACTAAATTCAAGTATTTATCGGGTGTGTGTCACCAGCCGAGTCGTGTTCGTGGCCGTCGCCCCATTAGAGTGCGTGTAGCCAGACTCCTTCAGAAACATTTGATATTCTTGAAAGGTTGACAGCAATTATATCTTGAATCAGGTGCTTACAACTCCTATAGCCCCCACGACACGTGACAGCTCAGTGTCGCCGCTCCACAGACATGCTGGACGGATGTACTGGTTGAACTTTACGCGTTTGTTCAATGTCAATATCATGATGTCATCTGTACAAGAAAACAATTAAGAATTAATATTTCCAATAAATTAGAATGTGAAACCTGGCTAACATACGAAGTGCGACAAAATCTTGTCGTGAAATTATCACCATGCCATCACTCATCAGCAGTGATCGGATAATCGGGCGTTAATATACCTAACCTTCACTTTTGTTCCCACGAAAGAATAATACGGACATGCATTTCGGAATCTCTTTTGTTCATATAAAATACAATAAATTAGTCGATTCGATCACTAATCAGGATACCTACCTACCACGAGCTCTTAACGCGATCCATTTTAGGACCTAAACTGAACTGTTCTTGTAATTCGTACCACGTCGTCAGTTTAACGATTCAATTTAGGCCATGCCATCTGACAGCGATTGTCCCAAACTGAGTCGCAAGTTTTGATTTCATTCATTTAATTTTGACCTTGTTTGGTACCATAACGTCCATAGAGCAGCTCAATTGAAACGCTCGACTGTCAAAATAAGCGATTCAATATAAGTCACTATTTCTCTAACATAAACCGAAACGTTTGGTAAATTATTGACTAAAATAAAGTTTTTTGTGCTATTTTAGTGGAATTTTAGAAAAACTAATGTAAGTGTACTTTAATATTTCCTTTAAAGTCTAAAATACCTATTTTACATACCTTTTTTAACCTAATTTGTTTTTCTCTATCAGATGTCTGATGATCCAACTTCTACTTATTTGAGTTTTTTGAGGAAGATTTTGCCTCTCACTATACCCAAAAACGTAAGAGGCTCCAGTTACGCGACCAGTTGGACCCCTTCAATAATTTTGAGGATGCCGAATTCATTAGGCGCGTTGTCTCTTTTTCACCAAAAACGTTTCAAACACGGTTCAGCGGTAAATTGCGATCTTTCATTCACTTTTAACGATCGTATTAGACGTCATGGTACGAATTTGATGCGATGCAGTTTGGGAACTTAAATTGAAGTGTCTTGCTTTTGAATCGTTTTTTATTAGGTTATGGTAGGTGTACTGTTAAATAGATAAATCAATTTTCATTTTGGTAGTCAATCTCTTTCTAGCCATATCATCTTTTACACGGTCCATCCATCGTGTCTTTCTTTGGTCTTCCCCTACTCGCATAGCCATTCACATTCATACTCAAAACTTTCCTGTTGATATTTGCCTCATTCCTCCACATCACATGCCAATACCATGACAACCTATTTCCACACAACTTTTTAGTGTCTGGTGTCACTTTCAGACTTTCTCTTTTAGACTCATTTCTTATTTTATCTATTCGCGTATACCACACATCCCTTCATTCATCCCTTTTGTGGCCCAACATTCTGATCCATACAAGACAGCAGGTCTAACCATTGTTTTATAAATCTTCCCCTCAAGTTTAAGGGGAATGCGGGAATCGAAGATTGTTCCCGTGACCTGCCGCTATTTCATGCATCCAGTTCATAATTTGCTCTCGCTTTGCACGAGTGAACCGAGATACCGAAAGTTGGAGCAGTACGAGATTGACTGTACATAACACGAATTAACTCTAAATACTTCCCAGGCAAACCTTTCTCTTTCAAGGCCCACCTCAACACATTCCGAGGTATCCTGTCGGTTTCTCCAGATCAGTGAACACCATGTGCAAGTTCTTGTGTGCACGTATGCACTCGATTTTTCGTCGACCTGGCAAAAACCTAAGCAGGTTTGGGATAATCTCACTCTCCTCTCGCAAGCTTTTCTCTATTACTTTCTCCCATATAGTATGTGACATGAGCTTTATTAGCCCTCGATAGTTGTTGCAGTCCTGTACATCACCTTTATATTTGAAGATGGGCACTAGCGATCTGCACCATTCTTGTGGGATCGCTCCTTCGTACAACAACTTATTGAAGAATAAAGTCAGCCACATACTTCCACGTTCTTTTAAACACTTCCATACGTCTACTAGTATCTGGGCCCATCTTCTGTAGCACACGCCATGCTCGATAACCGACTATTCATTACAATCTCCTTCCTTACGTAAGTATATAGTTTAAAGTTAACAGTTTGCAGTTAGCAGTTTGTCAACTTTAATCAGGGTTTAGAGGGTATAGAGGTATCAGTTTTCGCACTAGGCTGATGATATTGGTGATTACGAGCAGTGCTATGATCATTTTAATATACTCACTTTTGAGCGTGTCAGGATTATACTCCTCGTGTATGTTCGCCGCCATAAGCTTCCTGGTGGCGGTAAATTCGTCACCCCAGTCTTTCAGGCTGTGTACCCCAGCCTTTATTATGATGTCTGTGATGGGAGTTAGGACATTGGGACGACTCATGCAGTGGGCAGCTGCAAATAATACTAGGTTTTATTTATAGGCCGACAATAAATCGGTACTTTTTGAAGGTCTTTAAATAGTGGTAGATAAAAGTTACATTTTAATGACTTTACGTCATTCAAATTGGATCGTGGATGTGCTGCTTTAGCAAGACTCACAGAGCGCACTTTGTTGCTTTGCGCTATTTATAAGAAATTACCAAAAAAAATTTATATTAACATTATTGATTAATTGAATTATTAGGAATTATTTATTTATTATTTTTTGCCTTATTTTTATGTGGATAATATCGTTGCCGTGCAGTGAAAACCTCGTGATTCCAAAAAACGTTATTTTACAGGGAAGATTAATTAAATTAATTAATTATTTTAATAATATATAATAAATTAATTTAATTCGTCTGAACAAGACGAATTAAACCAGCTCGATAGGGTTGCGTTGTTTTTCCCACCTTCCAGCTCCATCATCAGATCAGCTCGATGGTACCAAAATATTGCATTGTCACCGATTTTGTCTCAATCGAACACCGGGAAGTCGGTCAAATTTTACTTGCAGATTTTGAAAAGGACAACTTACTTACCTATATCCTTACGGGTAATATTTTTTAAAACCGTTATTTAAACATTAGGGAGGTTATTACTGTGGCAGCACGCACGTCCTGCGCGCGCGCCGCACGACATCACACTGGCGTTCAGCTGTATGCGACCCATATTTATAACCTTGGCGCGCGTAGCTAAACTGATATGCTTTTGAGTAAGAATTTTGTACTCCGTCGCTATTGGTGGATTATATTGTTTACTAGCGCAACCCGCTAACTAGTTCCGCACATGTAATATTGTACAAAGGTAGCCTCAGTACTCAATAAATTATGATCATTACTACTCCATCAGGTGTTTAATTTTACCTACTGCCTTAAGCGCCAAAGTGGTGACCCCGACAGAAGCAACCGCAAGTAAGCTATGCCTAGTGACACCGAAAAACCAGGCATGGCGTCAGCAGGAGCAAGCTCAGCACACTCACAGGATATTTCGCCCCAACATATCGCCGGTATCTCACTCTCCCTTCGAGTACCACCTTTCTGGCGCGACAAACCCCGGTTATGGTTTATAACTTTTGAAGCAGCTACCCTTGATCTCAAGAAAAGTGAAGCACAGAGGGCACAGATGGTCATCGCCCAGCTACAAAAAGAAGATATCGAGCAAATATGTGACCTGTTATACAACCCGTCTCCTGATCGTCAATATACCATCATAAAGGAACGTCTTATTTCTGTGTACGAAGAATCTGATGGCAGGCAGCTACAGAAGTTACTCTCGGATATGGAACTTGGTGACCAAAAGCCGAGCCAATTATTACGTCGCATGCGCAATCTTGCTCACGACAAAGTGCCAGACAACACACTACGGATCATGTGGATGAACTTACTACCCGCGCACGTCCGCTCAGTGCTGGTAGTAAGCGACACAATAAGCAAGGATACAGCACTCGAAGAACTAGCCAAGCTCGCCGACAAAATGCTTGAACAGGCATGCGAAGTGTCAGCAGTGTCCGTCGCATCAGCGTCAACATCCCAGCAAGCGCAAAACCCACCTGTTAGCATGCAAAATCTCGTCGAAGAAATAAGAAAATTGCATGTCGAGATAGCCGAATTGAAGACGTCATACCACAAGAATCACGACCGCTCGCGCACGCCGCCGCCGCGACACTACCGGCGCAACTCGTACCGAGCACGTTCGACGTCACGCTCCCGCTCTCGTTCAACTGCACCGTCAACGCACTGTTATTATCATCGGCGTTTCGGAAAAAATGCGAGACATTGTACTACACCGTGCAATTTCAACAATGAAGGAAAGACGGAAAACTAAAGGAGGCGTTGGAAGTGGCGGAACCTAACGTCGAGAAGAAATCCTACCGCCTATTTATCACTGATAAGACGACAACCATGCGGTTCTTGGTAGATACGGGTGCCAATATATCAGTTATACCGAAAAGGAAAGGAATACGATCGACACCGTTACCATATCAATTATACGCCGCTAACAACACTGTTATACCAACATATGGTGAGAAGACACTGGAGCTCGACCTCAATCTTCGCCGACCATACAAGTGGAAGTTCATAGTCGCCGCAGTTACGAAACCAATTATTGGAGCAGACTTCCTCGGCTACTCGTATCACAATTTACTTGTCGACCTACGAAGCCAGCGACTCATTGACAACACTACGAAGCTCACTTCCAAAGCGCCTGGCCGCTATACAAGTATACCTACTGTTAGTAGTATCGACCTACAGCAAACATATCACGACATATTGGCTGAGTTTCCTGAAACTACTCGTCTATCATCAATGAAATTGAACCCGAAACACAAAGTGGAACATTTCATTGAAACAACAGGACCACCCATCTACTCCCGAGCACGACCAATACAACCCCATCTGTATGAACGAGCGAAGAAGGAATTCCAGAACATGATAAGCCAAGGATTGTGCAGACCGAGTAAGAGTCCTTGGTCAAGCCCGCTACACATTGTGCCGAAGAAAAACGGAGACTTACGAGTATGTGGTGACTACAGACGTCTCAACTCCGTCACGAAACCAGACCGCTATCCTGTTCCGAGGATAAAGGACTTCACGTACCAGCTCACGGGCAAGCAAATATTCTCCACTCTTGATTTGAACCGAGCCTACCAACAACTGCCAGTACGAGCCGCATATATAGAGAAAACTGCAATAGTCACTCCTTTCGGGCTATTTGAATTCCCACGAATGTGTCCAGGTTTGAAGAATGCAGGACAGACCTTCCAGCGATTTATACATGAAGTATTGCGAGAACTTGACTTCGTGTACCCATTTATCGACGATCTCTTGCTAGCCTCGGAAGACGAAGACACGCACAGACATCACCTACGAACTGTATTGCAAAGGCTGGACGAGTATGGCATAACTATCAATCCTTCGAAGTGTGTATTCGGACAACGCGAAGTAACATTTCTCGGTTACAAAGTATCAGCAGAAGGTATTAAGCCACCAGAAGACAAGATCAAGATCATTAGCGAATATCCAAAACCAGCAAACATCGAAGAGCTACGAAGATTTCTCGGCATGCTGAATTTCTACCGAGACAGCATACCTAACGCCACCGCTATTCAAGCACCACTACATACCTACTTGCACAATACAAAGAAGCGAGATAAAACTCTAATACAGTGGAATAAAGATACAAATCAAGCGTTCGAAAACTGCAAGAAATCTATTACAGAAACCACTTATCTATCGCACCCACATCATTCAGTACCACTTGGAATGATGTGTGACGCATCCGATCGGTGCGCTGGTGCTGTTCTTCAGCAACTAGTCAAAGGAAAATGGCAACCACTTGGCTACTTCTCAAAAAAGTTCACACCGGCTCAGCAAAATTACTCAACGTTTGACAGAGAACTTCAAGCAATCTACATGGCTATCAAGCATTTCAGAAAAATATTTGAAGGGCGTGAACTCATTATATTCACTGACCACAAGCCACTCACGTACGCCATGCAAAAGATCTCGTCAGATTCTGAGACTCCACGCCGACGAAGGCAACTATTATTCATCAGTGAATTTTCAAGCGATTTACGACACATAAGTGGGCAAGACAATGTAGTTGCAGACGCACTATCACGCGTCGACTCAATCAGCTGTCCGAACCCGATTGATTATGAAGCACTCGCACAAGCACAAGAAAAAGATAAGAACATAGCTGAACTAAAGCAGAAATCGAATATCCAATTGAAGAGAATAACGTTACCCGGCTCATCTCAGCAAATATATTGTGAAATCTCAAGTCACGACGTTCGTCCATACCTACCTCAAGAGTTCCGTATTATCGCATTCAACGCCATCCACGGGCTCAGTCATCCCGGTATACGTACTACAAGGAAGCTTATCCAGAGAAGATACTTTTGGCCATCCATGAATACAGACGTCAAAACATGGGTTCAAACATGCGTCGCCTGTCAACGGTCCAAGATCCAACGACATACGTCAAGTGCCATAGCTACGTTTGAACATTCACACCGCTTCGAACATGTGCATGTAGATATCGTCGGACCCCTACAAACATCGCCCAACGGTCATCGTTACGTCATCACAATGATCGACCGTGCTACCCGCTGGCCCGAAGCACACGCGGTGTGTGATATTACTGCAGAGACCGTTGCCAAAACGATATACGAAGGATGGATTGCAAGATTTGGCTGTCCGGCTAGGATGACGACAGATCAAGGCCGTCAGTTTGAAAGCCACCTTTTCAACGAGCTGACTACATTATTTGGAATCAAGAAACTACGAACTACACCGTATCATCCCCAGAGCAATGGCTTAATCGAACGTTGGCATCGATGTATGAAGACTGCTATCACTGCCCGTCTCGGTAAATATAGTTGGATTGAAGAATTACCTACCGTATTACTGGGACTGCGTACTGCAATCAGAACTGACACAAATGTAAGTGCAGCCGAACTAACGTACGGTCAAAATCTACGACTACCAGGTGATTTCTTCGTGACGTCACCAGCAAACACGATGGACTATAATTATGTCGAAAAGCTGAGAACGTCAATCAACAATATCCGTCCGGTACACGCACAGTCGCATGACACAAACCGCTCTGTGTTTGTACACCGCGACCTTCAAGCATGTAAACAAGTGTTCGTGCGAGTCGATGCGGTGAAGAAACCATTACAGCCTCCATATGATGGTCCATACACCGTATTGCGAAGAGATAGCAAAACGTTCACCCTACAACTGCCTAGAAGAGAAGCTGTAATATCAATTGATCGCCTGAAGCCAGCTTTCACCTTAAGCGAAGCAGACACCACCGCAAATAATGTTCCTGCAAGTTCAGAAGGTATAAAAACATCGCGCTCTGGCCGAATCATCAAGCCACCGGTACACTTCGCTTGAGGGGGAGCACTGTGGCAGCACGCACGTCCTGCGCGCGCGCCGCACGACATCACACTGGCGTTCAGCTGTATGCGACCCATATTTATAACCTTGGCGCGCGTAGCTAAACTGATATGCTTTTGAGTAAGAATTTTGTACTCCGTCGCTATTGGTGGATTATATTGTTTACTAGCGCAACCCGCTAACTAGTTCCGCACATGTAATATTGTACAAAGGTAGCCTCAGTACTCAATAAATTATCCATCCCCGACCACTTTGACTCTATCGCTGACACGACGGCCGCGATCGACTCATTCACAGAACACGTACAATCTGTCCTGGACGATTGTTCAAGGGAAATGTGCGGACGATGTGCGTGAGCTGCTGAATGAGAAGAACGCGGCTGTCCGTGCCTACAGCAGCTTTCCCTGCCAAGCGAACAAAGCCCATATGCGCTCTTTACAGAGATCTGTAAAGAAACGCATAGAGGAGCTGCGTAACACTGGCTGGGATAAGATGCTGAGCGACCTAGAGCCTACCCACCTAGCCTTCTGGCAACTCCAGAGGAAGCTCAGATCCCAAGAGACTGCCTCTATGGCCCCCCTTATCCGCCCTGACAAGACCATCGCTTTCGATGATGTCGACAAGGCTGAATGCCTAGCCGACAGTCTTGAGACTCAGTGCTCACCCAGCTCCCAACCAGTAGACCAAGCTCACCTCTCTGAGGTCGACGCGGAAGTCGAACGTAGAGCCTCCCTCCCTCCCGTTGAAGACCCTGATTGTCCCCTGCCCCCCGTCACTCCAGACGAGGTGCAGGACATAATCAAGGGTCTTAAACCCCGTAAAGCCCCCGGCTCAGATGGAATTACCAATAGGGTGATCCAACTCTTCCCCGCCCACCTTATAATGCTCATGGTCACCATCTTCAATGGTGCCATGAGCAACAACATCTTTCCTCAAGCATGGAAAGAGGCCACTGTAATTGGCATCCCCAAGCCCGGTAAGCCCAAGGCTGAGCCCTCTAGCTACCGCCCCATCAGTCTGCTCAATGTGCTCGGCAAAATCTATGAGAGGCTTATTTATAAGCGACTCAGAGACTATGCCGAGACAAAGGGTCTCATCCCTAACGAGCAGTTTGGTTTCCGAACGCAGCATTCCTGCGTTCATCAGGTCCACCGCATCATCGAACACATAAGCGTTGGCTTCCAACGTGGTTTGATGACGGGCGCTGTCTTCTTTGATATAGCGAAAGCGTTCGACAAAGTCTGGCACAACGGCTTATTATATAAGCTCTACCAACTTGGCGTGCCGGATCGTCTCGTACTCATCTTACGAGACTTTTTGTCGAATCGCACCTTTCGCTATCGCATAGAAGGAGCGCTATCCTCCCCCCATCCCATCCGTGCAGGAGTACCTCAGGGCTCTGTGCTCGCTCCCCTCATTTTCACGCTGTTCACCAGCGATATCCCGAAAAGTAAAAAGGCGCAGTTAGCTCTGTTCGCAGACGACACGGCCATTTACTATTCGGGCAGGGACCAACACCCGATATCTCGCACTCTCCAAACCGCAGTCGATAATCTCGGCGCCTGGTTTAGGAAGTGGAGAATCGAGGTCAATCCCGACAAGAGTCAAGCGGTTCTCTTTCTGAGACCACGTCGCACTCGACTCCCCCCCCGACCGATCACCATGTTCGGCAAGCCGATCCCTTGGGAGACGCGAGCCAAATACCTCGGTGTGACCCTCGACCACCACCTCTCCTTCGCTGAGCACATAAAGCAGGTGCGTTCGCGCGCCGCTTTCGCTCTCGGTAGACTCCACTCCGTTCTGAATGCACGTAGCAAATTGTCACTTAGGTGCAAATTGCGCATTTATACAGCGTGCATTCGCCCCATCATGACCTATGCGGGTTCAGTGTTTGCGCACGCAAAACCTCACCTCATTCATAGGATGCAGGCCCTCCAAAACCGTTTCCTCCGAAAGGCAACGGGAGCCCCTTGGTTCGTTCGGAACGAAATCCTCCATGTCGATCTCGACATTCCCACCATCTCCCAGTTCTTGAAACGCAATTCCAAGCGTTTCTTCGACTCAGCCACCAACCATCGCAACCCTCTGGTTGTCGAGGCGGCTAGCTATGTCCCCTCTCGTATTAGTAAGGTCCGCCGCCCCAGGCTTGTCCTCTCAGATCCCGACGACCCCATAACTCTTCTCCAGGAGAGCAGTAGGGACCGTAGGAACAAAATCAAATCGACATTCCGACCTCGCCGCCGAGGTCCCTCGCGACGACCCCGTAATAATGGTCCTCCCCCCCGTCCCTTGCTCGGGTATGATGTGCCAGCTGGTGGCGTAGCTGAGCCTGTAGCTTTAAACTCCCCTGATAATAATAATTCAAATCTGATCCAGCCTGTCCCATCTTGCTGTCCTCCCCCCAGCGACGCCCTAAGCCGAGGCCCGTTCCCCACAGGGGGAGCCCTTAGCGTGTAGTCGCTTAGTCTGTAAGTTTTTTGCCCCTGGCTGGAGGCTTTGAGTTTTTCTTAAGGCAGCCACAGGATAGTCCGGTTAAGTAGTCTCGACCTCTCTAGGTCAACTACGAGATGCCATTAAAAAAAAAAAATCAATAAATTATGATCATTACTACTCCATCAGGTGTTTAATTTTACCTACTGCCTTAAGCGCCAAATTACGATCAATTGAAAAAATTTACGCGCAGTCATTGAATATTTCGGCGGTTGCTAAATTATTGTGACAGCAAAGCATATACAATAACTAACGTGAAAATTGGTCGGTTATTTCATCCTACAATTTCAGTACAAAAAAATACTCAAGTTTAACGCTAAACAAGTTTTTTTTTTTACCTTGCTTTAATACAAATTGAATAAATTGCAAATCACTAGCAGCGCCCTGCGGTTTCACCCGCATAAGTATCGAACCCATAAGAATATCTGGATAAAAAGTATCCTATGTGTTAATCCAGGTTATAAACTATCTGTTTGCCAAATGTCATCAAAATCTGTTCAGTAGTTTCTGCGTGAAAGAGTAACAAACATCCATACATCCTCACAAACTTTCGCGTTTATAATATTAGTAGGATTAATGGGTTTGAATGAAAGATACGCCAATACTTTGATTTTATTAATAGGTAGGAGTGTGTGCGTGTATGTGCAACACTATATTTCTCGAAGCTTTATACCTATATTACAGATATAAAATACACCTATATGTTTGTTATATTTTAACTGAACAAAACTCCAAAAATGTATGAAATGGGCTTTCATTAATCAAAAAAAAAATTTTTGATCTCAAATAAAACCGAAGGCAATGGTCCTACAACCTCGGCGCCATAATAAAAATGCTTAGGCGGAAAAGTTCTAACTGAATATACTTAGCTTTTTTTTTTTGCTGGCACTTTCACATTTGGTCCAAAATGAATGATGAGTCCTTAGTCCTTAGTCGTATGCGACGCTTACTTTACTTATCCAAATAAAGTCAAAGCGTTCTATAAATAAGTACTCACCGGTAACAACATGACGATCTGACACGAGCGTACCTCCGCAGATAAATATAAGATTTTGCTGAACGGACCTATAGATGGCTACGAGCCAAGGTATTTCTCCCCTCTCGTACGACTGCCCTAAGTGGATCAGGGGGACCACGGCACTGGACACTACACCGCACTCTTCCGTTGTGAACGGAGCATTTGTTAAACGTTCATGGCTGGAAAGGACAGAGGAGATGAAATAATTTCATAAAATTCGCGACTGCTTCGGCCTGTTTTATTTTGTTATTACATATTTTCTCTGATGTCAATGGCAATTGTCCACCCAAATAGACATCCGCTTTGTAGAAAAAAACAATATTTTTTATTGGCTCGAACCGGGGGTATAAACCCGGGACATATTATAGGTAGATTGGCTACAAACCTGAAGCTAGACCACCACCTCTTAAAGCAGTATTACTTTAATCTTATTTGAGTGTGGGAAAGTGATGAAGCTAGACGTCCTGTATACCTCAATCTCGTTCTCACACTGAAGTAATATTAAAATAATGCCCCCAAGTTCTTCTTAGGTGATAAAAAGTGTAATTATGTATGTATTCCTTACCTAGCAGTAACTATAGGGCTCGAAAACCTTGTCACCACAGGTTCATCCTCGGGTCCCGTAGTCGCAAGTGTTTGATCCCCGTTTCTAAGCGTATACTGGAGAGAAATCTTTGAGACGTGTTTGCCTGGTACGGATATATCTGAAAAAAAAAAATACATAATATAATTATATATTTTTTTCCAGTATTTCTTTTGGTTAGTTAAGACTAGTCTTTATGGGTTCGGGGTCTAGTTAGACCCCAAACCTCGACGTGAAAAAAAATCGAGACTATATTATTTTTTAAGTATCAGATGAATTTGTTCGTTCTGGAATAATTTCTCTAAATTACATTGAAAACCGCATCAAAATCCATTGTGTTGTTTAAAAGATTATAAATTATAATCTTCTAAACAACACAATGGATTTTTACAGATTTAAGAGCCTATACTCAAATGGCTTAGCATGATCCTCCGTTGTGTCGAAAATACTGCAGCATTAATTTTGAAATAAATATATGGTAAAGTTGAGGATTAATGTTAAGTTTGACGAAAACACCATTCCATAAAATTTTCTCAACAGAAAAAAAATCCAAAGTTACCTCCAAACCGAACCTGAAACTGAAACCGCTGGTATTCAAAAAATACTTCAAATTAGATCATGAAACTTGGTATACTAACTGAACTATGAACTATGAAGCAAGTCTTATATATATATATATATATATATATATATATATTTACGTACAGGCTCTTAAGATTATGATTAGAATTTGGGCTGAGGTTGTATAGGCTCTTAAGATTATGATTATATTTGAGCTGAGGTTGTATAGGCTCTTAAGATTATGATTAGAATTTGAGCTGAGGTTGTATAGGCTCTTAAGATTATGACTAGAATTTGAGCTGAGGTTGTATAGGCTAATAAGATTAGGATTAGAATTCGGGCTGAGGTTGTATAGGCTCTTAAGATTATGATTAGAATTTATAATCATAATCTTAAGACACATCGGAGAATCATGGTATGCCATTTGAGGTACTATAGGTTCTTAAATCTGTATTTATTGTATGTCAACATCATACTGCAACAGGTGCTGATTAATAAAATGGACAATCTTATACAGAGAAAGGTTTCGTGAGATAGGAGGGTCCTGAATATCACCCGGCTCTTATAGTTAGGACATGTTAATTTACGAAGTGGTTAGGGCCAATATTATTATTATTATACAAGGTTGAATTTTTGAGACGTGGCAGTAAGGTTATATACGAGTTAGTTAAGTTTAGGTAAGTTACACTAGAGATCACTGACTGCATTAAATAAATAAATAAAATATTTATGTTCAAATCAGTACTAAAAAACTATTTTAAACATTTTTTTAAATGAAATCAAACACAGCACGATGTTTACGTGATGACATCGCCATCTGTCCAGTGATCTAGGAGTATTCCCGTTTGACCACCAATTTTTAGAGCACCTATGCATTTTGCACCAAAGGTATTCTCAAATGGGAATACCTTTGGTGCAAAATGCATAGGTGCTCTAAAAATAGGTGCTCAAACAGGAATACTCTGTGATCTATTAGCGGGCACACAGAAAGACACAAAAAGCACCTATAGTTTATGCTCTGTATACAGGGTTATTGGTAAAACACCAGCAACCTCTTAAGGGGTCAATGTACTCATCATTATGAACAACTTTTACTATGAGACCACTGCTGTTCAGTACATTTATGTTCGCATAATTCGTCAAAATGTACTGAACATCTGATTTTTTTTCGCGATTTCAAGTTTGGTCCCATAGTAAAAGTTGTTCATAATGATGAGTACAATGACCCCTTAAGAGGTGGTTGGTGTTTTACCAATAACCCTGTATATGGATATTTATATTGATCAGTTTTTCTATAGTTACAAGCAATATTATTTCATCGAAGAGCAGTCTGTAAGATCTTCACACGAGTACCTAGGTAGTTAGAACTTACATATATACTGATTTCCGAAATACTCGAGTATCCAGGCGACCCAATAGCATGTTAAAAAAAACAAAGACCATATTTACCTCCAGGCCCTGAACAGATGATCCATCCATTGACAATCACCGCAGTCACTTGTGGGCTCGGTGTGATCACGGGGAAGAGAACCCGGAAAGTGATGGCTTCTCCCTGGTTATACTTGCTCAGGCTGCCACGTGGCTCTATATGGCCGTTATAATTATCCTAACGGAAAAATACATTTATGGACGGTACTCATCGCGGGCATTCAATTAGCGAATTTGTTTTGCAAAAATTCGTTACGCGAGCTTTTGTTACGCAAGAACATTCTTTCGCGAAATGAATATTCGCACAAGAAACAATGTTCGTAGTGATTAGGTACCGTCCTTTAACCCTTCGTATGCCGATCTGAGCGAGACTGTTTCTGTAATTACCGGCGGCATACGATTGGTTAATATAACCGGCCATTTGTGAGTCGGAGTCACGCACTAAAGTCAAATTTTGTGATTTTAAATTAGGCCATAATAACTCTACAGTCTATAATTCGTTGGTATTTAATAATAATAATATCCTGGGACATTTCACACACGGTCATCTGATCCCAAACTAAGCAGAGCTTGTACTATGGAAACCAGATAACTGATATACTACCCATACACTACTTTTTTTTTGTAAATACATACTTAGTAGATAATTACACCCAGACTCGGAACAAACAGACATGTTCATGCACACAAATGTTTGTCCTGGATGGGAATCGAACCCACGACCTGCGGCATGATAGGTGGTATCTTAACCGACCACGCCAACTGGCCTGTCAAAAGCATACATTTATAAGTATGTATGCTATTTCTTTACAGTTATTTTGGTATTTACTCATAAAAATTGACAATATTCCTTAAAGTAGAATATTGCTATTGTTTTACGAGTGAATACCAAAATAACTCAAAAAAAATAGCATACATACTTATAAATACGAACGATTTATAGAGTGTATTAAAAAATAGTAATTTGATTTAAATGTATTAAAATAATCACGAAAAACCTATATAAATGCGACGTTGCGAGCCCTCGCGGAATAAACGCTGAACATCCAACAGTGCACTTTTATTTAGGGATTCGTTTAAGTGTCACGTAGTGTTGGGAACAACGGGCATTAGAAGCATGTTTTGCATAAGAGTTCCTTAAATATATACAACAAAAGTTGCGAACTTCAGTTGCCGTAGCGGCCGGAACGAAAGTGAGCACTTAGGAAGGATTTTTTAAAGTTAAATGAAAGTTTATATGGCATTTATCATTATAGGCGATGTAAAAATCCATCGGGCACACGGCTTGTAAATTTACAATTTTATTATTGAATATTGTGTCTCGTTGACCTCAGATAACTTGTAAAACCGAATCTAAACAGGTTTACAAATAATATATTATCTGCAGCTGCTTACCATTTAAAAATATTAACGCGAAAGCTGCAGGTAGCCCGCGAAATTCAAATTTTCTTACGTTTGTTTGCAATTTGTAGGTCAGTATCAGGTTATATGTATGAGACTCGGCACAACTCTTTTTAGGGTTACGTACCTCAAAAGGAAAAAACGGAACCCTAATAGGATCACTTCGTTGTCCGTCTGTCTGTTTGTCAAGAACTCAAGACCCCTTTTCAGGAACGCGTGGAAGTATCAAATTTAAATGAAGTCCCTTGGAGCTCTAAAAAAATCAAGCTTCTAAGTCATATTTTGATACTCACAAGTAAATCAAAACTTATAGGGCACTTACCGTTGACCGAGAATCATGTTTGACAAGCATCACAAGTAAAAGAAAAAGTTCGAAAATCGTTCAATTGTAATTTTATCACATAAAAAAAACCGGCAAGTGCATGTCGGACTACGCACAATGGAGAGTTCCGTAGTTGAAAAGAATTTATCCCAAAAACAAACTTAACATTATAGTTGAAAAACATGATCTCCCATACATTGATATACGTCACAGTCAATTCTCCCACCGCAAATATACGTTTGTAAACCCATTTTTTATATATAATATATCCCGTTGACACCTTTTGGGTCAGAAACCCTGAAAGTAACATGATTTGGCATTTGACCGCACTTTTAAACGGTCATGATATGTGCATTCATTTATTTTAACGTTTATAGGTAGTTTAACAAAAATGTCTGCGTCATCTCTGAGGAACTTGTTTTTGTTTGTGCCTGTGGTTTCCTCCAATAAAAGCCAAAGGCAAATTCAAATAATTTATTTGATAATGGCACATAAAAGGCACTTTTGAACGTCAAAATTTCCAAAAAAAATATATAAGTACCTAATTTAAAATTGGTGTCATCTCTAAATTATTTTAAGTATGCTAATTTCAAAGCACACATTGAAGCCTTGGTAGGAGACAAAATGTCCCGCAACATTGCTAGAGATGTCGGGCGACGTCGCGCACGTAGTCTGGCGAAATGGCCACATCGAAAACTATGAAAACTCAACCTCTTTGCATGTCGTGTGACGTCGCTCGACTTCGCCCGACTTCTTCAGCGCCACGTGTTGCGGGACATTTGCCACCTACTGAATTGAATACGGCTTGATGAGACTAGGAATGCTGGACACTACCGCGGGCTTTTCACAATCTTTACTTCTTCTATCTATTTTACTCACGCCATTACTCACGCACACACACACAAGCGCACACAACATAACCTACTCTCATACATCACACAAGTGCGCTCCTTCCTTCTTATTTTTATTTCCTTTTTGCTTTATTTTTCTGTTTTATTTAAATTAGATTATTTTTATTTTATTTTTCTTATTCTTGGATCAGTTCATGAATTGCATACCTGTTATTTATGATAGTGGAAGAGCGGAGTTCACCTAACGCAAGCATCTTCTTGCTTAAAAGGTGATCTCCAACTCATTTTGTATTATAATTGTATGTAATCGCAATAAACATTTTTATTTATTTTTTATTTTTTTTTTATTTATTAGCGATCCTTCCCTGCTTCGCCTTGGTGCAACGGCAGCATGACAACACATTGAGATTATAGGTAACTCAGGTATAGTACATGTTTTTAGTCTTTGTTGATTAAATACAGTATTATGGTACAGGATAAGATATGTTTAGAAGTTTTAGTAAAAATTAAAGGCGGACCCCATACAAGAAACGTGTTTTATTTTTGTACTGAAACCCTTCATGTGCGTGTCCGACTCGCAGTTGACCGCTTTTTTTTTCCATTTGGCTATGTAACCCTAAGAAAGAAACAACCTCCTCTTGTTTTTGAAGTCGTTCGTAGCACTCGTAGCTGTTTTTGAAGTTTCTTATTTAGGCTACGAATCCTCACTCAAGCCTGCTTCTTTTCGATTCGTAGCCAGCGTCTAGGTGTAGGTCTCAAACTTACGATTTTTTTTTTGAGAGCAGCTTAATTTAGCATAAAATCACAGTGGTTTTTTTTTACTTGGCTAACTAGTTCTGTATACAAGATAGAGACGACAATAAATTAAATTAAATTAATTAAATTTCGTACATCTGTTATCATTGTGGACATCTTTAGATACTTACACGAAGTTAAATTCTCTGTATTCAAAATTTCAGTCAAATATGTCCAATTAATAGTCATTTATAGCTAGTCGGCTATTAAGCAAAAGGCAGTCAGTCCAGCACAACTATTTAGTATTAAAAAATCACGTTTTAGGGTTCCGTACCTCAAAAGGAAAAAAAAGAAACCCTTATCAACACATCGTTGTGTCTGTCTGTTAGTCCGTCAAGACCCTTTTTATTAGGAACGCGTGGAGGTATCAAGTTGAAATTAATATCAAATACATAGGTCAATGGTCTATTGGGGCTCTAAAAAAATCAAGCTTCTAAGTCACCTCAATAAAAAAATATGGGCATTTATGCGACATATTTTGATACTCCCAAGTAAATCAAAGCCGTACTTTCCGTTCACATTGCAAGTAAAGGATAAAGTATTATCGTTGTTTTCACTTATTGTCGTCTCCACATTGTATATCAATAAAACTATAGAAGAAATACTCACAGGTCCTATACCTACAACCGTAAAATTAACGCTCAATTCTAAGGAAGACACAGGCAAATCGTCAACATCTGGCCGCAAAGTAATTTTCCCGTACACATTATTTTTGTTTTTATAAATGCCATAAATACCAGGGCACGGACTACTTGCAAGCCAGCCACACCCAAATTGTACACTTAAAACTAAAACACACAACCACACTGACTTTATATTCATATTTTAAAATTTCGTGTTGCTTTTTGTATTTCGCGATTTAAATAAAATTGTTCTAAGCGACGTGTCTTCTTGCCTCCAAAAGGTGAAGGACTGGCATTAAGTCGCCGCTCCACAGCAGCCCGCGGCTAAGCTACACAGGTGTAGAGATCTTTTACTATAAAACTGCATGTCCCTCCACTGCTTGTTGTATACACTTTTCAAATGTTAGTATAGAAATTTTAGTGGAGGGGCGTGCTGTTTTATAAATGTAGTAAAAGATCTCTACTTTATCTTCACTTTGTATGAATGTAGGCGTGATCGTCCACTGCGACCCAGTCACTCACGGTAACGCGCAGTTAACGTGGCAAACCTCTCCGCGCATCTTACGTAGCAGCTGCGATAGCCGTGGAGACTGTGGACAGTGGACTTTATTATCAAGATAGATAGACATCTAGCAGATATTTCGCGCTGTCCTAGTGCTTGTGGTCTGTCGACTTTTAGAACAATTTATTTTTTTGTAGAACGCTGTTTTTTTTGTATTAACACATCTTATACACATACATACTTAAGTACGTGGAAAAGGACTAACGTGGGATGCAGACTAAAAAACTAAGCTAAGTTTATTTAGTTTAGCTCACATAGCTGGCGTAGTTTTTAATACTTGTGTGCAGACGGCAAACTATGCATAGTTGTTGGTGTGCACGCGACCAATTTTAATTATTAGCTTCGGTATAGCTTAGTTTTTGGTCTGCATCTTGCTTTATACCGAAATACTAACTTAGGTCCATTAGAGAAGTCTTGACCGGTACTTTAACTGGGCTACTATGCTACCTAAAATGTGATTTTGTTATAGAAGCCTCTGTTCTAGATTGTTTTAATTAATATTGTCTGTCTGTCCGTCTGTCCGCCTACTATAAAGCTGTTATTTGGCATGGTTATATATATATATAAATCACGCCAAAAAGTTGCGATTTTTTTTTTGGACCTCCCTTGCACGTAAAACGGGGATGTTTTGTTTTTTTATTAAATATTCCATTCAAACTCAAAATCAAAAGTCAAATATTCTGAAAACTAGACTGAAAATCAGTACATTTCGAACGTCAAAAACCCAAAACAGTCCCCCAAAACGCCCGCCCTTCACCACTTCCTAGTGCTTTAGCTGGCGAGAAGTGGCGCAACAAACTCCCCGGCAGCACAGCTCAGCTGTCTGTTCAGTTAAAAAAAAATTGATTCTATACAATAGTACCTACGCAAAATAATTTAGGTTTTTGTTAGGTCATATCAATCACAATCTGGATGATTTTGAAGCATATTGCTAATCCATTGCTTCATATGTTCGAAAAATTTGTCTGCTCAACAACCTAAGTAACGCAATGTATGTTGTTAAACTGTCAAAATGAAACCGATTCCTACTGTATGTAACGCAATTAGGGTGCTGGTGAGTGACTTAAACCTAGACCACAAGACTTTATTTAAGGTGCTCCCTCACCAGGAGCATTCGCTTGTAATGTAACCTTTACCTGCGACCTAGCCGTGTTACTTCTAACTATTTAATTAGGTACATGTATTAACCTATCCTGCTGATTTCAATTATCTCTCTCCACTGCCTAGCAGCTGATGGCCTGAGCAGTCTACTTGCAAAGCCCTAGCCGCTACAGTGGAATCTTGGATTGTTACATTACAGGCGAATTCTCCCGGTGAGGGAGCACCTTTAGATGGGGAAAACCCAGTGACATCTACTCCGATAGAAAGGTAGATGTTTCATTGGTGCCTGCAAAGATCTTTCGAAGTTCCTTAAATCTAATTGCAGTTTTTACCGCCAATTCTTCAAATTTTGCCAGATACTGAGAAGAGAGAATCAACTAAATATCATCTCAGGCGATTTTTGGGAAATTGTAAATTAACCTTGAAGTGTTTCCACCATCATCGTAGTTAAGAATGAGGCGATATTGAATTCATTTCCACTGACGCCGCTGTCGTCGGGTCTGCCGGGACATTTTCTTGTCCAGCCAGGCGTTGACGTTACTTCCGCAGCAAGATCTACAGAACCACTCTACTGCTTTATTCTCTCGTTTCCAACGGATAGGGCCAATACTCAAGTATTTTAGTGCGTTGGATAAAGGACTTTGTGTCCGAGCTGCAGCTATGGACCAAGGGGCATACCTGCAAAGACATGCTAAAGTTAATTTCTGTGGTCATCATAAGGACCATCTTCAATCTGCCTAGCAGTTTCCCAACTATGTTGGAGTCGGCTTCCAGTCTAACCGGATGCAGCTGAATACCTGTATTTTACATGGAGCGACTGCCTATCTAACCTCCACAATCCAGTTACGAAAAAACGACACCCTTGTAATACGATACCCTTTGGTAAGACTGGTTGTCAGACTTTCAGGCTTCTGACGACCCGTAACGACTGTCAAAGACCCACAAATGACAGCCAGGGAGTCTCGGTATGTAAAGATGATCACCCATCTACAGTCCAACCCCGGCAAGCGTAGCTTAACCTGATGGATCGACCCGTGCGGATGTAATTACTTAGCCACGAGCTTCTCTCATCATAAGGACCATCTTCCTCCTCTTAAATGGAGACTGGTAAGAAAGTTCGTGTGGCAGAGGACAAAACACCGCTGGAATCGTCAGAAGAGCCTTTAACAGGATTTGCCCACTGCGCGTTGATCCTGTGTCTAGTTGAAAGCGCCTCTGCTCCTTCCAACGTCCAGGGCATGTTCGAGCCACGCTTGCTCGTTCAGAATGACGTTGCGTACCTACTAATACCATCTATAAAAAAAATTGAGTTTGTAATTTAGATGCAAGGGTTATCTGTACTTGCTTGTAATTTTTTCCTCCATCTTTGTTCGTCATCGAGTCAATGGACGTTTGACTAAAAATCAGCATATTTGGAGTTTCTTTGCAGTCACCTAAAATTCTCAAGCAGAGATCAAGTTTAAAGTTATTAAAAGGAAAATTAAGATTTTAAGAAACCTAGCCTTAGTTTGGCGGACAACTTGTTTTTTTTTTTTTTAAATTCTTCACGGTGATGTCTCGAGGTCATCTACACTAGTTATATGTACATAAAAACCTAGGCGCGTCTAGGCGTCTTTATCAGAAGAGGCCAGGTTGCGTAGGTTTGCGGGCGAAGAGTTGAAAATAAATAAAAGTCTTTACTTATGAACAATCGCAAGGTGTAATCAAATTAAGTAGGTACTGATCAATAATTGTGAACGACGTTCCACCAAGAAGGTACGTAGAGCGCGAGCGCAATCAATTCACTCACTGTTGCAGGGTTCTATCTAATCGTGAACGACGTTCCACCAAATTTGTGGGAGCGCGCGCAATCAATTCGCTCACTATGGCTGGGTTCTATCTAATCACAATACCACCAATCGCCAAACTGGAATATTTGTTTGTAATAAGTATCTAATAGTTTGGTTATAAATATTGCACTAGAATTTGACCAAGGTTTTGAGATGTTTTCCCTTTGACACCACACCCGTAGCTCGTATCAATAAGCCAGG
The DNA here is from genome assembly GCA_948252095.1 of Dicycla oo. Classification (NCBI taxonomy): domain Eukaryota; kingdom Metazoa; phylum Arthropoda; class Insecta; order Lepidoptera; family Noctuidae; genus Dicycla; species Dicycla oo. The sequence continues at coordinate 8,272,930 of OX411729.1, forward strand.
CCGTCACACATACACGTATTAGTCTATTATCTTGAAAAGTACTAAACCGATTTCGTTGAAACTTTCACTGTGCCCTAAGATGAAGTAAATGTAAGCCAACAAAAAAAGAATGGTCACGCTCCGATTAATAGTTTCGGAGAAATGCGTGGACAAACATACATACATACAAACATACATCTATAAAATTTTGTATATTTCTTTGGAAGCCCCAATAGATCATCATATGTGAATATCTCGCAGTTCCAATAATATTACATAGGTACATACAGTATCGAATTGATAACTCCTTTTTTTGAAGTCGTTAAAAACTAACTTTTTCCAACTCAACGTTTCTATTGCGGGTGATTCCCCGACACCAAGGTACTCCCCACAATCGAGATTTGTTTGAAGGAAAAGGGTTTCCAAGTGTTAGGATTGGAATAACAATCGATAAAAAATCATTGACTTCATATGGATCGTGCATAAAAAAAATATTGTAGTAGCAATGGAATACATTCTAAAACTCGGCAGGTTTGAGACATTACAGACTAGCTGACCCGACAGACGTTGTTTTGTCCAAATTTCAATAATTTATAAATAAAAGTCCCACGGCAAAAATTACGTTTTCCACTATTTTTTTCCACAGTTTGTCAATTTTCGAATTTTTCTTTCCATAATAAAAACCTAATTTGAAAATCAGTCCAGCTATTCCAAAATGTTGCGCTTACCAACGAACAGCATGTCATCTTTATTTATACATATAGATAGATTGCAGTATCTTTTTTGATTTCGAATAATTGTGGCGAATAACTCGACTATTCGCCATAATCGCTAATCAATTATTCGCCATTGCCACTATTCGCGGTATCTCTACTTGAAACAAGTCGCACTTCTTTCTTACAGTTTCACACCTATGCTCAGCAAGAGATAGTTACATTTACAACCTGTTTCTCCAAGCGATTCTTCTGTTTTCTAAGAGGCTACCTCTATAATAAATTAAAAAGTTCATAACAACTTCCCATTCACAAAATACGTGTGTAAGAAAAGACTTAATGGATGACTAATGACTCTGGAAACAACCGAAAATATACTTTCTATCCCATCGGCTTTTATGTCGAACAAAAATGTTGTGTTTTGGTCAAAAAACGTGTTTTTCGACAGAAAAGTCTGTAAAAGCCATGAAATACGACTACCAAACAGGAATTGAGCTGCACCAGAATACAGGTAAGGCATGTAAGTAACTATGCAACTAGGATTAAAGATGATTTAGAAGAAAATTTGTACGTATAATATCTTCTTTTGTAACTAAGTTTAAAATTTTTAAAATAAAAATTTAAAAAACCCCAACAAAAAAAAACAGAAGCCAACATTTAAAAAATCGAAAGTAATACCTATCGTTGAGCCATCAATTTCGATTGAGTAAAAATACCTATATATATTTTAATTATAGAAATTGAAGGGTGGCAAGATAAGGTTTGCTCATTGAAATGGCGCTATAATGTCGCGGCGGGGTACCGCTAAGTTTAAAGCAATAACTAAATAGCTAAAATAGGGAGATTTCAAAGTAATAACGCTGCCAGACTTAACAATTTAACACCCAATGATAATAAAATAGATAAAATAGATTTGCAACAAAAAATTGATCGTATCGAAGCAGTTTGGTCGGAAATGCTAGCTAAATTAATACGTAGATCAGATAGTCAATCAAATGAAGGGTCTGGCGTACCCCGCCATACACATGTCTACTTCTAGTGAATTATATTGATGTCGTAGTAACTGAACTTGATTCAGAAGCCAATTGAATTTTTCATGGTGTCCAGTACAAAAATGAAGCTCCTCCTCCGACATTTTGTTTATATCATCAAATAAAGATTTCCTTCTTTCAAGGTCACGTGTGTAGATGTGTGAAAATGTCGGTAAAACTTTCAGCATTGAAATCTGCTCGGAACTGCACGCTGCATTGAACCTTTCAGTCTTACAGCCCGATCTCACTGAACACTGCATGGGTCCTGCGACGGCCTGACCGATCTTCTACTTTACTGAGCCTTTGCTGACGGGCCATCACGTCTGCCATGTGCTGCCAAGGATGGTACCGTTTTATCCTAAGTGTGTGAGAGTCCGAGTTTTATCAGAACTAACTGTGGCGTTCTAGCCGTGTTCTACCCAAGTTCTAGCTGTGTTAAAATGAAATTCTGGTTGGAGAGGACGTGACGTGACGGAGCACTGAGGAAAAAAGACAGAAAAGAGATGGAAAACGGTTGGCCCAAATGTAATAAGCTGAGATATGATCTAAAAAAAATGTCGTATATTTTTTTATCTTAGAATATCAAAAAAGAGCTCAATTCTCTATCTGGAAGCGGAGAAATATGAGAAAAATACTTTTCGTGAGATTATCGAGTAATCGATTACAAAGCTCCCAAAATTACAAACAGATAACGAAATCCTTGGCACTGGAATTAACTCGAAAGTTATTAAATGCACTATCTATACTTATATACAATATACTGCATTTAATTACAGTCATATTAATAAATAAAATATTACTGAAAAACCGATATAATAATTTACGATTTCATGTCGATTAAAACCAGTCTTATATTTTTAGTCTTGTCACTGGCAATACAACTGGCTGCCATCTTGACACTAGACAGTTGCCGACTGCTTTTGCTTGCTCACTCGTTTCATGTTTTCCGATGCGTTTTCCCGATTATTTTTCATTTTCAACGACCACTGCTTTGTTTTTTTACGGATTCTTACGACCCTGCCTACTTCGCATGACCCTTTTACACTGGACATCGAAAATCAGTCACACGTTTAACTTTGAATTGTTATTTTGGATTTTACCGCCGCTTTGTGGATTGAATTTTTTTGAGACTATAGTTCGCTGTGTGAATTGTGGGATAGCAATTAGTCACTATAATACAATAGGCCGACGACCCTTAGACGTTGAAACAATTGTGTCAGTAATTCGGCAATGGCTTGCACCTCAGTCTGTAAGTAAATATAACATCATCTAACCAGCTACCTGTATCATGACTTTTCAAACATTCTTCACTAAATATGAGTACTAAATTCTTCATAAAATCATGAGTGTTTAAAGAACACCTTTTGCAGTTCAGGAATCAGTTAAAGATTGTAACATAACCTTACTTTTTCAAATTCAAATTTAATTATATAATAAGGAAACCATCCATATTGTATTAGTACTAGAACTTACAAGCCATGTTAGTGTTGTTACTTTTACTAAACCTCTAATGACTCAGCTCTCAGATTGTCAAAACTTAAACAGAATTTTCTGAGAGGGACTTATAAGTTGGAATCTATTAAACCACACCATTTTCATCTCGTTACATTCAGGCCCAAGATTGTATGTAATCGTTGCCGTCTCCTTTTTAAACAAAAATGTTTTTTCACCTCATAACCTCAGAAAGATTCTGTTTATCATTTGAAATCTGAGTGCAAAAGTGCATTTTATCCGCCAGCCGTCACACAATGGAGAAGAAAACTGTCAAATTAGTTCCGCGTAGAATGCGCTAAGTGTTTGTTACATTAAATTTTTGTTACTTTCATTCAGCTGTCAATGGAGTTCCTTTCTGAAAACTTTGCCGTAAGATGGCGCTAAGTGGTTTATCTTGTGGGCGATTGGTCGCTTTGTCTTCAAAATGACTTTGACAAGTGACAAACACACAGCGCTCTCTTGCGGCGAAACTTCCGGGAAAGAACCCCATTGTAACAATTTGGCATTATTGACAGCACCTTTATGTCATAGCAGTAGTGGCAAGTGAGAAAATTCAATTCACTGATGTGAATGTTTATTATGTGTTTTTACTAAAACGATGTCAGCCACTATAATTTATTATAATTATTAACAACTATAATTTTAATCGAAATATTTCTGTGATAAAACATTTCTAATCCACGGCAAATACTGTGCTGTATCAGTGTACACGACATATTCGTTGAGATTGCAGGCGCGGGCTCTGTTTCCATTCTGGAGGGATAGAGAGACTACGCCCCGCAGTCTCCACTTGCCGCCATCTAGAAGGTAGAGGCCGCCACCGGAGTCCCCCTTGCAAGGGCCATTGCCGTCTCGACTACCTGTCAAAAGTGATTTTTGGTTTACAGCAGATTAGACGCTTGGCTCTGGACGCTTTTAACGTAAACGCCTTTTTTATATCGTTCTCACATATAATTATAAATTCAACATTAATTATGTAACTGCCTATATTTTTGCAACAATAAAATTTAAAAGAGTGTCCGTGGAGTTTTTGTCCATCCGCCTTCTCCATAGGCTACTACTACGCTTTGGAATTTGCAATTACTAGCTTCATGTGCTACACGGTGAACTTGTAAAAAATATTTAAGGGTTCCGTACCTCAAAAGGGAAAACGGAACCCTTATAGGATCACTCGTGTGTCTGTCCGTCTGTCACAGCCAATTTGCTCCGAATGTAATGGACCGATTAACTTGAAATTTGGTACACGTATGATTTTTTTTAAACCCAAACACGGACGTGTAGCGTAAATAAAAGAATTTTGAATATCGATAAATATTGAATATATGTATATTTGAATATGGGGGTCACTTTTGGGGGGGCAAATGGAACATAAAAAAGGTTTTGCAAACTGTACCGTGTGACAAATAAAAAGGCTTTCTGTGAGGGTCTCTAATATATATATATTTTAGTCATTTTAAAATAAACAGTATTAAAGTTTAAGAAAATAGAAAAAAATTGACCATTCCCCCTTATCACCGTTACTACTGAGCCTAAAATTTTGAAATAATACAGAAAATAGTTCTATACCTACAGATTACAGGAAAACCTGTAAGAAGTCTATGGTCTTAAAATAACATGGTAAATCTCTCAATATGCTGCGTACAAACTTATATTTACAGTTGGAATGTATGGGAGAACATGTTTTTGAACTACAAAGTTAAGTTTGTTCTTGGTATAAATTCATCCCAGCTAAGGAACCCTTCATTGTGCGTGGTCCGATACGCACTTTGCCGGTTTTTTTTTATTTTCTACAAGTTCACCATGTAGCACGTTTGAAAAATTTGTTTTTATTGCAAGGCGCTGGTGTTTGTGATGTAATGATTTTTTTCATTAGTACAGACACCAACGATACACCTTTTTCTGGAATATTATATTAGGTAGGGGAAAAAGTCTTTTCGCATTATAGTATGTATGAACTTGTAATAAAATCTCTTTGGCTATACTATTTGTATCTGGCTGGTTTTGGTATCATTGAAAGTTTAAATTTTAAAGAACATAATTCTAAATTCAAATTAGGAAAATGTGTGATTTTCATTTGTTTTTCGTACCGTCAAGATGAGTGAATCTAATGAAGAAATTCGATACATTTTATAATTTTACTACAAAAAAGGTAAAAATGCAACGCAAGCCGCGAAAAAAATTTGCGATATTTATGGACCTAGTGTAGTATCTGTGAGAGTAGCACAAATTTGGTTTAAGCGTTTTCAATCCGGAAATTTTGATGTCAAAGATGCACGTCGCTCTGGTCGCCCTATTACGGATAAAATGGATGCTATTTTTGAAAAAGTGGAGCAAGATCGGCATATCGGTAGTTACGACGTAGCTGAAGAACTGGAAATTGACCACAAAACAGTTTTGGCGCATTTGAAAAAAACTGGGTACACAAAAAAGCTCGAAATTTGGGTACCTCACGAGCTCACTGAAAGAAACCTAATGAACCGTGTACTCATTTGTGATTCTTTATTACGACGTAATGAAACCGAACCATTTTTGAAGAAGCTGATAACTGGTGATGAAAAGTGGATCACGTATGACAAGAACGTGCGAAAAAGGTCGTGGTCAAAGGCCGGTCAGGCTTCACATACTGTGGCGAAACCCGGGTTAACTCGCAACAAGGTGATGCTGTGTGTGTGGTGGGATTGGAAGGGCATTATTCATTATGAGCTGTTACCACCAGGCAGGACCATCGATTCTGAACTCTACTGCGAACAACCGATGAGATTAAAGCAAGAAGTTGAGAGAAAGCGGCCGGAATTAATCAACAGAAGGGGTGTGGTTTTTCATCATGATAACGCTAGACTTCACACATCTTTAGCCACTCAGCAAAAATTAAGAGAGTTTGGCTGGGAGGTGTTAATGCATCCGCCGTATAGTCGTGACCTTGCACCTTCAGATTTCCACCTGTTTCGGTGTCTTCAGAATTCTTTAGGCAGTGTCAGGTTAACATCACGAGAGGACTGCCAAAACCACTTGTCGCGGTATTTTGACCAGAAGTCCCAAAATTTCTATAGCAATGGGATCATGTCCCTACCTACAAGATGGCAAAAAGTTATCGAACAAAATGGTACCTACATACTTTAGTTAAATGTAAATAAGCTATATTAAAAAATGTTTTGAATTTTCTTAAAAAATGCGAAGAAACTTTTTCCCCAACCTATTATTTTTACTTGGAAAATAGTTTTTGTGAAGCGTAAATGTGTTTTTAAATTGTGAAGTAAAATAATAATTATTATTATTTTAAAAATGTCTTTGACATATCTCGGGACCCTGGGGTCCCGGACCTTTGAAAGGCGTACGGGGGGCCCAAGCTAACTCGCAGAGGCCCCTTAGACAATTTTAAATGATGAGGAGGCACCAACAAATGTAAATGGTTTAATTGAAGTAAAGAAAGAAAGAAAACATGTTTTTTTCTGCACAAGCCAAAAGTGCACACACAACAACCAAAAGGAAAAAAAAAGCAAAGAAAAAAAATCTTAACTCTGTACAGTAAATGCTTTAATTTTGAGTAATATGATTAAAGGTAACGTTAACAAGTCCTCAAAAGAAGCAGCAATAGGAATGATGACTAAAAAATGATTTTTTGTCCGTCATGTAGATTATTAAAATATATTGGACACGTATTTTTTTCTTTTTCTACGTAATCAAAAGATTACGGCGATACATTGAGTTAAAATGTGGCATGACGTCACGTCTTCGTAGATTTTATACGTAGAAGTGACGTAGCAAGCCCCCACTCCCGAACTTTAATGCGAGTTGTCTAAGTCATTTTTTATTAATATGATAAAGCAAAAAATACGTATCTAATATTTTTTTATTATATGACTGACGGACTAAATAGAATTTCTTTTTTTTACCCAGGTATTATCCCTATTAACTGCCATTGAAATATATCCCCACAGTACATAGTGCTTTGCGATAAAGGGTCCCCACGACTTACAGGTCACGGTCTGTCCGACCGCGACCTAGACCCGACAACACGCGTGCGGACAGGGCAGTATGAAATGCGCCACAGACACTAGTTCGCAACTGGACAAAGATACGTATATGTGTTGGAAGCGATACACACAGATACACACACTGGTTAAACTCTACTAACCGGTATGTTAGACAAAAAAGTGGTATTTTTTAAACCGTAACCTTTTTAAAATCAATCCTAATCATAAATAAAAAAATCCTTAGTTAAGGCACGGTCAAACTAACGCATTGAACATGCGACCGCGATGTCGTGCAAATGCGTTCATGAAATTAAATTCACGCCAGCGTTACACCGCAGACCCAGGTGGAACTCGTTGATTTGGCCGTACCTTTAGTATGACAAATAAAGAATACCGATGGTTACAAATAATAAGGTCCAATCACAGACATATAAAGAGTAGCAGACATTTGCTAAAAATTACGTCGCCATTACGCACACATAGAGAGTGTTGTCAATACAGATCCGGACTAGGGCCGGTTGCCGGTATTATCTAACGATATTGAAACAACCGATATACTTACTGAAAGTCCGCGAAAATCGATATTCTCTTGGTATAAGAAGTGTAGATTACTTTTATCAATAATTATTGATAAAAGTAATCTACACAACGAATAAAACCACCCGTCTATTCCCGTGGTTATTGTAAAAAGCGACTAAGGTAGTATTTTAAGAGGACGATGGGCAGCAGTCCACTCTCCTCCTTTTGACGACCGGCTTGACGGTATATAGGGTGACTGGTCATTAGTGGCCGATACTTAAACACATGATTGTACCCATGATAACAAACAACCAAACTTGATATTAGCGAAAAAAGATCAGCTGTCCCATACATTCATGTTCGCATAACTCGTCAAAATGTAGGGGGCAGCTGATTTTTTTTTTTCACGATTTCAGTTTCGGTCCTATAGTGAAAGTTGTTTGTTATCATGAGTACAATCATGTGTTGAAGTATCGGTCGCTAAATACCGACCCTTTATATTTTACATACAGCAAAAAATTTAGTCTTTGTTGCCAAATCCGTCCCTGACTAATTAATGTTGCTTATCAAAATGGCGGCGCGAGATAAAAAAGCGACGCGTCAAAATTTGCCTATGTATGAGTCAGTGTGACAACAGGTGACAGAACGAGATGCTATTTATGTCTTGTCGCTTAGAAAAAGAAAAGGATAAATAATCATGTCCATTTATGTAAATATAATAACTATGGATTAATATTTGTTCTGCTACTCTTTATATGTCTGTGGGTCCAATGGTATCACTCAGGGTGACATCTTCATAATTTTGTAATATCTGAATATATACCTGCACACAATGTATTGTAGGAGGTAAGCTTGTGGAGGTCAGGCGTGCTGGCCCTGCACTCTTTGGTGCTGACTATAGGGACGCGCAGCATTTGGGGCTCGTCTAGCTCGTCGTCACCCCAGCCGGCCACCTGCAAAATAAATACTATGTTATATTACAATTATTACTAAGTTACAACTCCATAACTTTACGGCCCGATCGGGCCCCTGTCACATAATATTTTCAATTAATTCTTCGGGCTATGTCGGTTACCTTGGCTCTGCTGCGAATCTCATATTTTCTGATTCGATCATGCAAGGCCTATTGCCTAACTGATTTGGATGACTGATAAGATCTAACTGCTTCAGTAACCTGTAATATTCTTGAAAAGAACATGTAAGTAATATTCTATTATAATCTTGGATTAGGTACTTACAACTCCAGTAGCCCCCACGACGCGTGAGAGCTCAGTGTTACCGCTCCACAGACAAGCTGGACGGATGAAATCATTGGACCAGACGCGTTTGTTCAGTGTGAGTACCATTAAGTCATCTGAAAGAAGCAAATGATAACGAAATAAAATTTGGATTATAATATTATTATCTAGGCCGCAGGTGCGTGAATTATAACGGCATTCTTTTTTCGTACCGGAACAATATGACATGAGCGTGAGCTTTTCTCCTGTAAGTGGAGAAAATGACAGGGTTAAGGAACTGTGATTGCACCATGCAGTCTCGGAGAGTAGCCAATGATCGAGTATATAAAGTAGCGAACTGCTTTAGGCTGATGATAATGGTGATGCTAACGAGCAACACTATGATGACCATCCTTATAAACTCACTTTTAAGCGTAGTGCCATTAAAGAACTCGTGTATAGTCGCAGCCATGACCTCCGCGGTGACGACGATGTCGTCACTCCATCTGTTCAGGTCGTGTACCCCGAGTTTAATCACGATGTCTTTTTCGGAAAGCCGGACTCTAGAACCCTGCATGCAGTGGGCAGCTGCAAATAAAATAATTTTCACTAGGTATTACAATTTCCACCAAGAATCAGCACTATTGTTTTGGTAGTCGCGGTGACAAGAAAAGTGAAAAAAAGATTGATGGATTATGTGAAAGATATATGGCGAGAAAGGATGCAAGCACTGAGATGTCAGCTAATAAACTGGCTCTCGGGGGGATGATTATGGAGTCGAGAGTACCTAAAGTAAGTCTGTGATCACTTAAACTAACCGGTAACAACATGACGATCCGACACGAGCGTCCCTCCGCAGATAAATTGAAGAGTTTTCTTAACGATCTTATAGATAGCCACGAGCCAAGGTATTTCTCCCCTTTCGAAAGACAAGCCATTGTGGATCAGACGACTGATCTCGTTGCCTCCGGTGACTACACCGCACTCTTCTGAATAGTGGTATTCTGGGCTGGATAGAGCAGAAATATTAGTTATTTCTATCTTTTACTCCTCCCTCCTGTATCCCGGCAGAAGGAACGTTATAGGTTGATTATGCTGTTGTATCTTGTATGCTATCTTAAATGCTCGCAATAGCGTACTTAGGGATTTTGTCCAGTTGAACTAACCACAGTCATTTAAGCGGGAAGCGCCAGGGTAGAAATTACAATTTTCTTACGTTTGCAATTTGAAGGTCAGGATCAGGTTGTGTGTTAATCTGATTCACGACCGTAAAAATCTGTATTTATAGAATTATAATAATTAAAATCATGAATACAAATCTCTAAGTTCAATTTACCTATCCACTGAATGACTGTTTCATGAAATCTTGACATTTGAGGCTAATTCCAACTTAAGGAGTAAAAGCAAGGCAGGAACATTATCGGGGCCTGCGCCCTTGTTGATGTCTATTTTTTTTTATTCTTTAGGATGAGGATGTGATCCTGAGATATTGTTATATGACTCAATATATTACTGATTCTAATGATTATTTTGTAAATACATACTTGTTACGGTGGCGAATCATACTTTAGTCAACATATTATATCCAAACACTGAGCTGCAAATTGCAAAAATCGTAAGAAAAATTGAATGTCGCGGGCTACCTTAGCCCTTCCCCCATAATGAGAGATCATAAATGACGCCTAAAGCGCGTTTCACGAAAGAACTCTCTTCGCCGTAATGTTGGCACCATAGCTTTTCATTGAAGAACTGCTAGAAATAACCATTCCTTCAATGAAAAGCAATGTTGCCAACATTAGGGAATTTTTTCGTGAAACTCACTTAAGTTCAATCTGCCTAGCCTTTTCCCAACTATTTTGGGGTCGGCTTCCAGTCTAACCGGATGCAGCTGAATACCAGTATTTTACATGGAGCGACTGCCTATCTGACCTCTATAACCCAGTTACTGGATAATACGATACCTCTTGGTAAGACTGGTTGTCAGACTTTCGGGCTTCTGACGACCCGTAACGACTGACAAAGTTCCACGAATGACAGCCGGGACCAACGGCTTAACGTGCTTTCCGAGGCACGGAGGAGTCTAGTTATGAAAAGATGGTCACCCATCCACAGACCAACCCCGGCAAGCGTAGCTTAACCTGATGGATCGAACCGTGCGGCTGTTATTACTTAGCCACGACCTCCTCCTGAAACTCACTTTAGTAATAAACAATAAGCCCACGTTCCCACAGACGTAATCGCGGCGGATCATAATCGCCTAGCGCGATTTTTGCCCGCCTTCTACAGTGTTGGACGAGCGTCAATAAATCACTTCGAACTGAACTTCTTCATGTACCTAGTGCGGACGTACTCGAAGTGTTCCGCAAAATTATTAGCGGTAGCCATTTGAACACCTTATAGTGCGCGCAATGACAATACCCGAACAAGTTTCTCGCCTGTAGGCCTAGACAAATGGCATTCGCTTCTAAGCGATTCTATTTCTACAATCGCTATCGACGCATCTCTACGAAAGTCATCGTTGAACGCTGTCAATTTGATGACCTATGATCACGTGACATTTCGATAGCTAATGTCAACCCAATATTTTTTGGCTTTTCTACTAACGTTATCGCTAATCGAATGTTACTTTGTCTAGGCCCGCTGTTCCTTCTTCTCTCAAAATTACTCAAAATTTTCGCGTTTCGACTCTCGGACACATTCGTATGGTACGAGTCGTACCATTTTCGATACTATATTCTAAGTAGTAGAGACTCTTTCGCAGGCGTCACAGACTCGTAGTGCGGCGGGTTCAATCGAATGCACTCGGCTCCTTTCGTATAGCCGCAATTTGCGTTTTTACCCGCGGCGATTTTTTTTTTCGAGCAATGCTTTTTCAACGCTCTGCTTAGCGCCGAGTGTGAAAAATTCAACAGTGTTTCTTTGACGCGCTGGGTGGCGCTCTGTTGGATTCTCAATGCTCAGCTCTATAACGAAAGTTGAAAATACAGTGCACGATAAAATCCCGCTGCAATATTTTTACGCCCGTGCGTACCTGGACTGGGCACCACGTGCCGCGTGACGAGCGGGTCGCACCTGTTTATAAGAGCCTTAACGCGTGCTTGTATGACGCGTGATAAGTCTAGCATACCTACTTGCAAACTGTGACACGGACGAGAGACGATTTTGATAATATTGTTTTTGGATAAATTAATTATACGAGAATTGGTATTGAATCTTAAATTAATAGTAGTTTATGAAACTGTTGCATAATGAGGGGTATTACCTAGTTATGTACAGTATCATACACTTAACTTTATCTACACTCATGCAATAGACCTATTTAGAAAAAAAAAAAAAAGTTAGCAAAACAATAATGGCTCTGAATCCATAGTAACGTGAAATACGTTACTATGGTAACGGAGCTATCATCTGTCAATCGCGCATGCGCCCAGCGGTGTACTTTAATAGAAAAAAAATATTTTATAGCATTATGTTATTAAGAAATCTGTATCATAATAAAACTTTTTAATTTTGTTTGAGTTGTACATGCATAAAGTATGTCGTTAATTAAAGTACTATTTATGAATTCATAGAACTTTACGATAATAATATGAGTGTAACCAAAAATTTGTATTGTTCACGCATTTTCTTTCTTACCTTTTCTTTTGATGTTTCTAGGGTGCACACACTACGCCCATATCATGGGCGTTTCTTAATAAAATAAAATGAAAAGGAAAGAATGAAAATGCGTGAACAATACATATTTTTGTTTACACTCATATTATTATCCTAAAGTTCTATGAGTTCATAAATAGTCCATTCATTAATGACAGAATTTATGCAAGTACAACTCAAACAAAATTAAAAAGATTCTCAGATAATCTTTTCATTAATACTTGACGAGTGTTCAGAAACGTGATATCGTTCGTATAAAATAATACGTTTAATTACGTTTCAAAAATTATCAAAAAAAAAAACCCGTCTGGCTCCAAACACATAACTGAAAAGAGAAAATCAAGCATTACTCTACATAATTTTGGTACTGCAGGCGGGGACAAACCAATACCTGAAACATGGTGTAACTTTTGTTTAATAATATTGTTATAAAGCTGAAGAGTTTGATTGTTTGCTTGAACGCGCTAATCTTTGGAACTTTCAAACGGATTTGAAAAATTGTTTTTTCATTTGTTAGCCCGATTCTCGAGGCCCAGTTCTATTTAACATCACGCTAGGACCCTCAGGAGCCCAGCAAAAATAAAAAAAGTCAGAACGCTATGCAAAAATGAAGTTGCAATGCGATGTGACGAGGTGGGTCTTGGGAACAAGAAATTTCACGCGGACGAAGTCGCGCGCAGAAGCTAGTTATATACAGGGTTATTTGTAAAACACTAGCAACCTCTTGAGGCGTCATTGTACAAAAGTACAATGACGCCTCAAGAGGTCAAAAGACGAATTATGCGAACATAAATGTACTGAACAGCTGATTTTTTTTCGCGATTTCAGGTTTGGTCCCACAGTAAAAGTTGTTCATAATGATGAGTACAATGACCCCTTAAGAGGTTGCTGGTGTTTTACAAATAACCCTGTATATTTGGAATTGACTCATTACGAGCTTTTAAAAGTTGTTCGTAATGATGAGTACAATAACCCCTTAAGAGGTTGCTGGTGTTTTACAAATAACCCTGTATATTTGGAATTGACTCATTACGAGCTTTTATTTGATATCAATATTGTTGTAATTTATTTAAAAAAAACCTTCTCTCCCTTTTTTTGTATAAATATAATATTATATAGTCTGTGTCACTCCCACAATTAAGACGAATCTAACGATACCTCATAAATACACACATCAAAAGTGGCTAGGGATCAAATACGTTTTAGAGTATCACCGCAATTGAGGATTATAATTTGAACTTCCTTCGATCGTTATTGATTCTTTTTTGTGAATTTCGCTATTTGAATAAAGAATTTTCTTTAAATTTTGATTTAAAATAGAAAATCAACTGTCAGTCAGGATTCCAATAAGTGTGTAGTACCGTTTTTATAAAAACATTACAATTTTTGCACCAGAACTGAAAAAAAATTGCATCGATATGAAGCGACGACATCATTTGACACGAGAAGATATGATGAGAGCCGGCGGAATGTTGCAAGCTGGTTCCAGGCAACGTACTGTGGCTGTCGCTCTTGGCACTACACGGAGCTTCACGTCTCTGGACACGCTATCGTATCACAGGCAGTGTGGCCGAGCAACATAGAGGACGATCTCGCATCACCACTCGCAGACAGGACCGGTACATCCAAAATACTTCTCGACAGAATCGTACCATGACCGCCATTATGTTGGCTACGAGACTCAACAGCTCATCAGGATTGCTGATAAGCGACCAAACCATCCAAAATCGTTTACGTGAAGTGAGTCTGCGTTCCCGAAGGCTGCTGAGAGTTCCACCTATAGTACCCCTAAATCATAGGGCCCGTTTACAATGGGCTCGCGAACACAGAAATTGGGAGGATGAAGAGTGGCGTTGTGTTTGCTTATCCGATGAATCTCGTTTCGGTATGAGGCTGGATACATGACGTACTCGAGTTTGGAGGACCTCTGGACGTCAAGAATGTTTGAATTTTTGTCAGGAAGTTCATTCATATGGAGGGGGAACAATAATGGTTTTGGCCGGTATTTGGATCGGTGGAAGAACCGATCTCATTTGGATCAGGGGCAATTTCAATGCTCAGAATTATACGGAGAGGATTGTTTCAGACGTGATCATCTCTTTGCGAGGGTGATTCGTTTCGACAAATACACGACAATGCACGTCCACACACGGAGTCGTAACACGCACTCTTGCTGATGCTCGCATCAACGTTCTGCCGCGGCCTGCTCAATCGCCAGAGCTCAACCCAATTGAGCACGCATGAGATATTCTCCAAAGAAGAGCTCTGCCAAGTATGGATGCCGTGCGTAACCCCATAACAACTTTTTGACTTGTAGATGAACTGATTTTAAGCATGCCAAATTGCTGTGATTGTGTGATTCGTGTGAATGGTGGAAACACAGATGATTATTTATTTATCTTTACAATATTTTTTTTAAATCCTCATTTTTGCCATTTAATTGAAGACATTAACTTAGGTTAGTTTCTCACAATTTGCAAAAATTGCAAATTTTCTTAATTTTTACAAAATATAAACTTGTTTCGTAAAGTTGTTAACTTAAACATAGGAATTAAAGTAAGATGCCAGTCTGGAAGACTAGGTTTGGTAAATATTCATTGGATAATTTTTTACAGTTAAAAAAGTACTTGATCCCTAGACACTATTGACGTGTGTATGTTAAAATCCATCAAGCCCTTTAGGCTACAGAGCGTGCCAAAGAAATAGATAGACATACATACATACGCTCGAAAAACATTACCCTCCTTCTGAAACCGAGCATTAGTCTTAGTATGTCTATATTTTATTCTTAAACTCCTGGAACCCCGTGGTCTACAGCTGCTTAGCTAGGGTGTCGACTCAGTAGATGACTATGCCAACGTTTTTGAATACTATAAATTCAATTAGCAAAAAAACGTGGTGAATATATTAAATCCAATGGCCAGCACCCTAATTGCGTAACACACTGTCAATCGAAATCTGAATCATTTTGAAGCAAACTGCTACATAAACCATTGTTTCATAATGTTCGAAAAATTAGTCTGCTCGACAAATAAATAACGCAATGAATGTTGTTGAACTGTCAAATAGAAACCGATTCCGATTGACAGTGTGTTACGCAATTTTTCATACACACCGAGTAATCTTCCTCACAGGTTTAGAGGACGCCGGCGTCGTAGTTGTTGTAGTGGTGGTGGTAGGAGCAGTAGTAGTGGTAGGAGTAGATCTCGCTGTTGTTGACCGTTGTGTGACTGGAGGGGAGTTGTACACGACACTATCTGAAAAAACAAAACGGAACATGTTAAAAAGTCACCTCTTGATCAAGTTCGAATTTTTTTTTTATTTTTCTCAAAAATCTTTTGCACCGATTCAAAATTTTAGCAATTTTCCGTTATGCAATAATCAACCATTTAATCTATTAGATTACAAGGATAATCGGGAGGGACAGGCCCACGTATGCTTAGCGGGTCATTGCAATCTCATTATTGATATTGAGAGTTATAGAGGTGCGGCAATCCTATTGTTTCTAACACCGGCAGTTTGTTGTTTCAGACTTATTTTTTAAATAAAAATGATACTTGTTGTAGCCTACGTGTAAAAAAGTTTTCTGGCTTCTTGTGATTTTTATTTCACCAAATTTGGTCTAAATTTGCACTAAAGTATGTACAAGTACAAACAAAGCAAAGAAACAAATACAAATGCGATGCGACGTGACAGAGACTAGTTAGTCATAATAGGAAGTAAATTATAGCCATCGTGAGTACCTATCACGAAAGCATAATCTCGAACATTTCCATATAACGTTCCTGCGAATGCTCGACACGCCCGATTGTGCATTTACCTGTCACAGCCAATTTGCTCCGAATCTAATGCACGGTGCATTAGATTCGGAGCAAATTGGTTAAGTTGAAATTTTGTACACGTATGAATGACTTACTGTCCTGCGGCACCAGCCAGGTCTCCTGAAGTGCCTGAAGACCAAGTCCGGGCGCTTACACAATGATCGCACACATTCCACACTCCCTTTTCACGTTTTTGCAATTAAAACTAACCGGTGTGCTGTTTTTATTGCGATCCATTAATAAAAAACTTTTTCCAAAAAACACAACCGACTTCGAAAATAACACTTCAAAGTGAATAATAACTTTAATTTCGGAAGTCGGTGTCTTTGAATCTGTATTTTAGTTTTTTGCCACCGACTTCCGAAATTAAAGTTATTATTCACTTTGAAGTGTTATTTTCGAAGTCGGTTGTGTTTTTAGGAAAAAGTTTATTATTTTTCACTTTTCAGTGGGTTTTCAGTTTGTAATTTATCTAAGTTAATACTCTAATGTCAACTGCTCATCATCTTTTACAAAACATGTATTGATTTTCCCGATGCAGGGACGTCAATTGTCAACTCCACATCACCATAAGCATTGTGACGAGCATAAATTACTTAGCAACCATTAATAAAGTACCTAATCGAATCGCAACCCGTGAAATACTTATTATTGAGTAGTTCCGGTGGCCATCTGTGATCCATCCATCTGTGGCCATCATCAGTTCCACATGACCAAATCGATTTCTCCAGGATCCCATCATCAGATCCTGACCTGATGATAATGGGACCAACTAAAAAGTATACCCTTTCAAACAAAGAATTTTCCAAATCAGTTCAGCCGTCTTCGAGTTACCGGGGAACATACATACAAAAAAGAAGATTCCGACGAACTGAGAACATCCTCCTTTTTTGAAGACGGTTAAAAATTTGCTCATCTGGCCCCTTTCTCATGTTTACAAAACGGCGGAAGTGCATTCTACATTTCGATACATACAACTTAAATGCTTGTATTTGACAGGCCAGATGACGTGGTAGGTTAAGATACCACCTGTCATGCTTATGGTCGTGGATACGATTCCCATCCAGGACAAACATTTGTGTGCATGAACATGTCTGTTTGTCCTGAGTCTCGGTGTAATTATCTATATAAGTATGTATTTACAAAAAAAAAGTAGTGTATGTAGTATATCAGTTATCTGGTTTCCATAGTACAAGGTCTGCTTACTTTGGGATTAGATGACCTTGTGCGAATAATGGTCCCAGGATATATTATTATTATATTATTTTTATTCGTATTTCATTTCTTTTTTATTTATTCCAAAATCTGTGTAAACAAAAAAACAAACATAATGTCTGCCAAACTGCATTCCTAGCAGTTTGTAGGCAGTAGTCTCGTCTAACAATGTATTACAAATTTGGAGATTTAAAAAATAAAATATTATGCTAAAACTTAATTAAGTACTTAATTATGCTAAGTAAACTACAAACCAATACAGGTACCTATATTAATTTAATTCTGGTAAAGGTCACTCTTTCCTGCGTTTTATTATAAAAACGTTTCACAGCTAATATTTCATTTACTTATAGGTACATATTAGATGGAGGAAACATAATAATATATAACCTTTCCGCGGTCGGGTAAAAAAGAAAGAAAATGAGAGTGAAATGTAAATACCTATAAAGAATATCAAGGCTTCTCTGTAAACTACGATATTTTTTATGTATTATTCGTTTGAAGCAAAAAAAATGATTTTCCGGAATTCCCACGCGAGCACTCTTTTCTTAAGTCAATGATGACCAGTGAAAATGTTTGTCCTTGGGACTTGATACTTTAACCGGGAACTGAAGCCTCATAAATGATATAGGCAAATACGTCGGTTACATTGCAATACGCGGAATGTGTGCGAGCTGGCTGCGGGCCCGGTGATGATGGTGGCTACAATGACGTTATCTCGAAGTTCTGTGATCGAAGTTTTTTGTTTTGTTCTTTTGACTTTTGTGCCATTACACAGGCTTGGAGGGTTATAATTTCTTAATATCATTCGAACTTTCTATTTCCCTATCTTGCTTTTGCCAGCGGCGTCGCCCGCGTGGAAGTCGGAAATTAACGGAAGTTAACTTTTTTTTATGTGATAAAACATAAAACTATTTTCGGATATTTGCTTTGTTTGTATTGTGAGACCTTACTTTTTGCCAAATTTCATGATTCTAGGTTAGCGGGAAGTACCCTATAGGTTTTGATTTACTTGCGAGTATCAAAATATGTCGCATATATATTATATATAGCCGATCTTTTTTATTGCGTTGACTTAGCAGCTTAATTTTTTTACAGCTTCAAAAGACTATTTGATATTCATTTCAACTTGACACCTCCACGCGTTCCTGCTAAAAAGGGTCTTGACAGACTGACAGACGAACAACGAAGTGATCCTATAAGGGTTCCGTTTTTTCCTTTTGAGGTACGGAACCCTAAAAATGATTCTATACAGGTTGACTTTGAAAACATGCGACAAAATTTAAGGGGGTGTTCTACCCATCAATATGAACAACTTTTACTATGGGACCAACTAAGAATTCGCAAAAAAAAATTACCTTCCCATGTAAAAGCACATACCCGATTGGACCATTTTGTATAAAAAGGTCGAATTTTTTTTGCGAATTCCGAGTTGGTCCCATAGTAAAAGTTATTCATATTGATGGGTAGAACACCCCCTTAAATTTTGTCGCATGTTTTAAAAATCACCCTGTATAAATAAAAATCAATTGCCGAATGTATGTAAGCGCATCACTTCAGAACGGTTGCACCTATTTGGCTAATTCTTTTTTGTTGTGTTTGTCTGGACAAGGTTTGTATGAATTAAAATGTATGGAAAATTGCCGGGTTAATTAGAAAATTCGGGAAAACTGAAAGTGAAATTTCTATGGGATTTTTGTATGAAATTTTGACAGGACAACGTTTGTCGGGCCGGCTAGTACGAGTATATAAATAAAATCATTTGCCGAATGTATGTAAGCGCATCACTTCAGAACGTTTACTTCTATTTGACTATTTTTTTTTTAAGTGTCTAATTGTCATACGAGGTTTGTATGACGGATTTTTTTTTAGAAAATTCACCAGGAAAGTCGGGAATTTCGATGGTATTTTTGTATGAAAACAGACAACACACAGCCTATACCACTGGAGATATAGACATGCAACTCACCCGGGTGACGCCGGGCACGAACAGCTTGTTTATAATAAAAATGTAGCTATTATGACGTATCTAGATAAATTGTTTTCTTAACACCTCTTGTTATTTATGTGTGACTGCCACAACGTGGGCTTTCTAAGATGAGGGGCATATTATGGGATATCACATTGGATAACCACTATTTCCGATAAGCTTCCTCACGAACCCATTCACTTCAAACCTCCTGAGTAGGTTTTGAGCTTTCCCTAGTAACCCTTCCATCAAGTGAACTTCGAATAATTATTCTCGGATTAAAACGAGTTTTGTAGGATTTACTGCGTCTTCTTCGCATTGGCACTTCGCAATAATTTACTTCTTCTACGTGGTCTTTGAAATAAATCAATCTGTCTAGCCTTTTCACAACTATGTTGGGGTCGGCTTCCAGTCTAACCGGATGCAGCTGAATACCAGTATTTCACATGGAGCGACTGCCTATCTGACCTCCACAACCCAGTTACTGGGTAATACGATACCCCTTGGTATGACTGGTTGTCAGACTTTCGGGCTTCTGACGACCCGTAACGACTGTCAAAGATCCACGAATGACAGCCGGGACCAACGGCTTAACGTGCTTTCCGAGGCACGGAGGAATCTCGGTATGAAAAGATGGTCACCCATCCACAGGCCAAGCGTAGCTTAACCTGATGGATCGACCCGTGCAGCTGTTATTACTTAGCCACGAGTAGTCTTTGAAATACCCGAACAATATTGTTGAAATCTGTTAAATAAGACACAACTAGATCTAATTAACAAACAAATAATCCTCGAAGTGCAACAGTAGTGCTATTCTGTACAAATCTCACCGTGAAAACTTAGGTGGAGTGAGCGTGAAGTGACCTGTCAATAGTGTCAATCCCTAGCATCAGCCTGTCTGTTCTGTAAAAATCTCACCGTGAAAACTTAGGTGAAGTGAGCTTGAATAGATCTGTCATTCCACGTTATGCTAGGGATTGACACTATTGACAGCTCACTCCACGTTCCCCTCACCTATGTGTTCACGGTGAGATTTGTACAGAATAGCACTGCAGGTGGAATGACAGCTCACTTCAAGCTCACTTCACCTAAGTTTCCACGGTGAGATTTGTACAGAATAGGCCGGCAGGTGTTGTTGCACTTCGGTTGTTATAACTCTTAATATTTTTAACATGATTCAATTTTTTTATTCTTTCTGGTGCAAAACTAAAAATTTTCTCTACTAAAAAAAAATAGTTTTTTGGTTAGTGTCAGTCTTCTTGTCAATGTGTGATATGTGCTCTATGACCTTTAGAAACCAATGTCTTACCACTGTTACTAGGACCGACGCGTTGGAAGATCAGCTCAACTGGTACATTCTCTCCCACGGCATATGTCTTGATATACTGTGCAAAAGTATTGGCGTAGTCGTGATCGTTCACCGACATCTGTGGTTGATGGCGGAATCTTTTGTAAGCTGGAGGCCCGCCACCGACGCCGTAAGAGTTAGTTAGCTGAAGACTCGGTAGTGAGATAACTTGGTTGGGTATGAGTTTGTCTGGAAGAAGTAATTTGTAGTGTTATTAAGCTGATATCATTTTTCGTGACTTTATTTGGTTTGTAATGATACTGGGTATATCAAAATCAAAAGGCATTTATTCAAACTAGGCTGAGATTCGAACGTATAAATTACATAAGACAGTCCCCCAAAACGCCCGCCCTTCACCACTTCCTAGTGCTTTAGCTGGGGAGAAGAAGTGGCACAACAGACAGGCAAAACATATGGACCACCAGGTTTTGTATTTGTCAGCTTTGTTGATGGGTCGCAGTGTGTGAATGCCTAAATAGGTGGATCATACACTGCGACATGCCCTCCAATGAGTCGTAGGACAAGGAGCTACACGCCACGGACGCGTAGATACGTGTCTGTTGTACAGTAGGCCGCACGTAAGTGGCAGCACTGACTTGGAGCTGGCATAGCGTAGTGCTGGGTTTAAATAGAAAAAGGGGCCAGATTTTATTAGTTTTGTTAGCACTGGCATGCGGCCTATCGTATTACATTTACGTTATACAAGCCATGTGTCCAATGGTACTTCCCATCAGCATAAATGATAATACAATCTTTCAACACTTATTTAACTCCTTTAGGAGATGAATTTACCTCTTGATTGTCGGGCTATATACATAAAAAACCAGCATTATGTAATGTCAATGTGTGCTCGAATGTCAACCGAACACCATACTGTAAGTCGCCATCGGATGATGACGTTTTAAGATTTTTTCTTACGCACGCATAGTGTGCGCGAAACTTTTGAGGGGAGGAGTTATACAAGGTTATTGATAAATCACCAATAACCTCTTAAGGGGTCATTGTACTCATCATTATGAACAACTTTTACTATGGGACCAAACGTGAAATCGCGAAAAAAAATCAGCTGTTCAGTACATTTTGACGAATTATGCGAACATAAATGTTCAGTACATTGAACTGATTGGACTGAACAGCTGATTTTTTTTCGTGATTTCAGATTTGGTCCCATAGTAAAAGTTGTTCATAATGATGAGTACAATGACCTTTTAAGAGGTTGTTGGTGTTTTACCAATAAATAACCCTGTATAATAACATGAATTTTCAAAAAACCTTGCTTAGTGCTAGGTTCAGTTATACTGTAGGTAAGTACCCTTGTGCAAAATTGCATGCCTCTAGACCCAGCGTTGTAAGCTGTGTTATCTGCATGTTTATGAATTTAAGTTTTTTTTTTTTTTTTACGAGGTCTGAGTTCTTGCACACAACACTGAAAGCTGAGGACTCACAAAACGCAAGAGGCGCGTCGCAGTGTGTGATGCGCTTTTCCATCACTTCCGCCTGCTTGTTGACCACACAACATCGTAAAAAAACCAAATCCATATTTACCTCCAGGTCCAGTGCAGATTTTATCACCATTGAGAGCTATCTCAGTGACTTTCGGCCGCGGCGAGACCACGGGGAAGTAAACCCGGTAATTGACGGTTTCCCCCATGTTATACTTCTGCAGAACGTCATCAGGTGGTTCGATGCGGCCTAAATAACCCTAGTTTAAAAACAAAATTATATTTTTTAAATTAAGAAATGAATGTTATGGTTGCTGCATTTAAAAGTTATTTATAGGGGTCCGTACCTCAAAAGGAAAAACGAAACCCTTATAGGATCACTCGTGTGTCTGTCTGTATGTCCGTCTGTCACAGCAATTTGCTCCGAATCTAATGGGCCGATTAAGTTTAAATTTGGTACACGTATGACTCAAACACCCAAACTCGGACGTGTAACGTAAATAAATGAATTTTAAATATAGGGGTCAATTTTGGGGGCAAATAAGAAAAAATAAAGGTTTATCAAACTGTACCTTGTGACATATCAAATGAAAGAGCTTACTGTGAGGGTCTCAAAAAGATTTTTTTTGTAATTTTAAAATAAACTGAAAGTTACTTAAGAAAATTGACCATCCCCCCCCCCCCCCCCCTATTATTTCCGAAACTATTGCGCCTAAAATTTTGAAAAAAAAAATTATAGAAAATAGTTCTATGGTTTTAAAATAACATGACAAATCTCTCAATATTGTGTATCTAGAAGTCTATGGTTTTAAAATAACATGGCAAATCTCTCAATATTGTGCGTACAAACTTACATTTGCAGTTGGAATGTATGGGAGAACAATAGCGATGGGCGACTCAAGTTATCTAACTCGAGTAACTCGGGTCAGACTGTAGGCGAGTCAGCCCGAGTCAAAATATCTGCAAACCGAGTTGACCCGGAGAGCGCGTGCGGCGGGCGATGCGGCAGCGGGTTGGCTAGCGGCCCGCGAGTCGCGAGGCCCGAACGACTCCGAGCGAGCCCGAATCAGCCCGACGGCCGAACGTCCGAGCCGCGAGTGAAAGAGATAGTTCTCGTTGGTTTCTTATCAGACGGTTAGTCAGACAGAACTGATGAGAGAATTTTGGCATAGAAAGCCAGCTCGCTTATTTGTTTTGTTAACTTTTTTGTTATTGTTACTTCGTTCGTTGTTTATTGTTTTGTTGCAGTTTTATTAGTTTAAGTGTCAAAAACCTAATAAGGTATGCGTTGTATTAAGTAAGAAACATTTTAGAGTCGTTTTTATTTTAGTAACTAATGGCAAATTTTAAAAAAAGTGCGAACTTACAATGTTGTTCTTTCGTAGTATTATTGAATTGAAGACTGAAATTCAGAAACAAGTGCCATTATAACGTACATAGTCATTTTTATATACCTAATTACTTACCAAGTATTGTTGAATTTAAGACTGATATTTAGAAATAAGAGCCTTTAGATTTATAGGTACACGCGGTCTAATAAGTCTATTTCAAAGTTGATTAGTTTGTATTAAAGTTATTTTTATAGAGTTACCCACAAAGTATTTTTTGAACTTAAGACTGTTATTCATTCAGAAATAAGAGCCATTACTGAGATGTTGATTAGATTTTTTTTATAGGTGTTAGTTGATAGATAGATGACCAAATACTTTGGTATTTGGTCATCTATCTATCGGTGCGGTGTTTAATTTAATTAATAAAGTGCCATTACATTTATTTTAGTTTCTTATAAAAGGTAAAAATGTTACCATTCTTTTGCGCTACATAAGTAGTTCGTTTTGTGATGTGATGTTTACAAACTTTGTAAACACTTTTAATAATAATAAACGTCCGATTTTTGAACGGGCTCAATTTTATTTGCCTACCATTGACTCGACGCCACGCAGCCCGCCGGACCCGACCCGGCGAACCGTGAACGTAGCAAACTAGCAACCCGCGGAACGATGCACCGAGTTGAGCATTTACTGACTCGGACGGACGACGCGGCGACGCGGCGACTTGACGGGCAGACTGAGTCGAGTCAACTCGAGTTGCAGCCCGAGTGGGTGAGTGAGTCAACTCGAGTTACCAAAAAGTCGACTCGGTGCATCGCTAGAGAACATGTTCTTCAACTACAATGTTAAGTTTGTTCTTGGGATAAATTCATCCCAACTACGGAACCCTTCATTGTGCGTAGTCCGACACGCACTTAGCCGGTTTTTTTAAGTTTCCGTAAATTCTTTGTTTTACAACCGACTAGCTGTCACAAGACGTAGTTATGTAGGGTCATGTATTGTTACCTATGGACATTTTTGACTATCTCCAAAATGGCCTCACACTGCACACAACACCGATAGCGTCACGCCACTCACTGGTGTTTCTAGAAAATAAAAATGCCACCACAGTGTTGCAATATTATATTTTTAGTACTGCCAGTTTTTTTATTATATTATAATCAATGTCCAAAGGTAAAAGTGTCCATAGGTACAATACATGACTCTAAGTACTCTATGCGTAGAAGCACACTATTCTGCAAAGAGTACAATAACTACTTAAAGGCTATTCTGTCAAAATCTACATATCGCACCTTCGGTAAGACAAGGCCATAAATGTCAAAATTTCATACAGTCGGTTAAATAGGCCAAACTGCTTTAAAAATACCCTTTTATCTGAAATCACAAAAGTATAGAGCTTATTTCATGCAAAGATCAATCATTTCAAGGCGGTAAGATGGTATGAGCAGAATAATACGGTATTTAATGTAAAAAAAATCTTAAAGTGGCTCTCCTGTAAAATCATAAAAGTGCAGTTGTGCCCTTGTCTTACCGAAGGTGCGATATAACCAAATACATAAACAGAGCTACTATTTTAATAGTAGCTCTGTTTATATATATTTATATTTATAATTTATTATTACAGAACAAATCTTTAGAAATGGCTCTCGATTAATGTGTTCTACACTATAAGTGAATTCCTAAATTATAAACTAAGTTGAAAATAATTATGTTATCATACCTAAGGTATTTAAATTATCACCAATACACAGATCTCACTAGTAATTTAGATAATTTAATTTTTTAAATATTTCTTGTCCACATGATCTCAGTTTTTGGTTTACTAATTTTTAAGGTGTATTTTGCATGCTGAAAAAAGTAAGCATGATATGTGGAAGTATTTATATTTAAGACCTCTTATGTACCATATTTTATTTGTAAAACTAGCTGACCCGACAGACGTTGTCCTGTCCAAATTTGATGTATGAGAAATTTTCTTTTGTGTACTTTTCCAATGTTTTAATAGTTATTCTGCTATTCGAGACGGAAACAAATAAAACAAATCATAAACCATGAAATTCGGTCCAGCCGTTCTTGATTTATAAGTGTTCGAATATTATATATATACGTATATAGATAAAGATATTCTATTCTATTCTAGGGTCCGTGGGGTCGCTACACTGCCCAACAGCTCGCCACATGCTGCTCTGCGTGTTTTGTATTTCTCTTGGTCCGGCTCCTTACTCTAGACCTGTTTCAGCAAAGTAAACTCTACCGGCACAGACCTAGAGTTCAGCGCACAAGCCCCATCACGACGGCAACGAGATATATGTATTATTATTCTTGCCTAGAAGGCATTTATTCACGCATGACGAAGGCTACGTCATACCACGCACGATGCAATCAGATGCACACGTTATGATGCAAGAATCCTTTCTATGAATTTGATTGAATACCATCTAAGATTTGTCTATATATACAGGGTTATTGGTAAACCACCAACAACCTCTTAAGGGGTCATTGTACTCATCATTATGAATAACTTTTACTATGGGACCAAACTTGAAATCGCGAAAAAAAAATCAGCTGTTCAGTACATTTATGTTCGCATTATTCGTCAAAATGTACTGAACAGCTGATTATTTTTTTGCGATTTCAGATTTGGTCCCATAGTAAAAGTTGTTCATAATGATGAGTACAATGACTCCTTAAGAGGTTGTTGGTGTTTTACCAATAACCCTGTATATGTATACAGGACCATTTTTAAGCAGTGCGCAAATTTTCACAGGTTGTTCTACTCATGAATATGAACAACTTTTTCTATGGGACCAACCCTGAAATCACGAAAAAAGAATCGGCTGTTTCATACATTTTGGTCGAGTAGGTATTGAACTTTTATATGAAACAGCAGATTTTTTTTTCGTGATTTCAGGGTTGGTCCCATAGTTAAAGTTGTTCATATTCATGGGTCGAACAACCTGTGAAAATTTGCGTACTGCTTAGAAAATTGTCCTGTATAATAGCTAATGATAAAGCCCGTGCCAATTGTGCGCTCTGATTGGCGCATTTTAAGCGGATCAACTAGTACTCAAATACAAAAAAGGAGGATTTGTATTAAAATGTCTTAATTATTATTATTAGGATGTTATTTAAAAGTACTTCAATTTATTCCCATTTCATTTACCTAATTTTCCCTGTGTTCCACCAATTATACTGAATGTGCACCAAAATATGTTCATTAAAATATGTCATAACGAGCATCTATTTAACAACTGTTGCAAATTTGTAAAAATAGTAATACACGTAATTTTAAAAACAAGCATTTATTTTTTTAGTTTTACTTCAGATGCACTGTAAAATGTATTTGAATCAAACACCAATTAATGTCCAATGTAGCTTTATTAATAAAAAATGAACACATTATAAAATGTAATGCTTACTAAAAATGTTATTTTGTGTAACATTCAGGAATATTTGGTGCACGATCAGTATTTTTCGGGGAAGAATAAAATAGTTATTGTTACAATAGAATATTTGCAGCGCACTACAATAAAAAAGTGTTATATCTTGGTGTTAATTTGGAATTTGTTTGATGTAACATATTTTGTTGGCCGAGTAGTTTAATTATAGTAAAACAATTAAACGGGTTTAAGATCAATATTTTAGAAATGCATACTTAGATGTACCTTTAGATTTTTGGTGAACACAAAAATATTATCCTTATTATTACTCACGTTAACAGTTTTGGCTCCAATCATAGTCACTTACTTACGTATGGTTTAACTAGCATTGGATCAACAAATACCCACCCGGACCAACCAATGAAAGCGAATCAACAAATTACTATTTACGTATATACGCTACGATGGAGCCACAAAGTGCCCTACTACCCTATACCACAGAGGTACCTATACTACCTTTTGCCCGCGGCTTCGCCCTCGTAGATGTCGGAAAGTATCCCACGGGATCGTACTACCGGGATTAAAAGTACCCTATGCGTTAATCCAGGAAAAAACAATGTCATCTCGCACTGCTTGTATAGTATCCGAGGAGCGGCGCACGGATTTATACATGATTGCTGGAGAATAAAAAAAACCTGAAACCTAAAAATTGTAACGGAACGGAAAGTTACCAGCTTGCATGCCATTTGAAGGCAACTTATATAATACATCCTATTTATTACCTATCGCGTAGGAATTTCGAAAAATTTGTTACCTAAATTACCCCTCTAGGAGATGATTTTCCAAAAAACTTTTTAGCAAAAAATAAAACCGACTTCCAAAACAAAACACTACAAAGTGAAAAATAACTTTAATTACGGTAGTCGGTGTCTTGGGTTTTGTATTTTCGTTTTTTGCCACCGACTTCCGAAATTAAAGTTATTTTTCACTTTGTAGTGTTTTGTTTTGGAAGTCGGTTTTATTTTTTGCTAAAAAGTTTTTATTTTTCACTTTATAGTTGTGGAACCTACCCCACACTAATTCGAATACATAATTGAGCACAATAATTGTAGATATAGCCATGTAAACAGTAATAGGAAGTTATTAAAACACCATCACATCATCCACATAAAATAAGTGGGAAATATACGCATTATTGAAGCTAACTCAAAAACTCCCCAAGCAAAGTTAATAAAATTTACATGGGACCACCTCGGAAGTATACCCTATCAAACAAAAAATGAGAGAGAATTTTCTAAATCGGTCCATCCGTCTTTGAGTAATCGCGTAACAAACATACAAAAAAAAAAAAAAAAACATACAGATGAATTGAGAAACTCCTCCTTTTGGAAGTCGGTTAAAAAGCGATGAAACACGAGGTTATAATTTTTAACCAGAATGCTATAAAAATGGCGAATTTCCATACAAACTTTCATCTCCTATTTCACTGCCTTAGGCGTGGAATTTCGAAAAATGCCTCCTTATTCCTTGTTTACATTATAAAGAAAACCTCTGTGCAAAATTTCAGCTTTCTAGAGTAGTTGGGCGTTGATTTATTTATTTACTTATTTATCCTCTCACTGGAACGCCATACAGCAATTACACCAACAGAGCAAAAAATTTCTTAATGTGCTGCTTTCCATCCATCCTGCGCGCGGTGGACATCGAACGGGCGGCGTCAACCAGTCAATAAGTCAGTCAGTCAGGGCTTTCATTTTTAGGGTTCCGTACCCAAAGGGTAAAATGGGACCCTATTACTAAGACTCCGCTGTCCGTCTATTTGTCCGTCTGTCACCAGTCTGTCTCATGCATAGTTAAACACTTGAAATTTTCACAGATGATGTATTTCTGTTGCCGCTATAACAAAAAATACTAAAAACAGAATAAAATAAATATTTAATGGGGCTCCCATACAACAGACATGATTTTTTTTGCCATTTTTTATAGATAACTAGCTGGGTGTTTCTCCGTTTTGGCGAAAAACACTTTCCGGTGGCATATGTTTTTTCTGGAAACAATTTAACACTGAGGCTGATTTGCTAAATAGCTCTCATGGGATGAACTTGAAGGCGCATTATTCAATATATGCATATTCCTGTCGAAAACAAAGAAAACTAACAAAACATCACGCAAAACGTCATTCACCTCCGTTTCCAAACACTTGAAATCTTAGTGTCGTAATTTATACAAGCGACGGAATGAAAAGTTACTTGACGATAATTTTAAACTAATAACCTCCCAAATAGAATAGGTAAAAAAATCAAATACATTTGTAAAAAAATAAACAATATTTTTGTTTAACCTAAAACTTTGTCTCAAAAAAAAACTTCATTAGCCGCATCAATGTTTGCAAATATGCAGCGAGGTCAAGTCGAGTCAACCGAAACGTCTGTGTGTGACATCAAGGCATATATATAAACAGCAAGACTAACTTAGATGTCCATTTAGAAAAAATGAATATGAAGACAGCGAAGGCTTACAATGCATACATTGTTTATGTCCCAAAACATAAAATTGATATGTTTTTAAATGATGATTTTTGGCCCAATGGGATACTTTACCGTCGTTATGTGAACTTGAGTCGGAACGCAGCGGAGCGTTCCCATCGGGAGTTGGCTACTAAGAAACCTACCACTAATGGATGTTAATAAAAACACGTCTAAGTTTGTAAGCTTCAATTGTAAAAGCGTCGTTCTGTTGATTGTGTGAGGAACTTATGTCGATCAGCAGACATTGTTGCACTATATAGGCATACGTATTTATTGAATAATGCACCTTCAAGTTCATCCCATCATAATTTTTTAGCAAAATAATCTGTGTTTATTTTATTGTTTTCAGAAAAAAAATCATATGCCACTAATGACATGTTTTTATCAAAAACGGAGAAACACCCAGCTGACTCGACAAACGTTGTCCAGTCAAAATTTCAATAATTCATACAAAATTCCCATAGAAAATGCACTATCAGTTTTCTCGAATTTTCCAATTTTCCCGGCAACTTTTAAAACATTTTCTTACATACAAACCTTGTCCTGACAATTACAAACACAACAAAAAAGAATTAGCCAAATAGGTGCAACCGTTCTGAAGTGATGTGCGTACATACATTGATTTTTATATTTATGTATAAGATAGTACGGAACCCTTCGTACGCGAGTCCGACTCGCACTTGGCGAGTTTATATTTATACAGATATATTTTTAAACACGTTCTCGAAAACGGTTCTGACGGTTTCGATGAAAGTTGCAATATATGGGTTTATGGGGGCGAAAAATCGATCTAGCTAAGTCTCATATCTCTATTTTCATCTTAGCGGTACTCGGTCGCCCCGGTCCTTATTATAATTATTGACCTATTCAAATCAAAATTCAGCTAGTGCACTGAAATTATGATGCTGTAAGTAGTACTGACTTTGCAAGTCATCATTCGAGTAAAATGTAACTTCTTTCGTTCTTTAAGAGGATTGTGAAGCTGTAAATTTTCATACAAAAAGAGATAACGTTTTTCTCCCCGTAAACATAGTCTAATTTTCATAATTTTTAGAAATGTTGTAGGTATAATGAAAAACTAGGTCCGTATGTTTTTATTATAAAGAAATATTGCATAAAATATAAGTTATTAGCATCTAAACATCTATATTTTTGACATAAAAACATCCTCGAGCATTTTTATTTTTAAAAATTAAATTAAATTGAATGACTAAAAACGAAAAACGTACAGACCTAGATTAAAGTGTATTGAAGGTAATGAGACTAAAATTGTCTCATTTCGTAAATGTTTAGGGGAGTAAAAACGTTATAAACATTATTTATGTAAATAATTGTATGAAATGTAGGTAATTGCCTCCAAAAAATCGCGCCGCGTATCGGCACTTCACAATCCTCTTAATGCGTAGCATTCGTAGCAAACAAATATCGTAGCCATGGTCTACGTAGTAGGACGTAGCCGTGGTCTACGTCGGGCGTAGGCATCCAGTGGTTGAGAATTTGTCACATCTTGATTTCACTAAGTGCAATTTTTTAAAAATACGAAGTAATCTTCTATAATATAAAAATGAATCGCTGAATGTGTTGCTAAGCGCAAATCTCGAGAGCAGCTGAACCGATTTTGCTAATTCTTCTTCTTTTTTTAGAATATTCCTTGAAGTACGAGGATGGTTCTTACGGAGAGAAAAATTTAAAAAATTGCCTGAAAAGGTCTAAAAACAACACTTTTCTATACTCCCATACAATCGATTCGTAATCATACTTAAAAGTCAATTTGAACTTTAATACCATACCATAAAGTTTAAGTGTTAGTGGAGAGGTTCCGGGAAGGCAAAACAATTCAGTGACGTTAGTATTTCTGAATAGTAGTAGTCCTGACTATAGCAAAATAAGTAATAAAAAAAATAAAGAATCGACTGTTAGGCGGTACGAAGTTCGCCGGGTCAGCTAGTTAATTATAAATGTGACTAGCGACTCAGCCCTATTTCGAAAGGTTTTCATTAAGGCGATACGTAAAAAGCTAACTGAGTGGTAATAAGAAAGTAACAGAGTCAATTACATCCACATGCGAAAAAAAGAGAGTGCAACAATGCGCTGGAACCAAAATAAATAGCCAAACCAAATAAAAATTGTTTAAAAATAAATTAAGCTATCTATCAAAAATATGTTTAGCCAGAGTTTTCAATTACCTAATACGCACATTTTGAATGCAATTTTGCAATGAAAATAATTAGGATTTTAGAATTACAGAAAAAAATATAAAAAAGTAGAGGTATTTTCGGAATCAAATTCTATCGAGGAAATTTAACCCAATCGTGTTTTCCTTCAGTCAGAGTATTGATCAAATAGTCAATAAACATAATATCCAAAAATTAAATCCATACATTCTGTAATAGTGAAATAAATGGTTACGAAAAAGCCCCCAACTTATTTTGGTATCGCCTTAAGTATGTTATCGATATTTTTGAAGTGAAAACTTTAGGCGCGTTGAGCGATTTTTGGTACCTAGGAGAAAATCTTATGAGCTCGCGTCACGCGTCACGCGACATGCTAATGTGACGTGTTGCGCTGTCAACTATGCACTTCTTGGGGCCAACCACCACCTCTTGAAGCAGCATTATTTTAATATTACTTCAGTATCTTACCAAGGAGTATAGTATTACGCAGTAACTGGGTTGTGGGGGTCAGATAGGCAGTCGCTCCATGTACTGGTATTCAGCTGCATCCGGTTAGACTGGAAGCTGACCCCTACATAGTTGGGAAAAGGCTAGGAGGCAGATTGATTGATCTTTATCTTCTATGGACAGACAGGCCAGATGGCGTGTAATAAAAGAATTTTAAATTTATAAAACAATGGCTACCCATTGTTTTATAAATTTAAAATTCTTATTCTTTTAAATTTAAAATTCTTTGTGGCCCAAAAAAAAGAGATGAATTCTTTGTGGCCCAAAAAAAAGAGGTCAATTGCATGCAGCTGAGATGAGAATGCTAAGACAGACGTGTGGTGTTACGCGAATAGATAGAATAAGACATGAGTATTTAAATCACCGGTGACTGGAAATTTGTGTGGTCATGGTATGGGCATGTAATGCGGAGGAGTCAGGAAAATATGGTGACGAAAATTTTTGAGTATGAACGTGGATATAAGAGTAGGCGTAGACCAAAAAAATCAGTGGATGAACTGTGTGAAAGATGATAATTATGGCAAAATGGTTTTGCTCTTGACTATAGTCTAGGTCAGAGGTGACAGAGACCAAATCAACGATGGAGTGAGCTTACCCAGACGAAGCCTGTTCACTCTCACTTTGAAGAGATTCGGGTTGTATGCGTTCTCACAGACGTAGGTAATGAGTTCCACTCTTTTGCCGTGAGCATTATGAAGGATGTTTGGAGGCACTTAGTGTGAATTGGTGGAACTGGCAATTAGGTATGGATGGTAACTTGCAGTGCGTCTAGATGTTGATGGCAGAAGGATGTCGGTGGGATAAGGTTGTGGAGTTCCTGAGCACACTCACCGAAGTACAGTCTATAGAAGACCGATAAGCAGGCAACCTTGCGGCCAGTTTTACGACGCCAATGAGCTTCTTAGCTCTGCGTTCCACCGAGTTAAACGCAGCAAGTTGGTTTAGCTGAGCCATCCCAAAGGTGGCTGCAATACTCCATGCAGGATCTGACTTGCGCTTTATAACGGGTCAAAGGGTTGTGGTGGCTGGGTGGGTGACTACCGAGATGACGGCTAATAGAGAAGAAGAAAAAGACATGCCCCAAATAATTTGGGACATGGGGAATGATGACACATGACAAAAAGTCAAGATTTCCTTACATAAGCCTTCTGGAATAATAATTTCTTATGATCGTGAAAACCGTATTAAAATCCTTTGTGTACTTTAGAAGAACGACGCGGTCACACAGGAAAAACGACTTTAATTACTAATTTGTATATATTCTATCATAGGGATAAAGATTATTTATACGAAACATAGTAAGTAAGTAAGTATGTAGTAATTACTCACATCTAGACGAGCTTGAACAGTATAATTAATTCTTATTGTCAAAAAAGACACCGTCTCAACTGGCTGCAAAGTGATTTGCCCGAACACATTATTCCCGTCGGTAAAAAAATTAAATATATCAGGACATGGAGAATTAGAGTGGCCACACTCAAAGAATAAACTTAAAACTAAAACACACAAACACACTGAATTCACATTCATATTTTTAAATTTCGAATAAAGTTTCACATTTTTTTTTAATGTTCTTAAGGACGTGTTTCCAATCCTTCGATTGGCAAAGAACTGGCATTTTCAAAATGGATGAGCCATGAGTAACAAAGCGGTATTAGTCCAGTGCTACAAAAAGACCATGACTTATGAGTTAGGTCGTGCGGCTATTTACTAAATAACCTACTGGTTTTAGATAGCGGTTAATACAGCTCGCGGCTAAGTAATAACAGCCGCACGGGTCGATCCATCAGGTTAAGCTACGCTTGCCGAGTATGGGTGACCATCTTTACATACCAAGACTCCTCCGTGCCTCAGAAAGTCCCGGCTGTCATTCATGGATCTTTGACAGTCGTAACGGGTCGTCAAAAGCCCGACAGTCTTACAACCAGTCTTACCAAGGGGTATCGTATTACCCAGTTACTGGGTTGTGGACGTCAGATCGCTCCATTTAAAATACTGGTATTCAGCTGCATCCGGTTAGACTGGAAGCCGACCCCAACATAGCCGGGAAAAGGCCGAGAAAATTTAAAAAAATCGGCCAAGTGAGTGTCAGACCACGCACAGTGACCCCATATTCGGGATGAACACGTATGCACAGTACTTACCTATTAAAATAGGTTAAAATAAGTTTTTTTTTGGTTTGGTTTTGTTATTTCTCAAAAAAAACTTACAACCGACCAAGTGCGATGTCGGATCACGCACAGTAAAAGGTTCCGTAGTTGGGATGAATATGCACATACAGCATGAACACACATGAACAGTATTGATTTTTTTCAGCTGCGTGCGTAATACCAAATGCGGTCTCTTGGAGCTCTAAAAAAATCAAGCTTCTAAGTCATCGCAATAAATAACGAAATACGGCCATTTTTGATACTCACAAATAAATTAAAACCTGGTACTTCCCGTTGACCTAGAATCATGAAATTTAACAAGAAGCAACGTCTCACAGGCGTAAAGGAAAATGTCCGAAAATTGTTCATTTGTAGTTTTATTACATAAAAAAAGTTTTTTATGTAATAAAACTACAAATTACAAACTTACATTTGCAGTTGGAAAATTGACCGTGACGTACACTAACAGATACCACCCACCTACATCTTTCGTCACCCGGTTTATTTAACGTCACTATGATTTATCAACTGTGTTATTTTTTGTCAGGTGGGTACTTTAGCAATAAATTAAACACTTATATCCTTATTTCGTTTAGTAAAATTGTGTCTCCGAAGCGTTTTTGGAATTTAGACATTGTTTGTCGCCGCTGCAACAATGTCTGTTAACATTTCCTGTTCTTTTCTGCCATAGTGTGTGAATATTGGTGCCGATTCTATTTTACACAAACGAAACATAATGTAGGCTATTGCTAACTTTTTCTCTCTAACAAAACAAGAAAGATACGGACGTAAATTAGAGCTGTCAAATTTAGTTGGAAGTAATTTTTCCAATTTTCCGTAGAAATTCAGACGACACGTAAAAACATGTCGACTAAAAACACAGTGCAACGTAAGGCGTAAACTAGTTTGATATCTCTAACTTAGTGCATAGCTATAGCTGTCCTTTTCTCGCGCTACCTGGTAGTAAAAGATAGCGATTCTCTAATTTTAGTTTAGTTATTGAACAAGAGAATCGGCACCATTGTTTACTTTGTGCAGCTAGGGCAGTGGCTTTAGCTGACGCTGGGGACAGCCAACGTCGAATTACCTCGAAGCACGGTACGGGATGCTATCAGACGGTTTCGGGAGACTTATTCATACACCTGGAAGCCAGGTCAAATCCGACATCGATGCACTTCAACCCGAGATGACCGCTTCGTTGTCAGCAACAAGTTGAGAAATCGCTTTTGCATCGCTACTGAAGCTCGTATGCGGCTTTTTGAGGTGAGAGATGTCAGTGTGAGCAATATTGACAGCTCACTCTACGCTCACCTCACCTATCTAAGTTTTCACGGTGAGATTTGTACAGAATAACTCTGCTGCACCAGTTGTACTGAGTGGCATTTTTAGTGTCACAAACAATATACGAACACTACAAAGTCAAATTAAAGAATATTCACACACTATGGCAAAAAAGAACAGGAAATGTTAACGGACATTGTTGCAGCGGCAACAATGTCAAAAACCGACTAAATTCCAAAACTGCTTCGGAGACACAATTTTACAAAACGGAATAAGGGTATAAGTGTTTAATTTATTGCTAAAGTACCCACTTAACAAAAAATAAAACAGTGGATAAACCATAGTTACCGTAAATAAACTGGGTGACGAAAAATGTAGGTGGGCGGTTAACTGTCATAATATCGCAGATACTGCCTCCAGTAGGTATTAAGGCGAAAGCTAACCCGCGAAATTCAAATTTTCTTACGTTTTTTTGCTATTTCCAGGTCAGTATCTGGCTGTTTTTTATTATTTATTTATCGATTTATTTGCTGTACTCGCATCCAAAATGGTGGCAGCGCTATTTTTAACTCCCGACTGAAACAGAAGGGTGTTATAAGTTTAAGGTATGGATCTGTGTATCTGTGACGACTGAACCGATTTAGATTTTTTTTTTTTTTTTATTTGAACTGGGTGAGTGTTCTTAGCTATGATTCAAGAAAATCTGCTCAGCCGCTTTAAGATTATTATTATTTAGAAACATAATTAAAAACATGTTTTATTACCAAAAAAAAAATATTACCTACTTTAGTTTCGGAAGTCGGTGGCAAATAACTAAAACACAGATCCAAAGGCACCGACTTCCGAAATTAAAGTTATTGTTCACTTTGTACTGTTTTTTTTCAGGTCAGTTTTTTTTTTGTGAAAGAGTGTTTGGTGAGTCAGTTTGTAATTTATCTAAGTTACAATAGCCAAATGTCAACAGCTTTTACCTTTTACCTTTTACAAAATATTGCTTTGACGTAATGTGAAAAAGTGTGTGAAAGTAATTGAAAGTAATTGAATCGCAACCCGTGAAATACTTAGGAATAATTGAGTAGTTCCGATGGCCATCTGTGGTCTTTATCATCAGTTCCACTTTACCAAATGGTGCTTTCCGTGAGCAAATGCACGAGTTACTATAATAATAATAATAATATCCTGGGACATTTTCACACACAGTCATCTGGTCCCAAACTAAGCAGAGCTTGTACTATGGAAACCAGATAACTGATATACTACATATACTACTTTTTTTTGTAAATACATACTAATATAGATATTACACCCAGACTCAGAACAAACAGACATGTTCAAGCACACAAATGTTTGTTCTAAATGGGAATGGAACCCACGACCTGCGGCGTGATAGGTGGTAACTTAACCAACCACGCCAACTGGTCTGTCAAAATACCCAAATCACTATAGGTGTGCCTATACAATTTGAGGGTTTCCCTCGATTTCCTTGGAATCCTTTCATCAGATTCTGACTTGGTGAGAATGGGACCACCTCGAAAGCATACCCTTTCAAACAAAAAAATAATTTTGCAAATCCGTCTATATATGACGGAGTTATTCGGGCATAACTCCGTCATATATAGACGGATTTGCAAAATTATTTTTTACATACATAAAAAAAAAATATATAATATATTATCATCCGAATTGCGAACCTCCTTTTTGGAAGTCGGTTAAAAAACAAAACAATAAGCATAAAGACTATACTGCTGTTACGAGGAATGTGATTTCTTTTATTTGTCTTAAGTAAATGAGGGAAGTACCTAGAAAATAACATAAGGCTGATTGTGATATTAATAATTATTACTTAGTTTCCTAAAATTAATATGATAATAAGAGTACGGCCAATTTTTATCGATGTTTTATTATACACCTCATCACTAGAAGGTACCGCACCGTAGGTGCTCAAAAGGGAATAAACTTGAATATTTTTTTATTATTCCCCTTTGAGCACCACGTTAAAATATTGACTGGTGCTCAAATGGTGCTCAATTGGTGCTCAATGCATATAGGTGCTCCAAAAATAGATGCTTAAACGGAAATACTTCATTTTGTCTGTTACCTTTTCACGCCTAAACCACTGAATGGATTTGGACAAAATTCGTATTTACAGATAGGCCATGACCTGGTAGGACATAGGATATCTTTTTTTTAGGATATATTATTTCAGTAGTACCTACATTACCGTGGGATAATTTCCGACGTCCACGCGGGGGAAGCCGCGGGCAAAACCTAGTACAGAACTTTTGAATAGGTCGTATTTATTTTTTTCAGTGTCATAAAACCGTACGTTTCTCAATACCAATGACATTGGGGATACCTACTCAATATAATAGGTTGGGGGAAAAAGTTTCTTCGCATTTTTTAAGAAAATTCAAAACATTTTTTAATATAGTTTATTTACATTTAACTAAAGTATGTAGGTACCATTTTGTTCGATAACTTTTTGCCATCTTGTAGGTAGGGACATGATCCCATTGCTATAGAAATTTTGGTCAAAATGCCGCGACAAGTGGTTTTGGCAGTCCTCTCATGATGTTAACCTGACACTGCCTAAAGAATTCTGAAGAGACTGAAACAGGTGGAAATCTGAAAGTGCAAGGTCAGGACTATACGGCAGATGCATTAACACCTCCCAGCCAAACTCTCTTAATTTTTGCTGAGTGGCTAAAGATGTGTGAGGTCTAGCGTTAACATGATGAAAAACCACACCCCTTCTGTTGATTAATTCCGGCCGCTTTCTCTCAACTTCTTGCTTTAATCTCATCAGTTATTCGCAGTAGAGTTCAGAGTCCTGCCTGGTGGTAACAGCTCATAATGAATAATGCCCTTCCAATCCCACCACACACACAGCATCACCTTGTTGCGAGTTAACCCGGGTTTCGCCACAGTCTGTGAAGCCTGACCGGCCTTTGACCACGACCTTTTTCGCACGTTCTTGTCATACGTGATCCACTTTTCATCACCAGTTATCAGCTTCTTCAAAAATGGTTCGGTTTCATTACGTCGTAATAAAGAATCACAAATGAGTACACGGTTCATTAGGTTTCTTTCAGTGAGCTCGTGAGGTACCCAAATGTCGAGCTTTTTTGTGTACACAGTTTTTTTCAAATGCGCCAAAACTGTTTTGTGGTTGTGGAATTTCCAGTTCTTCAGCTACGTCGTAACTACTGATATGCCGATCTTGCTCCACTTTTTCAAAAATGGCATCCATTTTATCCGTAATAGGGCGACGTGCATCTTTGACATCAAAATTTCCGGATTGATAACGCTTAAACCAAATTTGTGCTACTCTCACAGACACTACACTAGGTCCATAAACATCGCAAATTTTTTTCGCGGCTTGCGTTGCATTTTTACCTTTTTTGTAGTAAATTTTTAAAATGTATCTAATTTCTTCATTAGATTCACTCATCTTGACGGTACGAAAAACAAATGAAAATCACACATTTTCCTAATTTTAAATTTGGAATTATGTTCTTTAAAATTTAAACTTTCAATGATACCAAAACCAGCCAGATACAAATAGTATAGCCAAAGAGATTTTATTACAAGTTCATACACACTATAATGCGAAAAGACTTTTTCCCCAACCTAATATATATTTTTTTTTGTGACAGATCGACGAAGCGGAAACTCTTTTGTCGGAATCTGCTTGCTCATATTGATATTGTAAAAACCCACCTTAATCCTATCCTAATATTATAAATGCGAAAGTGAGTCTGTTTGTTTGTTTGTTACGCTTTCACGCTAAAACGGCTAAACAAATTTGGATGCATATGGGTAGACCATGACCTAGGTTAGAACATATTATACGTTTTATCCCGATATTCCCACGGGATCGAGACTTATAAACGGGTAAACCGCGGGGCGCAACTAGTAGAATAGAAAAAAAAGAGTGAAAAATCTATCATATTAAAAATAAGAACCTTGTGCGTAGAACCACATAATTATGGACGTTTATCGTTGTTTTATCATTTATTAATTTTCATAAAATCAGGAAAATATGCCTTTTTTCTGGAGTACTGCCTTACTGACTAAAAAGACAAGGTGGTCATCAAACTACCTCTGGCCGGGGGGCTGCAGCGTTCGCGCATGTCCAGGCGGACCTTGTCACTCGCTGCGGCCGTCACCCTACGGCTGCAGTTCCTCCGGGGACTCGTGGGACGCTGTCACGGGCTTGTGTGCGGTCTTGTGTCTGTTCAGCCGCAGACTCCCCGACCCCAAGTCCGTCGCATGCAGGGCACACCCAATGACGTTTCAAATCTACTAACTCACGTTTTTCCCCTAACCTTGGGGAAAAACTTAGAATAGTTGATCAAAAATAAAATATTCTAATGAATGAGTTAAAGAACCAAATTTTTACAGTAGTGTTCTTTCCCCAAAAAGAATGAAAAAGGTAATGAATCATTATATTCATTATGCTAAACAAAAAGTTTGTAACCGCAAA
Source organism: Dicycla oo (assembly GCA_948252095.1). NCBI lineage: Eukaryota > Metazoa > Arthropoda > Insecta > Lepidoptera > Noctuidae > Dicycla > Dicycla oo. The sequence goes on from OX411729.1 coordinate 8,313,143, forward strand.
TACTAAACTCAAAACGGTAGAATTCGAATCATTTTTTGTTGTTTTTTGTGTTGAGATTCGGTATTTGCTTTTTGAGTAACTACTTAACATAAAATCTTAAGTTTTATTGTTATACGGTGAATGTTAGAAATAGAACGTAATATTCGTAGTAGTTCAGTGCCGAGTCATGTCAAAATTGTGTCAAACGTGTGTCACCTGCAATGCTTTCCGAATTCAAAACTACACTACCAACTGCTCACGCCGCTGTAGCATATCAATGCAGTGTACCAATTATTAGTCGACTAATTACAAAATAATTATCTGTAGGATTTGCCAATTAGTCATGACATTACTAATTTCACCTCCCTATAGTACTTGCTAGAAAGACAAAGTCTATAAGTAGAGTAGACGAGAGAAACTACTTCCTTTTCTCTACGACAGTCACTGAAGCCTGTACAGTTCCCCGAAATTGTGTGAGAACTCATAGTGTCCTTAGGAGAATCTGTATACTTACTATAACTTTGTTTTTATCTTGTTCATTCTAAATTGTTATTATTATCTTGTAAACCACTGTGATGCTAGTTTTCCTCTCCACTGACCCTTTTCCTTGTCTTGGGGCTATGGACCTCGTCTGGTTGGGAAACTACGCACATCACAGAGGCTTACCGGATCTTCCTCTGAGCTCACGGACGCACCCTTGCGTGTTTCCAGGGATCACCGCTTCGGTTACCTACATCACCGCTGCTTCGAATAGATCGCTGTTTCGGCTAGATCACAGCTCCGGCTAGACCACAGTTTTGGCTAGACTACCGGCCATAACCCACTACACAGACTAGTTACCGTCCTGAACCCTCATCTCCACCTACTTACTGACTGCACGACTGAGCCGACTGAGCTTCGCACCAGCAACTACGGCTGACGGCCACATTACTGGCCCACTATTCCGGCACGCACACGCCAGACGCGGCCCTCTACCCGGCGACTACGGCCGACAGCCAGACCTAAGGCTGACCACGCCGAGCCACCGCAGCGCCAGCCAGACGGTCCACCCAGGGCAGTATACCCACCCAGTATACCACCTTTTTATCACTTCGAGCGAATAAGCCTTAGACACAAAAACTTCACGACCCTCTACAGTAACTTTGTTGGCATAACCTCTCATGTTCATAGTTCATAAAATAAACTCTTTTTAAGTGACCATTTAGTCTCATTGTTCTACCCCAGAATTCATAATGCCACACCGCTCACAAGTCGTTCCAAATGGGAAATAGCGTCCATTACAACTTAAAGTTAGGATCCGTCACAGAGTACATTTATGGATCCGTTTGGAACGCTTTTGAACGCGACGTCGACTAACATTCCTTCTTGAGCTTTTTACGTTGTAATGAGAGAGACCTTTTTATCAAATATAAAAGAAACGAGTATCAAAATATCTGTGCTTTATTCCGAAATCCACCTATAGGTGGATTTCGGAATATTGCAAAAAAATATTATAATATTATACATTAAAAAAAATATTATAATATTCCGAAATCCACCTATAGGTGGATTTCGGAATATTATAATATTTTTGCTACCATATATGGTAGCAGACGTGGTTATATAAAGTAATATCAGTTCTCGAAGTTTCTCCGAAAGTAATTGTGCCGGATATTTTCAAGGTTATACAGAAAACACGTGGCTGTAATGAGTTCGTACACTGTACGAACCACGAACTCATTACAGCCACGTGTTTTTTACAGTCACGTGTGTTCAATCTGGAAAAATTGGTGAAAACACCTGGAAGTTTATTGCGAAAACCTACTTTGAACACGAGCGTCAACAGAATTGTGTGGAACCCAAAGAAGGACAAGTAGTAGACCCAGTGAAAGACATTTTGCCTACGTCTAAGCTGATTTTATTGGTAAATTCTCAGAACTATTTACACATACAGGACTGTAAAACTGCAAAAGAGGTACGGACTAATCTAAATAAGACATGATGATATCGGACTTACCAGAAAAGTAGGTTTACTCAAAGAATTGATAAACGCATCACTTGGATCTAGCAGTGGTATAGAGAATATGTGAGTAGGATTATGAATGCTGCGCATAAATTACGGGATATCAGTTTTGATGAAAATGATGAATGGCTTGGCACCTTGATGTTGGTCGGTCTGTCAGATCAGTACAAGCCCATGATTAAGGGACTCGAAAACTCAGGGGTAGAAATCAGTGCAGACTTAATTAAGACCAAGTTGTTACAAGAAATAGAAGCTACCGATTTGCATAGTGCGCTTTACTCACGTGCAAGAAAAGGAAAACATGATTCACATAAGTCAAAGCTATAGGTTCCCGGGGTATTGGACATTTTGCAAAAAATTGTAAAGATTCAAAGAAAAAAGAGCATTCCAAACAAAAGAGTTCAAGCTTTGCCGCAGCTTTTTCAGTCACTATTGGTGAAAATAATAAACAATGGTATATTAATTCCGGTGCATCCATGCACATTTGCAGTAACAAAGCACAATAACCGGAACCATCAGTGAAAACCATTACAGTGGCTAACAGTGAGCCATTTTCCGTAAAGGGTGCTGGAGAAATAAATGTAAATATATCACAAGGGAACAAGATACAGTTGAAAAATGTGTTTTATGTGCCTGAACTTGCAGCTAATTTAATATCAGTCAGTACTGTCACAAAAAAAAATAGGTACAAAGTTGTCTTGAGTGAGAAAGAATGCAAATGATGAAAATGGAAGACTTATAATTATGTTCAGCTACATTAAATAATAAATTGTGTGCTCTGGACATTCACTCAAAGGAAGAGACTGTTTACTTCTCTTCCGGTAATTCTAGTCTCAATGATTTATAAGGTTGTGGCATCTTAGGATAGCACATTTGAGTGTTTCAGATCTACAGAAGATACCAAGTTGTGCTGAGAGGGTTGCACTGAAACAAGGTGATCAAGTTAAGGCGCATTGCTCAAGCTGTTGGAGACAAGGCTACCATTGTAACATATTGTACAAGAGCAACAAAGCCATTGGAATAAATCATTCAGTTCTGTGTGGACCAATGGAAAGAACATCTTATGGAGTTATGCGATATTTTATTAATTTCATAGATGACTACACTACAATGGTACCTACATGTATATTTCAAAGTGTGTTTTAAGTATTCTAAACATCTTTAAGAATTTTAAATGGAAAGTAGAGAAGCAACTTGACTCTCAAATTAAAATATTGAGAACCGATAACGGAACATGATACTGTAATGGTGATTTTGAGAAATACCTGGTTAATTTTGGAATCATACATCAGACCTCAACTCCATACACCTCCGAGCAGAATGGATTGGTAGAGAGAATTAACAAGAACACTCGTTGCATATGCTAGATGTATGATATCTAATTCCAGTCTAAAAAAACCTGTCTTTTATATGTCGCTCAAGGAACCAGACCAGATATATCATATGTCGTCAATGCTCTAAGTAGATTTTACGAAGAACCGAAGTCTGAGCATTGAAATGTGTAATGAGGTACAAGCTTACAAGGCACGAAAAGTTACAAACTTGCATATACCAAGAATGGTAATAGATAAATTACCTCGTACTGCGTTTGAGACTGGGCAAGTGAGTTCCGTGAACGGAAATCTGCACTACATTACGTTTTTATGTTTCTGGGAGGCGAAATATCATCGTGTTCCAACAACAGACCATTGCTCTGTCAACTGCAGAGGCCCAGTACATGGCCATGAGGAGTGCGGCACAGGAGGCGTTGTGGTTGCAGCAGCTGCAGGTCGAACTCGGGCGCGGCTCAGGCACACTACACATACACAGTGACAACCAGAGCGCTATCAAGGTATCTGCTAACGATTGTTACCCTACTTACGTTAGATCGAAACACATAGACATTAAATATAATTTTCTTAAAGATCACGTAATCAATAATGAGTTAAAATTTTGTTATGTTAGGGGTTGTGCGAATATTTCTGATATTTTAACTAAAGGAACAGTAGAAAACATATGTATTGTGTAACAAGAGATTACATTCTGGGGTGGCTGTAAGAAATGGGACGCAATATTTGTCGTTCAGATGGTTCAGATTCCCGCCGCGTCATATCAAAAAATTGTCAAAAGTGTATCACTTGAACATCCCTTCTTGAGCTTTTTTCTTTGTAACGAGTTGTAAACTTTTTATCAAATATAATAGAAACGAGTGTCAAAATATTTGTTCCAAAATCCACCTATAGTGAAACCATACACTACTGATGCATAAGATAAGCATTTTATCACATCTCGATATCAGATGTACAGATATTTATTGCTGAGTGGAGATGACCAGCAATATCAGCAAATCGTATAGTATGGAGGTATGCACCATATGAAACTCACATACAGAACTAGATCATTACCATTTATAGCAATGATGACTCTGAAACGTCTAGCCTCAGATGAACGAAGAAAGTTTCAGGAAGTTACGAAGATACTAGAAAATAAATTTTATATGGATGATCTGGTCCATGGGTCACACTCCATCGAAAAAGGAAAGCAGCTTATCGATGATTTTAAAACAGATAATTCAATGAGGAAGTGATTTAAATTAATAAATATGGTTCGCAAATCATTCAGAACTCCTTCAAAATATAGAACAAGGGAGCAGCAGCAATGGCGAAATAATTTTCAACCTCAAATCAGAAAGTACATCAACAACATTAGGTATTTGTTGGAATTATTGTGATGACATGTTTACATTAAAATACATCAGACCTAATCAAAACGCAAACGTAACTAGCATTCCAATTTTATCGGAAATATCCAAAGTATTCGACTCATTGGGATTATTGTCACCACTCACAACAAATTTTAAGCTGATATTTAAGCTATGGTCAAATGAAATCCATTAGGATGAAGAATTTATATTCCTGTAAACATCAAAGAAGAATGGGTAGATAAATGATGCTTTGGAATATTGACGTCCCAATGAATTGGCGCAATATTTTAGACATATGAATGTCTTAAAAAAATATTTATATGCATCATCATCATCTGCCTAGCCTTTTCCCAACTATGTTGGGGTCGGCTTCCAGTCTAACCGGATGCAGCTGAATACCAGTATTTTACATGGAGCGACTGCCTATCTGACCTCCACAACCCAGTTACTGGGTAATACGATACCCCTTGGTAAGACTAGTTGTCAGACTTTCGGGCTTCTGACGACCCGTAACGACTGTTAAAGATCTACGAATGACAGCTGGGACCAACGGCTTAACGTGCTTTAAGAGGCACGGAGGACTCTTGGTATGTAAAGATGGTCACCCATCCACAGACCAACCCCGGCAAGCGTAGCTTAACCTGATGGATCGACCCGTGCGGCTGTTATTACTTAGCCACGAGCTCCTCATATATGCATATATTTATATATTTATATGCATACTTTATTATTATTACTTACTTTTCACGCCTACATCCAGCCGCGAATGAATGAATGATTTTTTATTTGTCAGAATATTATGTACAGACGCCAGCACATCAAGCTACTACAATCTGTCTTTCTTTAATAGATTTTCAACTATATCGCTAAAGCATTAGGTTCAATATTGATTGGGAAAATATGACAGTTTCGGGTAGCTTGACCTGCTGGCGTCTGTATATAATATACATACTCAAACTCAAAACATTTATTTCAATTAAACGAGAAGAACAACGAGTACAAGCAGATGCAATTCTCAACGTGTTTTATATGGAACTATTCACTTTTTGTTTGGAAAATATGAAAAAATATATTATTAATTATTTTAATCGCATCCCTCTTAATCTAAGCGATCTATAATTATAGAGTATTGTGGAGTGATTGCGACAGGTGTTATTTTATTGAAATACTGAATTCCTATCCGATAATTCAGACCTACCTGAACATGGTCGGCGCCTCCGCTTTTCTAGAGTGTAAAATTAACCACCTGCACTTAAAAATGCCTATGCCTAACAGGCATTTTTAAGGGCAGGTGGTTAATTTTACGTTTAAATGTATTATCGTTGGTGGTGAAAAGATAACTGTGGTATTTAACAAAAGCTACTTCATAGATGCAGGGAACAGTTAGTAGATTTTCGTTACTGACGTGGCGGTCAAAGGGTTCAAGATTGGTTTACATGATTCCGACCTTTAACGTTTGGGTAGCTAATAGAGCAGGGGTACTGCCTCGTCTGTCGTGAATAAAACTCGGACTAGTATAATGTCGATGATCAATCAAGGTATCGATATTCTATGTTTATTTTTTCAAAAACACCTTATTTATAAAAACCTACTATAGTACAGTTATATGTGGTACAATCTTACTACTAACACAAATCCACCAATAGGAAGAGAGCATAGGTCAGGCGGCGCGCCGGGGCGCGGGGCGCTGTTTTGCACACGACACTATCCGCCGCGATTACCGCCGAATCTATAAATGAAGGTCGCGCGTAATTCGCGGTTTCAAATCTGATCCAGCCTGTCCCATCTTGCTGTCCTCCCCCCAGCGACGCCCTAAGCCGAGGCCCGTTCCCCACAGGGGGAGCCCTTAGCGTGTAGTCGCTTAGTCTGTAAGTTTTTTGCCCCTGGCTGGAGGCTTTGAGTTTTCTTAAGGCAGCCACAGGATAGTCCGGTTAAGTAGTCTCGACCTCTCTAGGTCAACTACGAGATGCCATTCACAAAAAAAAAAAAAAATTCGCGGTCATTCGACGCTCGACACTCGCCGCGAACGGTCGCCTGCTCCGCACCCACCGTCTGCGCTCTGAGTCAAGAGTCCGCCCCCCGTTGCGCCCCGCAACGCCCCTCGTAGTCGCCCGACTACTACCGATCTTCGAGTGATTAATTAAGCAATTAATTAATCGACTCGAAAGTCACACAAGTGCCTTTTTCAAGGCAAATACTATTTCTTAATCCCGCGTGTGTAGCTTCACCAGGCCCGTTCTGGGCAAAACCACAGTTTCGTGGTCCTCGGTGGAAACCTTACGGTGCCAACGAAGCCGAGTGGGGTGTTGACCCAATTACACCCGCCGAACCCCTTCAGGGGGAGGCAGTCAATTGGACGGGTCCCAGAGTTAACCGGCCTTGGGCGATCTCCTAGTCGGCTCTGGTGTACAGTTTTGCTTTCACAGCTACACACCTAGTGTCTTTAGGGTGTGTCTACACCCTTCGCGCTAGACTGGTCAGGGCCCCGTTCGCACATTAAGACTGGCGACGGTTTACAAGCTTAGGGCTCACGAGTAGGTACACACCTCCCTGTCTGACCCGACAGGAAGGGTTACTCATCCCCGGGCACACCCACCCGGGGAGTTAGGCTCTCCGGAGAAGTCCTTCCCCCCCCCTCCCCTGCCTCCTCATGGCAGACATATTAGGTCTCCTATCCTTTGTGAAAAGGGTCATCCTCAATGACCCTTACTTCACCGAGAAGTACGGCTCGGAGCTTGCTGCTCTGCAGCTCCCTTCCGCCCCTCCCTGTTCCGACATGTCGCTCCCCCCTGTCCGACCGTTTGCATGGACACCGATTCGGTGTCCGACCGCGCCCCCTCCCCGTCCGACAACGAGTCCGCCTCTGGCTCCGACGAGGAGGCCCCAAGTTCTGAGGCTTCCGCTTCCTCTGCTTCCTCGGAGGACGATGGCTTTACGCCCGTCCTCCGTAAGGGAAGCAAGAAGAGGAAGCTGAAGGGCTCTAAGGCCCCCTGCCCCTCTGCCCCGCTCAAAAAGGCCACGACTGCCTCAGTCCGTGGCCCGACCCCTCCCCCCACCCCCGCCCCAGCTCTAGCGGCATCCCCCGCTACTGCTGCCCCCGCCTCTCCCCCTGCTCAAGCGGCTTCCCCCGCTTCCGCCCCTATCCCGACCTCTTCATCCTCCTCGCAGGATGCTTCTCTTCGCAAGAAGAAGTTAGCCCCCCCTCCTCCCGTGTTCATTCAGGACAAAGGGAAATGGACCGATGTGTCCAAATGGTGCACCGATCGCAAGATCAGTTACACCAGTGCCCGCAATACCCAGCAGGGTATTAAAGTCCTAGTCCCCTCGTCTCATGACTACAGGGAACTCTCTAAGCTCCTGAGGAACAGAGGTGTGTCTTTTCACACCTATGCCCTCAATGAGGAGCGTCAGACCCGTGTGGTGATACGCCGGGTCCCGAAGGAGATCCCTGTAGAGGAGATAAAAGCCGACCTTCAGTCGCAAAATGTCCCGGTGGTCGAGGTCCACCGCATGCACCGCGCCAGAGGCGGTGCAAAATACGACATGGTCCTCGTGGTATGTCCACCCACCGAGGGCCATCATCCCATTTTCGCGGTCAGATCGATCTGTTGCCTTACAGGCATTCAGATCGAGAAACCCGATAAGAGCAGCATCGTTGGCCAATGCCACCGATGCCAGCTCTATGGCCACTCGCAGCGGCATTGCCATGCCACACCGAGGTGCGTAAAGTGCCTGGGAGAGCATGGCACGGCCGACTGCCCCCGGCCAAAAGACCGTTCCCTCTGCCCCGACCCACCCAGCTGTGTGCTATGTGGCTTGTCGGGGCACCCAGCCAATTACCGTGGCTGCTCCAAAGCCCCAAAGAGCTCCTCCCCTAAACTGGCCAAGCGTGCCAACGCTCGCCAGCAAAGGGAATGCCCTTCTTTGGTACTCCCCTCAACTGAGATGCCCACGCGACTGAGTCCTCAGAGACCCAGTCCGTGGAACTACCTCAACCACCAGCAGGCCTTCCCTGCTCTGGCTGCTTCCCAGCCTCCTCCTCCCCCCCCTCTTATCCCGGCTCCCACGGATGCCCGGAAACCCACAGCTCCTCCCAGAGCTGCTGCCCCCGCTCCCGCTGTCTAAGCTCCCGCTGTTTCAGCTCCCCCCCCTCCTCGCTCACCCGCAGGAGCCAGTCAAGGTCTGCCTCTAGATAACTTTAGCGTTATCTCCGGCACCTTCCTGACTTTCATGTCCCCTCGAGCTACCCAAATGGCCAGCGAAATCGTGGCCGCTAGGAATGCCTGTGATCTCTTCAGGATCCAGAGCATCTATAATGCGTACCCGGAGATTACGCAAGCTCTGATGGCCTTTACCAAAAAATAAATCAACAATGGATAAAGGCATCTTAGCTAGAATCAAACCCCGTTCCCTCAAGTTAGGTTTTTTCAACGCCAATGGCATTCATAGCCAACGTACTGAGATCGCCACTTTCCTCCGCGATCACCAAATAGACATCCTCTTAGTTCAGGAAACCTTTTTAAAGCCTCGTCATCGAAACCCGTCTATTGCCAACTATCGCATAGTTCGCAACGACAGGACTCGATGTCACCTGGGCGGCACCCTTATCTACTACAAGAGAGGCCTATACTGCATCCCTATAGACCCTCCCCCCCTCTCAGACTTAGAAGTGACTGTCTGCCGCCTAGGCATGACAGGCCACCAACCGATCACTCTAGTATCGGCCTACTCTCCCCGACTTCCTCAGATAGTTCCCTATCTGCTGACCTTTCCACCCTTTTTGGCTTGAGTGAATCCGTTATCATAGCGGGTGACCTCAACGCCAAACATTCCGCCTGGAATAGTACCAGGACCTCTCGCAGAGGTAGACTTCTGTTCAACCTCTGCTCCCTCCTGAGTTTCGATGTCATCGCCCCGATGACTCCTACTCACTTTCCTCACAACCCTGACCACACCCCTGACGTACTTGATGTAGCGCTTCTAAAGAATGTAAACCTACGGTTGGATTCTATAGAGGCGATACATGAACTGACCTCTGACCACCGACCAGTCGTTGTAAACCTGGCACCCCGCATAGGTCTCCGTGACCCCAGCCAACCCCCTCTCACTCAAAAAGTGACCGACTGGAGGAAAGTAAGCGAATGTCTGAAATCCACCACGTCCCCCCACTTAGACTCCATCCCCGACCACTTTGACTCTATCGCGGACACGACGGCCGCGATCGACTCATTCACAGAACACGTACAATCTGTCCTGGACGATTGTTCAAGGGAAATTCCAGCGATGAAAGACCATCGCTGGAAGTTGCCGGACGATGTACGTGAGCTGCTGAATGAGAAGAACGCGGCTGTCCGTGCCTACAGCAGCTTTCTCTGCCACGCGAACAAGGCCCATATGCGCTCTTTACAGAGATCTGTAAAGAAACGCATAGAGGAGCTGCGTAACACTGGCTGGGATAAGATGCTGAGCGACCTAGAGCCTACCCACCTAGCCTTCTGGCAACTCCAGAGGAAGCTCAGATCCCAAGAGACTGCCTCTATGCCCCCCCTTATCCGCCCTGACAAGACCATCGCTTTCGATGATGTCGACAAGGCTGAATGCCTAGCCGACAGTCTTGAGACTCAGTGCTCACCCAGCTCTCAACCTGTAGACCAAGCTCAACTCTCTGAGGTCGACGCGGAAGTCGAACGTAGAGCCTCCCTCCCTCCCGTTGAAGACCCTGATTGTCCCCTGCCCCCCGTCACTCCAGACGAGGTGCAGGATATAATCAAGGGTCTTAAACCCCGTAAAGCCCCCGGCTCAGATGGTATTACCAATAGGGTGATCCAACTCTTCCCCGCCCACCTTATAATGCTCATGGTCACCATCTTCAATGGTGCCATGAGCAACAACATCTTTCCTCAAGCATGGAAAGAGGCCACTGTAATTGGCATCCCCAAGCCCGGTAAGCCCAAGGCTGAGCCCTCTAGTTACCGCCCCATCAGTCTGCTCAATGTGCTCGGCAAAATCTATGAGAGGCTTATTTATAAGCGACTCAGAGACTATGCCGAGACAAAGGGTCTCATCCCTAACGAGCAGTTTGGTTTCCGAACGCAGCATTCCTGCGTTCATCAGGTCCACCGCATCATCGAACACATAAGCGTTGGCTTCCAACGTGGTTTGATGACGGGCGCTGTCTTCTTTGATATAGCGAAAGCGTTCGACAAAGTCTGGCACAACGGCTTATTATATAAGCTCTACCAACTTGGCGTGCCGGATCGTCTCGTACTCATCTTACGAGACTTTTTGTCGAATCGCACCTTTCGCTATCGCATAGAAGGAGCGCTATCCTCCCCCCATCCCATCCGTGCAGGAGTCCCTCAGGGCTCTGTGCTCGCTCCCCTCATCTTCACGCTGTTCACCAGCGATATCCCGAAAAGTAAAAAGGCGCAGTTAGCTCTGTTCGCAGACGACACGGCCATTTACTACTCGGGCAGGGACCAACACCCGATATCTCACACTCTCCAAACCGCAGTCGATAACCTCGGCGCCTGGTTTAGGAAGTGGAGAATCGAGGTCAATCCCGACAAGAGTCAAGCGGTTCTCTTTCTGAGACCGCGTCGCACTCGACTCCCCCCCCGACCGATCACCATGTTCGGCAAGCCGATCCCTTGGGAGACGCGAGCCAAATACCTCGGTGTGACCCTCGACCACCACCTCTCCTTCGCTGAGCACATAAAGCAGGTGCGTTCGCGCGCCGCTTTCGCTCTCGGTAGACTCCACTCCGTTCTGAATGCACGTAGCAAATTGTCACTTAGGTGCAAATTGCGCATTTATACAGCGTGCATTCGCCCCATCATGACCTATGCGGGTTCAGTGTTTGCGCACGCAAAACCTCACCTCATTCATAGGATGCAGGCCCTCCAAAACCGTTTCCTCCGAAAGGCAACGGGAGCCCCTTGGTTCGTTCGGAACGAAATCCTCCATGTCGATCTCGACATTCCCACCATCTCCCAGTTCTTGAAACGCAATTCCAAGCGTTTCTTCGACTCAGCCACCAACCATCGCAACCCTCTGGTTGTCGAGGCGGCTAGCTATGTCCCCTCTCGTATTAGTAAGGTCCGCCGCCCCAGGCTTGTCCTCTCAGATCCCGACGACCCCATAACTCTTCTCCAGGAGAGCAGTAGGGACCGTAGGAACAAAAACAAATCGACATTCCGACCTCGCCGCCGAGGTCCCTCGCGACGACCCCGTAATAATCGTCCTCCCCCCCGTCCCTTGCTCGGGTATGATGTGCCAGCTGGTGGCGTAGCTGAGCCTGTAGCTTTAAACTCCCCTGATAATAATAATTCAAATCTGATCCAGCCTGTCCCATCTTGCTGTCCTCCCCCCAGCGACGCCCTAAGCCGAGGCCCGTTCCCCACAGGGGGAGCCCTTAGCGTGTAGTCGCTTAGTCTGTAAGTTTTTTGCCCCTGGCTGGAGGCTTTGAGTTTTCTTAAGGCAGCCACAGGATAGTCCGGTTAAGTAGTCTCGACCTCTCTAGGTCAACTACGAGATGCTATTCACAAAAAAAAAAAAAAAAAATTCGCGGTCCTTTTCCCGGAGCGCCGTCGTCGAGTGAACGTCTCTGCACTGCGTGAGCCCACGTGTTCCATCTGCGCGGTCCTGAAGATTGAAGTGAAGATCACGGCGGGTGCTGGAGCTTCTGCTTACTGCTTGCGCTTACAAATAGCTTCCAGAGCTATATTCTGTTTCTTACGGGATTGTCATGTTTCTTAAACGTTTTCTATTTCTTGATGGATGTCAAAACGTGGTATTGGTTCTGAGGTACTGGTAACTGTTATGGTGGTAAGGTGGTTCGAGGTATGAAGGTAACTGTTATGGTGGTAAGGTGGTTCGAGGTATGAAGGTAACTGTGACAGGTACTGTGTCACTACAGACCAATCCATGCCGTACAGTGCCCGAATGCATTTTTTCTGTGCTATGAACACCCTCGAGATGGCACATGAATTTCCCCAGACAACTATGCCATACCGTATAATGGAACATATATTATGTAAGCGTGATATACAATAATAGAGGTATGTCTGCTCGTCACGTCTTTTACCTTTCGAAGTGCAAACACAAATTTGTTTATTTTTATGCACTAATTATTTTATACTGCCGATTTCTCAGTTTTTTTCCAAACGCCTACCCAAGAATTAAATAGTTCTTCATACTACGTCGACTCAAGGACACGCAGGCTGCGTGCTTTCCTAGGCACTGAGTGGTCTCGGTATCTACAGATGGTCACCTATCCACGGATCAACCGCGGCAAGCGTAGCTTATCCTGATCGATCGACCCGTGCGGCTGTTATTAATTAGCCATAAGCCCCTCATGCACTGATAAATCTGTACAAGGATAAACTTAAGGTCAATTAAGGTGAATCCCTAATCAGTGTACAAGTGTAATCAGTGGGTCCGCAATGTAAATCTGATCTCGGAAATCAAACCAAACCACGGCAGTAGAGAGATGTATTGAAAATTATTATGGTTACAGCTTGGTTACAATTATGTAAATCCATATTTGATTGTCGCGAATCATATTTTGATCAAGATACAACCTGACTGAACCTGACTGCTTACGTGGAAATTGCAAAAAACCGTAGACAGCATAAAACTAGTGTATAATCTATAGCATAAAACGCAAGATTTGAATTTCGCGGGCTACCACTGCGATGGTAGACAGAGAATGCGATAAATGATTTCTAAGTATTGCTATACTAAAAAATAAAAAAGAATAGGTACACAAAACTTTATTCTTTGAAGCTCAAGCATTGTCAAAGAGTAAAGTAAGAGAAAGAGTGCACTCTGTGGTAAAATTTGCATGTATGGAAAGTGCTGCTACCTCTAGTTTGGTGGGTGAATTTAAGGCTATAATAATATATACCTATAGGTATGCATACTTACTATAATATGTAGCACAACCTATTTATTATACTCTTTGAGCGAGTTTTTGTTATGGTAACAGTCAGGGGAAAAAAACACGTATGGAGTTCAGAAAATTGTCCTTTTATTATTATCAAACATTAATTTTATTAATATTTATTCGTTTTATACTTATTATACTTAATTTAATTAAATTAAGGAATAACATAATACTTTTTCTTGGTTATAATAAAGATAATACGGTACGGTATGGTAATAAACACTTACATAAAACATCACAGCCATAAATACAATATCTTCTTCGGAGTTCACTCATGTTAACAAAATAACAAACGAAAATCAATGTGGTAACAATATTATGAAATAGAAACAAAACAAAACAAATAACAGTAACGAGAAACAATTTTCAACAGAATTGCGCATCAATGTCGGGAAAGTCGGAGTTGACAATGGCGACAATGACATTTATTTGACCAAGACAATATGGCGGCCAAGTTTTTTTGCCACTAGACTGTAGATGTCGCTGTCGCCTATGGAAATTTTTTTTTTTTTTTTTTTCTTTTTGGCTTCGCACGGTTTGTGCATTTAGCCAATGTCAAGTTTATAGTTATTTCAAAGTTAGGGAAACGAAAATATTAGTATGAATAATTTAACGGGATTTAGGATAGGACGGATATATGATCAGTACATTTATAAAGGTGAAGATAGTAAATAATGAGCAAATTACAATGAGGAAAATTTACAACTTAATATTATTTAGAGTGATGAATGATACTATACATTTATATACAGGAAAGCTATTTGTGCAAAGTAAAGAAAGTATTGAGGTAGGAAAAGGAATACGGAGGAACAAGAGGTTACTGAGAAAAGAAGAACGGTCATATAAGGGACAGGAGAAAAAAATGTGGTTAAGGTCGCCTACGTCTGTACCACACGAGCAGATGGGGTCGTCGATGATATGAAGTTTGGCAAGATGGGCTGGAGAACAAACATGACCCAGTCTCATACGTATTAAAACGGAGTTACCTTGCCAAACTTCGCCCTGCCAAACCACGGTTTTTCCGGAACGTCGGGCTGAATAATTGAAAAATAACGGCCCTTTAATTTACTTCCGATATCCCAAGCTACCTTCCAGGTGTCCCGAAGAAAAGTCTTAGGTAACATCACAAGGTCACTACTAAAATTAGTATAAGGAACTAAATCCCCACACTGCACCGCATCACCGGCAAGTGTGTCAGCAACTTCATTGCCATGGATTCCAGAATGGGCCGGAATCCATGCAAATTGCAAAGTATTACCTTCCGAAATGGTTCTGAACGCAAATTCTCTTATTAAATAAATGATTGGGAGCTGTGATTTGTGTTCAAAAGGGGATTTATTGATAGCTAGAAGAGCACTTTGAGAATCGGTAAAAATTATTGTTTTTTTGAGCTTAAGAACACGAGTATATTCTACGGCTTTTAAAATACCGAAACATTCCCCCGTAAAAACTGAAGTCTCCGGAGGCAGTTTTATTTTTTGGACAATGTTGTATTGAGAATGATAAGTACCTATCCCAACACAACCCGTCGGCGAACGCTTGGCAGCATCAGTAAATATGTAGTGATACTCCGAGTGTTCAGCCAGAAAATTATTAAAACTTTTATGACAATCGGGATCTGATTTACTTACACAGTTATATTTAATGATAGGGCTGAATTGTAGACTCTCATAACTACTGTTAAACAGGGGAAGTTTATTGGAATGGTGAATTGGAGAAGAAAGTGAAAGGAATTTTTTATAGCTTACAGGTAAACAAGGAGCACGTTTATGGGACCAGTAATCTGACGATTCAATCTGTAACACTAAAGAGTCTAGTTTAGGAATGAGAGGATGAGTTGAGAGCTGAAGAATCCGGAACAAATATTTGTCAGATAGGAATTGTCTTCTAAGATATAAAGGAGCTTCCCCACATTCAATTTGGAGTGCATTAATGGGACTAGACTTCATGGCACCCGAAATAATGCGTAATGCTTTAGACTGGATGCGATCCAATTTTTTAAAAGCCATAACACTACCAGGCTCTAGAACGAACAATCCATAATCTAGAGTGCTTCTGATAATTGCGTTGTAAACAAGTTTCAAAGAAAATGGATGTGCACCCCACCATACACCAGAGAGGCATCTAAGCATGTTTAGGTGATTTTCACATTTCGCATGCTTAATAATAAACTGACCGATTATGGTTCAGGACCAAAATGAGCTAAGCGTACATAGAAATTCGTTTTAACTAAATATCATCAAAATACAATTTCTGTATCCATAATCAGTTCATCAATAATTCCTACAATACATTGTTTCATTATTATTATACTTTTTGACTAAGTTATATGCCATTTTGTAAGACAATTTAGTGATTGCGATTTATTTAGTTAGGTCAGTCTATTATTAAGCATGCGATTTGTTAACGATATAATCACAATGAGGAACACCACTTAATTTACAGTCAAGTATTACCTATGGAAATTGATGACAGTGTTAAGTGTGCCCCCCCTGAGCATTGTACAGGATGTTTGGCAGAACGTTGAACATACGAAAATGGTGGATAGGTGGGGTCATCTGCTACTTACTCAGCCCTTATTTATTTGGCCCTGGCCCACTGGGTATTTTTAATTTTTTTTTTCTTTTTTCTTGTTTCACCACTTTCTTAACTTTAAAGTGTAATTTTTATTAAAAATGGGTAAAACAGGCAATATTTTGTTTTTTATTTTAATCTTTGATGTTGGCAGATTCTTATAAAATTATTGCTTTGTTCAGATGTTAGCTAGAAAAAAAGTTATGAGTCCTCAAACTTACAGAAAGATGTAAAAAATACTTAAATGTTAATTTCAACTTGCATTAAAAAAAAAACAAAAAATGATTGAGGAGTTCCAATTCTAGCAAAACATCCCTAGTGTGTGAGCTTTCTAATGGTATGTAATTTGCTTTTATAAAAAAAAAACTTTAAGAGTTATTTCATAATTTTATCAAGTAGGAAATTTTTGACGAAACTCTACCTTTACGGAAAGTTAAATGTTTTGCGAAATTTAATACTGCAAAGTTGGTAAAAATTAAATGATCGACGGCTTGCCAGTAGCAGTGGTGCAAATTGACATTCACTATTCCCTTGAGATGGTTACACAAAGCAGGTAGAAATTTTGTTTCACTCTTGCGCAGTCATAGCGTATTTTTGCACTCTTTCGCTCTCGTGGCACCGTGACGCCTCAGAATGAATTCTTTTCCAGTGTTGCCACTTTGGGGAATTTGTCGCTAGATTTAGGGAATTTTGCAATAGCTCAACGATTTTTTCCTTTGCTAAGTCCCTAGATATCAATTTGGTGATTTTTAGCGACTTTCTCAAGACGGCATAGGCGACGATGACCATTCACCATGATAGTGACTCGTCCGCTTGTTTGCCCCTGGTTGTTTAAAGAAAATTGTAATAAAATTATTGACAACACTGACTCAGTACGACCGATCGTCACACGATGGCGTTAAAATTAGTAATTTGATATCCCTGTCTGCCATAGATAGTTTATCAAAGACACGGGATTTCCCCTGCAATAACCATACATCTTTTTTTTTTCGAGATTTTCATTCATAGTTCATTCGCTTTCGCTGTGTTTTATTGTTGCGTAATGCAAGTCGTGGTGTGAATACGTAAAACTTTTGTGAAAATTGTTATACATCGAAAATCAAAATGGAAATTCCTTTGAAAAAGAAGGTTTATAGCCAAAAATATCGCAAAGAGTGGGAAACGATTGAGGAGTTTAAAATGTGGCTTAAACCAGTTGTGACAGATCCTATGAAAGCTCATTGTACGTATTGCCGGACGGATTTACAAGCAAGAATAAATGATTTGCGAAAACATGCCGAGTCAAAGAAACATAAGGATAAATGTGATAGTATATCTACAAACAGAAGAATTGATTTTTCAGCTGCTCCCAAACAACAACCCAAGACGGATTTAAATGCCTTAAGAGCGGAAGGTAGGCTAGCACTTTTTATAACAGAACATACTGAAACTGTAAAAAAGTGTTTTCCTGAATACAAAGAAGCCGCGAATATCAAAATGCACAGAACGAAGTGTACTGAAGTGATTAAAAATGTTTTGGCTCCCCACTTCATCCAAACGCTAATAAATGACATCGGATCACAAAAGTTTAGCATCTTGCTCGATGAATCCACCGATCTTAACGTATCCAAATATTTGGGAGTGGTTTTACGATACTTCAGTCCCGCAAGAAAAACTGTAGTGTCATCTTTTCTGGCTTTGGAACCCCTGGTCGCAGCTGACGCTCGTGGTATTGTAAATGCTTTGCTGAAATGTTTGGAAAAACACAGTATACCACTGAAAAACATGATTGGATTGGGATGTGATAACGCGTCTGTTATGATCGGTATAAATAATGGCGTACATAAAATTCTTAAAACTGAATACGGATTAACAAATCTGGTTCTTGTCAAATGCGTATGCCATTCACTGCAACTAGCCGTGTCTCATGCTTCGGAAGACACATTGCCCAGAAATATTGAATTTCTTATCAGAGAAACTTACAATTGGTTTTCAACTTCACCTAAACGCAGAGAAGAGTATAAAGAACTGTACCAGTTAATAAATTGTGGTGAGAATCCTTTGAAAATTTTGAGATCTTGTGCAACCCGCTGGCTGTCAGTGGAGCAGGCAGTAACGAGGATTTTGTCGCAGTGGGCTGACTTAAAACTACATTTTTCACTTACTAGAGATAAATGTTACACCTCTGACATACTTCACGCAATGTTTTCGGACGAGTCTAATCACCTGTACCTCTGTTATTTGAGAAGCGTTTTGAATGACGTCCAAATAGGAGTTAAAAGTTTTGAAAGCGAAGTTTGTAACCCTGTGGCATTGCTTAGCACTTTGATGACGCTTCTACGCTCTATTTGCACAAGGATTATGATGCCATACGCTGCAACTACCAATGAAGATTTTTTACGTATTCGAATCGAAGACCATCTCAACCCTGCCCCATATTTAGGGTATTTATTTGAAACACAGGCGAGCAAATCAGGACTGCCTGTTGAAATATCAAATGCTATTAGAAAACGGTGCATTGATTTTAACATTAAACTGGTAAAAGAAATTCAGCAGAGGCTACCAAACAACTTCACTATATTAGAGAAAATGTCTCAGTTCAGTGTTGAAAACACACTTCGACAAGTAAAAGACAACTCAATTACAGAACTAGCTTTTGAAATGGGTGTGGATGCTGAAACAATTGATAAACTTCTGCAGCAATGGCAGACCATTAACTTTGTTAAATGGCAGAATACAAAAAATATTATTAGTTTCTGGGCTGAAGTTCTGGAATACAAAAATGCAGCTGGAATAAATAGTTTCCAAGAATTAGCTGATTTCGCAATCTCAGTGATATCTCTCCCTCACTCCAATGCCGCTGTAGAGAGAATTTTCAGTACTATGAATATCATCAAAAGCAAGCTAAGAAACAGGATGAACATCAGCACTTTGAACAGCATTCTTTTTATTAAAAACAGGCTGAAAGTTATGAATCAACAATGCTACACCTACGAACTCCCAGAAGAAGTAATTGCGGAAATAGGAAAAAATAAAAAGTATTCATTTAAAAATTCTAAAAAAGAAGGTGATGGCACTACTGCCATATTGCCGATGCCGTCAACATCAACATCATCGGTAGCAGAAGGTTTGGTGGACGGGGCGGACGTGATTGACGACGAGTTGTTCTTAATTCTTGATGGTTCTGTGTATTTTTAAATGTTTAATTAAAAATTTAAAAACTAATAATAATAAAAAAATAACTTCTTACTAAGAACTATTATTGTGAATGTTTATGCTTAAAATTTTTTAAAAATAAATGAAACATTAACGGTCTTTGTGTTTTAATTTCATGTTTATTACCACTTAATGAAAAACTGCGAAGAGTCATGAGTAATCATGACTGAATAGGATCTAGGGAATTCTAAAGAATTTTTGACATCCTGAATTCTCATAATCTAGCGAGATTTGATGGTACTTCTAGTGACCTGTCTAAATTGAAGGTGGCAACACTGTTCTTTTCTTTTATTCAGTCGAGACTTAACTGCCTCTGCGATCTCACGTACCCGTTACGCTTACGTTTGTTTTTGTTCACTTCGTTTTCTTTTATTGTTATCACTAGTTTTATAACCTGTTAGTTAAGTTTTTTGTTATTACTGTTACCTGTTGTTATTGGTAAAGAAATGGCTGCTTTTACCAGTGAGGAATACGCGGACATGTTGTTAGCGTATGGAAGCGCTAATACTAATTCGCGTGAAGCGCGAAGAATTTATCAAGAGCGTTATCCCAACCGCCGAGTACCCAGTCATCAGACGTTTGCGAGTACTTACCGACGTTTACGACAAACCGGTAACCTGAACTTACAAGAACGACGAGTGAACGCAGCACGACCCGATACTACCATTGACGAACAAGTTCTTGCCGAGTTTGACGCGGACCGTACCAAAAGCATTAGACAGATAGCTTCAATACTTGGCTTAAGCATATGGAAAGTGTGGTCTGTTCTCCGGCAAGATGGTAGGCATGCTTTTCACTACACTCCAGTGCAAGGTAAGATTAAGCCGTTTATGCACTGCATCTGATACGATTTTGTGGAATGTAGTAAATTATGAGACAGTTCAATTGATCGTTCCATTTAACCTTGATTTCGTCACTTTCTTTATTAGTTGTTTTGCCTCATGTTGTTTTTAGCGCATTCAATTCTAATTTCAAATTAAATTCGAATAAACTATTCCTATTCGGCCGCATTCACGTAACAATCAGGCGGCCAGCGCTTACAGGATTCGGATTTTGGATTCGGTTTGCGCAGGTGGTCACCGTAGGTAAACTTGCCAGCACTTATGGCTCCTTTTTAGAACAAAATTGAAAAGTCGCACGCCCTTTTGTGAATGTGGTCTTACGTCTTTATGGCTAAGCCATAAAGCCAATTAGTGTACTTAAAAATTGAAGATAATTTAATTTAGATAATTGTAGAGTTTGAACTCAGAGGAAGAAAAGATTCAGTATTGAAATCGATTCTTAGACGTGTTTTGTTTGTTCTAGGTCTCGATGACAGTGATTTTGGGAGACGTGTGCAATTTTGTCGCCATTTGCTGCATACCGATGTGGACGACGTAAACTTTTTAAAAAATATTCTGTGGACGGACGAGTCCAAATTTGACAAAGAAGGGATTGTCAATTATCACAATCTTCACCATTGGGCACTTAAAAATCAAAACCCACACGTGAAGAGACATAGGGGCTTCCAGAGGAGATTCAGTGTGAATGTCTGGGCAGGAGTGATTGGCGATAAGCTAATAGGGCCTCATTATTTGCCCGACAACATCAATGCGAACAACTACTTGGATTTTTTGATAAATGATTTACCACCATTAGTGGAAGAAGTGTTCCAAGTAGACATAAACAGGCCTATTGTCTTTCAACACGATGGTTGCCCAGCTCACTTTAGTCTAATTGTACGTGAGCATTTGGATAATTCCCAAATTCGTGGATTGGCAGGGGAGGACCAATTCCCTGGCCTCCACGATCGCCCGACCTCACTCCGCTCGATTTTCACGTGTGGGGAAGGGCAAAGGAACTAGTTTACACTACAGAAGTAGAAAGTCGAGAAGATTTGTTAAATCGAATTAATGCTGCTTTCGAAGTTATGCGACAGGAGATGCTGCTGCGCACAACAACTGTAGAAATCAGACGTAGATGCCACACCTGTATTGCAAATGAAGGGCGTCAATTTGAACATCTGTGATTTTATTTAAATAAATTATTTAAATTTATTTAATTGTTTTATTAACGCACCTAACTGGTACAGCATAATTTCAATCGATAATTTAATTTTTACCAACTTTGCAGTATTAAATTTCGCAAAACATTTAACTTTCCGTAAAGGTAGAGTTTCGTCAAAAATTTCCTACTTGATAAAATTATGAAATAACTCTTAAGGTTTTTTTTTTATAAAAGCAAATTACATACCATTAGAAAGCTCACACACTAGGGATGTTTTGCTAGAATTGGAACTCCTCAATCATTTTTTGTTTTTTTTTTTAATGCAAGTTGAAATTAACATTTAAGCATTTTTTACATCTTTCTGTAAGTTTGAGGACTCATAACTTTTTTTTTAGCTAACAGCTGAAAAAAGCAATAATTTTATAAGAATCTGCCAACATCAAAGATTAAAATAAAAAACAAAATATTGCCTGTTTTACCCATTTTTAATAAAAATTACACTTTAAAGTTAAGAAAGTGGTGAAACAAGAAAAAAGAAAAAAAAAATTTAAAAATACCCAGTGGGCCAGGGCCAAATAAATTAGGGCTGAGTAAGTAGCAGATGACCCCACCTATCCACCATTTTCGTATGTTCAACGTTCTGCCAAACACCCTGTATAGTTATTTGAACTTCCTGTAATATATTATGGGCTTGATTGAAGTATTACGGTACTTAAAAAATGTTATATCGTTGATTTATAGTGAAATTCGCAAAACCTATATACCAATCGATAAAACAATAAAAATATATATAATTAGTTTTCGTCAATGTTTTCGTCGCTTTTTTTTACTTTTTTCAGTGGTAACATTAATCATGGACGTCGTCGCTTGATTTTGATTTATCGGCGTTTTGTTGAAAAATACAGCAAAAATGTGTAATTAATTTGTAAATCGAGTGTTTTTTTAACGTTGTCGTATAACAGAAAATGGTAACGATTGTTGACGATTTAGATTCTTTAACTTTGCAAGAGCCAATTTTCAAGGATGTCAAATATTATGTTTCTGGCGATGTCTCGGAAAGGGTATGTTTTGTGTTGGATACTTTATTTTCGTTGGAATAAGTGGTGTAATTAATGGATAGCATAATGAAGGGATGTCCGAATTACAGATTATGCTGTTACTTCAGTCCGGTGGAGCGGAGAGTACAAAATATTTCTCTGACTATGTCACACATTTAATTTGTGGTCAAAATGCTGCGGACAATGACGTCGATGAAGCCCAGGACATCTACCAGATCCCTGCAGTGACCGAGCACTGGGTGCTTGCGTGCGCGCGCCTCAGGAGATTGGCCGACCCGAAGCCTTACATCCCTCATAAGAATAAGATATTTACTAACATTGTATGTTGCATATCTAAAGTGAGTGTTGCTGACGCTAAGGCCTTGTTCGCTGTTATCACATATCATGGTGGAAAAGTAAAGTTGAACTTGGACTCTCAGTGTACTCACCTGATTTGTGGATCAGCTGCAGGAAAAAAATATAGTGCTGTGCTCACACTTCCCTCCTCAAGAATTAAGATTGTGACTCCTGATTGGGTGCTGGAGAGCATTAGGGCTAGAATACAAGCGGTGACTGATATATTTCACCCAAAGCTGTTAGTTGTCCCTCAGCTGCCCCCGAAAGCAATGGACCGTATTAGTGCAATCACAGGATTCGACTTTGAGGAAGGTATTGCTAAAAACGAAGTGCCCACACAAAACATGGCTGAGAACAAGGATGATAGTACACAGGCTTTGTTAGACAAACTGAAACAAAGGATGCCATGGAACCATCCCCCAGCTAGTTCAAGTGCATCGGTTGCTCCTACAACTCCCATTAGTTCAATGGGATACACATCAACATCTATGTCCACCACTCCTGGTATAATGAGCAAGTCCATACCTCAAGGGATTGTGACTCAAAATGTCCAAATACAAAGCAGCCAGTCAAACTCTCCACTGCTGCAGAAGTTTGGACAACAGAACACAGTGGTATCCCAGGCTAGTATGATCCAGAATCAGCAAATGAGCATGCAACAGCAACAGCAACAGTCGTACAACCAAAGCCAGCAACAACCACATGGACTGACAGCAATACAGATACAGCAGCAGAAGATGTTGCAGCAACATCAGTTGAAAATGCAGATGCTGCAACAGAACAAACTCGGCAACCAGCAGAGTCAGCAAGGGTTTCAGCCTAACGTCTCAGTCTCCCAGATGTCTCAGAACTTGCAGGGGCAGTTGCAGCAACATATACAGGGTAACCAGCATCACTTACAGCAGAATATCAACCAGCCTCCGACCACAATGAGTTCAGCTCAACAGCATATTGAGAATATCAGTCAGATGTTGAGTCAAAGTGCTAACAATCTACAACAACAGCAGAACATGGCTATGAAGCAGAGCTTGAGCCTCAGCCAGCAGAGTGCTTCCCAAGCTGTCCAGAACATAGCTCAACAGTTGGCACAGTCAACCCAAAACCTTCAAAATGCCAAAATGAGTCAAAACCTGGGACAAGGACAAGTGATCAACCAGCAATTGTTATCATCTGGGCAGCAGATGCCACAGCAGAACCAGAATCTAATTCAGCAGCAAAATGTACAGTCTATTAATAATCAACAACAGAACATAAATATGGGAGTTCAGGGTCTTGTGACATCATCACAGGGGCAGACTGGTCAGGGAGTACAACTTAACCAATTAGTCAACTCCAATCAGCAAACAGTTTTAAGCCAGCAAATACAGTCTGTTCAGCAGACTATACAAACTCAACAGAATGCTAATGTACCTGTCCAGGGTGCTTGGAGACAGCAAAACATTCAGATGGTGCAAAATGTTCAGGGTCAGCATCAAATAATAAGGAATCCTTTAGTTCAGTCTCGGGCACCTCAGAACCAGGTCATCCTTCAGCAGCAGATAATGCAGACGCAGCAGCAGGCTTTAATAAACAACCAACAATCACAGTTGAGCCCTCAGCACACCATCCAACAGAGTCCTCAACAAATTCTTCAACAATCTATTGGTGGTCAAGGCCAGCAACTAAACCAGACACATCATCAAATACTGTTCCAAAAACAGCAGCTTTTAAGCAGTTCTGGACAGCAGCAGATAGTTCAAGCTCCTCAACAAGTTCTAATAAACCAACACACTGGACAACAGCAAATACTAGTTCATGGGAACCAACAAGTGACTTTACAAGGAGGTCAGCAAATAGTGTCTCAAAGCCAGATTGTCCACCAAGGAGGGCAAATAGTCAATCAAGGTGGACAACAGATTATAACACAAGGAACACAGCAGGTTTTGACACAAGGAGGTCAACATGTGATCACCCAGCAAGGTCAACAACAACATGTGGTGATAGCCCAATCATCTCAGCAGATAGTGTCTCAATCTGGGCAGCAGATTCTGGGTCAGGCTGTGGGTCAGACTCAGCAGGTGTTGACTCAAATGCCGCAGTCTCCTCAGGCGGGTGGAGGGGGCAGTATCCAGCAGATTATCACGCATGGCGGAGCGCAACAGATCGTCTCGCCCGGGGGGCAGCAGATTGTGCAGGGTGGTCAGAATGTGTCATGGCAGCAGCAGCAGTATTTGCAGCAGAGGCAGCAGATTGCTCAGCCTGGAACTGTTGGGCCTAGGGTGAGTGTTTAAGATATTATTATTATAATGTTGTAGGTCCCAGCAATGCGGTACTTTGCTGTGGCCCACATATTGTATTGATTGCTTAGAGAAACAATTTTTGAACAGATGATGGGACAAAAGACTTGTCCCATCCTAGTTAAATCTAGACCTAATTCAGTTATTAGTTCACTGCAAGACAATTTTTGTCCTATTTTTTTTTTTTTTGATTCATTTATTATATTCCTAGGTGTCATGGACCGCTGGCGGCGGAGGGCGGCAACTGATCCACCTAGACGCGCAGACGCACGCACAGCTCCAACAGATGAAGCCACAGGAGCGAGCGGTCTTCGTGGCACAGCTGCAGAAGCGGCGCCAGCTGTCCCTCCAGCGACAGGCCGCCATAGCTCAACAACAGGTATATGTTATAATTATTTATTTTAACACCACCTTCTCGATAATGTCAAATTATATGTCATGCCAACCTACCCAAAAGTAAGTTATTAAAGCCATGGGGTCTAGCTGGGTAATAAAATTGTACTGAAATTCACTATTACCTGCTGGTCAATAATGTGATTCGAATTTGGAACCTCAACAAAAAATTCGTATGAAAACTACTTTACAGTTATGTACAGTCAACGTCTAGAAGTCCACTTACACCGCAATGACCATTATCGCCTGCGCTATACGGGCTGCGGCGTGAGTGATGTTCCAACGTTCTTATAGAAGAAGGTCATAAGTACAATTTATATTGCTATGCCATAGTTTAGTGAGATTGCTAGTCGACTTCTGACTGTTATAGTACCTACCAACCACTTTTGCAGTACAGGATGTGATGTGCAAATAAAGAAATTCTGCATATGGTTGACCTACTTGATCAGAATGATTCTTACTTGGACATGAACCCCTTTCCCCTCTTTACTCTGTTTTTCTTCATCAAAATTAATAATAAATCCTTTTCTGCAGCAGCCAGGCGTAGTAGCAGGGTCACCAGGTGTCCCGGCCCCAGCGGGAGCTCAAAGCGTCACCTTCATACGTAGTCAGCTGACACCGGGGCTCGCTCAGCAACAACAAGTGCCAGTAAGTTTTATCAACTAAAAAAAAAATGGGCCAAGTGCGAGTCGGACTCACACACAAACGGTTCCGTACCACAGTGCAATATTTAACACTAAATATATTTTTTTTTTAAATACTCCAGTTTAAAAAGACAAGTTTCTTGTATGAGACCCCCTGTAATTTTTAACTTTATTTTATTTTCATTATTTGTCATTATAGTGGTGAAACAGAAATACACATTCAGTGAAAATTCTGTGTCTACCTATTATCGTTCATGAGATACAGCCCGCTGACAGACAGACGGACGGATGCAGCGGAGGCTTAGTAATAGCACAGTATAAAAATCATACAGTAGGACGACGCCTTTGATCTTGTGTAAAATGCCGACATCGTCTAGACAGTAACGCATCGGCCGGGGTTGTCACAAATAAACAATATTTACAAAATTATTTATTTATTGCAGATCAATATTGATAGTAGTATTATAATAAAACAATATTACACATTGATATAATAATGAAAACAATTTTTAACCCGCTTTTTACTGCATACTATTATTAAGGAGTTGAGTATGACAATAAAAAAGCAGATGAGGCGTATACAAAGAGATTAAAAAACTGAACTAATGCAGACTTGATAATTACTGTGACACTTACTGTACTGTAATCTTGTTTAAGTGAAGTTTTTAAATAAATAAATAACTCAGTTGTCAGTGTAACATCACGGTTCGGCAAAGGCCACGGCTTGAATTTTGGCCGTGACAGTTGTTTTTAAAGACGTTGTCCGCCATCTTGGATTTCAAAAAGGATGGCTTTTTCGTAACAAGCACCTCAATTATACTCACAATTGACACCCATATCAAATTATAAAAATATGACGTTGTCCGCCATCTTGGATTTCAAAAAGGATGGCTTTTTCGTAACAAACACCCCAATTATACTCAAAATTGACACCCACATCCAATTATAACAAAATGACGTCCGCCATCTTGGATTTCAAAAAGGATGGCTTTTTCCTAATAAGCACCCCAATTATACTCAAAATTGACACCCATATCAAATTATAAAAAAAATGAGGTCCGCCATCTTGGATTTCTAAAAGGATGGCTTTTTCGTAACAAGCACCCCAATTAGACTCAAAGTTGACACCCATATCATACTATAAAAAATTAGGTCTACCATCTCGAAATTCACCCTTAGTAAATAATAAAAAAGTCCACCATCTTGACACGGAACATACAAACAAACACTTTCACATTTATAATATTAGTAGGATTTCCAAACAGATGGAAGCCGTGTGCGATAACCTATTAACATTTTTTTTTACCGTGCGCCGGTCGACCATGTTATTAGCGTTATCAACGTGGCACGACATTACAAATAAAATTATTTATGTACTCTACAATAACAAAACAGATTTATTTACCTTACTTCTGTGCGTGGAAGCTGATGAAACCGCAGATCTTTATTTATGTAAGATGAAGACTTGCAATCACTCACAGCACACTTTCCATGCACCATTTTAAATAAAAAATAAACACTTGTCGGCCCTGAATGACGTATCCCGAACTACTGACATCGTTTTGTTCGCAGTTCGGGATCGGCTTACCCGCGTCTCGCCCCTCACACCCCGCACGATTGCCCTGTCTAGACGTCTTCGTTGGACGACTGTATGATTTTTAGACTGTGGTAATAGGGTTCTGTTTGGCACCCTTCGGGTACGGCAGGTAAAATATGGTGACTGATGTCTTGACGAGCAGATGAAATTTTCTACTATGTACCCTGCTTGTGCTATAATAAAATATTTATTGTCAGCTAGCTAGTGATCCGACCCTGCCTCGCACGGTTTGTTCGACTTTACAAAACATCGAGATTTCTTTACTATATTATATAATATAAGTTAAATATTAATGTATTATAAACATAAACCTTCCAGAATAAATTCTCTAAATGATACTGAAAACTGTATCAAAATCCTTTGCATTGTTTAGATGAACAACGCAGTCACACAGACAGACACAAATGACGAAAAATGTGACTTTAATTTTATAACATGATTGTATTCATTTATGTTCACCATAAGTAAAGCATAATCAGCCTATAATGATACCCATTGCTGGGGACACAGGCCTCTGCTTGGTGAGAGAGAGTAGGCTGTAATCCACCATGCGGGCCCAGTGCGGGTTGGTGATTACCATGACACAAGCCTCTGCTTGGTGAGAGAGAGTGGGCCGTAATCCACCATGCGGGCCCAGTGCGGGTTGGTGATTACCATGACACAGGCCTCTGCTTGGTGAGAGAGAGTAGGCTGTAGTCCACCATGCGGGCCCAGTGCGGGTTGCTGATTACCATGACACAGGCCTCTGCATGGTGAGAGAGAGCAGGCCGTAATCCACCATGCGGGCCCAGTGCAGGTTGGTGATTACCATGACACAGGCGTCTGCTTGGTGAGAGAGAGTAGGCCGTAATCCACCATGCGGGCCCAGTGCGGGTTGGTGATTACCATGACACAGGCCTCTGCTTGGTGAGAGAGAGTGGGCCGTAATCCACCATGCGGGCCCAGTGCGGGTTGGTGATTACCATGACACAGGCCTCTGCTTGGTGAGAGAGAGTGGGCCGTAATCCACCATGCGGGCCCAGTGCGGGTTGGTGATTACCATGACAGAGGCCTCTGTTGGTGAGAGAGAGTGGGCCGTAATCCACCATGCGGGCCCAGTGCGGGTTGGTGATTACCATGACACAGGCCTCTGCTTGGTGAGAGAGAGTAGGCCGTAATCCACCATGCGGGCCCAGTGCTGGTTGGTGATTACCATAGTAGAGTGACTATATAAAGATGTGCGTCTCGCAAACCCACGGCAATGAATACCACTGTTAATATGTACGCGCACATAAAACAAAAAGTCATAGATATAAAGGAAAAGAAAAAGAATTAAATTTTTGACATATTATGTACTTATTAATGAAATGCGTTTAAATTCAGTAGTAAGCAGGTAAATAATAAGCTTTTATCCACACTCATATCGTAAAGTTCTGATATGAATTCAAAAATAGTACCATAATATACATACTTTATGCATGTACAACTCAAACAAAATTAAAAAGTTTTATTATGTTAGACGGCGAAGATGGATAGTTAAGTCGAAGGGTAAAATTGCTCGTTTATGCCCGAGTGATTATCCTCTTGAGGGCTCATTGTACTCATCATTATGAACAACTTTTACTATGGCACCAAACCTGAAAACGCGAAAAAAGTCAGCTGTTCCCCAAATTTTGACGAGTTATGCGTAAATAAATGTAGGGAACAGCAGATTTTTTTTCGATAACGTGATTAAAATTACACCCTGTATAGGCTTTGTAATAATATATGTTCTGTGTGTAATAGTAGTTTATGAAACTTGCATAATGAGGGGTATTTAATAGTATCACACGAGTGTTTTAATATCTAGTTATGTGCCGTTACATACACTACTTTACCTACACTCATGCAATACGAACCTATTTAAATAAATGAACAAAGTTAGCAAAAAGTAAACAAACACAATAATGGCTCCGAAACCATAGTAACGTTACTATGGTTACGGAGCTGTCATCGGTCAACCGCGCATGTGCCTTAGCGCGGTATACAATGATAAAAATCGAATTGAAAACTTAATCGATCTGGTTCTAAATATCTTCAGTTTTAAACATCATTATCCTGGCACAGGTACAATGGCTGCAGCAGGGCGCGAGAGCGGCGGCCATACCGGCCGCACAGCCCGCGCCGCCTCCACAATCACCTGGTAATTACAACTTACTATACAGGGTTATTGGTAAAACACCAACAACCTCTTAAGGGGTCATTGTACTCATCATTATGAACAACTTTTACTATGGGACCAAACTGGAAATCGCGAAAAAAAATCAGCTGTTCAGTACATTTTGACGAATTATGCGAACATAAATGTACTGAACAGCTGATTTTTTTTTCGCGATTTCAGGTTTGGTCCCATAGTAAAAGTTGTTCATAAATTGATGATGCCTAGCGATAGCAAAATTTGCGCAATAATTGTTTTTCAATCGTAAATCGGTATTATGTATCAGCGATAAGTCATAATGATTTGCGATTGAAAAGCAATTATTCCGAAAATTTTGCTATCGCTAGGCTTCTTCAAGATACGTAATAAGCCTGCCGGATTACTCATATAGTCGTAGAGAGGATGACGGGAATCGGATTCTTGGTTCTTTTTCTTCCAGCGCGCATGCGTCATCCCTTCAGCAGGCTTACCATGACGCTTTCTATTTCTACTCTACTGTAGAATAGAAATCGCTTGTCTACCCTTCGCGAAATCTCTTCTTCCCGAGCACGAAGTCACACTTAGACTCCGGTTTCTTCGTAGACCGTGACTTTTCCATATCAACGGCTACTAGTGATATGTAGTACTACCCAATTTTACCGTATTTTTGCGTTTCGTTCTCAAACAAATATAATATGAAGCAGTGTTTTGACTGAATCTTTCTTCAATAAAAAAACGCAAATGGTCTAATTAATCCAAAAAAAAAAATGTAGATGACATACTGCATAGATTTATTGCACTCAACATGTTAATTTCAGCCTATTATATGATAAAAACAGCAAAGCACCGCCTAAAATTACTCGCCTTAACTTAAAAACAACTACAAAATCTTCGTCTAGGTCCTTTTTAGGGTTCTGTACCAAAATGTTAAAAAGGAACCCGACTCAGTCTGTCGTCTGTCACAGCTAGATATCTCAAGAACTACTAATGCTATCAACTTGAATTTTGGAATAATTTTAGTTGACGTTTGCCCGACTATTTTGCTAAGAAGAAAGAAATAAAATAGTTTTTTTTTGCAACAGGGACTGAAAGGGGGTCTGAAAAATTCGAAGTGGGGCCATGTGGGGTATCATATGAAAGAGCGCTGTTTGCACATTCTCAAACATTGTTTTTTTTAGGCCGCATAGTTTTCGACTTTTGATGAAAAATGTAAATAAATATACCGTCTCCCCCCCCCCCCCCCCTTATCTTTGAAGTTTGCATAGAGAAAAATCTGAAATCATTCTGTGTGATAGAAGTTATCTAAAGATTACGGGAAAAGTAAAACGATGTCTGTAAATAACACACTTTTTTTATATGACTTGCACGCCCCGCGGTTTCACCCGCGTAAGTCTCGAACCCATAAGAATATCGGTATAAAAAGTATCCTATATGTTAATCCAGGTTATAAACTATTTGTGTGCCAAAGTAGATCTATTTGACGACTGCCCCAGCAATGAATAAACATAGGTACCTAGCAATGTGTAATGCTGAATAGCTTTCGTGTATTTCGTATAAAAAAAAACAATAAAAAAACAGTTTCAGGAACTTTTCACATCTTTACAATCCCGAAAATAAAATCGCGTAACTCCTACGTCAATAGCTATAAAAAAACTTCAAAGAAATGACATTGCTATGAACTTTTACGGATGTATCTGCGATGATATTGATAATTGTATTTTTTATTGAACCAATCTACCTACTAGTGACAACCCCATCATAATCTGTTTGTTGATACATCCGTACATACAGACTGACAGACAAACGCGCCAGGGGAACTTAATTTAGTTAGTATGTGATGATTGATAAATCCTGTCTAAACTACTCGTAGATAACGAATAACTAAGAAAATAAAAGATATTGAAATAAAACGACAGAAATGCGATTTATTTGTTTATTTATTCGCTATTCTGTGAGTCTTACAAGAACATTATCTAAAAATGGAGCCGAAGCTGATAATGTGTTCTGGTATCTCGCCCACCCCAGATACCAGAACACTGTCATGACATGACAGCAACAGCCCAGATTTCTGTTCCCCACAATACAGCTGCAGTAATATGACAGTGTCGTCCAAAGGATCATTTGTAGGTTAGTTTTCATATAAAATATAGGTACACGTAGTATATTCTTTGGCTGATATGCCTTGATCTTATTTGGCCTCTTAAAACTTGAGGCTTTGATCTCCCTAAATGAATTAGTGCTCTTTCAAGATCCGGGCACACTTCGATATCATAAACACTATTTGCTCTAATATGCTGTCCGTAGTATGACCGGGCTTGTTTAACCTGATACTTCAATTTTGTTGACCATCGTGCTAGGATAGTGAGTAGAGCAGCAGGCAATGAAGTCTTTGCATGGCTACACCGCAGTTTATGCATCGCTTGATGAATTGATTGCAAGTTAAGTCCGTGTTGAGTAGCGAGAGGTCAGTAGGTAGGTTAGCACACACAATAAGTCCAATAAACGAGCGAGGGTCAATGAAAATCCAAAATAACAATCAGCAAACGGCAGAGCGATCAAACAACGTCTGACTGACGTTTGTTTTTTGTTTTTCATAGAGATGGGATTGATTGATTGAAAACAATGCAGCCTAAAAAAAAAGGTTTGAGAATGAGCAAACAGCGCTGTTTCATATGATATTCCACATGCCCTAGTAGCCCCACTTCGAATTTTTAAGACACCCTTTCAGTCCCTGTTGCAAAAAAAAAACTTTCTTATTTGCAGAATAGTAGGGCAAACGTCATCTAAAACTATTCCAAAATTCAAGTTGATAGCATTAGTAGTTCTTGAGATATCCAGCTGTGACAGACAGACAGGCTGAGTCGTACTATAAGGGTTCCTTTTTACCATTTTGGTACGGAGCCCTAAACATAACCCCATTTTCCGAATCAAAACCCTGTGAAAACACAATAACAAGCAACTAAACCGAACGCCCTCGATATTTTCAGAAAATAAATCGTTTTGATACCTGGGGCTGCAGTCTTGACATAGATAGCGATCGCTTTACGAACGAATTCAGTCGCAAAGTCTTAGTGGGTTCCACATACCGTCAAAATTGGATGACAAGCATGTGATTTTTCCGTGTTTGTCATGCAATTTTGGCCGTCTAGGGACCATACTAGCACTTTGCGACCGAATTCGGTCGTAAAGCGATCGCTATGTACAGTCAGAAGTCAGAAGTCGACTAGCAATCTCACAAAACTATGGCATAGCAATATTAGTTGTACTTATAACCTTCTTCTATAAGAACGTTTGACAATACTACACATTGGCAACTTCGGCAGCCCATATAGCGCAGGCTATAATGGTCATTGCGGTGTAAGTGGACTTCTAGACGTCGAGACTGCAGCCACTGTTATCAAAAATCGATATAAGTACAGTTTCGATTTGACATTCTGGAAAAGCGATACGAACCCTCCCTAGCTTGCAGTACTGTATTATTTCCCCTTGACCTTGTCATGTCAAATAAACAAAGCTTAAAAAGCAAATAAGATATTTTTTATGTTTAACAAACAGTTCACGAAAATTCTAGGAAATTATTAAACACTAAATAATTCATGAATTAATACTTAAACATTACGAGCTATGTCAGATTCTTATGCATGCTTGGAGCAGTCATTTGGCCATCTCCTTTCATGAATATCCGTTCAGTAGTTTTTGCGTGAAAGAGTAACAAACATCCATCCATCCTCACAAACTTCCGCATTTATAATATTAGAAGGAGTAGGATAGGAAGTATGATGGTACGGAACCCTCGGTACGCGAGTCGGACTCGCTCTTGACCAGTTTTATTTATGTACACTATTTAGAAAGAAAGTTTGTTATCTCAAACTGTCAAAATCGGAGACAATTTTTATGTCACTCATGCATGACGTTGTGTGTTTTATGATAGTGAAGACACTTCGCTGCATTGCATGAATACCCGCACAAACCAAAATTTTGAAATTACTGGTTTATAACACAGCCAAATGCAAAATAGTCCTTATTTCATGGTCAGTAAGACTCACATTCATTACGGCAAAACCGCCGATTATGCCGTTATGAATGTGAGTCTTACTGACCATGAAATAAGGACTATTTTGCATTTGGCTGTGTTATAAACCAGTAATTTCAAAATTTTGGTTTGTGCGGGTATTCATGCAAAGCAGCGACTTCTCTTCGCATTTGATTTTGCAATCGCCAGGCTAAAGACAGAAAACTTTATACTGCTACACGGAAACGTCATTTTGGGAGGCCAGTTGGCGTGGTTGGTTAAGATACCACCTATCATGCCGCAGGTCGTGGGTTCGATTCCCATCCAGGACAAACATTTGTGTGCATGAACATGTCTGTTTGTTCTGAGTCCGGGTGTAATTATCTATATAAGTATGCATTTAAAAAAAAAAAAAAAAAAAGAGTATGTAGTATATCAGTTATCTGGTTTCCATAGTACAAGCTCTGCTTAGTTTGGGATCAGATGACCGTGTGTGGAATGTCCCAGGATATTATATTATATTATATTATTATTTTTGTCTACTTTTCCCTCGACAAAGGCTTCTCTATGGAGCAGCTAAGCCTGCTGGTGGTGTTATACCTGCTAGCGGATATAGCTTACAGCGTAGGGCCGGTTTTACGCAGCCCGATATTATCCGACACGTCTCATTTAGGGCTTTGTCTACGTGCTTGGCATAAGTGGATCAGAGCCACACTGGGCCCGCAAATTCACCAAAAGAAAAGCACATATATGTACCAGTTAAAAAAACTTTTTTGCAAAAAATAAAACCAACTTCCAAAACAAAAAAGAAAAAAAAAGTGAAAAATAACTTTAATTTCGGTAGTCGGTGTCTTTTGTTTTGTATTTTCGTGTTGTGCCATCGACTTCTGAAATTAAAGTTATTTTTCACTTTTTTTTTCTTTTTTGTTTTGGAAGTCGGTTTTATTTTTTGCAAAAATGTTTTTATTTTTCACTTTTTAGTTGTGGTACCTACTGAATGAATCTGAATAATTGAAGCTAACTCAAAAACTGCCCAAGTAAAGTTAATAAGATTTATACGGGGCCACCTTGGAAGTATACCCTTTCAAACAAAAAAATAATTTTCTAAATCGGTCCAATCGTCTTAGAGTAATCGCGTAACAAACATACAAAAAAAAAAAGATACAGACGAATTGAGAACCTCTTCCTTTTTAAAGTCGGTTAAAAAATAAACATTACTTAATTATAATGTAACTACTAAACGACCAATAAGAAGAATAAATACTATAATTATGCAAAATACAATATTCTTCGAAATAATAAGTTTGCTTAAAACAACACTCGGCTGCGTGCCCATCTAAGGCACATGTGTTTCGAGTTCGCCAACCCTGATCTAATATTTATTAGACATTGGTTTAAGGCTATGGTCACACTACCAACTTTGGCGAGAATCCGAAAATAAGAAATGTAAGGGATAGTGTTTACGTTATATTTTTCCAGATTAAAGACGCGAGACATAGTTTTCAGAGAAAGTATGAGTTTTGTCAAGTGACATTGGTGCCGATTCTGTTGTGCACTAACAAAATTTAGGCTATTACTAACTTTTTAAAAGGTAGTAGAAAAAATAGAAAAAGTAAAAAAATTGTCGTAGAAATTATCGTGGACTGGTGGTGGTTTTATATTTCCGTCCACGATAACGTTATAACGTGCAATTCCCATATATTTTATGGACGTGGACGTCCACGATAAGACTGTCACGTTAAAAATGATAAAACCGCATATGGCATCCATTTTGCTAGGCTCTTTCTTTTGTCTTCTATCTCATATTAGACCGTTGCATCTGATCCTGTATCCGAAAAGACGCCCCAAAGTGCCTCTCAAACTATTTGTATAACGGGTTGCGCAATAGATACGAAATCCGTCCGAATTTAGTTAGTACATTTTCAATTTGGATGGAACAAAACGCATGAAAAGCAGTGCCCAAAAACTTTTCAAAATTCGGACAGCTCTTCGATGGATTTCATCAAAGAGCAGCAGTGTATGATGTTAGAGATTCAGGACCATTGTTCGTGGGCCATGGTGGCCGTCGGTGGTTATTCCAACCAGCCAACCTCCCTCCAGAAGTTGGTTATATCTCCTGGTCTGTTTAGAACATCTGTAAAAGATCTGGCTGAACCGAGGGTTTCTGTTCTA
The DNA here is from genome assembly GCA_948252095.1 of Dicycla oo. Taxonomy (NCBI): domain Eukaryota; kingdom Metazoa; phylum Arthropoda; class Insecta; order Lepidoptera; family Noctuidae; genus Dicycla; species Dicycla oo. Next base: position 8,349,152 of record OX411729.1, read on the forward strand.
ATCTTGGTGACCCCTGTGCATTAAAAGAGCACATGCTCAACAGTTTCCACAGCTTCCATGAATGCTCTACACAGAGGACTGTCCGTTATGCCTATTGTGGTATCCTGCGATGGTCCCCGTCACCAGGCGCAGGCCGTTCCTGTCCAGGCGTAATAAACGGTGGGTTAGCCTGCCATCTTTGGATGGCATATCTTCCCTGGACTGCCTACAGCCCGGTGTCGTGGTCCACCAGTTCTCCGCTGGTGTTTGAGTGAACTGTAGCCATCTGCGTATAGCTGATTGAAGGGTCCGATAGGTTCGGGTCCACACTGTCGTGCTGGATGCTCTCCTAGCTGGTTCGTCAGCTGCGTCGTTACCTAGTGATTCACTGTTTCCTTTTATCCATTGCAGTGTCACTGTGTTGCGGTTAGATACCGTTATTCGTTCTAGTGCATTGTGACATTCTAGTGTTAGCCTCGAGGTAATATATTCTTTCCCTAAGGATTGGAGTATACGCACTGAGTGAGTACATAAGAGGAAGTTTGAAAGTGGAACAGGCGACTGAAAAGTTGTGTGAAAATCGGTTTTCATGGTTGGGCATGTGATGCAGAGGAATGAGGAAAATGTCGTGAGGAACGTTTTGAGTATGAATGTCGATGGCTATAAGAGTAGGGGAAGACCAAAGAAACGATGATGGACTGTGTGAAAGATGATATGGCTAGAAAGGGGGTGACTACCGAGATGATGAAATAGAGAAAAAAGGGACACGTTGCGCCGACCCCAAATAGATTGGGATAAGGGCAGGAGAATGATGATGATGATGGAGAGTACGCATTTTATGATTATTTCCCTTCTATTTTTTTTTTCTCGAAGATGTCTAATACTTTCTTGGACCCAAGTACGAGTACATAGGTATGGAAAATCCTATGAAAACCTTTTCATATTGATCAACTGTGGAGCGAAACGTTAGAAATTTTGGTATTTAAATGAAATCTTCATACATAATGATGACGCTCGCTGTAACCATATCACACATTATAATTTCAAAGCGCTATCTAGCACTATACCGCCAACATATTTAGTGTTTTACTTGAACGACGCAGTATGAACTTCTTGCACCTTATTTCTAAAGTTTTATAGTAAAAAAAAAAAATAGTTTATTGTAGAAAAGTGGCTGTGTCAATGTAATGGATGAGGAAAATACGGAAAGTAATCGTAAGTTGTATTTTTTTTTTGTTGCTGCCGCAAACATAACCGTTTTGGTTATGTTTCTAAATCAAATCGCTGTACATAATTATTATTTACTTATATTATTGTTTGGAATATGACTAATTCATACGAACAGGAAAATGTAGTAATATTGTTGACTGGTTTTGTTTATGTAGAAATTTTATTACCTATGGTTTCAACATCGTTGAGGTTTTAGAATAATAGTCTTAGTGTAACAGTATACGGCCTAGCTTTGGCCTAATTCAACATATTTTGTATTGAAAGTGGCCTTTAATAAATTGTAGATTCCGTACCTTCTAATATTGTAAGTAATTTTACAAGCATCTCCTTTAAAGCTAATAAAATAAGTTAATTACCACCAATTATAATATCTTTATCAAGTGATCAAAATTGTGCATTATGGTCGGGTTGTTACACATTGGCCTTGGTTGGTTGCTCATAACTTTACATGGACACACTGAATTTTGAAATACTGATATATCTGCGTATTAAATCTAGGTTTGGTATACAATCTGTGAGGTAAATAATTTGTCAGGATGACCTGTTCATTATTGTCGAAAAAAATGTTAGGAATATAGAACGTTTATTAAAATAAGTTTAATAAAAAACTAAAAAACACGCTTTTGTAACTAGCCGAACTAAAAGTAGAAAATAATTTTATATAAGTTCAAAAAAGAAAAGTGATTAAGAAAAAAAAACATTTTATCGTAAAAAGCGTGAGGTGCTAGATGTCGATTGTTTAATTATGTTATTATTTTGGTTAAATAAGTTATTATAATAGGTTGGGGAAAAAGTTTCTTCGCATTTTTTAAGAAAATTCAAAACATTTTTTAATATAGTTTATTTACATTTAACTAAAGTATGTAGGTACCATTTTGTTCGATAACTTTTTGCCATCTTGTAGGTAGGGACATGATCCCATTGCTATTGAAATTTTGGGACTTCTGGTCAAAATACCGCGACAAGTGGTTTTGGCAGTCCTCTCGTGATGTTAACCTGACACTGCCTAAAGAATTCTGAAGAGACCGAAACAGGAGGAAATCTGAAGGTGCAAGGTCAGGACTATACGGCGGATGCATTAACACCTCCCAGCCAAACTCTCTTAATTTTTGCTGAGTGGCTAAAGATGTGTGCGTTATCATGATGAAAACCACACCCCTTCTGTTGATTAATTCCGGCCGCTTTCTCTCAACTTCTTGCTTTAATCTCATCAGTTGTTCGCAGTAGAATTCAGAATCGATGGTCCTGCGTGGTGGTACCAGCTCATAATGAATAATGCCCTTCCAATCCCACCACACACACAGCACCACCTTGTTGCGAGTTAACCCGGGTTTCGCCACAGTCTGTGAAGCCTGACCGGCCTTTGACCACGACCTTTTTCGCACGTTCTTGTCATACGTGATCCACTTTTCATCACCAGTTATCAGCTTCTTCAAAAAAGGTTCGGTTTCATTACGTCGTAATAAAGAATCACAAATGAGTACACAATTCATTAGGTTTCTTTCAGTGAGATCGTGAGGTACCCAAATGTCGAGCTTTTTTGTGTACCCAGTTTTTTTCAAATGCGCCAAAACTGTTTTGTGGTCAATTTCCAGTTCTTCAGCTACGTCGTAACTACTGATATGCCGATCTTGCTCCACTTTTTCAAAAATGGCATTCATTTTATCCGTAATAGGGCGAAAATGCTTAAACCAAATTTGTGCTACTCTCACCGACACTACACTAGGTCCATAAACATCGCAAATTTTTTTCGCGGCTTGCGTTGCATTTTTACCTTTTTTGTAGTAAAATTTTAAAATGTATCGAATTTCTTCATTAGATTCACTCATCAAAACAAATGAAAATCACACATTTTCCTAATTTGAATTTGGAATTATGTTCTTTAAAATTTAAACTTTCAATGATACCAATACCAGCCAGATACAAATAGTATAACCAAAGAGATTTTATTACAAGTTCATACATACTATAATGCGAAAAGACTTTTTCCCCAACCTAATATATGTTTTTATATTGGTAAAAGTAAAGTAATCATAAAATATCTTAAAAAGCACCCCACGCATTTTTTCGATACAATTATTTTTTCTTAATCACTTCTTTTTTTGAACTTTTAGAAAATTATTTTCTACTTTTTAGTTCGGGTAGTTACAAAATCGTGTTTTTTTAGTTTTTAAAGTATTATTTATTTTTGCTTTTTTAGTCTTTAACGATGATAATTTCATAGTAACGAAGAATCGGCTAAGTCACATATGCTTCAGTAACGCCTTAGTACGTGGCACAAGACACTACCGTGTTTTCAGATATAGAAACAATCGTGAATCCTGAAGATCCTGATCAGGATAATCGGACAAACTTATTAAATTATTGTATTGTCATCGGTCCTTTATAAGTGTGCGAAGTTTCAATTCAATCCGACGTTTTGAAGTGGGTGTAAAACACGTTAAAAGATTCCGTCACATAGATTCAGACCAAGCTAATAAAAGCGTATTAAAAAGGAGAACATTGTGAGGCAGCCGGCATGTCCTAAAACGAACGTGAGATATACCAACACGCACTTACCACCACGTCATCCTGTGTAGCTGCATCTCTCTTTCGAGCTGAAACAATTAAATTATGGTTTTTATACATCATAATACGGACCTTGTTAATCATTACAAGTCCTCCACATCTTTAACTCATAGTTGGTGCTGTCCTGTATGGATCAGAATGTTGGTCCTCAAAAGGGTTGAAAGAAAGGCATTTGCAAGCAGCTGATATGAGAATGCTAAGAGGGATCTGTGGTGTTACGCGAATGGATAGAATAAGAAATGAGTATACAGGGTTATTGGTAAAACACCAACAACCTCTTAACACGTTATGTGCGGCCAACGCGCATGCACGATTTTCGAACGTTCACCATGTGCTGGCGGCGCTTATGCGCGTCCTTACAATTTATATAACTTGTGGGTTTTTTGTGCATCTCTATTGTTATTGGCGTAATTGTTTTATGACTCATAAAACTCAAAAATTTTCAAACACACATAAGCGTCTCTCTGCACTTGGGACAAGTTTGTAACGCCGCACTGATGCGCCCAGCAGGACTGGGTAGACTTTCATCAACCGGCGCATGCGCGATCATAGCACCACACGAAATATTTTTTGGGCGCGCATGAGCGTTTGCCGCACAGGGTTTAGTGTATCATAAAGCAGCATTTGGAACAAATTCGCAAATAATTCAGCAGATAATGTGTTAAGGGGTCATTGTACTCATCATTATGAACAACTTTTAGTATGGGACCAAACCTGAATTGGCGAAAAAAAAATCAGCTGTTCAGTACATTTGTGTTCGCATAATTCGTCAAAATGTACTGAACAGAAGATTTTTTTCTCGCGATTTCAGGTTTGGTCCCATAGTAAAAGTTGTTCATAATGATGAGTACAATGACCCCTTAAGAGGTTGTTGGTGTTTTACCAATAACCCTGTATAAGAGGAAGTCTGAAAGTAGCACCGGTGACTGAAAAGTTGTGTGAAAATCGGTTGTTATGGTATTGGCATGTGATGCGGAGAAATGAGGAAAATGTCCCGAGGAGAGGTGGATGGCTATAAGAGTATGGGTGACTACTGAGATGACGATTAAGGGACTAACTACACTGATTCAGCTCAGTTCAGCTCATGTCCATAGAAAACCACCAGTTTGTATGGAGATGCGTACGCATCCGTTTAGGTTTCGGCAGCTGAACGGATGCGTACGCATCTTATACAAAACTGGTGGTTTCTATGGGCAAGAGCTGCTCAAAACTTATTCAGCTCTTGTAATAATAGGTAGAAGTATGGAAGAAAAAGACATGTGGCGCCGACCCCAAATAAATTAATAAGGGCTAGAGAATGATGAGTCGGTTCCACAGGCGTGCCCAGTCCAGTGGCGACTCCAGGAGCCGGCGGGGCAGTGGAGACGCAACTGCAGCAGCTGCAGATGCAGCGGCAGCAGCACTACCAGCGCTTACAGCAACTGCAGGCGCAGAGGGACCATGTAGCGCATCATGCTGCTGTTAAACAGGTCTGTAGGCTTTGGAGAATTTGGCTGTTTAGGTTGTGTTTATTTCTAAGGTACACCTTCCATTTCTTTTGCTATTTTTTTTTTTTTTTGTTAATCACGGGTCTTGCCAGTTGTCATCTGCAAAACGGGTGTTGGAAAACATCTTGCCAACTCAAAATGCGGTGGCCATCAACAAATAAAAGACGGGTCGTGAACATCAATTGTTCTGCTTTTCTTGTCATCGTAAGCTGTACAGAAAGGCTTATGCCATATCTGAAAGATTTGCCAGGCTTAAAAGTTATTGTCCTGAAAATATCCATCTAAGCCGAATTTTGTCAACGGAGGAGTATCGTCACTTGTTGGGATTTTTTATAGGCATTAACTTATTTTTGGAACTAACATTTACGCTACTAAAGTATTCCACTCTTTTTACGTCATATTATCAATGTCCTATGTTTCCTACTGTCGGTACAGGTATCCCCAGGGGTGACACAACATGTGGTAGGGGGCGCCCCTCTCACCGAACAACCGGTCGACGCAGCCCTACTCACACCCACCACACCAGACCAGCAACAAGGTAATATCACTTTATTTGTACCATTTGACGGTAGTTTTGAAATATATGTGTGATGTCGTGGGTAGTTTGGTGATCTTTGTAGTTCTGAATGCTTATAGACTTAACTGTAGAAAAATGAAATGTTTACTAATCTATAGAGAGATAAAAACAGCATGCTTAAAAATATACGCATGTGTTTTTTTTTTTACAAAGTTATTTCGGTCGTGGAAAAAGGAGTCATATACGAAATATAGAAGGGAACTAAATCATAGAACAAAGTTTTTTGAATAGTGTGTGAGCATGCCAAAATATTGACTCCACCTGATATCCCTAAGAACAGGAGACACCAATATCTACCTTCCAGGCAACGCTCTACTCGTAAACCCGAAGACGAAGACCGCTCTCGCAAATATGCTGAGCATTCGTCTGCAAGGTGGCACAGCTACTGAACATGAGCCTTCCGCAGCCGGCACCCTGCGCCTCATGACAGCGGCGCACGCGCGACCCGCGTCCGGCGCGCCTCGCCTGCTGCTGCAGCATCCGCACCACAAGGTAACGTAAGACAGCTACTGCAGCATCCGCACCACGAGGTAACGTGACACACAGCTACTGCAGCATCCGCACCACGAGGTAACGTGACACACAGCTACTGCAGCATCCGCACCACGAGGTAACGTGACACAGCTACTGCAGCATCCGCACCACGACCTAACGTGACACACAGCTACAGCAGCATCCGCACCACAAGCTAACGTGATACAAGCTACTGCAGCATCCGCACCACGAGGTAACGTGATACAAGCTACTGCAGCATCCGCACCACGAGGTAACGTGACACACAGCTACTGCAGCATCCGCACCACGAGGTATCGTGACACACAGCTACTGCAGCATCCGCACCACAAGGTAACGTGACACAAGCTACTGCAGCATCCACACCACGAGGTAACGTGACACACAGCTACTGCGGCATCCGCACCCCAAGGTAACGTGACACAAGCTACTGCAGCATCTGCACCACAAGGTGTCGTGACACGCAGCTACTGCAGCATCCGCACCACGAGGTAACGTGACACAAGCTACTGCAGCATCCGCACCACGAGGTAACGTGTCACACAGCTACTGCAGCATCCGCACCACAAGGTGTCGTGACACACAGCTACTGCAACATCCGCACCACAAGGTGTCGTGACACATAGCTACTGCAGCATCCGCACCACAAGCTACTGCAGCATCCGCACCACAAGCTACTGCAGCATCCGCACCACAAGCTACTGCAGCATCCGCACCACAAGCTACTGCAGCATCCGCACCACGAGGTAACGTAACACAAGCTACTGCAGCATCCGCACCACGAGGTAACGTGACACAGCTACTGCAGCATCCGCACCACGAGGTAACGTGACACACAGCTACTGCAGCATCCGCACCACGAGGTAACGTGACACACAGCTACTGCAGCATCCGCACCACAAGGTAACGTGACACACAGCTACTACAGCATCCGCACCACAAGGTAACGTGACACACAGCTACTACAGCATCCGCACCACAAGGTAACGTGACACACAGCTACTACAGCATCCGCACCATAAGGTGACGTGACACACAGCTACTGCAGCATCCGCACCACGAGGTAACGTGACACACAGCTATTGAACATGAGCCTTCTGCAGCCTGCACGCTGGCAAGCTCTAATGGGCGATTGATGGCAAGTCAATCATTTTATTTGCTAACACAAACCAAAATCAAAAAGTCATTTAATGGTGCCAAAAAAGCAGAAACCGGCTAGACATTTGTTGCGACAGATAAAAATACAAGGTTTATCACATAAAGCAAAGTTAAAATAAAATTAAAAAAACAAGATAAATATTTGCTAATTATTCCAACATTCAATTAATTACAACCTGTTCCAATTTCAATAGTCAATACCTATCTTGCACTGCATTATATTCACTCCAAATAGTAAAAAAAACATTAGATTAACATACACGTTCCCCTGCCAGGTATACGCGCCGCCCGCTCGCCCGCCGCCTGCGCGCGCGCAATTTTATGGACACAACCCCAACCTCAAGCTGCCGCCTGATCTCTTCTTGTTAGGATGCGTGTTTCATATCGTGAGTATAACACAACTTTACCGATTTTGTTGCTGTAACTGTAACTTTATGTAATACTTGTGAAAGTAGAAATAACGGATTTAAACTGCTATATTGTTGACTGATAAAGGGATGTGTAAAATTATATCAGCTTTCTGAAGTTGTGACTTAAAATTGTGCAGTGAGAACAACTTGCCTTTGCGCTACTGGCTACAGAATATCCCTCCAATGTTGTCGCTTAGGTATGTGATTTATCTATGAAAACGTATCTCGAAACTTATAAGAAAAACTATAACCAAAAAAAATAATTAAAAACTGACTTTAAAAACATGAAAATAATGTTGGATTAGTTCCGAAAATAAATGCCATTGATTGTTAAAGTTAGTTCTCTCCCTAAAAGTTTCTTGAATTCCACACGTTCCCAGGTGGAGTACCAACAGTCTTGGGGCGCAGATCGAGTCTCGCGCTGGGCCGAAGCCATACAACGTCGCGGCGGCGAACTGGAGCCGGTCTACTGCGCCAGAGTCACGCACGTGCTGTGCGAGACGCAGAAACATGGCGTTGTGATGCAGGTAAAACGAGTTTAAATAGAAGAAAATAAAGAAAATCGTCCGCCTAGCATTATTCCGACTATTTGACATAATAATAATATGTTTTTTATTTGGAGCGTGTTTCAAGTAAGTAATAGTTATAAATTGATATGAAAAATTGTTCAAATGGATAACTTAAGAAATTCTCTTTGTATTTTTTTTTTTCTCTTTTTCCCTTAGACCGCCTCGCAAACCTATTATAACTGTGTAGTGAATATTTTAATATTAAAAAAAAATAAAAACCATTTTGTTTTCGAATGGTAATATTTTTTTAGCATGTATGGATGCTATACTATTGCGGGTTAACGGGAACGCCCTCTGTTGGTTAACATACTGTATATCTAGAAATTAACTATATATAAAATAGTCTTTAAAGTTATACAACAGATGTTGATATAAAGCACATTTTGCATGTGGTGTTTGCCTATAATTGGTTGTGCAGTTAGATTTAAGACACAAATACTTGTGGTGAACCTTAATTAAAAAAAAAAAAAAGATTTTGCTATTGCTACTCACCTTTTCTTTTTCAAAACTATCTGCATTATTATTATTTACTAGCTGACCCGACGAACTTCGTACCGCCTAACAGTCGATTCTTTAATTTTTTATTTTTTTTTTATTACTTATTCTGCTATAGTCAGGACTACTACTATTCAGGAATACTAACGTCACTCAATTGTTTTGCCTTCCCGGAACCTCTCCACTAACACTTAAACTTTATGGTATGGTATTAAAGTTCAAATTGACTTTTAAGTATGATTACGAATCGATTGTATGGGAGTATAGAAAAGTGTTGTTTTTAGACCTTTTCAGGCAATTTTTTAAATGTTTCTCTCCGTAAGAACCATCCTCGTACTTCAAAGAATATTCTAAAAAAAGAATTAGCAAAATCGGTTCAGCTGCTCTCGAGAATTGCGCTTAGCAACACATTCAGCGATTCATTTTTATATTATATTGTTATTATAGATTATAGAAAGTTTCGCATCACAGATTTTCCATAGAACGTGTACATAATATATCCAAATTATATTAGGTTAATATTTTTTTTTTAAATTAATTAATTTTTTTATCATTTAAACAAAAGAATACAGGATTACATATTAAATAGCAAGCAAAACCACTAAGGTTTAAACTTGTGCTATCATGAGTCTATCTCAATATCAAACTAAACAATCTTGCATTTTATAAGTATGCGTTATTGTCGATACAATTAATAACATCTTTAGGTATTTAAATAGTTACAGTAAACAAGCATGTAGTAAAAATATTGTAATGCTTAGAATGCCGAGGTAGAAATAACCCAATCCTATCCGTACGTTTACAGGCCCTACGTGACGCCAAACGCTGCGTAACAGCGTACTGGCTATCAGACGCAATGCTACGTCGGGGCGTAGTCCCGCCCTGGCACGCGCTGCACCTGCCCAGCATGTACGCAGCGCGAGACAGGCCCGCCAGACATCACCGCGCGGCCATCTCTGGGTGGCGGGACGAGGAGCGAGACCGCGTCACCTTCTGTGTCGAACATATCGGCGCTAAGGTATACATTATACATACAGATTACAGATGCTTAAGATGATACATAAAGATATCACAAGTAAAATAATCACGGCCTGAAAAGGCCAATCAGACGTCACTCTTTCATGAAGTAATAATATTCATATGACGTCATTGGCCAGACTGTCACAATATATGACTTCGTTACGGTTTAAGACACATTTTTTTTTTAATCATTATAAGTTAAAGGAATTCGTGGCTAAGTAACAACAGCCGCACGGGTCGATCAATCAGGTTAAGCTACGCTTGCCAGGGTTGGTCTGTGGATGGGTGACCATCTTTTCATACCGAGACTCCATGCCTCGAAAAGCACGTTAAGCCGTTGGTCCCGGCTGTCATTCGTGGATCTTTGACAGTCGTTACGGGTCGTCAGAAGCCCGAAAGTCTGACAACCAGTCTTACCAAGAGGTATCGTATTACCCAGTAACTGGGTTGTGGAGGTCAGATAGGCAGTCGCTCCATGTAAAATATGGTATTCAGCTGTATCCGGTTAGACTGGAAGCCGACCCCAACATCGTTGGGAAAAGGCTAGGCAGATTGATAAGTTAAGGCTTGGCATTACGCCGTTGACCTCGCTCAAATGGGCGTTAACGCCGAGAATGCCCCGCGCACCCCCTCATTATAATTACGCGCGAAGCGATCACTAATATTCTATTTTGCACCGCTGACTGCCACAGAGCCATGACGCGCGACGCACGCATAGGTAGCCTGTTGCATATTTCAGAGCAGTGGTGCAGAACATTTTTAGGTAAAAACTTGTATGTTGTAGAAAAACAAATACAACACTTGTGTAAATTATTATATTTTTAGAAAATATATATTTTTAATGACTAAGAACTCATTGTAATATTACTAAAACAGAAAATGGGCGGCAGAATATAGACAGTTATTATTATTAGCTTTCCCCGCGACTTCGCTCATAAATAAAAGTGAATAAGTTTGTACCTAAAAGTACTACTAGTAGTTGTTTTAAGTACTTCAAATATTAAAAAAAAAAACGCAAAATAAATCAAGTGGAAAATCTGAGCAATACACAAATCTGCCGGCCATATGCTTGCACGAAGCTCAAATGCCATATTAGGTTCATGGGGTCCATGAACCACAATGCGTCCCATATGGTTTGTGGGCCCCATACGACCCGTGACCTCAGTTCAATTTATTATAAGTCACAAGCGGTCGTGGGCCCGGAACTTATTAGTTCAATAAGGCCGGCCACATACACAGACTGAATTCCGTTTCGGAATTCCGTTCCGAAATATCGATTCGGAATTTTCGAAGGCAGTAAATCCATACAAAATCAAGGATGTATCACACACGTACAGTAGTTCTTCGTTTATTTTGTATGGCTTTGCTGCTTTCGAAATTCCGAAATGATATTTCGAAACGGAATTACGACTGTATGTGGCAGGCCTAATCAATTATTCATTCTTTTTCTAATTGAGTTTTAGCAATACTTTCATTTTCTAGCCCATGTTTGACTGATTTGACGTGATCTATTAGGTTTTTATAAATTAAATTCTTCACCATATTAGCACAACTGATGTCATTGCGTTTTTTAATTACGTTACCGAAATTTGAAGCCGTCAGTTAATTTCTTCTTAGTTCGAGTCATTCACTTGACTCACTTTGAAGTATTGTACTTGTTTCAATTCTTATTCTTTCATCTTCATTCTTCTCTAAATTTTTCAAAAATATTCTTTTCGATTCCTCTAGCATTTCCTTTGACATATCGGGGTAAAACAAACAAACAGCAATACGTTTCCACTTATAATATTACTAGGATTTTTATGTAAAACACATAAAATATTTACCTGTATAGTTTTTATAACAAATATGATTTGTTTGTCGAGATTCCTTTATTTTCTGCTCTAGCGCAAATGTAGCAGAACTTATTTTTGACAGCCATGAACAATATTTTATTGCTACGTTTACCAAGTATGGCTGCTGCTCCTGACAGTGAGGAGTAGTTTTTCTTGTATGATCTTTTTCCCCAACATCCGTCAGCAATGACATCAATTATCGGTATTCCCTTTGCATTTACTTTACCCTCTTCAACGGCAGCACATCTTTCCTCTTCAGCAGCTTCGTTCAAAGATCTTAACGCTTCAGATTCCCACGTTTTGTTAACTATATCCATATGAAAGGTGAATCATTTTTGTGAGATCTTAGGAAGTCCTAGAGTTGACGTAATTTCCAGAAATTGCGTATGTCCACATCCTGCTGCTATTGCCCCAGCTACGGCACATGTGTTTAAATTCATTTCTTCTGGGGTGTTGTCTCCCTCTATTATAAAACTCATTAAACCTGTCAAACGTTCAGATACGATTTCTATTGACTTTAAACCGCAGTCCAATGGTCCGTGGCTTGATATTTCTTGGATTGATTTAAAAAAATGACTGATGTTTACAGTACGTCTACCAATCGATAATTCTTCAGTCCCCTAAAACAAAGTAAAATATAAAATTCAGTTGAAATACTGATGGCTTTAAAAATATTGTAGCTTATATTGTATACGTTCATCCACGTTTACTTATAAAAGGGTTACGTTAATCCGATTTTAAAATATGTCATTTGATTTGCTTAGAACTTTAGGGTCCTATGAAACTCGCCAACCTCGTTACTTTTCGACCCCTTGTAGTCCGAGAGTCGCAATCTGCAGGTTACATCCATGGGGTCCAAAGAGGATGGACAAAAAAAGTCCACATACTGTCGGAATTCCGTTTCGAAACATTGATTCGGAATTTTCGAATGCAGCAAATCCATGCAAGATCAAGGATCTATCACACCGTACAAGTAGTCCTCCGTTCGAAATTTTCTCCGATTCAAAATTACGCATGGTAGTCTGTGCGTGACTTTGTATGGGTTTGCTGCTTTCGAAATTCCGAAACGATATTTCGAAACGGAATTCCGGGACGGAATTCCGACTGTATGTGGCTGGCCTAATTATTACCCTGTATTAGCAATCTGATTGCGATGAGTAATAATACAGGGTCAAATTAAATTAGCTAGTGAAACTCCACAGACGTGATGGGTATCGATATCTAAACATGATGAACTAGTTAGTTGCGACACATATACAGGTTCAAATTAAATTAGCTAGCGAAACTCCGCAGACGTGATGGGTATCGATATCTAAATATGATAAACTAGTTAGCTGCGACACATATACAGGGTAAAATTAAATTAGCTAGCGAAACTCCGCAGACGTGATGGGTATAGATATCTAAACACGATAAACTAGTTAGCTGCGACACATATTCAGGGTCAAATTAAATTAGCTAGCGAAACTCCGGCCAACGTAAATTCGTACGTGTCTAATAGTAACAAGCTATAGATTCACTGCATGCGAATCTATAGCTCGTTATGTCGTTACTGTGCCGCCGTGTCGTAATGCCGCCCGGTCGTTTGGAATCTATACCTTGTTGCCATTAAACACGTACGAATTTCCGTTGGCAAATTCGAAACGAAAACAGTTTCTCGTTCTGGCGACGAAAGGTACCTAGGTAAGTATAAGCAGCTGATAGGTAGGTACCTGCTTAGGTACGCATATTACTTATACGTACCTACCTATATCTTTTTATCAAAACGCTTGATTGATGGTTACTAGTAAAATGTTAGATAGGTACTCAAATTACTTACCGTTTCATTCTTTTTATTCTCCTCTAGTATTTTATTTTCAAATTACGCTTAGTGCGTCTGTTTTTGTCACCCATATTGATTTTATAAATAAACTTATATTAACACAAATATTTCCTATGTAGTATTACTAACTATATACTAAAAACTACTCTAATATTTACACACACAAAAACTATTAAAATCAACAAAATAAGTAGGTAGGTATTTGTTTACAATACTTTCTAATGGTATTGTCACCAACGAAAAAATGCGGGAAAAAGTGGTACAGGTCCGTTCAGCACTGCGTCTCGTCCCGCACTAAATTAATAGGCGACAGAGGGGTTGCTCACGCGATTGAGTGTCGATTTATGTAAAAAATAATGACTATAAATAATTAGAAAAGTTATTTAAAAAAATAAGCCGAGGATTCCCTAGGTATTGTATTGTGTAATATCATGATGACTATAAAAAAACCTAGCGATTAATAGTTTCGAAGAAAAAAGGTTTTATATTTCTAAAACAGGGGTTACTTTTCATGTATGTTAATGATATTTAAAATTATTTTTTATTTTTTTCGAAGTGAAGGGGACATGTGTTTTATTGTGTAGTTTAACATATTTTTTTTTAAAGATCATTATGGTACGGGTTATGGAGAAAAAAGGTTTTAAACTTCTTCAGTTCCAGCCTAATTTACATATAGCACCGCCTTAAATCCTGGTCTAAGACTGTTTACTTTGGATCGGCTCACCTACACTCCTACCGTAGTTTGTTTTCGGTGTTCTTAAAGCGAGGATAAAGCACACTCACTCTCTCACACATAGTACATACAAACACACACTTGCTAGTCGTGATAGTGGCACATCCATAATTTTGTATTTTAGTACCTTTATATGGATTCCTTATATACAGGCATGCCTAAATTGGGAATCCAGTAACTCAATATTTTTTTTACTGCGAACATTTGAGGTAATATTTCTAGTTGGACGATGGAGCGGCCCTAGTGTCTGTAACACAGGTTTTTGCTCCGCTATCCACTGTAATAATTCTATCTGTCACTCGTGATGTATTATTTAAGTTAATCTATACTCAAAGTTTTTTGTTAATAAAGATTATTATTATTATTATTACAAAAAAATGTAGTCTCTGATAAATCAAAGAGACATTTCTTGACGAATTCCAGAATTCTTAACGCCGTCATCTTGTATTGATAAAACGAATTTTAATTTAGTTTTTGTTTGCTCTTTTGACCTGAATTTTATTTTATTTTTTTCTTACATCTCCAGCTAACACCATACATGACTCGCGACAACACAGTATTGATCTGCAAGCGCGCAGAAGGCAACAAGTACCGGCGCGCTAGAGAGTGGGGCATCCCTGTGGTCACGGCCGCGTGGCTCACAGACTTACTGCTGGGCAATATGAGTGCGCTCTCACAGGTATGTTACGTTACTGCTAATAATTCCACTGCTGGACAAACACCATCATCCACAGCCCGACTTCATCCACGCTCCTGTGCTAGCCTCATCCGGGTTTTGCCCGCGATAGCAACAATGTCGTCCGCCCACTCGCCGCCGGACGACCGATATCTCGTCTTCAATCCTTGGACGCGCTTTTCTCCACCTGTCATCACTGCGCCTTGTTAGGTGTCCTGCACAATGAGTTCCGTAATACGCTTCCCGATACCGCAGAGCTTCGTGGGTCTTCGGAGCTTGACGTTTGGAACTCGGTCTATTAGCTTGATACCAAGCATGGAATGGTCCATGGCTCTCTGTGCACCTCTCATCTTCGTCTTGGCCATATTAAAAAAAAAAAAACTGGTCATGAGCGTGTCAGACCACGCACAATGAAGGGTTCAGTAGTTGGGATGAATTTGACAGGCCAGTTGGCGTGGTTGGTTAAGATACCACCTTATCATGCCGCAGGTCGTGGGTTCGATTCCCATCCAGGACTAACATTTGTGTGCATGAACATGTATGTTTGTTCTGAGTCTGAGGTGTAATTATCTATATAAGTATGTATTTACAAAAAAGTAGTGTATGTAGTATATCAGTTATCTGGTTTCCATAGTACAAGCTCTGCTTAGTTTGGGATCAGATGACCGTGTGTGAATAATGTCCCACGTTATTATTATTATTTATCCCAAGAAAAACTTAACATTGTAGTTGAAAAACATGTTCTCCCAAACATTCCAACTACAAATGTCCATAGTTAATGCCGACCATTACTCTGCTGACATTCCTCTAAACTCGAACGAAATTTGGAGACAACGCGTAGACACATTGCTCGCGAGATTGCCGCCATTTCTGATTTGATAATGTGCTGCAATGGCGTCAGATTCGTCGGTGTTTTCTCGTATACCTTACTTTCAGGTATCCCCACAGAAAATAGTCAAGAAGACTGAGATCAAGACTCCTGGGGATGCCAGTTAAAGGTGCCTCTACGAGATCACTTTGTTCTGGAATAATTCGTTTATCGCAGCAATTGATAAGTCAGTAGTATGGCAAGTGGCTCCATCTGACTGGAATCATGTTCTTGAGTTGTATCCATGAAACTCTTACAACTCTTGGGCTAAAAAGTCTCTTGGCATTTTGCAATAACTTTCACTATTCACAGTGAGTGCTCAATCGCGTTGATCTTCGTGGAAGTACGGACCGATCGATGATGCCTTTGCATTGCAGCCCAGACTATTACCAAAGCCAAAGCCCAAAGGCTATGATGTGCTAGCTGATGTTTCTGTTTTGGATTCTCCTCTGCCCAGTAGCGACAATTCTGCTTATTGACGTGCCCATTCAAATGAAAATTGGCTTCGTCGCTAACTGTATCGGTGATAGGCCCACACGCAAAAAGCACAATGCATCCCCGAGTACTACTACATTGCTACTGAATCTCCATGAAATAGTGCGCGACGTTATCCACACGCTGCGCCCGCGCACTGCCCCGTTACAACGTCAACACAAAAAAACCCCGCTACTGTTTTTTGGACACCCAGTATTTACATAACTTGTTGTTTTGTTTTATCAACAGATCGAAAATGCGAAGTACCAACAGTTCAACCTGACGAGCCCATTCCGAATGGACTACAGCTTAGTGTCACATTTAATGAGTAAGTTACATCATATTTATGAAAGGTACCCTCCAATCCTTATATCGGTAATTTTCGCAAGTGTGTTCTATAGTTTGGTGAGCTTCGGTGTCGGGTCTCACATAAATTGTGCATGGGGTTATTCCGATGTACACAAACTGAAAGTGTGTTGTACACAAACTAAACTTAATTTAGGCTATTGCTAACTTTTTCTCTAACAAAACAAGAAAAAGACGGACTTAAATTAGAGCTGTCAAAATTAGTTGAAAATGGCGCCTATTCCCTTGTTCACAAACTAAACTTAATGTAAGTTCAGTGCATCTTTTTCTTTCTATTTCATTATGAAAAAGACAGATGATAAATTTAGTTTGTCAGTGTCAAATTAAGATACTCCATAGACGTGATCAAAAAATTGCCTACTAAAAATACGTCAATTTACGTCAGGCGCTGACCAGTTTAACAGGACTAACATTTATCTTCTGTATTTTTCTTAATGAAATAGAAAGAAAAAGATGCACTTAACTTAAATATAGTTTAGTTTGTGAACAAGGGAATCGGCGCCATTGTTTCCATACAAATTTAGACGACACGTAAAAACACGTCGACTGAAAGGCATAAACTAGTTTGATATCTCTATCTTAGTTCATAGCTATAGCCGTCCTTTTCTCGGACTGACTGTTAGTAAAAGATAGTGACGTTTTAATTTTGGTTTAGTTAATGAACACGAGATTCGGCACCATCGATTTTTCTAACTGTGCGCCGCGCCTGTCAACGTCAAAATTAATGTATGTATTTAAGAGGACTGTTTCGTTTTGTCACCTCTCTTCGCTCACCAGGGACCAAATTTTTAAGATTATTAAATGAAAGGATTCTTTTTGAAAAATGTAATCAATTAGCGAACTAGTAAATAATATTAATTTAATAGGTAATTATTAAAACCACAAATTTCTATTGTGTTTATGTAATGAAATCAGCTCAAAAAGTGTGCCTGTTTTTGATGTTTTTGAAATAAATGACACAATAAAAATGTGTTTTTAATAATTACCTATTTTTATATTATTTGCTAGTTCGCTAATTGATTACATTTTTCAAAAGAACATCTTTTCATTTAACATTCTTAAAAATTTGGTACCGTGTGAGGAGAGAGGTGACAAAACGAAACAGCCCTCTTAATAGTTATTTATGCAACTGTAGTTATAACAAGGAGTATTAAAACACGAATTCGCCGAGTGTGATAATAGTATCACATGAGTGTTTTAATAGGTACCTAATAATGTTCAGTTTATCTACATCCATGATATGAATCCTCTATAAAAGTTTCTGAAACCATAGAGTGTTGTAAGAACTCTATGTAATTAACATAATACAAACAAACTAGTTTTTTTTATTTTATTATGGCGCTGTGGTAGTGAAACGCGCGTGCATAACAATGTTTTTTTTTTTTAATTCATAAAGATACCACGAATTGAGTAGTTAGAATGTGGCTGTTTGATGAGTAAGGCAAATGAAATAGTAGAAGTTGTTTGTTATCATGAGTACAATCACGTGTTTAAGTATCGGTCACTAATTACCAGTCACCATATATTTATTAAAATAGTATTCTCTGGGAGTTGCATAATGAAATTTAGTACAACATTATAACACTCGTTTGGATGATATTATGGTTACTATAATACTGGTAGTTCTAATGTTGGCAATAAGCTCAGAAACTTCAGTTCAGAAACTTTTATAGAGGATTTATAGCATGGGTGCACATAAAATAATATTAACAACTTAACGAATAATATGGCAGAACTGTGTAAAAGACACGAGTTTGTATTTAGACTAGAGAGGTGTCAGTGGGGCGCTGAGGAGGTAAGCAGACGCCGAATTCAATAATTTAACCTAACGGACTTTTGACAGCTCCAAGCACACAGAAAAACCGAGGGATAGTTTCTTTAGCTATTCTGTTTTTTGTAGATTCTTAGCTGTTTAGTTAGACTTCTTTTTATTTATGCCTTTCTCTATCTGTGATAGCACCTTATTGTGTTCATTCAAATTGTTGTATTTAATTAAAATATGTGTGAAAAACATAATCCTTTCTTTACCGTCGCACAATTTTTAATGAATGTGCAGAAGTTTAGTAACATTAAATATCACTTATTTTTCGTCTGGTTGTTATTTTCGTCATTAAAATTCCAGGTCTACTTCAGAGTGGCTTAAAAAAAAGTATTACTAATTCTGTAACAATTTTTTCCACCTTAGACGCCTGGAAAATGCCAATAAACATAACACAAGAATCGCACGAGCGCGCCAAGCGTTCAGCGGCGGCGGCGTGCTGCGCGGCAGGCACGCGGCGCAGCAAGCGGCCGCGTCTGCACTCGCCGCCGCCCGCGCCTCCTGCGCATGCGCCGCACCCGCCGCCGCTGCACCTCGCGCCCAGGGTGGCCTTCTCGGCCTTGACGCCGCATCTGCAGCATAAGTTGGCGGCTATTGTTAGGTAGTATGCTTCATTTGTAAATGTAGAATAGTATGCATAAGAATACCGTCTGATTTGTATAGAGAACTACCTACCAATAATGTCGAAAGAAGAGGGCGGCGAAACAAAAAAAAAACACAAAAAAATAATATTCGTCAAGTCTCACGCTCAAACTTGCGATAAAGATTTTTTTAGTAAGTGATAAATGATAAATGATAAATGATAAATGATTTTTATTTCTGTAAGTAGGTTTGTACAAACACTTTTACAAGTCAATATTTTTTTTTAAACTAGATGAGGTCGGCGTTTCCTATCTGACTACTCTGAGAAGAAAGGCCGAAACAAACTCAGAGGTCACAGTCTCTTATAAAGTCCAGACATAATCTTGGTCACTTCATGTGAAGATCATGTAGATTGGTGTCTGAAATGGTCTTTTGAGGAAAGAACCACACAGATTGAGAGGACCTGTCCAGTCAGTGCACGCATTTGTCAGTAATCGCGCAGCTCAACTAGCTCAACGATTCGACGAACAATACCAAAGAAAGGACATTGGGGTAGGCCGCATAGATTACTCAAACTGCCAGACCATGATTAAAAATAACTGAGAGAAAAAATAAAACAAACAAAAAAAAAAAGCAATGACCTACATAGTCTTCACATTCACAATAAAGTAAAATAATATAATACTTACAAAGTAAATATTAATGTCAACATTCAGTATGCAAAAATAAAAATAATATAAAATAAAATTGGAGCAGTTCAATCCCAAGCCTTTTTGTCCTCAATATAATCTTTAACGGTATAAAAAGCTTTCTGACACAACTTGCGTTTAATGAATGATTTGAATTTATTAAGACTCAGATCTTGAACGTGGCTTGGAAGTTTATTATAAAAGCGTATACATTGACACCTGAATGACCCACCTATTTTCTTGAGCCTTGTTGGAGGTACAACAAATTTGTGTTTGTTCCTAGTATTTATATTGTGGATATCACTGTATTTTTTAAACAATTTAATGTTTTTATGGGCATATAAAAGATTTTCAAAAATGTACTGAGAAGGCAAAGTCAGTATATTAATCTCCTTAAATTTCTCTCTGAGAGATTGTCTCGGACTTAATTTATAAATGCATCGAACAGCTCTTTTCTGCAAAACAAAGATAGTCTGAATGTCGGCTGCATTTCCCCACAACAAAATACCGTACGACATTATACTATGAAAATAGCTAAAGTACACTAAACGGGCTGTCTCTATGTTGGTTAAATTACGAATTTTCCTAACAGCGTATGCTGCGGAGCTTAGCTTTTTTGACAATTTATCTATATGTGGGCCCCACTGAAGCTTAGCATCCAAAGTTAAGCCCAAGAATACTGTGCTATCTTCAGGATTCAACTCTTCGCCCTTTATCAACACGTTAGTTTTCACCTGCCTAACGTGAGGTAGTGTAAACTTAATGAATTTGGTTTTTTTTTCATTAAGGAGTAAATTATTAATACTGAACCAGTGAACTACTTTTGAGATCGCTCTGTTTACATCGTCAGTAACCAGCTGCTGACGTTTAAGTTTAAACAAAAGTGAAGTATCATCCGCAAACAAAACTATATCATGATTATCCTTAATGAGGTAGGGCAAATCGTTAATATAAATAAGAAATAAGAAAGGACCAAGAATCGAGCCCTGTGGGACCCCCATTGTTACTATAGATCCGGGCGATCTTTTTCCATTAACGTCAACGCTCTGAATCCTATTACTCAAGTATGAAGTAAGAAGATCCAGAGCGGTGTTCCGGATCCCGTAATGGCGGAGTTTCCTGATTAACGTTTCATGAAGAACGCAATCGAATGCCTTGGACAAATCACAAAAGATGCCCAAGGCATCGCATTTGTCTTCCCATGCATTAAGTTCCCAGTTACCCTTTTTAAATTACTAAAAAAAGGTGGTTATGCATTCGACGAGTTTTTTTTTTAATAATACACTCAATGCTAAAACACTACTAAAGTAGCTAATAAAACAGAAGGGAAATCTCGCATTTCTTATTTCAAAATTCGCATTTTGACCAATCACCTGAGCAACCACCAATTTTAATCATTGTGAACATATTTTATCGAATATAAATAAAATAAAATATATATATATATATGCTAGAACTAATAAGCACATTTTATATTATTTTCGTTACAGCGACATTAAAATCGAACCAGATGAAAACGCGAACCATATACATGAAGAATCGATATCCCTTTGAAACATTAGGTTGAATATTTGACAAGTCATTACTTATTGTTAGTGATAATGGGTTGGTCACTGTTTTCTTGTAGCTTTAGATATTGTATTTAGTTTGTGAATTTATAAAATAACGAAACTTAGACTAATCGTAAGGTCTTTAGAATCGTTCAGATCTGTAATAGTTATACACTAAGTCTCTAATTCACATAATTTTTTTAAACAAAGGTGGTAACAGACCAAAAATATATCTTCTTAATGGTATTTCCCAAAAAATGGCGGAAAAAAGGTTAGATTTTTTTTTTAATATTTTAGAAATAAACAAAGTTATTATTAAGTGAAGATTTCCTGGTATGAAATATTTCATGATACTGGTAACACTGCAGGAGTTCCTAACATTTTCAAATTTCGTTTGACAGTATGTCCAAGTTGCGTCTTTTCTCGAGGTATTTTCAATTAATTCGTTTTCTTCTCCCCTATCAAGTTTTTTCGCTGCGTGTTTCGTGTTACTTGTTCATCATGTTGTTTCCTTGTTTTTGTTGTGTTTTTTTATGATAAAATGTTTTGTACCACTGTTCTGTCATTTTGACAGTGACATTTCTTAACGTTTCTTTGTTTACAAAAATGATATGAATTAGAGACTCAGGGTATAGTAAAAATTGGGAGTAACGGATGTAGGTCAATAGTGGTGAAAAACGTAACTTTGTCTTGTGTTTGTCTAATAACAAAACATAGTCAACATACTAATTTAAAAAAAAATGGTTTACAGGCAACTAGGCGGTCTCGTTGTCTCCTCAGTGGCCGAAGCTACCCACCTCGTGATGGACAAACTGGTCCGAACGTGCAAACTGATCAGTAGTCTTGTCACCGTCAAACATCTGCTCACACCGGAATGGATCCTTGAGAGCCAGCGCCTCAACAAGTTCGCAGACGAAGCCAAGCACGGCCTGCGAGACGAAGCCTTCAACAAAATGTTCAAATGTGACATATCAGAAGTATTACTGTGCGGAGAAATGAGGAAGAAACTCTTCGAAGGAGTCACATTCTTCCTCACGCCGTGCGTCAAACCTTCACGGGGCGCTCTGACAGAAATGATAGAACTATGTGGAGGAAAAGTCGAGAAAAACCGACGGTCATACGTCTCCATACAAGAGATGCACAATCAGAAAAATTACAGTTACCTGGTACTCACTGTACCCAACGATTTGCATCTGGTGTACTATCTATTGCAGTCAGAAAAGACTCTTAACGTAGTGTGCAGTACTGAAGTTGTGCTAACGGCCATCATGAGGCAAAAATTACAAGTTGAGGAGTTCCTCGTCAAAATAGACTAGAATATATTTTCTTAAAATTGTCGTCTGCTAAGATATAAATTATAAATGGTAGTTATACTGATTTTTGTCTATTTACAGTTTTACGTGTATGAGCTATAATTATTGACAATATTTAAAAGTATTTATCATTATGAGGTTCCATAGTAGAATGTCTGTGTCGTGAAGTTTATATTTTTTTTGTGTTATGAACTTTTGTTTTGACTATTGTCTGCATTAACTTTTAAAGAGAATTATATAAATTGGTTACGATTGGAATTGACTTCAACTGTATTTTCCTTTATTTTGGAATCTCTGTTTTTATATTTTCTCTAAAGTTTGCATTTTAAGTTCAATTCTATATTTTGTTAAATTTTTTAATGCATGAATTAACTTATAAGGAGAAGTTTTAGAAATATTTTCTCATTTTGTGTTAAAAGACGTTTTTAAAGGTCTGGACCATGATGTGTATAAATAAAAAAAAAAGAAAAGTTAAGAAGTATATTAGAGTATGTTTTTCGATTACCAAAGTGTTTTATTATAAACTAGCTTATTCGACAGACGTTGTCATGTTCCCAACAACTCATACAAAAAACCAGTAGAAAAAATACTTTCAGTTTTTCTAGAATTTTCCGGCCAATTTTTTCTTTCCTTAAAGTTCCCTAGTTTTTTTTTTTTTGGACTATTATTGACTGATGAAAGAAATGTGTCCAGCCGTTTGCAAGTGATGCGCTTATTACCAACGAATAGCATTTCATTTTTAGGTTTCCGTAGTCAACAAGGAACCCTTGTAGTTTCGCCACGTTCTTTTGTCCGCTGCTCGGAGGCTCTTAGTGTTCCCAATCGAGCAATCTATAACTTGTTCAAGAATTGTGTGCCCATCTGTACCAATCCAATAATAGTACAATACTGGTTTTTTTTTAACGCTATATACTGCACGGCCGCTTTTTTCGAGCCATTCAAACTTGGTCGGTTTATCCATGTATAGCGGTTGTTCTGGTATTTTTATTATATCTCTTTAATTAATTAGTGTAATGAGCTTAAATTTTATATGTGAATAGTTGCATTAATACACTCAATATTGGAATAGGTTTTATTTTGATTTTCCTTTAAAATGTCCTATAATCGGATGTCATATAATATAGTGGTCCAACCGTAGTAAATTATGCCATTACTCATTAATTACTTAGAACACATTAATTAAACTTGGCAAGGCATTGTAGACCCTTACAAGATACATATAAACGTTATAAGTTAGGCTCTAGAGTTCCTATTTTAAGAACTAGGACCTAATAACCTTATTTTACTTTTACGTGTATATCTTCTGAACGGTATGTTGTTTTCAAATTCTGTTTTCACAAACATTACACACAAATTCAAAGCAACGTGTGTGAAAAATTACAACTCTGCACTAAACCGTTTTATATGATTTTCATCAAATAGCCAAACGTCAGCGCAGCGGAAACTTGAATATCTTCGTAGTTTAATGACGCACAAATTTCATTTATACATACACATTTACACACTAATTATTGAATGTATTTTTTTTTTCTTGTACGTCCATAGGAAAAAAATAGTGCCGCTGGGCTGACGTAGTCCCAGCGGAAACAGTTTTTGTTCAATAGCTCCCCAATGGTTGGATGCACAAATTTGTACTTACCATACACAATTACACGACGTCATACACTAAATATCTGCTTAACTGAAATTTAAAAAATCTAATTTTTTCCGCTGCGACTACTCACACCTTAGTTTCCTACTACGACCCATGCGGCCCGCGCGTGTATTTCTAACTTAAGAGCGGCCAGCCCGTCATACTTTTCATACAAACACTCGTACTTACGTGATTATAGCGTTTTAACATATATTTCTATGTTTTTGAACGAATAGGTATTTTGTGCACTGTATCTAGGTTTCTATCAAAGCTAAAAATAAAAATTTGGAGAAACAAATTCAGTATAAGCCTCCAAAAATCTGCTTTTTTGCACAATTTTTACCTGAACTTTGGCCGTTCATAATCTACTCATAAATTGTAAAAGTAAAGAAAACGTAACGATATAAACCTCGCACATGTAATGATGATTCTAAATGACAAACATTTGTTTCATAAACTTGTAAGGCTTGCTAAAAACACGTATTTCCTGGAACAAGTTTCATCAAATTTTCGCACACTATTTTTCGTTCAATGTTATCGCGTTCTCATTTGCTTGTTAACACATTCACTGCTACAAAAAACCCACAAAAAACCCACAGGTGCGGCGCGCCGCATTCGAAGGAAGTTAGTGTTGTGAGAAATGAGCTCCGAGGCGGAAACTCGAGCTCCGAGTCGAAGCTACTGAGTCTTCAAAGCTCGAGCTCTGAGGGCTCGCGAGTCCAAAAGGTTCGAGCCCTAAAGACTCGAACCTTGAAGGCTCAAGAGCCTTAAATGAAGGACTCGAGTCGAAGCTCGAGCTTTATTTATATGCCTGATAATATTAAAATGAAATATTTTTGTTTTAATGTGGTAAGTACAGTACGTATAAAAAAAATGAAATAAAAAGATAGAAAAAGAAAACTTTATTATACAATGAATGATTATTCAATTTTTAACCATGACGATAAGCACATTGATGCCTGGATGTTTTTGTTGCTTAGTCTGTTTCTTTTTTTTGTTATTAAATTACCAGACTTCGAAAAGGCTTGTTCACTAGGAACGCTTGTCGCTGGTATAGACAAAACTTCAAATGCTATTTGAGCTAAGGTTGACAAAGACAATTCTTGTTGTTTTTTCCACCACATCAATACATTAGTGTTTTCAGGCTCAATAGGCATATTTATGTATCTATCCACTTCATCTGCGATATTTATAGTCTCCGGTTGCTTGTACAGACGCCAGCACATCAAGCTACTACAATCTGTCAGATTTCTTTAATAGATTTTCGACTTTATTGCTAAAGCATTAGGTTCAAGGTTGATTGGGAAAATCTGACAGTTTCGGGTAGGTTGACCTGCTGGCGCCTGTACATAGATGCAAATAAACTTTTTTTTACTGGGTAAACTTCAGTAGAGCTACTATGTTCATAATTATGTGTTGACAAATTGTCTTTTCGCAATTCTTGTAAATTTTTATCTTTGAGCTTGTCATAAAGCGTTTTTAAGTTGTTTAATGGTTGAGTGTTGTTCTTTGCTATAAAATAATTATTATTAAGTCGCGGGTCTAATAGAACGGCAAGTTGTGCCAAATCACTGTTTAAAATCTCGGAGTACTCATTCAATTTTTCGATCATGGCCGTTGCACATTTTTTCATTGGTCCATCTTCTTGTCTGTTAAGAAGATGCTCTGTTAAAACATCAAGTATAGGCACCACATAGTACAAACTTGGATAATTGTGTTTTGAAAGCATAACAGTGGCTTCATAAAATGGTTGAAGAAAATCTACCAATGCTTCTACCATCTCCCAATTCTCAATAGTGTATGGAGAAAACTGTGTAATCCAAACACATATAATTAAGCACTCTTTTCATTTTCAAAGCTCTTTCCAACATCATATAAGTAGAATTCCACCTGATAGGCATATCTTTTATCAAATTCAAATGAGAAATGCTTAAGGACGTACAACATTCTTCATATAGTTGTTTTTTTTTAGGAGAAAATGTTATAAATTTTACTAATTTTTGGACTGGTACGATAGTTTCTTTGGCTTCTTCCACACCTTTCTTTACTACCAGATTTAAAACATGAGCCATACATCTTAAATGGATAATATCCTTAAATTCTTCATTAAACAAAGTTAGCAGTTGAAGCGTTTTAATATTTGTTGCATCATTATCTGTTGTAATGGAAATTAATTTACCTTGCAAGCCAAATTCCTGAACAATGTTTTTTACTTTAAAAACAATTTGCTCGCTTTTGTGAGGAAACGGTATGAGATCAAATTCCAAAGTCATAGAAATCATCTCCCCATTATTAGATGTATAGTGGGCAGTTACAACTATATATGGTTTGTTGGTTATAGATGTCCAAAAATCAAATGTCAAAGCGATCTTATGATTCAAATTTTTGATCATATTTACTATTTGCTGCTTTTTTTCTTTGTATAATTTTTGTATGGAAGATGTAATTTGAAATCTACTTAGTAAACGATACGTGTTATTAAGTGCTGATAAAAATGATACAAACTCCTGTTCTTCTACTATTCGGAAAGAATGCTGGCCGTGTATAATAAACTTTATCAAAAGGTCATTAATGTCCACTTGTTGATTTTTATGTTTTAAGGACCCAGATGACGCCATTTCGTTTTGTTCACTTTGTATAGAATCAACATCACCATGACGCGATTGATGCCTTTTTAAAATGGAGTGCGATGTTTTAATATAAAATGTATGTCGGCATACCTTGCACAACAATTTGTTGGTTTCTTTCGTAAAATGACACCATTTCCAACTAATACGCGGCTTTTTCGACACAATAGAAGATGCCGAAGCATCATTTTCTGTAAGCGAAGTATCAGTAGTATCAAACACGTTGTCTTCCGATGTTACATTATCTTCCTCATTCATTTTGTAAATCTAACAAATTTTCACCACTAAGAACTACGATGAAAACGTATTTTAAACCAGGCAAACTGCGCAGTGATTTTGACACGAATGGCGTATACAAGTAATTATTACAATAATATTAATAGTAATGTGGGTAGTTCTAATAACTAGCGATAACACTGGATCCGTGCGTTTAGTTTCCTCTATAGGGGGAGGTACAAAATTATAATAAAAATATGTTATTATGCAGTGAAGTTAGTTTGTAAATAAAAATACAATATTTTAATAACATATTTATTAGATTTATTTTGGAGCATAATGTTGTGTAGTGAGCCTTTAAAACAGAGCTCGAGTCGCGACTCGAGCCTCGGAACAAGGGTTCGAGGCCGGGCTCGAGCCTTCGAAATAAGCCTCGAGCTGCAGCTCGAGGCTTCATAGGAGACTCGAGCCTTGAATGAGTCGAAGACTCGGGAGACTCGAGCCTTTTAACAACACTAAAGGAAGTACATAAATTGTATGGACACGCATACGCGACGGTAGCACTTGGTGAACGTTCGAAAATCGCACATACGTGTCGGCCGCACAGAACGTGTTAATCAACGGGCATCGCGCTGGATGAAACAAGCTTTTCGACCATGCTCGCGTTGACGATAGACGGGCCCTCTTAACAGTTTCGCTGCCACCCACGCACCGGTGAATGAATGAATGAATGAATGCTTTATTTGCTAGAATATAGGTTATACATGGTGACGATAATTTTAGAGTTTCACTATATTCGACATACATCAAGTCGTGCAAATATTTAGTGACAATTGGGTCAAAACAATACATATTTAAACATGCATTACATACATAATTAAAAAATATAATGTCAGCGTTATCTTATTAAATAGTCAATTAAATTCATATTGTGACTGATATATACATCAGTTAAAATTTTATTAATTTAAGTGCAATTTATTTTTATATTTAATAGGTATGTCTTTTAATAAATATTTATTTTTATTTAAATGTCATAATGGTTCAATATGATAATAAAATAAAACCATAATACGTAGGTAGTAATTGAGTACATTTAAGAGCACTTATTAAATAAACTTATAATTATGACTTATGAAATATCAGAAAGATTTCAAATTTATAAAATCATCAATCGAATAAAAACATCTGTCACATAGCCAACGAAAAAGTGTTCTACTAAATTCTAAATCATTAAGTGTTCTTATTGAATCCGGAAGGTTATTGAATAGCTTAACTGCCATCGCGTAGCAATTTTTTTCACACAGCTTAAGACGATTTCGCGGCACTACTAGCGGCTTTTGCCGAATTTTCCTTTTTGAGAGGGCGTTAGCATCCTTTTCAAAGAGCGATGAATGATTTCGAACGAATTTACACATTTCAAAAATGTATAGTGATGGAAATGTAAGTATCCTGTTATTTGTAAAAACTGGTTTGCAGGAGTCCGTCCAGTTTAGATTATAAATCGCCCTGAGACATTTTTTTTGAGCTATAAATGCTCTTTGTGCATCCGTGGAGTTTCCCCAGATGATTATCCCATATCTCAAAACAGAGCATACGTGACTGTGGTATACCAGTAGGGCTGTTTTAACATTTGTTAATTTTTTAATTCTTCTTAGTGCATAAATAAATTTATTTATTTTTTTACATACTATATCTATATGTGATTTCCAATTGCAAAATTTGTCAAAATGTATACCTAAAAATTTAATATTATTTACTTCTTCAATGTCATTATTATTGTATTTTATTTTTATGTCAACTGTGTCATTAGATTTAGATTTGGTATTATACGTACTAAATGTCATAAATTTGGTTTTATCTGTATTTATTTGTAAATTATTTTGATTTAACCAGTCATGTATATTTCCTAGAGCCCTATTTGTGGCGTTCTCTGCTTTTTCAAAAGTGTCCTCTTTGGTCAAAATAGTGGTGTCGTCTGCGAACAAAATGGTGTATTGGTCCGTTGAATTAGGCAGGGAGTTGATGTATGTTATGAATAACAATGGAGAGATTCCAGTCCCTTGTGGTACGCCACTTTTGTTAACTTTGTATTTAGACCTATATGTTACGTAGGAGTTAGTTTTTGGGCACATTTTAACTATATCTGTGCACTGTTTTCGACCCTTAAGGTAGGTATCAAACCAATTGTAGGCTGGGCCTCTTATGCCGTACTGTTCAAGTTTATAGAGTAGCTTTTCGTGACATACCATATCGAAAGCTTTACTCATATCGAGGAAAACAGCTATTGGAACCTGTTTTCTGTCTAAAGCACTGAGAATTTCTTTGACTAATTTATAACCTGCTAAAGTGGTGGACTTATTTTTAATAAAACCGTTTTGCTGTTGGCATAAAATATCATTTTTTTCATAAAACTTAGTCAGTCTTATGCTCATCACTTTCTCGAATATCTTGGAGAAGATTGGAATTAAAGTAATCGGTCTATAGTTTCCTGCCTCCAATCTCGAGCCCTTTTTATGGAGTGGTATTACAACTGGTGCGTGGAGCGCTGACTACATACCGGTGCGTGTTCAAATAAATGTGTATTATTCCTAATCATCCACAAATCTTGTAATAAACTGATAAGTACTGATACTGAAACTGACGCACCCGTGCGTTCTTCGCCTGGTAATGTTTCATTTCATTCCCAGTGCCTAGCACGCACCTGTGCGTGTAGTTTGATTTTGCCAACTCACTTTAAATACTGCTACATAACATTATTAGTTGGCTTTGCGGTTGAATGTCTATTTTGTAGGTGCCAGCGAACCCGATAACCTGTTTGGTCAGGGTACCCTAGGCTTTGGTTTTTTATGAAAGCGGCCGTAACGGCCGTCATGAAAATCTGAAATTTTTACGTTTTTACCTTTACCAGTATTTGACATTTAAGTCCCCCAAAGATTAAAATTACTAGATTTGCCCTCACCGTATTTCACTGGGCTTGCCATACCCACAAAATTAGCGTGCATACCTACAAAAGTCGGGCAAACAACATGGCCGCCTTTTGTAGGTTTGCTACTGTGAGAGCAAGAGAGAGCAAACAACCGTTTGACAAAAAACTCGGTACTCAACATGACGACCGGTCGATGTCACACGTGAGTGTTCTCTTTAGTCCTTGACAAACATTTAGATGTCTCTCTTTTCATACGCAGCTCTTATTTAGTTAAAACGAAACAAAGTGGTTTTTGAAATGTCTGTGTCGATATGATAGATATTTTTGTATTACTATTCTTCCTATAGTAGAATATGCTGCCATCTCCATGTTTTCTATCTCAATGCCGGACTTAGTCACAAGAAAAATATCCATAATGAGAACTGAGAAGAAGAGTTAGCGCACACATTATTAAACAGCGTTTCCATGGTAATCAAGTGAAGTCACCACAGAGTACTTTTTGAAGTCACTGCGTCATTGCGTTTACGATGTGGCAAAACGGAACGCGACTGCGAGCGGAGTGAAACGAAATGCAACTGGCGACTGTCATTTGACGCCACGCCGCCGCCGCTGCGCCGTAGGGCGAATCTAACGATTTAAATCTATGCCGCTGTCTTCATTTTCATGACCGCCGTCACTGCGCGGTCACGGTTTTTTTAGGAAACCGTAGCTTTAGGGCCGGTTTTATAACGTAGGTAATTAATGATTGAAAGGCTAAACTTGAACGAGTTAATATGAATGTATCCATGTTAACTCATTCACATTAAAAAATAGTAAGTAACTAATGGCATTTTCATTACTTACTATGTTTAACCGATCAAAAAACCGGCCCTTAGTTACTACGACCAACTGTGAGAAAAGGTTAGAAAGTAAAAAAGTCGGTTAAAAAGGCTCATTTATTTTTTTTAAAAAGTGCATCAATAAAACCCCAAAAATATCTTTAGAGGTTCATTCATTCAAAATGTGTACATTGTTATAAGATCAGTAAGTTTTTAGAGGATTAGTTAAATATGATATTTCCCTAATGTGAAAGTGCGTTATTTTCTACTACCCTTTTGAAGTTTCCTAATTCTATTGCAAGTATAGTTTCTAATCGATGTTCACGCCAAATTTTAATCGGTATGTTTGATTTTAAGTACTGTACTAGCAATATCGACAGGCCAGTTGGAGATACACCTATCATGCCGCAGGTCGTGGGTTCAAGGACAAACATTTATGTGCATGAACTCGTCTGTTTGTACTGAGTCTGGGTGTAATTATCTATGTAAGTATGTATTTACAAAAAAAAAGTAATATCAGTTATCTGGTTTCCATATACAAGCTCTGCTTAGTTTGGGATCAGATGACCGTGTTTGAATAATGTCCCAGGTTATTAATATAATATTTGTAACAATATACCTACTCCTTACCTTTTCAATGTTTATTATAAACTAAGAAACACATTCTAACAATGGGGAGGAACACTAAATTTTTATCACGATAGATGGCGCACAATCGACTGTACCTTGTTTTGATTTATTAGCTGTCAAATCGTATGGATTTTTGCAATCTACTAAATTTAGCTTTCCTATTTTCCATAATTTCGTCCAGAATGCCTCAATGTACTGCGTTACCTTGTAAAAACAGAGGAGTACATTTTTTTCCTAAAGAAAGTAACAGCAGTAAACAATGGGAATTGGCACTAAATATTAAAGACTTACGGCAAGTAGTACTGCACGATTGTCTGCTGCACATTTCACAGAAGAGGATTAGATGAGTAAAGAAGCTGTCTTTTAGGCTGGGTACTATATCTATAAAACAAAAGTGTCAAGATTATTATCTAAAAAAATAAAATTATTGTCATCAAAATAAATGTGTCATAAAGTATACTATATTAGCTAATATATGTAGTAAAGGAGTCTCCTAAAGATTTAATCAATCAATATAGGGACTTAGTTTTCAAAATATTCCTGTATTGCCTGTCTGTTAATCATTGGTAAAGGAGTATCTGCGTTTATGTTTCTGAATGTATCAGAAGGTAGACATAGGTATGCGGTGTCGTCTTGGATGGCACAGTCAGCACCAAAGTTTTGGTTTCGATCATGCGAATGTAATCTATGAAAAAAAAAAAATAGGAATGTTAGTCCGTGGCTTATAGAAAAAGGCACACAAACAATCATAACCTCAAATATTTTGAGTGTTTTCCTTTCAATCAAATCAACCTTTTTGTCGACAGTTGTTGCGTTCCTTTTACTGAGCTCAACTTTTAGTTGAGGCATAGTCATAAACGCATACATATTATAGTCGAATTACACTTTAAAATCTCATAAATAGCAGTCACACTACTGACACGAAAGGTAAACAAGGTACAGTCGACTACAGCGACATCTACACACAGCTTTGAGTGTGGCTCCTCATTGCATACTACCCCTTGCGGCTGGCTGAATAATATGATTTAATTGAACAAATTAGTTATTCGTAAAAAATAGTTTGTTTCATTAATATAGAAACACAATATTTTCTGCTTTTGAATGAAAATTGCAAATGCTATTGAATAAAATAATATTAGTTGTACTGTATTTTCGAGTTTCTGATTACTCCATCCTTCATGCACAGACAGTCAGGCACCCGTCAGGGTACATTATGTTCTGTGGTCAGGCACAGGCACACTGCACATCACTAGTATTGTCGTATTGTTACGCCCCTTTCGTCGTGTCAAAAGTGCGTTTGCTAATTTTAATACATACATTATTTTTACTGTTCTTCGGCTTTCTATGTTGTTTTGTTGCATTGATGTAACATTATTGTGATTCTTCCATATTTTAATAATTGATTTCTGTGTAAATTTACTTTTGTATGAGTATTCGGTGCCGCAAACTGGCTGTCATACTCACCTGATATTATCGATTTTCTAGGTCGGGTGTCACAAATAAATAGATTTTTCTCCATCAGAACGCAGTAAAATTAGAGTAAAAAAGCTCCTAAGTAGTCAAGATGACCGATTCAAAGTATTTTACGACGACCAAGAAGGGTGAAATATTCGAGCTAAAGTCAGAGTTGAACAGTGATAAAAAGGAAAAAAAGAAGGAGGCAGTGAAAAAAGTAAGTTGTATAGACCCTTTTCCTTATGTAAAACCTCGATTCTAACTCAAGTTTTGTATATCAACGATTAGTAAAAGGTGCCCATGTATTGCAGTAGTCCAAATACCTAGGTACTTTCATCATACCCAAATTGATGACAGATCATCGTTGTATGGAATGATCAATGACAGATCATCTGTCATTGATCACTCCATACAACAATCCTACAGATACATATTTGTCTACATTTCCTAGCTGGCCCCATTCTGTTATCTTCATAACTTTACATACACTTTGCAAATGGACAAACTGCTCAATACTGTTTGGTATTGCATAAGAGCTGTTCCTTCTTTTTATATTTTAGGATAATCAGCTAGACACCGTTTCTTTTTCCTTGAATTGATATAATTACAAAGGGACTATAATGATTAATCAATCTTTTAATTATCAAGGAGTGATAATGCTTTGTGGTGATGTAGAGAAATGTTTTAAGTATATTATTTATTCACTCAACATACAAATATTGTTACAGGCTAGACCCAATGCGATATTGTAGCACACTTAAACAATAAATAGTTCCACTGCTTGTACCATAACAAATTCTATAGGTAGCAATTCTTTTTAATTCAGCCAAAGTACAACAATATGTCGATGTCATCAGCAATGAGGTTGAGAGTGCGGAGTGCGCTCATCAGCAGTGCCTCACGCAGCAAGTTAGTTTGTGCACGCGGTACTGCCAGGAACTGACGATTATTATGAACTAACTGTTCAACAAGTTTTTCTAAACCTGTGATTCACTGATAGATATTGCAATCCATAATAAGTGGGGTTGATCTCTCAACAATCTGTTGTACCACCTCCTTTCATGCTATCTGTGAGAAAGAGTGAGCCGTAACCAACTGGGTTGGTTCTTTTCTATTTTTATTAACCCTTAACCACTGACGTACAAATGACATTCGTCACGAAAAGCATTATTCATTCTGCACAGGAACATGTTAACGCCATTTTAAGTGGTTTCCTAGCTGTCTGTCAGCTAGCTGTTGGTTAATACATTAGGCGCGGCAGACGCACATGCGCATTTTCATAACTTTCTTCGAGTGCGGCGTGCCGCACCTGTGCGTTCGTTGTGCATCTCTATTGTTTCGAAAACTTCGTAAAAAAAGGGTCGGTAAGGGTGTAGCATAAAGAAGCGTTTGCATAAAGAATTAAGCAGACAATGTGTTAATAAATATTTTTCTTTGAATATTTTTACCATCACGCTTTATATTTAAAATATTGTATCCTATAAATTTCAATAGAAACATTAAATACTCTTGATGACTGGCTCAGAGATTTTTTAAAACAGAGACAAATGTCATTAGTAAGACAGTGGTAGTGTTACGAAGTTACATGTCAGTGGTTAAGGGTTAGCAAAGCCAATGTCGACAATTCTGTCAATGTCAAAAGTGACTTGGAAAAGCAAGTGTGCATGCTCTGGGTTGGTTATAGTAGTATAACTTTACCAATATTATTGTTTTCAGGTCATAGCCTCAATGACAGTTGGCAAAGATGTGTCCGCACTCTTTCCTGACGTGGTCAACTGCATGCAGACTGACAACTTGGAGCTGAAGAAGCTAGTCTACCTGTACCTGATGAACTATGCAAAGTCACAGCCCGATATGGCTATTATGGCTGTTAATACGTTTGTCAAGGTATGTACTGTGGTATAATACGTAGTTAGGTGTTGAGTGTGTGTGTGCAGGTTTATTTAAGGAAATGTTATGTTTTAATTATAGGCGTTTGAAATGTTGTAGCGTGGTGTGATTTGATTTTTGAGACTAAACATAGCTCCATAACATATAATTTCTCTCAATATGTCTCAGAATTAACGCACAACCTCTTAAGGGGTCATTGTACTCATTATTATGAACAACTTTACTATTGGAACAAACCAGAAAATGTGAAAATAAAATCAGCTGTTACATACATTTTGACGAGTTATGCAAACATATATGTAGGGAACAGCTGCTTTTTTTTTGCGATGTCAGGTTTAATTCTACAGTAAAAGTTGTTCATAATGATGAGTACAATGACCCCTTAAGAGATTGTGCATTAATTCTGGGACATGTATAATTCTAGATTGATTTGTTTAGAAGCCAGAAGTATTGTAGTAAGGTGTAGGCAAATATTTAAAGAAAGAAAGAAAAATAAGTTTATTTGTCACAGAAACATGTGCATACAAAAAGATTAAAGAATTTTTTGCCAGTAATGTAAAAGAAAATATACTTTTTATTTTAAAGATTTTTCTTAAAACCTACTGGAATTACTGTGTTGACTATATCTGATTTATGAATGAATTAGGTTAAACTATGACTTCTGTTGATCAAGCATAACCTTTTCTGAATATACTTTGAAATTGTTTTATATCAAACTGCATGAGTTGAAATTTTAATAAAATTCAGATCATATAATAAGAATCCAGTGAAAATTTTAAAATGCAATGTGAGGATGGAATTACAAAATATTGTCAAAATTAAGAAAAGTATTTATTAGAAGTATTTAATTGTTCTAGTATATTAAAATTATAATATAATAACTACTGTTTGTAGTTATTTTGTGTGTGACATGTATTTTTTATCGTTTTTTAATGTCTACTGTACCTATAATGATGGGTGGAAGGATCTACCAACATACCAGCTTGTTAAGGTAACACAATGATCCAGAAAAACCAAAATCAATTCATCTGATTGTAGATTTACACATTGATGTTGAAAAAATATTGAAATATTCTTTGTTTTGGATGTCATTTTTGGTGATTTTTTGTGAAATTTCTGTCAGACAGCGTGTAATAAAAGCGACATAAGTGTAATAAATTCGATTGATGAAATGATAATTCAGCTCATCTCAATTTGCATACTTTGCAAGTTCAGTGTAAAAGAAAGAGGTACAACATTTTTCAGATAAGATAAAATGTAAGGATAGTTGTTAAAACTAGTCTTTTTAATTATAATATCGTCCATCTTTATTGTGTTGAAAATAAAAAGAAACATCCTGAATATAGTTGCCCTAGATAATAATTTAATTTGGAGTTGGAAAAACAAAAATGTCTAACAGAAATTTTCTATGCTATCAATAAGAACAATTAGCACTTAATATCCTTATGAAACCATCCTGCATGCAATAGGAAAATTGTCCATAGTTAAATGAAAATGATCCAACCCACACTAGGTGTAATGTGGGTTGGATCCTTTTCGTTTAACTATGGACAATTATAAATTGCATGATAACCTAAATCACAATATAAACCAAACATTCTATATTATACAGAACCCTATCACTGGCACAAGAAATGTGTAAATCTACATTATAATCAATAAACAGTAAAAAAAAACAAATATGTATGAAATAAAATCCATGCCTCATAC
This sequence comes from Dicycla oo, assembly GCA_948252095.1. NCBI lineage: Eukaryota > Metazoa > Arthropoda > Insecta > Lepidoptera > Noctuidae > Dicycla > Dicycla oo. Next base: position 8,385,793 of record OX411729.1, read on the forward strand.
TTTATAATGAATAGAAGCACATCGGCTATTATTTTACTATATTATTCCATATTTATTATACGAGGGAAACAATTTAGTCTGCCACCACCAAATAGAATACTCTTTTTTATGTACACCATTTATAAAGTACAGATATAAATGTTGAAATCCGAATCTGAAACGGCTTTCTGCTTGGGTTATAACCCAAGCAGAATTCGGATAGTCCCCGAGTTCGGATAGTCAGATGCATATTTATCTTAAGTTGAGGTGTTGGCTATTATGAAAAATGTCGCGATTCCAGAATTGATAAAAGTACATTTTAGGGTCCCGTACTTCAAAAGGAAAAACTGAACCCTTATTTCTAGAATCACTTGTGTCTTTCTGTCCGTCTGTCACAGCCAATTTGCTCCGAATCTAATGGACCAATTAAGTTGAAATTTCGTACACATATGAATTGCTGTGACTCAATAACGGGCGTGTAACGTAAACAAGTGAATTTTGAATAGGGGAATTGAAAAGAAAAGTTTTGCAAACTGTAACGTGTGACATATCAAATGAAAGGGCTTACTGTGAGGGTCTCCAATATACTTTTTTATAAAGTTATTTAAGAAAATAGACGTAAATTGACCATTGGAGATAAGGGAGGGGCCCTTATCTCCGAAACTACTCAGCCTAAAATTTTGAACAAATACAGAAAATAGTTCTACACCTATAGATTACAGGAAAATTTATAGGAAGTCTATAGTCTTAAAATAACATGGTAAATCCCTGAATATTGTGCGTACATACTTTCATTTCCAGTTGGAATATATGGGAGAACATGTTTTTCAACTACAGAGTTAAGTTTGTTCTTGGGATAAATTCATTCCAACTACGGAACCCTTCATTGTGCGTGGTCCGAGACGCACTTGGCCGGTTTTTTTTTTACTATTTTATTTTATTTGTTAAAACAGTTACATGCCAAGCTTAACTAGAGATTAGCACAATACTTAGAAATACATTTATACACAGTCTATTCCATATTTATGTTACTACACATGTAACCCACAACATTGTCCACGAATTCACAAAAAAAAAGTTAAAAGAAAACAGACAATTAGTGTGCATCGTAAAAGACTAGTAAGAAGAAGAAGACAAGAAAATATATATACTTATGAATTTAGTAACTCTATTGCTCTTGCCTTGAAACGATCTTTGGAAAGAGTAAATATGTCAAGCTCCGTAAAGTGAGTGTTGTACGCATCAACGAGGCGACGAAGAGGCACGCGCACCCCAGCGTTAGTCCTACACGAATCTGTGTGGAATAGTCGAGGTACACGTACCCCACGAAGCATGACAGATCTAGGTACTATATAATGTATACTATTTGATAAAGAAATGCAGTCGAATCTATTATTGCATATACCATGCAACATCATTACGCACAGAAGAAATCGTCTAGACTCCAAACTAAGAACATTATAACGTTTCAGTAATTGTTCATATGAGACTTTAGGACGATAACATTTATAATTCATTGTACATAAATACTTTTTCTGCACAATTTTCAGCCTATCCTTGTACTTATCATATAGAGGATCCCAAATTTGGACGGCGTATTCTAGTTGCGACCGGATCAGGGTTTTATATAATATTAAGAATGTAGAGGGTCGTACAAAGCTACTTGAAAATCTCATCACCAGTCCATACATCTGAAAGGCTTTCTTTACTATATTGTCAATATGAGTATCAAAATGCAGACTAGAGTCAAGAGTAACACCCAAGTCACGGACAGATTGAACTTCATGAAGACTTGTATTATTTATTGAGTAATTAAATTTAATCTGATTTTTATTTTTAGTAAAAGAAATTGTGTAACATTTAGGAAGGCTAAGAAAGAGTTTATTTTTGAGGCAGTATTCATATAATCTATCAAGGTCCTGTTGTAAATAATGGCAGTCGCGAATATTTTTACAGGTGTTATAAATTTTCATATCGTCTGCATACATCAGAAAATGTGAGCTGACAAAACAATGTTTAATGTCATTAATAAACAATACAAATAGAAAAGGACCTAATACTGGTCCCTGAGGAACTCCGGATTTAACAACTATAGAATCAGATTCATGCCCATTAATGACGATCTTTTGAGTCCTATTGAAAATATATGAAGCAAACCATCTGAGTAAATTGCCACGTATACCATTAAAGGCAATTTTTTCCATAAGCAGGGTGTGATCCACCTTGTCAAAGGCCTTCTGAAAATCCGTGTAAACAGTGTCAACCTGTGGCGGTCCATATTTTCAAAGAGATAGTTCACAAAGGTCATGAGGTTAGTTGTGGTAGAGCGACGCTTGACAAAACCTATATACCTACTATAGAATCGAATGCTAGCTAATGTTGTAAAGTAGGTTGCCAAATTTAATTAGGTACATTCGTCGCTGTGTTTGACATACGTACGGGTGTTTTTTTCTCCATTTTCGAACTACTTGGCTAGTCGACATCGGTTTCTGAATTGCATCGTGATTTGGATTTTGGTTTTTCTTGAAACAACGACCTTGTGCTACGAATCCCGGCATTAAATCCCGGGATTTATATTGAAAAAATAAAATTAAAGAAACCGCATCCATAATTTCTTAGGGAGTACTCACACTTATTCAGCTCCATTCGCGTTTCGCTGAACGATTTTGGTCACACTTATACAGTTCTGCTTCTATCAGCCGCGTACAGCGTCATAAGAATGAGAAAAGCCGTCATAGCGTGTTATCTCCGCTGAAACGCTTCTATCGCTTTTTTTTCGTAAAAATAATTATAATTACTTTAAAGGACGTCCGAACTCTCTCAATCCTTGCGTGCATAATGATTATGTTATAATTATAAATCAAATCTATGCAGGATCAATGCAGATCGTAAATGGTCGACAAGGAGTCAAAAACCATCCGTGTACAGCGCTGAACTCTCATGATAATAAGGGTCAACTCACATCTGTCAGCACGGGATCGCATTTTTTCATGCTCTATCCTTTTCTATCGTTCAGAATTGGCATTTGCTAGAGCGAGAAAGATAAGTGCGCGCGCTAACACATTTGTCCTCATTTTATACTTGTTTGCCGCGAAAGCTGAATGGATGAGTACGCCTCTCCATACAAAATCGTTGTTTTCTATGCGCATAAACTGAATAGAGCTGAATAAGTGTGAGTAGTCCCTTAGTCGAAAATTTACTTTACGTATATGCATCCGATTGTCCGATCTCTGATTGTAACGTACGAAAGCTACTGGCTTGATTGCGTTCGTACATCATATAACGATTGCTACGATCGCGTATTTGCGACAAGGCCTTATACATTCCAATATTTTAGACTAAACTATTTTAAAAACAGTACAAGCATATCAGACTACACGGTTTCCCTTCCATCGCTTTTAGTAAAATTGCTTCAGTATGATTGATGTGTTGCTTCTCTTTTCTTTTTATACACAATACCGACAAAAACGTTGACCCCGGCAGGACTGTGAGGACTCGAACCCCTTGATCAGAGCGCTAGCGGTCCGCACCATGGGTTGTATACGAGTGGACAAGATCACCGAGTACTTGTGTGAACCGCTGCGCAAGTGTTTGAAGGATGAGGACCCGTATGTGAGGAAGACTGCTGCCGTCTGTGTTGCTAAGCTGTACGATATTTCTTCGAGTATGGTCGAGGATCAGGTAATTATTGGCGTTGTATTTTTAGAGTAATCCCATTGCAAAGTAAAGGCACCTTTAATGCAGAGAAGGGGCCGTGTGCATAGGACATTAGGTCAACAATACCATTGTATTGATGACTATAATAATGTCCTATGCACACCGGCGTTTTTCTCACGCGCAGATAAAGTGCGTTACATGGAATGCGCGTATAAAAAACACCATGTGTATAGGCCCTAATTATAATAATAATATCCTGGGACATTGTTCACACACGGTCATCTGATGCCAAACTAAGCAGAGCTTGTACTATACTATGGAAACCAGATAACTGATATACTACATATACTACTTTTTTTTTTGTAAATACTTACTTATATAGATAATTACACCCAGACTTAGAACAAACAGTTCATGCACACAAATGTTTTAACCACGCCAACTGGCCTGTATAATTATGACAATACAACACTATAATTATTCCAAAAGCATTGTGCCACACAGAGTATAGATAAAAAGCATTGATCAACTAGCTTGCTCGTTGCGTATCGTCGACATTGAGTAAAACAAGAATGTCTCACGAACTTGTCCATCTCTGTAAATCAGCAAAGTTCAACATTGTCCAGAACGAAAAGTTGACAAAGTAAAAAGCTTGCTTTAAAATTAATAAAATTTTATAAGTAAATTATTGCAGCAGTACAAATTATTATCAAGTAATTTTTAGTGCCGTTGACGCGTGCCGCTCGTGTATAAGAGCACTAAGTAGTGGGAATACGCACTTATAAACGCACTTTATATTTTGACCTATGTATCATTTATCTTGCTTTTTGCCAGGGTTTCTTAGATCAGCTGAAGGATTTGCTGAGCGACTCCAACCCGATGGTAGTGGCGAACGCCGTGGCCGCACTGTCGGAAATCAACGAAGCGAGCGTGTCTGGACATCCTCTTGTGGGTGCGTAGTACCCGATTATCTTCAAAAGGGAGATAGATCTCCCGTGGGCAAAATCCATCACCTGTGATTTCATACATGAGTGTGATGTGGTTTCTTGATACACTTTTCCAGTTATGTGAACATAATAAAGGTATAAATCGCGAAAAAAAAAAAACAGTTGCTCCCTACATTTATTTCGCATAACTCGTCAAATTTAAGGAACAGCTGATTTTTTTCGCGGGTTCTGGTTTGGTCCCACAGTAAAAGTTATTCATAATGATGAGTACAATGACCCCAATGAAGAGGTTGTGGGTTGTTTAAGTTACACCTTGTGTATTATATACCAGCTTCTGCCCGCGTCTTTGTCCGCGTGTTTCTGGTGACCCCGACCCACCCTGTCCGTCGCATCGCATCGCCTGCCCGCGCCTTAACTTTTTTTGCTTAGCGTTCTTTCTGTTTTTTTTTTCTTTTTGCTCGGCTCCTAAGGGTCCTAGGGTCTTAAATAGCCTTCCTCGAGAATTGGGCTATCAAATGCAAAAATATTTCTTCAAAGCCGAGTAGTTCCAAAGATTAGCGCATTCAAACGTACAAACAAACTCTTCAGCTTTATTATTATGTAGTATAGATATATGAAGCAGCATATTTTTTTTCACGATTTTACTGTTCGTCTCTTAGTACCTAGTTGTTCATAATGATGAGTACAATGATACATTTCCAGGTTTTAGTTACTTTAAATAAAACTTGTATGCTTGTATCCTTCTTTATTTATTTATTTGATTTACACGGCTTAAAAAAACTAATTACATAAATCAAGAAGTAACAAAAACAAAAATAAACACACTAATAAATCAATCAATCTGCCTAGCCTTTTCCCAACTATGTTGGGGTCGGCTTCCAGTCTAACCGGATGCAGCTAAATACCAGTATTTCACATGGAGCGACTGCCTATCTGACCTCCACAACCCAGTTACTGGGTAATACGATACCCCTTGGTAAGACTGGTTGTCAGACTTTCGGGCTTCTGACGACAGAATGCCAGCCGGGACCAACGGCTTAACGTGCTTTCCGAGGCACAGAGGAATCTCGGTATGAAAAGATGGTCAACCATCCACAGACCAACCCCGGCAAGCGTAGCTTAACCTGATGGATCGACCCGTGCGGCTGTTACTACTTAGCCACGAGCTCCTCTACTAATAACAACAATTAAATACTACTATTCTCGCAAAAAACGTAGACACATAACCATTCAATTGGCGAATTTATTAGGGAACAGATCGCAGTCCGACACGAAGGCACGCTTAGGAGTCGATGTTTTCTGCTACAGAGATAATTATTCGGTGTGTAGAGTCGAATCAGCTCATTATGGATGTCAGGGGCATTCGTCCTACCCTTCCATACCTTGAGCATATCGCCTACCTGGTCACATGCTCTCCTGGTTTCCAGTATATGATATCCGAGACATCCTAAGAGGAACTCTGTAGGATAGAGGTAGGGATAGCAACCGAGAGTTCTTCTGTAAAGAAAACGCAGGAATACTTTTACATAATGTTAAACGAACTATATCTCTGTTTGAGTATTCATAATCACAAGGCACAAGCAATATACGTATAGTATAGTATTACTGTAAGCTGGGTATCTGTAGCTATGTTACAGGAATGTTTCCCCAAGGCTATTGAGTTTAGACACTATCATGCCAAAAATTTAAATCGTTAAATAAAGCTCAACAAACGTGGGCTTGTTAAAACTACCAATTATGCAAAAGCATTTCTGGCCCGCATCCAAAAACGCGATAATAATCACAAAACTTCCCAAAATAAAAACCTAAAATTCATCTCTAAAATATTTTGTCCACAGAAATGAATGCACCTACGATAAATAAGCTCCTGACAGCTTTGAATGAATGCACGGAGTGGGGACAAGTGTTCATACTGGATGCGTTGTCGAACTACTCGCCAAGAGACGCGAGGGAAGCTCACTCCATATGTGAGAGAATCACTCCCAGACTTGCTCATGCGAATGCTGCAGTCGTTCTGTCGGCTGTCAAGGTAAATATACTATAGATACCTATATGTTCTAAAAATGAAAAAAAAAACTAATTCGAATATCCGGCACTCGTCGAGATATTAATTATGTATTCTTTACGATTCAAATATTTAAGTAAAGGTAAACCTTTTCTTAAATATTTGAATTTTAGATTCCCTACCTACCTAATTCGTATGCCCAAATGTTAAAATCAAAGTCCAATTTTAGATTACATAAAATGTCTAGGTTCCTATCAAAATCTTGATAGGCCACTTTCAGTGTCCTTCAGACCGCGAAAAAAGCAATCATCTTCACGAGCCTTTACTATACCCGAATCGCTTTAGCGTGGCAATAGCGGTCATTGCCTTTTCCCTAATATCTCTCATTAGGGACCCAAACTATAAACTAATGTAAGGTTTTTGGTTATTGGAACATGTTGAGGTTCACGATAGATATTGATTCAGGACGTTAACGGACTTTATTAGAGTTTTTTAAATAAAGATTTATAGGTAAAATATAGGTGGGTCAATGACCGCTATTGCTCCGCTAAAGAGATTTGGGTATAGCTGGACATAGGTACCTAAAAAGTAGTCAAAAGACTTCAAAAACAGAGCTAACAGAAGCATTGACAAACCTCTCGTTTCCAGGTCCTAATGAAGCTGATGGAGATGGTATCAGACGACACCGAACTCGTCAGCACGCTCTCCCGGAAGTTAGCTCCACCTCTAGTGACGCTCCTCTCTGCTGAGCCGGAAGTGCAGTACGTGGCGTTAAGGAATATCAACCTCGTCGTGCAGAAGAGACCGGAGATTCTGAAGCATGAGATGAAGGTAAGGTTTGAAGAGTTAATAGCGTCATATTCTTCCTGCCCTTGTCCCCATGATACTTGGGGTCGGCGCAACACGTTTTGTTTTATTCTCCCTTGCCAACTGTCACGCTATCATTCACTTCCTTCTCTTTCAAATCATTCCTCACTGAATTGATTAGTGAGAGTGAAGAGTTAATAGCATAACTGAGTGATATTTGTTTCGTGGCACATTTACAGCCATATATGTACGTAGTCTGGTCATAAGTTTTGTCACATATGGAAAGTTAAATAACTGACACAATGAGTTACGCACTACAACTATTTATACATCAAATGAAAGGGTATAAAATACAGATTTACACCACATTAAAATTATTCGAAATTTCCTCCTCTTGCTTCGATACAAGCCTTCAAGCTGCAAGGCCAGTCTTCAATCGAAGCACGCACGACGTTCATGTCAATATCGGCGACTGCTTTAATCAGGAATGCTAAGTGACTCCAAGTTGCAATGGGGTTTAGCGCAGACATCGTAAGTGCTGCCGTATTTTGTAACCCAAGGGATTCAAGTCTGGACTGGATGAGGGCCAATCCTCATGCCTGATAAAGTCGATTCCACGGGTCGTGAGCCAGTTTTGGGTACTTTTCGCCTTATGAGCCAGCGCAGAATCCTGCTGGAATACCCAGTGCTTGTTTTCGAACATTGTTTGTGAAAGAGGTTCCACAATGTTTGTCCACAGTCCTACTGTTAGTAGCGAACGAGTGAAAACCAGTGCCCTTGTATATCAAATACAAGGGCACTGGTTTTCACTCCTTTTTCACATAAAAACACCCGTTGGACCCAAATAGGACACCCCAAGCCAAACCATGAATGCCGAAGGGTGATGACCACGCTGAACATGTGGCACACGTCTGCTCGCTTCGTCACGTTATCATTTTGTTTGTGGAAACTCTCCTCAACATAAAACATTTTTTCGTCTGAAAAAAGTATTTCGCGGTATTTTTTTCCCGCGTATCGCCTTAACAAAACCCGGCTTCTTTCCAGTTTGATTTTCTTCAGCCGTGCGTTAAGAAGATGTGTTTTTTTTTATATACCTAAGCACGCAGTCCTAGGTCTTCTTTTAACACCCTTTTAACAGTAGTTCTGCTTAGTCCCATCTGCAGAGCCAACATTTTTTGCTTGCGGACTGGATTTCGTTGGATTCGCGCCTTCACTGCTTTGATGACCGCCGGCTGGAGACCGAACAGTACGAAGTTGACCGCTCCTTTGATTATCTTCTAATCTTGAATCTTCCCTGAATCGTTTGATAGTACGACAAATAAATCTCAGTGGAATTTTCAAATGTTTTAGCAGTTTGAAAATCTCAGTTGGCGCGTGACCTCAACGGTGCAATGCAATTACTGCGACTCTTGTCTTCTTTGCGCGTCCACTCCATTTTAAAAAATGAACAAAATTCCAGAAACCCTTTGTTTTTATTTTCTTTAAATATTCAAATTTCGAATGCCCGTAATATTTTCCTCGGCTTGCATTCTAAATTCGAAATGTTACCTATGTGACAGAACTTATGGGCTGACTACGTCCGCAAAACTAATTAACCAATTTTGACGATTCTTTCACTAACGTGATCTAGGTACATACTTTCAAGAAGGTATTCTTATGTACGAAGTTATATACATATGCAAATGCAATCGGATATGAATGATTTCGGATTTTGATGATTCTTCTTTTCGTTCGAATTGCGCTTATGCAATTGTAGATTCAACTAAAACCGAAAAAATATATTTACTTTAAAAAATGTAAAAACCGACTTCAAAAACCTAAAACGAATAAAATAATTTTCATAAAAAAATAACTTAACAGCTTCTGAAGTCGGTGTCTTCAATTCTTCAATGCACCTTAACTTGGCACCGACTTCAGAAGCTGTTAAGTTTTTGATGATATTTACTTTATTCGTTTTAGGTTTTTGAAGTAGGTTTTTACTTTTTTTTTTAAGTAAATTTAATTGATTATCATCACGCAAAGCATTTTTTTAAGTAACTTGTAAGCTGAGTTTTAAATATTGCTATTAAATTCCCAAAAAATCAGACATCGAACATCTATTACATAACAAAAAAGACGCGCTCAAAAACTGCGCCATCTTTATAAATGGTTTGATACCATTTAGTGTTTTTATGCATTATTATATAAATTGGCTATTATCGTGTCACCAATCCACCAATTCAAATACAAGCATCCTTAGGGCGAGAATACAAATTACACATGCCTGTAGCTTGTATCAACACCAATTTGATTGGATTATCTTTATTATCATACAAAAGAACTATTCATGACATTTATTTAAGTTCCATGTAATAGGGGGCTGCCTATTACACCTTACTAATAATAATTTTACCTAACCTAAACATATTCCTTAATTCCAGGTGTTCTTCGTGAAATACAACGACCCTATCTACGTGAAACTGGAGAAACTAGATATAATGATCAGGCTCGCGTCGCAGGCGAACATCGCGCAAGTGCTGGGCGAGCTCAAGGAGTACGCCACTGAGGTGGACGTGGACTTCGTCAGGAAAGCCGTCAGGGCCATCGGCCGGTGTGCCATCAAGGTGAGGAGTAAGCTTCATTGTGAGGAGAGGTTCCCTTGGACAGGTTAAGGTCCCTAGATGATACTTTAGGTCATATTACTTAAAGAAGAAAAAAATATGTTTATTTGCCACAGAAACACGTGCATATAAAAATATAAAATAGCGAAGAATTATATTAATAACTAGCTAACGTTCGGCGTTGCAGTGCCGTTTTTTTTGTTTGGAACCTTCTCTGGCGCGTACACAACAACTTACCCAAGTTTCATCACAATCGGTCGAGCCATTTTCGAGTTTTTGCGAGACATGCACGGCAATCGATGTTAAAAAGGTTAAGGTGAAACTTTAAGGAGTTCTTTAGACCATCGAACTGAATAACTTTTACTATTGAACCAACTTTGAAACAGCAAAAAAAAAAAGAGCTGTTCCATACTAAAGTTTAATACCTACTGTTCTAAACTGTATGGAACAGCTGTTTTATTTTCGCGATTTCGTAGTTGGTCCCATAGTAAAAGGGATTCAGTTCGATGGTCTAAAACACTCCTTAAAGTTTGTAAAGTAAATTTTGCATCTCACCCGTCTCACCACAATTCCATTGCTTGCTATAGGATGCATATTCACATATGGCTCTATAATCCTTCCATAGCCTAAGGGCACGTCTTCCCTACCATTATCGCGCCCCCCGGTCTACTCCTTGATATGCAATGGTCTCTGTAGTAGCCCCATGAAACATGAGGCTCTATGGGGTAGTGTGAATCTTTGGGTTCATTCGAGTAATCGAGTCTTGTCAAAGCATGCTGGGGTCGGTGCATTTCATTCATTCATGTATATAGTGTGTTATAGTATGATTTACAGAATGCGTATGTGTCGGCTTTGTGATGATTCTTTTTACAACTTATATGTAACACTCATTCTCTTCTCAGGTGGAACCCTCAGCCGAACGCTGCGTATCGACCCTCCTGGAACTGATCCAGACCAAAGTGAACTACGTGGTACAGGAAGCCATAGTGGTGATCAAGGACATCTTCCGGAAGTACCCCAACAAGTACGAGAGCATCATCAGCACGCTGTGCGAGAATCTCGACACGCTTGACGAGCCGGAAGCGAGGGCGTCTATGGTAAGTCATAGCAGGAATTTATGCTGTGGTTATTTTTCCTGAAGTTTCTGTTTCTGAGTTTAATTCCTAAGTCTGGCGAAGTGTTGTTGGGTTGTTCCATTAGGGTTTCTGAGTAACAGCCTGGAGTCTCCCAGTTGATGACAATTGAAAAGACAAACCGGTGAAATAATAATAATAATAACCTGGGACATTTCACACACGGTCATCTGATCCCAAACTAAGCAGAGCTTGTACTATGGAAACCAGATAACTGATATACTACTTTTCTTTTTTTTTGTAAATACATACTTATATAGATAATTACACCCAGACTCAGAACAAACAGACATGTTCATGCACACAATTGTTTGTCCTGGATGGTAATCGAACCCACGACCTGCGGCATGATAGGACAATACACATCTCTGCCCAAACGTTAGTGAAATAAAAACATGATGTTATGGGATCGTTTCTCAACTTTTTTTTATTGCTAATGACAAAGTCTTTCGATTGCTTTGTTCCAATTTGTTATTTCAAAAAAAAAAAATACATGTAATAAAATTGTCTGTCTCTTACGAATGCTCTTACTGCTTTTGAGAAATTAATTGTTATTACGAGCTGGAGAAACTAAATAGATCTTACAAAGTAATAGACTAAAGGTGGTTTTAACACCGGCGAGGCGTGGATGGGATGGGCGAGAATTGAAATCACGCTTACCCTTTTACACCGAAAGATGTCCATCGCTATACCGCGTCGTCTCGCGATTGCCAGCGCTGCCTCGCGATGTTACGCGCCCGCCATCGCTACCTTGCGCTATCACGCGCCACCCGGCCAGCCGTGTCTCGCGCGCTTACTACGTTTTTTCTCGCGATGGTCGGAGCGAGCCATCACGATACATCGCGTTTGACGAAGAGAGACTGTGCGGGTCCTCGATGTCCGGTGCGAGATTTGTATATCCGTTTTACAAAGTAAATAAATACTATATTCTTAGAGCAATAAAGTTCAATATTGTACTAACAAATATTTCAATTCTCGCCTCGCACATCCTCGCGCATCTCTCACTCTCACCTTTTACACCAAAGATGGGAAAGGCGTGGATAGAAATTTTGCCATTTTTATATTTTATTTTATTTTTTTATTTTTAATAAAAGGAACAGCAAACAGTTACATTATAAGAGCTTACAACCAATTTAACAATAAACATTAGTAATAATATAACCCACAACGCTGTCCACAAGTAGACATAAGAGTTTAAAAGGAAAACAAGTGTAATCGCTAGGAGCTGAGGAGTTTTACGTGCGGTAGTTAGTTGTATCGTGGTTGCTTTAATAGTCAAGGATTACGTTATAATAAAAGATATGACCTTAGTAAGTTTTTCAGATAGGGTACACAGGTTTTATTTAATAAAGTGGATCGGATGAGGTTTTTGAATCTACTCATTGTACAATTGAAGATGTCAATATTTTCAAAGGTTCTATTAAATGAGTCAACCATACAGCGGACAGGAGAGCGTTCGCCAGAATTAGTTCGGCAAGAGTACCTGCTCGTACCTGTCGCCTGTGAAAGGTTCTTGGTACAGCATAACAAATCATATTATTTAGATTTATACAATTAAACTTATTTCTAACAATTTTATATAAAATTATGGCTTCAAGGTATTTAAGGTATTCTCGCCCATCCCATCCACGCTTCGCCTCGCCGGTGTAAAAGCATCTTAAGGGTGAGAATACACATGCCTGTAACTTGCTCAAAAGTACTCAAGTAGCTTGCATGCCGTGTGCCATAACAACTTCTGATTGGTGAATGTCACAATGGCATGTCAGCTACTTGCATAGTTTTGTACAAGCTACAGGCATGTGTTGTTTCCGCTCTAAGAGCCTGTTCAACAATATCCGAAAATCAACAACTTTCTACCGAATAAATTTAAAAATGGAACAGAATTTGTATCAAATTATCTGCCAAAGCGGGAACTTAACCGTAGTTAGTAAAATACACCCTCAAGCAGATATCAGACGCTTCGTCTGTGTCGTGCGAACGTGGAATGAAGGAAAAATGATAATTCACTCGAGTGGAGCGTCTGATTTTTTAGCTTTAGAAAAGATATATTTAATTCGAGCGTAGATCCTGAAAGTCGTCATTATTTATTATTTATTTGCATTTTTTTCCCTCAGGTATGGATCGTAGGAGAGTACGCAGAACGTATCGACAACGCTGATGAACTGCTAGACTCTTTCCTTGAAGGCTTCCACGATGAGAATGCTCAGGTAATTATTTGATTTCTGTCGAATTTGTTACCTACTAGCAGTGCCTACAGAACATGGTGTTGTTGACTTGATTTACATTATCGTGTAAACTTCCTTGAGTGATCTAAGTTAAAAAAATATATTAAAATCTAGCCAAAGACGGTTGACATACAAATAATTAGAAAATGTATATCTGAATTTAAATTTAAATCATGTAAATCAGAACACTAAACTAGAAATAAAGGGTTCATTGATTTGTCGAAGTTACATTATTCATTAAATTATCAGTTAAACTAATCCGAATCTAAATTAAATGCAATTAAATTCGACGCACACATCAAGTGCGATGTCTGCGTCGAATTTTCCAATATTGATACAATTACCTACTTATTCAGCGAAATTTAACAGCACTTTGCTTGAGCATCCGCGATGATTTTTTCTGTTTGCTGGAATCTGACCCTTAGGGACAAAGCAGCAAAATACACGAGTATTTTTTTAATAAATTGACAATGAACTAAATAACAACTAAAATAGTTAGAAATAGCATGCAAGAGATGTTTCCCTGTGGACTGTGTTCGAGCATGCTCGAGCATTTTGCTGCTGTCTGCGCTGTCCCTTATTATCACAATTGGCAGATGGATTGGTGATCGTCCACTAGCACAAGATAATTCTGCTGTTGTTTGTTACATACCTTCAATGTAACAACTCCTTTTTATGATAAGGTAACGAAGAAATGAAGAGTTAGCATTAATAAATCGGTACATTATGAACTGGAAGACCGGAATACATAAACGATTTTAAATGATTCCGCCATTTTAACATGCCCTGTCATCATCTGCCTAGCCTTTTCCCAACTATGTAGGGGTCGGATTCCAGTCTAACCGGATGCAGCTTAATACCAGTATTTTACATGGAGCGCCTGCCTATCTGACCTCCACAACCCAGTTACTGGGTAATACGATACCCCTTGGTAAGACTGGCTGTCGGACTTCCAGCACTTCGGGCTTCTGACGACCCGTAACGACTGTCAAAGATACACATATATGACAGCCGGGACCAACGCCTTAACCTCCTTTCCTATTCACAGAGACTCTTGGTATGTAAAGATGGTCACCTATCCAAGGACCATCCGCGGCAAGCGTAGCTTAACCTGATCGATCGACCCGTGCGACTGTTATTACTTAGCCACAAGCCCTGTATTATAACATAATCTGAATGAATTTCATCTACCCAGGTCCAACTCCAACTGTTGACCGCTGTAGTGAAGTTGTTCCTCAAACGTCCCGCGGACACGCAGGAGTTGGTTCAGCACGTGCTCAGCCTCGCCACGCAGGACTCTGACAACCCGGATCTTAGGTAACAATTGCTTTTAATTTAACGTTAAAATTACGACGCTGCCTAGGTTACCTCACGTTTGACAACTATTGCACCTATGTAAGTGATAGTACGGTTCGATGACTCACGCTTGTCTATAGAGCGCGCGCGAGTGTTAGTCACCGTCTGCGCTTGTCAACAGTACAAAATATTCCCATTGTTCTTAGAACGAAATGGGATTAGTAATATTATTTTTTTTTTAAATAAATGAATTTCATTTTGCAGAGATCGCGGCTTCATCTACTGGCGTCTTCTCTCAACCGACCCGGCGGCCGCTAAGGAGGTGGTATTGGCCGACAAGCCGCTCATATCGGAGGAGACGGACTTGTTGGAACCGACGCTGTTGGACGAACTCATTTGCCATATTAGCTCCTTGGCTTCAGTGTATCATAAGCCGCCTACAGCTTTTGTTGAAGGTAAGACAAGACATATTTTTGTTGTTTTAGTTCAGTGACAACATATAATAACATCACGCCTGTAATTCTCGAAGGGTTAGACAGAGGTGTACCTATAGTACATCCACATTTCGCCAGTTAATGTTTAAGCCCCATGTACCAGGGTGCGAGCCTATTCTAGTGATTTTTAAGGTTCCGTACCTCAAAAGGAAAAATGAACCTTTATAGGATCACTTTGTTGTCCGTCTGTCTGTCAAGACTTTTTTTCTCTCAGGAACGCGTAGAGGTATCAAGTTGAAATGTATATCGAATACTCGGGTCTATGGTCTCTTTTAGCTGTGAAAAAATCAAAATTGTAAGTCAACGCGATCAACAGATATGTCGCATATTTTGCGATGTAACAAGAGAATCAAAACCTGTAGAGTACTTCCCGTTGACCTAGAATGATGAAATTTGGCAAGGTGCAAGGTCTCAGAGCATAAGTAAAGGAAAAGGTCCGAAAATTGTTAATTTGTAATTTATCACAAACAAAAATGTTTTTTTTTGTGATTACAAACTTAATTTTGCAGTTGGAGAATTGACCGTGACGTATATCGATGTATGGGAAACAATGTTTTTCAACTACAATGTTAAGTTTGTTCTTGGGATAAATTCATCCCATAACGGATGAATGATGAATTTCCATACATCGATATACGTCACGGTCAATTCTCCAACTGCAATCACGTTCCATTCTACGGAACCCTTTATTTGCGTGGTCCGACACCCGGCCGGTTTTTTGTAATTCAACCGTTTCTTTTTTTACGTTATGGGCCTATTTATTTCTCATTTTTACGTTATGGGCCTATTTATTTTACCATCTCATTTATCATAATTTAACTTTAAATTGCAAAAAACGTAAGAAAATTTGAATTTCGTGGCTACCCTGACGCTTCCCCCTTAATGGAAATTCATAAAAAAAACATGCATACGTCACAAGCCATCATAGAGTTCCGCAATTTTTGTAACACCTATTCTTCAGATTGTATCAAGTGTATCTTAGTTTGACTGATTTTTCAATAGTAATCATCTCCATGGCCTTTTCCCAACTATTTTGAGGTCGGCTGAGACTGTAGTCTAACCGGATGCAGCTGAATACCAGTATTTTACATGGAGCGACTGCCTATCTGACCTCCACAGCGATACCCCTTGGTAAGACTAGCTGTCAGACTTTCGGGCTTCTGACGAACCGTAACGACTGTCAGAGATCTACGAATGACAGCCAGGACCAACGGCTTAACGTGCTTGCGTGTGTGTCTTGGTATGTAAAGATAGTCACTCATCCACGGACCAACCGCGGCAAGCGTAGCTTAATCTGATCGATCGACCTGTGCGGCTGTTATTACTTAGCCACGAGCCCGTGTTTTCAACAGTAGCAACTTTCGGTTCCAGGTCGCGGGGCGGGCGTGCGCAAGTCGCTCCCGGCGCGCGGCGGCTCGGCCGGCAGTGAAGACGTCGGCGCGCCCGCGCCCACCGTCATACCCAACGCGGCGCACAACGTAAGTACTCACTGTTATTCATAATTCTGTAGGTGAAAGCTAAAGGACCTTAAGTCCATTTTTATTTTTACAGCCTTAACACGTTATGTGCGGCCAACGCGCATGCGCGATTTTCGAACGTTCACCATGTGCTGGCGGCGCTTATGCGCGTCCATACAATTTATATAACTTCCTTCGAGTGCGGCGCGCCGCACCTGTGGGTTTTTTGTGCATCTCTATTGTTATTGGCGTAATTGTTTTATGACTCATAAAACTCGAAAATTTTCAAACGCACATAAGCGTCTCGCCGCACTTGGGACAAGTTTGTAACGCCGCACTGATGCGCCCAGCCGCAGTGGGTAGACTTTCTTCAACCGCGCATGCGCGATGATAGCACCACACGAAATATTTTTTGGGCGCGCATGAGCGTTTGCCGCACAGGGTTTAGTGTGTCATAAAGCAGCATTTGGAACAAATTCGCAAATAATTCAGCAGTTAATGTGTTAAGAAACAATATTTGTCAAAAAATATCACAATATAATAGCTTAATAAACCTTCATAATCATAATTTTTTTCTACAACGATACACTATTTACTATTTATACACGGTCGATTTTAATATCTAATTTCGGATACCTATAGACATCTTTAATGAGCTCTACTGAATAATTTATAAAATGTTACTTGAATATGTAAATAACTGTATTTCGAAAAAAAATTCAGATACGTCTTTTTTCCTTATGAGGGCAGTAATCTCCAACATTACTTTTATTCAGGAGTCCCTTATCGGCGACCTGTTATCAATGGACATCGGCGGCCCCCCTCCAGCGCCCGCGCCCACCTCCAACCTGGACCTGCTGGCCGGGGGACTGGACGTACTCGTGAGTTACACTTTCATGTTGTTATCAATATAAATATACTTTACTAACATCTGCCCGCGACTCCGACCTAGTGGGAATCAACGATACCATAAAACATATGACTCTCGGCAATACTGTAGCTTTCTATCAGCGAAATAATTCTCGTAATCGGATCAGTACTTCCAAATATTACCTTTTACAAACAAACAAACAAACAATTTTACTTTTTAGGGTTCCGTACCTCAAAAGCAAAAAATCGAACCCCCTATAGAATCACTCGTCTGTCTATCTGTCACAGTCTTCGAATCTAATGGACCAATTAAGTTGAAAGTTACACATGGATTTCTGTGACCCAAACACGGACGTGTAACGTAAATAAATGAATTTTAAATATGGGGGTTACTTTTATGGGGGTAAATAAGAAATTTAAAAAATAAAGTTTTTTATACTGTACCGTGTGACATGTCAAATTAATGAAAGGGACACACAAGTGATCTCAAAAGGGTTCCGCTTTTTCATTCGGATGTACTGATCTCAAAAAATGAAAACAAATAAATCAGTTTTATTTCATCACACTCAAAAAATTATTTTATATTCCAGCTGGGTGGTGGTCCCGAGCCCGCTACAACGTCAGGCACAACAGGCCTGTTAGGAGACATCTTCGGCGTCACGACCGCGCCCGCCTCTTACGTACCTCCCAAACAGTGTTGGCTACCTGCTGACAAAGGAAAAGGTTCGTAAAACACATGGCTATAAGTGATATTATCCTGTAGCTAGTCCGGAGTTTGGATTAGTGCCCGGCAATTTCTTTAGCTTTTTTTTTTATATCTCGTAGTTGGCCTAGAGAGGCCGTGACTACTTAACCTGTCAATCCTGTGGCTGCCTCAAGCGAACTTAAAGCCTCCAGCCAGGGGCATAAACTTACAGACTAAGCGACTACACGCTAAGGGGAACGAACCTCGGCTCAGGGCGTCGCTGGGGGGAGGACAGCAAGATGGGACAGGCTGAATCAAATTAGAGTGATTATTATTGTCAGGGTAGTTTAAAGCTACTGGCTCAGCTACGCCACCAGCTGGCACTTCATACCCGAGCAAGGGACGGGGGGGAGGACATTTCTTTAGCTTCGCTACATAGCTACATATAAAAACCGCCCACCCTTTCTGCTAACCCTTTGAATGAAGGTGTAATGAAGTAACAGGTTCACTGCCACTCCGGTCACCGGTGACCGGAGAACAATAAATGTATATATTGTCTTGAGGAGCTCGTGACTAAGTAATAACAGCCGCACGGGTCAATTCATTAGGTTAAGCTACGCTTGCCGGGGTTGGTCTGTGGATGGGTGACCATCTTTACATACCGAGACTCCTCCGTGCCTCGGAAAGCACGTTAAGCCGTTGGTCCCGGCTGTCATTCGTGGATCTTTGACAGTCGTTACGGGTCGTCAGAAGCCCGAAAGTCTGACAACCAGTCTTACCAAGGGGTATCGTATTTCCCAGTAACTGGGTTGTGGAGGTCAGATAGGCAGTCGCTCCATGTAAAATACTGGTATTCAGCTGCATCCGGTTAGACTGGAAGCCGACCCCAACATAGTTGGGAAAAGGCTAGGCAGATGATATTGTCTGGCAGTTATGTTTCCTTTTAAATAGTATCACAGTTGGTGATATATTCTCATTACAACCTAGCCTCCAATAATAGGATTAGGATGAAATTTGGCGCACACATAGTTTATAACCTGGATTTAAGGCGAAAGCGTCAGGGTACCCCGCGAAATTCAAATTTTCTTACGTTTTTTTTGCAATTTACAAGTCCGTAGTAGGTTGTATGTTGATTTGAATATGATTTGCGATCGTAACAAATCTGTATTTATAGAATTATAACCATTAAAATCATCAATACAGTTTTCTAAGTTCATATAACTCTATTGAATGAGTATTTCATGAAATCTTGACATTTGAAGTCTTTTCTAACTTATGAAGTTGTGTTACTGATTCTAATGATTTAATTATTTTGTAAATATATGATTGTTACGGTCGCGAATTATTTGTCATCATTAAACTTCATACTGCCCTACAAATTGCAAAAACGTAAGAATATTTGAATTTAGCGGGCTACCTTAGCGCTTCCCCCTTAACACATAAGATACATTTTATCCCGGTAGTACGTTGCATGCATACAAGACGATATTCTGCTCATGACACGACACGTTGTGCACAATTTCTGAACCGTAAATCTAACAAAAAGTACTAGGCTTGCATGAATTCACGATAGTATTTACACTTCCTGTAAAAATGACGCGCAGACGAAGTCGCAAAAGCTAGTAAGTAACATAAATATAACTTAAATTGCTAAGTAAATAAGAAATCGTCCAATAACGTCGTTTCTTATTCACTTTTGTTAAGGGGAAGACACTTGATTCACGTGTTGTTTATAAAAGTTCGTTCACTCTCCTGCCCCCAACCCAATCTATTTAGGGTCGGCGCAACATGTCTCTTTCTTCCATCACTTCTCTATTAATCGTCACTTCAGTAGTCACTCACGCTGCATTAAACTAACTCAAAAGTTTTAACCTTTTGGGTGGATTTCACCAATGAAACTTAACGCGATCAGCACATCTAAACTGCGTTAAAGACTGCAGCTGTCAGTGTCAATATTCCACCCTAAGGCTCATTTTCATCACATATCACTAAAAACGTTTAACGCTAAACGATTTTAAAACATCATTCCGTCTCTGTCATCTTCAAACAATAGGAAGAAACAGAGCGATGGTTTAAACGTGTTTAACACGTTCTGTGCGGCAGACACGCATGTGCGATTTTCGAACGTTCACCATGTGCTACCGGCGCATATGCGTGTCCATACAATTTATGTACTTCCTTCGAATGCGGCGCGCCGCACCTGTGGGTTTTTTGTGCATCTCTATTGTTCTTGGCGTAATTGTTTTATGACTCATAAAAAATGGGAAATTTTTCAAACACACCTAGGCGTCTCGCCGCACTTGGGATAAGTTTGTAACGGCGCACATATGTGCCCAGCCGCACTGGGTAGAGTTTCTTCAATCGCGCCTGCGCGCTCATAGCACCACACGAAGTATTTTTTGGGCGCGCATGAGTGTTTGCCGCACAGGGTTTAGTGTATCATAAAGCAGCACTTGGAGCAAGTTCGCCAAATAATTCAGCAGTGAATGTGTTAATGTTAGTTAGCCTAAGTGCGGATTTCACCAATGAAACTGAACGCGATCTATGTCGAGTTCAAGAGCTGTCAGTGTCAATATTCCAAAGAAAATAATGACAGTGACAGCTCTTAAACGTGGCATGCTGATCGCGTTCAGTTTCATTTGGTGAAATAATAATAATCGAGAAATGTAAAAAAAAAAAAATCGTTTATTTACCAGAATATCGATTTTACATTTCCTTGAAAGAAAAATATACATATATAATACAATTCCACTAATTACATTGCCCGTAGAAGAATTTTCTTTGAAAGGAAACATAATTAATAATTATTTTAACTGTGGACTCCACACTAGGTCGGGCGGGCCTGATCTGACAAATCCGCACTTAGTCTTCCAACATTAGTGCTAGTAGTATTCTATTAATACATATAATACCGTACCGGAAGACGGTAACGTTGGAAGGTCTCCCACAAGGTACACCAATGACCTTGTGAAGGCCGCAGGAATCCGTTGGATGCGGGAAGCACAGAACCGGTCGAAGTGGTAGTGCTTGGGGGAGGCCTACATCCAGCAGTCGACATCGTTCGGCTGAAATAAATATTATTATAATAAAATTACTTACAGGTCTAGAAATCTGGGGCACATTCAGCCGTCAGAACGGTCAGCCTCGCATGGAGATGACGTTCACCAACAAAGCGATGCAGGCCATGAGTGGGTTCGCTATACAACTCAACAAGAACAGGTCAGTTACATACTATAGCGTTTATTTATAGCGTGTTTTCTTTACGTTGCTAAAAAGGACGACGTAAAGGAGACGTTAAACGTAAACAAGTGTATTATTTAAAAAAATGTTTTTAAATACAAGCTTTTATTAATCTGGATATCATCTAGGACCAAAGTCCTTGTCAAGACAAATCAAATGAGCCCTAACTCGATAGGGTTGCATCGTTTTATTACAGAGTTCCCATGGCCACCTTCCGGCTCCATCATCAGATCAGCTCCATGTCATAATAATATTGCATTGTCATCTGATTTACATCTGCATGTAAAATTTCAACTCAATCGGAAACCGGGAAGTGGGTCAAATTTAACTTGCAAGATTCGATTACAAACATCGGGACAGGTGAAAGTAAATAAAAGCTTGTAAAAAATGTATTTATAAACGTAAATTAATAAACCTGCGCGCTAAATATGAGAGTTTGATGGCGTTGGCATAATTTATTTTAAGATTTAGAGATTTAATGGCTTTTGATCCAACTTTTTAATTAACGCACGCTATTTTTTATGGGTAGCATAATAAATAAATACATATTAACATAATCAATTTAGTAATAAGTTATATTGAGTTATATTGCTCATTAGGCTATATTGTAATTAATTATAAAGAACACATTTGTTATTAATACAGGCAAAAAAATCATTTTAAGTTGTCGTATGTCGTCATTCTGGGGTCCAATGGTTCCGTCCACTACCGAGCCGTCGAAGGTTCGTGTGTTCGGGTCCTTTCGGGGGTGCTTCAGAACTATATGGTTAAAAACACGATAACAGTTTCTTTCAGTTTCAGTCGTCAGAAGCCTGAAATTCTGACTATCGGTCTTATCGTATTACCCAGCAACGGGGTTGTGGAGGTCAGATAGGCAGTTGCTCCATCTAAAATGCCGACCCCGGCAAAGTTAGGAAAAGGCTAGGCGGATAATGATTTCTCATCGCAAACATGTTGGTTCCAGTTTCGGCGTGTTCCCGTCGGGCGGGCTCAGTGTGGGCGCTGTGGCGGCCGGCGCTGCGGCCGACGCGCCGCTCGTGCTCGCCACCTCCGGGCCCGTGCAGCGCATGGACCCGCTCAACAACCTGCAGGTGGGTAGGCACACTAGCCACGCGTGTAGCAGACAATGTACGCGATTTCACATCTTTTTTGACAATCAGCGGCTCTCCTCCACAATGTTTTTAAAGCCATTTTTATTTAAAAAAACATTTAATGCAAGATTTCGTATCTCCATTTAACTGTCATATCTATACAAGAGGTGGTGTTCAGGAAGCAAAACCAATAACATTGATCTTGCCTAGGAATAGAACGCGATATCTGCGTGTCGCTGATTAATAACGCGCCTAGTAGCACACACAGATCATAATCACTTTTACTTCCTGTAAATCATCAGAAAGCTATTATTTTATATCGTCCAATTTTCATCCGGATATTTAGAAAATTATTGATCTCAAATTAATCATTTGTTCAATCAATCAATTTGTTGAATTAAATTCCCTTAATTAAATCACCATAACTGACCGACAGGTGGCGATAAAGAACAACGTGGACGTATTCTACTTCGCGTGCCTTATCCCCGCACACATCCTATTCACTGAAGATGGACAGCTCGACAAGCGAGTGTTCCTGACCACCTGGAAAGAGATACCCGCTGCGAACGAGGTCCAACATACACTCTCAAACGTGACAGGCAACGCAGACACCATCGCACAGAAAATGACCCTGAACAACATCTATACGATCGCGAAACGAAACGTCGAAGGACAAGATATGCTGTACCAGTCCTTAAAACTCACCAACAACATCTGGGTACTCCTAGAACTTAAACTCCAGCCAGGAAACCCAGAAGCAACTCTCAGCCTCAAATCTAGAACCGTAGAAGTCGCCTCCTGCATATTCCAAGCATACGAAGCTATCTTAAAGTCGTAATCTCACAGATTTATATATGTATATGTTGCTCTAAGAAGTTATAAAAGTATTCCTATGTAAGTTATAAAGACTTGTAATATGTAAATTCCATTATTGAAGTATGATTATGGGTATGCGAGTATTTACTAGTTGGGTCATGAAATATCAAAATAGAAATTAAAGCTATTTACTTATTTATGCAGCTAAGTTACTCTGGTTCTTAATGAAATTAAAAGCTAGAAGCAATAAATAACAAATGAAATCTATTATTATTATAATTGTTTGAGCAAAGAAGTTAATAAATGAAATTATGATTGTATAAAATGTTCTCAACAAACTCTGCTGTAAATGTGCGCGTTGTATGTTTAATATTATTATTATAGCTGGCGTCGTTTGGTGAAGCAAACGGTGTATGCGACGTTATAATAAATTATGTTATACGCATTACTTTGTTTTTTTATTGCACTTATTATTATTAGTATTTCAATCATCACCCTATTATATGAGACTAATAAACATAACTTTCAAAATCTGGCGTCATAATAATAATAATAATATCCTGGGACAATTCACACACGGTCATCTGATCCCAAACTAAGCAGAGCTTGTACCATGGAAACCAGATAACTGATATACTACATATACTATTTTATTTTTTTTTTGTAAATACATACTTATATAGATAATTACACCCAGACTCAGGACAAACAGACATGTTCATGCACACAAATGTTTGTCCTGGATGGGAATCGAACCCACGACCTGCGGCGTGATAGGTGGTATCAACCAACCACGCCAACTGGCCTGTCGAAAGGAAAGGAAAAGGGACGTTTCTACAGAAATATTGAAATGGACAAAAACAAATGTTTTGCCCTTCTTAAAATACAAAGGCAGATGCGTCATAATTGGACCCATTTTTGCAAACAAGAACCAACCCACAGTATAAGTGCTGTGGGTTGGTTCTCGTTTGCAAAAATGGGTCCAATTAATAGTAAGAATTATTAGGTTTTCGTTAAGTTTACGTCAATATAAAAATACTGGTGTACGTTTTTTTTTTTTTGCTGATTCCGAATAATTATGCAAATAACTATTTCGAATAAAAATGTCAGATGGCTTTTTTCCTTATGACGGCAGAACTGTGGATGCCACCATATGTAGGTACCACCTCTGCCTAACTGGGAAATACAGGCGTGGAGATTATGTTGTCTTCATAAACATTCATTTCGACTCAAGACAACCAGCACCCTAATTGCGTAGCACACTATCAATCGGAATGGGTTTCATTTTGACAGTTCAACAACATTGCGTTATTTACGTTGTTGAGGAGACGAATTTTTCGAACATATAAAGCAATGCATTAGCGATATGCTTCAAAATGATCCAGATTCCGATCGATAGTGTGTTACGCAATTCGAGTGCAGAATGGCATTCATAACATCATCATCATCTGCCTAGCCTTTTCCCAACTATGTTGGGGTCGGCTTCCAGTCTAACCGGATGCAGCTGAATACCAGTATTTTACATGGAGCGACTGCCTATCAGACCTCCATAACCTAGTTACTGGGTAATGATACCCATGGTAAGACAGGTTGTCTTTCGGGCTTCTGATGACTCGTAACGACTGTCAAAGATCCACGAATGTCAATCGTGCCGTTCACGCTTGTGCACGCTCTTTAGCTCTGTCCAGAGCTGCCAAGGACCAATCTTTACCGTCTCCATCTGGACCTGCCGCGATATCGGACCCATTGATCGTCTGACATGTGGCAGATGTGTCTAGCCCAATTCCATTTAAGTATAGCACCTTTCTGAGTTATTTTAGTGATGGAACGGATTGTTGTAGTAATACCTACAACTAGTGGACCGGTTTAAGAATACTTAAACCGGTCCACTAATTTGATACCTAGAATACCAGAATATTCTGTATATTTTAGTATATTAAGTATCAATTAGGTATTAATGTAAAATGAATACCTAGTTGCCTATACAAGTAGGGGAAGACCAAAGAAATTTAAACATGATATGGCTAGAAAGGGGGTGACTCAGTGGCGTAGCTAACTTGGGTGGCACCCGGTGCGCATAATTGTGGTGTCACCCAAGAATAAAATCTGTTAAAATGAATAAACATGCAATAAACGTATAGTATGTTTTTATTTAATTATTATAAATAAGTGTTAACAAATACCAATAATATTTAGGTCATCTGTTGGATAAGTAGTTCAGTTGACTATCTAATTAAAATCATAAAAGTGCCTACTCATTTATAATATTCATTGTGTTATTTAAATATTAGTTTCTAGTGTAAATGTAAACTTTAAACAAATCATTACTTATTATTTTAGGTGTTTCATGATGATTATTTATTTATTTGATAAAGCAGGTATAAAGTATTATTAATCTGTGTCATTGACATAACCTAATTTCCGTTTTAAAATTGTATAAAAGGCAGGGTACTTAGCCAGGATATTGATTTCGATTGAAATAACTTGTGTGAGGCGAAGCTCTGCCCAACTGAGTATCAAATAATAAGAAATAAAGTGATAAAGACTCATCGGTATACTTTTATTCTGTTCTTCGTCACATAAGTCTTTCATAATTACAATAGAAATTTTGATACTAATAGTTACTAATTGCCTACATTTGTTTATACTAATCTAAGTACAAGCACTAAAATCTCTTTTTTCTAGCTTTAACAGCTGCAAACTCGGAAATCACATCATCAAAATTTATATTTTGTATTGCCTCGTGTTCTATTATTTTTAAGTCTGTTTTCGGCCATTGTTGCCCGCAAGTAATTTTTAATTAATTTTAGTTTGCTGAAACTCCTCTCACATGAAGCAACTGATACGCAAATTGTCATAAATAACTTTAGTGCGACTATAACATTCCGAAGAGATTCTGTAAAGTCCCATTCCACGATGAATTTCAAAAAGTCTAGAGTCACCCAGCTAGAAACTGTAACATTAGCCGCTTTTAAATGTCTTCTCTAGTTCGGTATCTCTAAAAAGAGTTCTGTTTCTGATATCTCATCATAAAAACCAGTAAATTTAAAAATTCGCGAAAGAAATGAGCAATGACACAGGCGACAAGCAACGACTATTTCAGGCGAATCCCCAATCAGTTAGTGTAGTAGGGCTAAATAAAACGACAACATTTTGAGGGGCTCCCCGATCGATCGCGCCATAGAGCCATGAACATAAAAATAACAGTGTGTACACTGGAAAAAAATCATGGTCATTAGACCATGATTTTTTGACCACACATTAGTGTGGCCAGAGTGAATAATTTCTTGTTAACATTTATTTCAAATAATAGGTACGTGCATTTTATTTTGTTGGGATAACTTGATTAAAATAGCTTCAAACCCATATTATTTATCATTAAAAAACGTGACAGTTTGTGTAAATTTTTTATACAGTCAGGTGTCACCCCGGAACCGGTGACACCCGGTGCGGACCGCCCCTGACGCCCCCCCCTAGCTACGCCACTGGGGTGACTATCGAGATCACGACTAACAGTGATATGGAAAATTACCATATTATGTAGGCGATTTGAAAAATGTGGACTGTATTATAAAGGATGGTGGTGTTCGCCTAGAAAAAACTGGATGATGAACTGTGAGAAATACAAGGAGAGCACGCTTTACCTTTGGTCGTCCCTCGCGACACGTGTTCAGGACAAAATTGGCGAATTGGCAAAATATTAGGTCTTTACATAGGTACCTATGAAATTGCCGATTTATATAGAAAAAATCAAACATTTTTTTTTTAAGAAATATTTTCGATGCACTTTTGCCATTTCAAAGAAAGTTCGTTGATGCCTCTGCTATAGATATATCCTGGGTACGGAATTCTTTAAAAGCGTTTTACACCGCCTCGTTGGATTTGAAATTTTTCCCCGGAGCTCATTGTTGAGATCAGTTTCCAAAACGGAAGCGATCAAACCAAAAACGCACCATGCTTTTACTTGCAGTACCTTGTCCATACACGTCGTTAATATTGCGTGCTGTCTGTGTTGCGTTGGTGCCACGACGGAACTCTTATTCGATAATAGCGCGCAATTTCGATTTTTCCATGGTTACAGAAACATCGATATCAAAGAAAAATCGAACGGCGGGAAAATAAATGAACAACTGATTTCTTTTTTGTTTTAATGTAATCAATATGAATTTGGAATTCTAAATAGAATTAATAATCTTCACATTAGCTGGTATCAAAAATCGTCAATTTCATAGGTAAAGACCTATTAGTAAGACCTATGAAATGGGAGCGTGTCTATAACCATAACCGGACTCCAGACTCTTAGCTGCTACCGATTTAGAAAACTTAAAAACACGACCTGAGCTGGAGAACCTAACTATGCTCAGCAATCTCGCTTGCGACCACGAGATCAACGAGCCAGTCAGTTAGAATAAGTTATTTAAATAAGGTTATACTCTTATTTATTATATCTATGGTTATACTGGACAATTTTTTTATCACTATCCAAATTTTTCACAGGCTGTTCTACCTATGAATATGAACAACTTTCACTATGTTCGAAAAGTGCTGATTCTCAGCCTAGTTTGAATAAATGACTTTTGATTTGTTTATGGAACCAACTTTGAAATCACAACTTTTGTATGAAACAGCTGATTTTTTTCGTGATTTCCGAGTTGGTCCCATAGTAAAAGTTGTTCATATTCATGGATAGACCAGCCTGTGAAAATTTGGATAGTGATAAAAATTGTCCTGTATACTTACTTATCGTATAACAAGATTTTGATTATTATACGTTTTTATTACAAACTAGCTTTTGCCAGCGGCTTCGCCCGCGTGGAGGTCGAAAATTAACCCACGGAAACGTACTACCGGGATAAAAAGTAGGTTAAAAAGTTAGTATCCTATGTGTTAATCCATGTTATAAACTAGGTATATGTGTGTCAAACATCCAAATACTATTAGAAGCATAATACCAGTGATTAAATTATTATCTTGAATTCATGTAAGTAATCCTAGTACTCTTTGTTAAGTTACAGAGGTATTTCTTTACGACTTGCTGGGTATGTATAAAGCATTTTTTCCCCATTTTTCCAAACTTATTTACGAACTGATTGAAATAAATATTAGTTCGCGTTCCCACTGAGGGACCACATTTGAATTTTAAGCTTTTGAATGCGTCAGCTTTTAGTAAAAGTTCTCATACGATTGTAAATTCAGCCTCTAGTTTGTAAAAGTAGCCACTCAAAAGATACAATCGGTTAAAGGTGGTCCCCCAGTCGTGTGTTCACAGTGTCAAGCTGTAATCAAAATTAAAAGTATTACAAAACAGATAATTTTATAAAATCTATGTACAATTAATAATTATAAAATGTCATATAAACATAATCAAAAAAAAAAAAAAAATCTATGTTGACGCCATATAGACGCCAACAAATAAGCGAGTCACTACTTCATGAGCCAGCTGTTATGGTTCACCATAATTCGACATCCCAATAATTGGGAAGTCGAATTATGGTGAACCATTATTTTTAGATGATAAGTATAATAGTAATTGTCCCGTAGTTCCAAGCATTCCTGCTCTCAGGAAAATTAAGTACGAAGCCAGAATAGGGTAGTTAGGAGATGTAAATCCAATCAGTTCATTGTTAAAGACTGCTTTGACCCCGAGTGAAAATATGTGATACGATTCGAAATATTTATGTGTATCCAAATTTTCGTTTATATTATTGCACAAATGAGCAAATTGAATATTACAAGAACTGTTAAACAAAATCAAAGAGTGACTGTAACGATAGGCGCAACTGGTTCTTTTTTCAAAAATATTATTCTTCCCGATGGCACCATAGCGTAGACAGAGAATAGCATTCGGGAATAGAGAATTATTTTAAAACTCTGAAACAGTTATTATATCATTTATAGCAGTTGTAAATTTTAAATAGATTTGTAGATATGGATGCCTGTCAGTCACGACTGAGGGACCACCTTTAACACATTCTCTGCTGAATTCTTTATGCAAACGCTTCTTTATGCTACACCCTTACCGACCCTTTTTTTTACGATGTTTTCGAAACAATAGAGATGCACAACGAACGCACATGTGCGCCGCGCCGCACTCGAAGAAAGTTATGAAAACGTGCATGTGCGTCTGCCGCACCTAATGTGTTAACCGATTGTATCTTTTTTTAGTGGCTACTTTTACAAACTAGAGGCTGAATTTACAATTGTTTGAGAACTTTTACTAAAAGCTGACGCATTTAAAAGCTCAAAATTCAAATGTGGTCCCTCAATGAGAACGCGAACTAAATATTAAGTGAAGCTCACCACAGTATATTAGTGAAAACCGCACCCAAATCGGTTAAGCCGTTTCTGAGATTAACGCGCACAAACGCGCAGACAAAATTTATAAAACAATATTGTTTTGGGTTCTATTGCATTATCGTTTTTCTCAAATATCTTCCATGTACAGGCATCGATCAGTTACACTTTTATTATTATTATGTAGGTACTGTACAAAGATTTTTTGAGTTTTGCAGATCGCGACCACGACGACTACAACATTGTGTTCCAGAGAAAAAACGGCGAAGAAGAACATTGACGATGAAGATTCAGGTGGGTCTCCCTTGTAAAGAATAGGATAATAGAGCTTGCAAACAACTATGCGAGAGCCGACGAGGGCAAGGAAGTTAAAAATAAACAATCTGCCTAGCCTTTTTCCAACTATGTTGGGGTCGGCTTTCAGTCTAACCGGATGCAGCTGAATACCAGTGTTTTATATGAAGCGACTGCCTATCTGACCTCCACAACCCAGTTATCAACAAAGATCTACAAATGACAGCCGGGACCAGTCTCGGTA
The DNA here is from genome assembly GCA_948252095.1 of Dicycla oo. NCBI lineage: Eukaryota > Metazoa > Arthropoda > Insecta > Lepidoptera > Noctuidae > Dicycla > Dicycla oo. Next base: position 8,415,927 of record OX411729.1, read on the forward strand.
TGTAAAGATGGTTATCCATTTACGGACCAACCCCGATAAGCGTAGCTTAACCTGATGGATCGACCCGTGCGACTTAGCCACAAGCTACAAGCTCACAAGGAAGTTAAAAATAAACACAGGCACTAATTTCAGTTACTTTATTAAATAATTTCATTTTACAACCAGTATTGAATGCAGTAACATTTCATCACATTATAGTACATACACAATAATAGACAATTTGATAATGTGGTTATAGACACAGATATAATACGTATAAATAGACTGAGTAATGGCTACACAATTACAAGATACACTATAAAGGAGTACATTTTAATAATCACTATTCAGCTAGTGATGCCGATTCTGTTGTCCACAAACTAGACTTAATTTAGACTATTGCTAACTTTCTCTCTCTAATAAAACAAGAAAGAGACGGACGAAAATTAGAGTTGTTAAATTTAGTTGAACTAATATTTCCATACAAATTTAGACAACACGTAAAAACATGTCGACTTAAAACAGAGTGAAGCGCAAGGCGTACACTAGTTTGACATCTATAACGTAGTACATAGCTATAGCTGTCCTTTTCTCGCGCTGCCTGATAGTAAAAGATAGCGATTCTCTAATTTTAGTTTAGTTATTGAACAAGAGAATCGGCACCATTGTATATTAAAATTACTATAAAACAAACCAGTCGTGAAGGGATTAAAAAAACAAGTTCTATGTACCTATCAGATATGTTTCAAGTCTACTATAAAGCAACAACTCATTTGTAACAAATAAATCATAGAATAACAGTCTGATCACACGAATATTACAAATTAAATAATAAAAATGTATATGCCATCTAGTTATTTACAAAAGTTAGCTAACTAAATAACAAAGAACCTAATATTATTTTGTAAGTTACACGCCACTAGGCCGTCTAAATACTGACTGGCTGGCCGGTCGCCGCGCGATCTCTAACCGATAATAATTAATTTCCTACAAAATTCTACGCTAAATAAATTAAAGTTCAAGCCTAGACAATGGCGCCGATGTAGTAATCAGAAGCTCTTCAATAAAGATATTTTTTTAAATCTGGAATGCATTCATTTTTATAACCTGGCAACACTGCCCAGGACACCGGCGCCATCTGTTACTAAATACACAGAATTACCTAAAAATCTTTATCAAACGCGTTAATAATTTCATATCAAAAGCTTTTCTATGAATACATGAAAGATTCGAATTTATAATCGATTAATGTATTATGACGTTCAAAAGTGTAATATTATTGTTTTACTGAGCAGTCTAATTTAGGAGCCATCGTTACATTTAATTCCAAGCGTCGAGTACTATTGCTACGCTGTATAATTTTATAATAATCATCGCTGGTATGGGGATGTACGTTTAATTTATGAGAGAACAATATCATTCGCACTGAGGAGTCTCTGATCTCACACATTCATATTTTCCGCCACTTTTTGACACGTCCTTTTGACGTACGTCTGTCATCTGTCAGTTTGCCGTCATTTTTTGTCATCTGTCATTTTGTCGATTCTTTGTTGACAGGTGTCATGTTTGACGTTTATTTTTCTTCAGTCGAGCACAATATGCGGCGCGGGCGGCTGTCGGCTGCAGAACACGGCGCAGAGCGCAGGCAGTGCGCGCGTGAGCAGGCCCGCACCGGTGGGCTGCTGTTATGCGAACGATTCCTTTGTGGGGCTCGTCTGCTTACTGGAACCGACGCTTGAGCGACTCTCGCGGCCGCCCGAAGAGTGTGATCTGAGGGCGAAAGAAAGATAATAAGTTAGAGTTTCAGATTTTGTATAGTCTATTCCGGCACACAGAAATTCCCTTTAAACCAGAGAACTAGGCGTGTGAACGTAATCGATAAACATGCTATGTAATTAAATTATCATGAACCATCGATAATAGGCTCTGCGATCCACTATGTCGGGCCATGTGACCTGAAAAAGGGTGCGTAATTAATGTATGCTGTCTGCTTCGTTCCCAATTTTTGTTGTTGTGTGTTTTGTTCTATTTGGCCTGACTATAACAGCAATATGACTGTATTAACTCCCAAACGCCTCTTTTACGGTTGGGAATCAAATCCAAGAAAGAGAGGACACAATTATTTTTTAAATTCATACTTCGATTAAGTACTACGACTTTTTTATAGCCGAACAGTTTGTCCTCAATCTATACTATGTATATTATACTAATAATAAAGCTGAAGAATTTGTTTTTTTTGTTTGCCAGCCGGATTAGAAAATTTCCATTTGTATTTGATCGCCCAGTTCTTGAGGAAGGTTATAGGCTCTTCAACATCATGCTACGACCCTAAGCAGCCGAGCGAAAAGAAAAAAAAAGTGAGAAAGAACGCTAAGCGAAAATGAAGTAATAGCGCGGACAGGCTGTGCGGTGCGACGGGATGGGTCGGGGCGGGGAACAATAAAGTTCACGCGGACGAAGTCGCGGGCTGAAGCTAGTACATAAGAAAGAAAGAAAGAAATATTATTTTATTTGGGACACGCACAGGAAATACAAACTGTAAAAAAAGAGCATAGAAAACTAACAAAATTAACAAAATATGAAAAAAAAAGACCTGTGCGAGGCCTAAAAGGCTCCCATCTCAGCATAAAGCTGCGATATTTAAATAAATACCGCAGCGCTGGTATTCTGATAGAGCCCATGTGATGCCACAGACACACCTACGGACATCTACAAATACATAGGGGAATAAAATAACAAAAATAAAATACACACAATAACTAAAAACCGTAAATAGTATTATAGTCGAGTCACTCTCGACGCCCATATATCATATATAGATACAATTTAAATGTCAGTACTTACTTATGTGTGTCTAGTTGCACGCTGTTCCGCGAGGGCGCGGAGGGGCTCAGCTTGTGATTGGCTAAGAACGTGCCGATTGATTCGTCCGAACTGTAACTGTCGTTGTCGCTGTAAGGTAGAATATAAATTGTTAGTTATTATTTGAAACAAGCTTTTTTAAAGACGAATGTAATCTGGAGAAAAAGGCAAAAAGAGGCTGCATATATTTTTCATGTGTAACATTTTTCCTCTAGCTTTCCTGCAATCTGTGGGAGTGGTTTCGTGAAAAGGGACGGAAGTGTGTAACAGGAAGCTGGGGAAGCGCGCGCTATTAGATTTGACTCATGAGCGCGAGCGGTGCTACAGTTGGCCGTCAGATGGTACCAAACCGAACAGATGTCAGATGTTACATCATAATATGCGACTTCTTTAAACCACACACTCTATTATTTGTATTCTAAAAAGAAAGGATTTTCTCATTCACAGTTTCTGATAGCAAGATTTGACTTCATATTGTCTGTTCTTACCATAAACCAAGAAGGTTTATGGTCAAAAGACCATAGTACAGGCATAGTCGTTAAAAATATCGGGACGAATGTACTGCTCAAAATGATCCAACCAAAACCAACCATATCATACGACATACAGTGTAAACTCTTTATTTACGTCTTTCGATATAACGTGAAACTTCATATAACGTAGAAATTGGTTCAATTTGGTTGGTTTACCGTAAAGTCTATACATTGATACCCATACACTCTCTATAGCGCACCAGCCATTCTCTATTAGAAAGAAATACGTTCACATTTAGACGTCAGTAAATATATTTTATCAGCATTACCTGCTGTTTATGTACTAGTTTACAAAAGGCTTCGACTAAATATTTGAGGTACCGAAATTTCTAATGCCACGTTCCCACGGCCCGTGCCAGTCGATGCCTATCGCGGCCCGTGCCGAGCATTCCCACGGATCATCCCATACATTCGATCGGACGGGCGACGACAGGCCACCGCAGGCCGACTGTTCCCACGCCCTATCGGGCTGGCCTGGCGCGGTCTGCCTTCTGAGAAAGCAGGCCGTGGGACCGAGGCATAGGAAAGACATCTGAGGTCGTAAACAGCGCCTTGCTTTTGTTATTGTTAATTGCCTAGGACACGTGTGACATTACTGTTGGATTGCTTTGTTTTTAGGAACGTTGGCCGGAGTTACTAAACTCACTAGGCACTTCTCGTGTTCAATAAAAGTCATAAACCAATAAATAAATAATTTAAAATATTAAAAAGTACTGTGATTAGTATTTGGTTATTTCTCTTTCTTCACTCCAGATAACGAAAACTCTCTATAACGAAAAAAAAAGCTCGGTCTCTTGAGTTTAGTTGTACAGAGTTGACACAGTATTTACTGTCGGTAATGGTTTGTTCAATACAAAATCATGTCTCCAGAGTAGCGGACATTTTTCTGTTGCGCAAAGACGATGATACCGTAACACACGTGACTTTTCAATTCGACCAAATTAATAATAATAATAATTTTTAGCCTCAAGTTATCCAGTCATATACGAGGTCTATGTATTCATACACGAAATCCCTTAAAGGGTCATTGTACTCATCCTTATGAAGAACTTTTACTATGGGACCAAACCTGAAACTACATTTTGACGAGTTATGCGTACATAAATGTGGGGAACAGCTGGTTTTTTTTCGCGAATACAGGTCCCTTAAGAGTTGTTCATAATGATTCGTACAATGACCCCTTAAGAGATTTCGTGTATGAATAGATAGACCTTTTATAGTTTCACGTTACAAAAACAATATTGTAATAGTAGCCATTATGTAAATTGTTTGGAAATAAACTTATAATTTACTTATTCCTCACCTATCAGTATCCCTGGAATCCCCAGGACTACTCAGGTCACCCGCGATGGCCTCCTGCAGCGCGGTGGCTCGGCGCGCCGCCAGCCGCGCCTCGTCCCTGGCGGCTGCAGCCTCTGCCGCAGCGGCTGACGCTGCAGCTTCAGCGGCTGCCTTGGCCCGGGCAGCCTCGCTGAGCTTGGCGTTTAGAGCGCTGTTCTCTTCTTTGAGTTCGCTGTGGGTGTGTAAGGATGCGTTTAGTATAATATTGCACTGATATATCATCAAATTATGAAATCTGCCCCAACTTTGATGTGTTAAAGACATTTCCCAACAAAAAAAAAATCGATAATAAAATACCTGAAAACGATAGTTTGGATAAAAATAAGCAAAACAATATAAAAACACCGAAATGTATTAATACATACAACTTGAGTCTAGTTACCCAGAGAAATGAATATAAGATTTGTTTTTCTACAAATTCCATGAGTATATTTGATTACTGGAATTGGTACCTTTATACCGCTTTAATTAGTGTTTAATTTCTATAGCAAAATTTAATGATTAAGCAAAACTTGATTTGCCAGTAAATGATTTGCAAATAAATATATACAAGACTGACCGCAGTTGCCTGGTGAACTTGCGCACTTCGTCAGCAGTATGTTGTTCTCTTGCCCGAGCTGTTCCAAGCTCTGACGCCAGTTGCTCATGTGCTTCTCGCAGCCGGGACAGCTGGCCTTCTAGCCGGGAGCGCGCTGTAGCTTCCAGTTCCAGACTGGATTCTAATTCCTAGGAATAGAAAAAAAATATAAGTATACTAGTTAGACTGGATACATGATAGTTTATTTATTTATTTATTGAGAATCTCCAACAAAATCTGTACACAAATAAATAATAACAATTTATAGAGATATTAAATTTTCGTCTAGTGCAAGCATGCTAATGGCCTTCTGTTTGAAGGATCAATTACAGGAGGCGATAAGGAGGCTTTTAATAAGTGCGGATTTCACCAATGAAACTGAACGCGATCAGCACTTCTAAATCGCGTTCAAGAGCTGTCAGTGTCAAAATTCCATAAAAAATTGGCACTGACAGCTCTTGAACTCGGTTTAGATGTGCTAAACGCGTCCAGTGCCATTGGTGAAATTCACCCTAAGTGCAGATTTCACAAATGAAACTGAACGCGATCAGCACATCTAATCCGAGTTCAAGAGCTGTCAGTGTCAATATTCCAAAGAAATTAATGACACTGACGGCTCTTAAATGTGGTTTATTCGCTGATCGCGTTCAGTTTCATTGGTGAAATCCGCACTAAATTAACTAACCTAACTTAAAATACAAATTATACTTATCAGTAGGTAAGTATAAAAGTATATAAGTTACTTAAAAATAAGCGAACTAAGCCTACTTCAATAAATATGACTTTGTTTAAGAAAAAAATGATGGGTGCTAACCTCAAAGGGCCACTATTGTTATTTTTGTAATCAGAATATAACCCCACACTAGACCACTATATTACTCCCATATACAAGTTGTGATAAGTACATGTGTTCGACAAGTCTTGCAAAAGAGTTATCAGAAACATTGTGTGTATAAAGCATTTATCATACACGTTGTTTTAGACATGAGATATGTACAGACGCCAGCAGGTCAACCTACCCGAAACTGTCAGATTTCCCCAATCAACCTTGAACCTTTTGCTTTAGCAATAAAGTCGAAAATCTATTAAAGAAATCTGACAGATTGTAGTAGCTTGATGTGCTGGCGTCTGTACAGTTAACCATTTTGTTCACCTTTTGGTCATTTTTGTCAAGTTTTCAGACAACATGTAGATAGAATACAAGTTTTATTACGTTGGTGTAAACGCGGGGCAAAGAGAGCGAGAACACATAAAAGGCACTTTTGAACACCAAAATTTACAAAAAAATAAATAGAATGGATTCTAGTTGCTTCTTCCAAAGAGAGTTTTCATCCATACCTTATTCCTCAACTCCAGCCGTCTCTCTGCCTCCATATGTCCATGCGAATGCCCTGCCTCTGCATGAGCCAGCTTGGCAGTAAGTTCAGCCAGCTTGTCTCTCGCGGCTCTTGCCTCTTCGGCCGCGGTGTCTGCGCGTGCGCATGCCTCTCGAGTTTCGCTCTGTGCCGCACAGAGGGCGCTCGTGCTTGAACGGTATTTCTTTAGGAGCTGGAATGAGAGAGATGTTGGGTTAGTTATATTGTAACAATAGAAATTGCAGAAAAAATCAAAATTAAATTATATTACGTGCCGATTTAGAATTAAAATGAGTATTATACAGGTTGTATCAAAAAGGTGTGCTCAAATTGAAGTTTTGTATGGGACGGCTGATAAATTTTTCTCGATTGCGATGTTGGTCCCATGAAGAAAGTTGTTCAGTTTGATGGTCTGTACCACACGCTTTAATTTGCCCACACCTATCTGATACATCCTCTGTATTGATTGCAATAAGTCGGTGGGTGCTAGCGCTGACGGAACGCAATGTATGTACTCAACTTCTACACCTATTCTACTATATTATATTTACATAAACTTTGAAAATATTCAATAATCTTATATATCTAATTTTAATTGGCATTTACACTTCCACTGCATGATGCACCGGTCGACGTCATTACGTCAACGCCGGCTGTCGCTGAAAACCAGCGCTGAGGCTCTGTCTCGTATGGGGTCGCGGCATTATGCTGAGCGACGGCCGTTTTGCGTGAATGTGGCGCATATTTTCCCCAAACTTGTTTTTAATTGTTTTATTTTGTTATTTTATGTCTTTGCGCCATGTTTATCGCAAATAAACGTATTTTCTTTCTTTCTTTCTTTCTTTCTTTCAAGGCGACAAAACAAAAACGGGTTATAAAATTAGGGTCTATTTTTAATTATTTAAAAAAGGAACCGTCATTGCTCGAACTGGCCCGAACCGACATGGCTCGTTCAGCGGCGGTGACGAACTAACTATAATTTATAATGTATAGTTACCTCTGCAGCTTCCTCTTCCGCATCATCAAGCTGTGCCCTGGCGGCTGCAGCGTCTCTAGCCGCAGTCATGGCTCTCTCCGCGGCGTCGGCTCTAGCTCTACTGGCTTCTTCAAGCGCTGCGTTCGCTTCAGCGGCCTCAGCTTCAGCGGTTTGACGGGCTTTTGTCGCTGCGCGGACTGCTAGCTCTAGGTCTTCAACCTGAGGGGGTAAAGGTTGATTTTAAATGTGTTTGGAAAGTGAGAAATTAGAAGCTTATTCTTAATTCTAGATGCAATCGGCAAAATGTACAATACACGTACCCCGCGTCCTAATAGAAAGCGACTACGCGACCATCCGAAGTTCGCGCAAACGTTGTTCGTACGAACTAGGGATCACTGAACTGTTAGTTTCTCTATCTAGCTCAGCATCGTAAATTATACTGCCCTACAGTAAAAACTTCGCGTTTCTAACGTCCAGTGTGAAATGTGACTTATTGACGCGAATACCCGATGTGACCATTTAAGGACACAACATTGTGTCATCGAGCAAATACGCGATCTTATTCGCGCGATGATCGCTTTAAATAGGACGCAGCCTTAGAACTCGACATGTTAATCTGCCTAGCCTTTTCCCAACTATGTTGGAGTTCCAGTCTAACCGGATGCAGCTGAATATATTTTACATGGAGCGACTGCCTATCTGACCACCATAACCCAGTTATTGGGTAATAAGATACCCCTTGGTAAGACTGGTTGTCAGAGTTTCGGGCTTCTGACAACCCGTAACGACTGTCAAAAATCCACGAATAACAGCCGGGACCAACGGCTTAACGTGCTTTCGGAGGAGTCTCGGTATGTAAAGATGGTCACCCATCCACGGACCACCCCGGCAAGCGTAGCTTAACCTGATGGGTAGACCCGTGCGGCTTTTATTACTTAGCCACGAGCTCCTCGACGTGTAACGAACTTATTATATTACATAAATCTCAGGCTGGTTTAAAAAATATGTTAAGAAATCATAGAAAATACTGAAAAATCCTTTTATAAAAGCGAAACAAATAGTCTAGTCAGAAATAAAATTAAAGGCCATCTTTATTCAAAATAGAGGGGGAATGCATCTGTGGTATCAGGTGGTGAAAGAAGTCTTTGCGTGTTGTATGAAACCATTGGTTCGTACACAACGACTTTCTAATGTTTCTGTAATTACGACATGCGACGGGTTCGTCATCCCCATTCGCCATTCCCAACATAGTTGGGGTCGGCTTCCAGTCTAACCGGATGCAGCTGAATACCAGTATTTTACATGGAGCGACTGCCTATCTGACCTCCACAACCCAGTAACTGCGTAATACGGTACCCCTTGGTAAGACTGGCTGTCAGACTTTCGGGCTTCTGACGACCCGTAATGACTGCCAAAGATCCACGAATGACTGCCGGGACCAACGGCTTAACATGCTTTAGGCACGGATTTTTGGTATGTAAAGATGGTCGCCCATCCACGGAGCAACCACGGCAAGCGTAGCTTAACCTGATCGATAAATCCGTGCGACTTACCCACAGGCCGGGTTAATTAGAATAATAAGAAACGTACCTGGTTCTTCAGTTGTCTGATCTGTGCCTTAGCGCCGCCTTCCTTCTCCTTTTGTTCGAGCATTGTTTGAGCGTCGCGGAGCAAAGCGCGGTATCTCTTCAGGTCCCTGCAGATGAGAAATATAAATGTAAAGATCATAGCATAATCTGCATATAATGTTCCCATTGCTGGGACACAGGCCTCCTCTCTGTGAGAGGGAGTGGGCCGTAACCCACCACGCGGACCCAGTGCGGGTTGGTAGATGTCACATGTCTTCGAATTGTTGGTTCTAGGACACGCCGGTTTCCTCACGATGTTTTCCTTCACAGTTTTGAGAACAGTGCTGATGAAATTATTTATTTTTTAATAATAATATTTTTTTTAATGAAATTATTTTTTAATTATTTTGTTGTTTTATTTTGTGGTGGCTTTTTTTTTAATGTTTAATTATTTACCAACTCGTAAGTCGCGGCCGTTACCGCTCGGCCACCACAGCTCTGTAAAGACCGCTATAAAGCACCGGGGAAAGAAAGGTGGTCATTTTCCCCAACTTCTACTAACAATGGCGGCACTGTATGATGTCTTGTAACGTTTGCAAGTTTTTATGAATTTGCATTAATATTTTATTTTATTTTATTTATTAGGGACAACAAACAGCAGTATATTTATATTACACATGAACAATATGAACTGCTAAACGCGAGGATACAGGTGCCATACTCCATTTTTGTACGGGCCGCAAAAATAACGTAATTAATAAGTTAATTTATTTCTCCCAAAAAAAAAAGAAAAAAATTTTTTTCAGCGAAATAAAACTATTATATATATTAATAATTTGTAAGCGCATCTATTACATTATATCCGAACATAAAACTGTATACTGCGACAAATCATGTTGCTTTAAGAGAGGTGCCACACGGGTGCATTGCGTTGCGACAAAGACATTCAATCCTCATGTCTTTCAGAACCGAGCAAGCGTCATTGAAATGCAACAAACACAACATCGCACAAAGCCGTGTTGTTACTAGGACGACGTGTCTCAGCAGACTATCTTGTTGGTCCCCTTATGTCTTTGGTCGCTCTCAAGCTGCCGCTCTTATTGCTTACCTCTTGAGTCTCTGCAACAGCTGCGCCTGCTCTTGGTTCTCAGCGCGCGCGGTCTCTTCTAGCGCGGCGAGGCGTCGCTCAAGTTCGTGTCGTTCTCTCAGCAGGAGGCTGCGCTCTGAGTGCTCACTCTCAAGTTGACTTTCTAGCACTGGAATGGTTGGGCACAGGTTAGATTTAAAGTCAGGACGTCAGCCACTAGACTGGATATCGAAGGAGAGAAAAAAATATAAAAATAAAATAAAAAATTAATAACTATATTCCGTTGGTTTAGGTGGTTAACTAAAAGTAAAAAAAAAAACACGTGACGGGAGAGCTGTCAAAGACCTGTCACTTTAGTTGTCATGCTACGTCACAGTTGTACTCAGAAATTTAGCAACATTATAATTCGTTGTTTAAAAAACCCTTGTTACGATTTGATTACCTTTAGTTAGTTACCTAAACCAAAGGAGTATTATGTACCTATTTATTTTCTATTTTGATATTTTCGAGTTGGAAGAATGAAAAATAAAGATTTTATGAATTATTTCTGGGAGCCAGTGTCCGATACATTCTATTTTAACCGATTTATGATTACGGATATTATGGTTACGGCGTTTGTGTACCTAGGGAGGCCCATACCACAGTCGATCGACGTCGCCCTTTAGCTCAAAATATCTCACAATGTCGTCGACAGACACTTGATTTTGTAATTTGTCCAAAACGTTTAGGCGGTACAAAATAAACACACACCTGAGCGTTAAAAAAATAAACCTCACTTTAACTTTGCAGGATTTTGAATGGAATATTACTTACAATCAAACTCTTTGGAATCAAAAGAGTCAATCAAGAGTTGATAATTATTTTCTCTTAATCATAGATAGTAAGGAATTACTTGCTTTAGTGAATGTGGGGTGTGGCATAAGAACCATGAAAGTAGAATAAATGCTGTGGAAATGCGTTTCTTGCGAATCATGTGTGTGGCTGAGGAATGATGTGATAAGGCAACGGTGCGGTTTAAAAGAAGATGCAGTGACAAAAATTTAAAAGAGTATGCTTAGATGGTTTGGTCATGTTGAGAGGATGAATGAAAGGCGACTAACAAAAGGTATTTACAAGGCAGATGTGAGTGGAAACGCTGGGAGCGGACGCCCTAATCAATCTGCCTAGCCTTTTCCCAACTATGTTGGAGTCGGCTGTTACCGGATGCAGCTGAATACCAGTATTTTACATGGAGCAACTGCCTATCTGACCTCCACAACCCAGTTATTGACTGGTTGTCTGACTTTCGGGCTTCTGACGACCCGTAACGACTGTCAAAGATTCATCAATGACAGCCGGGAGCAACGGCTTAACGTGCTTTCCGAGGCACGGAGTAGTCTCGGTATCTCGGTATGTTAAGATGGTCACTCATCTACGGACCAACCCCGGCAAGCGTAGCTTAACCTGAAGGATCGACCCGTGCGGCTGTTATTACTTAGCCACGAGCCTCCCTAGAAGGACATAATTATATAAGGTGGTTCAAAATTAACTTTACAAACTTTAAACAGTGCTTAAGACCATCGAACTGAATTACTTTTACTTATGGAACCAACTTAAAAACCGCGAAAAAAAAATTCAGCTGTTCCATACTAAAGTTTAATATCTACTGTTCTAAACTGTATGGAACAGCTGTTTTATTATCCGAATTTCAAATTTGGTCCCATAAGTAAAAGTCATTCAGTTGGATGCTCTAAAGCACTCCTTAAAGTTTGTTATGTTAATTTTATATGTGACCTTATTGCCGATGTTCTTCAGAAAGGTCAGGTGCGTAGTACTCGCAACCGGCGTGCGTGTATGACCAGATGTATGAACGTAAACGAGACAAAAGGAGTCTGTAAGGATCGAAGCAGGTGGCGTTCTTTAGTTTCTGCCTACCTCCCATGGGAAGTGCGCGTGAGTATATGTATGTGTGTATGGACTTACTCTTAAGTTTCTTGGCCGCGTTGGCCCTAGTTTCCTCCATCTCTTCGTCTCTTGCGGCGGCCTCCAGTCGCGCCTCCTTGCGCTGCTGCTCCAGCAACATCTCCAGACGGAGCTTAGAGCTCTCCAACAGCTGCGGAGAAACGAATTTGTCAGTTGATGTTTGAATAAAATAAATCAGTTTTTCTTTACAATCTGTTTAACGAAAACAGGATTTAAAATAAAAAAGTATTAGCAAACTGAAGCAATATATTCTCCCTTTATTCTGAGTGCACAACAATAAAGGTTTCATATTTCTCAATATAATACTCAAATTCTAGGCGGAAGTAAATTATTCAAGGTGACAACCTCTTAAGGGGTCATTGTAATCATCATTATGAACAACTTTTAAAATGGGACCAAAACCGAAATCGTGAAAAATAAACTGAGCTGTTGCTACATTTATGTTCGCATAACTCGTCAAAATGTAGGGAACAGCAGATTTTTGTCGCGATTTCAGGTTTTACTGCCACATTGTGCGAGAGATGGTCCTTTCAAAACCATTCCTTTCCTTCGTCTACTGTTAATGCAAAAGAAACTATACGTCGGACGCATAAAGTTTGTTTTTACAATTTGAAACACAGTCGTCGTGCAAGAATTGACGTGTCGCGCTCTGATTCGCGTTCATGTCACGTGACCAATGACTTTATTTTTACGCAATTATTTCTCAATAATATCAACTTAATTTAAAATCATTTACAAAATTAAGTTAAATTTTGATATTTTTAGCTCACGACCATTCTACAATACAAAATTCATAACGAATTTTGCTTACTTGTCAACTAGCGTATTGTCACTTTCATCTATCTACATTACCCTATAGACCCTCACCTGTATCTGCCCGGCCAGTTCATCCAGCTCCTCCTCCTGGTCCCTGACTCTTCGCTCCAGGTCGGTCTTGCTTCTCCTGAGGGCGGTGACCTCGTCTCCTCCTCCTCCTCGCTCCTCCAGCTCGCGTGTCGCGGCTGCTAGTCGCTCTTCTTTCAGCTCCAGTTCCAGTCGAGCTTCCTGTGGGTGGCATAACAGTTGGTATTAGAAAAAACAAATAAGTAGGTACATAGTTAGGAAAAGGCTCAGCAGATGTTGATTTTGGTCTACGAATGAATGAAATGCACCGACCCCAGCGTGGTTTAACCAGACTCGATTACTCAAATGAACCCAAAGATTCACACTAGCCCCTGTTGCCTCATGTTACATGGTGCAACAGAGACCATTGCATATCAAGGAGTAGACCGGGGGGCGCGATAATGGTAGGGTAGACAGGCCCTTAGGATATGGAGGGGATAAAGAGCCTACCGAGTAAGTGACTACACTACCGGCGGTTGATGACCAAAAAGAAAACACCATAGGCATAACATAAATTTACTTTTTGTTTTATCATGTTTATATGTAAATACTCATCACGTCTGCGGAGTTTCGCTAGCTAATTTAATTTGACCCTGTAGCTCATTGAGGCAACAATAGGTACTGCGACAGCCGCTTTTCGGTGCTTATTTTCTGAAGGCCTTATACTTTTCAAGGGCGTACATGCTCTTGTTCTACTGTTAGTTGCTCCCTAGCACCTTAAGACTCTTTGTACACGGCATTGTTTCTTTATGGTACAGCGTATAAATCGTGCCGTAGAAAAAACGTATCAACATGCTTCCATAATGATCCATACAACACCGACGACCGTGTAGGCACGGTCGTCGGTGTTGGTTTATACAGGGCGTATAAACCATAGCTTTTCACGGCAAGAAAAACGTGTGTGTACAAAGGGCCTAAGCGTTGTATAGGTATTAGCCAGAGATTGTTTCATACTCACAGAGAGGCTCTGTTCAATGGCGTATTTCTCGGCATGTGCTTGGTCTCGCTCCCTCGACAGCCGCTCCTTGGCGCTGCGTTCGCGCTTCAGTTCTTCTTGAGCCGTTTGAAGCTCGCCGTCGAACTTGCGCTGTCGCTTCTCCAATAGGTTGTTGCGACATGTCTGAAATATGGCAAACATTGTTAAATGTAACATCGATAGATTTAGTAGAGCTGCAGAAAGGAGAGGGTAAAAAAATTAAAATGTAAAATGAAATAATTATGGACTTTGAATTGTGAGTAAAAAATTTGCTTGAATGATCTCGAAGTATCAAGCATCAGTTTTCTTTAGTCATTTACCCAAGCAAGGGTAAATAATAATATGAAGAGAACCTTGGGTGTAGTACGAGAACGTTCAAAGGTTCCATCCCTTATCTTCGCAAAAACCGATCTTTGCCGAATTAAATGTGAGTGGTCTAATAATGGAGTGCAGCCGCACGGGTCGATCCATCACGTTAAGCTACGCTTGCCGCGGTTGGTCTGTGGATGGGTGACCATATTTTCATACCGAGACTCCTCCGTGCCTCGGATTGCACGTTAAGCCGTTGGTCCCGGCTGTCATTCGTTGATCTTTGACAGTCGTTATCATCAGAAGCCCGAAAGTCTGTCAACCAGTCTTACCAAGGGGTAACCCAGTAACTGGGTTGTAGAGGTCAGATAGGCAGTCGCTCCATGTAAAATACTGGTATTCAGCTGCATCCGGTTAGACTGGAAGCCGACCCCAACAAAGTTGGGAAAAGGCTAGGCAGATTCGATTGATTGGTCTAATAAGGGAGTGACGGAATTAGTGTGTCAATTTATAATATAACTAGCTTCCGCCCGCGGCTTCGCCCCCGTGGTGTGTTGATAAAAAGTAGCCTGTGTCCTTCCCCAGGCTTCAGACTATCATATCAAATTTCAATAAGACAAAGTTTATCTACATTAAATACCGAAAGCGATAAATGTATTAATTTTGATAAGAATTAACTAAGTACTCTAAATTGTGCATTCTAAAAAAAGTATTCAATTTAAATGTATTTATGGCTCACTATTTTGGATATAATGGCTTCCACTTAAAAGGTATATACTTAAAAGGTATATGCTGTCGCGAACTTTTATTTAGAACTGTTTAAGACAAACAGTCCCACGATACATTGTCTTCGTGTAACTCTAACGGTTTAGGCAGCGCACGCCAAGATAGCTGACAGAGGGCAAGAATTTTTCCGACTTACTTGACTATCGTTATAATTATGGCTAAATCACACAAAATCTATAAAAAAAATGTAGCCTATATGATATTCTGATGTATAAGCTATATTACTGTGAAGTTTTATCGAAATACGTTCAGTAGTTTTTGCGTGAATGAGTAACAAACATCCATCGATCCATCTTTGCAAACTTTCGTATTTATAATATTAGTAGGATTTATGTGGGAATATAAATCAATTTCTATTGGTCGATAATCACATTTTATTCGCTATATTTCACTTTTTCTGAAGATAAACGATGGTGATAACGAGATAAACTATTTCAAAAATGGACTAATAAGTGTTGTTTTCCTGGAACTTGTTCCTTGTTAAGGTTTATCTGTCCAAAATTATCACCACCCGCATTCCTACTATCTTTAACAATTCAATTTATCCTTGAGTATATATTTTTTAAAATGGCTATTTATTGATCTTTGAAAAGAAATTAAAAACAAATATAGAAATATGTTTGTCCTTTTTTATGTTGTGTTAGGTGTAATAAAGTGTTTAATAAATGAATAAAAACTCTCGCGACTAACAAAAGGTATTTACAAGGCAGATGTGAGTGGAAACGCCGGGAGGGGACGACACATAGTGATCTTAATGGTGATGTTCTTCAGAAAGGTCAGGTGCGTAGTGTATGACCAGATGTATGAACGTTAACGAAGCAAAAGGAGTATGTAAGGACGGTAGCAGGTGGCGCTGTAGCTTCTGCTGTGGCGGCATCTACAACTCCAAATGCGAACTACGCATCAAAGACCTGACGTCACAAAATCCTGCAACGCGCAAGCAGAGTTTACCGCGCGACTGGCATATATATATACAAAATCTAGACAGCAGCAGTCGGGCTGTTCTAAAAATTCTGTCTACCCCCACGGGAAGAAGGCGTTATATGTATGAAAAACTCTTTTATAAATGTTTCTTGTTAAAACTGACGTCATCATTACCTGTTCATCAAGCAGTGACCTCAGGTCAGCCATATCGTTGGTCAGCTTCTGCAGCTTGCGCTTCCACTGCGCAGCGACCGCTCTCTGCTCCTCCACTTCTTCGTAGGCATCTTGTACCTGGGGACGAAGGGAAATGGCCATTATTACCAAGTGATAAGTTTTGGCCCATCGGACTATGAGAGTGAGGGAAGTGCACCTGTGTTTGCTCACACACTTGTGTAATATTTCTCTTAGTCTCTGCTAGTCTCCGCTGATATTGGCCACCTTGACCGATACCGGTCAGGAGGATTTTTTTTTTTTTTTTATCAGGTTGAGGGTTGTTTCCACAAGGTCTTGGGTTATGATTTCGGAGTATGTGTAAGTTTTCAGAACATAGTCTACGCTTAGCTTGGTTTTGTTTAAGTCAGAACAACCTAACCAACTAAAATTTATATGTTTATGGAGCAGTTGACTTTTTCACGAATTAAAAGTTGATCTCATACTCAAACTTGTTAATATAATATTAAGTATCATACCTGGAGCCTACTCCGAAGCGAAAATTCGACACTCGGCCAATACTTCGGATTTTCGCTTCAGAGTAGGCCTCCTGTGGTGCTATTCTGTAAAAATCTCACCGTGAAAACTTAGGTGAAGTCAGCTGTCAATGGTGTCAATCCCTGACGTTTTTGGTGGAATGACAGCTCACTCCACGCTCACTTCACTTAAGTTTTCACGGTGAGATGGTTACAGAATAGTATGGCTGGTTAGGTACCCTACATCATGGGAGATTTTAATCCTACAAGATGATTTCCTACATTTTTATCCTACCTTCTTTGTATAAAGGATCCCCGAAACGATATTTTTTTCGTGATTGATACACATATACACATGATGCGTAAACTGATCGTCTACAAAAATCAATAGAAGCGATTGACAATATTACTACAATAGAAATTGATGGCAATTGACAGTTTCGGGGACCCCTTATATTTTGGACTAGGCTAGCAACAGTATGGAAAGCAGGACTCTAGAAGAATAGACGTCAGTCTTTCAAAAACTCGAATTCGTGATACGCAACCAGATTCCTACGATTAAAACAATAGACAAACGATCTTCACACGCAAGTATTTCAGCATTGCATTCTAATTACTGTATGTTTTATTCCACAAAGTAATTACAAACACTAATGACATTTGAAAGTCTAGAAAGAAATTAAACAACCTGCATAGTCTAACTAAACTCTTTACGAAAACAACAGTAGACTAATTTAATATACCGGAGTAAATAACAACACAGATGACTCACAAATTGAGTGAAGAGAAATTACTAGACGTGTTCGCTAGCCTATCTAGCTGAATTAAATGCCAATTTGTTTAAAGTAGATTCGAAATGTCGCAATCGAGTGACGAGTAATGAGGTAATCAACAATGTTGGTTGATGAGAGAGTTAAACTGCGAACTATTGAAGAGACTGAGGTGCCTATATCCAGTACTGGACAGCCATAGCCTGGTGATGATGAGGTAGGGCAAGTCAGTTCAAATTCAGAATATTATACATAACCACTTATGAAATGTCAGAAGGTAGGTGAACAATCCCAATTGGTCGTTTACTATGGAGAAGAGCCGCTAATCTAAGAACTTTCACGGTTACTCTTTTAAAAATTATTGGCTTTGACACTGCTTGCAAAATGCAAATTACACTGTTCATAGGTACGCGAAGATACTATAGCCCTCCCATACTTAATAGCAAGGTATTTAGCTAGGCTCGCCTTATTGCATGGGACTTAAGAGGATTGTGAAGCTGTAAATTTTCATACAAAAAGCGATAACGTTTTCTCCGTAATTTTTGGAAATGTTGTAGGTATAATGAAAAACTAGGTCCGTACGTTTTTATTATAAAGAAATATTGCATACGATATATGTTATTAGCATCTAAATATCTATATTTTTGACATAAAATCTTCCTCACCGGTTTTTTTTTTTTTTTTAAATTAAATCCAATTGAATTATTAAAAAAGAATAACATCCAGACCTAGATTAAGGTGTACTGAATGTAAAGAGACCAAAATTGTCTCATTTTGTAAAGATTCAGGGGGGTGAAAACGTTATCACCGGAAACAATATTTATGTAAATAATTGTATGAAATGTAGGTAATTGCCTGCAAGACTCGCGCTCGCATCAGCACTTCACAATCCTCTTAAACATAACCGGCGAAATGTGGGTGTACTGTAGGTATAACTCTGCCTAACCCTTCGAGGATAACAGGCGTGATGTTACGTTATGTGTTAGCTACAAGTTTAGCGGCAACAGCGTCCATTAGTTTCCAATAGTCGCACGAGTCAATACATCAGGTTAAACTACGCTTGCCGAGGTTGGTCCGTGGATGGGTGACCATCTTTACATACCGAGACTCGTCCGTGCTTCGGAAAGCATGTTAAGCCGTTGGTCCTGGCTGTCATTCGTGGATCTTTGACAGTCGTTACGGGTCATCAGAAGCCCGAAAGTCTGACAACGAAAAGAGAAAAGTCTGAAAGTCTGAGGTATCGTATTACCCAGTAACTGGGTTGTGGAGGGTAGGCAGTCGCTCCTTGTAAAATACTGGTATTCAGCTGCATCCGCTTAGACTGGAAGCCGACCCCAACATAGTTGGGAAAAGGCTAGGCAGATTGAGTAGCGTTCATTAGTTATTTACTCACTATTTGGCCAGTTTATGCTGTTCATGGAATATTTTGATGACTAATTCCATGGCCAAACATCATAACAGTTTTAGATTTTCCATTGACCAACAATAATAACATATTATTATATTAAACCAATGCGTATTAAAACGCGATGTATTACGGAACGTAATCCAACCCCAGTCCGGTCCGACGTTGTTGGACCAAAGCCAAACGTTACCGAACACGATAAAGCAACCAATTTAATGTACTACAGACGCCAGCAGGTCAACCTACCCGAAACTGTAAAATTTTCCCAATCAACCTTGAACCTAATGTTGCAAAGCAATAAAGTTGAAAATCTATTAAAGAAATTTGACAGATTGTAGTAGCTTAATGTGCTGGCGTCTGTATTAACAAAACATTGTCTTAATAAAGTACACTAACCTCAGTTTCCTCCTCCATTTTATAATTCAAGAAATTTTAAAATTGTGAATATTTTCGCCGTTTTGAATTATGAATTGCGAATGTCAATGCCCTTTGGCATTTCATTGAACTTTTTCGTAGTTTAGATTTTATGCAATAACTTCCTGTTTGTTAGATTTTAGCATATTGGATTAGGTACGTCTTCCAACCCATAAAACAATAACATTGGTATGCACTTTGATCCACTTCAGTTTCATAGCGATCACTTTCTTAAAATGTATGTGGTAAGTGGACACTTTTTATTTCAATTTATTCCAACCTTAACTTTTATTAGTAATGTCTTTTCAATTTAAGATTAGACACTTAACTCGTTTACCTACACTATTCACTCCACTTTCTTTTATAAATCGTCTACACATTAAACGAACTATTTTTTCCTCTACTGTCCTCATTATACAGAATGATGACACAACGTAAAATAAAATCCAGCTTTATCAGCAGTTGAAGACATTCACTTCTATATTAAAACACATTATTATCATTTTTAATGCATCAAGTTAATAAACTACAGACATATCAACTTTTTATAATAACACTTAAGAATTTATCACAGAATGTTTCGTCACTTAGCTTTCATTAAAAATATTTTCGTGCAAGACATCGTGTGGCTTAATACCTATTTTGTTACGAAATGTAAAAGATGAGTCACTTTTCGTGAACATACAAATGAGAATCGAAAACTATTCCTAAAAATTATTCAAAAATCGAACACTGTCTAAAAAGAATGCGAAAATAGAACACTTTTTCCATATATGAAATTTTGATTAAATAAAAATATAAATTCGTCTCACATATCCGATAAGTGACCGAATAATGACGATAAAGCAGATGATATCGGAATCTAAGGTGTGCTATCAGTTCTAAAGACCGGGCCAAGGATGCTGAGATATGTCGAGATAAAGATGACTATTGTAAACCTAGACGCTATAGGCCTCTTTAGAAATTTTATAACCAGATAGATTAGTATAGTGACGTACTTTGAGAATGAGAAAAAATGTATGGTAATGAAAACCTCATAATGTGTTTAAGTGATTTGCCAAAGATTATTTTTGGACGTAGAAAGAAAGATTACGTGCGTACTTGCAAAATGATTTCAATGCCATTTTTTTATATTCATGTGTGCAATTTATTACGAAACGTCCAAATTATAAGTGTGAGCGATTTCAAATTAATAATCAAGGCGGCAATATATTCACATTTAATAACAAGTATATTAGATTTTCTTGTCATTAATATTATCGACATCCACAGAGGCACACCAAAGAACATAGTTTATTACACCATTCATACTAACTTCCTAAGAAGTGGACACTAAGATGACGGCTGATAGAGATATGAATATGGAAGCAGAAGACGTACAGTGTCAACCCCAAAAAAGGGATAAGAAAGGCAAGAGGGTGATGATCTGCTACTGAATCCAATACAATATGTAACAAAAACCCTGTTGTTCCTTTTAGGGACGTATACTTTACCTACAAGCACAACATTGATAAAATTATAATAAAAAAAAATTAAGCATTGGCTAGTCGAGAGGTCAAAGTCTAAAAAACTAACTATTAAAAATCGATAAAATGTTTAGAGTATCTGAATTTACAAGTACATCGGGGCGCACAGGCCCCGGGTCGGTACCACGTGCCTACCTACCCCTTTTCCCCGCCACCCCTTGCGAATCACTTACTTATAAGTCTCCCGCGCAGCTTACTTTCGAACGGATGTCACGTGATCGCTTCATGCAGAATTACAGAGGTAAGAACTTAAGAACTCAGTTAAACATTACAAATATTAATAATTAAATATTTATTTTAATTATTTTTGTTAAACAGTTTTTTTTTAATATAAATGACTTGCTTTATTACTTATGCACACCGATTCTTAAAACGTAGGTGGAAGAAACAATACGGTTTTTGTTACATATTGTATACCTACGATGAAACGAAATAAAAACGAGGTTCCAAATACATTTACGCACATCCGCTTTTCTAAAAATCACTCGCAAACCGATACAGAACACATGTAAGCGCGTATTAATAGCGTGAGTAGTAACAGGTGTGTTACCTGTTAACGTGTGTTTGGCAGTCCTAGAACGGATGGCAACGTGTTGGTCTAGGTCAGGGATTATCACTGAAATACTTCGACGGTAGAAGGTATTTATTATAGAATAATGTTACCTAAGCATTATTGCGAAGTGGTATAAGGGAAGGTTCATATCTGACGTAAAATACGCCGAGCGTATCATCAGTCGCGTCTAACTAACACTAACGTATCATCGGTTGAGTGTGAACGGTCAAGTGTTTTTCTATACATTTGTCTGTTCTGGCGTTACGCGACCGATAATACGCGACGCATGTTCCGTCAGATATGAACCTTCCGTAAGACCGTTTACCCCGCGCGGGCTGGCAACGTCGCATTTCTACAGGCTTTTTGTGATCATTTTAATACATTTAAATAAAATTACAATTTTGTTTTACTACACTCTCTAGATCGTTGGTATTTACAAGTATGTATGCTATTTTTTACAGTTATTTTGGTATTTACTCATAAAAATTGACAATATTCTATAATGTCAATTTTTTAACAGCAAACTTTTAGTAAAAAGTAACATACTCACTTTAACTGGAAAAAAAAATAAAAAAGACATACTTCGTCTAAGACATGTATGGCTCAAAATCCTCAAAATGCTGTCAGCGATCACCCCCTTAAGGCTTTGCATCCAGCTTCCAAAAACTCTGTATAAATAGAGGCTGTTGTTTTTTTTTTCCAGCGAAATGAGACCAGTAGTTAGACTTACACTGATGGATTGGATGCGGTAGCAGGAGAAACAGGTGTTGTGAAGAGTCCTTTGTCCATGCAGTAGTGGACAGTGGACTCCGATAGGCTACGGCGGTGATTGTATCTCATTGCGATTGACTAAAATCAATCTGCCTAGCCTTTTCCCAACTATGTTGGGGTCGGCTTCCAGTCTAACCGGATGCAGCTGAATACCAGTATTTTACATGGAGCGACTGCCTATCTGACCTCCACAACCCAGTTACTGGGTAATACGATACCCCTTGGTAAGACTGGTTGTCAGAGTTTCGGGCTTCTGACGACTCGTAACGACTGTCAAAGATCCACGAAAGACAGCCGGGACCAACGGCTTAACGTGCTTTCCGAGGCACGGAGGAGTCTCGGTATGAAAAGATGGTCACCCATCCACAGACCAACCCCGGCAAGCGTAGCTTAACCTGATGGATCGACCCGTGCGGCTGTTATTACTTAGCCACGAGCTCCTCATTGCGATTGACTGCCTGACGAAAATGTGTTTAAACAAAGACCTATGGCGATATGCTCAAATTGCTATCTGATCTAGCCAGTAAAGTTCAACTCCCACTTTGGGCACGTGGAGATACTCCATCACTACTTAAAAAAGGGATGAGCACAAACAACTCCTCGGAAAGAGGAAAGTTTAAAAAAGCACGAGAGAAAACGTATTTGAAAGACACACGTGTTTTGACATTTTAATCTAATGACATTAAAGTAGCGGAAATGGAATTCTATGGACGATGACGTTAGCAGTGCTTAATGGCGTATTTCCACATATTAATGTTTCATTGAGAGTGGAACATACAAACAAAACCGCCCCCGCTCCGCCTACTGTGTGACGCACGTTTTACATGCAACTGCTATAATTAAACTCAATATTCACTTGAAAATGTTTTTTGTTGCGAAAAAATAACATGTTTGCGGTCTTTTCTGCATAATAATGTCTTTTCGCCATTTAGTACGGATTATTAACGCCATCAGCACATCTAAACCGCGTTAAAGAACTCTTGAACGCGTATTAAAATTGTTGATCGCGTTTCATTGATGAAATCGGCCCGGTGTTTACGCGTTGAAACTTTGTTTTATTTTCAGTAATTCGTTGAAGTAATCGTTCCTGTAAAGATTTCTGATAATGCAATAGACGTAGGCACTTGTAACACTGATCGTCAGACTTTCGGGCTTCTGATGACCCGTAACGACTGTCAAAGATCGACGAATGACAGCCGGGACCAACGGCTTAACGTGTTTTTCGAGGCACGGAGGAGTCTCGTATGTAGATGGTCACCCATTTACGGATCAACTCCAGCAAGCGTAGCTTAACCTGATGGATCGACCCGTGCGGCTGTTATTACTTAGCCACGAGCTCCTCTCTAGTGATTTCACCAGTGATCTCGCAACATCACTAATTAGATTAAAATCCAATTACACAAACGAGTACTGAAAGAATTGGACCACGATAATGAACACATAAAAAGCATCTTTATTCCATGGAATCCAGAGAATGAGTTCATAAAGTTATTTCAGTTTCAAAATAATGTATCATGTGTTTCAGTTTCAATGACAAATTCTTTACGTAAAAATAAGTGTGAAGTGTGTAGGCGGGTGTTGATACGGAATTACAAAACTCTTCATAAATAAAAAAAAACAGGCCAAGTGCGATTCGGACTCGCACACGAAGGGTTCCGTACCATTATCAATAAAAATGGCAAAATAAATAGATGTTTGTTGTATGGGAGCCCCTTAAATATTTATTTTATTCTGTTTTTTATTATTTCTTGTTATAGCGGCAACAGAAATACATCATCTGTGAAAATTTCAACTGCCTAACTATCACGGTTCATGAGATACAGCCTGGTGACAGACGGACAGACAGACGGACAGCGGTCTTAGTAATAGGGTCCCATTTTACCCTTTGGGTATGGAACCCTAAAAATAGAAGACGATCATAATAATCATGTTTTGTGATGTGTAAATGAGTTTTTAGCAAAGAGGTTACAATGCAGCGATTATTACGTTTTATTGGCACTACACATATCCTTTCACATTTAGCCAAAATTCAACCATTAGTTACTATGTTTAACCATTGTTTGAATTAACTACGGATCAAAAAACCGGCCCTAAGTAAGTAGCAATATGTGTTGTTACAAGTGAATCTATTGATTCGCCTTGTCAGCCAGAAGTAAGGTCAATGTACGTACACCGCACACGATCGACATCGTATTTTATTCGATTATCACTGTCAATCGGTTTTTTCTTTTTTCAAATAGTGATGCTCGATTTCGTGACCATCACCTTGATATTAATTATTTATCGATCTTTAACAGGCGACAGTAGCTACAGATATGATTGAGCAATTCTGTAAGAAGATTACAGATCATATTGCTCTTCAAAACACAGCAAATCGAGCGACAATAACCATCGTCAAAAGTCGAGCAAATCTGTAGCTACCTTTCGCCATATTTAATTGCGCTACATATTTCTTTATGCAGCGATTTAATCAGTTAATTATTACAACATTTAAATTTTAAGTAAGTAGGTTAATTTTTAATATTTTAATTCATTTTTCATTCTTGGCTGAACAAGACATTCTTAAATGCAATAAAATACTGCAATATCTAAATGTATATATGGTTATGTATGCGTAGGTATATTATATATCATGCAATGCAATTTACATAATGCTTGTTTTTAGTATTTTTGTTGACGTGATTATAAATTAAGTATAAATATTTCAGAGACCCAAGTTTTTTAAAATTATGTGTACGAAATGACTGGCACAATTCAATTTAAACCTGCGGGGCATTTGCGTAACACACTGTCAATCGGAATCTGTTTCATTTTGACAGTTCAACAACATTCATTGCGTTATTTACGTTGTTGAGCAGACAAATTTTTCGAACATATGAAGCAATGGTTTAGCGATATGCTTCAAATTGATTCAAATTCCGATTGATAGTATGTTACGCAATTAGGGTGCTGCAGACAAAATAGTAACCAACTTTGTTTAAAATATGACTAAAAACTAAATCAGAAACACATTGTAATACAACAATACAGTATTTAAGCCGCAATAAAGGAAATTGGTTAAAATAAAAACCGTAAAATAAAGCTAGTTTATAATACAAATGCCATACACTGGCTACACGTCTTTGTGCACATAGCCTTGTTACAGATCTGCAGAACCTTGGGAGTTTGTTACGTGAGTATTGTGTAGAACCATTTCTGATAATAGGGTTCATAGATTTCCAATTCGATTTTTAAATCGGAGAGGACAGAACCAACATTTCAAAGAAATTACATCCACCAACCCGCACTGAGCCCTCGTGGTGGGTTATATATCACCCAGTCCCACTCACAGAGAGGAGACCTGTGTCCCAGAAGTGGGAACATAGGCTAAATAATAATAATAATAACCCGGGACATTTCACACTAGGTCATCTGATCCCAAACTAAGCAGAGCTTGTACTATGGAACCCAGATAACTGATATACTACATACACTACTTTTTTTTTGTAAATACATACTTATATAGATAATTACACCCAGACTCAGGACAAACAGACATGTTCATGCACACAAATGTTTGTCCTGGGTGGGAATCGAACCCACGACCAGCGACATGATAGGTGGTATCTTAACCAACCACGCCAGCTGGCCTGCAAATATGCATGTACTTATAGGACAGAAATCTTAATTAAAGCATACACAAAATAACATACCAAGAAACATTAAACAAACTTATTTTGATGAGTACCAAAAAGTATTTGGTATTAGAAAGCAAGAAATAGTAGTTTGTGATACTGTTGCATAATGAGGGTTATTAAAACACGTTATGTGAAGTTTCATACAACACTTTATCTACACTCGTGCACTAGGTAGTTACCTATTTGAATAAAAAACAACCAAAGTTAGCAAAAAGTAAACAAACACAATAATGGCTCCACAGACTACATATAGATACTACGTATAATGACGAAGAAATTGCACCTAACACATTTTTTTTTTTGTATAAATCCTACACGTGTATCATCAAAGAGTCATCAATTTATGTTCAGCGCTTCCTGAGATTAGCACAGACAGACCGACAAACAAACATTCTTAATGCAACAACTGTTGATGTAACTAACTTAAGAAAGCAGGCGAGTGTAGAAATAGCATAGCTATTTTAGAACTACGGAAATACTTTCTAGGCTAAACGAAAAATATAACAATTTTTGTGAAAAAGCTGTGGGTTACATATACGTAAGTATTGATTAAGACCATAAATACTAGTGTAGGGATAAAAGTTATCATGAAAATTATTAGTAGTAGCTAAACCGTCTGCATGGTTAAAGAAAAACATCGTGAGCCAACATATTCTAGAATAACAAATTCAAAATGTCACATATTTGGAATTTGTATTCCCACCCCGCAATAGGTCAGTGTACTGGATTACGGTCAACTCCCTCTCACAGGGAGGAGGCCTGGGTCCCAAAATTGTGAACATTATAGGCTGAGAATGTTATAACTAACAAAAAAGGAAAAAGGAATAAAACCGAAAGGATAAATCGATATATATATATATATATATATAAACGTTGCGTGACTGGCTGACCTGACTAAGTGGTCTAATGCACAGTATACACAAGATAGAAACATGTTTCTATAGAGAAGAAATACCAATATAGAAGATTTTGTGGAAGATCATTATTTGGATAGAATCACAGACAACGCATAGTCTAGAAGTTTAGCTCTAAGGATAGAAACATTTTGCGAGTATATAGTAAACAAAGAATACCGAAGAAACGTTGGATAGATTAGACAAGCAATACAAAAGACACGATGAATGGATTGTGTGAAAGATGACATGGATAGAATGGGGATGAATACTGAGATGACGGCTGATAGAGAAGTATCGAAGAAGAAGATATGTTGAGTTGAAGTAAAATAGAATAACGGGAGGAGGATGATGAGAGAGTGTAGACAAGGAAGGGCTTTTCAAAGTTCACCTCTATGTGGCCCAACTGAAGGTTGAAGTTTGTATGCATATATATATGGGAGCAACAGCTAGGTACACTAGGTATAAGTAAGTAATAGAACAGTAACCATAACCATAGTAAAGGATGCTATGTCGTGTTCCTCGTTAACCTATATAATGTAAACACAGACCCATTCAGCATTTACAACTTCCGTGGAAACCAGCCACATTGTTTAGAATTTACTAAAACTTGTTCAATAACATTATCGTTTCTCATGTGATACAAAAGGGCTTGGCAGGAACATGGAGATAACTCCATGCTCCTGCAACGATATGTTATATGATATGTAACGGAACAAACTTAGACCATTTAAAAGCTATAGATAGTACTAAAACGCCTATTTTGTTGGGAACCAGAGCAAGCATCACTCGCTACAAGCAATCGATCGTGTATCCACTCTTTCAACACGATTAGCTGTATGGTCATTAGATGAATGAGCATCGGACCAAAATGTTAGTTAAACTGTTTACATCAATAAGAATAATATCGAAACTGCTACTTCAGTCTCTTTCAACGATCTTTATAGCAGGCCTTATAACGATTCAGCGTGTGAGAGTGCTTTACTCAGTCTACTCTCGATATGTCGCCTTGTCAAAATTGTCCAACATTAAATCGTTTCTATACTCTCAATTGCACATGGCATTCATATTAAGCAGGGTAGTTTAAAACTAGAGACTTGAAATTATAAGATTAATATAATATATATATATAGATAAACCTTGATATATATACCAAAAAATGTAATTAAAAATTACGTGTAGTGCTTTCCGTAGGGAAGTGTGTCTGTTTGTCGTCCCGACTCACGTCGTCATACACAATGAATTAATCTAAATCGTCTTCTATAAGTTTCCTTACATCCTTCGGATCAGCCCTATCGATTTTCGTTGTCAAACTCATAATAACCAATCATAAGATATTAACAAAAAATCGATGAATTTTCTTAGATTTTTTTCCGTAATATTTATCGTCAACATGCGTTACTGTCTGTGAGGTGTGCACTTTTAGATTTTCCAATTTTTTTTGTTAATTTTATCATCATCAGTCATTCGACAGAAGACGTCTACTGCTGGACATAGTTCTCCCACAAACTTTGCCACATCGACCGGTCCTGCGCTACTCAAATCTAGCGAATTCCCACGACCTTCACCAGGTCATCTGTCCATCTTGTTGGTTACCAACGCTGCTTTGGTAACATTCCACACACAGAACACACACGTCACAGAATCCTTACCTTCTTCTCCAACTGTTTCTTGACAGTAACAAGCTGTTCCAAGTCATCCTCATGTTGTCTGCGCAACTGAGCTCGTAGGAGCTGTAGCTCCCGATGTGCTCGTTCGAATCTTCGCTTATACTTGTCTCCGGAGATTCCAGCGTCGGCCTCTGAACCCTCGGAGTCTGAGGGTTCAGCGCCGCCGCTGTCTGCGGAGCGCCAGTGGAGGAGCTCGAGCTCCAAGCGTTCGGAAGCCTGTGGGAAGAAAATGGGGATTAGAGAGACTCTGCAACCAAAAACCCATTGGGAGTGTCAATAGTGACGTTGATATTGTTCGTGTGCGTCCCACCCCCCAGATTGTCAACCTTATGGTTTGTGATTGATTTGGAAATTGGATCGCGATAGATCTAAACAGATAGCTTGCAATCAATCAGTCTGCCTAGCCTTTTCTCAACTATGTTGGGGTCGACTTCCAGTCTAACCGGATGCAGCTGAATACCAGTATTTTACATGGAGCGACTACCTACAACAGATAGCTCGCAATATAATCTCTAAATATAAGTTGAATTTTTCTTTCTTTTGTTTATTTACTGCGTCGAGATTATCTTCAACAGATCAAGGATGGGTTATCTGAAGAATCAAGATAATATGAACTGTCAGCCAAGTTATCTGAGATCAATGATTCTGAATCTTCAAGTTCTGCTTGCATAGTTGCATTGAAAGATTTGTGTTTTGTTATCCGTATGATATGTTGTCAAAACCTTCACGCTGTAAAATCTAAAAGATAGCCGACAATTCAGACAAATTAAACTTATATTTATATCTGTCTTGGCTTCTAAGAACCCGAGTGTCACTTTCCCGTTTCTATCTTATAGACATGGTTTTCGATTCTTTCCTTAGTCAAGGAGTGTCATACAATTTCACATTAGAGTGAGCATACCTGCTGCAGTCGTTGGTTGTTAGCGAGCAGGTCTCGGTTGTCGCGCTCGACGCGCAGCCGTTCGGCCGCCTCCGCGTCCGCCCGCTCTGTGGCCAGACCCGCCGCCGCCCGCTCCTCTGTGAGCTCGCCACCGACTTCTGATAGCTGGAGACAAAAGGAGACATTACTATTGTGAATAGTTATAACGGACAATACAGGACGCGATGTTGGGAAAGTTTCAAAAAGTATTTTGGGAAACTAAACTCTACTGGAGAATATTTAGAAAACAATAATATTATTTTTGCTGATAGATCTTGCTGTCCTCGATTCCCTATTTAGTTGATATTATAATGTAGTGTACCTAGATACCTACAAAATACACAACGTTTTTTAAAGTGCAGGTAGAAAGTACCACATACAATAATTGTCCATAGTTAAACGAAAAGGATCCAACCCACATTAAGTGTGTTGTGGGTTGGATCCTTTTCGTTTAACTATGGCCAATTAATTGTTTATAATCGCCTAACATAGCATCATTATAATAATATTATCTCAGCTTAAGAAGATCTCATCATCATTAATCTGCCTAGTCTTTTCCTAACTATGTTGCGATCGACTTCCAGTGTAAACGGATGCAGCTGAATACCAGTATTTTACATGGAGCGACTGCCTATCTAACCTTCACAAAAATTACTGGGTAATACTATAACCCCTTGGGAAGACTGGTTGTCAGACTTTCGGGATTCTGACGACCCGTAACGACTGTCCAAGATCCACGAATGACAGCCGGGACCAACGGCTTAATGTGCTTTCCGAGGCACGGAGGGGTCTTGGCATGTAAAGATAATCACCCATCCTCGGACCAACCGCAGCAGGCGTAACTTAACCTGATGGATCGACCCGCGCGGCTGTTATTACTTAGCCACAAACCCCTAAATAAGGTTTTTAGAGTGAAATTCTGTCACGAGCTAGTCTTAAAACATATTTTAATCTCCTTAAACTGGAAACTAAGGGCAAGAACAGAAAACTCAAAATCATTATAACTAACGCAGTTCTGCCAGTGTCACATAGTTTTAACAAATTCACTGCATCATTTTCAAATCATCACTGGCCGTGGTCATCGCGTCCATGACATGCGATTGATGGGTTTCCCTCGAGGCGCGATTGAGTTCCATTTAGTTGGCATGGGGTCAACCGCCAGCAGCAGAGAAAGTGTTAACATTTTGCTATTAAAGACTTGAGACAGTTAAAATCTTAACTTTAGATACTTTTCAAACAGAATAGATGTAAAGACCACTTCTCATTAAAGTGTCTGCAATATCTCGACAGTGTAAACTACGCATGATGGTGGCCAATATTAAGTACCAACATAAATAATAGCAAATAAATGTCAGCTATGAAAATCTTTAATGAGAGGCCAAAGCCAAGCCTTCCTGTCCAGCCATAGAACGGACAAGTGTTTAAAATATTCCATAGACATTTACTCTATAGCGAGAAATCGCTTAATATAGAAAGTAGTTAATTGCAACGTTCCTAGTCGGTCGCAGTTAATTCTTCACTGCCGCGTCAACCACTGTGTGATTATACCATAACAATAAGGCAACACCTAGCTTATTAATCGCCACAAATGGCGGCTTCGATCATTAGAACGTCGATCTTACACTTAAATAATCGATCGTTACTCTAAGTTATCGACGCGGTAATCATAAGGCTGAATGAAAATTAACTACGCGGCAACATTTCAAACATAACAGGTTAAATTTGGAACGCGTTGACGCGCTGAGTAGGTGGCCCAACTATCGTATTAACTGTCTGGCGAATTCACAACGCGAGCAACCTTTAACTCTTGCCAAAAACGCACACAATTCTTAAAAAAAAAATCCACAAACGTAAGAAAAAAAAAACAGCAAGTTTCCTATTTTAGTTTGAGTGACAATGTCGTAATACTCCGCTGATGGACAAGGCAGCATCTCGCGAGAGACGTAGCCGTCGAGAAGTCAACAATGAGAAAAAAATGTTTTGGCAAGCGACGTTAGTGCGGTAATAGAAAGCCAACTGCCACAGTTCCAAGCGCCACTGTTAGCCCATGGAACTATCCCAAGCAGCCGGCGATAATTTATTACAGTGTATTAGCCTTATCTTTACGAGCATCGCTTTGGAACATTTGTAGTATGATATCTAGAACTAATCATTAGTATGAGTCACCTCGTCCATTTCGGAGACAGTAGTTCGGTCTTCCGATATTCCGCGGCTGGATCGGCAGACACTGCTGGCTCTGCTACCACTCCGGCTAAACAACGTGAAACCCTTGATCATGATGTTCGTCGCTGACTTAGATCTTCCAACTCTTCGCTTCTTTCCATCGAACATCATGTCAGAGTCATCTTTGTGTCCCAGTCTTCGCCATTCATCCATAACATGGTCAGTTCTCTGAAGGAAACTATCGATCTTACTGCTCAGGTAATTAGAAGACGTTCCTTCTTCCATGTGAGCTGCTACTGGCTTGAACTTCTGCCGGATGGGTTGTCGATTGCAACCAAGCACGAATGACATGTTAGCATCGAAAACAACAGGGGCCTGTTCTCTAGATCTAAGTTCTTTTAAATCTACGCGTTCAGACATATCACAGGTTTGTGGGTACATTCTTCTAAGAGTAGGCGTCCTGCTGTATAGTGAGGAGTTCATACTCGAAGAACGAGATAATGGCACGTAGGTCCCGTTGCTGCTGCATGTCGAATACTGGCTGGCTGAACTGCGGACGCTGCTGTATGAGGATGGACTCGGAGACCTGGACGTCAATAAATTGACAGGCACATGTCTTTTAGCAAGTTCCGCTATAGAGCCCCTCTCTACGGAAGCGGTAGAAATGCTTCTTCTAGAGGATGGGCTAGGTGAGCGGCTCACTAAGTACCTTCCATTGTCACCACTAGGCTCATTAATAGTTCGGACCTCCTTCAGAGGTTTCGTGACAAACAGTTTCTTGCCATTCAATAGAGAAGACGATAGCTTCGGTGGTACTTTTTCATCAAAGTCAATTGGCAGCGTCTTGGACTTCTTCACTGGCAGAATGGGTCTGCTCGGCGGAGCTTTAGGCGGTTTCTTTGGAGTTGTATCCAGTATTGGCGGAGACAGAGGTCCGTTGAAATTTGGCGGAAGAGATCCATTTCCATTGATCGGTGGAGAGAAGATACCGTTGCCGTTTGATGCACTTTTATTTTGTACTGGTATTTGGAGCTTCAGCGGGTTCGAGCTCGTCCCGTTGACGGCGTCAACGGCAACGGGTGCGTGCGGCATTTTCGTTTAGGCTGTTCGCTTGCGTTTCCTGTAGCGGAAGTGTCGCGAACATTGAAAGTCCAGTGCCATTTCACAGTGATCCGTTGCAGTATTATCGTCGCGAGCGTTACGGGATGCGTCGGGACATTAGTTGGAAATAGAACCGGCGCGAGAGGGCTCCGCGGACGCACTGCGCCGGCTATCTCGGTCGCCGGGCCGACGACGCGGCCGCTCGACTATTTTAGTTTACTTAGATGTCGAAGTGCACGCGCGGCTGACACGGGCTGGACCTTCAACATTCAGTGGACGTTAGAGTACGAAGCCAATGACAACATTTGTACGTCCGAACGTCCTGTATCAAACGGTCGGGGCGAGTAAATCAATTGGAGCTAAATATAAGATCTTCATATAGTTACGATAAACAGGAGCAAAAGTAGGTCAATCGATACGCATGTCAATAGATCAGAAGCGCAGTCGTCAGAATGTCTGCGCAGCAGCAGCCGACCGGAAACCGTGAAGGCCGAGTTTGGTTTGTCGTCAATTCAAAGCGTGTGTAACGAGAGTCAGGGCCCAAAATGGAAAAGAAGAGTTTAACCAGAAGCGTGCACTTTATGAACGCGTAAAGAAAATGTGTATATCTTGTAAAACATTGGCATTACACGACGCTGACGCACCAGATATTTAATATAACAAATACGACAAGAATATCAGAAACGCTTACGTAAATGGATACCAAACAAGACTCCGGAACACATATTTCAATAACAACTACTCAAAGTGTACGGATAGTTTCAAAACATCTTCCAAATAATTATAATAACCGTCATTTTGACGCACATGCAGAGACACTAACTGTTGGCAACTACTAAACTGAACGTTGGCAAGGAAAATTGATAAAATAACGTAAATAATATAGCTTTCCAAAATGCATCGTTTGGCAAAAACAACATGCTCACCAAACTTGCGCGCAAGCAGAAACCAGTAGCGATTTGTTGTGTAAACACAAACATTCAAACAGGTGGGGAAATGCCAAACTGTGTCAAAATCTGCTTTATGTAAAAGTGAGAAGAACACTTTCAGGAAGAAAAACAAGAAAATTTATGGTGAATAATAAAGTATGGTAATGATGAGTCAGCGCCTAAGATTTCAAAACATTTCGCATAGGTTTGATCTGACAGAATTTCTCGAAATCCCCAACGAGTAAATAAATTCAGCGGTCGAAATGAACTACGAAACAAACAATTTTCTTCTCATACAAAAATTAATTCCTGAAACTGTAAAATCAACAGACCGGGTTACGTCAGTTAGTAACGAGACGAAGATGATAAAGCTGTCTAACGAAATGTGGCATGGACATGCTACACTGTAAGCCTGGATTAGTTTCCAGATACTGAAAACAAAATGGCTAATTATTTATGTAGGACTGTTCTACATTCATTGACACATTGCTGTATTTTGAATCATGTTATTTGTCTACAAATCGGCAATTTCATTAATCTAGTTAGACCAAAATGTGACTGGAAACATATTGTATCATGGTATAGGCAATTTTTTGCGGTAAAATTGTTTTTAAGATAGTAGACACAGTAGAAAACACTACAGTAGTGATAGAAGACAGTAAAATTGTCATGAATGTCCAAAATAAAGCCTTTTGAGATTTCGGATGACGTTAAAACTGAAAAAAAATCGAAGAAATTTTGTGACAACTTGGAATGGGGTCGCATAAAAAGACTAATGAAAAAACAAGATAGATACAATTCAAACTCCAATTTAACAATTATTTTCTAAGATTTATATTATCAATACAGAATATACTGACGGACGAAAGCTAAAGGGCTCGAATGAAAGCTGTTCCAATTCTGCCGCGCTGCCGGTCTATCGGTCAGATGTTCCAATAAGAAATAAATAACAGCCAGCCGCGTCTGCCAATGCGTCCGCTTGTTGCAATCCGTCCCGCAGTAACAATGCTGACAATTGCGCAACCAAAGACTAAATGGGTTTTTAATCTGTGCGTGGTGAAATTATAGGGAAGCTAACAATAAAAAGATTTTTTTAGGATTTGCGGTCATCTATAGAAAGGTTGCCAAAGAGAAATGATGCAGAGATATGACAAAAGTAAAAAATGAATAGCCTAAGTACAATAGATGATTCGTAAGCAACGTGTGAAGAAAATTAAGTCTGAATTAAGGACAGTATTACATTTTTAGGAAAGTACTACGATCGACCAGTAAGCACAAATACGAATAGGTATGCCTAGTCTGATGAGGCAATCAGTAATAAAACTGAAAATGGTGATGGCGACAACTCTGCAAAACATCGTCAATGTTTAAATTGAACTTCCACTGTGTATTGTCTCAAAGTCTCGAACTCACGATTTTGCTTACGAAAATGAGGATTTAGAAAAAGGCAGTTACGCAAAATACCATCTCTTATGATAAAGCAAAAAGAAAAGTAACTGCGACCACAATATCACATAATAAACACTAGTCAATAAAGAAAGTGATTCAGCGAAATCAACAATACGATGTCACACGCTCTCGCGTCAAACGAAAAACTCGATGGCTATATAATTAAAAGTGTTTCCAATCAACTTCTACAGATCATCGATCATCTTTTTTATAAAAGAAACCATTATTGATGTTACTTTTCAAGTTACAATTCACTATTATTCACTGTTAGTTATAAAACCGTATGTATCGATAAAATTTCATTCATTTTCGCGCTTTTTTCGCGAGAGTCGCGCGCGCGTCGCGACAGTTCGACAAACTGAACGTTTTGTCTCAAATTTTCGAAATGGAACGTTATTTTAAATTTAGTTCGGAAGAGGATTTATGGCGTCGCTATAAATGTAGTGCGACTTGAATTTATTTGTATATCCTATAAAAATATGAGTGCTTTAATCGGTTCAATACCTGTTTTTGTGAAGATGTTTTCGGAAACTTTTCATCCACTACCACAATATTGTATTTATCAAACCACAACTTGCATGAAGTCTTTAAAAGTCCTAAATTCGTCGTTATGATAAAAATATTTATGTACTTATTTAAAAGTTTTGCAAGAAATCATATCTGGCCTAACCTAAGTACAATTTCTTTCAAAAAATATTTTTCTGATTAAAATCTGTAATTCCGTACAAACTTCACGGCCAGTCTAGTTTTCGCATTGCGTAAACACAAAACAAATTCAGCATGAACGTTAAACATTGATTTCAAAAGCCTATTCCTGGAGTACTGTGCATAAATCATGGAAATTAGGTCATTCACTACTGGGCACACTGACGAGCGAGTTCAAGCGATGTTTTGTAATGTTCATTAAAAACTACAATGTTATTAGCATGTTGACGTGAATGACACGTCCTGGTTAATGACGATATATAAGTAATGAGAAATTTAATATTGGCGTAATTTTTTTCATAATGTTTTTGTGAGTGAGGAGGTCGTGGCTAAGTAATAACAGCCGCACGGGTCGGTCAGGTCAAGCTACCCTTGCCGCGGTTGGTCCGTGGATGGGTGACCATCTTTTCATACCGAGACTCCTCCGTGCCTCCGAAAACACGTAAAGCCGTTGGTTCCGGTTGTCATTCGTGGATTCGGTTGGCAGTCGTTACGGGTTGTCAGAAGCCCGAAAATCTGACAACCAGTCTTACCAAGGGGTATCGTATTACCCAGTAACTGCGTTGTGAAGGTCAGATAAAATATAAAAACCATGTAAAATACTGGTATTTAGACTGGAGGCCAACCCCAACATGGTTGGGAAAAGGCTAGGCAGATTGATTTTGTTTATGTGAGTAACCTACATTTTTTACTGCGTACCTAATGTTTGTAAATTGTAATATTAGATTGGTTAAAACTCGAATCAGCTGGTATTGTATTTTTCATTAATCAATCTGCCTAGCCTTTTCCCCACTATGTTGAGGTCGTTGGGAGCGACTGATAGGAGGTCAGATACCTCCACAGTCAGTTACTGGGTAAACGTTACCCCTTGGTAAGACTAACCAGTCTTACCAAGGGGTATCGTATCGCATACCACACACTATCGGGCTTCTGTATCGACTGTAACGACTGTCAAAGATCTACGAATTACAGCCGGGACCAACGAGTTAACGTGCTCTCTGAGGCACGGAGGGGTTTTGGTATCTAAAGATGGACATCCATCCACGGACCAACCGCGGCAAGCGTAGCTTAACCTGATGGATCGACTCGTGCGGCTGTTATTACTTAGCCACGAGCTCCTCTACTCACAAAAATCTAGGTAAGTATACCTAAAGAAATACGATTTGTTCAGCAGTTGTATCATCTTCCAGCTTAAGTTAAAAAATAAATGATATATTCCGTCTAGAATGTTCCGAATGAATTTCTCGTTACCAGAGCTCATAACTTTTATTCTTCAGTAATAAAACCAAGTAATTAAAACGAAACTCTTCATGCATTGACATCTCAATTCAAAACAACAGCTGTTGTTTTAAAAATAAACAAAAAAAAAGAAGAAAATTCGGACATGGCCGCTCTTGGAATTCTACATTCAAATTTTTCGCGACTCTGAAATGATAATTCTGCCGCGCGCCGTAAGGAAAACCTATCTACAGAAATATTGAAATGGAAAAAAAATATATTTTGTCCTGTTTAAACTATGAGATATAAAGGCAGATACGTCTTTTAATAGTAAGAATTTATTAGGTTTTCGTTAAGTTTACACCAATTTAAATATATTGGTAGATGCGTGTTTTTTTGCTGATTCCGAATATGTAAATAACTCTATTTCGAAAAAAATGTCAGATACGTCTTTTTTCCTTATGACAGCAGAATTCGAGTCAACAAGTAAACAGAATATTCCGGGACGGGTCATCAAACCTTGCAAATATAGCTACAGATTATATATTCCTTATACGATCCGCGATTACCTTCTAAATGTCCAGTAAATATGGAAATTAGTCTATCAGTAGTATTAGTCAGTGCATGCAGAATTTTTGTAGTTTTATTGAGACATCTGTTTGATTTTTATCGGCTTGCTTATTTATCATTATGAGACCATAAATCGTGGCTTTATTGGCAATGAAACTTGTCAAGCTTGAAGTATTACAAGAATTGTCTATTGTTATGTTCGTGTATGTTCGTGATTGGCTTTGATTAGAAGATGTTTTAGTAGTTAAATGATATGTTGATAAAAATGGCTTAAAATCGATACGAATGTTAATGTCTGTATGAGAATAGGTACTGAAAATGGATGAGGAGAAAATTAAACTATGTTTTACTTATGCTACAGATTATTCACTCACTTTTTATAAGTATCAATAATTTCGACAACAACAGAAAAACCATATAAAGTATGGTATTTATGGTAGTTACTCGTATCGATTTTGAGCCATTTTTCTAAACACATCATTGTTTAGAAAAATGGCTCAAAATCGATACGAGTTTTTGAAAATATTGTTTGAGGAGAAATAATGCGCTATTACGTTATAGATTATTCACTTGGTTTTTATATTAAGAATTCGATAAAAACATGGAATATTGGCGCCAAATATATATATTTTTTTCATCCATTGAGCGTCCCTTCACTACTATGTGCCAGCTTTTTTATATCTAACCTTGGTTGCTATTCTAATTTAAAATAAAACTTTTTTTTGTTCATTGTCAAGGAATTCATCGATAAGCTTCATTTGTCTTTTTAATAGTGACATTGGTTAATTATCTTTTTATATCTACACTATATAAAAAAATATAAAGCTGAATTTGTTTGTTTGGTTGAATGCGCTAATATTAAAATCTGATGGTTCGAATTTTATTAAAAAATTGTTTTAATGTTTGATAGTCCATTTATCGTGAAAGGCTATAGGCTATATAACATCACGCTATGATCAATAAAAGCGGAGCATCAATGAAAAATGTTGCAAAAACGAGGAAAATTTATTCCTTTTGAGAGTTTCCGTTGCGTGCGCTGTGTAAACGGTTAAAGTTACGCAACAATCATGAATGACGGAATTGTTCCTCTTAAGATGATCTAAAAAAAAAGTCCGCGATAGCATAATAATATGCTTATCTTTTAAAGTTGGCTTACTATAACTTTTTTAATGGTAATCAAATTATATACTAAGCTGAAGAGTTTGTTTTTTTGGTTTGTTTGAACGCGCTAATCTCTAGAACTACCAGTCGGATTTGAAAATTTTTTTTTGCATTTGATAGCCCAATTCATGAGGAAGGCTATAGGTTATTTAATATCACGATACGACCCATACTGCCGTCGCGTTAGCAAAAAGGGCACAACTAACATTTAAAAAAAAAATGAGTTACATACATATTTAGAATCAGAAAAAAAGGCTATTCTGCTCAATTTTTTGTAGATTTTTTTTTTAAATGTTAGTTGTGCCCTTTTTTCTTACGACGGCAGCATATGAGCCGAGCAAAAAGAAAAAAATATCAGAAAGAACGCTAAGCGAAAACGAAGTAATCCCGAGGGCGGGCTACGCTATGTGATGTGACGAGGTGGGTCGGGGGGGGGGGGGGGGGGAAGAAATTTCACGCGGACGAAGTCGCGGGCAGAAGCTAGTGTATTATATAATAATTATTGTTTCATTGAGTTACTGGCTACTTCACGCTAAATGCACGACTAGCTCTTGAAACTATAACTAATGGCTTACGTCGTTACATTAATAGCCAACATTGACACATTTTCTATGGAAACTGATGAACTACTGGCTATTTTGAAAGACTACAATTTGAATCGTCGCTGTATACAGAGATCCAAATCTTGACGTTAGTTAAAAATAATGGTCGAAGATTACAGCACGTATTTTATTGAATTAAATAATTCGATAAAAGTCTTATTTGACCGTAGTTCTAAATTGATGACTAGAGAAAGGATAGTGTATCACAGTGTTAATCAAGGATGGTCAGCTTTCTTAGCTGCTAATGCCAACAGTGGCATGATTTGCAAAAACGAGATAGCGCTCTACAAAAAAAAGTGATAAAAAGATCAGTTATGTCACATGCCCGATTGAATAAGGTAATCTTAAACTGCGTTTCAGATATCACAGATATCCATTTCGGTAGCTGCAGATTCAAGATAATGAGCTGTGATGATCTTAATGTTCACTAGAATGTTATAAAACAATGATTTAAATCAGTTAAAATCCATAATTTGTGTTTCGATTGTCTTAAAATGCTGACTAGATGAAAAAACTTAACAACCAAATAATGATGTATCGTGATTTTTTTTTTTTAATGAAATGGCCACACTCATTTCAGGAACAATATGGCGGATTTTTGTTTGATTCTCTCGATAGTCTGACACTTGTTTTTTTTGTGATTGTTTCCAAATCGTATTTTCTGGCGGTTCTACATTGTTTGTGAATAATTTTTGCCTCAACCACTACGAGGTATAGACTCTACGTGCGAATTGACGCTTTCTGTGTCGTTTCCCCACCATGGATGGTAAGGGAAATGTGAAATATAAATGAATACAATGATGGATGAAGCAGTTTAAACTACGTCCAGTCGAGTTTCAGTGAACGCTGCAGATATAATTAACAATTGATTCAAGCTAATGAAAAATATATTAGAACATGTTTAAAAACTTCGTTTTTTTTGGTACCTATTACAGCGAATTTTCATTTTACACTTTTTGCCTGATTAATATGTATTATAACTATTATAAGTAATGCATAATCGTTAA
The DNA here is from genome assembly GCA_948252095.1 of Dicycla oo. Taxonomy (NCBI): domain Eukaryota; kingdom Metazoa; phylum Arthropoda; class Insecta; order Lepidoptera; family Noctuidae; genus Dicycla; species Dicycla oo. The sequence goes on from OX411729.1 coordinate 8,456,233, forward strand.
ATAAACTGCAAAATAAAATCCGTTGTAGGTAGGTATAAATGAAAATAAATAGTAGGTCTGTTCATATCTCCCGCGCCTCATGCGTTTCCGATGGCATACACTGGAGCGCTAGTGTGCTTCTATGTAAGCATTTTTAAAGTATGAAGTTGACGTTCTTCCTGATATGGTATATATGTTCTGTGGTATTAGTATATACAGGGTTATTGGTAAAACACCAACAACCTATTAAGGGGTCAAAAGGGTCAAAAGGGGGTAAAAAAATCAGCTGTTCACTGTACTGAACAGAACAGCTGATTTTTTTTCGCGATTTCAGGTTTGGTCCCTTAGTAAAAGTTGTTCATAATGATGAGTACAATGACCTCTTAAGAGGTTGATGGTGTTTTACCAATAACCCTGTAGACATAGAGCGAACCCTGTAAACAAAGCGAATTTGCCGCCAGTAATAGTTGTCTCTTCAGCAGTACTATAGGATTGGCCACAAATTCGCTTGGTTTCTTTCTAGAGAGTGGTCACTTTTGTGAGGCTACGGCTCAGTCCAGTTCTCAATGTCTATGGTAGTAACATGAACATTGAATTAAAACAAAAAAACAACACTGTCATTAGAAAGTTTTCACAACACCGTGGATCAGAGCGAATCTAAAAGAGTTTAAAAAAGTTCATTATCTTCTTTCAATTGTAAATGTTGTCTGTGGTCAGCGTGTCAAAAAAAAAACTATCGATGTTCGGCGTTTAAAATCGCGAATGTATTTTTCTTAGACACTACTCACTAGGGCTTTTGCAGTAAGTACTTACACATTTTAAAAGGCCTATTTATTCATCAGTGGATAGCAGTAGGTACCAGTGATGGTGGCTGTTGATCATGAAGCCATTCCTTGTAATAGCCATAGACTAACAGGGTTTTCTTTTCGGCCCTGGTTCACACAGCAAAAAAAAAAACAAATAAGAGAATTATTCGTTTAAGAATGAGAAATTTTCTATTAGAAACATGTGATTCTGTTAATAGCTCTTATGACTAAAATAAGATTTCTGTAACGCGGGGAAGCTCCAGGAAGCCCTAATATTCGTTTAAAAATCAGAAATTTGTGTATGTATATGGCAGATATCTCTTCTATTAAACATGTGATTCTGTTAATAGCTCTTATGACCAAAATAAGATTTCTGTAACGCGGGGAAGCTCCAGGAAGCCCTAATATTCGTTTAAAAATCAGAAATTTGTGTATGTATATGGCAGATATCTCTTCTATTAAACATGTGATTCTGTTAATAGCTCTTATGACCAAAATAAGATTTCTGTAACGCGGGGAAGCTCCAGGAAGCCCTAATATTCGTTTAAAAATCAGAAATTTGTGTATGTATATGGCAGATATCTCTTCTATTAAACATGTGATTCTGTTAATAGCTCTTATGACCAAAATAAGATTTCTGTAACGCGGGGAAGCTCCAGGAAGCCCTAATATTCGTTTCAAAATCAGAAATTTGTGTATGTATATGGCAGATATCTCTTCTATTAAACATGTGATTCTGTTAATAGCTCTTATGACCAAAATAAGATTTCTGTAACGCGGGGAAGCTCCAGGAAGCCCTAATATTCGTTTCAAAATCAGAAATTTGTGTGTGTATATGGCAGATATCTCTTCTATTAAATATGTGATTCTGTTAATAGCTCTTATGACCAAAATAAGATTTCTGTAACGCGGGGAAGCTCCAGGAAGCCCTAATATTCGTTTAAAAATCAGAAATTTGTGTATGTATATGGCAGATATCTCTTCTATTAAACATGTGATTCTGTTAATAGCTCTTATGACCAAAATAAGATTTCTGTAACGCGGGGAAGCTCCAGGAAGCCCTAATATTCGTTTAAAAATCAGAAATTTGTGTATGTATATGGCAGATATCTCTTCTATTAAACATGTGATTCTGTTAATAGCTCTTATGACCAAAATAAGATTTCTGTAACGCGGGGAAGCTCCAGGAAGCCCTAATATTCGTTTCAAAATCAGAAATGTGTGTATGTATATAGCAGATATCTCTTCTATTAAACATGTGATTCTGTTAATAGCTCTTATGACCAAAATAAGATTTCTGTAACGCGGGGAAGCTCCAGGAAGCCCTAATATTCGTTTAAAAATCAGAAATTTGTGTATGTATATGGCAGATATCTCTTCTATTAAACATGTGATTCTGTTAATAGCTCTTATGACCAAAATAAGATTTCTGTAACGCGGGGAAGCTCCAGGAAGCCCTAATATTCGTTTCAAAATCAGAAATTTGTGTATGTATATGGCAGATATCTCTTCTATTAAACATGTGATTCTGTTAATAGCTCTTATGACCAAAATAAGATTTCTGTAACGCGGGGAAGCTCCAGGAAGCCCTAATATTCGTTTAAAAATCAGAAATTTGTGTATGTATATGGCAGATATCTCTTCTATTAAACATGTGATTCTGTTAATAGCTCTTATGACCAAAATAAGATTTCTGTAACGCGGGGAAGCTCCAGGAAGCCCTAATATTCGTTTCAAAATCAGAAATTTGTGTATGTATATGGCAGATATCTCTTCTATTAAACATGTGATTCTGTTAATAGCTCTTATGACTAAAATAAGATTTCTGTAACGCGGGGAAGCCCCAGGAAGCCCTAATTTTCGTTTAAAATCAGAAATTAGTGTATGTACCTATACGGCAGATATCTCCTCTATTAGAAACATGTGATTCTGCTAATAGCTCTTATGACTAAAATAAGATTTCTGTAACGCGGGGGAAACTCTTGGAAGCCCGCGAAATTCAAAATTTTCTTACTTTTTTTAATTTGCAAGTCAGTATTAGGTTGTATAGTATGGTTCGCGACCGTTACGCTCTTATACATTCTTATATGTACTTATTTACGAAATTATAATCATTAGAGTCAACTCCTTCAGTTAGCATAATACTAAATGTCAAAATTTCATGAAATATGCATTCATTAGGATTATATGAACTTAGAGAGTTGTATTGATGATTTTAATTTTATAAATACAGATTTGTTACGGTCGCGAATCATATTCAGATCAACATACAACCTGATACTGACCTGCAAATTACAAAATACCTAAGAAAATTTGGATTATTCCGATCTGTCACCCTGCTTTGTCCCCTTAGGGCTTAGAGGAACAGATCGAAAAAAAAAATTGATCTGTCCCCCTGTTAGCAATGAGAGGACAGTTCGAACTTTATACACTCCTATCTGGGACAGATAGGAGTGAATAAGTTGCTAACAGTGGGACAGATCAAACTTTTTTTTCCGATTTTTTCCTAAGTCTAAGGGGACAAAGCAGGGTGACAGATTGGAATAATCCAAAAATTTGAAATCGCGGAGTAGGAAAAGTCCACCCGGTCTATTCTGTAAAAATCTCACCGTGAAAACATAGGTGAAGTGAGCTGTCATTCCACCTGATGCTAGGGACTGACAATATTGACAGGTCACTTCACGCTCACCTCACCTAAGTTTTCACGGTGAGATTTGTTTAGAATAGCACTGCTTGTCTGGGAGTGGAATGGTAACTACTTATCTCTCTCTGCCTAGCCTTTTCCCAACTATGTTGTAGTCGGTCTCCATGCTAACCGGATGCAGCTGTTTATTTAGTGTTTATTATATGTAAGTCATTCATTCTGCCTAGCCTTTTCCCAACTATGTTGGGGTCGGCTTCCAGTCTAACCGGATGCAGCTGAAAACCAGTATTTTACATGGAGCGACTGCCTATCTGACCTCCACAACCTAGTTACTGGGTAATACGATACCCCTTGGTAAGACTAAAGAACTGGTTGTCAGACTTTCGGGCTTCTGACGACCCGTAACGACTGTCAAAGATCCTCGAATGACAGCCGGGACCAACGGCTTAACGTGCTTTCCGAGGCACGGAGGAGTCTCGGTATGTAAAGATGGTCACCCATGCACAGACCAACCCCGGCAAGCGTAGCTTAACCTGATGGATCGACCCGTGCGGCTGTTATTACTTAGCCACGAGCTCCTCTTATATATTATTATATGTAAGTAGGAGAAATAAAAAAGAGAGAGTGTGTGAAGTATTCGCTCATTCTGTCAAATACCTACTGAAAAAATTATGATGACCATAAATCACCTCTTTTATCTATTACCTAGTTTCAACCTATCTCATTTGGGATTTAATCTGAAAACCCCAAATTTAGGGCCCAGTTTTCAAAGACAATCTGCCTAGACTTTTCCCGACTTTCTAACCGCTGCAGCTGAATACCAGTATTTTACATGGAGCGACTGCCTATATGAGTTTCACAGTCCGTTGCTGGGTTCTAATACGATATCCCTTGGTAAGGCTTGGTTATCGAACTTTTTGGGCTTCCGACTACCCGTAACGACTGACAAAGATCTAAGAATGACAGCTGGGACCAACAGCTTAACGTGTTTGCCAAGGTACGGAGGGTTCTTGATATGTAATGGATGGTCACCCATCAACGAACCGACCGCGGCAAGAGTAGCTTAACCTTCGATCGGCCTGTACGGTTGTTATCATTTAGCCTACAAAGACAATAATTTTCAATAAATGTATAAGGTACAGACCTACTCAGTTCTTCAATGGTCAGAGTACTGAACTATCACACATTCGCGCTATTGAGTGCCCAACTGGAATGTATATTTTCGGCTCGGTCAAGGAACCATTGGAGGCCGATATTGAATTATTTCTTTAAGCCTCTAGGTCAGACACAAATTCTTGTCATCTGTAACTGTTTTACGTAAATAAATCTGTTTTGAAGTTTTTTGTTACAATTTATCAAAGTTAAAAATAGAATGGTATAAAATGTAACGGTTAAAAGGTCGGAACAAACTAACTACGCAGTAAACAAGAAATTAAAAAAATATTATGTGGTTAGATGTTAGTGGACGCAGGACATAAGTACTTAATTAAAATTAAATGCTTTCCTGAGAAAACATTTAATTTGAATAAATCAACGGGAAAACTAATAGTCACTTAAAATTTTACTTACGTACTTACATGCATTTTATATGTCCATTAATACTAGGATTTATACACTTTTATCCTTTACTGCGATGCGGCGAACGTTTAGTTTTCCTTTAGTGGGTATTTTATTTCAGGAAAGTAATAAAAAGTTAGTCTTTTGTTTATATATATGCACAATAACACCATGAAAGAGTTTTTATTACGTCTTTAATGGCTGGCTGGACATTACCAGAGTCTAATTCACCCACAGAATTCACCACACAATAAAAAAGTTAACACATTCGAATTTGGCCAATCAACCTTATTTCTACTGATTGTTGTTTTAATTAACAAACAGTTTTCTTTTACTAACGAGTATTTCACGAACCAGTACTATTTTTATCGTATCAGAAGCATTTCAACTAAATCAATCACATTTCACAAAAGAAAAACACAATTCGCGCCAACCAACTGTCAAAAAAAAAAAAACTGACATTTGGTTGACACATTTTTTTTTTATAGCCAGCTGATGTAGGCAAAAGTCACATAGAGACTGCCACGGGTTATGCACGCGTATCCTGTCCCAAGGTAAGCAGGACGAGTGCTAGGCCAGTGGGCGTTTCGTTCTTCACCAATGAACTTCATAACAATTACCTTGCATTGTTTTGTTTGTCATCAAGCTACCGGTTTTATTGATGCCGATATAATTAATTTAATTACAGTCTTTGACAAGTTTTGCGACATAATCGCTGATAAACGTGAGAACAGGGATGTAATTCTAGTAATTATTAATTAGTCAACAACAAAAGATTAAGTGACATCTATATTCAGTTGTAATAGAATTTGAAAGGACTGTCTTATTCTCGTACTGTGTAACTTTTTTTTTTATCGTGTGTGGTTGAACAGTATGAATGTAAGCAGAGGAGTATGTACGAATCGTAGCAGGTGGCGTTCTTAGTTTCTGCCTACCCCCATTGGAAGAAGGCGTACGTTTATGTTATGTATCTCACATTTCCCATCTACAATCACGTATATTTAGCCCTCAAATAACATAAAATTGTCATTATTATTTTCTCTTGAACAATGGACGTTAACCGGCAAAACAAAAAATATATTACAGATTCTTCCAAGACTGCAACCATGAAGGTTGCACAGATAATATAAAAACATTATTAGCGAAATTTGGCGTTTGTTGGACAAAGGTAATAAAAGCTGTTCATCCGGTCAGGCCGGACCCTTGTCTTTTACTGTGGGAGAACCGAGCTCATGTTGATGTATAATATTAAGGTGGACACACACGACCGAACCAAAAAGCAAATACAAAGGATTAAAAAAATAATAAGCCAGTGAGTAATAGATATAAAAAATAGGATGGACAGTGACTTCTATTTTTTGATGTAACGACAGCTTCATCGCACCAGGATAATACATTCTTATTTAGAAAATCTGAATCAATCTGTGGCTCAGGATCTGTATTGATATTGGCAACATATTCTTTACTGCCTACCAATTATTGTGAATAGGACTAAGGAGGCCTTAAATAAAATGTTAATGATAATAATTTACTGTCTTAAAGTAAGCCACAAACCACACATTTGTTTTATTTCGTAGACGCCCCTACAATCATTTTAAATCAAACCCATCTGGGCCATGGAAATAGATCACATCGTTCGCCAGAAACTATAGACAGTTCGCTGTTTTGCATGAATACCCGCACAAACCAAAATTTTGAAAATGGTTTTGCCGTTATGAATGTGTGTCTTACTGACCATGAAATAAGTACTATTTTGCATTTGGCTGTGTTATAAACCAGTATTTTCAAAATTTTGGTTTGTGCGAGTATTCATGCAAAGCAGCGAGTTATCGTTTGACAGTTATCTGTGCTAGGTAGTAGCTATAAGTCTAAATTAATTAATAGCCGCTTAGTGACTGCAAATACTGCTGTAACTAAGACATAATGCAGGATATACAGGGTGTAAGGGTACACAGTGTCAACCTTTTAAGAGGTCATTGTACTCATCATTATGAACAACTTTTATTATGGGACCAAACCAGAAATCGTGAAAAAAATCTGCTGGTCCCTACATTTTGGCGAATTATGCGAACATAAGTGTACTGAACAGCTGATTGTTTTTTTTCGCGAGTTCAGGTTTGGTCCCATAGTAAAAGTTGTTCATAATGATGAGTACAACGACCCCTTAAAAGGTTGCCACTGTTTACACTTACATCCTGTATATACACTTTTAACATATTTACAACCTTATTAAAAATGAAGATACGTTAGGTGAAACAAACTTAGGAAGTTATGGATATTCAGATTCACCGAAAATTAATATTTTTTGTCCAGCTGCAGGTAAACAAAGGCCTCTTCTCAAACAGAGAAGGCGCTTGCTCAAGGCGTGTTTGCCTACTTGTTTGATTCTCTTACAAAACGTTTAAATGTGTGAACGACACCATGTTCCTAATTAAATTTAACATTTTATCGGACCAAATTATCGGAGCGATAATAGAGTCTGAACTAAGCCTTAAATGTATAACTTATAATATCTATCGCAGCGATATCTATTCTCGTAAACTGGGTCTTGAATGACGTTTCTTCAATTCACTCCAGTTACCTAGTTATAAAATCTGTGTCTAATAACAACACGTGCGCGTAAATTCTACTTTTTTAATTTCCTCATTCTCTATTTTAACTGCTTTTGAACCAAACAGAGCGTCAAACAATATCGAAGTAAATTGCATGTAATTTGGGTGCTCTTGGCTCAATTACTAGAAAACGCAGGTAGTAACCGAGAGTCTCGCCCCTCTCGGTGTTGTGGAAATAAGATGAGGAAAGAAAAGTGAAGAGTGACAGTGTTTGTTTGAAAAGTAGGTCCCCAATGTCGAACGCACTGCAATAATATGGAAGTGTTTATATGCACATTAATTCTTTCGTTCAATAAAAAGAGAATCCGGCATGTAACTAAAAGAGAAAAGTGGCCAAGGCGAGTCGGACTCACGCACCGAGGGTTCCGTACCATTAAAAAAGTGTGCTATTTACAGACATCGTTTTATTTTTCCTGTAATCTTTACATAAACTTCTATCACATAGAATAATTTCAGATTTTTTCTATACGCAAACTTCGGAGATAAGAGTGGCGGGAAGGTATTTTTTTTTTACATTTGTCATCATAAGTCGAAAACTATTCGGCCTAAAAAAAAGGAAATAGGTATGAAAATGTGCAAACAGCGTTCTTTCATATGACACCCCACATGCCCTAGTAGCCCTACTTCAAATGTTTAAGACCCTGTTGCAAAAAAAGTATATATTATATTTTTATTTCTTTCTTATTTGCAAAATAGTTGGGCAAACGTCATCTAAAACTATTCCAAAATTCATGTAGATAGCATTAGTAGTTCTTGAGATATCCAGCTGTGACAGACAGACAGACTGAGTCGCACCATAAGGGTTCCTTTTTACCATTTTGGTACGGAACACTAATATAGGTAACTGAATTTTTCAACTTTCTTCTAAATTACTTGTTGTTAAATCATTTAAACACCCACTCCAGGGCAGAGGCCTCTTCTTATACAGAGAAGGCATGAGCATTGATCAAATCATCACGCTTGCCGATTTTACACCTTTTTCACCTTCGTTTACAGACTTTTTTTCTTTTTGCTCGGCTCCTAAGGGTCGTAGCGTAATGTTAAATAGCCTATAATCTTACTCAAGAACTGGGCTATCAAATTCAAAAATATTTTTTCAAATCCGACTGGTAGTTCCAGAGATTAACGCGTTCAAACAAACAAACAAACTCTTCAGCTTTATTATATTAGTAAGATAAGATAGGTCCAGGTTTCCTCACGATGTTTTCCTTGACCGATGTCAGTAATGTTACGATAAACTTAGAAAGTACATACATATGAATTGAAAACTCATACTGGGTACTTGCCAGGAGTTTAAACCACAACGAGGCTGGGCCATCACGACATTTTACATTCATTCAGACAAATTCTTAAAAATTAAGTATTTATTTTAAAAGTAATCTCGTGTGTGTCCGCCTTTACACCGATAACTTTTTACAGCAAAATTGAAATGAAACCCGTTCTTGAATAAAAACCTGTAGCTGTCATTAAAAGAAGTTTTGCTTTGGCCGTCATTCTTTTTAATAGTAACCTGTTGCACTGCTGTTTATTGAAATATTGTCTCGAGGACGAAATTGTGTGGTTAATTTTATCAAAGTCATAATAATTTATTTGCAATATATGCGGTACAAAAGATGGTAGGTACGTACCTATATCAATATGATAGTGATAAATGATTTTATTTCTGTAAGTAGGTTTGTACAAACACTTTTAAAAGTCAATCATGTTTTTTTTTTTTTAAACTAGATGAGGTCGGCGTTTCCTGACTACTCTGAGAAGAAAGGCCGAAACGATATTTAGAATGCAAAAGAGGTGTATAAGGTCAATGTTCGGTCTAAAAACAACAGATAGCTGTTTTTCCTATTTTAAAACTTTAAAAATTTTAACTTTTCCGTCCTTATATATATTGGAAACAGCTTTGTTTGTAAAAAACAATCCACAATTATTTAAAAAAATGGCGGAAGTCAAAAGATATCCAATACGGACTCAATATTTAAGCCAAGTATGCCATGTGAAATGTAAAACCGCGCTAATGAAAAAAAGTTTTTTTGGCATTGCCCCCCGCATTTATAATAAATTACCTAATGGAATAAAAAATATGACTGTTACAAAATTTAAAAGGGCACTAAACGACATATTAATTGAGAAATGTTATTATACAATTGACGACTTCCTTAATGATGATTCGCTGACTGATTGACTTATTTTTTTTTTATTGTTATAGCTGCTATTGTGATCCCTGATTGTTATTGTTTATTACTTGTATTTTTTTTGTACTCTAAACGACATTTATTTAAATTTAACTTTGACATTATTGGTTTTATTTTAATTGTATTGTAATGTTTCAAAAATAGTAACTGAATATTATTATTTGCATGCCCACGCGATGGTAGAATATGGAGCACTTTATTATGTTAAAAGAACATCTGTGTACCAATTACCCATGTTTGCAAATAAATAAATGATTGATTGATTGATTGATTGATACAGTGCAACAATAATAGTGCGATGACACATTTCACCATAAATTGGCATTCAAATATTAAAGTAATAAGATGCTAGTTTCATTAAGAAATATCTACACAAATGAACACAATATTATTCAAAATTAAATTATTTAATGTAATTTTTTAGCTTCAAAAACCGGCCAAGTGTGAAGTGCGTGTTGGACTACGCACAATGAAGGGTTCCGTAGTTGGGATGAATTTATCCCAAGAACAAACTTAACATTGTAGTTGAAAAACATGTTCTCTCATACATCGATATACGTCACGGTCAATGCTTCAACAGCTAATGTATGTTTGTAACCGCAATTTTTTTATGTGATAAAAGTATAAATTAACGACTTTCGGACTTTTTCCTTTATTTGTGCTGTGAGAGCTTACTTCTTGGCATATTTCATGATTCTTGGTCAACGGGAAGTACCCTATAGGTTTTGGTTTATTTGCGAATATCAAAATATGTCGCTTATATGGCCGTATTTTTTGATTGCGTTGACTTAGAAGCTTGATTTTTTTAGTGCTCCAAGGGACCACAAACCTACGTATTTGATATTAATTTCCACTTGATACCTCCACGCTTTCCTAAGAAAAACGGTCTTGACAGACAGACAGACAACGAAGTGATCCTATAAGGGCTCCATTTTTTCCTTTTGAGGTGCGGAACCTTAAAAAGGCAACAAAATGCCTAATATAAAGACATAAAGTAAAATAGGTACCTACGTAGGTATTTTATGTTTCAAAGATAAAGCAGAAAGAGTCTGATAATTTTGATTACGTTTGTATGATTTTCAACGCAATAAATAGCACGCGAGATTTCATGTTTTTAAAATGAGCTGTTATTCACTTTCCATTTGTATTTTTTTTTTTGTGTTTGTGATCAGCTCTAAAACCGATGATCAACCCAGAAACTCGGTAACCGCGACGATCAAAACAAAATGACTTCGTTCATTAGAGCATCATAAAATAATAAATAGCGCATTGAAATAACAGACTTACAAATGAATAAAAAAGCATTGAAAACCAAACGCATTTATTATTTAGGTACTATATTTTGCCTGTGGCTGCGAACGCCTGGAAGTGGGAAATTAACCCACGGAAACCTTCGACCACGATGAAATTATCTTGTGTCACCCAGCACCCTAATTGCGTAACACACTATAAATCGGAATCTGAATCATTTTAAAGCAAATTGTTAATCCATTGCCCCATATGTTCGAAAAATTTGTCTGCTCGACAACGTAAATAACGCAATGAATGTTGTTGAACTGTCAAAATGAAAGCGATTCCGATTGATATCCTTTGTTAGGCAATTGCTCCGCAGGTCATACAGTAAGTTTTCTGCCGGTGGCGCTTCAAAAATTCATATCATTTTTTTGTAGTGTGTATTTTTCTGTTCTTTTTATGCCATGATCGTTTTGAATGTTACTTTCATGTCACAAAAAAAAAAAAAAAACTGAAAAATACACACTACTCGTACAAAAAAAGATATGAATTTTTGAAGCTCCACCGGCAGAAAACTCAAAATAATTACAAAAACAAAAATAACTTGAAAACTACAAAAAAAAACGCAGGACATACAATGCATGGGGTATTTTCGAATATATAATAAAGAAAAATCTGAATTCCTCATACCCAGATGGAGATGTTTATGAGGAATTTAAATTTTTCTTTTTGACCTCACTATTTGGCTCACCTGTATGTTAGACAAGCCGTGTGTCCGATGGAATTTCCTATCGGCAAAACTGACAGCATTCCATACAAACTTTCATCACCTATTTAACCCCCTTTAGGGAGTGAATTTTCAAGTCCTTCCTTAGTGATCACTTTCGTAACATAATGAACTAAGTACTCATTGTGCAAAATTGCTATGCTTCTAGGCCCAACGGTTTATGCTGTGCGATGTCATGTCAGTGAGTAAGTGCGAATTTCAGCAATTGAAACTGAACGCGTTCAGCACGTAAACCACGTTTAAGAGCTGTCACTGTCGTTATTTTCTTTGGAATATTGACACTGACAGCTCTTGAACTCGGCTTAGGCGTGCGGATCGCGTTCATTTTCTATGGTGAAATCCGCACTAAATGAATAATTTTATGAATTTAACTAGCTTCTGCCTGCGATTTGACCACGTGAAATTACATGTTTTAATATAAAATATATCCTATAGCATCGCATCGCCTGCCCGTGCCATAATTCGTTTTTGCTTAGTGTACTTTCAGACTTTCTCTCTTTTTGCTCGGCTCCTAAGCGTCTTAGCGTGATGTTAAATAGCCTATAGCCTTCCTCATGTATTGGACTACCAATTGCAAAAAGAATTTTTCAAATCCAACTTGCAGTTCCAGAGATTAGCGCGTTCAAACAAACAAACTCTTCCGCTTTATTATAGAAAAAAAAAAAGATGTATATAGAAGAACTTATCTACTAGACATTTTCTCAGGAAACTGTGAAACACGTCCTAAAGGAAAGATCAAAGAAACTTTTAGTAGAAAAGGAGAAAATAAAAGAAAACGAGTAAATTTTCACACTAACCTTAGATTCGAGCCGTTCCGACTCATTCTTATAATGCGTCCGTTCACTTTCCACCTTGTCCAGTTTAGCCCGGAGGGTCTCCAGCTCATCCTGTTGAAGAAACAACTTTATTACTAAATATATAAGGTTCAATTTTGTTCAGCTTAGATCCTAGTGTTAGAAAACGCGCACTTTCTGCTTATACTTATCGATTTGTTAGTGATTATGGATGCTGTGACCCGTATGCTTACCTCGTCATTTGTATACTTAACTTGGTAATGTATCATTATAATATTTACTTGGATACGTAAGTAAAGGATGGTAGAAACGTGCGTTTTTAATTGACAGGTGTTTTCTCTAACCGACTGGTATTTTATAATAGCTGTTTTTCTCTTCTTTTCATTTGCATTTCCACCGCTGAAGACATTTTCCACTTATCCACTATATATTCTAGACTAGATACTAGATAGTTTTATGGTGTTAAAGAAAGAGCTTGATTTCCATTCGTCTCTTTTTAACCGACTTCAAAAAAAAAGAGGAAGTTCTCAATTCAGTTGTATTTTTTTTAATGTTTGTTACCTTATATTTTATTTTATTGGTTTATAAATGACGGAATTCTCAATACCGTCATTTATAAACCGATTTGGAAAATTCTTTTTTTAATTGATGCATCCAGATTGGTCCCATTTTTATCAAAATTCAGTTCTGATGATAGAATCTATGAGGAATTGAGAGGACTCCTTAAATATTATAGGCATACTTAGAGCAATTTTAGTGTTCTCATCAACAAGTCAAGCATTTGCATTCAAAAAGTATCATTTTGTGAAGTGGAACTGGTGAAGAAGACCACAGATGGCCACGGGAACTTCTCAATGATAAGTATTTCACAGGTGGTAAAAACGAAAATGCAAAATCAAAACCACTTTGTAGTGTTTTTTTTGGAAGTCGGTTGTTTTTTTTTTTTAAAGTTAAGTATTTATTTACCACTTTTTACTTGAGATACTTACCTACCCCACCCAAATTTATATAATTTTGTTAATTCATCTAGGTATTTTGGTCAACTAATCCCAAGGAATACAAAGCTATTATGAGATTTATTGATCAGCCTTTCAGAAGACGCTTCTCAAGCCTCAGTGAAGTAGCTACTACGCATTTACTAGGTACGGTTTGCCCAAATACACTGAATCATACTAGGTCTAACTCTCAACATTCCTTAGGAATGTTTACGAGTAGAGTACTAAACAATAAACATGGCTGCCTCGTACGTTCGAGCGCAGCGCACACGACTGCGTTCAAGATGCGCAGCAGAGCGGCGCGTCATCGCGTGCCTTTGACGGTAGTAGAAGAAAATTTGGACTCGAGGCGGAATTTTAAATGCAATTGAAGGTTAGACTGTTTGGTGCATTGTAATAATTACTTGAGATAATTTCTTCGAGAATCAGCGTTCTTCAATTATTTGTAGTAGAGATTAGGAAAGGCACATTTGCCATTGCTAGAAACTGGCCTGAAAAAATGTGAAAACGTCTGATTACATCACAAACATATGTGATTTTCAGAGCGACTCAAAATACCAAACTCTAGACTTAGAAACCGACCATAAACGCCAATAAACACCAATCAATAAACACCTTTAATAACGCCATAAAAATAAAAATCCAAAACCATAAAGGCCAACCCACACTCAACCGCAAGCTTCCGTAGCATTACGCACGTTACACAACCCACACATCTAATCGCACATTTGATTTCTAATCGCATAATCCGAGCGGTGTATACCATGATTATCGACCAATTAGAACAGCCTGTCATACATACTGTTACACCATGCGGAAATGGCTGCTGCCTCCAGTGTGTGGGAATGTGGGTAAAAACGTTGTGTGCTGCAGTGAAGTGGTGTTAGGAACTCTGTATACTTGTCCGTTGAGGTACTTTGAGATGGTAGGTAAATACAAACTAGAGGTTTTGTTGGTGCGGAAGTTATAAAAGAAAGCATCCAGGCAAAGTTGTGCTTTATTGAGGTTGGTATAAATTTATTGTTTCTGTCAATTATTCAAGAGCACTTGAGCTAGAAAAGTCTGTGATTAACCCAACAAAGGGAAAAAAATATGATCTCATAATTCTACCAAGGTAGACCAATTTTAAAACAGCATTTCTACTGAAAATTTTAAAGATAAACTGTCAATCTCGTTTTTAGGCTAGTTAAAACTTTTAATGATGTTGTGTCAATGTGGAGTCAAAGAAACTCTATGGAACACGGGAGTGTAGTATCTCAATAGAATGTGTACAGTCCCTAACAATAAAGATTACGATAGATCTTACAAATGAATAATGCATCAGTTATTATTGCCATTAAATCACGAGATACGTTATAGAATTCCTGCGAACGATTACAATTGGAGCGGATGCTGGTTCCGCGTGATTGGTTCAGACAACAACATGGTTTCGTTGTACATAATAGTGTTTGAGTCTTGCGGCAATATTACTTAGTTATCGTTGCGATCTAAAGCTACTGTAAACACATACAATAGTCAGAAGACAGACTATAGAAGCAGCCATCCGTGTCCGGAAAAGCTGGTTGAAAATGTGGAAAGATTAATTTAACTATGTTTATATTTTATTTGTGATGGGTTTGCTCTTGACTCTAGTCTAGGTCAGAGGTGACAGAGACAGAGTCGACGATGGAGTGAGCTTACCCAGAGGAAGCCTGTTCACTTTGAAAAGATTAGGGTTGTATGCGTTCGGAAACACAGACGCAGGTAGTGAGTTCCACTCCTTTGCTGTGCGTATTATAAAAGACATTTGGAAGCGCTTAGTGCGAATTGGTGGAATAGCAACCAGGTAGGGATGGTAACTGGCAGTGCGTCTAGATGTCCGATGGTAGAAGGGGGCCGGTGGAATGAGGTCGTGGAGTTAACCATACAAAACTAGTATGTAAGGAAATCGTATTTTGTATTTCTTCCTTTTGTGACGTACGTGGTGTAATATGTTTACTTATATCAAATGGATGAGCAAATTAATTTTATTGAAAGTTACATCTTCTTTCTATTTTTTGGGCCAATTCTATACAATAACTAAATAACCTACTTTCAACACATATCCTAACAACGACAAGACAACGTTTAAAAAAAAGCATTGAATACATGGCTACTTCCATTAGATTACGCACAAACTGAAGATCTTTTCACTACCATGTCCTAATTTTACTGTTTCCCAAAATAAACGCACACAACCTCATACACACACCCCACTTCCACATACTCATACACACACTAACTAACACATACATACATCCTACACTCTCATACATCCTTTGCATGTTTCCTAGATAAAATATAAATATGATTAAATAAAATTTAAAATAAAAAAATGTAATTTCAAGCAAAACGTCTTCAGTACAATACTTGTAATATATGAATTGTTAGGGAGCCTGGTGACCTTTTTTTTTTTTTTTTGTGGATGGGAAATCATCAAATAACTTCTCCCGCTCTGGGTGGAGCGGAAGGGCGTGTCAGACTTTTACTGACTAAAACCCACCCGTGTTCCTTCAGTTGCCTATGCCAGGGCCACGGTAACTTTTTCAAACAACCCGCGACCCCAGCGGCATCGGCCCTATTGGACCCCATCTTTTGCTGACATCTCTTTGAGGCGCGCGTGGAACACAACGCGCCGTCGACCCGGGCCTGGTCCTCACCGGACGGCGAGCTACCCACTACTCACCGTCCGCAAGCCCGCGCCTACGGTGGCTGGGAATCGGCTATCGATTCCCGCCGCCCAGGGCGTCTCCTGCGGCGACTGAGGGCGTGAGGCTGCCTCTCCCTCACGCGTTCCGCCTCCTCCTTCGCAAGCATTACCGCTTCGCAGAAGGAGGTGACGGCCTCCCATGCACTCTCACTCCGCACCATGGCCTGGACCAGGCTCGGACGCGAGAGATCGCCGCCGCCGATCGCCTCCGTGAGAACACGGCGGTGCTCTGCCCAAGCCGGGCAGACCTCCACTGTATGCTCCACCGTGTCCTCTGGGCGATCCACACAATGGTGACACCCGGGCGTTTCCTCCCGCCTTATGCGAAACAGGAACCTCCCGAAACAACCGTGTCCGGTAAGGACCTGCGTCAGGCGGAAGGTGAGGACGCCGTGGCGCCTCTCTAACCACTCCTCAAAGAGGGGACTTATCGCCACAATTGTGGCGTGCCCAGCGCTGGGCTGCGACAGTCGCACTCTCCATGTCGCCATGAGATCCCACCGGAGCTCTGTCCGCTGTACCGTGATTTCTCGCGGCAGCGGAGTTACGCCCCGGCGTTTCGCCTCCTCGCGCCACTCCCACACGTGCGCGAGGACTTTCGCCTCCAGATCCCACGGCGGCAATCCGGCAAGGAGGCTCGCCGCCTCACCGGAGACCGTGCGGTAACCCCGGACTAGCCGAATGGCCATGACCCTCTGGGACGCGTTCAACCGGCGGACTGGCCGCAGCCTCAGGGAACGCGCCCACACCGGTGCCCCGTAAAGGACCATGGACCGCACGACCCCCGCGTAAAGCCTCCGGCAGGAGGCGTTTGGACCACCTAGATTGGGCAGGAGCCGCTTCAAGGCAGCCCCAGCCCGCTCCAGTCTGGGAGCCAAACGTCGGAAATGCTCCACGAAGTTCCACCGGCTGTCGAGGACGAGTACCAGGTACTTCATCGTCGACTCGACTCCAATGCGAACCCCTCCTACCGTTATTTGGGAACCCGACGGTGGCGCATTCCGAGGACCATGAAAACACATGGCCTCGGACTTGTGCAGGGCCACCTCGAGTCCCAACTGCCGGATCCTCGCAACGACTATCGCAACCCCGCGTGTCGCTAATTCAGCCGCCGCCTGGTGCGACCTCCCCTGCGCCAGAACCAGCGTGTCGTCAGCGTAACATACCACGCTGGCGCCGCTAGGGAGGTCGGCGCGCAGCACCCAGTCGTACCCGATGTCCCACAAATGCGGCCCCAGGACTGATCCCTGTGGGACACCGCACGACATCTCTCGCCGGTTCCACTCTCCCTGATGACCGGGGTAGATGACGGCCCTATCCGTCAAATAGGCCTCAACCACTCGACAGAGGTAGGTCGGCATCCGGTGATACCGGAGTGCCTCCCTGATGCAACTCCAGGGCAGGGTATTGAAGGCGTTGGCGATGTCTAGCGACACCGCCAAGACGACCCCACCCCGGGCCACAGCATCCCCCGTCGTGAGGGCTCGCACGCGCATGATGGCGTCCACCGTAGAGCGCCCCCTGCGGAAACCAAACTGGCTCTCCGCCAAATCCGGCTCCTCCTGCACCAGCCACCCGACGAGGCGGTCTGCAATAACTCTTTCAAAGAGCTTGCCCACCTCGTCGAGCAGCACGATGGGACGGTAAGCGGACGGAGAGTCCGAAGGGCGCCCCGGCTTCTTAATGAGGACCAGTTTCCCCGTCTTCCAACGAAGTGGGAACTGGCCCCTCTCCAAGCATGCGCTTAGGAGCCCCCCTAGTCGAGGCCCGAGAGCCCCAAAGGCCAGAACCCAGGCTCTTCCAGGTAAGCCGTCGGGTCCTGGGGCGGCATTTTTGGCACTCAGCCTACGTACCGCCGCTCTCAACTCTACCTCGGTCACTTCCGGAGCATCGTCGTCGTCGTCGGTGATGTGGTCCGCAACGGGCACCGCAGGAAGCGGAGCCATGGGCGGGGGAGTATGTTCCCCTCGCGACGGGAACAGAGCGCTCACCACGTCCTCCACGAGCTGGGGCCGGAGACTCTGCGTCAGCGGGGGCGCCCATGGACGGAGTTTATCCCGCACCATTTTATAAGGGCGTCCCCATGGGTCCCTGTTTAGAGTCTCCAGCGACTCCTCGCGAGCCAGATCCCTGGCCCGCAAGATCTCCGCTCGGAGGGCGGTCTTCGCCGCTCTGTACCCCTCGTACAGCTCCGCCTGAATGGCTTCCGTATCCGGAGGGCGGATACGGAGCCTGCGGTGCCTGGTGTACCGGTGCCGCGCAGCAACGCACGCCTCGCGCAGAGCCGTCAGCTCCGGCGACCACCAATACACCTGGCGCCAGGCGCGACTGGGCTGGACCCGGGGCATTGCCACGTCACATATTTCGGACATGGCCTCCCGGAACCACTCCGCCTCGTCGTTGATGTCGGCAGGCCTGTCCGGTGGTGACACCCAGGCCTGCACGATCGAGGCTTCCAGGAGGAGCTCCCGGTCCAGCTTCTTCAGCGCCCACCGCGGACCACTCGGGGCCTGTCGGACCGGCGCGCTCGAGGTCTGGGCGGAGACATCAAACCGGATGTACCGGTGGTCGGAGTAGGTCTCCACCCCCTCTATGACGCGCCAGTCAACAACATGTGGCAACAGAGCGGGGCTGGCGAACGAAATGTCCACCACTGATTCGCCCCGCATCCGCACACACGTGGGGACAGAACCCCGGTTTAGGAGAGCCTGGTGACCTGACTTACAGGTTTTGTATAAACTTAGTTTAGGCACCAGTCTAAGTACACAATTGTATCTCTAGACTGTTAACTTTAAGCTGTGATTTCTATTCTATTCATCAAGTTTCTGCTCATCACCATCGCAGTTTGCATTGATAACAAAATGTATGAAAAATCATTGCGATATGCGGTTCGGTTTGCTATTGCTAATCGTGCAAACGGCGTAAACCATTGGCTACCTATACCACATCTGTAGGCCGTACAAACCACCGTATTAGATAGACATTCTACGGTGTATTTACCCTAAATACCGAACAGTTGTAAGATATTTCTGCTGGCCGTATAAACCGCGCTACCTAGGTTCTATACATAGACGTTCAACGGTGCACCTACCCTGGTAGGTACCTAAACAGTAGTCAGATAACAACACAATAACTTCACGTATTGGACACAACGCGGTGTGCCCTATTTGTTGTACTAGTTAGCATTACAACTGGCTGCAACTGTTCACTGAAGTGTATTACTGTACTGTGGTTTAGTTTAGGACGTGGTGAAAAGCGGGAGGAAAATATTAAATACTGATGGTGAAAAGACAAATGAAGACGAACAATAGATTCTGGCATGGGACCTTTATCAGCATAGCAATACTTTGCTTTTTGTGGTTTTATCAGGACTTAATTCAGAGATGTTTACAAGCGGTTTCGTAGGTTTAAGTCAACGTGGTAGGTACCTGACAGCAGAATCACTACAGTCTGACCGATACCGCTGTACCGCGCCTAAGTAATGCGCGGCTCACTGATGAATGAGCGGCGGGACGTCCGCCGCCCGTGAGCGTTGACGAAAGAGCGGCCTGCACTGCCTCCCGCCTCGCCGATACCTAAGGCGCGGTACAGCGGTATAACTATAAAAGAGCCACACATTTGACAGGCCAGATGACGTGGTTGGTTAAGATACCACCTATCATGTCGCAGGTCGTGGGTTCGATTCCCATCCAGGACAAACATTTGTGTGCATGAACATGTCTGTTTGTCCTGAGACTGGGTGTAATTATCTATATAAGTATGTATATACAAAAAAGAAATAGTGTATGAGTGTACGGTGCAACCGCACATTCTGCAATTCAGCAGTTCACGCCACACATTCATTTCAACTCATAATAATTAGTTCAGTTCGCGTTGGGCTATCAAGTCGACCAGGCGTTCTCGTTACAGCCAACAAGGGCCGCGTCACTCACTTCATTGCCACACCATCAGTCCATTAAACTCATTTTACCTTTAAGTACCTTTGGGACAATACAGTAGTGTTTTAGTACTTACCTTCTTTTATTCCATTCATCTATCATCTAAAAGTAATGTATGGTCTAGCAAGGGATCATACATTCTTTTTGGTCCTTCGACTGTGAGCATCGCACGCTATATAGTCCATTTCGCGCGCGTGGACAGTATAGCGGGCAGCTATCCAGTGACTAAAAGTGTGTGCTGTGTTGAGTGACTATTAAACTTTGGGACTAACAAGTGTCTCAGGGTCAACAGGGATCCGTAGAACTATCAGGAGTTCAGTGCAGTAATTTTAAACTTTGGGACTAACAAGTGTCTCAGGGTCAACAAGGATCCGTAAAACTATCAGGAGTTCAGTGCAGTAGTTTTAAACTTTGGGACTAGCAGGTGTCTCAGTGAGCGTTTTATCGTCAAGAACTGAGACTAACAGGTGTCTCAGGGGATCACCAAGGATCCGTATGCAGTTATCAAGAACATTCAAGTAAGATCTTTCCATTTATTTCTTACTTCAATAAGTCCTCGTCATGGAGGTCATACATGTAAATCAGGACGAACTTTACACAGCCATCCTAAAGTTGGCTACAAATATCAAAAAGGACTCAGCGGATCGTAAGACTGCTGACTATTTCAAGCGACGTTTAGAAAACTTAAATCAGTATTGGTCCGAGTACCAGTACAATCACGACCGTCTTCTTACGGAAGAAAGTAAGTCTCATCCGTATTTTAGTGGCCGTGCATACGAACGAACAGAACAGCTATACATCTCGACCAAGGCACTCATCAATCAACAATATCAAGATTCACTGATAAAGATGAAGGAAGCTCAACAGGGAGGTTCTATTCAGGAGGTCCAAGGTCCTGCACGGTCTGAGCAAGAAGATCCGGTGGGACGTCAAATGCCGCCCGTCGAGGTAATCTCCAGAGGTTCATCTAGCAAGCTTGATGAGCTATTGAAGAAACAAGCAAGCAACTTCAGGGCGCTGCAGCGCACTGTGGCAGGCATACATTTGGATTTTATGTCCGAACAGTGGGAGTTAAAAGATGCCTTACGTACTCTACAGTCTCGATGGTCTATCATAGATTCCTTACATTGGGAATTAGACAGCGAATTGGAGGGTACGAATCAAGAATATGAGGTGTCTTATACGAATCAAGAAACGATTTACAATGAATTAAAAAATGCAATTAACAGAAAATTAGGGTCCGTAGCTCACAAGGAGAATTGGACACCAAAAATTGACATCCCATTCTTCAATGGCAATTATCAAAATTGGGTGTCTTTTAAGGACCTGTTTGTTGAAGCTATCCATAGTAACGTCTCCTTATCAAACGCCCACAAGATGCAGTTTCTTAAAAGCAAGTTGCGGGGAGAAGCTGAACGTTTGATACAGCATTTACAAATCAGTTCTGACAATTACAATGTTTGCTGGGAGATATTGAACAACAGGTACAACAACACATGGTTGATTTTTACATCTCACATAGATCTCATACTAAATCTTCCAGTAGGTCAACAAGCAAACGTCCTTCAGATCAAGAAAATTCACGATACTACACTAGAGTGTTTAAACTCAATAAGGAACCTAGGCGTTAATATAGACAGCTGGGATCCATTCATCGTGCGTATTTTATTGCTAAAATTAGATACGGACACGCATGATCATTATTTGGAATCTCTGAAGAAACCCAGAGAACTGCCAAAATTGTCGGAGTTTCTAAGCTTCTTAGAGAGCAGATTCATGGCATTGGAATCTTCGCGCAAGAAAAACGAAAATTCAAAACCATCAACAAGCAAGCAAAATAAATCATCGTCATCAACAAATTTGAAGAATAAATATTCAGCAAGTAAGACTTCGGTAAATAATATCGAATTGACATGTCCGTTGTGTAAAGAGTCACACGGAATATACTATTGCAGTAAGTTTTTAAATATGACACCAAGTGCAAAGCGACAAGCTATAACACGATTGCATTTGTGCAAAAATTGTCTTTATTCGCATGGGGATAAAGAATGTACGTCAGAAAGACGCTGCCGCGAATGTCGTGGCAAACATAATACACTTTTACATGAAGCGTTTAACAATAAGCCGTCATGTAACTCAATTACGGAGAACGACACATCTGCAGTTCTTGCAACTCGAACGCAAAATCAAGAATCACAAGAAAATCACGTTTCGCAACAAGGCAACAACGTGATCGAAACATTATTAGCCACTGCAATGATCAAAGTTCAAGCAAGTGACGGATCATACCACAGAATGCGTGCGCTGATAGATCAAGGCTCTCAAGCCTCCCTTATCTCAGCCAGAGCGGCTCAACAGCTAGCTTTATCAAGAAAGTATTGCAGGGCCGTCATCTGCGGGATAGGAGAGAAGGAAAGCAGTAGCAAGGGCGTTACGAACATAACATGTTGTTCGCATTTCAATGATTTTACATTTAACGCAGATGTGGTAATCATGGACACGCTGATTAATCAATTACCAAGATGTACATTTACCAAGCCAACATGGGCACACCTGGTCGACATACAACTAGCCGATCCAGACTACAATGTCAGCCGTCCTATCGACATCTTATTGGGAGCCGATGTGTATTCCCATATCATTTTAGGAGGCATTATCAGGGCTGATCTATCATTACCGGTCGCGCAACAGACACGACTGGGGTGGATCTTATGCGGCAATTTCAAGACTTTCAACTGTAACGTAGTCCTGAATCAAGTGGACGAAGTACAAAGATTTTGGGAGATCGAAGACATCACAGAATCATCAAATTTATCCGCAGAAGATCTACAATGCATGGAGTATTACAAGAAAACCACAAGAAGACATGAAAATGGCATGTATGAAGTAAGATTGCCTTTTCAAGAAAACTTTGAGAATCAGTTGGGATTGTCTAAAAACAAAGCTATGGCGCAATTTCAACAGCTGGAACGGAAATTTCACAATAATGAAGAAGTAGCAAAACAATATAAATTATTTATTCAAGAATATAAATCTTTAGGACATATGATACCAGCGTCCGGTAACATGCAACCGGATTATTATTTACCGCACCATTGTGTATTGCGAAACGATTCCACTACGACAGCACTTCGCGTAGTTTTCAACGCTTCTACAAAAACAACAACAGGAATTAGCTTGAATGACATCATGTTAAAAGGCCCAAATCTACAGCAAGATCTCCAATCTTTACTAATAAGATGGAGGCAATATCGCGTAGCTTTAACGGCAGACATTGAAAAAATGTTTCGTTTTATTTGGTTAAATGAACAGGATCAAAGATTTCAAAAAATCATTTGGAGGGATAACATTGACATGCGTCATCACGTATACCAGCTATGCACTGTTACATACGGCACCAAAGCCGCACCATTTTTAGCTATGATGACTTTAAAACAATTGGCTGAAGATGAGAGACACCATTTCGACAGTGTTGCAATCAAGGCATTGGAGCATTCATTCTACATGGATGATGTTCTATACGGTTCTCATTCAGTCGAGTTAGCAAGAAAACTAAAACAAGATTTAATCACGTTGCTAAAATCAGGGGGGTTCAATTTAAGAAAGTGGTGTTCCAACGCATCAGCCTTACAAGACAATACAGTCGGGACTAGTAACAACCAAGATAGTTTCGATTTCAAGGAAATGGAGACATCAAAAACCTTGGGATTACGTTGGAATTCCAAAGCAGACTTATTTACATTTCAAACAAAAATTGAACCATCTACCAAACCACCAACTAAGAGATCAATGTTGTCAGACATATCAAAGTTGTTTGACCCTCTTGGTTGGTTGTCACCGATATCAACCAAGCTAAAACTACTATTTCAGCAAGTTTGGATATCAAGTATTCAATGGGATGACAAGTTACCAGATCACACTAGCAAGGAATGGCAAAAAATTAAAGGTGACATGCATAAAATCAATCAATTCAAGTTGGAGCGTTGGTTGGGAACAGGAGAAAACAACACGCTGGAATTACATGGATTCTGCGATTCTTCCAATAAAGCCTACGCCTGCGTTGTTTATTGCAAGACTGAAAACAACGGCGAAACAAAGATCTCGTTGGTAGCAGGAAAAGCGAGATTAGCTCCAGTAAACAAATCAATTTCACTACCCAGATTAGAGCTTAGCGGTGCTTTACTATTGGCAAAATTATTGACTAAAATTCAACAATGCCTTAGCAGTCATAATATCACGATATATAGTTGGACAGATTCAATGGTAGTCCTAGCCTGGTTACAAGGAGAATCAGGACGATGGAAGCCATTTGTCGCCAACAGGGTGCGACAAATATCAAACATCATACCTACAAACAGCTGGCATTACGTCAAGTCAGCTGAAAATCCAGCGGACTGTGCAAGCCGCGGATTGAGTGTCGATCAATTGCTAAACCATTCGCTGTGGTGGGAAGGACCGTCGTGGCTGCGGAACTACGACCCTGACCAAGAAACTGGGCAAGCAGTGTTTGCCACAGACGAAGAAACAAGAAAAGCCAAGCATATTAATCACATATCGCAGCAGGAAAGCGATAACATTTTGGGGGAATTATTAGCAAGATATAGTTCACTCGCTAAACTAACAAGAGTTTTAGCATGGATATTAAGATTTATCAAGCAAGCGAGATACAAGAAAAACCGCATGCAAACTTATTTTACATTACAAGAATTAGTAAATGCTAAGCATAAAATAATTTTATATGTACAGCAGAGAGAATTTGCTCAGGAAGTACATAACTTACAAGAAAAAAAGCCACTATCAGCAAAAAACAAGTTATTGCAATTAAATCCATTCCTTGACAACGAGGGACTTCTCAGAGTCAGAGGAAGACTAAGCAAGGCCAGCATTAATCAAGATATGATGCATCCGATTATCATACCTCACGAAGGACACTTAACAAACTTAATTATAGATCAAGCACATGAACTTACCTTCCATGGAGGAGCACGGGTGACATCAGCATTCATTCGCAAGAATTACTGGATCGTAGGCGGTAATCGAGCGGTCAAAAAACGTATACGTACCTGCGTTACCTGTCGTAAACATAATCCAAGCAAAATGACACAATTGATGGGTGATTTACCCACGCAGAGATGTAACGTTGCAAAGCCCTTTGAACATACAGGTGTCGATTTTACCGGGCACGTGCTCATAAAGGCCAACAAGGGCCGTGGTATCAAGACCACAAAAGGCTACGTGGCGGTATTTGTCTGTATGGTGACCAAGCTTGTTCATATAGAGCTGGTCTCAGATCTCACATCATCAGCATTCATAGCTGCGTTGCGAAGAATGGCTGCAAGAAAGGGCTCACCGAAACACTTGTACAGCGACAACGGTACAAACTTTATCGGCGCCAACAGAATTTTACAAGAAGAATTTGAGCAGATACAAGAAACATTCGATCAAGATTTCATCAAAGAAATTACTAGCATGGAGATCGAATGGCATTTCAATGCGCCCGCATGGCCTACCGCAGGAGGGCTATGGGAAGCTGCAGTAAAAAGTTTAAAATACCATTTAAGAAGAGTAGTTGGAGAGCAAAAGCTCACCTTTGAAGAGTTCAGCACAGTTCTCGCCCAGTTAGAAGCAGTACTTAACTCAAGGCCACTGTGTCCTCTTACTGAAGATCCCAACGACTTGGATGTCCTCTCTCCGTCAAGCTTTATCAATCTAAATCAAGACATGACTGTATTAGAAACAGAAACAGATATGCGGACGAGATGGCATTTAACTCAAAAAATAGTACAAGATATTTGGAAACGTTGGCATACAGAATATCTCACTCAGCTGTCAGCAAGAAGCAAGTGGAGACATTCTCATCCAAACATTCAACTAAATGACATTGTTACAATTAACGATGCAAACTTACCTCCTGGGAAGTGGGCAGTTGGCCGCGTCGTACAGCTGCATCCCGGTGCTGATGGCCACATCAGGGTGGTCACATTGAAAACAAAGAATGGGCTTATCAAGAGGCCTATTCTCAAGCTGTCTATTCTCCCTGTAAGTGAGAGAATCGACAAACAAGAGTCGCGTTCCAAGGAAGTGAAAGATGGCAAGCCATATCAAAACAAAAAAGTAAACTACAGCTTCTCATCGCTGGTAATGTTACTTTTGTCTTTCATGAGCATTTTGACCACAGCTCACTGTTCATACAATGTTACACAATTAAAAAACAATCAAGGTCTTTATTTTGACAAAATTGCAAACATGCAATTAATCAGAGATGAATGGAAGATAGTCACATACTATGACATGAATTCATTTTGGCAAGGTACTGAAGCATGCAGTAAATACCTTAGCTACTTGGATCAGTTATGCAACAAGTTTAAAGAAACGTCACATTGTGACATCATACAAGTTCAATTGCAGCAAGAATTCTCAGAACTCGAGTACTATAACCACCTGTTGCTGAGTCAGCATTCCAGCACGCGCCGCCGCAAGCGAGGCCTTATCAACGGTGTAGGGTATCTAGCAAACAGCTTATTCGGTGTACTTGATGAGAGATTCGCCGAGCAATATAAACAAGATATTCAAACAATACATGAGAATAAAAATCATTTGCTTTCGCTCTTGAAACAACAAACAACGGTTATTGAAGCAGAATACAACGTTTTGAAAAGGAACGGGCAAGCAATTAATAAGCAACACAAGATGCTTAATTCACTATCAATCAAGTTAGATAAGATGGAGAACGTTTTATTGAAAGAATCAGAGAAAAATCGAGTCATGAACGAATTCAGTACGGGAGCAATTGCTACGAGCAATGTTTTAAGACAGCTAAAAACAATCCAAACAAGTTTATTAGATACCATAACAGATGTTTATCACGGAAGACTCAATTTTCATTTATTGTCACCAAAACAACTGAAAGACACTCTGGATACAATATCGAGTCATCTATCAAAAGATCTTACATTACCGATCAATAACTTACAAATTAACTTTAAAAACATTTATCATTTATTGACAGTGAAAGCAAGAATGACGGAAAAATATTTAATCTTCGAATTGAAATTGCCTCTGGTGTCTAGAGATACATTTTCAATCATGAAAATTATTCCAATACCTCAACTTGTAGGTAACTCAAGCATGGCTACTTTAACTCCGATTGCTGAACATGTTGCAATCAATTTGAAGAAGGACTCATATTTACCAATGTCTCTATACGACGTCCAGACATGTCTACGTGACAATGTCGACACTTATCTATGTCATATTGAGAAGCCGATTTATCATCTCAAGAATGATGAAAAATTATGTGAAGTAGAACCTGATTCCAGCAAATGCAAGATCAGCATTACGACTTGTTCGAATCAATGGACAGCTCTTAGCAAAATAAACAATTACGTATTTTTCTGCTGTAGTCAGTGTCAAATAAGAGTTCTATGCGACGATAATGTGTCGCCGGGGCAGTTAGTTAATACGGGCATATTGGGAATCAAACACGACTGTCTAATTAAAACCGAAAGTTTTACGGTTTACTCACGCAATGAAGGTTTCAGCACTTTAGACATAAAACCATCTTTCAAGTTGCCCGAGATAGAACCAATCAATCATATCATAGACGTAGGCATCCCAACTCCACTGATACAAAACTATACACTCCTTTCGAGCAACAAGGAGCTTGACGAAATTAAGGAGCAACTCCGCATTCTCAAAGCAAATGAAAATTTGCCAAATCAAGTTTCTTATCACGATATCCATCACTATACAGCATTTTATGTGGTGATCGGAGTTATGTTGGTGGTTGGAGCAGTCTTCATGATACGACGGCTGCGTAACAGGCGAACCGCATCTCTTGCGGTGGCAAGGGCTGCATTGGCGAGTCTACAGCCCGCGCAACACGCGACACCGGCACGGGCAGAGGCTGGGGCCTCTATCTCATCGTCCACGGTTCAATATAGTGTTAGTGCGCGTAGACAGTGTGAGATTCCGTGTGTATCAGATTACAGTGAAATTCCAAAAGTGCATAAGTTAGACAAGTGTACAGTGCCAATGTCTCGTAAAACGGAGTTCAAGTAGAGACTGTAAACATAGTATAAGGACCAATTGGAATCACCTTGTCAATCATCTAGTAGTAAGGACCAAGTGGCATCACCTTGTTACTCATCTTTTCATATTCATCTTCCCGCTAGGGAGCATGTACGGTGCAACCGCACATTCTGCAATTCAGCAGTTCACGCCACACATTCATTTCAACTCATAATAATTAGTTCAGTTCGCGTTGGGCTATCAAGTCGACCAGGCGTTCTCGTTACAGCCAACAAGGGCCGCGTCACTCACTTCATTGCCACACCATCAGTCCATTAAACTCATTTTACCTTTAAGTACCTTTGGGACAATACAGTAGTGTTTTAGTACTTACCTTCTTTTATTCCATTCATCTATCATCTAAAAGTAATGTATGGTCTAGCAAGGGATCATACAATGAGTATATCAGTTATCTGGTTTCCATAGTATACAAGCTCTGCTTAGTTTGGGATCAGATGACCGTGTGTGAACAGGATATTATTTTTTTAATTTATTTGAGTTTTGACTGCCCCCCGTCCCTTGCTCGGTGAAGAAGTGCCAGCTGGTGGCGTAGCTGAGCCAGTAGCTTTAAATTCCCCTGGTAATAATAATTACCCAGATTTGTTCCAGCCTGTCCCATCTTGCTGTCCTCCCCCCAGCGACGCCTTAAGCCGAGGTTCGTTCCCACAGGGACTTAGCGTGTAATCGCTTAGTTTATAAGTTGTATGGCCCTGGCTTTGAGTTCGCTTAAGGCAGCCACAGGAATGACCGGTTAAGTAGTCACGTCCTGTTTCCCAGAACGGTTGGACAGAGGTGTTATGTGCCTATATTGCCGTCATAAGGAAAAAAGACGTATCTGACATTTTTTTTTTTCGAAATAGAGTTATTTACATATTCGAAATCAGCAAAAACATACGCAACTACCAGTATTTTTATATTGGCGTAAACTTAACAAAAACCTAATAATTCCTTCAATTAAAAGACGCATCTGCCTTTGCATCTTATAGTTTAAACAGGACAATTTTTTTTTTTCTCCATTTCAATATTTTTGTAGAAGGTACGTCCTTTTACCTTACGGCGGCAGTGTAGTACACCCACATTTCCCCGTTATCAGACTCCAGGCTGCTACTGAGAAATTACAGATAGAAACCTAATAACACCTGGGAATCGATTTACTCTAACACTGATTTCAAACACGTATTTTTTTCCACACCCCAGATAAGTGCGAAAACATCCCATAGAAACGGAACAGTCAATATTTACGATATCACTCCGGCGGCGCACCTATTCCGATCACGACAAAAACTGCATATCTAGCTATCGTTTATGAGCGCCTAGTACTTGTATCAGTTCCGCTACTGAACAGATAAAAAATACCGTTATTATTTATTAGTTCCCATGGAACAGTTATGTGTGATGGTGAACTGATTAATGGGATCAATGTGTGGACGGGAAGTTGTGCTGTGTTGAAGAGTGGGTAGCGCATATTGGGGTTATGGGTATGGTTGGGTGTTCGGGTTGAAGAACTATGTGGGGTATATTTTATGAAAACACAAAAACAATATTCCTACGCTTTTAATGCGATCGATATTATTGTTTTTTGATCGATTATTATTGATCGACAAGCTCGCTGTCAGTTTATAATATAAATTCCCATACTTTTAACTATCGACAATTCCATAAGTCGAGCAAAGTACCTAAACCAATTTTTCCACGAAAATGAGAGACTCCACACACTCCCTCACATATGTAAGTAAATAAATATTTAAAAAAAAATCACCTTAAATGATGAAGTGCCAGTCCTCGTTAAAAGTTACTTGTAATTTATTGGAGATGGCGGTGCGTCTGCGCAAGATTTACTGATGCGGCAGACGGAATGTTCTACAACAGTAGGCGTCTTAATTGGTTCGTTACTATTTCTAATTCGCAGCAATAAATTAAGTTTGAATGGAAAATAATTCGAGATTTGTCATGTAATCGGCAGAAAATTTTATCGAGTTATGTGAATTGTATGGAGTAGCAGATTTTTTTTCGCAATTTTCGTTTGCCTATAGTAAAAGTTGTTGTGTTCATAATGATCCTTATAATGGTTCATTTTCATTAGTCGATAACTCGGTCGATATACAGCATGCGCGGACACCCCACCTTATAAGATGATAATGCGGGTACGCCCTCTGGGGGTTGCGAGTTGTTCGAAAGAGTTACCGTGGCCCTGGCACAAGCAAGTGAAGGAATACGGGTGGGTTTTAGTCAGTAGAAGTCTGACACGCACGACACGAGAAGTTATTTGATGAAAAAAAAAAGTACGCCCTCTGCGGGGAATCCCCGTAGCGGGCGTAGCGACCAATGATTTTCATAGGTCTTTAAAAAGCGTGCGGGGAGACTCACAAAATGAAAATAAAATCCTTCACAGCAACTAGGTTTTCCCTATACCGCAATCGTTCCCTATCGACAAATGAAAACGGTTTCCCAGGGAACCAGGGGCCAAGCTCCCTATGGCATACATAGCAAAAATCTCCCGCACCCCGCATACTAGCCCTATCGACCAATGAAAATGAGCCTTTACCAAGACCATAGTTTCTGGTCCTATAGTTAAAGTTGTTCATAATAACGAGTAGTTACAATGACTACCTACCTAAGAGGTTTTCAAGTTATTTATGTAAAAGAACCATGAATCCCATCCAATCCGATACCTACTATTAAATGAGCAATATTTGTATATACATATTAATATGTATATGATGATACTTAAACACATGATTGTATTCATGATAACAAACAACTTTTACTATGGGAGTTATGGGACCAAATTCGTATTCGCGAAAAAAAATCAGCTGTCCCATATATTCACGTTCGCATAACTCGTCAAAATGTAGGGAGCAGCTGGTTTTTTTTTGCGATTTCAGTTTTGGTCCCATAGTAAAAGTTGTTTGTTATCATGAGTACAATCATGTGTTTAAGTATCGGTCACTAATTACCAGTCATCCTGTATAGTCTATTAGTAGACGTCTAATTGCTTACCACCAGTACTTACTACTAAACAAAATGTTAGTTTAGTCACAGATTACTAAATAGTTACTAGTTTAGTAGCAAGAATACCTCTCCGTGTCATTATTGGCACGCGCTAGCGCAAGCACACTCGCGCGGAAATCGCTAACGATTACAGTTTACCGCGATCAGCGCGTTGAAGCGGTCGCCTCGATTTTTAAAAGGAGCGGAAATTGCAAGAGAAAAAGGCTAGCGTTAAAGCACGTAGGAAATTACTCGGGATAAGGTGAAAAAGATTGATTGCTCGAGGATAATGTAAAAGGATAAATAGATCACAGGATATTGCTATCGGAGCCGAATGAATATTGTTAACAATTGTAATGAAAATCTTCCTATTTTCATTTTAATCTGCATCCGCTATCTCCTCTCGCTTGTAAGCAATTTCAAAGAATCCACAATATTTCAGTTTCTCGAAGAAAAATATCGCTTTCCTCGACAACGCCATCATCACAATATTCGCAAAGGAAATCATTGTTCTCTTATCACATCTGAGACTCGTAAAAAGAACAATACTCGTACATTTCGCCTAATCATCATCAGACAACTCGACTTTTACCAACTATAAAAACCATTAATAATTACTATTCTACAAAAAAATCCTACACTTTTTTTCACAAACAAAAAAGAAAAAAGGAAAAACAAATCTCCCCCAATCTATTTTCTCTCTCAGACGCTCACTAATAAAGTCTTCATGCGTGATTCAAGCTATAGATCATTCGTCATACTAAGACTCACACATACCAAAACGATCATTACTTTCAAACTAGTAATAAAGAATCACTGATGGCTGTGAGATGAGATCTGTTCAGACGGTGACGTAATAGTCATACCCTAGCACAATGTAGAGTGTGTTGATGCACTAATGGTGGAGAAGAAAGTTTTATATTGAATCGTAAACTTACATTGCTGAAAGTCTAGTACCTACGTTGTGACGGAGATATTACCATGATCACCATAAAATTGGTGATATTTATTCGATGTTTTAGGGTGATTAAGTAAATGAGGCAAAAAAAACTATGGTAAGGATCGTAGCAGGTGGCGTTCTGCAGTTTCTGCTTCCATGGGAAGAAGGCGTGAGTTTATGTATGTAAACTAAATCTCAATTTCATGAAAATTGGTTCAGTTTAGTTGTAAAACGTTACGGACTAACGGACAAACAGTCTCGCTTTTGCATGTACCATAGAAATATAAAAAGTATATCTATGGCATGTGCTATCGCGGACATTTGCGGTTGTACATATTTCGTTTATTCATTAATTCGAATAATATTATGATTATGAATAATATTAACATTACAAAACTAAACTAGTTATATTATGAGATTCGATAAAATATTTATAGTCTGATTAAATTACTGTCTATCAATCACTTGACAGATTAAGAGAGATCAAATCCATTAATATTAATCGATGATTAAGTTTTTAATCGCTCGCGTAAATGTTATAATAAAACGTAATCGTATTCGCGACTAATTTCTATTCGATTATCGATTTTATTTCGCAATCACCAGAAATACGGGTGCGTCTTATGACTTTACTATAGTGTGCGCGCAAGTGCTAGTCATCGCTTGCGGTGAGCGGAGAGACGGGGGAGGTAGACCAAGGGTGACAAGGTGAAGTGAACTCAGTCTGCCAATCTTGTCAATCGCACCCTCCCCATAATATGACATTTACTACCACGCGGACCCAGTGCGGGTTGGTAGATGTCACATCTCTTCGAATTTTTGTTTCTAGGACCTGCCAGTTTCCTTACAAAGTTTTCCTTCACCGTTTTGAGAGTACTACTGAATTAGTGAGTACAATGAATTCGCTAGCTATATCGGCAACGCGGAAGGACTAGGAGGAGACGGCGGGACGAACTCAACTTTTTGAAAAATGAATTCCACAGACACGAAATATTTTTGAATGGCCTGTCCAACGATACCCCACACGGGCCCACCCATGAGATACCTAGACGAGAACAAAAACATCCCCACTTTACGTGTACAGGAAGTACCCTAAACATTTTTTTTCCATGACTTTATTTTACTCAGCGTGATTATCCATGCCAAATTATAGCTTTCTAGTACTAAGTCTCTGAGCTAAGCTGCGAACGGACGGACATGGCGAAACTATAAGGGTTCCTTGTTGACTACGGAACCCTAAAACATAATAATATTCGAACGAATAATATCAAATAACTTCTCCTGCTCTGGGTGGAGCTGGAGGGCGTGTCAGACTTCTACTGACTAAAACCCACCCGTGTTCCTTCAGTTGCCTGCCTGTGCCAGGGCCACGGTAACTCTTTCGAACAACCCGCAACCCTGGCGGGTTTAACCATTGGCTGCTTCCACAAATATCTGCTGATTCAACCGTCGTACCCAATAAATCAAGTGCTATTGATTTCCCTACTGTAGCTATTTCCAGATGTGTGTTTTGGCAATGTCTTTACACTGTGTTTCGAAGACGGATTTTAGGCTAAATATAGGATGTGGATGAATGGGAGTGGCCGAGAATGGAGGTATAAAGTGGTGTGGGAGAGGTCTATGGCCAGCATTAAATTGCTATGGGCTGCATAATATAAGAATAGAAGTAACAGCTAAGTTTGTAACACAGTTTGACTTAACGCTTCGTTTCAAAAATCGATCCCTTTTATAAACTATTTTTTTCATAGGCTACCTTGCTGTTTGTTGCTCGCAACTTTGTCTGTGATCCAAGATGAAAAGTAGCCTATGCCCTTCTCCAGCAGGGTAATTGCGTAACACTATCAATCGGAATCCATTTAATTTTAACAGTTCAACAACATTCATTGCGTTATTTACGATGTTGAGCAGACAAATTTTTCGAACATATGAAGCAATGGATTAGCAATTTGTTTCAAAATGGTTCAGATTCCGATCGATAGTGTGTTACGCAATAAGGGTGCCGGTCATGGTCCATCTATGTGCCAAATTTCATTCAAATCCAATAGTAGTCGTTTTAGCGTGAAAGCGTATCAAACCTCAGTTTCGCATTAAATTTATAATATTAGTTAGGATAGCAGTAGCCATCCATATGGTGCGTTAATTTACAAGCTCTCATTTATCATTAATAGGTAAATTATTCCTAATATACAGTAAATTAATCCGAAAGTGAACAAAAGTTTTTAATACGTATGAAATCCGATTGAAATATAGGTAGGTAGGTATTGGCAGGCGCCTAGTGATATTACAGTCGGAAACACGCCTTCGTGCGGCGACTGAAATATTGAAGCTTTGAAAAGGCGCTTTACGAGTATCAACATTTTGCTACTCCTAGAAGCTACATAATCAACGATTTACTTCAAAAAGACAATATAAGTACAAGGAACGGTAACAAGAAATTTGCAGTCCTTGATCTTAGATATTTAAACAGCATTGAATCACACAGGGTCATCATCATCAGTTATCATCACAAAATCAAGAGACGTTTAGCAACAACAACAGCAGCGAGGAGCTCGTGGCCAAGTAATAACAGCCGAACGGATCGATCCATCATTTTAAGCTACGCTTGCCGGAGTTGATCCGTGGATGGGTGACCATCTTACATACCAGACTTCTCCGTGCCTCGGACGGAGAGCACGTTAAGCCGTTGGCCACGCACGACTGTCGTTAGTAGATCTTTGACAGTTGTTACGGGTCGTCAGAAGCCCGAAAGTCCGACAACCAGTCTTACGTATCGTATTACCCAGTAACTGGGTTGTGGAGGTCAGATAGACAGTCGCTCCATGTAAAAATATTAGTATTCAGCTGCATTCGTCTAGACCGGAAGCCAACCCCAACATTGTTGGGAAAAGGTTAGGCCGGTTGATTGAATGTTAGACCAGCAGACTGTCAGAAACAGTTAGCAACATTCGTTAATAAAAAAATATAAAAATCCAATCTTCTATTTTCAAATAATGGTGTCATTTAGCCACAGATAACTCTATCCAGATATGTAACAAAACGCACGTTGGTACGCTCTGGCTGCTAAAGTATCAGATTTGAGAGACGGGCGTCCAATTTAATTGCTTTATACTTTTAAAATAGATCGAAGCCCTGCGGGGTAATTGCGTAACGCACCTACAGTAGGAATCCGTTTCATTTTGACAGTTCAACAACATTCATTGTGTTATTTACGTTGTTGAGCAGACACATTTTTGGAACATATGAAGCAATGGATTAGCGATATGCTTTAAAATGATTCAAATTCCGATTGATAGTGTGTTACGCAATTAGGGTGCCGTTTGTGTATTTCACTACCACTGAAAATACGGTCATGATTCAAAATCAGAATCAAACCTCGTTACATATTAGTAGGATCAAAAGTTAGGGCAAGGCTAAAGGTAGAACGGAGTACCTTCCTACCTATAGCTTTGCCTTTGCTTTGCATTTTCTTTTTAAATTAAAAGAAATAACAAAACAAACGATGAGGGCGCCACTGTGCGCTCAGTAGCCTCTTAAGGAACCAGCCTGACCAAACTTATTATTGGGTGTAATTTTAATCACCGTTATCCTCTGAAGGGGGCATTGCACCTATTGGTCTATGGGACAAACCTGAAATCGCGAAAACATCAACTGGTCCCTACATTTTGACGAGTTATGCATGAGTGTACTTATATAATAATAAATGTATTCAAGTATAAAGTAAAAATGATGCTTTACATTAATTACAATCGAATAAAACTTAATTCTAACTGTAATGTAGACTGCCTGATGTAGGTTTTTATAAAAGCCTGTGTTTTTATATGAAATAATAAAAATAATAAATTGGGATGAGGGTAGAGGATGATGACGGTTTAACAAGTAAGGCTGTAAGCGGTATCAAACTATCATACCTACATGTCTATACTAATAATAAAGCTGAAGAGTTTGTTTGTTTGGACGCGCTAATCTCGGGAACTGCCAGTCGGATTAAAAAAAATATATTTTTACATT
The DNA here is from genome assembly GCA_948252095.1 of Dicycla oo. Classification (NCBI taxonomy): domain Eukaryota; kingdom Metazoa; phylum Arthropoda; class Insecta; order Lepidoptera; family Noctuidae; genus Dicycla; species Dicycla oo. The sequence goes on from OX411729.1 coordinate 8,492,504, forward strand.
TGAAAGCCCAATTTTTGAGAAAAGCTATAGGCTATTTAACATCACGCTAGGGCCCTTAGAAGCGGAGCAAAAATAATAAACATGAACGAGCCATACAGTAGTCGCATATGATGTGTAACATCTGACATCTGTTTGGGTTGGTACCATCTGACGGCCAACTCTAGCACCACGCGCGGTCTCTGGTCAAATCAAATAGCGCGCGCTTCCCCGGCTTCCTGTTACACAGTTCCGTCCCTTTTCATGTCAATCACTCCCACATATTGCAGGAAAGGGAGAGGAAAGATGTTACACGTCAAAAAAAGTCAGAAGGAACGCTAAGCAAAAACGAAGTAGGTCAGGCAACGCGATGCGACGGGGTGCGTCAGGGGAACAAGAAATTTCGCGCGGACAAAGGCGCGAGCAAAAGCTAGTTTCGTCATATACGTAGGTAAATTTATGTTCATAGGCTATAAAATTCATTACTATCTTGGCTTTGCCAGACTTGGGTAATAATAATCAAAAGCCGAAGATCAAATAGCTTAGCTTGTAGCTATTCACCCTGCCAAGCACCTAGTTAAACCAGGCAATATAAAATCCAGTAATATATTACTATTTCAATTCCCAAGGAGTAGTTTATAACCACTTTACTTCGAACTTCAATAAGCGAGCGATCAGTTTTAACTTATAAGGGGCTTTTCACAAGTTTATTGCTAACGGTTTCATTGGGGCCGACCGTAACCCGAAGACTTCTGAAGATTTCCAGAAAACTAACACCAATAGTAGACCAATCAGAGGGCTATTTCCGTTTTTAAAAACGTTCAATATCTAGTCTCGATCTCATATCGGCGACAATCGACGGCAAAAATTTTCCAAAAACATTATTTAAAAAAATCCCGACTGCAAAAACAAGTGAAAAGAGAAAAACAAGCATTATTAAATGATAAATGATTTTATTTCTGTAAGTAGGTTTGTTTGTACAAACACTTTTACAAGTCAATCATGTTTTTTTTTTTAAACTAGATGAGGTCGGCGTTTCCTATCTGACTACTCTGAGAAGAAAGGCCGAAACAAACTCAGAGGTCACAGTCTCTTATAAAGTCCAGACATAATCTTGGTCACTTCATGTGAAGACCATGTATATTGGTGTCTGAAATGGTCTATCGAGGCAAGAACCACACAGACTGAGAGGACCTGTCCAGTCAGTGCACGCATTTTTCAGTAATCGCGCAGCTCAACTCAGAACTTAAGGAGCTCAACGATTATCTATCGGACTTTGTTTTTTGTAAGGATTGGAGGCGAGGACAAACCAATAACCTGATTATATGGTATAGGTAACTTTTGTTTGCCCTCGCCTGCGATACCTTACAAAAAAACAAAGTTCAATAGATAATCTTGTTTATCTCTTTTCAGTTATGTGTCTTTTCAGTCGATTTTTTTTTTTAATAATTTGCTTTATTTGAAGCTTTGTATAAAGAAAACGGTTTGATGGATTTTTAAAATTATGAAGTGTCGTTACATTCGCCTTAATTGTGGGAGTGACTTAGGCTATATAATATTAATAAGCGGTTTAGGCTAAAGAGCGTGCCAAAGTAATAGACATACCTACATTCATAGGTACTCTCGACAAACATTACATTCCTTCGGGGGCAGTTGGTAACTATAAACATAGGTGAATTAGAAGTAATTTTGACACATTGAGATTGAGATACCAAAGAGAACGTTCTTAAAAATACGCAAATTGCCCCTCTGGTTGGTCTACTATTCGTGGGTGGTTAAAAAGGCAATTACGAAGAGGTTACTTATATCAAAAGCATATTATTGACACCTACAAGGAATAACATCGTGACTCAGTCTTAGGCCATTTTGAGTTCCAATCGTATTCTTGCTGTACAAAATTAATGGTGAATTTTTTTTTTGCACAAACTGCCGCTTTTTGTTACTGGCTAGTGTGAAGATCAATATCATTCATTATATTGTAAGATATTTAGAAATTCAAATTAATTTTATAATATAGCATGACGTTTAAAAAAAAATCTGTTCATGTTTTCCCGCCGTTCTATTTTTCTTTGATATCGATGTTTCTGTAACCATGGAAAAATCTAAATTGCGCGCTATTTTCGAATAAGAGTTCCGTCGTGGCACCAACGCAACACAGACAGCGTGCAATATTAACGACGTGTATAGACAAGGGGTACCTTGTCGTTAATTCGGTTCGATTCCCATCCAAGACAAATATTTGTGTGCATGAACATGTCTGTTTCTTCTGAGTCTGGGTGTAATTATCTATATAAGTATGTATTTACAAAAAAAAAGTAGTATATGTAGTATATGAGTTATCTGGTTTCCATAATACAAGCTCTGCTTAGTTTGGGATCAGATGACCGTGTGTGAATAATGTCCCAGGTTATTATTATTATTTTTAATATTGCGTGCTGTCTGTATGTCACGGTGCGTTTTTGTTTTGATCGCTTCCGTTATGGAAATTTTGATCTCAACAATGAGCGTCGGGCAATAATTTCAAACTCAACGAGGCGATGAAAAACGCCTTTAAGGAATTTATCGATTCTCGTTCCCCGGATATCTATAGCAAAGGCATCAACAAACTTTCATTATCAAATGGCAAAAGTGCATCGACAATATTTCTTTTAAAAAAAATGTTTGTTTTTTCTATGTAAATAGGCAATTTCATAGGTAAAGACCTAATATAACTACATATAGCAAGTCGTAAAAATTACATCAAGCGCAACAAGGAACGACTTTAGACTTTGATCTCCAAATGGTGTTGATTGATAGTCAAGTATAAGAATACTTCTTCACTGTGAGAATCCATTGTCGTAAAATACAATGTTCGGGTCTAAGAACTTTATGATGTTTGTAAAAGTTTTAAGTTTATGGTAAGTATCTAGGTACTTACTTATATTTTTTCTATTTTGGTTTGCTTTATTTTTGGACAAAGGAGTGGAAGAGTGAGTGATCAGCACATAGAGGAAAGAATATTATGATTTTTATTGCTCATGCATATAACAAAAAAGTTGGGAAGAGAAATAGAGGGGCTTGTGGCTAAGTAATTACAGTCGCACGGGTCGATCGATCAGGTTAAGCTACGCTTGCCGCGGATAGTCCGTGGATGGGGGACCATCTTTACATACCAAGACCCCTCCGTGCCTCGGAAAGCACGTTAAGCCGTTGGTCCCGGCTGTCATTCGTGGATCTTTGACAGTCGTTACGAGTCGTCAGAAGCCCGAAAGCCTGACAACCAGTCTTACCAAGGGGTA